>OW026312.1:18212192-19540844 GCA_932273695.1 Apotomis betuletana
CGTGTTTGACTTATTTGTAGTAGTTGCTTAACTCCACGATACTTTCCAGCAATTCTATGATTATCTCTGTGCTCTCCTTATTTTTCTTTGGAATTATATTATTCATACGTTTTGACAAGTTGACATTATGACACCTTGTCTATATGGCACAGGTGCGTTGTAACTTCTGGACGTTTCAACAAGTGGACATTGTGACACCAGGGTTATCTGACCCTGGTGCATTATAACTTTCGTACTTCTTGACAAGTGGACATTGACACCTGGTCAATAGGGCACAGGTGCATTATAACTTTCGGACTTTTCGACAATGGACATTATGACCCCGGGACATTCTGACATTTAGACATGTATGCCCCTCAGTATCGCACCCTGTAGCAACGTGCCGCACGTGGACGCGTGTCCACACAATTCAGAATTATTGCAGAAGGAACTTATTAATGTTACTCTTCGGCTCATATTGAATCTCTATATAAAATCACGTAGCTGTTGCTCTCTTGCTGTGTTACGCAGGACCACAGACAACCCCCACTAGACGGAGCATGTAAGGCGACCCGCGCGCACCAACGATATGGTACGGCAGAAAGTAGTATCAAACACGGCGGCCACCGTTTAGTTGCGTCCATGTTTATGAGGTCTCTCTACACCACTTAACACTAAAATTTACCAAGTTATTTATTTAATTTCTTTTTTCGTTGACGTACGTATGGATCATAAACAAGGACGCAACCAAACGGTGGCCGCCGTGTTGATACTTTAATGTTCTGCCGTACCATATCGTTGGTGCGCGCGGGTCGACTTACATGCTCCGTCTAGTGGGGGTTGTCTGTGCGCATGACAAACCGCCACACATATGTACAACAGAGAGGCTCAACTACGTCCGCGTGTGCCACGATTGTTCTAAGCACCAGCGTCACGTGCCGACGTGCCGCACGTCGACGTGTCCACACAACTCTGGAGTTCCAGACGCAACTTGCGACGTGACAAAGGCAAGTTTGGATTCCCTTTGAGAACAAGTTTGTAATGCAATTATTTATTAGCGTCTTTGAACATCTGTACATGTAGAATATCTATATAATCAAATAAAGGCTAAAAAAATAAATTACGATTTAAAAAACCCATTTGAAAGTTCCTCGTTCTGAAATACTAAAACGGATTTAGTAAGGTAATTGCACCACTGTTTTTTTGTAGGTTGCGACTGTACATTTTTCCACAAGGTTACGTCGTTTAAGTGCTGATTCTTAGACGACGCTGCTTTCACGTATTTTTTTAATAATTTCAAAACTAGTTCGTATAATCAACTAAAATGTTTTTTTGGGTTCTGTGATAACAAAGCAATGAAATTAGTTTAAACTACACCATTTGAAAATTTGAAATATTGTCGATGTAACAAGTTAGAGTATTTTCTTTCTTGAATGCAGATTTTTTCTTATTAAAAATAAAATAATGTTTCCTTAGAGTAAACTGCGCTACTCGTAACTGAACTATTTAAGATAGTTTCCCTCCAGAATTTATTCAGCAAATGTACAGTTTCCGAATACCAAAGAAGCAAGGCATCGCATGCATGGCAACAACCCCCGAACGAGAAGGAAGCAATGACTCGTGCTTGTCACGTCTCACGTTCCAACTAGAATAACTCAGTTATATGGATACGTGCACGTGGTGCCTCTGAGCCAAATAAATGTGACTACTCAGGAAACCCATGGTATAAGAAAACAATAAGGGGGGCAATTCGACCAATTTTAGAGAGATGATGGAGATCTCTCCATTCCATCGCATCCGTCACTTTTGACGTGTCCCTATTTGACAAGTGGCGATATCCCTAGAACATCGCAACTTCGTCAATCCGGTCGCGCTTAATTTGCGTTTCCTGTGTATGGGACGGCATTAATAACAGGCGCATACTTTAACTTGACCGTGTTGTGCGTAAAATTAGTCAGTTACATTTCGTTCAAAACAGAAATGCGCATGCATGAATAGCATTTTTGACAATTATTATCGCCTTCGTATTGGTTGGAAGTGAAAGAGTCCTTCATGGGATTTATTGATGCTCTACTAGTAGGGATGCAAAAAGTATAGCTGCAATGTTTTTGTTTATTTTTTAAACAATGTGGCTTAGATAATGTGCCCATTCTGCCACAGTCATATGATGGTGTGACTGTTATGTCTGGAATACATAAAGGCCTGCAAGCACTCATTAAAGAGAAATATCCGCTTGCTATTTACATTCATTGTCTAGCACATAAACTTAATCTAGCTGTTGCAGACTCATGCGCCAATTTGTCACCTGCGACTACCTTTTTTAATAACCTTGAAGCACTGTACATCCATTTTTCACACCCTTGAAATCACGCTCATCTCAAGAAATTGCAAGAAGCTCTTGAAATAAAGACTGGTCGTGAAATGGGCAGCAGTAACACAAGATGGAGCTGTCGCTTTGAAAATTGAATGGCTGTATTAAATAATTATGAGGCACTGAAAGCTGCACTAGAGGAAGAAATAAGCCAAAATAAAGACAAACACGTGGCGGAAGCTATTGGCTTATTAACTTCGATTTCAAAGCCCTAGTTCATAGTTTGCTTACACGTGCTCTATTCGGAATTACTAGTTATCCATGGATTAAGCAAATACTTCCAAAGCAAAAATGCAACTCTCGGACGAGCCGGTACCATGATAACGGGTATCATTAGTAGTTTTGAACAAAATCGGAACAATTTTGATGACTGTTGGAAGGAAATAGTAGAATTTTCAGAAAAACATTAAATTTGCCTGGAACCTACACTAGTAAGCAAACGCAAGCATAAGCATAGAGTCGGTGGAGGTAGCAGAGATAGAGACTTTTATATTGAATCCACACTCGGAAAAAGAAAGATAATTGAGTTGCCATCTGATTCACGCCCAAGCGAGTACTGGAAAATTAATATATATTATACCCAGTTATGGACAGTATAATAGTTAATATGAATAACAGGTTTGACAGTCTACCTTTAGCTCATTCAGTCGATGCATTTTTGAATTTGGATCTCAAACATGGGAGGGCTTTTGTAGACAATTACAGGGACGTTCTGCAAATCGACGAGACGCTTTTAGGTGCAGAATGTTTGATTATGAAAAACGTATTAAAAAAAGTCACAATTGAAGAGCTGAAAGTCCATGTTAAACAAGATTTTTGTCCAAATCTGTCTAAATTAATCCAAGCTGCCTTAGTTATTCCAGTGATCTCAGCTGGATGTGAGCGGAGTTTCTCGGCAATGCGCAGAATAAAGACCTGGCTCAGATCAACTATGGCTGAAGATAGGTTCTCGAGCATCTCACTTCTCCACATTGAAAATAAATTTGTCAAAGACAATGTCACGACAGAAAAAGTCCTGAATATATTTGCAGAAAAAAAAAGAAAATTGAAGTTGGTATAAATTTAATGAATTTTACCTCGAAAGTTTTAGAAATACTGCTCTTGTTATTGGTGCCATTTTTCTGTCATTTTGTAAATATGTAAGTAGCAAAATAAATCCGAAATTTGATTGTTTAATTTGAGTACTTACACCACAAATTGAGTACTTCCACCTAAAATTTTCATGTTGATGATAAGAAGTCCACTCATTTGCTTTAAATTTTGAGTTGGACTCTATTTATATAATAAAATAAGAGCGGTGACTGGTAGCCGTAGCTACCAAAAGCAATAGAGTGGGTAAGTAGAACAATTTGATTTCCGAATTAGGAAATCCTGGAAAATATCTCTAGATACGCCGATGCTTAAATTAGTTCTTTTTCGAGCTGACTGTACATAAAATCTACTCTTTGAGACTGATATCTGAAACCATTAACATAATTATCTTAGAAACGATTTTATAATGAATGTTCAAGTCGTTAACATCACTGAATATTGATTGCTTTGATGCTCGAACCTCGTTAAAAGAAATGTTTTGTTAAAGAAAATTTATAATGGGGATTTAAATATCCCGTTATAGAAGCAACAGGAAAATAATTTCTACACTGATTAGTAAATAATAATGAAAAATATTGAGAGACAAGCTTGCACAAATCGGCTATGTGTATTAGATTAGATGACGATATTATTGTTAGTTTATTTACTTATTAAGGCTTCATAATACATTCAAAATTTGTATAATGTACAAGGCCCTCTTGAGAGGCCTTATTCCTTTTAAAATGCTGATCATTTTAGTCATTTTTCTCTATGATCAAACATGTTTCTTAACATATTATTGATGTTAATACCTAGAACAGGGCTATTAGGATTTATTGGTATATATATTTGAAACCTACAATTTGAATTTTTCAGTGATAATTTTTGTTTCAAAATCTAAATCAAAATTGTCAAAATTCACGCGGAAAATTAGTTTTTTCAACTTATTTTCGACTGCACGCAATGAAAGCATGAAATAGCTATGTTACTACCTAGAACTCGGGGAAAAGTATTATTCACTTCAAAAAGTTGGTTGAAATTATAAATATTTTGTCACAATATGAAAAAAATAAATTTTATAAGGAATAAGGCCTCTTAAACCTTGAAACAAAATATTCGAGTTATTGACACAAATTTTAGCCCTTGCCGGGATTCGATATCAGGACCGCTGGCTCAGCAGGCAGCTGCACTACTGACATGAAATGTTTTTCTGTGTTTGTTGTTCGGCATATTTTTGGTCATTTATAAAGGCATGTATTTAAATCGATATCTGTATATTCCCTTTTTTCGATCAAAATATTTTAAAGTTTCACCAAAAATACTGACTTGCACACTAATTATGCGCACTAAATAATGCGAATTTAATATACTATTTAAAGGTATTTGCAAAACTGTTTTACTGGATATAAAAAATAAAAAAACTAACCTAACCTAACCCGGCCGAGTCGGATCTTAGTGTGCAGTGCGAGGATGATTATAGTGTGCAGTCAGTATTTTTGGTGAAACTTTCAAATATATCTGATGTACGAACCATATTTTTGGTGTGAATTCGGTTAAAAGGGTCATCTCGTTTTGTATGATGTTTAAGTTTTTTTTGTAGGACATGTTCAGTTAATCGATTGTTTTTTTTGCACAGCATTCGTTTTTCTGGTATGCATTCAGTTAATTAGTGGAGTTACCTAGTGTACTGAAAAATTATACAGATGTGCATTTAAATATATCCCATTTATAACGTACAAGTTATATACAACGATAAAAAAACTCACACTCCTAAAAACAAATTCAACTGGATTAGGGGCAGGGGGTACCTAAGAATAGAACAATTGCGAATTCTAAGATTCTTTGGACATATCTCTCGAAACCAGAAAAAAATCTAAATGAAATGTATGTATTAAAGGAAAAACATGTTATAATAACATCTAGAGTGGCAGTGAGCTGGTGGTGCTTTATTTTGGTTTAATATTAACTTACGTCCAACTTCAAGGAAGTCTGTCACAAGAACAATTTGTATTAATTCTATGACAAGCAAGTCATGTGTAATACGATTAAACTGAATATGTAGCCAGTACATATACGACCTCCAATATGTATTATGGGCAGCACAAATGTATGGCCCATTTATGAATTAATTCATAATAGGCAATGCAATTCCGCATGTCATGGTACGAACAAATTACTACAAGGTCAAGTTGAATAGTTTAATTTATTAAATGATTGATTTAAAAGATACACGAAAGAAAAATTAACAAGTTCTGATCCGCATCGCAGGCTTTGTCAGGTAGATCAAGTTAATTTTGCGACAAAATAATTCAATCAAAATTCTAGTCACTGAGGCGATAAAAATGCTCAAATAATGGCCCGATAATAAAACCAATTTCAGTTATCAATTGTATCCTTTGTTCCACGAAAATAAGTTTGATAAGGGTTAAGTGACAGGTGAAATTAACTAACTTTTACAAACTTTTATCGGAATATATGGTTAGCTATGTCCTGGGCAGATGTCTACAAATACAAAGTTAGCGGTCCCGGCTCACAGAATCTAAATTATTTTTTCGAATAATTGCCTGTTTTGGTTAATAAATATCGGACAAGTAGTTGTAGTTCAAATGTCCATCTCTCTCGGCTTTAATGAGCACATTTTGCCTGAACCTAAGGACCGATACAGAACCTAACTGCAAACTGGCAGTACGAAGGCAGTTCTGATGATGAACGTCTGTGCACAGGCATGTGACCTTAATTTCTCCACCAATTAGCACTAGTCTTAACATGTTTGTTCAGACGATTGCTTCGCTTGGTTGCGCTAAGAGGGACATGACAGCCTTCCATATTGACCATCAAAAATGGGAAAAGCTGCGAGAAACGGACGGAGTGGCGCAAACGCCTTGTGGAGGGTCGCAAGTTATGCGACGAGAGCACTCGCTGACAAGAGACAAAGACGTCGCCAGTGGCGTAGCTACCAAGGGGCTAGGCGGGGCAGTGCCCCGGGGCCCTCAAGCTCAGGGGGCCCTCGAATCCTTACCAGAAATCTCGATCGAACTGAACTTTTGGAAATTTCTCCCATTTTCAAAATAAATATGACAGGTTGCAACCCCACTTTAATCATGACAACTCAGTTGAGAGAAATTCAAAAGTTATGCCTAGGGAATTCCCCTAAATTCTTTCTGTAGGTTTGCAGTATTGTCATTTTGAGGGATAGTGATATGTGCGTTTTATCATTCATCGATGTGCGTTTTATTGTGAATGCGAGTTAAGATTTTTTTTCCGAGAACGGTTAAAAAAATTATGCTATATCAGGAGTAAGTAAGCTAAAGTCAATAAACTTTTTTGTACTGGTCAATATTTTGGTTCAATTTTATTTGATTTTAACACTCATATTGATGTCCGTTAAGTCAATAAATCGTGTCAAATCTATAGATTTCAGCTACAGCTCATTTTATAACGCGAAATATCGTGAAAAAATGCAGGTCACCTGCAGTAGGTACATTAATTCACGTCCACGGGCAGGAGATCGTGCGTGGTCTCCACCGTTAAATGTGGTAACGTAACACTAACGGTGATAAAAAAAAATCCGGGGATTCCCCAAAAACACTTGTAACGTATCATTGTGTTTCTCTTTCCTTTTATTTTACTTTTAACGTCGTCAGTTACTAGTGAGTACCTACCTACTCGAGCACAATCTAATATTGTATTGTTTAAATAAATTAGAAAACTAAAATTATGGATAAAAATAAGAAACCCAGTGGTGCATTTAAACGCAAACAACGCCAAGAAAGAGAAGATAGTAAACAAAAATTGCCTTGAATTGAATATTTCTAAATTGATAGTGACTCAAATAATGTAACTGCAGTGTTGGTTGAGAAGCCTACTGAAGAAGATTCGACAATTATTGCAGTTGGAGATACCTCCGCCGCCGCCGATCATGTGAACGTGGATGATGTTTGCATGACACACATAAGAGCGGAGGGTTTGGAGAAACCACAGACCTCTACATTTTTCGAAAATGTGTACGACAAATCTTCAATATCTTCAATAATCAAATATAATTGTTATTTAGTCATTAGCCAAACCTACACCAAGTATTAATTAAAATTTATGTTGTTACTGTTTAATATTTTTATTACCTGCCCTGCAGTGCACAAAAAAGAGCTTAAGTAGCTTAGCACTTTTAAAGTATTTGTATATTTCATATTTTTATTTGATAAAACCTAATCAGTTTACATAGCAGTGGGGCCCCATTTTTTTATTTGCCCCAGGGCCCTTGGTTACCTAGCTACGCCGCTGGACGTCGCCAAGACGCAGTACCACCTGCCCACTTCTCTTGTCAGGCCTGCGGTAGAATATGTTGATCTTGTGACGTAGTGTTTAGACCCGCTAGGTGGATTAGGACGTAACGGGCCTAGACACTAGTACATATCCCTCGATCCAGACGGGATCTTGAGGGTTTTCCGAGCTAGCTTCGGTCGGGAGGCAAGGAGCGGGGAATAAATCAAACTAGGATATCATATACTAACAAACTGAGGGCTTTTATGCCTGTTTATTTATAGTCAACCTTAATTCTACCCTATAACCTAGACTACGTATCCTAACGTCCCTAAACTCCCTAGGGGACCCGGTGTCCCAGCCACGCGTCAGGTTAGCGTCCCGTCGGAGGAACAGTTAGTGGTTAGTACGCGTGGGCAAGGGAGCCTGGTCGGTATCCTTCGTGGAAAGCTACCCCTAATCGCAGGTGCGGCCAGAAACACACCGCGCTTAAGGATAGATTTCCCGGCCGCTTGGACGACTAGATGCGTGGTAAACACACCGCGCCGGCAGCCTGGTCCAGGAGCGTAAGCACTAGGTCCCCGTGTCAGCGACAACGAGCGTGGTAAACACTCTGCGCTGGGAACAGCCCCCGGTTGTAGCGACAACGAGCGTGGTAAACACTCTGCGCTAGGGACGGCTCTAGGACTTAGCTTAGGACACCTGGATATCGACCTAACACCATTACCTAGATTGACGGAGAACCTACGGCGTCGCAAGGAGCGTGGCAAACACTCTGCGCTGCGGGGAGCGATGGTTTACAATACCTCACAGTTGGAGCCGCTCACACGACCTTACTGCTCGAGAGATGGTAACACACCGCCGCCCGTACTGGGCGCGCATCGGCTTATATAGCGGCCTAACGGTACACGGCGCGTCGCTCTCCCCGCCGCCCGCGCTCCGGTGCCGCGCGCTGTGACGTCATGGCTCTGGCGGCGCGGTCTGCCCGCTGCTCGTTATAATCTCGCATCGGTTTTGTTAGCCACCAAAAACGGTGTCTCCCGAACATTCCAGCATAAATCGTCTGCAAAAGACGCAAGGTAACATGTTTGTAACATTAAACCCCTATTCCTCTGAAAGTCATTCGTTAAACGTACCTAAAAAAACGTTTTAATCTAAAAACGTAGACGCCGCAAAACCAAACATTACTGACATTCGAACTGTTCCGATTAACAGCGAAACCAAAACGTCTTATGTGTCTAACTGTCCCAAGGGCGCCTACGACGTTCTTCTGACAACACGGGTTGTTGGCTGAAATTGCCTGAATCCGACGTATTTATTTACCCACCTGTGTTCGGGCAATATAGCGTTTATATGTAGTGTGTTTTTATACGATGCGGTTAAAATTCCGCAGTTACGACTTGAGATAATCAATTTTTATTTATACTAGAAGGTAACAAGCGTTCACATTTAAAACACAATTTAAACGGATTATATCGCATATATTTAAGGTCTGCTACCGTTGCTGTGCCGTTATTTGAAAATTGTATTGTATTGTATTGGTGTGCAATAAAGTATTGTTGTATTGTATTGTAACCGAAACGTCCGGAAGACTCAAATATAGAGTATTCATTATATACGCAATAGAATTACGCGTTTCAATTGTTTTATTTAAATGTTTGACAGCGTGAAAACTTTTCTCTACAGATTTCTGATTGGAGCAAAGTACCTATCCTACAAAACTACAAACCCTGGCTATCTGTGTATACCAAAATGGTTGAAACCCACCTCAATGGCTAATTACAAATAACTATACCATTTCTTTTTTGTCTAATGCTTACCTTATATACTTATATGTCACAATCGGAATGTATACTATTACCAGAAAATGTACGTCACCTGACTGGCACCACGTGCTGGGTGGCCTGGCGTTGGCAGAGAGTGGGGGTGGTGGGATTCCCTCTTACGTCGTGACCTGCGCTCATGCCCATCTGGCATGTATGAACACCTTTATTTTAAATTAATATTTATAACAAAAATAGGTAGTTTGCTCAAATGTAACTATGACAGAGAAAAATTGTGTTTTTCTCAGTCAACCTTTGACAACGGTATTAGTAAAGGTACCGAAACGTCAGGGAGGCTCAAATAATTAATATACGCGATATAAACTGTTTAAATTGTTTTATTTAAATTTGTTATTTATTTTCTATTTATAAATCAAATAATATATATTATTAGAGTATTTCTGAGTCATTACTATACTCGGGTTTTCGATCTTTGTCCAAAAGCCGAGAACACGTTGTAGGTATTAATATTCTGTAGTCTAAACCTAGCTTAAGATATCGAAGTTTAAAAGTAACTCATCTCGTTAAGTAAATAGATTCAGATTGCCCAGTCAAGTGGCTATGAAGAATGACGGTTTTAAAGGCAATTTCCAGTCAATTTGCGATAACTCGTTAGAATGTGCATGCCGCCACAGACTATATGGAAACAGAAGTTATATTTAATCCCCAAACGTATATAAAGGGGTGTATAAACTATTGATATTAACATAAAAGCTCAAAGAAAATTTGAAATCAGTTACCTGGTGGAAGAGACTGGGAATCGAACCCGGTACCTCTGGGTTGCCGGTCCAGCGCGTTAACCTTTCCGCCACCCTAACTCCCAAGCAACCTTTAGGCTTTACACCTTAGGGGTGTTATAAGTTTAAAGTGTATAGTGTATCTGTGGGAACTCAGGGAAAAGTATTATTCACTTTTAAAACCTGGACGAAACCTGTGCTGTGGATGCTGTGACATGTATTTTGCTAAGTTTTTGTCTTTTAATAAATATATTATTTTCTTTTAAAAGTTGGTTGACATTATCAATACTAGCGACCCGCCCCGGCTTCGCACGGGCGTAATGCTGATAAATAATGCGTGTGTTATACATATCAACCTTTCTCTTGAATCACTCTATCTAGTATAAAAACCGCATCAAAATCCGTTGCGTAGTTTTAAAGATCTAAACATACATAGGAACAGACAGACGGAAAGCGACTTTGTTTAATACTGTGTAGTGATTTGTCATAATATGAAACAAAAACGATTTAAAAGGAATAAGGCCTTTTAAATGCCTTTAAATTGACTCAGAAAAATCTGTCCCCAGTACGCTATGTCCGTTAGCCGGCGGAATGATTTCCTTCGGGAGCTCACGCGCAGATTCCAAGCTATTTATATGATATTAGCCGCTTCACTTATTCCAGCGAGTATCGATGAATATGCTAATTGGCGAGCCATTTATTAGCTGTGGCGTTGCTCGCGTTGAATTACGATAGATATTATATTGCATATGTTTGAGAAAAGCACTATACATGCCTTAGCCGTGAAAAGGGCTTGCCGGCGTCTGCAGTAATGTACTATTAAAACATGTACACGGGTAATAGCAAAGCATTAGCTTCTGTTTTTGTCGCTATGTAAGGTACCACAATCCACTTCCCGGTTTTTTTTTATTGTGGACTGAAAAATCCGCAAAATTCGTACCAACGAGTCTATATACTCCGAGAACCATCAAGCATCGTTTATCATCTTTTTCATTATTAGTTCTAAGGTTGGCGTTGTGTACGATCTCATTAAAGAAAACGGTACTATTGTGTAGTTTATTACTTGTTTGCGGAATACTTAGTCCTGTTTGCTCTTTGTTTACATCAGTGACATTCACCGACTTTCAACGTCAGCTATCAAAAATTTATCATTACCAATCAAATAAATTAGTATACTCACTTAAAATAGGCAATGCAGTGTGGGCTGCAAAATAGCCTGTTGGGCTAAACAAAGCTTAAGTAACGTTTACACTTAAGCAGGTCGGACCGTATTTGCCCCGCTGTCTGTGATACGGTTTGACAGCTGTCACCTGTCGCTTGTCCGCCGCGACGGGCTATGACTGAGGGCTATGACGAAAAATGGGACGGCGACAGCGTGGAAGTAATCCAAGTAACACATTACGCAATCTTTTTACTTGTATTTTTTTACTGTTTCATCGGAACGTCCGACTTGTTGTGGTAAATATGCTCACTTGAAGATGGCTGCAACTTCGTTAGCGTATTTCCTTTTTTTTTATCGTAATCGTGTAAAAGGTATCCTATAATCACCTTGAAATGTCTAACTTTCTCTGGTCTTTAGCCTAAAAGGATACCTAAAGTAATATAATCATAAGCTAATTGTGTACTTATAGCCAAGATATGGCTGTTCAGATGCTTCAATGGGCCCCTGAGCGTTCATTAGACTGACCTTAAAGTATAGCCAGAGTTACGTACCTATCGGGTATATAAAGGGTATTCGATACACGGGCTCGTATGGGTAGTAGCTTGTGTGGGTAGTAGCTACACGAGCGCAAAAGCTCCCAAAATAATTTATTATTTATCGCGATAAAATGTCTCACACAAGCCTAGACGCGATTGAAAAGGTGATCTTAAAGCGTTTTGGAACCCATTAATAAACAAATCGCGTCATCAACGCTTTCAACAAAATAAATAGAAGACAAATTACTGAAGCAAGGATTGACAACGAAATAATAATGGACGCGTCAAGTACCGAAGCAATCCCAAAAATAGCAGGAAGTATAAAAGCTTTACAACCCGCCGAATCGCAAAGTACGTCCTCATCTAACTCAGCTACCACACGTAGCCAGACAGCAAAAGCATCTCTTGCGGAGCATGCAAAGTAACAGCCTCACCAAAACAACTACCAACACCCGTATCACAGAAAGCTACAGAAAAACCACCGCGATAAGTCTACCTACTGTTTAATTTATAATTAATCATATTTTAAATATTGTATTTTGTATTTATCGATATTACACATGTATATCGGAAGTCGATAAACGAGTCTCTATGACAGCTCAAAAGTGCCACGAGAAATCCGGTCTCTGGTCATTAAGGTTTCACCGTACGCATTTGAACGTGTCTAACCTTGATACCCTACTGGGTCCTGTAATACCTACACCTACAGGATCCTAGCTCAGGACCCTGAGGCATAAATCATTTATGTTGTGTTTTTAGGGTTCCGTACCCAAAGGGTAAAAACGGGACAGCGAAGTCTCAGTAATAGGATATATTTCGCTGACGTAGACTTCGCTGTCCGTCCGTCCGTCCGTCTGTCACCAGGCTGTATCTCAAGAACGGTGATAGCTAAACAGTTGAAATTTTCACAGATGATGTATTTCTATTGCCGCTATAACAACAAATACTAAAAATAAAATAAAATAATTTTTAAGGGGGGCTCCCATACAACAAAATTACAGATAAGGGCTTGTGCACAAATCACGTGAGGTTCCATAGGGGGAGGGGGGGGTCACGAAAAAATCACGAAATATCACGTTGGGGGAGGGGGGGGTATAAGGAGACCTCACGTGTATTTTTTCTACAGTGAACGAACTAAGAAAAAGTCAATATTTTTTTCTCGGTTTTGTTAAAAATAAGTCTTGACTTGTTAAATACCTCAAAATAGCGAGTCTATTTTACGAAATTTTGGCGGAAAAAAAATACACGTGAGGTAGTGAGGGGGAGGGGGGGTTAGCAAAGAACCTCACCAAATATCACCAGGGGGGAGGGGGGGGTCAAAAAGTAGCCGAAAAAACATCACGTGATTTGTGCACAAGCCCTAATGGTACGGAACCCTTCGTGCGCGAGTCCCTCTTGCACTTGGCCGATATTTTTTTATTTAATTGCCTCCTTTTTTTGAAGTCGGTTAAAAATAAAATAAAATAAATATTTAAGGGGGGCTCCCATACAACAAACTGGATGGTACGGAACCTTCACGCGCGAGTCGGACTCGCACTTGCCCAATTTTATTCAGTTACATATTTTTTCATTTTCATTGTAGTTTTCATGAGTAGGTGCGTACGAAAACATTGTCCTAGCCCGTCTCACAGACCGTTAGCTCTCGAGTGCTCTTATGATAAAGGTACCTTCTCATTACTTTCCAGGGCACTAGTGCTTGCCCTTTGGGTCCTTGACTGCCGACTTGGGTTCCAGACTTAGCTAAGACACAGGTTAAAGGTGTAGCTTTATATATCACGTAAAAATATAAATACTTTGCTATTTAATTGTAAGTACATACTAACCATAGATAAGGCCCTAATAATATGCTATGGATTTTATTATGTCCGAAATAAAATGTATTAAGTTCATTCATTCATTCATTCATTCATTCATTCATTCAAAACTAGTAATTTCATCGAACTAATTGCACACTGTACGGAATTTTGAAGGTGAATCGGCATGATTACACCCTTTATTTTTTTTAAATCAACCTAATCCTAAGTTAATTGTATCCGGATGTCCAGACCATTTCGGGCGGTTTTCGCGTAGAGGTCGCATTTCTCAACCGTTTCTCATGAAATTTTGAGTGTATGTTTGCTAAGTATAAATTATGGATTTTTTGTTCATTCAGTCTCTCGATTTTTTTCAAAATGGCGTATGATAGGGGTTCAAAACGTAAAAAAATACAAATTTCAACAATTTTGAAACCATTTTGCGGGGTCACTAGTATATAGTAATCCTTAAAAATCAGTACCCTTGGTAAGGGTACAGTGGGGGTCATGGTCACTCGACGGGGTGACATCTTATTAAAATCAAATATAAATATGTATTAAGGGACAAATAGATCCAGTCCCA
Organism: Apotomis betuletana; assembly: GCA_932273695.1. NCBI lineage: Eukaryota > Metazoa > Arthropoda > Insecta > Lepidoptera > Tortricidae > Apotomis > Apotomis betuletana. Next base: position 18,226,508 of record OW026312.1, read on the forward strand.
AACTAAGCAATGGGTACTAGACGACGATATACATAACATATCAATACACATATTTATATAGATAACATCTATGCCCCAGGAATAAATATTCGAGTTCATCACACAAATATTTGTCCTTGCCGGAATTCGAACCCAAGACCGTCGGCTCAGTACGCGCCTGCACTGCAAATTGCGCCTATCGCGTCGTCAAAATCTGAAGAGTCCTTATTCCTTTTAAAATACCGATTGTTTTAGACATTTTCTCTTTGATCAAAAATGTTTCTTAACATATTATTGATGTTACTACCTAGAACATGGCGGTTTTTACCTCCTGTAATTTCCGCTCGTACCACCCCTGATCTCGTGTTGTGCACACCGGGTTCCGGGATAACTCGTCGGCTATCTGGTTATGTTTTCCGCTTCGGTAAACGATGTCGAACGAATACTGCTGTAGTTCCAATGCCCACCGAGCGACTCTCCCCGACGGGTTCTTCATCGTGTTCAGCCACCGTAATGCTTGGTGATCCGTAATTATCGTGAAGTGATAACCCTCCAAGAAGGCTCTCATTTTCCGGATTCCCCACACTATTGCCAAACATTCCTTTTCCGTCGTTGAGTACCTGGATTCGGCTGGGGATAAAGTTCTGCTCGCGTACATTATCACCTTGGGTATTTGCTCTTCCTCCTGTATCAGTACGGCCCCGAGGCCTACGTCACTCGCGTCTGTCTGCAGAGTAAAGCTCTTTGAAAAATCCGCTCGGGTCAATATCGGGCCTTTTATGAGAATTTGTTTTATTTCTTGGAACGCTTTTTCTTGATCTGGGCCCCAATCCAATTTCTGATTCTTCTTTAATAATTTCACTAATGGTGCGGTGATTGTTGCGTAGTTCGGGATAAACTTCCTGTACCATGACGTCATGCCGATGAACGTCCTGACCTCCTTTACGCTTCCTGGTGTCTTGAGATCACGGATTGCTCTTATCTTTGCTTCATTCATCTTTAATCCTTCTTTTGTCACAGTGTGCCCTAAATATTCTACTTCTGGTTTAGCGAACTCACACTTCTTTCTATTTATCTGAAGTCCCGCCTCTCGAATTCTTCGGAATATCTCTTTTAAGTGTTCTATATGTTCGTCGAAGCTTGAACTACATACTATTATGTCGTCTAGATAGACATATGCGTGTGGCTCGAGTTCAGGACTTATAACCCTGTCCAAAAGCCTCTGGAATGTGGCGCCACTGGAGTGTAGGCCAAATGGCATGACCTTAAATTGGTACAGGCCCCTTCCTGGGACGGTAAATGCTGTCACTGGTCGGCTTTCTTCTTCTAGGCTCACATTCCAGTATCCGTTTTTCAAGTCGAATTTTGAAAAGAACTGTGACTTCCTAAGCTTCTCTAGTGTGTCATCTATTTGGGGCAATGGGTATGCATCTTTTTCCGAGATCTCATTTATCTTTCTAAAGTCTATACAAAACCTATAGTCTCCATTCTCCTTCCTTACGAGCACTATTGGAGAGCTGTATGGGCTGTTGGATTTTTCTATAATGCCTTGTTGTAACATGTCTTTGACGTGTTCGTCTATGATTTGTTGTTGTTTTGGGTTCCTCGGATAGTACCTTTGTTTCACTGGTTCTCGATGTTTCAGTTTTATTTTATGTTGCACCCATCTGTTCCCCTTAGGGCTTTTCTCAGAGAGTTCGAACTCTCGTTCAATCAACTCGGTTAGGCGTTCTGCCTGCTGCTTATCTAGGCCTGAATTCGTCTGCGCTTCTTCCGGAGTGTCTATGACGGTGCCCTGGATTTCTAACTCTGGTCCTGGTCCTGCTTCGCTTAGACTGGTGCCCTGTTCTGTTCCGTCCTCCTGCTGTATCCTTTTAGGTTCTTCCTGTGGCCATGCCACTTGCATGCCAACCTTGCGCAAGACATCCATGCCCAATATGGTGCACGTTGCCGTCGGTAGGACTCTTACCCAATGCTGTAGCTTCTTGCCTTTAATGAGTAAGTCGACCAATATGCTTTTATTTATCTGAGCTGTAGTTCCATTCGCCAGAACAATGCCCCTTGGTTCATCTAACGTTGCCGCCGCTTTCGTGATGCAATTACGGTATACTTCATAGTTCACGTATGTGTGCGTTGATCCCGTGTCCACCAAACACCGATATTTTCTTCCCATTATTTCCACTTCCAGATGTATGCGGTTATCCTCCCGTGACCGTTCCTTGGCTGTCTCCAGATACTCCTTTTTCCCCCACTTCTTCTTTTTACAACAATCTTTACTCATGGTACCCATCTTCCCGCATTGACTACAGAAAATCTTCTGTTTGCCTTTACATTCCTTCAGGTTATGTCCCGGTTTTCCGCATGACCAACAGCACGTGTTTGGATTGTAGTTAGGGTGAATCTTCGCGGTGCCATTTTCGCTTCTCCTGGTTTCTCTCCCTTTTTCCCGCAGCTCGTTACTAGGTCCTGCCCGCGTCTCCCCGTATTTTCTCCATCTGTCTGGTGCTTCGGTCTCTTCCTGGTCTGTCTTTCGCTGGTATCCCTCTCCATACGCCGAAGGGTAAATGTTCTCGTACTCAGCGGCCAAGTTTAATAGTCCGGGTAGGTTCGTATAGTCTTGTCTCTTTATATATAACTTATACTCCTTAAGCATGTTTTCGTGGATCCGATGCAGTTGCTGTTCTCCTGTCAGGCTTCCATATCGCCTCATCAGCGTCTGCAGGTCCGTGACATAGTTAGTGAACTTTTCTCTGAACCTTTGTTTCCGTGCCACTATCCTCGCTATGAGGTCCTCCTCATAGTTGCTCGGGAATAATACAATTTGAAAAGCTCAATAAATTCGTCCCATGACTTCCATGACTGGGCGTTGTTCCTATGCCATTGTAATGCTTTTCCCTGCAAAATCCTCGGAAGTGCCTGCAATATATCGTTCTGCTCGACGTTGCTGGCCTCCATCAATTCCTCTAGCCTCTCTAGGAATTCGACGGCATTGTCTGTTACCTTGAAAGATAGGTTCCAATCCTTTATTTGCTTTGACAGCTCTCTCCTGTCCTCATCCTTAGGACGATCGTTTTCAGACATGCCTGGTTGTTCTTGTTTTCCTGGCGTTCCGAATTCCTCGGCCTCCTTGATGAATTCTACGAGGTCCTTTCGTATTTGTTCTACGGTTAATCCGTCTACCTGTAAGCCTCTCTCTTCGGCTTCTCTCATTAGTTCTGGTTTCTTTAGTCGGTAAATCCAGGCGGTGGGCATCGCCTAGGTATCCTGAAGTGTAACTTACCTTTCTCTGTAAGGCCTATAATTATAACAATTTATCTCTGGCGCGGGTATGGACAATATTCTGTATACGGACGGTTTGTAAATGGACGGATTAAACGGACGGACGGTAAGAGATTAAGATAGATCTAGATTAAGGATAGTCCTTGCCTGTCATGAGCTATAAAACTCCTGTATGAGCTATTTCGTTGGGCGCCAAATGTGACGTAGTGTTTAGACCCGCTAGGTGGATTAGGACGTAACGGGCCTAGACACTAGTACATATCCCTCGATCCAGACGGGATCTTGAGGGTTTTCCGAGCTAGCTTCGGTCGGGAGGCAAGGAGCGGGGAATAAATCAAACTAGGATATCATATACTAACAAACTGAGGGCTTTTATGCCTGTTTATTTATAGTCAACCTTAATTCTACCCTATAACCTAGACTACGTATCCTAACGTCCCTAAACTCCCTAGGGGACCCGGTGTCCCAGCCACGCGTCAGGTTAGCGTCCCGTCGGAGGAACAGTTAGTGGTTAGTACGCGTGGGCAAGGGAGCCTGGTCGGTATCCTTCGTGGAAAGCTACCCCTAATCGCAGGTGCGGCCAGAAACACACCGCGCTTAAGGATAGATTTCCCGGCCGCTTGGACGACTAGATGCGTGGTAAACACACCGCGCCGGCAGCCTGGTCCAGGAGCGTAAGCACTAGGTCCCCGTGTCAGCGACAACGAGCGTGGTAAACACTCTGCGCTGGGAACAGCCCCCGGTTGTAGCGACAACGAGCGTGGTAAACACTCTGCGCTAGGGACGGCTCTAGGACTTAGCTTAGGACACCTGGATATCGACCTAACACCATTACCTAGATTGACGGAGAACCTACGGCGTCGCAAGGAGCGTGGCAAACACTCTGCGCTGCGGGGAGCGATGGTTTACAATACCTCACAGTTGGAGCCGCTCACACGACCTTACTGCTCGAGAGATGGTAACACACCGCCGCCCGTACTGGGCGCGCATCGGCTTATATAGCGGCCTAACGGTACACGGCGCGTCGCTCTCCCCGCCGCCCGCGCTCCGGTGCCGCGCGCTGTGACGTCATGGCTCTGGCGGCGCGGTCTGCCCGCTGCTCGTTATAATCTCGCATCGGTTTTGTTAGCCACCAAAAACGGTGTCTCCCGAACATTCCAGCATAAATCGTCTGCAAAAGACGCAAGGTAACATGTTTGTAACATTAAACCCCTATTCCTCTGAAAGTCATTCGTTAAACGTACCTAAAAAAACGTTTTAATCTAAAAACGTAGACGCCGCAAAACCAAACATTACTGACATTCGAACTGTTCCGATTAACAGCGAAACCAAAACGTCTTATGTGTCTAACTGTCCCAAGGGCGCCTACGACGTTCTTCTGACAACACGGGTTGTTGGCTGAAATTGCCTGAATCCGACGTATTTATTTACCCACCTGTGTTCGGGCAATATAGCGTTTATATGTAGTGTGTTTTTATACGATGCGGTTAAAATTCCGCAGTTACGACTTGAGATAATCAATTTTTATTTATACTAGAAGGTAACAAGCGTTCACATTTAAAACACAATTTAAACGGATTATATCGCATATATTTAAGGTCTGCTACCGTTGCTGTGCCGTTATTTGAAAATTGTATTGTATTGTATTGGTGTGCAATAAAGTATTGTTGTATTGTATTGTAACCGAAACGTCCGGAAGACTCAAATATAGAGTATTCATTATATACGCAATAGAATTACGCGTTTCAATTGTTTTATTTAAATGTTTGACAGCGTGAAAACTTTTCTCTACAGATTTCTGATTGGAGCAAAGTACCTATCCTACAAAACTACAAACCCTGGCTATCTGTGTATACCAAAATGGTTGAAACCCACCTCAATGGCTAATTACAAATAACTATACCATTTCTTTTTTGTCTAATGCTTACCTTATATACTTATATGTCACAATCGGAATGTATACTATTACCAGAAAATGTACGTCACCTGACTGGCACCACGTGCTGGGTGGCCTGGCGTTGGCAGAGAGTGGGGGTGGTGGGATTCCCTCTTACGTCGTGACCTGCGCTCATGCCCATCTGGCATGTATGAACACCTTTATTTTAAATTAATATTTATAACAAAAATAGGTAGTTTGCTCAAATGTAACTATGACAGAGAAAAATTGTGTTTTTCTCAGTCAACCTTTGACAACGGTATTAGTAAAGGTACCGAAACGTCAGGGAGGCTCAAATAATTAATATACGCGATATAAACTGTTTAAATTGTTTTATTTAAATTTGTTATTTATTTTCTATTTATAAATCAAATAATATATATTATTAGAGTATTTCTGAGTCATTACTATACTCGGGTTTTCGATCTTTGTCCAAAAGCCGAGAACACGTTGTAGGTATTAATATTCTGTAGTCTAAACCTAGCTTAAGATATCGAAGTTTAAAAGTAACTCATCTCGTTAAGTAAATAGATTCAGATTGCCCAGTCAAGTGGCTATGAAGAATGACGGTTTTAAAGGCAATTTCCAGTCAATTTGCGATAACTCGTTAGAATGTGCATGCCGCCACAGACTATATGGAAACAGAAGTTATATTTAATCCCCAAACGTATATAAAGGGGTGTATAAACTATTGATATTAACATAAAAGCTCAAAGAAAATTTGAAATCAGTTACCTGGTGGAAGAGACTGGGAATCGAACCCGGTACCTCTGGGTTGCCGGTCCAGCGCGTTAACCTTTCCGCCACCCTAACTCCCAAGCAACCTTTAGGCTTTACACCTTAGGGGTGTTATAAGTTTAAAGTGTATAGTGTATCTGTGGGAACTCAGGGAAAAGTATTATTCACTTTTAAAACCTGGACGAAACCTGTGCTGTGGATGCTGTGACATGTATTTTGCTAAGTTTTTGTCTTTTAATAAATATATTATTTTCTTTTAAAAGTTGGTTGACATTATCAATACTAGCGACCCGCCCCGGCTTCGCACGGGCGTAATGCTGATAAATAATGCGTGTGTTATACATATCAACCTTTCTCTTGAATCACTCTATCTAGTATAAAAACCGCATCAAAATCCGTTGCGTAGTTTTAAAGATCTAAACATACATAGGAACAGACAGACGGAAAGCGACTTTGTTTAATACTGTGTAGTGATTTGTCATAATATGAAACAAAAACGATTTAAAAGGAATAAGGCCTTTTAAATGCCTTTAAATTGACTCAGAAAAATCTGTCCCCAGTACGCTATGTCCGTTAGCCGGCGGAATGATTTCCTTCGGGAGCTCACGCGCAGATTCCAAGCTATTTATATGATATTAGCCGCTTCACTTATTCCAGCGAGTATCGATGAATATGCTAATTGGCGAGCCATTTATTAGCTGTGGCGTTGCTCGCGTTGAATTACGATAGATATTATATTGCATATGTTTGAGAAAAGCACTATACATGCCTTAGCCGTGAAAAGGGCTTGCCGGCGTCTGCAGTAATGTACTATTAAAACATGTACACGGGTAATAGCAAAGCATTAGCTTCTGTTTTTGTCGCTATGTAAGGTACCACAATCCACTTCCCGGTTTTTTTTTATTGTGGACTGAAAAATCCGCAAAATTCGTACCAACGAGTCTATATACTCCGAGAACCATCAAGCATCGTTTATCATCTTTTTCATTATTAGTTCTAAGGTTGGCGTTGTGTACGATCTCATTAAAGAAAACGGTACTATTGTGTAGTTTATTACTTGTTTGCGGAATACTTAGTCCTGTTTGCTCTTTGTTTACATCAGTGACATTCACCGACTTTCAACGTCAGCTATCAAAAATTTATCATTACCAATCAAATAAATTAGTATACTCACTTAAAATAGGCAATGCAGTGTGGGCTGCAAAATAGCCTGTTGGGCTAAACAAAGCTTAAGTAACGTTTACACTTAAGCAGGTCGGACCGTATTTGCCCCGCTGTCTGTGATACGGTTTGACAGCTGTCACCTGTCGCTTGTCCGCCGCGACGGGCTATGACTGAGGGCTATGACGAAAAATGGGACGGCGACAGCGTGGAAGTAATCCAAGTAACACATTACGCAATCTTTTTACTTGTATTTTTTTACTGTTTCATCGGAACGTCCGACTTGTTGTGGTAAATATGCTCACTTGAAGATGGCTGCAACTTCGTTAGCGTATTTCCTTTTTTTTTATCGTAATCGTGTAAAAGGTATCCTATAATCACCTTGAAATGTCTAACTTTCTCTGGTCTTTAGCCTAAAAGGATACCTAAAGTAATATAATCATAAGCTAATTGTGTACTTATAGCCAAGATATGGCTGTTCAGATGCTTCAATGGGCCCCTGAGCGTTCATTAGACTGACCTTAAAGTATAGCCAGAGTTACGTACCTATCGGGTATATAAAGGGTATTCGATACACGGGCTCGTATGGGTAGTAGCTTGTGTGGGTAGTAGCTACACGAGCGCAAAAGCTCCCAAAATAATTTATTATTTATCGCGATAAAATGTCTCACACAAGCCTAGACGCGATTGAAAAGGTGATCTTAAAGCGTTTTGGAACCCATTAATAAACAAATCGCGTCATCAACGCTTTCAACAAAATAAATAGAAGACAAATTACTGAAGCAAGGATTGACAACGAAATAATAATGGACGCGTCAAGTACCGAAGCAATCCCAAAAATAGCAGGAAGTATAAAAGCTTTACAACCCGCCGAATCGCAAAGTACGTCCTCATCTAACTCAGCTACCACACGTAGCCAGACAGCAAAAGCATCTCTTGCGGAGCATGCAAAGTAACAGCCTCACCAAAACAACTACCAACACCCGTATCACAGAAAGCTACAGAAAAACCACCGCGATAAGTCTACCTACTGTTTAATTTATAATTAATCATATTTTAAATATTGTATTTTGTATTTATCGATATTACACATGTATATCGGAAGTCGATAAACGAGTCTCTATGACAGCTCAAAAGTGCCACGAGAAATCCGGTCTCTGGTCATTAAGGTTTCACCGTACGCATTTGAACGTGTCTAACCTTGATACCCTACTGGGTCCTGTAATACCTACACCTACAGGATCCTAGCTCAGGACCCTGAGGCATAAATCATTTATGTTGTGTTTTTAGGGTTCCGTACCCAAAGGGTAAAAACGGGACAGCGAAGTCTCAGTAATAGGATATATTTCGCTGACGTAGACTTCGCTGTCCGTCCGTCCGTCCGTCTGTCACCAGGCTGTATCTCAAGAACGGTGATAGCTAAACAGTTGAAATTTTCACAGATGATGTATTTCTATTGCCGCTATAACAACAAATACTAAAAATAAAATAAAATAATTTTTAAGGGGGGCTCCCATACAACAAAATTACAGATAATGGTACGGAACCCTTCGTGCGCGAGTCCCTCTTGCACTTGGCCGATATTTTTTTATTTAATTGCCTCCTTTTTTTGAAGTCGGTTAAAAATAAAATAAAATAAATATTTAAGGGGGGCTCCCATACAACAAACTGGATGGTACGGAACCTTCACGCGCGAGTCGGACTCGCACTTGCCCAATTTTATTCAGTTACATATTTTTTCATTTTCATTGTAGTTTTCATGAGTAGGTGCGTACGAAAACATTGTCCTAGCCCGTCTCACAGACCGTTAGCTCTCGAGTGCTCTTATGATAAAGGTACCTTCTCATTACTTTCCAGGGCACTAGTGCTTGCCCTTTGGGTCCTTGACTGCCGACTTGGGTTCCAGACTTAGCTAAGACACAGGTTAAAGGTGTAGCTTTATATATCACGTAAAAATATAAATACTTTGCTATTTAATTGTAAGTACATACTAACCATAGATAAGGCCCTAATAATATGCTATGGATTTTATTATGTCCGAAATAAAATGTATTAAGTTCATTCATTCATTCATTCATTCATTCATTCATTCAAAACTAGTAATTTCATCGAACTAATTGCACACTGTACGGAATTTTGAAGGTGAATCGGCATGATTACACCCTTTATTTTTTTTAAATCAACCTAATCCTAAGTTAATTGTATCCGGATGTCCAGACCATTTCGGGCGGTTTTCGCGTAGAGGTCGCATTTCTCAACCGTTTCTCATGAAATTTTGAGTGTATGTTTGCTAAGTATAAATTATGGATTTTTTGTTCATTCAGTCTCTCGATTTTTTTCAAAATGGCGTATGATAGGGGTTCAAAACGTAAAAAAATACAAATTTCAACAATTTTGAAACCATTTTGCGGGGTCACTAGTATATAGTAATCCTTAAAAATCAGTACCCTTGGTAAGGGTACAGTGGGGGTCATGGTCACTCGACGGGGTGACATCTTATTAAAATCAAATATAAATATGTATTAAGGGACAAATAGATCCAGTCCCAAACTAAGCAATGGGTACTAGACGACGATATACATAACATATCAATACACATATTTATATAGATAACATCTATGCCCCAGGAATAAATATTCGAGTTCATCACACAAATATTTGTCCTTGCCGGAATTCGAACCCAAGACCGTCGGCTCAGTACGCGCCTGCACTGCAAATTGCGCCTATCGCGTCGTCAAAATCTGAAGAGTCCTTATTCCTTTTAAAATACCGATTGTTTTAGACATTTTCTCTTTGATCAAAAATGTTTCTTAACATATTATTGATGTTACTACCTAGAACATGGCTCTTGGTATTGGTATATAATATTTGAATTATTCATTGATAATTTTTGTTTCAAAAACTACTCGAAATTGACAAAATTCACGCGGAAAACTAGTTTTTACTACTTATTTTCGACTGCACGCAATGAAACATGAAATAGCTATGTTACTAGCTAGAACTCGGGGAAAAGTATTATTCACTTCAAAAAGTTGGTTGATTTTATCAATATAATATTTGTCATAATATGAAAAAAAAATTTTTTTAAGGAATAAGGCCTCTGAAGGCGACGGGTAATGCGAAACTAGCTCCACTGCCGATTTTTTCTTATACCTTCATAATCAGATATTTTTTATTATTTTTAGACATTACAGGAGCTAGCACAACACCTTTAATATTTATTAAATCACTGTACACAATCTGCTCACTTTACCCCACAAAACTTATTCACGTCAAAAGCGGCCACAATAGTTTTGAAGTTTTTGGGGACCACTACAGAACGAAAAATTGTGCATAATGATTTAATAAATATTAAACTCGTTTTTTCCATTTCCTAGACTCCTGCGATTACTGAGAATTGATCTGATTTAGAAAAATATAAGAAAAAATCAGAAGTGGCACAGTCCGACCAAAAAGAGTAGAAATTAAAAAGTGGCAATACTGTAGTGTCGTCCCCGTTTTCTTATATTGATTAGAAAGGGAGGACACTACAGTATTGCTACTTTTTAGGGTTCCGTACCCAAAGGGTAAAAACGGGACCCTATTACTGAGACTTCGCCGTCCGTCCGTCCGTCCGTCCGTCCGTCCGTCCGTCCGTCCGTCTGTCACCAGGCTGTATCTCAACAACGGTGATAGCTAGACAGTTGAAATTTTCACAGATGATGTATTTCTATTGCCGCTATAACAACAAATACTAAAAATAAAATAAAATAAATATTTAAGGGGGGCTCCCATACAACAAACTTGTTATAGATTATATATATGTATAGGTACGGAACCCTACATGCGCGAGTCGGGCTCGCACTTGCCCAATTTTTAATTTCTACTCTTTTTGATCGGACTGTAAAAGAGAATATGTGCATACTAAAAGTTAACTTAATCGTAAGGTTGGAATTTCTGTTGTATAAGGAGAATAGTGATAAAATAAACTGTTACGATAATAATGAGGGCGCTGTAAGTGGCAGATAAATTATGAATTAGTTATGATACCTTTGTGAAACTTGGAAAACCTACCTTGAGGTAGCTATTTAACTTTGAGTCCCTTTACATCATACAAAACTGCCGAAGTTAAATCTACCTACTTCGATATTCTCTTGGAGCCTAAATAACTACGGCAATCCTTAGTATTATTACAGGGATCGGAGGGATGGGCGACTTATACACGGTGTCCTGTATTTAATGGACAATCTTCAAACCGCCTGCAGAGCACAAATTGAGCTATATTGCTTATCAAAATACATTTACAAAAGAACACAGGCGGTCTTATCGCTAAAGAGCAATCTTTTTTAGACAACCTTTGTGTAGTAAAGTTAATGCAAAAATCGCATAGTGAGTAAGTAGGTAATATGCAAAAGACGAATGGGACACATTGTAAGGTACCAACAGAAAAAAGCACTTCAGAATGGTTAAAAAAATAGGCGTCTTTTTAGCGTTTTAAGTCCCGTGGTTTTTAAGATAATCGGACTATTAATATATATATTTTTTTTATTGAAACCTTATTTCACAGACCAGTGTTTCTTAACCTGTGGTCCGCGAACCCCTGGGGGTCCGCGAGCATAATTATGTATGGGGGTCCGCAGCTTATCTATGGACTATTTAACAATCATAAATAAATGCCACCAAAAGTCTCGTAATCGCTATGCACGACGTGCTATTTATTTGCTGCTTTTTTATTAAGGGGGTCCTTAAAAGTGTGCTTGATTTCCTAAGGGGTCCGTGGACAAAAAAGGTTACGCTGCTCTAGACGACAGATTATGATTTTTTTGTTATGTTTTTATATACCTATTATTTAATAGTGATGCTTACATGCGTGTATTAGAACGTTATGGTGCCTAAAATTTCTTTTTAAACAAATTAATTAACGAGTTCCGTTTTTGTCTAAAATTATTTACAAGTCTAATCACTTGTGTTGAAGAAATAAATAAATAATGAAATCAGAGTAGGGTAAAGGAACCAGTAGTCGGCCTTTTAACGAAAGTTCTGGGCTTAAACTCCTCGCATGTATGCATGCGGGCCCCAATAAAAATAAACCAATATTTTATTCGTTAATTATTTATTCATTTTTAATAATTGTTAAGAAAAACACTTAATAGTTTCTGAATTTCTTAAATAATCAAAACAAAACTAAAAAAGGCACTTTTGCCCAGTAGTCGGCCCCAAACGACCTTAAGTCGGCCATCGAGAACCCAGTAGTCGGCCACATCAATATAATATTTAAAAATGTGGCCGACTACTGGGTTTTCTTCGGAATCGTTATGTAGAAGTGTTTACTAAACTGATTGTTAATAAGTTACGCATCGAATGAAGTCAAATTCATTAAAATAAAATAATACATCCAAAATCCAGAGGTCGGCCACCTACGGCCGAGTACTGGATATACCACTAAAAAAGTATTACCCACTAGTCGGCCGCCTCAAAAAATTACTTTTGTGTTGAAAAACATGGATAATTGTACCAAAATAAACTACTAAACTATTAAATAAGACATTAAAATGAAAACAAGTGCAATAAAGTATAAGACAAAGCTGCTTACCGCTAATAATCACGACTCCGAAATTTAACAAAAAAATGGCGGCCATCGCACAACACCTCGTGCTCGCGGACGACACTGGTATGAACCTGTTTTATGCTCACCGCTTGCCCCTCCCCGCACAGATGACTCAATCATTCGACCAATAAGAAGTTGGAGCGTCATTATGCATTCATCTCATTGGACAATTTAAAAACTAGCGCTATTCGCGGCGAATAAAAAACCGAAAAGTCCGACCACAGGGTCCTGGCCGACTTATGGTAACTTTACCTATATAAGATTGATACCAATAGTCGGCCACATCAATATAATATTTAAAAATGCGGCCGACTACTGGGTTTTCTTCGGAATCGTTATGTAGAAGTGTTTACTAAACTGATTGTTAATAAGTTACGCATCGAATGAAATCAAATTCATTAAAATAAAATAATACATCCAAAATCCAGAGGTCGGCCACCTACGGCCGAGTACTGGATATACCACTAAAAAAGTATTACCCAGTAGTCGGCCGCCTCAAAACATTACTTATGTGTTGAAAAACATGGATCATTGTACCAAAATAAACTACTAAACTATTAAATAAGACATTAAAATGAAAACAAGTGCAATAAAGTATAAGACGAAGCTGCTTACCGCTAATAATCACGACTACGAAATTTAACAAAAAAATGGCGGCCATCGCACAACACCTCGTGCTCGCGGACGACACTGGTATGAACCTGTTTTACGCTCACCGCTTGCCCCTCCCCGCACAGATGACTCAATCATTCGACCAATAAGAAGTTGGAGCGTCATTATGCATTCATCTCATTGGACAATTTAAAAACTAGCACTATTCGCGGCGAATAAAAAACCGAAAAGGCCGACCACAGGGTCCTGGCCGACTTATGGTAACTTTACCCTATATTAAAAAAAAATACTTCTTTTTTATATTTAGTTTTTATAATTTTGCTTGGTTAGAAGGTTATCCATTAAATACAGGACACCGTGTATAATGACGTCCATTCGTCTGATGTCTTATTGTTACAGAGAACGGTCCGCTTTTGCAAAAAGGCAGAAAGATATTTAATGTTTTCAGAATATATCATTTCTCACGTTTCGTGTTTCATCTGATGTCGTTGAGTTTTTTTTTTGTGAAATAGTGATTCGTTGATAAAAAGAGTTTATTACAAGTTTATTACTGATTTCAGCAGATTTACACAATAAATAATCTTTGAACCGTGAATAGACCAATCAAATAAGGATGAGCATGAGAAAATTCTCCCGCTTGCGTAATATTGAGAAAGATATGGACATTATTAAAGCGTAGGTATGAACCGAAGCCATAATAAAAGTCATTCCTAGCAGTTATGGACAATATTCTATTGGGTGTCTGCATTTATTACTCACTAGGATATTTCCGTGACATTTTCCCTTATCATTCAGCAACTTGGCATTTTTTCGTGATAAGGAAAACGTTCATGCCATCAGGCATTTCCTCTGGCGCTTACTCTTGTTCATATGTGCACATTATTCAACTGTAATAGTGATTTTTTAAGTATTTTACATGCTCGAAAAGAGCGTATTCTAGGCGTTCAAACTGTGCGGAAAGTACTACTTTTCCGCACTAGTGCTTTTACTTTTCAATTTTTTTTAAATTTATAGCCGTATCTGACAGCCTGACATAAAGAGGTTTTATTATTTACAAAAAGTTTGATAAATAAGTCAAATACCGATTATTATCACGTATAAAAGTACAATAAAACCAATATTTCATTAATTCATTCATTTAACACGTCATTAATTACATTAGATATAAAATTTGATTAATAAACGAACTTTAAATCGTTATTCATTTAATAAATTTGGCTGAATGTACACGCGCTTGTGCCATTTTGACATAAGACGAATATTAAAAAAATACTTTTGCACATGCGCAGTAGTAGATTATGTCGAGCGTGGTTTCCAAATAACTCCGCCATTTTTTATTGATGTCTAGTTTATTTTGAAGTTGTTTTGTGCAAATCTGCTGAAATAATGGCGAGATAAAGGGACGAATCATGAATTTACCCGTAAAATGTTATTGAAGAAGTAAAAAATGTGAACGACGGCTTCTTGTTGGATAAATCAAATCAAAATACTTTTTTTTTTCAATGTAAATACCTAGTCTTTGTGAGTATTAAAGTATTTTCTATTTTCTCGTACATGCATAGTAAAGTTTTGTACGGAACTCGTGTAAGATCATTTCCGACTCGTGTTTGTTTAATCATTCGCTAGTACCTCGCTCGTGACTAAAAATCACACTCGTCTGAAATCACCTACCTTCCACACTTGTATCGTAAATAACTATTCCAGTAGTTTAGTAGATATTGTAGTTTTAGCGGTTGAAATTTCACCCCAATTATGTTTTTATGAGTAGCCTATGGCTATGGCGTATGGGGTGATGGTTGCGTTTATCACGTAATAAATACGTGATTATGAGCATCTGTCCCTCACGCTCGCATTTCGTCAAAACGTGACGCGTGATAAAAACTACCATCATAGACCCCCAGGACATTTATGCTGTTACGTAACTCTAAAATTGTGTTGAAAATCATTTATTTCAGGAAATTCTTAATAGTTTGATTACAACGTCTACCGGTCGGAACATCGTTGTCATCACGATGATTCACGCGAAAATAGCTGAATTCATTTCCAAACCAAAAAGTATGCTTGTTTGGTACAGGGGTAGCTCGACATTCAAACGTGATACTTTTTACCCGTTAACAGAATCCTGCAATAAAACAATAATTCTGTTACAACCTTATACTTATACGCATTTTTTTCACGGACAGAATAGCTACTTAGTTATTTTTTCATTCATAATATTACCTTTCCGGGGTGAAAACGTCTACGGCCCGCTCGCCATTTGTATGGACGGTTTTCAGCGCTCCGAAGGAATGTCGAAAAATATCAGTAGTCTCTGATTCTTGGTGCACTCAAAATGTATTTAGTCTGAAATAGACATTTGATCCCGATAGAAAAGGGAACAATTTAAACGCTCACCAAAATGGCTTTTATACCCCAAAACTAAATTCCAAATAAAATGAATTGCCTCCATATAAATTAAACCCACTCTATACAGTGCTCCCCAAATTAAATCATTTTGTATTCCAAAATCGATATACATTACACCAGAATAATTTTATGTTGAGTCAGTATATCTTTTTGCTTCCCAAAATGGATTTTTTGCTCACCAAATATTGTTTTCATAAAACATCAAAATTAATTAATACCAAAAATTGCAGTCTATTTTGCTTTAGTGTAATCAAATTATCTAACCTTTAGTCAAAATATATCACTGTCTTATCTAAAATTACAATTGCTTCCCTTTATTTCTTAACCCCGCAATCCGCCCCCCAACCCGCGTTTCATTTTTTGAAAAAAATTAGTGTTTTAGCTAGGTAACCATCTAATCCTGATCACCTTTCAGAGCAGATCCGACTCGGCTGGGTTAGGTTAGGTTAGTTTTTTTTTTATATCCCTAAAAAACGCTCCAAAATGTGCGGTAGTCATTATTAGCTATGCTATATACTATAATTAAATATGCTTTACTTTTAAATAAATATATGCACGCCACAAATATAAATTGTAGTATATTTAGTAACATTTTGAGTGCAATAATTGCTGTGCTATCAGGAATTTTGATATAAATTTTGATTATTTTTGCATAGAAAAAGGTTTTTTTTGATGTGCGTTTAATACTACCCGTTATTGAAACATCAATATTTATTTATTAATTTTAGGGTATAAACGCCATTTTGGTGAGCATTTAGTTTTTTGCCTCAGCAAAAATGACTAAAATGGAAGTAGGTAATAATATAAAATATTGGTGACATCCATTTAACAATAATATAGATTATTTGGTCTGAAATTAACTTTAACGGTGTTCATATATTTTTATAGCATGTAAGAAAAAGAATTATTAGCTTTATTTATAGAATAGTTTGGGATACACTATTTGGTGAGCATTCATCCGTTTTGGCAAGCATTAAGAATTTATTGGAACTAATTTATCAACATATTTGGTAGGCGTTTAATCATATTTGGTAGGCGTTTAAACACAATCTAATAGAAAATAGAAGAGAAAAGAATGCTATTTAACAAAAAATAGTTTTCACGTCTATTTGTGTTACATAACTAAGTACAGAAAAATAAGTGTGAGGAAATCATAAGAATTTCCAGTTCGAATATGGAACCCTATAAATAGAGGTGGTAGGTACCAACATATGGCGCTCGCTGCTTAAATTTCACTCAGCGAAGTCGTAATAATTTCAAGTTTGATTCAATTTGAGTTCGAGAAAGATAACTTTTAGATTGCCCATTTCTTCGGAATCCTTCGAGTAATCTATCTCATCGAATCTGACGTTAAATCAACGGGCTTCCTTCCTATTTCTACAAATCTAACTTTAAAAGTTGACGGAACAATTTTAAGACGCGTTTAGCATGATCGTATTGTAACGATCACGACTGTACTTGATCGACAGATTAGTATTTTATATTTTATTACTGGAAAACTATGAGATAAAATCATGAGACTGCATCGGGATGTGGAACTGATATTTTACATTATGTATAATAAAACGTATTTAAGAATGGTAATATTTCTATTATCAACACGTAATCCACACTTTTCATTAGTTCAATAAATTTTCAAAAACTAGAAAATAACATTGAGTAAATTAGCATCAGAATAAGATTAGAAACGGACCTTTGCGAAATTAGCATCGAACATTTATATTATTATTTTTAAACGTAATTGTAAGCGGCCAGCTGTAGAATCCTATGAAGGAATTTCGCGATACGCATGGCAAATTTGAATTAAGAACATTATTTCGAATTTGGACTGGGAAAAAGGGGTATATAAGGCGCAGAGATTAGTATGAGGGAGTTCAGTCAGTCATCGGAAGAGCTCCCAGGAAGAACACCTCAAGAAGTAGAAGAAGTCAGGAAGACTCCAGGACCAGCAGCCAGCCGCCGAGGAAGTCCTGCGAGCGCAGCGGGCCTGCAAGAGGCTGAAGACGTCGCGGCGGCGCCCGAGAACGCCAGGCGTGTGCAAGCGGGGAGGCCTACGGAGCGCTACGGGCCGAGCTTTCAGCCACAGAGTATGGTAATGTGATTGGTGAGAATTGCACATTTCTAATAGTTTATTTTTAATTAATGTTTTCATTTAATACAGCCACTCGGATTGGTGAGATATCTTTATTTATAGTTTTACCTTTCATTTTTAAAATTTGTTTTTTTTTTCTGGTGAAATTTTAACTCTGTGCTTTGCTAGCTATTTGCGGTGTTGGATTTTGTGAATATATGCTGATTTATGTCTAATTTCTATGAGAATGAATTAACAAGTATTCTTCCTTAGCTTCATGGATTGGTGAGTTATCAATTAATAATGAGTAATATGAATATAATTATATATATTTTTAAATATGACGAATTAGCTAAAGTGCGAATGTGAATTGATTTTAGTTGCTACTAACTTTATTTTTATGTCTATATTTCTTGAGAATGCTTTGAATTCTGAGCCTAATCAATTGATTATTTGTGCGCTTTATTGAACTTTTCTTTTATCAAATTATTTATTTCTTGAGTGTGTTCTTATTGGATTCTGTGCAATGCCAGTAGTGTTTGCTGATTATAGTCAAATAAATAATGATTCTTTTCTTATTTGACAGATGTTTAAGAAGATAATTCAATTAGTCAACAAAGGCATTATGTTTATATGCAATCAATGTCAATAGTTTATTATTGTATGGATAAATATTCCTATATCTACCTATAATAATTAATACATCAATTTATTTTACACGTTTAAACCTTGTGAATACAGAATATAATCTGTTTCGACATTGATTCTTCCAAAGGGATGTATTTGAGAAATCCTCAGTTCTAGTGTCTATATGACTGGAAATATGAATTGCATTCGTACTAATTAGTACTTTCAATATGAGAACTAGAGCCTATGGAGTTCAGAGTCCTATAGTGAAATGAAATGAAATGTTGAATATTCTTCATATGCTACCTATATATAAGGAGCTAATTGATTCAGGATAATGTTGAATCTTATTATGCATCAAGGGTTGCGATTTGACTACGAGTTCACTTTCACAAACTACAATTGGATTATGGCTTTATGGGTTCTTCACATTTATGAATGATTATTTATTATCAGACTCGAATGCAACTCATAATTCATCATACCAATTGTTTGACTAGTCTAATATCATTGTTCCAACCTATGGGATGTGTTTGAGAATATCTCATTTATCTAGTGAGCCACATTTGTATTAAATAATTCCAATATTGGAAGATTCCAATAACTTATTGCTCTATGGAGTACCGTATCCGATCATGGAATGTTGAATATTTTCACATGCTTTAAGGAGCTAATTGATTCAGGACAATGTTGAATCTTATTTTGTATTAAGTAGCCGAAAACGATCTCCCTTAATATGTTTGCTTCTTTTAATTATGTTTTAGATTAAGATTTATTATTGTAATAGTTATAAGTTTGAATTTTGAAAAAATGACTTACTGTTGAGTTTCTTTCGGCGTTTCTTCTCAGCAGTGGTCTCCTCTTGCGAAATGCCGGTAGAGTCAGTAAATGCCCTTCAGGCATACTTGCAAAATGTAGTTAAATTCAATAAACATTTTGCTCTCTTTATACGTTGGTTTTAATTCAAGTAGCTCTGAATCTCCTCTCATTCGAAAAGAATCTGGTACTACACAACACAACGAAGGGATCCGAAACCACTAGATGATTCACTGGCCAAGTTAGAACAAGTTACAAATTAGGAGGGAATAAATTTAGGTAGTTTTCATTTACAGGATTTCTTCAGTAGTTCAGATATTAGGTGTGAGTATAGGCAAGTATAGGTAATATTCATTGGGGGGGAAAGGGTAATGTTACAGTATCTACAGCCGCCATCTGATATAGATAATGAAGCGCTTTCAGTAACCTAAATGAAAAATTAAAAAGCCACAAGTATCTGGTCTGGTCATCATGAGGCACTCATTTAATAAGAGTGGTATAAAAATGCTGCTAATCCTAAACATACTTCAATATTGGCTGAGATCCTATAATTTGCTCTTGTTCTACAGAGGAAAAGTCCATTATAAAAGAAACTATAGAATTTCTGTAAACCTATTGAAATATACTTAGTACACAAATATCGAAGTTTTAATTAAGTTAATCCTTATTCCTTGATAACCTTTTCACCTGAACTGGCTTTGGCTGTTACAGACATTGTATAACTGAATAATAAAAGAATAAAACACAAAGAAATTGCTCATCGAGCCATTTACAATCACTTGTAATCTTTTTACCTTTACTAAATCACGTTAACACCACGGTTAAACGCCTGAAAAAATAACGGCACAATTTAGGTTCGCCAATTGGTTATAGCTCTTCAAACAAAAGTGGAAGGCTCAAAGTTCTTTAGATATTCCACATAATTACCTATACAGTCCATTGATCCAAGAAAATCGCGGTTTTCTCTCGAGTACGGTCTCACTTGACTGCGTCAGGAAACGTTTTTTTGTGCTTAATCGTCTCTTAAATTAGAAACGTAAAGTAAAGAATAGGCCTTTTGATATTTCAACGAATGTGGTTTGGGTTTAGTACGGCGCGCAATGTTTTCCGCCTTACTTAGTTCACAAGGAGTTATTTTTAGCCCTTGACACAAAAAGTATCTGTTTATTGAATAAACCTACCTCAAAGTGTCGGTTATTTGATAATGGACTGAAACAGGGTTTCTCAAAGTAGTTCGCGAAACCCTAGGCTAGTGATCGTTGAATATTCGCGATAAGGTTACGTCTGATGAGACATCCGACGGGTGGCTAATTCAGGATATTTGATGGAGGTTTGTGGGCAATAAGTTAGAGTAGCCTTGGACTAAAATAAATCATCGTGACTAGAAGTATGAGCTAGGGAAACAAACGAGGTTTTTATTTCAATTATGAAAAAATAACATAAACTGGACCACCCGTTAGTGGGTTTGTACTACACAAAGTCAAACTCACTGGTAGTGACGGCTAAACAGCCCGATACAGTTCAAGTCATGCTTAAAACAAGTGCGAGTCCGACTCGCGCATCAAGGGTTCCGTACCATAATCTATAAAAAGTTTGTTGTATGGGAGCCCACCTTAAATATTTATTTTATTTTATTTTTAGTATTTGTTGTTATAGCGGCAATAGAAATACTTCATCTGTGAAAATTTCAACTGGTAGCTATCACCGTTCTTGAGATACAGCCTGGTGACAGATAGACGGACAGACGGACGGACGGACAGACGGACGGACAGACGGACGGACGGACAGCGAAGTCTCAATAATAGGGTCCCGTTTTTCCCCTTTGGGTACGGAACCCTAAAAAATACATAAACGGATCTGTAGTAAATCATGAGGAAAGCCATATTAGTCCAGGGCCCACAAAACTATAATAAGTTACCTATGAAGAAGTGCAGAAATTGCTACTTACGCTTCAGAGATGAGTGCCCTCAACTTGCAAAACACGATGCCCAGGAAGTAAGGGTACTGGTGCCAGCATACTAGCAGGTCGTTAGGCAGACCTGTGAACAAATACATCTAATTTAGTTTCTTGCAACACAATTTAGATTAGTTTTTCTAGGTATAGTCAGCCAAAAATTGGTCTACCACTTTTCGAATATTTCATGACTATTAAGGTTCAAAGGTTAAATCAGTTTAGGTATTCGTATTGGCTAATACTAAACATAATGTGGTGTGCGAAAATGGCTGATGCTCTCGACTAGACATTAAAGTAAGTGCCGCACTTTATTAGACCCTTCTTAATTCAATTTTTATAGATGTAAAAGACCAATGATGATAATGTGCGAAAGAAAATAGATTTAATGCTCAATTTCATTTAAGCTCTAATTTTACGTAAATAGGTACAATTAAGGATACTTTTTTACAAAATATGATTAGAATAAGTAGCTAAGTATTTGGAGATAAACTCTAACTTATGAGTACGTCTGTGTGTATTTTTGGTACGAATTTGTGTTTGATGCCTCACACTGGATAACGTTAGAACAGAAAAAGCAAAAGAGGAAAAGCCTTTTTACTTCCTTGAGGACAAAGTAGCTAGTACGTTCAAATTTATATAAATAGGAAGTAAGATACCTTGTATTACGGCCCCTTCTATCATACCATACAGGCTAATAATGCCATGTTTTCCTTAAAAGAAAGGACAAGAAGAAATGTCAAAGATTATTTTTCTATCTCACGTTTCTACATCTTTAATTATTAAATACAATAAAAATATGTGTAAAATAAACATCGTACGTTAAATAACTGCCTTGCTTTAATTTACACGAGTCTTGGTAACTTTTGTCGAGGAATCAGATCTTTGGGTTCATGGTCAAATATCCAGTTAAAACTTGCACTGTAACTTGATACCTGAAGCGAAGCCGGTTTCTAAGAATCTTTCATGGAGATTTCAGTTTATGCGCAGATCTAGTTCGATAGTAAGGTATTAATGAAAATAAACAAACGATGAAAACGGGTCTGCCACGACGCGTCTTCCATTACGTGATCTTCACTCAAGAAACATTCTGCCCTAACGTTTCTAGGAGTAACTACCTATTCAAATTCCTTCCAAGGTGGCCTTACGTTGTAGAATAAAGTTTTGAATTTTTATTTTGCAAAAACTTTTCATGACGTTAGCATTTCGTTATGCGCATTATGTCTCGTACGATGCTAACTGCATGGATTTCCGTCATTTTTTGTCGCAAAAGTTCGCTTTAGCATACTTTTTGTCTTTCAACATCGGTGAAAAAGTTGAGATGGAAATATAAAAATACGATGAAAACCCATTATGAAATAGGTATATGTACACCTAAAATGTACTTCAAAGTAAGTATATGATATAACGCGTTTCTGGCACAGACTTAAAAAGTGCTCCTCGATGCGAACAGGCAGCAGACAGCAAACAGTTGGATATTGGATACTTTTTCAATTCCAGTTTGCTTTGAAACGAATGTCGAAACTGTCTAAAATTGGCTACCAAAGGAATAGAAACAAAGATGTTTCTAGAGTAGTCTATAATGATATAGGTGTATCGAGCGCTTTACAAAATTATTGTAGACGTTTTTCTTTTTATGGTGCGATATTAATTTTACTTTAATTTACTGGTATACAACCACTAATAGGCGATTGACCTCAGTATCACCTGATGGTAACTGGTCCCTTTAAGTAAGGCAAGAGTGAATAGGCTATTGCTCAACCAGCGAACTACATCCTCGCCCCATAGTCACTTTCTATCAGGTTAAGCTGAGATCAATCGCCGGTCAGTTTGTGAACTAAAAAAAAAACCGGCCAAGAGCATGTCGGGCCACGCTCAGTGTAGTGTTCCGTAGTTGCCATCCTTCACAATAAATGGGCTTAAATTAGGTACGAGAAAGATTTCAAGCTCTATAAAAAAGGTCGTAAACGCCAAAGTAACTCTAATTACTTATTACCTTCTGGAAGTCATCGATTATACGCGCCAGATTGAGCGGAATCATTTAATGCAATATGGCAGTTAACTAATATGTGTAACGTTCGAAGTATAAGGACACCGCGCTGCACTTACGTCATTTTAAAGAAAATTATGAAATTGTGCTTTAACTCAAAAACGGCTCAACCGATTTTATTCAATATAGTTTTCATTAAAAGTACTTATAATTAAGGCCACATATTCATGAATTTTTCCATAATTTTTTGACCCGTGGTTTAAAAGTTAGAGGGGGAGACACTATTTTTTTATTTTCGGAGCGAATATTTACAAAACTACTGACGTTATCAAAAAATTATGTTATAAGACCCCTATTATTTTTAAAAGACCTATTCAACGATACCCCACACACTAGTGTTGAAACGAAAAACAAATTTCACCCCCACTTTAGGTGTTCGAGAGGTACCCGAAAAAAAGTTTCTTTTTTAGTTTTTATTGTACCGTTTTGTCGGCGTGATACATACACATACTCATACCTAATTTCAGCTTTCTAGTACTAATGGTCACGGAGCTAAGCCGCGGACGGACGGACAGACGGACAGACGGAGAGACGGACAGACGGACAGACGGACATGGCGAAACTATAAGGGTTCCTAGTTGACTACGGAACCCTAAAAATGGAGGGAGCTGGTTCGTAAAACTGGTAGCTTTCAAGGAGACGTCCTTCAGAGTTGAAAATAACGACCAAGCAGACCAAGAAGAGAAGTTCAAGGCTGAACACCGATGGCGAGCAGTGCGATGGTAGAAAGTGGCCGTGGGCATCGTTTCGAACAATTCCTCTATTATACAGAGAGTAGAACTCACATTAGGCAGTCTCTCTTTAGACTTAAGGGCTCGACACCGTCTGTGGGTTTGGGATTTCCTGCAATATTCACAGCGCGTCATTGTAGCGAATCAAAAGGGCCAAGCTGGTATCTGAGGAGCTCTTGCTCAGAGTTGACTGCATAGGCGTATTTAGGGGGCCGGGTGGGGCGTGATCACCCCAATATGGTCTAGTGCCCGCCCCAGGATGTGGAGTTTCCGATAGAAATTCGTGGCTTCATCTCATAGACCATGGCCAGGCACTCACTAAGGCCCCGTCTGAAAAAATTTCTTACATACGCCAATGGTTGACCTCAGTACTCCATGTAGTGTTGAAGTTGCAGTTTAATTGTACAGCTGCAGCTTTTGCCCAGGACTGAAGTACCGCTTTAGGCAAGCGGTACCGCTTGCCTATGTGCTGTACACCAAGCTTTATACAGGGTGGAACAGATCGAGGGACTTTTAAGCAAAGAGGACATTGTCCAGTCTGAGTACTTTAATTTACACCAATAAACTATATAATTATTTCTACCCGTTTTTGAGATACAGTTTGTTAAACGTAAAGGTGTCAATTTAAAATGTAAATAAAAACTTCAAATAAGTAGGGTTGTCACTGATATTAAAATATTTGATGTTTTTTTTTTTCTTTTAAATCCAGCTTTACAATTATTAGGTCGATTGTAGATCACTTAGATGACACTATCCTGTCACCTCAGTCTTTAGGAATGTACCGTTCCAGCCTGTATAAGCCAATGAAGTAAAGAAAGAGTTAAAACTTTTCCATGCGGACGCATTTGGCTCCTAAATAAGGTAAACCTCTTAATAGAACTTGGTCCGGTGTGCCTTTATCTTAAGCGTTTAACACTTTGTTTTGTCCTTCGGAGGGATCTCGTCTGAAATTGGCTTTCAAGTTTTCTTTGTCCTTGTTTACTTGGTTATAGAATGGGGCTATAGTGAACGAGTTAAGGAGCTTTGTTTGGCTCTCAATTGGTGCTTATAAATATCAAGTCCTTATCTGCGGCTTCGGTCGAGTTCGAGAAACTATGGTAATTCGGCGGAGATTACTATTTGAGCTACAATTACTGACACCGCAACCAATTTAAGTAGAAATACCAGTACTCATTTATCTGTACAAATCTAGGCTTTGCGAAATTTTAGAAGCTGAATAGGAAGAAAATGCTCTGTTTCGAGTAAAATTTTCGTCGCAAACGGACGCCCACACACACTTTGATAATTTGCGCAAAAAATCAAAACGGTCCGACACACTTCTTTTCCATTCGGTCCCTAAAATTTTATAAAGATTGGTTAAGGTTTGGAGGAGGAAACAGACGAGAACGAAACCTCGATTTGTATAACCCGGTTACGTTAAGTTTGGAACTCATTTGTATGCGACGCCATAGTAACCAGCTGCAAACTTAACGTAAACTGATACTATGGAAAGAGAGTGATATATCCTCTTAGTCCCCTTCAGCAGACACTTTTGGATATGTGAAGATTCTGCTCCAGCCTTTCACACTCCATAGCTGTATGGGGCCAGCGATATACTGGTGAGATCTTGTACAGATGTCACGGAGAAACATCCAATTAAGCCCAGTCCATTCCATCTGTTGATACAGACATTTCATCCACAGTTCTACACCAAAAGCCGAACTGATTCGAATCGATACAGAGATCAAACACAATCTTAGACCTAGGAATAGAGTAAAGGACTAACAGAAAGACCTCTTTCGACTTCGCAAAACCAAGTTCGGTCAAAATAGACGCGCGTTCGTTGCTAGTCGTAAAAAAGGCGCATCGGTTGGTCGTGTCGCTATGTCACACGCAGAATCGCATCGCATTTTACAAAAACAACCAAAAATATATGAAATACCCTTCTATAGTAGCAGCCGATGTTGAGTAAATAATTAGACCAACAGCAAATATTACATTTATTAGGCCTTCGGCTTTATACACAACGAAGTTACAGGAGGATCGAAAATGGTCTAAATGACTCCAAGAAAAAGATGGTACGCCTATATTCATATAGTTGCTGCCTAGTTACTAGTTTGCTGAGTACACATAAAAGATGACGCTAACCCTATCGTTATACAGCGTGCATTGTTGATATAGCCACAAACAAACTGTAACAGGGCCTATGATGGTTGCGATTATCACGTGATAAATAAGTGACAAAGCATCTGTCACTCACACTCGCATCTTGTCAATACGTGACGGATGCTTTGCCACTTATTTATCGCGTGATTAAATCAACCATCATAGGCCCGCAGACATAGATTATTATAAACCGTTATTAAAACAAATCGTTTTTTTAGTGAATTTAGTGTTAACTACCGGAGCGTTTTTTTTTCTACACGTATCTTTTTATTTATAATATACAAAATTAATTTCACTATGAAAATTACGAATGTCATGCTAACATGATTTTCATAAAACAATCAATCAACCTTAGTTAAGTTTTCATTTTTTTCGAGCAGCAGTGTATTGCGTACACTTTTTGACACATTGACTTTTATTAACTATATGATGTAAATGAGAATAAAATAAATACTGTACAAATGTCTTGTGTTGTCTGTGCCGTCAATAACATAGATAAATGTTGTTTGTTTTAGGTTCCACACCTATCCCCTCACAAAAACTCGACATTATAAATACCGACCATTCTCCTATCGCGTGATATGCCTTCACGTCGACATTGGCGAAATACATCTTGCCAACCCAGCAAGAAGTGAAAGCCATACAGAGAAAAAAAAACAAGTTACATTGCGTGCTGAACTATTTTATAAGGGAAATATATCGCACCTACATTTTAATTAATTTCTAAAAAAATATATTCATTAGGGCCATGCTAACTTTGTTAAGTTTGAGGTTGCATCAAAAATACACGCTGTATCTCAGTTACCGCGAAGGAATCCCATGGGAAATCAGTTAATTTCCCGGAGTAGACCCATAATATATCAAACTTTTCTAGCACATTTCTAGGGTAAACTTCGTCCTTATTTAGGCCAAGAAACACCTTTTAATGAGTTACATAAAGTCTTCAGCTATAATTTATACTTTTCTCTGGAACAGATAACTTTAGATACTTTGGTAAGTAAAAAGGGGAGCCCAAGTCGCAATAGCAACTGACAAGAAACCAACGGTGCATTGTCAGTTGACACATCCATGCTGGAGATGCTTCTTCACGCTTCGGAATGGCCAAATGAGTCGTTTTCAAAAAACATTTACTAAGTTAAGGGCTTTAATTAAAACAAAACTTAATTGATTCCTTTGTGTGACGATAGGTACCCACATCTTTTATATGAACCCATTGAAAAAAGTAGAAAAACTGGCTCGACAAAAAGATGTTAAATTAGGTAATGAACATGCTTACACAATTTTACCATTATCGATTGAGAGAAGCGGCCGGTAGGTGAGAACAGTCGGAAATCCGGACAAACGGACATCCAAACGGACATACGAATTAATGTTCGTCCAAGTAGAATCGGAGACGCTACGCCCGCTCAGTCAAATGAAACGACGGAAACTCATAAAACTTGGTCTCGTTCAATTCTTAATTAGAAGTGTATCGACTAGACGTCCAACCAATCAGCAATTAGACCAATAGTTGTTAACCGGTAAGTCGGCCCATCTCTTTTCTTAATTCAATTAGGGTTAACGAGCAATTGATGCTTGTACAAAAAAGTACAGCCAGCCACGAAGCTCTATCTAAAAGATACATTTTTACTTTTTACCGTAGTCGAGTCTAAAGCATCTTTGGATATCCGGTACCAAAATATATGTATAAATAAAGCCTGACCAGACAGCAACAATTTTACAAAAAAACGCAACCGCACTATAATGACATTAGTTTAAATACCTGTCAGTTCCTATGGTAACCTGGTAATATAATTTAACGGAATGCTCTCGTGTAGTAAACACGTGTACCTACACTTTATTTATAATAGTAGGTATTACGTTCACGAGTGTGAATCGTTTTCGGAATTTTCTTTGGATATTTTTAATTACCTACTTATTTGTCTTTTAAATTAAAGGAACCACCACGATTGACATTGACATCAATATGGCGCATCCTCATATTCATATATTTCTGGTCAGGCTTTACCAATATACAAAGACGTGCGGGACCGACCAATCACAGAAGTGACGCGGAGCTAAAATTCAGATCTCGACTCAGGTGATGGTCTAATCCGCACGTCTCCACTCCGCATCAGTGGAGACGAACCCTAACGCCTGGCGTCGCGAGAATCGAAATCCTGCATCGCGATGTTATACTCGTACAGTCGAGTTCATTTACATCTACACACTTACGAGAACAAAAATATCTGAACACGACCCTATTGTCAGGAGCATAAAGTCGTGTTCAGATATTTTTGTTCTCGTAAGTGTGTAGATGTAATGAACTCGACTGTACATATAGGTATGTTTCTTTCTTTATTCCTTATACAATGACCCCTCATTCAGATTTCCTCATTTAGATTTTGATAATAGTATAGATGTTCTTTGGCTTACGCAAAAGGGCGGTTTTGACGACGCGGTTGGCGCAGTTTGTAGTGTTCCGGCCCGGCGGTCCCGGGTTCGAATCCCGGCCAGGGCAAATGTTTGTGTGCGGAACTCGAATATTTATTATATATGTATTTATATATAATGCTGCATCTACTGTAAATTTTCATCAATTTCACTACCCAAATATCTGGAAGAGATCGATTTTTAACGATAAGACCGCCTGCTGTTTATCGTTATTTATAAATTGTATTTGTTTTGTTTTCTTTTTGCAATAAAGTATTGTTGTATTGTTCTTGTTGTATTGAATGCATATCGCGTCTAGTACAAGAAAAGTAGTATATATAAAAAAAAAAAACATTTATTTCAGACAAAGTCCATATTAAAAGTCCATAAGATACAAAATAAGTTAAGTTAAGTTAAAATAAATTACATTACATTGATGACAATTACACATTATAATTTTATAGCAAACATAATATTAATAATAAATCTCATAATTAACATTTTTATTTAATTGGGTCATGCAACAGTGGTTAATAATTATGCAGTCGACCCTGCTCGCAATCATTTTCAGAACGCTGTTGGAGCTGCGTATAGTACAAGCTTTGCTTATATTAGGACAAGGTCGATTTGTGTAAGACTGTCCCTAAATTAAGAAAACGCTCTGAAATTGAGCGTGGAATGAATTTCCTGAACGAGTATCTAAGAACCCCGTTTACTGAATACGGAACCTCAAAAGCCAGACCCTTAGGCCACAGCTATTGGTTCAGACCAAGACCCTTTTAAAGCAAATCACTTAAATTTTGTTCATTCAATTATTTTCTCAATCTACCCCTTTAGGGGCGTTCGAGGGCATCCTTCCAAGTCGGAACACGTGTAATGGCAATTTTCAATGAATGCCTATTACCAATAATTAAGGAGGGGAAAACTCGTAGCAATATTAAAACGGCAAAAGGGATTGATTTCTTTTATCGATTTTTCTGTCTATCGATAATATTTAGTTGTTATTTTTTACCAATTTTGAAAATGAAACTGTGAAACGCCGGTTAAGTGCGAGACGGACTCGCCCACAGAGGGAAGCCCTCGGACTACAAACTGGGCAAGCACAGAATATTGCTCTAACGAAAAAATTAACTGGATTGAGGGACAGAGAGGGTTGTCATAGATTGGGGATAGTTTACAAACTGTAAATGAGTTTGTAATCACGTTTTGATTCCCTTGCAAGCGTCAACACACGATCATATTCGATTGCTCTTACACGCGCGTGGTCGTTTTACGTATGAGGTACTTTAGGTGCAGTCATTTTGCGTACTTATCGATAGTCGATAAAAAAATATTCAATCCCTTTTGACATTTTTGTTATGAGGTTTCCCGCTCTTTGAGTGGAAATACAGATTACTTATTCAGGGTTTAATTTGATTGCTATTGATATGTACCTAACCAGCGTATGTCGCTACTTAAATTACATTACATCCTTTTCAGGCACAGACGTCCACCGATAAAAATAAACCTCCCATATCGGGATTGCTTTCTAAGAAATATCTACAGATGTAATGTCAGCAAATGGTTTCTTATGATGCCAACTGTCTTAGAATATTGTTTCCTATTATGTCCGCTTCGAAAATTATCCTGCTTCTATAATGTCCGCTTATTATGATCTATATGATGTCTGATTCTTACGATTTCCTACATTTTAAGAAACAGACAGTATAAGAAGTGACTACTTGCGTGAATTTTTAGACATTACATAAAGTGTAAAGGGAAGAAGATTTTTTGAGAAGCAGACATTTTAGGGAACAGACACTTTCAGAAGTAGACATTAAAGGCAACTGACAATGTGGGAAGAAGACCAGTTTGATATGCAGACATTTTACAAAACGGACCGGACGAACCTGAGCCAAATTTTCGAATATCAAAAGAAATAATTCACTCTAAAGTTTTCTGTGTCCAAATTTAAAACGTCTTTCTACCATTTTTCTATGCGAAAGTTTCTACAACAACAGGGGCCTTACCACAATCTTATTAAAAGCTATCCAAATGCAGAGCAGTTCAAATTAGGAACCTAAACTGAATTGCTCAATTTGGTACCATAACAAAGAAAAGAAAGAAAGAACTCGTTTCTCCGCGGCACTGAGTGTCGTCGATGGAAATGTCAATCACTTGTCAAATCCATGCAATTGGCACAACAAAATTACTCCCCAGCTTTTATGAGAATAATGGAAAATTATCCAATTGAAGATATTAATTAGTCCGTTCCCTATTTAGAGTTTATTTTTCCTTTTACTTGAATCTAGCAAATATTTTATTATGGTGTCGCTATTAAGTGTATATACGAACTATACCAATGGAATTAACTACGACGGGTCTTTGTTAAAATATATATTTAGAGTATTTCATTGTTTTTTTTTTGTGTAAAATGCGACGCAATTGGCGAGGCGTGGAGGTGGCGACGTATGCGCAAAGACTGCTTTCGAAAGCACGTACAAAATAAAATGGAAGGGGTCCAGCACCATACCCAAGCAGCACACAAACTGCTTAAGCGCTTATATAGCCCTTATACAACTAATTTAAGCTGAATATAGGCTGTATTAGCGCTTATGCTACCTTTGTGCTACTTGCATGGGTAGTACACGATACGTTTGAAATTGTTTAATACTAAAAGTGTTTGCCGCACCGCTGCCGGCCGCTGTCATCTCGATCTGAATCGGCCATTATTAAATGTAATGACATTGACAGAGCTAGCTATTGGAACGCCCTTTATTACGAAGGCAGCCGACTACCTCCCTCGAGCTCCCGATCCCTCTGTGGATCCACCTCACAGATTGTTATTGCAAAGAGGTAGGTTTACCCAAAGTCCGAAGCTTGTACTTTCTGACCCGGACGATGAGATGCGATGGTCGCCGCGGACTCTTCGAACGAATAATCCCTGCTGGGAAGGGTCCTTAGTTCGCGCTTTCTTGGCATCACAGCCCGACTCTCTTTCCCCTCTCCTTCCGGCCTAAGTCAGGCTGACCCGGTTCAATCTAAGCGCACAGTGCGTCACTCTCCCCAAATCACACCTGTGGCGCGGAGATAATCACATTAGCGGGTTATACTCCCACACAAAGTCCGACTACTGGTAGTGAGGGCTAACCCACACAGATACAGTTCAAGTCATTTTTAAAAAAAAGTATCAGTATAGCAGTAGGTAAGTATCGGCCACATTATGGACGTATGTATCCACGAACGGCTATAGGATTTTTTTTCCGCACGGCTCAAGTTATGGATTCATTCTAGTTCGTTTGCAGTTTTTTATCCTGAGGGTCGAACAGTTGGAGTCTCGTCACAATGTAAACTGTTTCATTTGTGGTTAGGGCACAGATTATATACAAGTTACTGTGAGGGTGCCAACTATCAAGCCGTCGACCTTCATGCAGGAGGAATCGTGGCCAAATGGTGGCGTGTTTCGTCGTTTCCGCGGCCGGTTACCGGTTACACAGAAGAGCGTACTCCCACCTAAAAGGCCGACAACGCACTTGTGACTCCTCTGGTGTTGCAGGTGTCTATGGGCGACGGTAATCGCTTTCCATCAGGCGACCCGTTTGCTCGTTTGCCCCCTATGAAATAGAAAAAAGTTACTTAGTCGAGTAAAAAGTACCCTATAACTATCTTTTAATGGCCAGTTTTCCTTGTAATAAAATTGGTTAAAATCCGTCCGGTGTGATGAGAGGACAAACGAAATAATTACTAACACATAGCGCCGCGCGCCCATTCAAAACAAAAGACGATCCTGCATCGCGCTATTAAGATTTTTCCTTAAATCATGATCCCAGTTCCACTCCAACCAAATCTCATTTTCAATATACCTATGTATACGTTAGTTACATTTTAACTTTAAGGTATATGTGAGCCTTGGTGCATGGGTTTGATCTATTTAATTTAATCAACTATGTTCAAGTGCAAGATTGTTCATCAATTATTTGCGCAACACTACCAGAAGCTGTCCTTATGTGTGACATAACTTGTTGCTGATTTATTCTAGTGGATGATTCGATTCGTACCCAATTAGGCACGCCTCTGTGACACAGATGTCACATCGCATTATTTTCACACATTATTATAACAAAACGGAACCCTTCGAGACTATAAAAGTAACATCACGTTCGAAATGTCGACGTAATTAGATAAACACTTTTTAAACGCGATCAAGTCCCGTGTTTATGGTTCCGTACCTTAATCTCTGCCGTCTGTCTGTCTGTCAAGACCCTTTATTTCGAGAACGCGTGGAGGTATCGAGTTGAAATTAACACCATATACTCAGGTCTACGGTCCCTTGAAGCTGTGAAATAAAACTACGTTAACGTGAAAAAAAGATACAGACGTTTATGTCGCAAAAAACGTAAATTTCGACACTCAAGGGAATCAAAATGATAGGGTACTTCCCGATGACCTAGAATTATGAAATTTGGCAAGTAATATCGTCACATACTACAAATACTTATAAAAATTGTGATAAAATCATAAAAAATATAGTCCTTTTCAAACATCATATTTGGAGAACTCGGTTGCGTAAAGTTTTCACCTCGTTTGTATGCGGCGCCATACATTTCAGGTGCAAAATTAACTCAACCAGGCCAATTTAGATGGGATAATGCCATAAATAGCCTTCCAATAAATGAGTCTACCATATATTTAAAGCCAACTGACCCCACAGAAATCCTAAAAATAATCAAATCACTCCGTAATACAAAATCCACAGGTTATGACGACTTAACAACAAAAATCATTAAAGATAACGCTATCGTACTAGCTACTCCAATTAGTTACATAATTAACCAATCCATATCCGAAGGAATATTTCCAAATAAACTAAAAATCACGATTATAAAACCAATTTTTAAGAAGGGAGAGCAGTCTAATTCTGAGAATTACCGTCCAATCGCACTTATACCGATACTCTCTAAAATCTATGAAAAAGTTATATTTAGTAGAATTATCAACTTCCTTGATAAATTCAATATTTTATCGAACACTCAATTTGGTTTTAGAAAACACAAATCTACGACTCTGGCCATCTACGAGTTAATGAAAGTCATAGCTGAATACCGAGACAAAAGAATGCCCGTCTCTGCCATATTTATGGACATGTCGAAGGCATTCGATTGTGTATCCCATGATATCCTTCTAAAAAAACTTAAAAAATACGGCATAAGAGGCAATTGTTACGATTGGATTGAATCTTATTTGTTGAATAGAAAGCAATACACCGAGATTACGAGATACTGTCCCGAAAGCAAAACTTTGATAAAATATAAGTCGTCTGATGAATACATAAGACAAGGCGTACCACAGGGAAGCATACTGGGTCCTCTCTTGTTCCTGATCTATATCAATGATCTGCCTGATATAACTCATCATAAAGTAATCTTATTTGCAGATGACTGCTCACTGATAGTACCGAGTAGTAGTAGTATCACTTATGAATCAGATGTAAATGAAGTGTTCGCGAATGTCAATAAATGGCTAGAAAGGAACGAACTCAAGGTTAACCTAGGAAAAACTCAACTAATGGAATTTTATGCGCCACAGAATAAACCTAGAGGTAGAGACATTAAGTTAAGTTATAATGGTGTGTCCATTGAAGCTGTTCAGTCAACGCGTTTCCTAGGAATAATGATAGATTGCCATAATAATTGGGAAACCCATGTCGATCACCTACTTTCTAAATTAAACCGTTTTGTATACGCTCTGCGCAGGTTGACACGCATTGCTTCGCAACAAGCTGCATTGCTTGCTTTCCATGGCCACATTATGAGCAATCTTCGATATGGGCTGATTCTCTGGGGTAACTCGCCAAGTGCGGAAAAAGTATTTAGGTTACAAAAAAAATGCCTACGAGCCCTATGCTGTGCCCATCACATGGACTCTTGTCGGCCACTATTTAAAAAATATAATATCCTGCCCTTACCAACCCTGTACGTATATGAAGTATGCTTGTTTGTAAAGACAAATTTAGACATGTTCAAAATACAAAAACCAAGCTCTAGATCCACTTCTAAACTACATGGCCTAAACTTACAATGCCCAGTGCACAATACCGCTTATTTTAATAAAAGTATTTTTAACATGTCCATAAAAATCTTTAATAATTTGCCAGATGACATCAATACACTTGACTTTCCTGCGTACAAGCACAAACTTTATGCATGGTGTCTACAAAAAATGTTTTATAATATATCCGAATTTTTCGAGGCTTGAATTGACCTATAAATTAATAATCGATTTGATATGTAGTAGCTAATTAGTAATGTAGATTTTTAAGTATTACTTGTAAATATAGTTTTAATATTAATATTACCATACTTGACATATTCACTCACTCATTGGCCTTAGACGCATAATGTCCTAAAGTCCCAAAATTTGCGAAACGCAAAATGTCCCAATCGCATAATGTCCTAAACGCATAATGACCTAATCGCATATTGACCTAAAGTCGCAAAATGTGTGTGTGTGTGTGTGTGTGTGTGTGTGTGTGTGTGTGTGTGTGTGTGTGTGTGTGTGTGTGTGTGTGTGTGTGTGTGTGTGTGAGAGTGAGTTACTGGTTGAGTCAGTGAGTGGGTGTGTCAGTGAGTGGGTGAGTGAGTGAGTGAGTGGGTGAGTGAGTGAGTGAGTGGTTGAGTGAGAGTGTGTGTGTGTGTGTGTGTGTGTGTGTGTGAGTGTGTGTGTGTGTGATAGAGAGTGAGTAAGTCAGTGAGTGAGGGTGTGTGTGTGTGTGATAAAGCATAACACTATTTGAAAAGCCATTGCAGTGAAATTGTAGCAAATTTAATGGCTCTATTGGTATCTTACCATGAACTCATTGTCATATTTAAATGCTTGCTTACTGCGTAAAACTAAATTGATTTTACTTATGTTAACTATTTATAAGTTGTCTTGTAAGTGAAATTTCTGTAATTTCTTTAGACAATAAAGTCTCTTTAAACCGAACTCCTACTAGTTGTATTATTTTGTCCTTGGTTTTACCAGTTGGTTCATAGGCACCTAGCATTACCTATAGTCCTACTGGTAGAACCAAGGCCTTTTCTTTGTCCAATACTCTATCAATAGAGTTACAGTTGTAGCTGACAGGAGCAGGCGCAGGACTAGTAAGGATTTCGGCGAGTGCTGGTAGTGACAAAGGAAATAAAGGAATAAACCATAAGAAATAAAAAATAAAGGAGTAGTATTTAATTTTTTTTGTACATTTTAATTAAAAAGAAAAGAAACTAAATATATTCACCGTATACATAAATTATACAACATGTGCCCTGCCTGTCCGTCATAGTAAAACAGTTATTAACTTTATTTATTATTTACATTTGAATTATTATTGTTACAGTGCAAAGTATAGGCCACGGTCGTCCTCACCCGCTACCCGCAGCGGGCAGCGGGTGAGAACGACCTAGGCCATAGAATTAATGATCTCATTGAAATATCAAACCATCAAAGGCTCAATTAAACAATTATTGCATCTTCAACTTAACATAAATGACTTTAAGCAGAAACTGTATCCCGCTTAGTTTATTTTTCTGAAGTTTCTTCAAAAGCAAACAAAACATTTTATCAAACATAATATCAGATTTTTTTCTGTTGGGTGCTGGGTCTGAGAACAAATTTTTTATTATTCTGTGGTCGTTAAATTTTGATTCGGTTCTCAGTTTTTGTAAAAAATCATATAATCCCGGGTGTTTAGCCATTTTCCGGTTCAATCGAAGATGCCACCCTTCCAGCTGATTGTTAGTGCGATATTTCTCAGTAGCACAACTTAATATCTCTGGAGTCATAATTTGCAACCATTCCCTGTGGAAGTAGTTTATGAAACCTCTCATGTTCTGGGTATTCGGAGAAATTAGGAGAATAGTTTGCCAAGTCTCTGTTATTACTTCAGCAGGTAGCAAAGGTAAATTGCTGATGAGTCGCAATACCTTTCTTGCGTTACAATCTTTGTGCAAGTTTAATTTTCGAGCCTTCTTCCACATCGCCCTTGAGAAGTGAAAATGACACCCAGAAATAGTCACATTAGGGAAAACGTGACGGACTGCATTCATGACTGCGACTTCATAATCACGTTTAAAATATAGTATATCTATATTTAATACCTCTTTAATTGATTCCTAAAAAGAATAATTTGTCGAATGTGGCCAAAACTTAGAGCAAAGACAAATGGAGATGTCATAACGAAAACTCTTCGTACCGTCAAATGCTCCAACATTGCCCGCTTTTTTTGGAAAACGATGAATGTTTTCAATTATTGCATTTCATTATTGTCGATGCTAGTCGAACATAAGATCAAGTGCCGCTTATCAACCATTTTCCTTCAGCGAATCCTGCAGTACTTCGGTCACGTGGGTAGATGCGAGGCAGATAGTTTGGAAAAGCTCATTGTAGTTGGCCACGTGGAAATAAAAAGGGCGCGTGGGAGATCACGGATCCGATAGACCGGTGCCGTGAAAGAAGCCTGTCAGGAAACTGAACAGGCCTCAATCCGAGAGATAGATAACTATGTGGAGAGGAGAGCTTTGGCGATAGATATCTACCAGCCTCAAATGACCACGACCCTGAGCCATGAAGGAAGCGAGGAAGAAAAAAAAGAGGAATACACATAGTCACACACACTCACGCATAAAGTTACACACACATATACTCGCTCACATACACACACACACACACATTCATTCACCCACTCACTGACTCACCCACCTACTCACTCACCCACTCACTCACTCACCCACTCACTGACTCACCCAGTCACTCACACACGAACACTCACTCACCCAATCACTGACTCACCCACCCACTCACTCACCCACTCACTGACTCCCCCAGTCACACACACAAACACACACACACACCCACACACCCACACACACACACAAACACACACACACACACACACACACACTGACTCACCCAGTCACTCACACACAAACACTCACTCTCCCAATCACTGACTCACCCACCCACTCACTCACTCACAAACACACACACACACACACACACACACACACACACACACACACACACACAGTGACTCACCCAGTCACTCACACACAAACACTCACTCTCCCAATCACTGACTCACCCACCCACTCACTCACTCACAAACACACACACACACACACACACACACACACACACACACACACACACACACACACACTGACTCACCCAGTCACTCACACACAAACACTCACTCTCCCAATCACTGACTCACCCACCCACTCACTCACTCACAAACACACACACACACACACACACACACACACACACACACACACACACACACACACACACACACACACACACACACACACACACACACACACACACACACATTTTGCGACTTTAGGTCAATATGCGATTAGGTCATTATGCGGTTAGGTCAATTTGCGTTTAGGACATTTTACGTTCGTAAATTAGGGCATTATGCGTCTGGAGCACTCATTGATTTCTGTATCAATGGACCCACAAATTGTATGAGACTTATATTAATTTATTCACCTATTTTACCTGAAAAATGTTATATTATTGTGCAACCTTTAATGGCTGATTATGACGACACATAAATAGTACTTTAGACCTTTTGTAATACTCATAATCTTACAATAAAAATATTGAATTGAATTGAATTGAATAAGTGAAAGTTTATACGGAACCCTCGGTACGCGAGTCAGACTCGCACTTGGCTGGTTTTTTATTTATAATAATCAGAATCCTCTCCTATTATAATTACAAAAAGTGTAATGTATTCAGAACAGAACAATACGAGTATATGAAAATTGAAAATCTTCTTGTCGCTGTTGCTATGTTTTTTTTACTTCTCTTTGTTCCCGGTAATAATGTAAAGGCGAAAGTTTGTGAGTGTTTTTATGTGTATTTTCGTTACTTCTTCACTCTCAAACGGCTAGACCAATATTAATAAATTTTAGTAGTTTGTTGTATGGGAGCCGCCCTTAAATATTTATTTTATTTTATTTTTAGTAGGTATTTGTTGTTATAGCGGCAATAGAAATACATCATCTGTGAAAATTACAACTGTCTAGCTTTCACCGTTCTTGAGATACAGCCTGGTGACAGACGGACAGACGGACGGACGGACGGACGGACAGCGAAGTCTCAGTAATAGGGTCCCGTTTTTACCTTTTGGGTACGGAACCCTAAAAACTGACAATGTAGTAGCGAGTTGGTGTATTTTTAATATATTCATTGAAGTTTCTAGTGAGTTGTTTTAGTCCTGGGCACCCAGGAACCAGGGAAAGATTGTCCGGGACATAAAATGTAGGTATTCGTCAAAAAAGAAGTGGAATGGGCTATTTCAACTTCACTGGATAGACATTTTTTTGCATATTTCTATCTACTTATATATTTCTTTCTTTGCGGCCTCATTACGCCAAAACGACGAGCGAGATGCCTATTTTTGGTAAACGTGTAGTGTTTATAGTTGGTTATTGGATAGCTACCTTTTAGGCTGTCACTGAACCGGAGGGGAAAAAATTAACCAATTAGGACGCGTTGTGAAGTTACGAGTGAATTTAAATCTGAGGAATTTGATTGGTGCATTTTACACATCTCCGCAGTGAACAAGCAACCTAAATTATTAGCAACAAAAACCATCTTGCTTGTTTATGTTTCATCGCGTTATTTGGTTGTAAAGTACACTGGAGTAGATATTACATCGGCTTGTAGCAGATACCTTGGCTTATTCAATTTCACAACGTATTTGTAAGGTTTCTTTACATCTGAGAAATGTGGTTCGTTCATTTTACACATCTCCGCTCAACTCCGCTTCTGTGGCAGCATTAGGATGGCAAAGCAAAAAGTCAGATATGACAAATGCAGTCAGGTCAATACCATCTCTGTGTTTATGTGAAATTGCTGTTAGTGTTCATTTTTTTACGTAGCATAAGTATTTTCATTCTTACTGGACATTTTTATTAATATTATAATTATATGTAAAACAATGCCTGACATCCATTTTGTAATCCCCATAATGTAAATTTTATTGGAAATCTATTTTATTTATTATTTATTTGTTTAAACTTTATTGCACAAAACAAAAGTACAAATGTTTAGGATGTCTACTGGGAGTTAATGAAGAAGATCGCGAGTGCTAATTATTGTATGTATTCACACACACGTTACCGGGCGACGACTGGCGCGGGCGGGAAGCGTGGTTCGGCGCATGAGGCGGAAATGCTGACAACACATCCCTACAAAATGGCGAACTTAATGCCTACTGGCATTCTCTACCAGTCAACCATAGGGCCAAACATAGATGCTTCAAGCGGGAGCAGAATAGAAAATTAATCGTTTAAAGAGCATCTAAAGATACAAGAAAATACATGTATATTATGTAAGATAACTAACATAAATACATTGATGAATGATTTTAGTTTTCTCTTTATTGTATAGTGTAGCATTACGCTACGGTTTAAGAGTTTATTTTTACCTATCCGTTGTTTATTTAAATTCATCACGGCACAGCGCCATCTGTTACAGACGAGTTGTACTTTTTTTTCTAATGTCTTAGCTTGCATGAGTTTTGGTTTCACTTGGTAGATTGCATGCTTTCGGAAATTGTTCGCTCCGTTCCCGTTAGGTGTCGCTATTCTCAATTGTACGAGTTTCGTTCGTTAGTTCGTAGCCTTATTTACTTATAGATTTAGGTCTGGCAAACTGTCATTTTGGTATTTTTAAATTTAAATTTGAATTTCAAAAATTAGATTTCGTTCGTACTTTGGTTTTCTTTCAAGGAAAAAATTGGTTGAAGGATTGTCATTGAGATTTTGAGTTTGAGACAAGAAGCATCTTATTAATAAAATTGCTTGAGTATTCAAGTATTTTGACCGGAGTACTACAGTTTTTGTCCACGTTTTGCGATCCGAGTAGTGCAGTTTGTGTCCACGTTTTTGTGATCCCATAAGGAGCCCTCCCCTTATTTTTCTGAGGGTCTGTGCGGTGTAACGGCTGCAAGCGGTGCGCCGAGTGCTTGGTTCTCTTGCCGGCCGGCGTGTGATCCTGTGTGTGCGTCTAGCACGATCTGATTGCGACTGGGATCCACAGTCCTCCATCCAGTGCCCGTCAGACCTGAACGGGTTTGTTTATTTAACCTGCCGTCCAATGTACGAGTCCTGCCCTTGAGGGCTTACAGAAGGTTGGTGTCATCGACGCGCACGGCGCGACTGGTGCGCGCACATCTTCGAGCGGTTCGGTGCATTTAGGATAATTTAATTTTAGTGTAATATTCGGCCAAAACCAATTCAAAATTATTCGATATTTAATTGTTAGTTTTAATTAACAGTATCGAGTTGTGATCTTAATGCTTATTTGATTTTTAATGCGGACAAAGCTTTTTTTGTTCGTACTAACCCTCTAAATTCCGAAAGCCTCGTTCGTCGGGCACATATCTTCTTTTACTGCAGTTTTTCGAATATAATCATAACATCCATCAGCCATACCTCACTCTTCACCAGCCTTTCAACAATTCATGCAACCGTTTTTAATCGCCAGCCCAGTCAAAATTCTCAGCCCAGCCAAAATCCTTTCACGTGAGTGAATTTTGACTGGTTTTCGTCAAATTGCAGTATTATTCTTCTTAAATTTGTCGCGAGAAACAATCATTTTGATTCAACCCCTAGAAAAACCTAAAATATAAATTTAAGATTATTTGTTAATTTTTAACCCATTAATATCTGTGTGTTTTGATTTCGGTGTTAAACGTGTGCTGAAGTGATCTCCAGTGTAAATTATCGACAAATTCGTAATTTTGTACCATTAAACAATAAATTATACGTGTGTCAGTGAATGTGTTGTTTTTCTCATTTATTTATTTTTCTATCAACTAAATTCACTGCAAATGGCGCCCGAACTCATGGTAAGTAATCCTGGAAATTTTTATTTATATTTGTTGTTAAAATAATTTTTTTTTCTTGTGTTGGAAGGACGGTGACCGATACCCGGTCGCGGATTAATAACCTATCGTCTTTGTTTCAGCCTACCACTACGAAGCGCTTTACGTAAATTTACTCAAGCGCTTTATTCTATTTTACTCAACTGCAGTTTTAGTCTGGCGACTTAACCTGTCATCTGCGTCGGTGTTCGAAGAAACTGCACGTTTTCGC
Organism: Apotomis betuletana; assembly: GCA_932273695.1. Classification (NCBI taxonomy): domain Eukaryota; kingdom Metazoa; phylum Arthropoda; class Insecta; order Lepidoptera; family Tortricidae; genus Apotomis; species Apotomis betuletana. The sequence goes on from OW026312.1 coordinate 18,268,145, forward strand.
AACACTGCAACTGATATATAATAATATTGATAATTGTTACGAAATATACGATTTGTGTTTTACTTTCTGAAACATACATAATAAAATTGTTGTTTAAACATTTTTTTTATTTGTCAATCCCACAGACATTTCCCGAGTTTTCTTCTAGTTGTCTTAGTTCCCGTAGTTTGAACCCGTAACCGTTAGGGAATTTACGGTAAGTCAGATGTAGTTTTATCTTGTTACTTTGTTCGCTTACTTAGCCGTTGGCTAAGTATTCTTTTGGTTCCAGGCTTCCTTACTTTGGTGCATTTTTAATTTTCTTCGTCTTTTCTCAACGTGTGAGAAGTGTAATCTTGGTGGTAGTCGCTGTCCACAAATCCCTTGACCAGGACTTGACTAGGACTTCACCAGGACGTGACTAGGACTTGACCTGGCCTTGACCAGGACTTGACCAGGACTTGACCAGGACTTGACCAGGACTTGACCAGGACTTGACCAGGACTTGACCAGGACTTGACCAGGACTTGACCAGGACTTGACCAGGACTTGATCAGAACTTGACCAGGACTTACCTAATTTTTTTTACTCTCCCCTTAAATATTTTTCCCCTAATTTTTTTTTTCCCCTAAATTTTTTTCTCCCCTAATTTTTTTTTTCTTTCCCTAATTTTTTTTCTCCCCTAATTTTTTTTCTCCCCTAATTTTTTTTTCTCCCCTAATTTTTTTTTCTTTCCCTAATTTTTTTTCTCCCCTAATTTTTTTTCTCCCCTAATTTTTTTTTTCCCTAATTTTTTTCCCCTAATTTTTTTTTCTCCCCTAATTTTTTTTCCCCTAATTTTTTTTTTCCCCTAATTTTTTTTCCCCTAATTTTTTTTTTCCCTATTTTTTTTTTTTGCCCTAATTTTTTTTTTTTTTTTTGCCTAATTTTTTTTATGATGTCGCATCTAAGTATGGAAGAGCCTATCGGTGATACACCCTGTGCTACCCCAATTCAGAACCCCTACCAACCACGAGTCTTAGACCCGATGGCTAGTGGTGAGGAGCAGTTTTTTGACACGGAACCTCGTTTCCAGGACCTGCGCACATCCGGATATACTCTGCCAACCCTTATTAAAGGCGAATCTCTTACCAAGTGGAATTTGAATTTTTCCGGTGAAACTTGTGTTCGCGAATTTTTTTCTCGTGTAGAGGAAGAAGGAATTGCGCGTTGTGTTGGTCCATCTTATGTGGTTAGGCGTTTTCATGAGTTGTTGTCGGGCAGTGCCTTGAAATATTTTAGGGCTATCAGGTATCCAGGACTTTCATACACAGAGCTCAAGTCTGCTTATTTTAAAACTTTCGATATAGCCGATTACGATTTCAAGGTCGAGAGTCAGCTCCGCGCTTTATCACAGTCGGCGAATCAATCCGTAGTCGATTTCGTTATTCAAGCACGCGATCTCAACGCTAAACTCCGCATTCCGGTATCCGAAGATAGTCTGTTTAATATTGTTAAATATGGCATGAATCCTAAATATCACCCTTGTCTTGCGACCAACGTAGTCAGGGATATCGATGGACTGTTAGAGGTCGCGAGAAATTTCGAAGCTTTCCAAACTTCGCGTCCCTCTCGTTTTTCAATAGCACCCATCAACGCGGTTAGTACTGACATCCCCGGGCCTGTGGTCTGTATGAAGTGTGATGCGACAGGGCACAACTACCGTAGCTGTCCTAACATTACTGGAGCAGTATGCTTCAAGTGCAAGCGCGTCGGTGTAATTACACGCGAATGTCCTCATTGCAATTCTGCTTCGTCAAAAAACTAGTAAAGGGTGTGCTGAGAGGCCCAACAGTGGCACCCGTTGTTATTAATAAAATCCCGGATAATAGACTCTTTATTGAAGTTAGTGTTACGGATTCTCCGGTATTAGCGCTTTTAGACTCTGGCGCGCAGACTTCCCTAGTGGATGTTACTCTTCTATCAGGACTCGGTTTAGCTTTTTGTAAAGACGTTCGTCCTCATGTCGTTTCCGCTGACAACTCTCCTATCAACATTTTGGGCAGTTTGGATATCCCAATTTATTTTAGCGGTATCCGTGTTTTGCATCCCTGTCTCGTAAGCCGTGATCTCCCGACAGCTTTTATTTTGGGAATCGAATTTTGGAATTCTTGCGGTCTTACTGACATTCTAAAAAAGGCGTTCGCGGATGGTTTGTCTGGGAAGCTTTTTGTCCCGCCACCTCATGTTCCAAGTCTTAACCCTCCAGTTATAGGCGAGGTTCGTTATGTTCATCCACGCACGATCCTCACGGTTGATCAGGAAACTAAGCTTCAGTCAGTTATTAATGAGTTCGAGGAAATATCCTCAGATAAGGCGGGTTTAGGGTGTACTTCGTGGCTTTCTCACAAAATCGAGACTGTCGGTTCTCCAATTCGTCAGCGTTATTATCCTTTGTCTCCTGTCAAGCTTAAGGTCCTCAATGAAGAGATCGATAAAATGTTGGAGTTGGGGGTTATTCGTCCATCGCGGTCACCCTGGGCCTCCCCTGTTGTGATGGTTACCAAAAAGGATGGTAGTGTCAGGTTTTGTGTTGACAGTAGGAAATTAAACAGCGTCACCATACGCGATTCCTATCCTCTGCCACGGGTTCAGGATATTCTTGATAACCTACGCGGTGCTAAATTTTTGACATCGCTTGATTTTAGGAGTGCCTTTTGGCAGATTCCTTTGGCGGACAAGGCTAGTTGTGAGAAGACGGCTTTTATCGTGCCGCAAAGAGGGTTGTTCGAATTTGTGCGTCTTCCATTTGGATTGACAAACGCGGCGTCCGAAATGCAGAGGCTCACTGACATGATAGTCAATTTCGAATATACTCCTGATTCCGATGACTTTATTTTCGGTTACGTTGACGATCTAATTCTAGTTTCCCGTGATTTTCATAGTCATCTGCGACTTATTCGTAAGGTTCGTGATAGGTTGAAGGAAGCAGGTCTTACCGTCAATTTGAAGAAGTGCGAGTTCTGTAAATCCGAATTGAAATATCTTGGGTACATTGTCAATGAGCAAGGTCTTCAAACCGATCCAAAAAAACTCGAGGCAATTAAAGATTATCCTACCCCTTCAACTGCCAAGTCCCTGCGAGCTTTCATCGGCATGTGCTCCTACTATCGTCGATTCGTAGATGGTTTCTCTTCTATTATTGCTCCCCTTACGGCGCTCATCGGAAAGAAGAAAGGGCGCGATCCAATCGATTGGAATGACAGTGCTGGTGCAGCCTTCTCAAAATTGAAGGATGTCTTGATTAACTCTCCCTTAATGGCTTGTCCCGATTTTGAGAAGCCGTTCATCCTACAGTGTGATGCTAGTCAGGTTGGCTTAGGGTCGGTTTTGGCCCAAGAATTTGACGGTGTTGAACATCCAATCGCATATTATTCCCGTTTATTTAACAAGGCCGAACGCAATTATGGGACAACTGAACACGAACTTCTTGCTGTTGTCGATTCCATCAAGCATTTCCGCGGTTACCTCGATGGGATGAAATTTAAGATTGTGACAGATCATATTGCGCTTAAATGGTTAGTCACTCTCGATAATCCTACTGGTCGTTTGGCTCGTTGGGCAACTTTGATTTCCCAATATAACTTTGAAGTTGAACATAAGAAAGGCGTTTTGAATGTCGTTCCCGACGCCTTATCTCGCGCTCAAGTGGGTCTAGTCTCATATGCGCGTGGAATCGATCCATCTGGAGATCCTTGGTACGAACGTATTTATCAGGGTGTTGTAGCTAACCCGCAAATGTTTACGGCGTTTGCTCTTCGTGATGGTGTGTTGATGCGCGAGATGGCAGTTGAAAACCCGTTGGTTCCTAATCCTTGGCGTATTGTTCTTCCTGCTTCGAGGACCAGAGAGGCTATCGCTGAAATTCACAATGGGTTTCCTAATGTACACCCTGGGGTTATGAAAACGTACTTGAAAGCTCGGGATTTATACTATTGGCCGAACATGTATCGAGACGTTACTAGGTTTCTTTCTGAGTGTCAGGTTTGCAAGGCTTACAAAATCGCCAATTCACAACCTCGCGGTCAAAGATTGTTTCCACGCCCTGTTACGGCTCCGTTGGATCTTCTCTCGATTGATTTAATTGGACCATTGCCTGATAGCCGCGGTGGGTTTCGGTATATTCTTACGATGGTTGATGTCTTTACCAAATTCGTGTGGTTATCTCCACTCAAGAGGGTTAACGCTACGTCGGTTTCGTCAGCTATTGAGTCGGAAGTTATCTTGCGTTATGGTGTACCGGTTAACATACTGTGTGATAACGCAACGGTTTTTCATAGTCGTCAATTCCTAAATTTCCTTGCGAGTTATGACATTCCCGGTCCTTGCTATACACCATACTACTCGCCACAAGCGAACGTCGTGGAAAGGTACAACCAGGTCGTAGTTACCACCCTGAGTATTCTAGCCGAGAACGATCAGCGTAGTTGGTCCGACCATTTACGTCGGGTGGCTCTTTATTTAAATTCATGTATAAATTTGGCTACGTGTTATACCCCGAATTTCTTGATGTACGGTCGTGAATTGCCAATGATTCGGCAGCGCGTTGAAGGCCAGGTTGTGGACCAAGAGGTGGGACTCAGCCGGGTGCAGCGTGCTTCGAATCTAGAAACGCTCCGCGAGGTGTATGATAGAGTTTCGGATTCGTTAGCTATGGCATTTTATCGTAATGCTCGGAAATTTAATGAAAACCGTAGGTCGATCAGGTTCGTCGCCGGTCAGGTCGTTTGGCGGAGAAATTTTCAGCGTGGCACTGCTGATGCGTTTAGAGGCGGGAAGTTTGCGCCACGTTTTGTCCAGTGTCGCGTAGTTAGGCGTATATCCCCACAGGTTTACGTTTTGGGCGATACTGATACCGATCATATTGGTACCTATCATGTGAAAGATATTCTCAAGTAATTTCAATGTAATTTTTTTTTGTATTTTTCCCTCTAAATTCAAGAAGCGCGTTTGTCCGCCTACTCCTTTTTGATGATTCTTTAGGCCCGGAACTTTTTATTTTGTATTTTTTCCCTCTAAATTCAAGAAGCGCGTTTGTCCGCCTACTCCTTTTTGATGATTCTTTAGGTCCGAAACTTTTTTTTGTATTTTTACCCTCTAAATTCAAGAAGCGCGTTTGTCCGCCTACTCCTTTTTTGATGATTCTTTTGGCAGGGATCCTTTTCTTAGACTTGACTTTCTTAATTCATGAGACGTATTTGATCACCTTTTTTTTTGGTGGAGATCTTGGTCCATGTACTCTGTTTCTGCGTCCGAATTTCCATCGGGTGTTATTTGCTGTTTGAATAGCTTGTAAGGGTTTTCAATTGTCCTCCCTGTTGTGGGTGGTTTCTTCTTTTTTCCTCGCCTTTCGGTTTGCTGATTCTTGATTTTTGACGGTTCGTTTGTTCTAGATGCCCAGGCATATACCAGTCTGTTTCTTAGGATTAGTAGTCTAGTTTACGAATTAGGTTAGAGTTTTAGACGTAGGTTTCTTGGGGGCTAGGCCCACCAATTGTTTTCTGGACGTGACTTTTGGCCTTAGGGGCGTTATTATTGACTTCCGATGATGGGATTATCTCATCATCGACGTGCTTGAACGTGTGTATGAGAGGTTTCGTTTCGGCGCTTGACGCGAATCGGACCTCATCCCATCTCTCCCGTTTTCAAGGCGTGGGGATTTGGTTGGTATCGCGTTGCAAGTTAACTCTCGGATGTTATATCTTGGAGGCACGGTGTTAGGGATAACGGTCGGTAGCCAGGCGCAGGCTGGGTCCTATTCCGATAGTTGCGTGTGGGCCACGCGATTAGTCGGTTGGCACCGTGCTTTCTTTTTCTCTCGCTCATGCGAGGCTGTGTTTTGCGTAAGTTAGGTTAGTGTTAGGTTAGGTTTATTTAATCTTTAGGTTTAGGTCGTATAGCTCGTGTACCGGTTGGGAGTCCGGCCGGGTCCCATCGACTGGTATTCGTGTTTTATTTGAGACGTAGTTTAGCTTAGCTTTTAATTTAGGATACCTGTCTGATTTGGTATCAGCATTTATGCCTGGGACCATCTAGTTCAATCGATTCCAATCAATTCCACCTTTTTTTTTTTTTTTTTTTTTTGGTAGTATGTCAATTGTTTGCCTTTAGCTGATTATCTTGACTCCATCCGTTAAGTCTGTTTGTTTTATCCAGTAATTTTTCATTTGTGTAAATTCACAGATCTTTGTCGAATTTCATTTGTGATGTGGAACTTGGGTCTGTTAGGGCTGTTTAGATTATCTTGTTCTTTTGGCATTTTCTTCGTTTGGTAGGGAGATGCTGTAGCATTACGCTACGGTTTAAGAGTTTATTTTTACCTATCCGTTGTTTATTTAAATTCATCACGGCACAGCGCCATCTGTTACAGACGAGTTGTACTTTTTTTTCTAATGTCTTAGCTTGCATGAGTTTTGGTTTCACTTGGTAGATTGCATGCTTTCGGAAATTGTTCGCTCCGTTCCCGTTAGGTGTCGCTATTCTCAATTGTACGAGTTTCGTTCGTTAGTTCGTAGCCTTATTTACTTATAGATTTAGGTCTGGCAAACTGTCATTTTGGTATTTTTAAATTTAAATTTGAATTTCAAAAATTAGATTTCGTTCGTACTTTGGTTTTCTTTCAAGGAAAAAATTGGTTGAAGGATTGTCATTGAGATTTTGAGTTTGAGACAAGAAGCATCTTATTAATAAAATTGCTTGAGTATTCAAGTATTTTGACCGGAGTACTACAGTTTTTGTCCACGTTTTGCGATCCGAGTAGTGCAGTTTGTGTCCACGTTTTTGTGATCCCATAAGGAGCCCTCCCCTTATTTTTCTGAGGGTCTGTGCGGTGTAACGGCTGCAAGCGGTGCGCCGAGTGCTTGGTTCTCTTGCCGGCCGGCGTGTGATCCTGTGTGTGCGTCTAGCACGATCTGATTGCGACTGGGATCCACAGTCCTCCATCCAGTGCCCGTCAGACCTGAACGGGTTTGTTTATTTAACCTGCCGTCCAATGTACGAGTCCTGCCCTTGAGGGCTTACAGAAGGTTGGTGTCATCGACGCGCACGGCGCGACTGGTGCGCGCACATCTTCGAGCGGTTCGGTGCATTTAGGATAATTTAATTTTAGTGTAATATTCGGCCAAAACCAATTCAAAATTATTCGATATTTAATTGTTAGTTTTAATTAACAGTATCGAGTTGTGATCTTAATGCTTATTTGATTTTTAATGCGGACAAAGCTTTTTTTGTTCGTACTAACCCTCTAAATTCCGAAAGCCTCGTTCGTCGGGCACATATCTTCTTTTACTGCAGTTTTTCGAATATAATCATAACATCCATCAGCCATACCTCACTCTTCACCAGCCTTTCAACAATTCATGCAACCGTTTTTAATCGCCAGCCCAGTCAAAATTCTCAGCCCAGCCAAAATCCTTTCACGTGAGTGAATTTTGACTGGTTTTCGTCAAATTGCAGTATTATTCTTCTTAAATTTGTCGCGAGAAACAATCATTTTGATTCAACCCCTAGAAAAACCTAAAATATAAATTTAAGATTATTTGTTAATTTTTAACCCATTAATATCTGTGTGTTTTGATTTCGGTGTTAAACGTGTGCTGAAGTGATCTCCAGTGTAAATTATCGACAAATTCGTAATTTTGTACCATTAAACAATAAATTATACGTGTGTCAGTGAATGTGTTGTTTTTCTCATTTATTTATTTTTCTATCAACTAAATTCACTGCAATAGGTACTCGTGACATGTTTCATTATAAATGATTAAAAACGTTCGTTTCTACGTACATTTTAGCTATTATAACATGTTGATTACAAATTTTGTATAGTGAAATGTTTAATTTCCGAATGATTTGCATGTCGTGTCTTCGACTGAATACAGATACATTCAATCATCCTGTGTTATATTGTACCATACATATTCTGACAAATAAAAACATTCTATTCTATACGTTTACATTCATTTCTTTAGTAAGTATTAAATATGAAACTGTATTTATCAATAATTAATTTGACGCCAGGTTCCGCAGGTGTAACCGGCGTAGAACCGGACCCTAATAAATAATGCAGGGTTGCCAAAATCGTAATCGCAATGTATAATCGCAACACGCCACCAATTTGACGCCTTACGGCTAAGGCGAGTTGTGAGGAAGACGGGATAATTAAAACGTCGTCAATTATACAATTTTGTTAGAGGCAGCCTTAGAATCGTTTGATGAAAACCACGTCACAATGTTTTATGTGAAATGCCAAGTACGTAACAAAAGAAACCAGTGTCCCACAAAATTTTCGTCCTCGTTTTCGGTCATTTTCGTCTAAATTCATGATTCGAACATATTTTCGTTGCATGGCTTTTATTTTTTAACTAGTTGCGCCGCGCGGTGTTACCCGCTCATCCCACAGGAACACTACATTTTTAGGGATAAAAAGTAGCCGTTTAAGCGTGAAGAAGTAACAAACAAACATATAAACACACTCACAAACATCCGCCTTTATAATATTAGTGTGATTGAGCTTTGCATTTGCTCTTTCTCTTCGAAGCTGTAAAAAAAAAACACCGGTCAAGTGCGAGTCGGACTCGCGCACCGAGGGTTCCGTACAAACACTTTCCATCCTTAAGTGGTTAAGTTAAGTTTGCACCTGGTATGTATAGCGCACCATACAAAAGAGGTGCAAAGTTAACGCAACCAATCCCGTTTGTTGTATGGGAGCCCCCTTAAATATGAATTTTATTTTATTTTTAGTATTTGTTGTTATAGCGGCAATAGAAATACATCATCTGTGAAAATTTCAACTGTCTAGCTATCACCGTTCTTGAGATACAGCCTGGTGACAGACGGACGGACGGACGGACGGACAGCGAAGTCTCAGTAATAGGGTCCCGTTTTTACCCTCTGGGTACGGAACCCTAAAAACATACAGACGAAATATATTTTACATTTATGCCTACTTTAAGTTTCATCATATGTATTTTTGTACTTCAGATTGCCGCCACAAGCCGATTTGTTAGATCATTTTCCCGAATTCATTATTTCTTCGTAGTAAATTTTCCGTTCGCATATTTCCCCGAAAGTTCTTTTTACGGTATTATAGTTTTCGGATTCTTTATTTTAACGCTTTATTTTTTTTCCAAGAGCATATTTTTTTATCGTCTTTTTTCCATGCAGCATATTTACACACTCGGGATTGTGTCAAAACGATTTTTTTTCAATGCAGCATATTTACACACTCGGGAATTTTATCTAAACTATTTTTTTCATTGGAGCATATTTACACACTACATTTTTCACCGCTTTTTCTATTTTAACCGAATTTGATTGACTCTAATTTTTGTTTAATGTATGTATAAGTTTTTCAAAGAGTTTTCAACTGACCGATCCTAGGAATTGCCTATTTGCTGCCATAAATAAATAGATACATGAAATATATTGAAGTTAGTGGCAAGAACCATGTGACATTGCTATGGTGTATCCCTACCAACTTGACACCGGCTTGATACTCTTATGTAGTCAGCGCCAAAATCTGATTAGAAGTTACTGTAGAACCTTGTTACTCTTATGTTCCAATAGATCTGAACGAACGTTTGATAGACATGTTACCAGACAGTGTACTAAAATCCTTATCTAAGAAGTGACAGGACAATGGTCCAGCTGCTATATCCAACGTGGTCCGAGTAGGGCTGCCATCTCTAAATTCGCTGAAAAAAGCTAAAAAAACCCGGACATTTGGCGTAAATTGCATTTTTTCCCCGGGCGTGTCCGAAAATAATATAAAAAACAATCGCTTTATTTTTCATTCACTTAAAAAGTGTCCGGGCTTTCCGTGTCCGGGACTGTCACTTATTGAAAACCCCCCCGGACGGCCTCCAAACTGAGGACAAATCCGGGGAACCCCGGACGGATGGCAATGAAAATCACAAGTGGTTTCTCGCTACACAACTGCAATAAAGAGTTATGCTCGGGATTTCTCTACGAGATCGAAGTAGGAGATTCGTAGACGAACCAAGGTCATCGACATAGCAAACCGGGTAAGCAAGCTGAAGTGGCAATGGGCGGGGCACGTAGCTCGAAGAACCGATGGCCGTTGGGACAGAAAGGCTCTCGAGTGGAGACCACGTTCAGTCGAGTTCATTTACATCTACACACTTACGAGAACAAAAATATCTGAACACGACCCTATTGTCAGGAGCATAAAATCGTGTTCAGATATTTTTGTTCTCGTGAGTGTGTAGATGTAAACGAACTCGACTGTACCGGCAAGCGTAGTGTAGGACGAGGTGGTCGGACGACCTGGTTAGAGCTTTATGCGGGTCGCTGCTATCCGGCCCATTTGAAAGTCTATTGAGGAGGCCTGTGTCCAGCAGTGGACGTCCCAAAGCTGAAATGATGATGATGATGATGATGAACTGCAAACACTCGAATCACACTCGATAACAAATCTAGCAAACCTAACTACTTTGCGTCTAGTCAAGGCATAACACGAGTAGAGAGTGATTCACTGTGCACTTAAAAAAATTGACTCACCCTTCGAAGTCGATCCCAAACCAGTTCTTATATTTATATATTATAGTTTACACGAGGTTTGGCACCGACTTCGAAGGGTGAGTCAAATTTAATCTGTACTTGAACGGGTTATTGTTGGCTTTTTTAGTTTTACTGAAGTCGGTTCATTTTTTTGTAAAAAATTTTTTTTTTTGCTTTTTAGTGATTCGTATGTGTTCATCATCAGTTTCCTTACACCAAATCCTATTTACTGAATGTGAATTCTTGACCTTATCAATAAATTACCGAAAGCGCCGTACATGTCCCTATAACATTTGAAGAGTTCCCTCGATTTCTCCAAGATTCCATCATCAGATCCCGACTTAGTGCCAACAGGACCAACTCGGAGTTATAGGCTTTCGATAAAAAAAAAAAATTGAAAATCGGTTCACGGTTCTCGGAGATATCGAGTAACAAACATACAAAAAAAAAAAATTGTTCGAATTGAGAACCTCCTCCTTTTTGAAGTCGGTTAAAAATATTTTTCATTTATCTTGCTAATTGTTAATGCACATTGGTTTGTGTTTATTGGTCACATATCCAATGAAAACGTTACCTAGTAGAAAAAATATCACGATAAAGCAAAGTGAAAATTAAACCCAAAGTCTAAATTAAGTTTAATAAAAAACGCGAATCGAAAAAAAAACGAAAAATGAAATATGGTACATATATATTTTGCCGATCGGTGAAAAATACGAACGGAAAATGTACTACTGACTAAAACCACGACAAATTAATTATGGTGAATGTGGATTTTACTGATCGGGGAAATATGCGAACGGAAAATTTACTACGAAGAAATAATGAGTTCGGGAAAATGATCTAACAAATCCACAAGCCACCTAAAAATAATCATCTTCTTAACCAAAACACGTAGGGTGGTAATGCCTCTTGTAAATAGGGCGAAAAGAGCCGGCGACATTTTGTTCGGCATTATTAACCTATTTGTGGAACGGCTATTTAACGGCCCTTTTCCTTTATTTTTACGAAGTGTCAAAGACGTCTGAAGGTCATGCAAAAATATTTTTTTATGGCCGATAAAGATACACGAAATACACTCTCACTGGCAGATTTGCTGCGTATGTGCTTTTTGCTTTAGACGGAGACGGTAATAAAATATGCATGTGATTTTAATCATCGAAAACAACAGTTTGTTGATATGACAAATTTAATGCAAATGACTGATATGACAAATGCAAAAGGGTCAAATAACTATTTTCTGCCACTCGTTGCCATGGTGATGTCCCCTTGGTTACTTTTTAAAACTACTATTTTCCGTGCTTTAAGCAAAAGCTTTGTAATTTAAGCAGTTATAAGCCCATTCTATCTCCTGACAATTCCAGTAATATAAATTATCAACACATTTCTTAAAAGTATAATCACTATTGTCCCCTGGGTCATAGGACAGAAACAGCAAGAAAAAGTTGATCCATCCAAAACATTATATTGATTTACTCTTACACGATTTTAACACCTTTAACAAAACGGGACTACATCACGATCAAAAAGTGTTTATTTAATTACCTCGACGTTTCGAACTTGATGTTACGTTTATGGTCACGAAGGGACTGAAAGGGACTGAAATGGACTGAAATGGACTGAAAGGGACTGAAAGGGACTCTTCGAACGCGATTATGTCCAGTTTCGTTATAATAATATCACAGGGTGGACACTGTTTACTAAAGCTAAATCTTGAATGTCAGTGCCATAGTGGTGTGGTGATGGTAATGGTCTCTAAATAAACACTTACACGGTAAATAAACAGCCGGGAATCTGGACTTCCGGACATCCTAAATATTTTAGGCCAGTTGTAACGGAAGACGGGAATGCTTCGCTGGCTCGACATAATTGTTTTCTAATTAATAATTATAAAGAAGCGCCTACACGCGCGTTAATTTTATTTGTTGCTAAGGAAAGTCCTATTAGGAAAAGATATCCTGAGAATCACCTCCTACGGAAGAAGTTTTTGTGACGCATTCAACCAAAAGGGTCCACTTTGACGTGTACGACGTTGCGTTCGAAATTTGCTTGGAACTGTATACCCATAACCTGTGAAAATCGAAATCAAAATCATTTCAACATAGATCCATAATGCTTTTTGAAGGTCAAAGCTATACTTCTATATAAATACAATTCAAATCATTTTACAACTAAATTATATCACTTTATAGATTTACAGTTAAAAATTGTTTAATTAAACTAGCTTAAACAGTACTTAACACAATTATTATTAACACTAATTCAGTTAATGCACATTTTTTAGGCGTTCTGTGCCCAAAGGGTGAAAACGGGATCCTATTACTAAGTCTCCACTGTCCGTCTGTCTGTCTGTCTGTCTGACACCAGGCTGTATCTCATGAACCGTAATAGCTAGACAGTTGAAATAGTCACAGATGATTTCTGTTGCGGCTGTAATAACAATACAAACAAAATTGAGTTCAAAGATTCCACCCGAACAAACATAGCTACTTACATACATCATACATTGCAAGTTAAATAAAAGCTTTTAAAAAACAGAATAAAATTGTTCCGTTCTGTTGTTGTTTGTTGTTATTGTGTACCACATTGCAATGTGTAGGTATAGTCTATCCGGAATTCTAAGATCAAATTATTTCAAACTGGCACAAGTGAAAAACGACCTTAAATTGACATTTATACGGTTGTTTGTACCTTGTGCCAAAGTGACTTAATTTAATCTTAGAAATTGGACAGAGTATAGTAGTTTAGTTTATACGGAACTAATTTCGATATCAGAGTACAGTTTTTTCACAACTGCTATACTTAGTAGGTACTCATACGTAATAAAGAATCGTCTGGTTACGCGTAGCGATCAATCTTATATTTAAGGGGCTCCCATACAACAAATGTGATTTTTTTTGCCGTTTTTTAATTAGATGTTACGGAACCCTTGCCTCCGTCTTGCACCCAACAAGTACCGATTACCGGCACCCATTACTCCTGCCACACCCGAAAAATCTTTATAAATTGTTACTTTTCAGATGGGAGTAGGTACGCCCTTTTTCTTAAAGGTTAAAAAAACATATACTAGGTGTTTCCTGTAATAGGAGCAATAAATTAAAACATAGATTTTACTCGTTAAACTGAACAACATTTGTTCAGCAACTTTAAAAAAAGTCAGTTTAAAAAAAAATATTATTTCAAACCAATTAAATTGTATTTTCAATGTATGTCGTCCAACGTTGATATTCCCTGAGCATTGACATAGCTGTCACTCTACTAATATCGGACGTTTCGCAATACATTGCTTCTTTGTCTAAACATTATTCTACAAAATATTATTTAATAAACGTTATTTTCAGAAGTTGCTTAACAAATGTCCAGTTTCATGCGAAGAATCTATGTTTTAATTTATCGCTCCTATTACAGGAAACACCCGGTATATATCGGTCCGCATATACATGCAAGTGACAGTTAATTCCACAGTTTTTCTGGTTTAATATGGGAATAAGTACGAAAAATATCTATATTCGTGCACGAGGGCGGGCTCTAGTTTCACAGAAAATACCCGTAAATAACAGTTGGATAGAGCCACACAAGCAAACATGTGATTTTGCTTCAACATACTGTGACTATAGGCAGTTTGCATTGCTAAGTATTCAAGCAATATACGAACTAAAATAGCCTAACCAATACAGACGATACAATTGTCGATATAAACAATGTAACCCCTGCTGCGAAGTTAATCTATACCTATCCCACCCATATAACCTCATACTGGATATATATATTGCAATGCCAACCTTCATACCGCCATTTAAAGTTGGATGACTCTTGGAAGTGAGTTTGCGAAAGTAACTATCGATTCAATGCCGTTTCGGTATCGGCAAACCGATACGACTGATTATTCTCTCAACCTATTACTATACAGGGTGAGTCCTAAGTCATGACTATATTAAATTTATGAGGCCTTATTCCTTTTAAAATTTATTTTTTTCATATTATGACAAATTTATTGATAATTTCAACCAACTTTTTGAAGTGAATAATACTTTTCCCCGAGTTCTACGTAATAACATAGCTATTTCATGCTTTCATTGCGAGCAGTCAAAAAAAAGTTGAAAAAACGAATATTCCGCGTGATTTTTGTGAATTTTGAGTAGCTTTTAAACAAAAAATATCAATGAAAAATTCAAACTGTAGGTTTCAAATATACCAATTAATCCCCTGTTCTAGGTAGTAACATCAATCATATGTGAGAAATATTTTTGATCATAGAGAAAAATGTCTAAAACAATCAGCATTTTTAAGGAATAAGGCCTCTTCACTCTTCTGTTGTTTTAGACGTTCATTTGAAGGGTGAAGCCAGATGAACGTAATTTGAGTGGCGTAATTTCGGTCGCGCAAAACTTTAGTGTGACGTGATCGCGTACATACATCATGTCACGCGATTCACGTCACATGATGTATGGAGCGACCGAAATTACGCGACTCAAATTACGCTGGTCTGGCTTCACCCTAAACTGAATCTTGAATTGATATACACAATACAAAGATCAACACGGAAAGTAAAAATAAACGCTCAGACGTGGTCCGCACCGGGACTCGAAGCCGGTATCTTTGGATTACCGATGCAACATCTTGACCTTTCGACTATAGTCTGTACTTTTAGGTATTAAAAAAATTTAAACAATCATTAAAAGGGTTGTTTATAAGATAACGTTTGGTTCCTGTTAAATTTTTTATATTATAAAATAATTGACCTCACTACTGCAGTCCGTTCCATTTAAATAACATGTGTTATCGCTTAATTTTACCGTACATATAGAAATTCACGAATATAAACATATTTTTATCTCATTAAAAAATACATATATTTTTCTCAGTAAATTGTCACTAAAAATTACCCAAATTTGCAGAGGTTTAACACAAAAGGCTGCATTATACTGGAAGTAACACGACTAAAATAGAAAGTCACAGGTTTAAAGTAGCAAAACCTACCTTACGTGATTTTTAACTTTGTCGGTTTGACATTCGCCATTGCTTGCTGTCAATTTGACATCTCCGGTTTGTTTAAATTTTTCAAATACCTAAAAGTACAGACTATAGAAACGCACTGAACGTACGCTTTCAATTGCCCCATCCGTTTTGATCTTTGAAAGTTATAAGTGGTAGCGACAACGCCGACGCATCATCGTAAACCGGACCGCCGCGGAGAGGGCGGCCCGGAGTACCGTTAACCAACTGCGGCGGCGGGCGACCACTTCCCCTCGCGCCTTGCTTTGCGCTCGCACGACTTTTTGTACGCGCCGCGATCCGCGACTATTATTAATATTAATCATCAATACATAGTGTTTACAGTCCGGTACGTTTTAGTTGTAGTCTAGATCTCCCTTAATTAGGGCACTAGACGCAACAACAAGCTTCTTACATAATCAACTGTTAGGCAAGTGAAAGAATACTAATCAGGGGGCCTACGATGGTTGCGTTTATCACGTGATAACTATTTGTCACTCACTCTCGCATTTTGTCAAAACGTGACTAATGCTTTGTCGCTTATTTATCGCGTGATAAAACATCCTAAGCCCGCTGTCCACGGCTTTGTGTTCATACTGTATAGTAAACGTGCTTAACGTTGTTTAGCAAAGTGGACTGGACATCGTCACCTAAGTGACAAAGCTCTTTAAATAAAGAAAAAAAAAAAGTGGACTGTAAGCTATATGGATCAAGGCTTATATCAAAAGCGTTAAATACGAGTTTGCAAAAGTAATTTAGGGTTAGGCGTATAGTGCTGTAAAACAGCGGGAATATACGGTATAGTATTTTATTAGGAATGTATGTGATGCGATTAAATGACGTAATACGAGTATCTGTCTCAGGGTAAATACTTGTACAGAATGAAACAGATGGTTCTCTCTTCATCTTGGTGAAAGCCGTCTAAGAACTGTGCTTTATTGGTTGTTTCTGTAAGACGCAACGCAATTGGTCGTAGGGCGTCGCGGCTTCACCGACCGACTTTACGAATGCACGCTGATTACGTTCGAAAAAACCGAAACGCAGAGCTGGTGCATTGGTGTCCGCTGTTGTGTAGCCGGCCCGGCCACGACTTCAGTCTTAGCGTCAGCGGTGCGCGCTACGTGTGTCTCGCTCACTCGTATGACGCAGCGCTCGGATCTCTCGCTCTCCCGTTCGCCGCGCCGCTTGACGCCGAAAGTCGGCATGTCCGTAAGGGCCTCCTAAACGGGCCATATTTTGCTGCAATTTGTTTGCATCTTGCTCTAGCGTAGGGTGTTAGAGAGGGACGGCCATAGTTGCCGGCCACAAATTGCAGCAAAACATGGCCCGTTTAGAAGCCCCTTTATGTCAACGCGGCTCGCGGCGCGTAAAGGGCCCAATTTACATTCTGACTAATTTCCAGCAACGAGTCTTTCTATTAAAATCCATATGAATCGGGTTTACTTACGTCGTTTAAGTCAATTATTGTTCGACATGTTTCGAATCGGTACGCGATTCATCATCAGGAGCTCCGATCAGCCGCGTTAATATACGGACGTGCCACGGCTTTCGCGGGGCGCCGCGAGTGGTTGAGCGAGAGATCCGAGCACGGCGGCTGATCGGAGCTCTTAATGATGAATCGCGTACCGATTCAAAACATGTTGAGCAATATTCTACCGACGACGTAGTGATGATGTCCTTCATGACCTAGTTATAGTAGTAGTAGTAACACACAAGCAAAATATAGCTTCAATAACAAGTAAACACAATACAAAGTTATAACGAATCGAAATTGAGAAGTTGACAGCGCAACAGTAATAAAGTTTCTCTGCGAACTTGTTTTAACTTTTCCTACAGTACACCATAATGATATTAACTATGTACGAGTACCTATATCCCTACTTCTATACAGAAATTGATAAATTTTAAAGAACACATAGAAATTGCAATAGTATTTTATACAATCGTTGCACAATGAAGGTTCTTAAAATCGAGTACCTTGTAGGTACGAGAACTACATACCTATTGTATATAAAAAAAAAAAAAAATTATCTTTTGATGCCGTTCAAACCTATGTTATTAATAATAAAATAAATTAAAAAATTAAAAACATCATCGATCCTAGTAGCTGGTAAAGTAAATCTGTACACTGTAGAAAAAAAAATTGAGGAGGTTGATCCTATTTTTGAATGTCTATGTGATTATGACCGACTGCTCTAAAAGTCAGAATTAAGGGATACTTTTTACCCGATTATGATAAATGGTAACGAAAAAAAGATACGCGGAGCACAAAGTAGCAACGAATACAAGCAAGGAAGTTTAAGATCCACTTTTCTTTGCATGCTTGAGTCTGTAATTAAATTTTGCACAAATGCAAGTTTAAGTTGTAGGTAGCTAACAAAAAGGAAATTTTTAATAAAATGCCCCCACAACTTCGTTCGCCCGTGAAAGATCCGTAGTTCCTTTTTTTGTTCACTCCGAACAAAATTCTACAGAGAGTTATCACACTTCACAAAAACCGTCAGGACAGGGTATTTTGTTAGTTTTTTCTGGAACCTAACCTAACCTAACTGGTCGCAGGACGCGGTTATGAGGACGCGCCGCTACGATTGGCTACGGATGCGCGTCTGGTGAAGGGAAGGGCTGGTACACTGGTTTTTTAGGCTATTAGTTCGACTCACAGTGTTTTATTTTTTAACGTAGTCGCGTAAGGGCTTGTTCACAAATCACGCGATGCTAGATAGGAGGGAGGGGGGGTCAAGAAAAAAATCACGACAGATCAAAAGAAAAATATACCCCATGAGTAGATTCTTTTTTCAGTTTCGTTAAAAATAAATCTTCATTTATTAAATTTACTTTAAAATAGCGATTTTATTTTACGAAATTCTTGCGAAAAAAAATAGATGTGAGGTGAAAGAAAGAACGTCACCAAATAACCAGGGGTGAGCGGGGTCAAAAAGTGGCCGAAAAAACCTAGCGTGATTTGTGCACAAGCCCTAAAACTAAAAAGTACGTAAGTTAGATAGGTATCCAAGGTATATATATATTTATTTACACGATTATATTGTCACGTGAAGTACCTATAAACGCAAAGTTTCATTTCGATATTATAAAACATCAGTGTTCAAATGGCATCCCATTAACTGTATCACTAATTACATAAACTTATATAACGAGATTGGTTTTCGATTAATTCAAGCTCTACAAACGTGAAAACCGGCATTTTGCAGGGAAAAATAGGTGAACCGTAGATGCTTTGGTAAAACGCACAAGCAAATTGCTTTTTAGTTTTCTATTTCTGTGTCAAGCGCCACATGTGATAAGCACACGAAAATGAAAATATCGAATAACTCGCAATGCTTTAACTACAAATAACCTAAAAATTTAAAACATCCCTTACATGATAGCTGGTCATTATGAGACCCTCATTCAATGAGTGATATAGAAAATGCTACTAAAACTGAACATAACTACAAAATTTGGAATTCTTAGGTTCAATATTGACTGACATTTTGTAATTTATTCCAATTAATGCTAAATATCTTGAAAACTACTGGTCCTATTTCCACCAAACATAGTTAAGAACCATCGCCATCCATCGCGACGGATAAGTGTTTCAATAAAAAAAACACACTCAAATTGGTTCATCCGTTTGGGAGCTACGGTGCCACAGACAGACACACAGGAGATCTAGTTAGAAGGCGGGAAGCCATCAGATGAGGGCAGCGCACGTGCGGCCAATGTGGAGATCCTAAGGCGAGGCCTTTGTCCACTAGTTGTATACAGCGTGGATGGGTATTTAATACGGGCATATAATATATTCAGTTATAGTATCTGATCATAAGAATCGTACGGCATAATTATTTTGTTAAATAGTGTTTTTAATTAGGTGTACCTAATCATTTTTTAAAGTCCAACCAAGCAGCAATGTACGTAGTCCAACAAATGAACGCTGACATGGTATGTCATGACGTTTAGGTACGTTAATTGGGTACCTTAAGTTTTTTTAAGTGGTCCATATTATATTTTTTGTAGGAAGTAAACGGTTAATGGAGTCCATAGCTGTGGCTAGTTTTTTTTTATTCGTTTCTGTTTTTTACAGATATTTTTTTGAATATCTCATTTGACAGATGAACACGGTTGTGTCGATTAGTGATATGAATAGAGGTCGTGCCTAGGTCTACGAGATGACTTCCGATTTAAAAAAAAAACGTCATAACCGTTGACGTATGACAGTTGTTTGAGTTGTTAATATTGCGACTTTCAACTTTGTTTATACGCTGTGTTCCCTAATTTTTACTGTTCTCGAGTTTTTATCAACGACTTCTGCCTGCTCCTGGATTTGGTAGTACCCGCATCTCACGACGACCACCATATATCCACTTTACATTCGGAATTGGACGCCTTCACGACGACTTGCTCACGTATTCTTGGACAACGATTCTGCTTTTCTTGACGACCTTTGCACCTTGCACTGACCTAAGGACTTTCTCCAAGCTAGTTTAGCAAATAAAATGAGCTCATCAAAGGACTTTGTGAAAGCAGACTCCGGAAACTTGCCGGATATGGACATGGCGGTTATTATGGAATATTTAAGGACTAGCGACAAGCACAACATTGCAGAGATTAGGGGTTTGAAAACACTGATGTAAGTTGCTTAAACTTTAAGATTGATATTAACATGTCTTGTCTATATTTATATAAAACAGTAACATCAATAAACCAGGATTGTTTTTCTTATTTCTAGGGCTTCTAGAAGTGGTTATGTCCGAAGTGCAGTTGGTTATGTGGAGTTGAAAAGAGATGACACCAAGTGCATTGTAAGAGCGAAAGTCGTTCCCGAACACAAAATCACAAAAAAATATTATTTAGTAACAGTGCATGTAAATGAAAATGAAAGCACTATTTTAGATACAGAATGTGATGGATGTCCCGCACAAGCAGGTAATTTGAATATAAATTAAATGTTGTCTTAATTATTAGGTATATGAACTGGTAATTTATTCTTTCTTTGTACAGATTAGTGGCAAATAGATATGTCTAGGCATCATACTTTTCATCGCAGACGTTAGAGTGGTATGGAGCTTTCGCTATATGTTATAAAGTTTGAAGTTGTGTAATGTTACATTGATGTAAGCCGACCTAAAAACTGATTTTATCTACGCACATATCATTAGTGCTCTAAAATGCGTTCAGAAACCGTAGGAAATGACCAGCATTACTACAACCAGTTTTACTATGAGAACTTTTTTATCTGTGGCAGTAGGTAAAATCTGTACTGTAATGTTATAACAGTATCAATTTTTGTAAGGTTATGAGTTTAAATTTGGAACAGCTGTCAAAACTAAAGTAGGTCTCTATTCTAGTATCCATAGATATTAATATTGTTATCGATACGAAACGTCAATTCAGTATGTTTTTTTATAAAAACCGCACAACATTTGATCTCGAGTGACATGAGAATATGGATACATTCGTTTGTATATGATTTAGAAAAAAAAAACATTCGTCTTGACGGAGGTTCGAATTGCCGCCATTATTGTTGTCATTTGTTTGTTGGTTCTTTGCTGTTACGAAAGTATAATTGTGATAAGTTTATTGTAATTCACATTTTAGTTGAAAATATTGTTTCAATGTAAATTACAACTATTACAATAAATAATCTGTTTATGTATTTGTTCAGATTTATTTCTTACTGCATTAGTAGGTATATGTCGTTTTTAGATATTTTACAGGTAGCACTAGTGGTGCCGGTCATTTCCTTATGGCTTCTGAACCCATCTTAGAGTACTTATGATATGTGTGTAGATAAAGTAGTGTATACAACTGTACATAATTAGGCCTTAAAACACTCGTGTGATCCTATTATGAAACTCGCTGACGCTCGTTTCATAAAACCACACTCGTGTTTTAATGCCTCTCATTATGTATCAGTTGCATAAACTACTATTACGTACCAACTTGGAGTTGTAGCGTCTGTTTCATAATGCATGGGTGTGTGTTATATGGTGATGCATGGGTGTGTGTTTTTAGCCGCATACCTAGTATGTCATCATGCCATCATCAACAAAAGAAAGGTTAGCAAAGCTGAGAGAAAACAGAAAGAAAGATCCCGAGAAATATTTATAAAAATAAAAATATATTATATACATATTATTTTTAAAATATTTATTTGGTATCTTGTAAGTAATATTAAGTGTGGCCAAAACCTCCTCAGTATGATATTTAGGGACCGGGCAGTCGTTGGCATTTTGGTCATGGTGCAAACTTATTATTATACTTACATAAAGATTGTTTTTTTAAACAAAATGTTATGAATCCTAAATCAGCGTTTCTTGTATTGAACAGGTATGCAAAAAAAACTCGTATTTTGTCCAGTCTTTAATCTTATCATGTAGTGTAATATGAATATGTCACACTATATAATAAGGTTAATCATGACTAGTCTACACTAATAAGTAATAACATTTCTATTTTATTTCAAGGTGGGTGTAAACACACATTGGTGGTGCTGTATTGGTTAGAAAAAAAGTTCACAGAACCATCACCAACATCAGTGCAGTGCTACTGGAACAAGCCGCGATTGGCAATTGAGGGTACTCAGCCTTTACTTATAGAAAATATTGTAAAGCCACTCAAAAGAGGGCAAACTTTGGGGCCATAAAATCCAGATAATTTAAAAGAATTCCTTGAAGAATGCAAGAAGCGAAAAATGGGAAATTCCCTTATATTGTCTGTCTTACCAGAATATGATCCTGGATTGACTAAATTTTGTATATTCGATATGATTTTAGATTTTACGACACTAAGTGATAACCATGATTTTGAGAATTTCAAGATGCACATGTCAGCTAGGCTAAATAAAAATGTTATTAGTGAAATAGAGCAGGCCACTAAAAAACAAGCAGAGTCAAAGTTGTGGCATAGTATCCGCCAAGGCCGAATCACAGCATCCAAAATTCACGAGGCATGCCATTGTGATACTCCAGATGGTTCACTTGTGGAGCAAATCCTCGGAGGCTACAAAATGTATGAGACTAAGGCAATGAAACGCGGAAAATTATTAGAAAAATTGGGCAAGTGCGAGCCCGACTCGCGCATGAAGGGTTCCGTACCTATACATATATATAATCTATAACAAGTTTGTTGTATGGGAGCCCCCCTTAAATATTTATTTTATTTTATTTTTAGTATTTGTTGTTATAGCGGCAATAGAAATACATCATCTGTGAAAATTTCAACTGTATAGCTATCACCGTTGTTGAGATACAGCCTGGTGACAGACGGACGGACGGACGGACGGACGGACGGACGGACGGCGAAGTCTCAGTAATAGGGTCCCGTTTTTACCCTTTGGGTACGGAACCCTAAAAATCAGTGGTGGCCAAATTAGAGAGTGACTTTAACTGTGAGATTAAAGAATGTGGCTTCAACCTTATAAATTTAATATGTGGAGCATCACCAGATGGCATGACAAATGATTTCATAATTGAGATTAAATGTCCAAGCAGTTTAAAAGCTGTCAAATCATATATAGTGAATAATAAAATTAAAGAAAAGTTTAAAGCTCAGTGCCAAATACAAATGTTATCAACCGGAATAAAAAAATGTGCATTTTGTGTTGCTGATCCGGAATTGGGGTGTACCGTTTTTTTTCAAAACCGTTAATTCGATTATGACTGACGAGCTGGGTTCTTTCTGAACCATTTCTAGTTATTGAAAAAAATTTCGTAAAAAAGATACTACGCAATTTTTCACTTGACCTTCAGTAACCGAGTCCAGTAACAGGTCGACACTTTCCCAAACTCGCTACTATAGTTAATTTGCTACTTTCCCTAATTCGACACTTTAATTCATTCGCTACTTTCCCTAACTCGACACTTTTTTGTATTAGGCACATGGCTTATCGGACATATTCCTATTTTGGCATTTAGTAAACATGTACAATTCCGCTCTAAATCTTTTGTGCTATCGAGTTCAGTTTTTTTGTAAACTGTTCATCTAACTTTTTACCCTCTTTTTCGTTATATACCAACCCGGTTTGCTGTGACGTATTACGTAGCAGTGGCATGGCGTTCATACAACTCGATTCCCACCGGCTTGTCCACTTCAGGTCGATTGAGCACCATCCTCTATTGATACTGAAGAAAAAGTAAGCCAAAACATCCTCCAACTTGCCTTGGAAATAGCTTGACGCCGCGCCACTGTTACGTAGGTATATTCATGGTCCATTTAGTCCTAGACGCATAGAGTCTGTTCGGAAAGAGAAGACGCGTAGAATGTATTAGCTTTTTTACATATCTCAAGCACTGATTACGAATCTCCTTGGTCAAGTACTGGCCACTTGATAAGTTCCACTGTCATATCTGTCGCTACTGTCATATGTCGGCAATCTGTAATTTATATTAAAGTTACTATTTACGTTTAATTGTGTTGTGTACCTATTGAAATTCCAACAAATTATTTTGCAATGGCCGCAGGAGAAGACCTGACATTTATTTTAAGTGAGCGAAACAAAAAAATGATTATTAAAAGTGGCTATCGATATAACTTTGTTCGTGAAAACAAAAACAGGAGTACTTGGTGGCGATGCAAGAACAAGGAATTTTGCAGAGGTAGTTTAACATTAAATGCAAATTCGAAAATAATTCGTCAATCTGAACACCTATGTGATCCTGATCCTGCTACTAACGTGATTGATGAAGCTTTGCATAATTGCATGATGAAGGTCCAAACAGAATTCGGATCCATAAGGAAAATTTATGAAAAATGTTTTAGTCATTTAAAACACGCGGATTCAGATTTTGTTGATGACGTTCCATCTTTTAGCTCTATTAAAAATAGACTGTATAGAGCAAGACGAAAAGCATGGAAGGATAAAAATACTGTATACAAAAAACTTGAGGAAGTTAAGATATCAGGAGATTTGGCAAAAAACTTTCTAGTATTAGATGATGGGTCAACTGAAAAGATATTAATCTTCATGACATCATACGCATCGGAAATATTATCGAAAGCTAAGGACATTTTTTGTGACGGTGTCTTTAAATATGTGCCACTGCCTTTCAAACAACTGTATTCGTTCCATGCTGACATAGGTAGTACAAACACGGAAACCAATATAGTACCATTGATGTACTGTCTTCTACCGGACAAGTCAAAATCAACATACCTCAGAGTATTGCATTTTCTGAAGACGACATTACCAACTTTTTCACCGGACAAATTTCATGTTGACTTTGAAAACGCCGCTATTAACGCTATAAAAGACGTTTATCCCTTGGCCAAAATAGTTGGATGTTTCTTTCACTATCGACAGTGTTTATTACGAAAAGCAAAAGAATTAAATATAAACGTTGAAATGGATCCTGAATATACTTCGAATAAAGAAAACCGTAGATACATCAATTGCTGTGCAGCTATGGCATTTTTACCAACATTAGATCTTCCGGAGGCTTGGCTTACAGTATTTGAGAAATCGCCACAAGGACCTGAATTCGACAAATTTAATCAATATATGGCTGAAACATGGTTAACTACATACATTGATATATTAAGCTGCTATAATGAACGCCACCGAACTATAAACTTAGTTGAAGCATGGCATCATCGATTAGCACATAATATTTCAGAAAGAAAACCAAGCTTATTTTTATATGTTTCAATTTTAAAAAGGGAAGCTAATAGTGTTGATTTCCGAATACGGCAAAAAAGCATTTATATTAGTGAAAAGAATAGAAAAAAGCGGTCTATGTTGTTGGACCAACGCATTGATCACATAATTAATGATTATACCACAAACATAATTGAAATGCGGCAATGCTTGAACCAATTAAGTCTGATAAATACGACCAGATCGCTAACAAAACGTGTTAAGTAGGTAGGATTACATGTGTATATAAATATTCTGTCTTAACATATTCGGCATCATTGTGTCATGTTTAGTTAGTAAGTGTGTCATACTTTCTAGCGGTGACATATCGTACGGAATTAAAACTTATATCTAAACATTATACGAATAATGTACTAAATTGTACGCTAATAAAAAAAATACTACCTATATGTACTTACGAGAAAACGATGATTAATTCTTTCACCATGATTATGTGATGATTAGTTGTGTGTTCCTAGCGGTGACAAATTTATCATCGTTTTCTCGTAAGTACATATAGGTATTAGGTAGTATTTTTTTTTATTACCGTACAATTTCGATGTTTTTTTTTTTTTATATAGGTTTTAATTCCGTACGATATCATGTCACCGCTAGAAGGTATGACACTAGTAGGTAAATATAATTAAAATAATAATAAGACATGTATTGTGATGTACTTGGGTAGGTACTTTTTAGTTATCCAAGGTGTTGTTTTGAGTTTCAATAAATTCAGTTGTTTTATGTTTTAATACAATAATATGTTTTCTCATCGATTGTACCAAAGTGTCAAAATAGGAATATGTCCGATAAGCCATGTGCCTAATACAAAAAAGTGTCGAGTTAGGGAAAGTAGCGAATGAATTAAAGTGTCGAATTAGGGAAAGTAGCAAATTAACTATAGTAGCGAGTTTGGGAAAGTGTCGACCTGTTACTGGACTCCAGTAACCGGGGTTTTACTACGTCACCGTAGTTTGGAAAGGTACAGGTGGTGTTATCTGTGGTTACCCCAATACTCGGTCCAAATTATACTAACGGTTTATTATAATTATTATCTTACTGCTATTATACTGCCCTTTCCTTCAATAATTATGATAATTCTTTAATATTATAATGTTGAAGTTGTGAATCAAACATTCAAGAATATTTTAAATACTTGATTGCGCTGGCAATTGAAACTAAATTGAACACAAATTATCACAGATTTTATGTTTGGACCGGTAAATATTTCGTCTGACAGTAACAATGACAACTATTTATTTACATTTTCAATATTTACATCGGGATTTTCTAGAAATGGTAGGTATTGAACATATACAAGCATGGTTTATTATTCTTTATAAAGTTAATCAGATTATTTATTAAAAACTGACATTTGCAAAAACCAGGAGCTGCCATTCCAGGATTAATATATATATATGTATATATATTTACATCGTCTCTTAACTCGTGTAACTTACGTTCAACAAGAAAAAGAGTTTTACTAAACACTTACGAGCCGATGAGTGGAAATAAAAATAACATCGGTTATAAAAAATTAGGATGCAGACTAATATCTCGAGAAATAGTTCAAGCGATTTTACCTATATTGTATATATTTCTTGACAATTAACTGCGATTAACAAAGACTGCGTGAATGCACCAAACCGAGCTTTGAAGGAGAAATGCATCGGTGGTTATTAAAAATGCTGATTTAATAAGAAGGTAATCATCTCAAAACATTTGAGGTTTGTATTATATTTGTATTTAAAAATTAGACACGTGTGTTTTACTTTTAGGCGTATGACCAAAACCAAAACTTTGATGGTATGTTGGATCCCAAGAAAATCTTAAACGTGCCCTTCGACACCTTCGATAATTTCAGAGACATGAATCTCGATCAGATCCACTACAAGTACACTACAAGAATATTTTCATTGATTCAACAGTCAACACCCACCCAAAAGGGCAACCGCAACTCTCACCACCTTGCAGACAGTTTAAAGCCAGCATGAACATAAAATAGGACAGGAAGGTTCGATCGAGGAATTTTTTCTTGAAAATGTCACAAAGATTATTTACTTTCAATAAAAAAACTGTTATAATAACATGAGTTTAATTTTTTCTGCTACATTATACATTAATTAAAGTTACGACACAGCATATACATCATCCAAAAACTTTACTTCATATATATGAATGAAATACAACTATGATGTAATTCACACTTAGTAGTTTGTACATTTTTGTCAATTTAATCTTCCGGATCCATTTACTAGCAAGTTTTCTATCTTTAATGTTGTTAGACGTGATGAGATTTTCCTAGGAATCTTGACAGCAATATTTTCGTCCTTAAACATAATTCTGCATAGTGAATCCTTTGACTGTTTTAAAGTATTAACAATAATCTGCTCCATGAAGCTTGTTGGGATTTTGAATTTTTAGGTTTTAGGACTGTTATTTCCATTTTATCTAGTATCACACAAATACTTTTATCGTATTCCAAGTCAAATATTTGTTGGTACGGTCAAAGCATAGCCATGGAGACTAGCCTGGCGTGAAAAATAAGTCCAAAATTAAGACAGAGCTATCGAAAAGCAGCACATATAACTTGTAGTAAAATAATGAAAACAAACTTGAAAACAATTACATTTTTTGTTGGTTATTTACAAACTGTCACCTGACAGTTCTTTGACAAGATATCGAATAAATTTTTTTGGGAATTTCATGGCCAGTTTCACAACTTCAGAAATGCGTAGGTTTACCAGTGAAATAGTAAAAAATACAAATAAGAGTGCGCTGAATAGCGTTTTTTTACTATCCTCAAACACACGCGGAAATCATGACGTCATCTTGTGAGCTTCTTAAAATAATTAATAAAAAAATAACTACTTATTCTAATGAAGAGTTAATGAAATTGGTATTATAAAATGGCCTATTTCATCGAATAAAAATATAAAAAGGGGGGGTAATTTTTTTTGGGATACCCCAATTTGAGAGAAATAAAAAAGTGCAGATCCTCTGGCTCAAATTTGACTCTGTTTATGCAAACAATTTGTTGAAGAAATCAGAAATATTTTGGAAAAACAATATTTATCCTAAAATATTGCAAAACGCTAAGGCTTAATTTAATACTTAGCGTTATGCAATTTTTGGGAATAGATTTTAATTATTTTTATCTAAACTCCGGAATCGATTTTTAACTTAAACTAGCTGACCCAACGGACGCGGACATAGAAAATGTCATTCACTCTACATCTATATTTATTTAAAGCCTAAAATGTAAATACATGATAATTCGAATGTTGTGGACATACGTTGTCGATTCGTTAGTATATATATATAGTGAATGACCTTTTCTGTGACGGTATGACGTCCGCGTTCGTCAGGTCACCTAGTTTAAGTTACAAAAAAAATCAGTTCCATAGTTTAGATTAATTTCTACTCTTTTTCGCCAGACTATACGAGTGAAATTGCTCATAGGCCAGGTGGAAATATTATCTTAAATGTATGTATGGCATAAGTAAAGACTGACATGGGAACGCTTTTCTCACTTTATCTGTAAATACGTAGTTTTAAGGAAATTACTACAATAAAACAAAACAATCAATCAATCTAGTTTTATTAAATTATCTTGCAAATTCACCAAAGCACAAGCAATGATAACACTATCATTTAAATATCTAATGTGATAAATTAAATTATTAAATTAAAAAATAATTAATTAATTAATTATTAATTATTTTATTTATTATTTATTAAATTTCAAACACTAAAAAATGATATAAATAATTGTTATTTTACAAAGTTGCAGAACAAAAGTAGTTCCATTTGAGGAGCATAATCGACATTTGCATTTAAAGCCCAGAGCTCAGACACAGCCTGTATAATACAGCAAGGGCAACAAAAGAACAAATTCATCTATAATTAAAAAGATATCTATCCTCTAGCGGCCCAGATCCACTCTTTAATGGAATTTATATCATTTTAAATCGTATTAGAGTACCTAGAGCATCTGCTTTGTGTTGTTCAATTTTGAAACAAAATAAAATCTATTCTGTTACTTCTGAAAATTTATTCAAATTCCATTGGCAATGTTCTCTTGTATGGTGGACCGATAGAGGCTATACCTAGCTGATACTAGATACATACACGAAAATAAAATCATTTTACAAGTGAAACGCTCCTAAGATAAAGTTAATGCTTACATCATCATAATATGTCGTTATTAATGTCAAATTTGCAGTGCTTTTTAATCTCAGCATTCCACTTTTAACTTTGTAGCAATCTTCATCAACATGCAAATGAAATGGTAATAGATCTTGAAAAATCTTGGAATATTATACAAAAAAACAGTTACAGACAAGTTTGTATGTACAGTCATGAATCAAGATTGTTGAGCCACTTACTATGAATAGTAATTTAGCCATGTAATGTCATGTATGACCGATTTCACCCAATGTTTTGTCAGTTGCATACCAATATTTATTACACAGCTAATTTATGAATAATGGCAAGTGGCTCAACAATTCCAGTTTGCAATGGTACACTTGGGACTTACACCCAGTAGGTACTGAGTTTGCACGAAATCCTGGTTCCAGTGCCATTTTAGTGATATGAAATAAATGAAACAAAACCAGTACTGGGAGTATGCCCTATATACCTACACTAATACATTTTAAACATACTAGTATAAGTATTTGATATATGGGTGTAGTCAAGTTTATGTAACTTGAAAAAATCCAATGAAACAGGTAAAGTTAGTCATACATATCATAGCTTAAAATTTTACTTACGTTTATGTGTTCTCCGCAGACATACAATGGCATCTTTGGGCAAGTTCTTTCCAATGCCTCACACCATATCTCTTTAAGAGACTGCGGTACAAGCAAATAACTTAGCTGGGGATTATCTCTTCTATATTTTTTGCACGATGGGACAAAGCATCTCATTTCGTCCCTGTAATACTTTGGATCGTGAACGAATGGATAGGAAGCATCTTGGTCATTTATACTAGCCATTTTATCCTTATTTGCAAGTGATAATAGTCGTCGATGGGAGCAAGTAGTCCTTAGGGTAGTCGAGAAAAGCAGAATCGTTGTCCAAAAATACGTGAGCAAGTCGTCGTGAAGGCGTCCAATTCCGAATGTAAAGTGGATATATGGTGGTCGTCGTGAGATGCGGGTACTACAAAATCCAGGAGCAGGCAGAAGTTTATTGTTTATTGTTTATTGCATACAATTAACACTGACAGTTCAACCTTACGTGCTAATTGGTGTAACATTTCTTAATAGCTAACATGCATTATTAAATTATTATGTGACAGGTAAAATGAAATTATTATTATAAGTACATTTGAAAATTAGAAGACATTACATTGGGACTAGGAGCTATTACATAACAGAGATTGGAAAATAAGTAAGTAGACCGAGGAATTGTAAAATTAATTAAATGTCAAGAATATCAATATATGGCTAGTCATGTCAGTACAATTTCAGATGAAGTCGAAATACTCATTTAAAATTAAAATATAACGAATTATTAAAATTAGGTCAGTGGAACATAAATAATGTCAAATAAATAAGGCAAATCATTGATTACTAGGGCACGTATTATGTAATGGAGCTAGTGGTAACGATGGACTCAATGTAACGATTTGATGCAGCTAGGAATGTGGTTTCAGTAGTAAAAAAAATGTCTAGTTGGCTGTCGCTGTCCAGGGTGTTGTTAAGCAGTGTTAACGCCTGGTGAAGAGGGGACGTAGCAAGCAGGCGTGTCCGACCTGGAGGGACAGCAAAGAGACCACGGCTGCGGGGACGCAGCTGTTTCGCGGAAAGACGGGGGACCCGCAGACTTATTTGTTGGAGCATTGGCGGGTTAGTTGCCTGTCCTCGGATTAATTGAAAAAAATATTTGATTAGGTACATGTTTCTACGTGACTCTAAAGATGTATAGTCTACCATACCTAAAACGAATAGGGTGGGATAAAGAAATGGATAAAAGCCGTATAACTTCTTATAGAGGAACCTTACGAATGTTTTTTGAACTTTCTCTATTAGAACCGTGTAGTGTTTATCATGGGGGCTCCAAATAACTGCGTTTGATTCGAGTTTACTGCGGACGAATGCGTTATAAAGTGCAGCCATAGCGAGTTTATTGTTAAATAGCTTCGCCTGACGTATGACAAATCCCAGGCATTTACGGGCTTCGTTACAGGCTTTTTTGATGTGCTGGCTAAATGTGAGCTGAGTATCAAACCACGTTCCTAAGTCCCTAACTTCTTTGACACGTTTTAACGGCTTGCCCTCTATGGCGTAGGGATGGGTTATAGGGAGTCGGCCACGCGTATATGTTATAACCGAGCATTTGTCGCTGTTAAGGGACAAGCTGTTATCATGTGCCCAGGCGCAAACTTTGTCTATGTCAAGTTGCAGTAAGGAACAGTCTTGATTTCTGTGAATTGGCATGGCTAATTTAAGGTCATCCGCGAACAGAAGGCATGATGAGTGATGTACTGCTGTCGGTAAGTCATTAAGGAGAATTAGAAACAGGAGGGGCCCGAGACTACTACCCTGCCCGATTCCCGATGTGACCAGAAATTGAGAGGATCGCGCGCCTTCATATTGGACATATTGATGTCGGTCTGAGAGGTAACTAGCTACAAACTCAAGTAGATGGGTACCAAAACCAGCAGCAGATAGCTTCTTGAGCAGCACATCGTTATCCACTTTATCAAAAGCTTTCTGGAAGTCAAAGTAAGTGACGTCTACTTGCTTTCGTTGGTCAAGATTATTTGATATGATGGAGACAATATTAAGAAGATTTGATGTGGTTGAGCGCTTCGGTAAAAATCCATGCTGCTCATCACAGAACCAACCGTTCAGCTGCTTATAAACTTTGGCGTAAATTATTGTTTCGAATACTTTTCCGAATATCGATAGTACGGCAATCGGCCTATAGTTGCGGACGTCGGATTTGGATCCGGATTTATGTATAGGCAGAACTTTAGTTGTTTTCCAAATCGCAGGGTATGTACAGTTCTCTAGTGCTTGGTTAAATATATGTTTTAGTGGTGGGATAAGTACTTCGCGACAGTCCTTAATTATGAATTGTGGTATTCCGTCGGGACCTTGAGTATGCTTGGGTCGCAGGCGGTTGATGGCCGTTCGGATATCCACTTCAGTAATATAATCGATCGTGACATATCGAGTGCTGGACATTGGTGATTCGGCTGCAGCAGCCTCTGACGCGGCCACCGCATCCAGCTTGGGGACATTCGGCAAGAATACGTTCTTAAAGAAATCTGCAAAGGAGGACGCGACCTCTTGTGCTGACATGTTGCCGAATGTTGCTGGCTGGTTACATTTGCGTTGTCGCTTTATATGTGACCAAAATGAGGAAGGATCCCTCACAATATTCATTTGTAAGTTGCTAAGATATGAACACTTATCCGTTTCGATTTTAGTATGCACCATTTTACGGTAGTATGTGAAAAAAGCGTAATACAATTGGTTATCGGTTTGCTTATATAACTTATGGTATGTATTTTTCAATTTATTTAAGTTAATAAGATCGCGAGAAAACCACTCGGGATACTGCTGGTTGGGGTTATACCTTAAAGGTTGCTTAAGGGGGACGCATTCGTCAAAATACTTGTCCAGAGTGCTATAAAAACATTGAGTGCAGTCATTAACATCACGCATATCCCGCAGGATAGTCCAGTCCGAGTTAGCAATCTTCTCATACAGAAGGGGATAATTTGCTTTACGGTAGTTTCTCTCCTGGGCCGGGGTATTGTTTGTGACGTGATTGGAAACACGATGACTAAAAAGGGTGGGGACTAACATTTCAATATTAAGAGGATTATGGTGTTGCTCGGCCGAGACCAGACCAGCGACAGCCTCAGTAACCGTTAACTGATAGGTTTTATTTGCTAGCACTAGGTCCAATAACCGGTTATGACTATTAACGATGCCGTTACATTGTACTAAGTTACAGTGACAAATAAAACTTTCAAATGCATTTCTTGTGCTAACAGAGGCGGAATACAGGTTAAAATCACCAACTATAACGGTTGGGTGGGGATAATCAGTTACAATTTTTTTCAGACATTGAAATGCTGATAGGTAATAGGACTCGTGTATGCGCGGCGCTAGGTATAACACGCATAGTATAAATCGGCAGTGGCCCTTGGTGATGAGCGCGCAGGTGATCTCGTCATCGGGTCTAGCACCGCAGTCCAGTTGGAGAAGCGTGTAGGGCGCACGTGCGGCGAGCAGCACTCCGCCGCCGCCGCGACCTGCGCGGTCGCATCGTAGTACGTTGTAGTCGCTTGGGAATAATTCCGAGTCGTAGACAGAGTCATCAAGGCGCGTCTCGGTTAATGCTATTATATTATTTTCGAATGTGGTCAGTACATTTTTTACAGTTGATACTTTTCCTTTCAGTCCGCGTACATTCTGGTAAAATAGGTTTATTTTACGACATTTGGGGGCTTTCTGGACGAAAAAAAGTCCGTGAATTA
This sequence comes from Apotomis betuletana, assembly GCA_932273695.1. Lineage (NCBI taxonomy): Eukaryota > Metazoa > Arthropoda > Insecta > Lepidoptera > Tortricidae > Apotomis > Apotomis betuletana. The sequence goes on from OW026312.1 coordinate 18,301,804, forward strand.
TTATTATCCATCTCATGCGTCGATGCTGGTAATTCCGAGTCCGAGCCGATGCTATTATTGCGGTCTTGCTGACTGTGCTGTATCGCTGGTACAGTCGGTGCATACTCTTTGCCGTTTATGAATAGCTTGTTATGGCGAATGACTGCGTGTTTTCCTTGTTTGCGTGCAAACACTAGACATTCTCTGAGGTGTTTTCTGTTTTTTAGGTCTGACTCATCTAATACTTCGGAGACAGCATAGCCCGTGTTAATAAAACAATAAGCATTTTGCAGTACATACTTCTTCATCCGTTGGCTAATCAGCTCCAAAATAATAGGACGTCGGCTGCCTTTTTTTCCTATTCGCCTTGCAGATTCTATGTACCCGTTGATGTTAATGTTTAATATGTCCTTGAACATGTTATCTATGCGGGGATATAGGTCAGTTTCTTTTTCGCCGTAGTATTCGTCGAGGCCGTATAACACGAACTGCTTCTGACAGTGTGAGGTTTTTAATTCAGGCTTATTGCTATACTGACACTTTATATTGTTCAATTCAATTTTAATAGTCTCGTTTTCGCGTTGTAAGGCTTCAATTAGGGCAGTTGTCGATTCAAGTTTGGCTTTTAACATCTGCTGATCCAATATTATTGTGTTATTTTTTTGCAAAAAATCGTTCTTTAGTTGCTCCGTTGCTGCATTTATTTCTGATTTTATTAGACGATGGATGTTATTTGTAATAGTATTGTTAAAATCAGCAAGTTTAGAGTCAAACAGCGCTCCGATTTGGTCGATAGTAATTGATTGGTTCAGCTGCGAAGACTGTGGTGTTTTAGTGTGTTTGCTTTGCTGGAACTGAAGATCAAGATCAAGGAGTACATCGACTGACATGTTAGGTATCATCTAATGACGGCATATCGAAATTATTTCGGACCGGTGTATCATCATTTCTTGTTCGCCTTGTTGTAACATTCGTGCATGATTGGCAGCGCCAGCTGCGTTCTAGCTGAAGTTTGTTTTTATTAAAGTAGGCTTCCGTCATGTTATAGCATTTATAATGATAGATAACTTTGCATGTGACGCAGGTCAGTATTTCTAGATGGTTAGTAGCCGGACGGTCACATGCGAGGCAACTCATTTTTATTCAATTAGCTGCAACGGTTCTTAGGGATAGACAATGCGCAAAAGTAGGCCTATTTCTACGGCAAGTTTAATCGCCGGGCGCGCAGATAAGGCTAGGGTACTCTTATCCGTAGTAGAAATGTAAACACAGCGAAGCATAACTGTCCCGCTCACTCATTTGCGCTTGTGCAGCACCTCGTAGCTCGTTGCGTCTTCGTCGCACTTGTCACTCAATGTCGTTGTTTGTAAAATGCAATCTAACGACAAATTTTGAATTTTACAAGCTAATTACGGATTAATTAGTAATGAAATGGCACCGTATAAGTCTTTTTTATTGTTTTGTATTGTTTGTTACTGCTGGAGTCACTGAACACAAGCACAGTAATGTATTTTTACACGCACTATCGAAACACGTTAATCTCGCTGTTTGTTCACTTTTCACTGTTTGTTTTAACTATTTTAATTATTTTAATAGTTCACCAGGTGCCTTACACATCAATTACATTGTTTATCACTGGATTTAACTTATTCGTCGCATTTTAAAAAATTTATCGTCGGAAATACACAGAGCAGACGTTATCGGGTGAGCAGCGCCCATTGTACTTTTCGAAGTCGTTGATAAAAACTCGAGAACAGCAGAAATTAGGGAACACAGCGTATAAACAAAGTTGAAAGTCGCAATATTAACAACTCAAACAACTGTCATACGTCAACGGTTATGACGATTTTTTTTTTTTAAATCGGAAGTCATCTCGTAGACCTAGGCACGAACTCTATTCATATCACCAACCAACACAACCGTGTTCATCTGTCAAATGAGATATTCAAAAAAATATCTGTAAAAAACAGAAGCGAATAAAAAAAAACTAGCTACAGCTATGAACTCCATTAACCGTTTACTTCCTACAAAAAATATAATATGGACCACTTGAAAAAACTTAAGGTACCCAATTAATGTGGATGCAAATACATTGCGTGTTCAATTATTTCGTATGAAAAAAAATATTCTAATTTTCTAAAGAAATCAAGGTAAATAGGATCCCTGGGTCCGATACTAATCGTCATTTCAATATATGCCCGTATTAAATACCCACGCTATAATACTACTTTTACTAAACACGTTAATTTTGTTTATGATTATGATACAGAGGTCGAATATAAATACAAAATTTTACGCGATCTACTACATTGTGGGATTTGCAGACTTTACTTATCTGGAGTTGTGCTCTACCGCGAAGTTACGCACATTGCGCAAAACTACTACTACCAATACTACCGACATTATTTTTGTACCGTCTCTAGTAAAGCGTATCTACCGAATCTCAGGTAACAAACGGCTAGATTTTACAATGAAAATCTCCAACAAAGTCTAACCTTTGTGAAAGGATTCTTTTTTGCTTTCCTTGTTAGATCGTTGTTAGGTAGATATGAGAGCAGGAAAATTGGTTTTGCGGACGATCTAAAAGGAGCAAAACATGCTTTCACTTAGCCTTTCTGTTGGAACTATGCACATAATAAGGATAAAGGGATAAGTTCGCCTTTGTACATGTTTAATTTGTCATGAATGTATTTATAACCAGTTATTGTGTACTAAAGTGTTTACATACATACATAAAAGATAGCTGTGTCCGGAACTTTGTCCGCACTGGGCTCCTTTTTCAAACTGGTTGTCAACCCAAGGACGTAAAGATAAACAAATCTCTCTCTTCTCTTCTTCTTCGTTTCGCTCTTGTCAGAGCGGTCGTGGTCATCATGAGGGAGGCTTGGGGGCTGCTGTCGCCCGCCTAACGATGTCTCGCCATCTCGTACGGTTCGCAGCACTTCTGGTACATTCATGCAATGGTTTGCCCAGAGCAGATTTTATCTGGTCAGTCCATCGCATTGGTGATCTACCACGTGGTCTATCGGAACAAATCTAAACAAATCTATCGGAAAGCAAATATAATATGAAAACCTTTGTAAAACTTCATGTTGCCAATTGAGACCAATCAAATGAGCCCAAATAAGGGTTTGACTGCTGCTGTTAAGGAGTTCCTTCGCCCATCTTCCGTCTGCATTATCATAACAATCCCAAGATACCAAGTTATTGTATGTTCAAGTGAACTACATATACACGCAGTCAATTTCGATGCGATTCGATTCCGAAGGGTACTGAAGTGAGTTTGCGAAAGTGACTATCGATTAAATGCCGTTTTGGTATCGGCAAACCGATGCGACTGATTATTCTCTCAACCTATTACTATACAGGGTGAGTCCGAAGTCATGACTATATTAAATTTAACTCTATGTTGCGTTAGACGTTAATTTGAAGGGTGAAGCCAGACGAGCGTAATTTGAGTCGCGTAATTTCGGTTGCGCCATTAATCATGTCACAAAAAATTACAAATTATAGCTAAACAAGTGTCGGTCTTGCCCAGGGATAGTGGCGCTACAAACAGCTTTCATATACAAGGCGGAACATTTCTAAAGACTGGGCTGACAGGATAGTGTCATCTGAGTGATCTACAATCGACCTATTATAATTGTAAAGCTGGATTTAGAAGTAAAAAAAGTCAAAATAAAATATTTTAATATCAGTGACAACCCTACTAATTCAAAGGATTTATTTACATTTTAAATGACACCTGTCTTTACCTTAAGCGATGTTCAAAAGATGCTAGGCTTGATATGTGCAGACTTCTACACTAATGTTTAACAAACTGTATCTCAAAAATAGCTAGAAATATTTACATAGTTCATTGGTGATAAATGAAGTAGGTACTCAGTCTGAACAATTCCCCGTTTGCTTGAAAGTCCCTCGATTTGTTCCACCCTGTATAATGATTCAGGAGTCATGAGCAAGAGTAACAGGGCTGATGAGGAGAAATCACATTGAGCAACTTTCACTATGGGACCAGCCGGGAAAACGCGAAAAAAATCATCTAATTAAAAAAATATTGATAGTTAATTAATTGGTCGCTAACTATCCAAAATGTATGAAGCGGCAGATTGTTGTTTTTGTGATTTTATGGATGTTCCCATAGTAAAAGTTGCTCAGTGTGACTCATCCTAATGGCCCTACCACTCCCGCTTATGACTCCTGAATCACCCTGTACCTATATATTTTTTCTCTTTATTTAAGGAGTTTTTTCGCTAGTGCGAATATGCCACTCCATAAAACAACAACATAATACATTTCAGAGTCATAATATAAACATGCAGACATTAAATTTTAGTGAGGTAATATGAAGGTAATCTACCTATGGCGATAACAAATTTGCATTCCATCAACACTAATTAAATTATGCTTTGAGGAACTAGTGACGCTCCTTAAATTGCTCATTAATCAGTCGTTTCGTGAAGGAAAATTGCCGGAAAAATTAAAGGCCACAAAATGAAGCCCATCCTAAAACCAGGCGGTAATAAAAATGATCCGAGCCAATGTAGATCTATCGCGCTCTTCCCAAGCGTTTCTAAAATATTTGAAAAAGCAATGACAAAACGTATATACGACTTCTTCGAAAATATCTTAGATAAAAACCAATTTGGTTTCAGGAAACGGCATCCTACGATACTTGCGATCTATAATTATGTACAGGAAATACGGGCTACCTATGTTTTACCAAAATATGTTTCACAAATTATCACTTCCCAATTTTTTTTTCGAAGAATATCGTTCGCCAAATAATCGTTTGCCAAATTAAATTTTCGCAAACAATTGTTACGCAAACCTAATCAACGTTTAGACAATGACTTGTTTGCCAACTGGTACTTTGACCAAATTTCATTTAGTCAAATGTTTTAGTTGGCGTAACATATTTTACGCAAAATATGTTATGGCCAACTGGGAAATGAATTGTATCGTCAAACTTTTGTAAACGTTGGAGTTGGACTTTCTGGACACATTTTTTTATGATGTTATCGTATAGAATACGCTAAAACAAGCGTGTTTTGTATGGGCAACATTTTTTTGGGCAAAACCGACTCCTTCGTAGCTCCGGCGCTGCGGGAAGAGCAACCCTCCAGCCAAATTCTAGTTTAGTTTTTTTTAGTTCTTCTATTCTATTGTCTCGTGGTGTATTAGAGCTTTTTCCATCAACTAACGACGTAAGAAAAGTTGCAGGCCGGCCGCCGGTAAATTTATTCCAAAATGTACATGCGCTAAAACAAAAAACAAGGAACAGGAGACGAACAAGAAAAGAATTAAGAGATCTCAAAACACGGAACATCAAAATCTCGAAAGTCCAACGTTTACCGGAAATTCTCAAAATGTAGAAAGTCCAACATTTACCGGAAATTTCTAGAAAGTAGAAAGATTAACATTCACAGAGGAAAGTCAGGAAATCGAAAATTCAACTTTCATTCATAGTTTCACAGGAAATAGTAAGTTCTGAATTTAGACGTACCAATCAAGAATATCCTGAGGCTAACCCGGCCAAACGTAAAAAATATAATTCAGATTATACACAAAGAAAGCAAAAACGAAATACTGATAACCGTAGGGTCAATCGTCAAATTCACGACGTAAAACAGGCAGAGCAGCAACGCAATACTCAAGCTCACCGCACAGCTCGAGAAAACCCTGTCTTTCGGGATGCCGAGCAACAGCGAGATACTCAGGCTCACCGGACAGCTCGACAAAACCCTGTGACCCGGGATGCCGAACAATTCCGCAATACGCAGGCTCACCGCACAGCTCGCGAATACCCTGTCTTTCGGGATGCCGAGCAACAGCGAGATACTCAGGCTCACCGGACAGCTGGACAAAACCCTGTGACCCGGGATGCCGAACAACTCCGCAATACGCAGGCTCACCGCGCAGCTCGAGAAAACCCTGTGTTTCGGGATGCCGAGCAACAGCGAGATACTCAGGCTCACCGGACAGCTCGACAAAACCCTGTGATCCGGGATGCCGAACAACTCCGTAATACGCAGGCTCACCGCACAGCACGTGAAAACCCTGACTTTCGAGTTGCCGAAAGACGGCGGGATACGCAGACTCATCAAACTGCTCGTCAAGATCCTCATTATTCACAAATCGAAAATGTTCGGAATAGCAGGGCTCGACAGTCAGCGCGGCATGATTTCATTCAAAATTGGGAAAATGTAACCCGAAAATATCTTGATAACGTAAAAGAAGGCTACAATCATCCTTGTTCATGTTGTGGAAGGTTATGGCACAAAAATTCTGTAAGAAAACTGTCAAAACATGCTATTTCGGCGAAATATAATGAGGACTTCGTATTGCTGGTGTTTAACTTAAACCCTTCCAATGAGTCTGGAGAGTTTTGTTATACATGTGTTAAATATATTTCTCAAGGACAAATGCCGCGATTAGCAATAGAAATGGACTGAAGTTTCCAGATATTCTAAACGAATTGACTTCAATGGAAGAAATATTAGTTAGTCCTCGCCATATATTTTTGAAGATAGTCCGTAGAGGTCAAGGATTAGGTTATCAACATGGTTTATCAGGTAATGTTATTAACGTACCCGTAAAAGTGAATAATATGGTAAGAGCTCTACCTTAATCAATACATGATGACAACATTATTACTGTGGAGTTGAAACGTAAATTTTGTTACAAGCATGGTCGAAAAAAACGTGTCCGCCCATGAATAATACGTCGAGCAGCTGAATACTTAGCGACGTGCGACTTATTTCGGGCATACGGCATTCAATTACGAGATTCATGGACCAATAACGAAACTGAAGATACCATCGCATGTACATGCGACGCATCTGAGCAAGAAAACAACGTTGGTGGGGATCTTGATGATAATCCTGGTGCCACTGAAACTCTGTTAGACGATAACCAAGATGTAACTATAGTAATGGCTCCAGGAGAAGGTGAAAACCCTATATCGTTGCTGTTTGATCCGCACCTGGAAGAGCTTGCATTCATTATTCTTATGTTTTTTTATTAAGAAAGATTTATTATTATTATTATTTATTATTATTATAAAAGTACATTGCGGTGTTGAGAGTAATTTCCGTGTCAACTTAAGCCATTCTGATTTTACACGATCAGAAATTTCCAGAAACGATGTAAGATCGGACTATCTGTTTACTGCATTGAAAAAACAACAAACTATTGCCGTCAAAAATAGTATTAAAACCTGTTTGCGTAAAAAGACTGTCAAAGGTGCTCCTGTCCTCGCCTGTAATGTGCTCCAAAATAATTTTGTAGACAATTTAGTTCAACACGATGACGGGTATCGTGTTCTTAGTGGAATTAGAAATTCACCTTCACATTGGGAAAGCGAAAAAAAAAGTTATTGGCAATGGTAAGACAATCTGGTGTTCCTACTTTGTTCTTAACTTTATCTGCTGCTGAAATACAATGGATTCCATTATTAATGTTGCTCAGCGAAGTAGTCGATAAAAAGAAAGTTACTAAGTGTGAAGCCTAATGTTTTTCATACGACACAAAAACACGACTTATACAATCCGACCCGTTCATTTGTGCAACATATTTTGAAATAAAATTAAAAGAAATCCAAAAAACTTGGTCATGTCTATCTGGTCCTGGTGACGAGTACAGAGACAGAATAAAGGCAGAAAGTAAACAGTTCAATAAGCTGGGTGATGCTGAAATGTTTGATAGATTGTTAACAGAAATAAGGAATGTTGAATTAATAGCCGAAGAGGAAAACGTGGGAGGACGAGGGGTTAACGCAGATGCATTTGAAGGATTTGAATTTGAAACACAAATTGCAGATGTAGCAGAAGATCTAATTCCAGGAGGAAACCCTGGGCCTCAGTTGTGTGGGGGCCCCTCTACTTTTGTCGCTCAACCACATCAGTTGTCATGTGATGATTATTTAGGTCTTGTCAGAAAGTTGAATAACGCTCAAAGAGATATATTACTTCATGTTTATCAACACTTTTTCTTCACCTCTCCACCTCCATTGTATTTATTTATCAGTGGCGGACAAACAATATATAGCGCTCTCGGACTTCCAGTGTCTCAAGCAGGGAATATTTTGCCAGAGCTATCGCCAAGTGTAGCTAATACTCTTGCCACAAAATTAGCAAAACTCCGTTTAATTGTTATAGACGAAATCGCCATGCTAGGATCCAGGACATTCCACCAAATAAATCGTAGACTTCAGCAAATATTTCACTGCTCTACTTTTTTTGCCGGAATTTCTGTATTTAGTAGTTGGAGACTTAAGACAGTTACCACCTGTTGGCGATAATTGGGTTTTTCAAGCAAATTCTCGAAATCCATTGGCTGAGATAGCAGGTACGCCGCTGTGGAATTTATTTGTATTGACAGAACTTCAGTAAATAATGCGCCAGAGGGATGATGCTGCCTTTGCAACGGCATTAAATAATATGGCTAGTGGATCGATGACACCTGAAGATGTAAAATTAATAGAAAATCGGTGCTACAGTAATTCATCACTTCCAAATACTTGTAAGGATGCAGTTCATTTATACAGCAGTAACCGTGAAGTTGATGACCATAAAAATAGAGTTTTGATAATGATGACTACTGAAGGGGCGTTATCTCGAGCTGTGGACAGAGTGAGTGGCGAACCTAATATTGCTATGAAAGAAAAATCTTAAGACACAGTGGCCAAGTTACCAACTGCACAAACCTACGGCCTACCTAAAAATATAATTTTAAAAATTGGGGCAAGGTATATGATGACGGTAAATATTAACACATCAAATAGACTAGTAAATGGAACCACAGGAACATTGACTGCAATAGATTTTGCCGTCAATGCTACTACTGGTGAGAGAAGACCTTTACGTATTTGGATATATTTTGCTGCCTTACAGTACGAAAATTAAAAAGGACCCAAAGCTCAATATCACTTGCTCGTTACAAAACCAGGCTTAATAATAATTGGACTCCGATCCGATTGGAGTCACGTACACTGTAAAAAGGTATAAATCTCCAAATCTACAAGTGCATCGTAGTCAATTCCCGTTAGTCCCAGCCGAAGCTGTTACAATACACAAAAGCCAGGGATCCACGTTAGAGAAAGTAGTCGTACATATAAAGCCCGGTATTTTGAGATCGATGTTATACGTCGCTTGCTCGCGTGCCACTTGCGCTGAAGGTTTATTTATTGTTACTGAAGCTTTTCGGCCTCCACGTCCACCGTCTGACCATGACGCCGTTGTTATGGAAATGAGGCGGCTGAAATTAAATCCTCTAATACCGACATATCGATTTTTGAGAGAACTCAGCAGTTCATGTCAAATTATTATTATGTTCCACAACGTCCAATTTGCGATCCTCAAGCAATGGCCTCTGATATTTATTTTGCAGTTGAAACTTGGAGCTTCGCTCAAGAGTCATTGAACATATTCGGTTTCGAAGAAATCATTCGAACAAATGGTCCTAAACCATCTTCAAATCCCGGATTTGGTGTGTGTGCATGGGCAAAATGTAACGTTGAATATACTAACCCGCAATCTTACAGTAGAATTGTTGGAAGTGAGCATTGTGAAGCAGTGTCTGTTCAAGTGCGCAATGTAAAAATAGTAGCCTCGTACAGATCATGAAAATGTCCTAATAGCGTCGCCGTAGAGTTCATAAAATTGTTTTTGTCTCATAGCCCTTGCATAATTTTTGGAGATTTTAATGAAGACTACCTCAGCAATAAAAACACTGCAGTATTTAAATTACTTAATGACGCTGGTTATATAACTCCCTATTACAACCCCTTCCCTCTACACACGGTGGAACTCAAATTGACAACATTTTTTCAAACTTCACTTGTACTGTGGGATTTTATAACTCATTCTTCAGCTATCATCGACCTATATGGGCCCGTTTTTAATTCATAAGCAAAATATTTTTAAAGTAGTTAAGCTATTCTTTCTGTTCATTAGTATATATCTATCTATATAAGTACGTATATCGTCGTCTAGTACCCATAACACAAGCCTTCTTGAGCTTAATTTGAGATCGATTTGTGTGAGGTTGTCCGATATTTATTATTTATGTATTTATTTATTTATTATGTAATAAAATAAAACCGCCGTTTTAAGCCCGTCTATTGTGAAGGATGAGCAACTACGGAACCCTACACTGAGCTTGGCGCGACATGCTCTTGGCCGGTTTTATTATTAAAAGAGAGTGACTACTGCGGACGTAGTACAGTGACAACTTGCATGTGTAGCGATTTATTTTATGACATCTTCATTATAAGGAAACTTTGACGTTGTCAAATGCTTGTTCGTTTCTTATATCTAATCTGAAAATTACATAATTATATCGTGGAATCAGTTAGCTGTGCATTATGCATTGCTCTGCACTCTATTGTGATCCTTTGCCCGGAACATCGTCTCCAGAAAACAAGTCTGGCATGGACTTTATTCCCACTAGCCGGGGAGGAACAGCGTTACTATTTAATGGATTGAAATTTTACAAACGGAAAGCTTACACCAACAATAAAGGTACGTTGTGGATCTGTGCAAAACCTAATTGTGAAGGTAATATCACATCATCATGTGATAATAGGATTATTCTAAAGGAAAAAAAGCACTGCAGTAATTGTATTCCTAATCCTGCGAGACAAATGTTGATAAAAAATATTGCAAATTTTAAAAATGAAGCTGCAAAAAACGTACAGCCTATACAAAAACAGTATAATGATATTGTGTGCTAATTTAGGAAGGAAAATATTCATTTGTACGAAAAAATACCAAAATTTTCAAGCCTTAAGTCAGCGACTTATCGCCAACGTAACAAATTCTTAAAAGTTCCGAAAGTTCGATGTAAACCAGAAGACATGTCAGTGCCAGAACAATTTCTTGATTTTTTGCCCGCAGTCATTTCTGCAAATGTACACCATACATGCCCTGGACAGTATGAAAAATTGCATCATCCCGTTATTTTAGGCATTTTTGCACAAAAAAGATGTGAAAACGTACGAGGTTATGTTATCGTTGATAAAATCTCAAGTAAATGCCCATGCATCCATCCACCCCGAAAAAGTAACGTTAGATTTTGAAACTTGTGCTAAAAAGGCACTTTAAAACATATTCCCAGAAATTACGATCAAAGGGTGTTTCTATCATTACTGCAACAGCCTATGGAAGGCACGTCTACTAAAAATTAAAAGCAGAGCACGACGAAGGCACGTGGCACGCTATGCAGCTCTTGCTTTGCTTCCCTTAGAATCTGTACCAGCTGGTTATAGGTATGTCGTTAATAAGTCGAAGGATGGTGAAGATATTTCAAAATTCGACGCATATTTTTCGAGACAATGGCCACTTGTCTTAAGACGTGACATTATCAAAATATGGTGGTGAGGAGATGAACCAATCCGCACAAATAACAAGCTTGAAGGCTGGCATGCTAGAATCAATCGTTTTACATCACGTAACAATCCAACGTCACGTAAAAATCCAACTTTGCCCGAATTGCTACAAGTTTTGCAAAAGGATTCGGTATTTTACAGTATCTCAAGTGCACCCATGAACAGCAATTTTCATACCACCTAACAGAATAAGAACTATGGAAAATGAATTTGAAATAATAGCTTCTATTTGAAGAATTACGAAGTAATAAAATCAGCGTTGGTCACTGCATCGAAATGATTGCACCTTTTGCAGTTTAATGTTCAGTTAAAATAGTAGTATAGTTTTTTGCAAGAAGCAGAAATATGTATATTTTTAAGCGGAATGTGTTTTTTTTTATTTATTTAATTAATTAAGTCGAGTTTAGTTGGTTCATTCGTATTATCTTTTATTTATTATTTAAGTGTAACAGCTAAAAAGCTGTCCTAAATTATTCACTAAAAATGCAGAAATCCACAATTCAATCCTCGCCAAGACTAAATACAGTAATTTTATTTTATCAAAGAAAAAACACACCTCTAACAAAACAAAACGGTTAAGAATAATATTAAAATATATTCAATACTAGACTTTGCTCGCGGCTTCATACGTGTGTTTTTTTTAATCTAATTAAATGTGACCACTCTCATATAGCAATAGGTATATAGAGAAGAATACATTTTTAGTACCTAATCGGTTGCCTACAAGATGGGAAAACATATTTCCTACTCTCATATGGGGATTTTTTTCCCCATTTGGTAGGTAGCTACGAAATAGGAAATGTGTTTTCCCATCTTGTAGGTAGCTATCAAATCTGGCTACGAGATGGGAAAATCATTCCCATTTGGTATTAGCTAGCTACGAAATGGGAAATGTGTTTTCCCATCTTGTAGCTAGCTACCACATCTGGCTACGAAATGGGACTAAAGGAATAATTCAATTTAAACCATTTCAAAAAAAACCCCTGCAAATGTCTAGACTATTAGGGCCTTATCACGCTTGCGATTTGCGAGCGTATTTTCTATACAAATAAGCGACGCGGCGAACACGCTGCGCGATCGCCTTCATACAAAATACGCTCGCAAATCGCAAGTGTGATAAGGCTCTTACTCCATAGATGAATACCTAAACGACGAATCTTTGCCAAAGTAAAATTATACTTAGTTCGTGTTAAATGTGATAAGATAATAAATATATTATTAATAATGTAAAATTATAATCTACGATAAACCTACATTAACAATGTTGACATATAATGTAATAATGTGGAATGATATTTAGGTATGCGATATTATTGCAACAACATTTAATTTATTTATTTGAACAATCTAAATTGTACCTAATTATACACCCACCAGTAAGTAAATTGCTGTGCCCTGACAGGGCTCATGTTAAGCCGGGTACTCATTAGCGAGCCGTAACCGTAACATGCGTGATACAGTAACGAGGTTCTAGTGTGTACGCGTGTTACAGTTTAGGCTCACGACGTCGCCGGAACGCTGTCACCGAGCGTACTCATTTTGCGAGCTGTAACTGTAACCAAACAGATACAGTAACGAGGTTCTAGTGTGTACGCGTGTTACAGTTTAGGCTCACGACGTCGCCGGAATGCTTTCGCCGAGCGTACTCATCTAGCGAGCTGTAACTGTAACCACACAGATGCGTCCACGAGCGCCCTGCGAGCGCCCTTTAATTCGCGGCAAAACCTGCCTGCGGCTCGCTGCGAGTCGCTCGTGTAGCGTTCGTTGCAGGCTCGCGAACCACGTACATAATGAATTAGAATTATCGTACATACGTCATATAATTGCATTATTAAACTAGTTATTGCCAGCGATTTGTCAAGGATTTGTCATCAACCAAATTCAAAACATTGCTTACCGGAATGCTGCTCCTTCATTCTTCTTGTAAAATAAATACTGAATCCTACTGAAAAAAAACTTTCATCACTGTGGATAGTTTTGGCTTTATTATGGAAAAATTACTTGAAATTTGCCGAATGTTTCGTCCTGTTTCCTCTTCATTTACATCAGTGACGTTCGCTGACTTTCAACGTCAGTTACCAAAAATTTGTCGTTGCCAGTAAAATAAATTAGTAGTACCACTAAAAATCCCGCAATGTGGCGTGGGCCGAAAATATAGGCTATAAATAACGAACAAACTTAGTTGCAAATTAAACCTAATAAAAATCTTGACGGGCATATTTACTGTGATAAAAACATTTCCCAAGCTTGGTATTTAGGTAAAACACAATAATTATGTTTACAAAACTTCTGAGGCGTTTTAAATCTCAGATGGTTTTTGGGGTTATTTACATTGCAAAAAACAAGGGCAAGTCTCCTTTGATGACTCGCGATCGATCAAAACTTTGGGGTAAAAATTAAAAAACTGGTCAAGTGCGAGTCGGAACGTATAGGTCAGAAACAAGTATAGGTACATTATAATTAAAATTTCCTATCAACAGATATTTGAGAATTATCTGTGGACGTGTCAAGTGATGTATTATATTTAATCATGAACGGGTTAATCGAATCGATTTACTGACGATATTTCGTTGACAATATTATATTTACAAATTGTGAAGTCAACATTATTAGTAGTGTATAAGTTGTAGTAGTTTAATTTATAGTTATTATTGACAGTTTTTTTTCATAATAGTAATTTGTACAAGCTGAATATTGACATGTTTCAAATCGTTTCGCGATTCATCCTCAGAAGCGCCGATCAGTCGCAGCGGCCAATCGAACATTGCATGCCAACGCTCAGTCAGTCCGGGCGGACGTCACCGTCCGGCCGCATTGTAAAAGTTACTGTCATTCCCATTGACGACTAAAAAGTCACCCTGTATAGTGTACGTTATTTGACTATAGAGATTTTTTTTTTAATTATGTGATTGAAACCACTAAACAAAAATACACGAAGCCAAATAAACTACTACTAACTTTTGGACATTTTACTATTTTTACTTGGAGAAAAACTAAAAAGATAACGTGTTTTGACTACAGATTTTTATGACGTCACAAGCCAGCATCTTCATAGAAACTTCATACTAACAAATCGTTTTTGTCATTTCATAAAGAGTAGCTGATTTGTATGCAATGATTTTATTCCTTTTTTAAAAGAAAGAAAAACTACGAGAAAAGACTGCGTTTTATGGTCGCTATTAACGCCTTCTTCACTTTTGGCAGAATGGCCGTTCCGTTGGATACGGAACCTTAAAATTATAATTACGGAGCTCGTTTCAAGGGTTTATCGAATTACTTGACTTGACGAATGTAACTTTTCATTTGATCCACTCCAACTTTTAATATCCATACAACATTCCTTGAATCTATCCATTCCGTTCCACACTAAGAGAACTAGGCAAGTACACTACAAAAACTATGACATAAATGAAACGGAATGTACCTACTTTTTATGTGAAAAATAAATTTGTTATCCTGGCTAACCTGGCTTAAACACTCGCAGACTAATCATTATGGTCTGCGCTTCATTACATACAGTTCATGCACTTTCATTCAGTGATCCGCTTTTTTAATTTAATTTTCTTACCAGCTCAAAAAGATGAACAGACTATGGACAAGGTGTTCAGAAATATTAGATGTTTATTGTTTTTCCACCTACGTTTTTGCAAAATTTACTAACTTTTAAGCTTCAGTATATAGTCAAACTAGCTGTGCCCCGCGGTGTTACCCGCTCTGCCCGCTCATCCCATGGGAACACTAAATTTATTCGGGATGAAAAGTATACTATGTCCTTTCCCGGGTCTCAAACTATCTCCATACCAAATTTCATCTAAGTCGATTCAGCGGTTTAAGCGTGAAGAGGTAACAGACAGACACACTTTCGCATTTATAATATTAGTATGGATGAAGCATTGAGAAAAAGTCTGTAGTACTACGGATTTTTCAAGCGACGATCTATTTCAAACTTTTTGGCTCATCCTACAGATTTTCATAAATGCCATCATCTGGTAACACTGAGTTGAGCCGAGGTTGGGCGAATATGATAGTGTGGAGGGGCACTTCGCTGCGGGAACCCATACTTCGGACAACTTCGCCCCACCCAACCTCGACTTCGCGGGTAGTGTGGAGCCACGGTTACATGATCAACCTACAGTCTGACACAAAAGAGTAGAAATTAAGAAGTGGCAATACTGTATTGACGTCCCCGTTTTCTTATATTGATTAGAAAGGGACGACACGACGGTATTGCCACTTTTTAATTTCTACTCTTTTGTGTCAGACTGTACTCCTACAGTCAGCTCAATAAGTTGTGGGTACTTTGACAACGATAGTTCGAATTCCGGCGTTCGGGAATTTTATTTTTTACACTCCTTTTAATAATGTTTGTTTTGTTACGGTTTTGTTTAGAACATACCTACTACCTTTCAATTCGAATACGAACAAAGTAATCAAAAGTTATAGTAGAAAAACACATTTTTAAAATTACTCACTACACTGTACGCGCAAATATTGGTTGTTTATTTTTTTTATCCATATTAACCAATCAGCATACGTTCCTGTGACATTGGAATAACCAATCAGATTCCGTAAAAAAAAGAATTGTCTTACCGACTAATTTGGAGGCGGTCTTTAGGTCTCCACTGACGGAATCTGTTGGAAGGCCGTGATGCTGTCCATGTTTGTCTATGATACATTTTGAATTTGTTTTAGGAATTATTTAAAAAACTGATTGATGTACAGTGTCATGTAATTTATTCTGTTATTTCTCATATACAAATATAAACATATTGTTTTGTATTTCTACGTTTTAATTCTTTCCAAAGCCAATCCACCCTATCAGTGGTAGCAGAGCGTGGTTATAAAGTTTTATTTGAAAAGGAACAAGCCAGCGTCATAAAAGACGGAAGTGTTAGCTTAAAAGCTAAAAGAAGAAATGGATTATATTTTATTGAATTCGATAAGCCGGAAGAGACAGCAAATTTCACGCCCAGTGCTGAAAGCGAAATTATGAAATGGCACAAGAAATTAGGTCATGTCAATGAAAGAGACCTAAAGGAAATGGTTAAAAATAAAATGATGCGAGGACTCGACTTTAAAGAAAAAACTTTGGGTACCTGCGAGACTTGTATCAAGAGTAAATTTACCACACTACCATTCCAAAGCTATGAACAAATAATCTCTACCGAAGTGCTCCAGACAATTCACAGCGATGTATGTGGTCCCTTTGAGCATAAATCAATGGCCGGATCAAAGTATTTCGTTACATTTATTGACGACTATACAAGATACTGCTGTGTTTACTTCTTAAAAGAAAAGAGCGAAGTAATCGAAAAATTCAAAGAGTATAAAAACTATGTTGAACAATTTCATAAGAACAAAATTCAAAACCTTCAGTCTGACAATGGAGGCGAATATAGGTCGAAAGCGTTTGACAAATTCCTCAAAGATAATGGTATAAGCCGAAGACTATCTGCACCCTATACACCGCAGCAAAATGGCATGAGTGAAAGGAAAAATCGGTCGCTAATGGATAAAGCAAGATGTCTGATGCTGGATTCCAATATTCCTGCAAATCTATGGGCAGAAGCAGTGAATACTGCAAACTATTTGATAAATAGAAGCCCAGCAAAAGCTCTCAAAGGAAACTCCCCATATGAGAAGTGGGTAGGAAGAACACCATCGGGAAATCATTTACACGTGTTTGGAAATAGAGCATTTGTGATGAACAAGAACCGAAGAGGAAAATTCACAGCCAAAGCGACAGAAGGAGTATTTTTGGGATACGCGAATAATACCAAAGGCTTTAGAATCTACATACCGGAAAAGAATGACGTTGTTATCAGCAGAGACGTAAAAGTAATCGAAAAGATGCATTATGGCAATACTTCTGCTGAGAAAAACGAAAACTCTACTCTAGGACCAAAATCGGACGAATTAATTGAGATTGAAGAACCTGAAATTAAAAACAAAATTAATAATAACTTACCTTTTCAGGAACCTACAAATTTTCCTTCTTCCAGCTCCAGTCAAGATCCAATTGACCCACCTTCCTCAAGTGGAAGACCACAAAGAGAAGTGAGACCACCAACATGGACCAAAGACTATGAGTTAAGTCGTTGCGTGACTATGTTTACTTCAGATAGTAATGATGATTATGACTATTCATTTCTTACATATCAAGATGCAGTGACGGGCACCGACAGACAAAATTGGGAGAAGGCAATACAGTCTGAAATGGATTCATTACAGAAAAATAACACCTGGGTACTAGTTGACAGATCAGAAGCCAAAGGACACAAAATTTTGTCGAACAAATGGGTATTTCGGATTAAAGATGACGGTACGTACAAGGCCAGATTAGTCGTACGTGGCTGCGAGCAGAAGGGAAACCTGGATTTTGAAGACATATATAGTCCAGTCGTGGCTCAATCTGCATTGAAAACGTTACTAGCCGTTGCCGCATCCAAATCTTACCACTTCATGACATTTGACGTAAAGACAGCATTCTTGTACGGAGAGTTGACAGATGAAGTTTATATGAAATTACCTGTTGGCTATAAAACTGACTACAACACTACTGAAGTAGTATGCCGGCTAAAAAAGTCGTTATATGGATTAAAACAAGCTCCATTCACTTGGAACAAAACTTTTACCCAAGCGATGTTTGAGTTGGGTTTCAAGACGATAAAAACCGATCGATGCGTTTTCATAAACGAAGATAAGTCAATAATAATCGGATTATTTGTCGATGACGGACTTGTCATAGGTAAAGACATGAAAAAGATCGAAGTTATTTTGAAGAAGCTTGAAACCAAATTTGAAATGAAAAAGAATCAAAATCCAAGTACTTATCTGGGTATGGAAATAAGAAATTCAAAAGAAGGAATAATTCTTACTCAGAGATCTTATATAAATGACGTACTGGAAAAATATAATATGAAAAATGCCAAACCTTGTGACACGCCCGCAAGTACAAGTAGCGATTCGAAGTCGATACAGGAAACTGCCCAGGAGAAGGAATATCCCTACAGGGAGGCAGTGGGAAGTTTACTGTACCTGTCTACCAGAACTAGACCAGACATCGCACAAGCGGTCAATCAAGTTAGCAGGAAGGTCGAAAATCCCACTAGAGAAGATGTCACAAAACTGAAGAAAATATTTAAATATTTGGTTGGAACCAAAGACAAAGGCATTTCGTTCAAAAGAAACACACCGATAGAGAATATCGATGCATACAGCGACTCGGACTATGCTGGAGATCCATTGACGCGAAGAAGCACTTCTGGCTCCGTGCTCATAATAGCAGATGGACCAATCGTATGGGCATCCAAGAGACAGCCTATAGTGGCGTTATCGTCGACCGAAGCCGAGTACATAGCCGCAGCTGACTGTTGCAAAGAGGCATTGCATCTGAAATCTTTATTGAAGGAAATAACCGATATGGATATAAAAATTAATTTACACGTTGATAACCAAAGTTCGATTCAACTTGTGAAATCTGGATCATTCAACAAAAGGTCGAAGCACATAGATGTGCGATACCATTTTATACACGAACACTTCGTGAACGGACTGATCAATATCAGCTACTGTCCAACTGAGATTCAGTTAGCTGACGTAATGACAAAACCACTGTCAAAAGTAAAGTTTGAAAGACACTGTGCAAGATTAATGCATGTATAGAAACGTGTCTCAGCAACATGAACGAACATCAGGAGAAGGTGTTGGAAGGCCGTGATGCTGTCCATGTTTGTCTATGATACATTTTGAATTTGTTTTAGGAATTATTTAAAAAACTGATTGATGTACAGTGTCATGTAATTTATTCTGTTATTTCTCATATACAAATATAAACATATTGTTTTGTATTTCTACGTTTTAATTCTTTCCAAAGCCAATCCACCCTATCAGAATCGACCCATCACAAAAGTGAAGCGGAGCTGAGATACAGATTTCAACTCCGGTGATTGGTCTCAGTTCAGTTTCAGTTTATTTATTCAGTCTCAATGTACATTGTACAGTCGAGTTCATTTACATCTACACACTTACGAGAACAAAAATATCTGAACACGAGTTTATGCTCCTGACAATAGGGTCTTGTTCAGATATTTTTATTCTCGTAAGTGTGTAGATCCATGATAGAGTCCCTACAAAAAGCAAGTGCGGAAGTAGGACTGGAAATAAACCTCAGCAAGACGAAACTGATGACGAACGATACTAAAACAACTATAACTCTCAACAATTTACCACTGGAATATGTCGAAAACTACGTTTATTTAGGAAAGCAAATCTCTTTCCACAAACAAAATAATGACCTAGAAGTCGACAGAAGAGTAACGAATACGTGGAAAAAGTTTTGGAGTCACAAAGAAATCCTAAAAAGTCAGATGCCATTAAAACTAAAGAAAAAAGTGATAGATACTTGCCTTCTACCATCACTAACTTATGCCTGTCAAACCTGGAAATTTACTCGACGAGTTAAAAACAAAATAACAGCTTGCCAGCGGACTATGGAGAGAAGCATACTAAAACTTGGAAAAATCAACAAAGTGCGACATTCCATCATTCGTCAAAAAACAAAAGTAACCGACGCTCTATCCTACTCTCAGGCATTAAAGTGGAGATGGGCCGGTCACGTGGCTAGAATGACGGACAACCGCTGGACTGCACGACTAACTTCTTGGACGGGACCTACAGGCCACAGAAAGCGAGGAAGACCCTTGACGAGATGGACAGACGACATCACACTAATCGCTGGTAAGGACTGGATGCTCGACGCTGCCAACAGGGATCACTGGTCGTCACTGGAGGAGGCCTTCACCTTCACTAAAGAGGGGTTCTTGCAAACATGACAATATTTGAAATCTTTGAATTTGAATTTATTATAATATTTAAATTTATTAATTAATTTTTAAATCAAATTTATAGGGTTTAATTTAGGAATTTGCGATTGTTTATAAATAAGTAATTAATACAATATAATATAATATAATTGAAATGAACTTGACATTGTGAATATTGTGATTTGACTATACATATTTTTTATTTGTAATATTTTATTATGTAATGTAATTTTTTATTAATTGTAAATTCAAAAGTGCGTTTAATTTTAATTTCAATAATGGTAAATTTAATTATTTGATTGTTTTCTACAATGTTTTTAGTTTTGCAAGAAATAAACAGGCTTTTTTATTTTTATTTTTTTATTTTTTATATTTTTTATTTTTATTTTATTTTTATTTTTATTTTTATTTTTTATTTTTATTTATTTATTTTTTTATTTATTTATTAAGTGTGTAGATGTAAATGAACTCGACTGTATGTGAATATGATATCAAACATAAAAAAATATTATTTAGAATAGAGGACCCAAAATAGACCCCTGCGGCACGCCACACCTGATACTTAACATACCGGATTTGTATACTTTTTCCATTCCTCTCTCGACGGTTTTCATTTCAATGTACTGGTTTCTGTTACAGAGGTATGACTTATACAGTTCCAACACTTTGCCTCTTACGCCGTAGTGCTCTAATTTGTATAGCACTATTCCTCACGTCTACGCCTCGCTTAAATGCAGACGCAAGGTCCGACTCCAAATTAGTCGGAACTATTGGCCAGCGACAAACATTTGCACGATTGTTTGAGTTGCGTCAGCTATCTCCACACGTGTCACAAATGCCACAAATTGATTGCGAAGACAAAGCTAGTCTATTTTTTGCTTTTCTTTGGTTACTGCAAATACAGGGTGAATGATTAAATTAAAATTACGTTGTCTATTCTTAAAATTAGAATCTTCAACTTTCGTAAACTTCTAAAACAAATAATTAAAGTCCCAATGTGTGATTAGTGATTACCTAATGGTTACTGCAAATTCAATAGTTAACGATCATATCTGTCACTCGTCGTTATTTACGTAAGTTACGTCTATCGAATTAAGTTTACAAGATATTAACATTAACTGAAATAATTCCTGAGTAGGTAAGCACTGTGCTTCGAGATGTAAAATAAAAAATAACATTATCCATTCTTTGAATGTTAGTGTAGACGTAAAGACGAGACGGTTATTTAAAAATCTAAATCTTACAAAAAAAACATTATTTTCTTTGACAAATGATAATTAGTAATCAAAACACGTTTACTTCCTAAATGCTATGTCAGATGATAACTAAAGAGGAAAGTATTGATTTGAAGTACTTTAAAACTTCTTTCCTTTAAATCCCAGTGGTAGGGTAATCGCATAAGGCCTAAAATGTGATAATTTAAAACTTGAAAATAAGATACTTTTGATTATTTTGGAAGCATGAGACTTAGTACAGGAGTTTACATTAGCGATGATGTGTGCAAAACACCTATTTTCTATTACCAACAGTCACCCTGTATATCACCAAATTTTGATTTGTATCAAATCAATGGTTGTTAGGAAGAGATCACTCTTTTGGGATACCGTTATTATAATTTTATGTACCCGTTTTTGGTGTGCAATAAAGCATTAGTATATTGTATGATCATCATTATCACAGGACGCAGTTATATGTTAGAGTGAGCACGTTGTAGTTCCGTCTTACTCTAACACATAACTGCGTCCTGCAGGCTAGCCAAGCATGTGGCCCAGGCATGTTATCATCCATCGTTTTAGTAAACAAAGTAAGTAGGTACAGCAATTTATATTTCCTCACTACATCCATATAAACATGAACACGAAAAAGAATATGGAGACTATTTTTAGAGATTGAAATGCGCTGTGAGGATCGGAATTTGAGGCGAAGTATGCTCCATCGTGTTATTCTGAATATTCTTTATTGAACATTCTTTATCACTTATTTTTATATTTTAACCGACTTATAAAAGAAGGTCTCAGTTGTGCCATACATTTTTAACAGCTTACCCGAGGACATCCGTCTCGAACAAAATAAACGGATATTTAAAAGAAAATTGAAAAAGTATTTACTAGATACACTGCCGTAATCTTTCAAAAAATGATACTGATTTTTATAAATTATACTTTTAGTTAGTTATTGAAAAGTCTTCCTGTAGACAAACTGTCATAATCTTAACAGTTTCGCAGGGCTTTAGATTATTTATACGTAATCTTTGTTGTAAAATAAATAAATAATAGGTAGTTTGTCAGTATTTTTTTTATGGTATCCGATAACTTGAAGATGGCTAGACCGAGATTTTTTATTTTATTGAAAGGATATACTTTCTAGTTGGTCCAAATGTCATCAAAGATAGATTTCGAGAATCTTCTTTTACGTGAACCATTTGGTTCAAGTAGAAGGAGTATATTTAACTACATATTTAGTTAATAGATAATTATAATAGTTGTGGGTATAATAAACGAAAAAATTACTTGCACAGTTTCTCAACAGCGGTCTCCTTTTGTGAAATGCTGGTACATTCCGATTGAGACATGCAAAAGTGCTTTTGAAAAAAAAAAGTGCGTGGAGGCCCTCCGCGCGGAAGAAGTGAAACTTCGTAATGTGGAAATGAAAATAGGAAGGGGTAGACATTGTAATTTCAAAAGAGAAAACCTTGATATTCACAAGAGACGTAGCTAGACAAAACCTTAAATCCGTCGCATTTTCCTTGAGATTGTTGCGTTGAACGTTTAACGCAACAGTGCTTTCCTACCCCCTCCACGGTAGCGTTAAACGTTAAACGTTTAACGCAACCTTGTTGGAAGTCGCATTAGAAGTTTCACTTCAAAAAGTTTAAGTTCATGATTGTCATACAATTATTGTTTTGTTAAATTATGACGATTCTCAAAACAAGTTCAAAATTTATAATGGTGGTGGTGGTAGTGGTTGTTGTGGTGGTGGTTTTGGTTATGGGGTCATTCCATCAGCTAGCTGGAGCTACATTTAGACTCATTCAACAATTACTATAATAAAATAAAAACTTCTACAAAAAAACGATTGCTTGAAGAATTACATCATGTAATAGTCCGTAAGCCCGCTCCAAGATTGCCTACGTAATATGACATCACGATAAAATGCATGGCACACGGTCGAAAAAGTTGTGCTGAGCGAGAATCAAACGATTATCGCACAGAAAATTGGCCGGAAGTTTGAGAAAATCCTTCACTTCCGGTCAAAATTTTAGGGGTGTACTTACGTCATGTGACATCATTACGTGACAGATGGCATCATGTAGCTCTTTAATCGTAGAGAGTGTAAACATAAGTCTGCCAGTTCTAAAATGGCCGGAAGTGCTTGGCAGACGGGGTCAAAGATACCTCTTAGTAATATTAAGAAAAATCAAATAATTAGGACGCAACGAGCATTATGCCACAAAATAGACGGACGTCATAAATAAATAAAATAAATAAATAAATATCGGACAAACTCACACAAATCGATCTAGTCCTGATTTAACCTCAAGAAGGCTTGTGTTATGTGTACTAGACGACGATATACGTAGTACTTATATCCATACTAATATTATAAATGCGAAAGTGTGTCTGTCTGTCTGTCTGTTACCTCTTCACGCTTAAACCGCTAAATCGATTTTGATGAAATTTGGCATGGAGATAGTTTAAGATCCGAGGAAGGACATAGGATTGTTTTCATCCTGGAAATTATCCCTATAAAGATTGAAAAGTGAGTACGTAATTCATGATGACATTGATGACCCTGTAGGAAATGTAATGATTAGACCAAAAGCACATATGCTCTTACATTTGCTTAGGCGCTTTTAATAATCCCTTTTATTAATTAAGGTGATTAGGTGGATATCTATCGTGTTGTACGAGGTTGCTTCCATGCTTCCAAATTCCACGCGGACGTAGTCGCGGGCAAAAGCTAGTAAATAAATATATACTTAAAAACATAGGAAAACCATGCCCCCAAGCACAAATATTCGAGTTCATCACACAAATATTTGCCCTGACCGGGATTCGAACCCGGGACCGCCGGCTCAGTAGGCAGGTGTCTACAAACTGCGCCAAACGCGTCGTCAAATGGTAGAACCGATATCGTCAGAAGGCATACAAGCGTTCGTTGGGGAGACGCTTGCAACCCGATGACGAATGATAGTAGACATGCTGATTCAATAAAAAACATTATTCAAGGTAATTTAACTAACCTACATAAACTTATGGTCATCACTCAAATTGCAAAAAAATCCGGACGGCATTTTTTTGTTTAAAACAAACACAATTTATATTTATTACAGCGTAACGTGCTCTAGTTATTTTGTATATTTTACAAACCATATTGCACACAGTGGTTGAAAATGACCCAATTGAGCTAAAAATATGGGAAGGTTAGATTTTCGAAAATAAATAATTCACTGACCGAATAGCAGCAGCAGTAGATCACTGATGGCCAGGCTGAATAGATAGTAGTTGGTGGCGGTGTGCATCGCTGGATGGCGCACGATCACCACACAGACTGCCACGTTTCCCGTCACCCCCGTGAAGAAGATGATCAGCAGCACAACGGTGACAGGGGCCAGGACAGTCAGTGATAACCGCCGTGGCCCTATCATCCACCATAGCATCTCCTCCTCTGAGCAGTCGAACGTAGTTATGTTGGTGCATCGCTGTTCAAACGCTTCGAAAGTCTCGTTTAATCTCAGAAATTCAGTCATATTGAGTGACACTTATAAGACGGTTTATAAATTATTATTTAATTAAAAGTACGCTTTTATCTAATCCCACTAAGCATATTTATCACGAAAAATTGTAAACACTTTGTCAATTTTACTACACTTTAATACTGTCATAATTATTTAAGTTAGACGAGTTGAATATGAATTTATTCATCTCAATGCATGCCTTATTAAAGTTTTCAAACACTCAGCTTACAATTAAATTACTTTATAAGTACACATTTCAACACCATTTATATCAACACTCGCTTAAATTCTTATCGAATGCACTCAATTGCGTCATAGCAGATAGGATTGAGTTACATTAAAAGTTTGAAAATATCGTAGCAAGCGGAGGTCCGTAGCCGGCTACGCTGCTACGCGTCCGTAGCGATCCGCTAACATTCGCGGACTGGAGAACATTGGTAGACTACGGCGGGCGGCCGGTGTGTATAGATGAATGTTCTGGGGGCCTATGATGGTTGCGTTTATCACGTGATAAATAAGTGACAAAGCATCTGTCACTCACACTCGCATTATGTCAAAGCATGACGGATGCTTTATCACTTATTTATCGCGTGATAAACGCAACCATCATAGGGCCCCTGGTCAACAATACTGCCATGCTACGGTAAAAGGACGTATCTTACTATGACATCCGTATAAAGATACGACCTTTTACCATAACACGGCAGAATAACAAGTAACTGAATAGGGATGTGACTGATGGTAAATTCTACAGCATATTGTAGTTATACGAATAAAATATATTTTTTACCTTCAAAGGTACACAAATTTCATGTTTTTTTTTTAAGATAAATTTTGAAATTGTTTTCAGAATCCAAGTTTTCATAATTTAACAAGAATCACAAAGATATTCATGAACAATTTACATTGTGTTAAAATTAACTTAAAAACCTAGAACGTAAACTAGCGCCCTACCCAAAATCATATGTTTCATTAAAACAAATTTTCAGTATAAGAATACTTTTGGAAAGAATACTAATGTATTATTTGGAGTAAAGTGCTGACTTTGATTTTGGTCCAACGCATTCGCTTCGCTCCTGGTTCAATCTTAGATCCCTTCGCTCGCTCAGCTTTCAATTTCAACACTCGCGCTAAATAACAGCCTTTGCAACCTTGCATTTAACAAATAAATATTGCTACACGAATAGTTAAAACGATCGTTAATTGCGAGCAAAATCGATTGAAAAGACGTACCTATAGGTACTTATATGACAACTAGTGGCGACCCTAGCACCTCCTAACCCTGGGTATAAAATCCTTCCGTAATACAACGGGAAAGCAAAACGAGGGTGTGTTTTTTTCTTCCAAGATGACGTTGTAAGTTTTACTTTTATAAATTAAAGTGACAGTCATATTTTTACAAAAAAAAGACAGCTCTTCATTTATATTCTGAACTGTAAGTCAACACCCTTCTGCTAAACTAACTTTAACACTCATTCAAAACACATTAAAAACCTACCTGTCCATGTCCAAGTAATTATGACAGATGTGTCAAAATTAGTTTCACTGAAATTAATCAATGTTTATTTCAATCCGACATTTTAATGTAAAAGTCCTAATCGCATAGCACTGGCAGTTTTGAAACTTGAAATTAATAAGTTTTATAGTAATTAGAGAGAAAGAAGTAAAGTGAATGTATTTCTCATTTATAAATGTACATTCGACAGGTTCTATGGGAGACTAATTAACAAAAGTTTTACGAGTCAAAGTCAGAAATTTGAGACATATTTATTATTAGACCCTGGAAACCGATTATCTATTTTTGTCAAACATTCAATGAAATGCCGTCATAACGTACGTTAAAACAGGCTTCGGAGTATCACGTTTCGGGCGTCAACTCAAGAGTCCGAGGCCTGGTTGACCAGGTCAATTAAGACGGGATAAGTGAAAGTTTGTACGGAACCCTCGGTGCGCGAGTCAGACTCGCACTTGGTTGTTTTTTTTATATCATTGCATATGTTTGAGAAAAGCACTATACATGCATTTGCCGTGAAAAGGGCTTGCCGGCTTCGTATCACTATCCGGCCTCCCTACAGTCAGCCGTCTACACCTACTCACCCGGGAAGCCCATCTTTCCCGGCGTCTGCGGTAATGTACTATTATAATATAGAAAGCTCCCGTGAGCGTCAGACATCAGACTGAAGGGCACAGGTAATACTGTCATACTTTGTAATCTATTACTGGCAAATAAATTATAAATTTTTTAGTGTTTGATTGGCCACCGCCGTGACTAATCTGCGCTACTGAGATGAATCGCGAACCGATTCGAAAGATGTTGAGCGGCATTCGACTTATACCACAGCTTATACGAGGTTTGTAAACAAGTTTAATATTAATTTATTCCGACTATTTATTACTACTATCTATCTTAGGGTGTTTCATATTTCAAAAAGTTTGATTTTCATGTGACTTTGCTCAAATCCTTGATCGCACTTAGGTACCTAAAAGGCCTCTGTGCCAAATTTCAGCTTAATTGAACATAATTTAGAGGTTGCGCAACATTGCGGAATTTAAGATATACGTAAATTTTTGAGCATTATTCAAATCAGGTATTTAGCATTTTTGGGTTATTAAATTTAAAAAAAACTTATCTGGCATAAAAAAGCGATAACGTACAACAAATTCAACGTTCAGTAAAGCTTCTTCTAATGAATTTCTATAAACATAGGCTCTTTCAAAGAAAAGTATAGTTTTAGTATACACTCATTATGACAAAAAAAATAATGAAAATAATATCATACAATTATATGTCAAGATCTGGTAAGAACTTAAAGAAGAAAGGATGTGCAATATTTCTGTATAGAAAGAAAAACACAAAAGTACATTTTTCAGTTTAATTTTTGAGTGCAAGTACGATACGCGGATTGCTCATAATATTTATAGAGCCATTATCACTTTGGGACATGAAGAATATGTTATTTTTGTATAGTATGCTATACTGAAATGCATTACATATTGATAAACAACAGCAAATTATACAAATACATATATTTTCAGGCTTCTTAACTTTTTTATTTATTGTGTATAGGTTCAGAGCTCCAAAACTCTACGATTTTGCTTTTTTGTATGTTATTTTATTCTATATTTTTGTAAAATATGATGTAAATTATCTCTCATCGAATTAAAAATACTAGACTTCTTCTATATTCTAAGTGATATCGAAAACGCTGATGTATCTGCTCTAGCAAGCGTTTGCTGTATTTTTTCCGTTTTTTCTATAAACGGTAAAATTACACGTTTCTCTTGAAGGCTCTGACTTTATAGAAATTGAACAATAGTTTAATTACTTACATTTAAACTTCTCTACGGGTATTCCTCTTTACTTCCAAACAGAGATATTTATGTTTAACTTCGTATAAAATATAAAATCAGTACTTTAGAACTATTACGAATTTTAACATTTGTTGTAAAAGTGGTCAGTTTGTGCAACCTCTAAACGTCCTCAAATTTTCTTGAAATTTGGAACAAATATTTACTTTATTATAGAGACTCGATCCCCAAGCAAAGTCATAAAAAATACACAGTTTATTTTTTCCATACAAAGATGAAACACCCTAATCTATCTATTAGCCACAGTCAACCACTGCTGTACATAGGCCTCCCCCTAGCTCGCCAAAAGCTGCGATCCTGTGTAGAACGCACCCATCGACTCCCTGCGATAAGTTTTTTTTTTAATTTGGGATGCTGTCAATTTTTTTTATTTTGTCAATCGATTTTATTTATTTGTTTGTTTTTGTGTGTCTGAAATTAGACCTAAGGAGCGCTGAAAAAATGGCTTCCTAAAGGGCTGCCAGATCGTATAATTGGATACAAAAACTGTATAATTGGACCGCTGATTGTATCCTCTTTGTATCCTGGACCATCTTGTATAATTGGATACATCAATTATTTCAAGCTAGAAAACTCAGTTTTATTCCTAGTATAGAGAGCGTTCACAAAAAAGAGCGGTAATTTAAAGCTAGCGTGAAATTTGACAAGTTTTTATTTTAGGGAACTTATTAGCCGAACTTTTTGTATCCTGGCAATCATTTTTGTATAATTTCAGACTTGTGGCTGAATAATGGAAAATTTTCTACTGGCAGCCCTAAAACCTAACCATGGTATCATCGTCAAAATACAGGTGTAAGTATGGAAAAAAATAACATTTTGGCCGTGAAAAACACAGTTTAAGTAGGTAGCTGGCATACAATTATTGTTTTATCAAATTATGAGGAGTTTGAAAAGAGTTTCTGGTTCCTTTGAATATTTGTTTTAATAGAATATTTTTATAATGTGGAAATACCACATTTTTATTTTTATAAATATTGACACACAGGTAAAAAAAAATGTTTTCAATAAGAAATATGATTTTATTTTGACCTACGCTATTACAAATTGAGATGCTTAGAGTTTACCTACAAGTTTAATTCATTCAGATTGTCTCTTAGTCAACTGTAGTTCATAGTTCACATATTCCAGACCCTAAGACGTGCTAATCTAATTATAGAAGTTGGATCTAAATCGGAATTAGTACGGAACTCAATTTGCTAGGAACTTTAGTTGTCCAAGATACTCGTGCAAAGCGGAGAATTCGCTCCTCATTGCTTTGGTGCAATGAGATTTAATTAATTGTTTTAGGGATTCATTAATTGGACGCGGGTGGCTCAGTGTGTAAGCACTTGCCTACTGAGCCGGCGGTTCTGGGTTCGAAGTGCTAAATGCAAATATTTGAGTGATGAACTCGAATATTTGTGCTTGAGTCATGGATTTTATCTATAATATTATGTATATCGTCGTCTAGTACCTACAAGCTTTGCTTAGTTTGGGACTAGGTCGATTTGTGTATGATTGTCCCTTAATATTTATTTTTATTTATGCATACAAAGTTAAATCAAATATATGCCGCAGCCAGCGAGTTAATTCACCTTTTAATTGCCAGCTAATTATTAAGGTTCCGTACCTCAAAAGGAAACAACGGAACCCTTATAAGATCACTTTGTTGTCCATCTGTCAAGACCCTTTATCTCGGGAACGCGTGGAGGTATCGAGTTGAAATTTAAACCATATACTCAGCTCTACAGGTCCTTGAAGCTGTAAAAAATCTAACTTCTGAGTTAACGTAAATAAATATACGGCAGATATACGGCCGTTTATGCTGCAAAAACGGATATTTCGATGCTCTCAAGGAATCAAAATTTATAAGGTGCTTTCCTTCAAAATATTTAAGAAACACAACAGCTTCATTAATAGTATAAATTCATATAACCAGGTTTAATTTTAATACAGTTAAAACAGTACAAACATATTTCAAAAATAACTTGTATGGAAATACATACGATGGGAGCGAGTTCCATTCTTTAGCGGTTCGCATTAGAAATTAAACTTCACACAAATCAACTTATAACCGGTTATTTTCGGTAACACATTTTTTTTCGGTTTAAAAAGTAGCCTACTTATTAATCCAGGGCGTCAGCTACTGACGCACCAATTTTGATAAGAAAGAGTAGCAAATATATTTCACTCCCTTGCTCATTTTTTGGGGAATATTCTCAACCATCCAGGGTGTCAGCGACCATACTGAATTTTATCAAAATTTGTCCAACCGTTTGAACGTGAAGAAGTATCAAGCATAGAAACACACAGTGTGATTTACCTACCAAAAAAAAAACAATGAATTTTTGATATATTATTGCCTTCTGTATTTAGATTCTAATTTTCTACATAGAAAACTCTCGTGAGAAATGGCTTTCGAAACATAGCTATCATATATCTTCATCCCGTATTCACTCAATCGGAGAGAGGAGAGAATCAAAGGTTAGCTGGAAGATATCCCTTATAGAGATAAATTTGTATTTGTACCCGTATTATTTGTTATAGATGTATTTTTAACTGTGTTTATATAAAGAGAGCGCAGACCAACGCGATTTACTACTGAAGGTAGTCCAAATGCCAGTACATGAGGCCTTCAGGCTGGCGCAGGACCGAGTTCTGGTAACAGCTTGTCGGTAACGACAAATTAATAGATGGGGTCACGACCCTCAACACTCGAGGGGCCGACTAAGGAGGAGAAGGGAGGATGTGCAAAAAAGTGTTTATCAATATCGATATTTGACTTTAACGACGTGAGAAAACTCGCTTCATATTTATTCTAATATTCCGTGTTTTTTAACCACTCCTATGCTTAGGCACAGGCGAATTCCAAGCTTACGTTAAAATATCAGTAATTTTCAATTTGATTGACAATTTTTGACATCGCATACGCGAGGGTAAACTAGGAAACAAATATTTTTTCCGTGGGGATAAAGTTAGAAAAACATCTGACGGAACAAACTAGTTAGTGGATAGTGTCTATACACTGCGGTAGCTATAGAACTAATACATTCCAGGACAGGCCCGCCCGAACCGTGTCAGTTCCTCGAATACAACCTCTCAATGAACCTATTCAGGCATAGAAGAGCATATAGGGGCCGCTCATAGACCATTTTCACAAAAGACTCACGTGAAATATACAATACAATACAATACAATACAATACAGCAATACTTTATTGCACACCAACAAGAAAAATATTTCATGAGAAATCATAAATTAAATAATGGTAGACAATAGGCGGTCTTATCGCTAAAGAGCTATCTCTTCCAGACAACCTTTGTTATTATATAAAATTTGTTAAAACGTAACTATGGTTAATTATCTTGTTTAAAATGGAAACATATGTCAATGAAATAAGTTGTTTGAAATAAAACGTGAAAATGCACTTTCATGTTCAACTGCTTTCCGAGCCAATACGGGCGTCCTACCTATACGACCACTGAACCTGATGAATTTTTCAACCAGTTGCTTCATGCCATAGGGTGGCATCGTAGCGCCACCTACCGTAAAGATTCAGACTCTATTATCGGCACCATCGTCTCAAATGATGTTGACAATCGATAGTAACGATGTGCTACACCCAAATTAATATTTTCTTATTAAAGCAGTAAGCATGTTAAAAAAAGTGTAAGCTATTTAAAATAAACAAAGGAAAAAAATATGCACTACAACATAATAATTATTAGGGCGGAGCGTCGATCAAAAAATCAGTGACGAAGTTACCGCGCCGCTGTACGGGTAGCAGTCCCTGATGAAGAGCTCGTAACATGGTGTAGACCGCTTAATACAATAATTAAATATGTCTCACGAAAGTATTAATAAGATTACAACAATTATCTGTTTATAGAAAAACATTCAAGCGTAATTTATGGATGGCCCTAATTACTCTAATGTTTCGAGTTTCGAGGTCTAGAGCACGCTCGTAGTGCAATTACATTTCCTGGAATTTAGTTACATTTGCTCAACTGGATAAAAACCAATGGAGGGTCTGTGGTCACAATCCGCTGAGGGAATAAACGATCCGCTTGGTTGAAGCTTGTATAGCCCCACGAGGTGTTTTTCAACCCACGCCATTTTGCAGACTTTTAGTGGTGCTTATTTCTTTTTCTCAAACATGCTATGAAATACCATCAATAAAGTGCGTTATAACAGGCTTCGAAGTATCACGTTTCGGGCGGAACAACTCGAGAGAACTGTAAAGCAATTGCAAACAAAATTGAAGGCCACTTTACGGTCGACAGTCTATATTTACCTACATTACCTACTCGCCCGGCAAACCCTTCTTTCCGGCGTATGCAGTAATATTACGTCACTACATAGTATAAAACAAAATCGCTTCCTGCTGCCAGTCCCTATGTATGCTTAAAACTACGCAACGGATTTTCATGCGGTATTTTTTGATAGATAGAGTGATTCAAGAGGAAGGTTTATATGTATACATAATTTATCAGCTTTCTACCTGTGCGGAGCCGGGCAAGTCGCTAGTAATTAATAAATTACGTCGTCGAATAACCGAATAGAAAAGTTCACCTCGACCCAGACGGTGTTTAAATAAAAAGAGAGTATTGCCTCGGCGCATATGAAACCCCAAATGTGCTGCTTACTGTCCTAGGGCCGCATTTGCATCTAAAAGAGCTGAAACAAACTGTTAAATGTGCGCAGAGAGAAGTGCGAGAGCGAAAAAAAGAAACATTGTCTCATTATTTTTAATGTGGTCTTTGTATCAATGGTTCAATGGGTTTTTTTTTAACTATTGCATTAATTTTATGAAAGTAAATAAAATGTATAAACTTATACATAAATACGATATAAAAACGCTTACATAATAAATGTACCTCGTGTAAAATATTACAGTTATGTTGAATATGTAGAATAATATTTTTATTACCTACCTAAAGTATATTGGGAATGCAAAAAAACGCCACCAAAATAAAGCACAATAGAAGGTCCTCTTTTAATCTACGCAAAAGCGAAAAGTCGATTTTGTCTGAAAAAAGTGGAAGGAGTCGAGCATCCAGGTTCGCGTTCGTCGTGTCCGGTGTACGCCTAGTGACCAGGGTGGAAATGAGGCTTTCTGAGAGGGAGAAAATTTCATCCCAGACAAGCTCACTTCCTGGCCAAGGCAAAACGTAAAACTTTAGACAGACCACAAGCGGTAATTCGTAAAGACCCAGATAGCAGAATATAATTTACTCGTATTAATAAAATTGATAATCCAGAGAGAGAAAGATGCCGCCGTAATGAATACTCATACAAACCAAACGAAAACGTACATTGCGCTTTCAGTTAAGATGTTGGCCGAGGTCGGGCGAATATGATAGTGTGGCGAGGCACTTTGCTGCGGAAACCCCTATACTACGGCCACGTTCGACTTTTTTTTTTTTCGCCTTGCCCGACCTTGGCCATCATCGCAAGTAGTGTGGAGCCCGGCTTAGGATTTCTCTTGAAAGTCCTCTCACCATAAAAATAGCTTTGCACAATTTTGTAGTTTATAGTATTACTAGCGACCCGCGCCGGCTTCGCACGGGTGCAATGCTGATACTAACTCGACTATACTACATTATGCATGTATTATACATAACTATAGAACTTCCTCTTGAATCACTCTATCTATTAAAAAAAGGGATATATTTAAATGCACATCTGTATAATTTTTCAGTACACTAGGTAACTCCACTAATTAACTGAATGCATACCAGAAAAACGAATGCTGTGCATTTTTTGCAATTGATTAACTGAACATGTCCTACAAAAAAAAAACTAAACATCATACAAAACGAGATGACCTTTTTAACCGAATTCACACCAAAAATATGGTTCGTACATCGGATATATTTGAAAGTTTCACCAAAAATACTGACTTGCACACTAATTATCCTCGCACTGCACACTAAGATCCGACTCGGCCGGGTTAGGTTAGGTTAGTTTTTTTTATATCCAGTAAAACAGTTTTGCAAATACCTTTAAATAGTATATTGAATTCGCATTAATTAGTGCGCATAATTAGTGTGCAAGTCAGTATATTTGGTGAAACTTTCAAATATTTTGATCGAAAAAAGGGAATATACAGATATCGATTTAAATACATGCCTTAAAAAAACCGCATCAATCCTTTGCGTAGTTTTAAAGATCTAAGCATACATAGGGACAGACAGATGGACAGACAGCAGGAGGCGATTGTTTTATACTATGTAGTGATTAGCTCTCTCTCTGCCAGGGCCTACACGTGGCCGGGAGCACTAAGTACATCGCCCATGCGAATGGTTCGGTAAACATCCTCCCCCGATAACTTCCACAACCTCTTTACTTACGCCCACCGCCTACTCGAATGTGCACCTTAATAAGGCAAAGCAAGTCGGGTTTCCCACGACGCTGATTTGCAAGACAAGAACTGGTCGAAGTTGACAGCCGTATAGGAGTGTATTTGAATGTTGTCAGATTGAAATACATACACGCAATGCAAAAGTAGATCCGGAAATGGAAGGAAAAGTTTATATTTAGTTATGTGACATACTAGCAATTAATCGTGATATCTTACGAAATCCCGGATCACATGTCAAATCCAGACATGTATATTATGATACAATTTTAATTATTGTATTAAGCGGTTTACACTCACGTCAAATTGTCGGATAGCTCTTCATCAGGGGCCCGTACTGCCGCGCGGTAAATTTGTCACTGATTTTTTGAGGTAGGGATTTTTTTTTGGGGATTTCATTTGTACGAAATATTTTTTTTCCTGAAACCCGTAATATTTTCAGGATTTTATAAACATCGTTTTAAAGAACTCATTAGGTTAGGTTAGGTTTGTTTTCTGTTTATCCTGAAAAACAGCTATGGAAAACACACCACAATTTTTATATATTAAACCATTGATACAAAGATCAAAGCACAAAAGGAAAAACTGAAAGGCTAAGTTAAAATAAAACCTTTCAAATAAACAATGCCAAGATCGACACACAAAGCATAAGGAAAAATTCGAAAGATCTAGCGTTAGGTTGGTGAAGAGGTTAACACGCTGGACCGGTAATCCAGAGGTACAGTACTTTTATCGCACGAGCGCGGGTGAGCCATGTTTGTGTGAGTAGATGTACATGCACATTGGCTCTGTGTGGGTGAGCCGGCACTGAGCGCTCCCGAGCTCACCCACACAGAGCCAATGTGCATGTACATCTACTCACACAAACATGTGACACAAACACCCGCGCTCGTGAGATAAAAGTACTGTACCGGGTTCGATTCCCAGTCTCTTCCGCCAGGTTACGCATTTCAATTTCTCTTTGTGCTTTGATCATTGTATCAAAGGTTTAATAGATACTTTGTTTCAAAATTGAATTTCGACATAAACATCAGATTTTAATTGAAAATGTTTCCACGTGACATCACATACATTAAAGTTGATATTAGGGTAACTCATGTAAGCCACTTTTTAATCAGGAGACTTTAATGCAAGTCAAGTTTGCGAACTCATCTACCAACTTTTAATGGAAACGTCGGTGTGACGAAAAAAGTTTCGAGAATATTGGATAGATGTCCTATACCTGTTACGACAGTTCTATGTCCCCTACTTGGTCTAAGAGTTGAGAACGTCTACAACTTCTCCTTCCATTGTCACTGGAGTGAGTGAGTGAGAATGTTGAGTAAAGTTAAGTAACAAAATACCCAGTTAAAACATAGCTCGTATCTCATTGTCAATCTACTTACTAGATACCAAGTTTTAAAGAGCAGTGACAGAATTTTTAATGAGTTTTGGGGGTCACCAGGCGATATGCGGGTAACCTAGGTGATTTTTTAATGATACCAAGGATTATTAGTAGGAGATCCGAACCTACATCGACCTTCACCGAGCTGATAATAGAATGAAACATATTTTATAATGAATTTAGTATATTAGAAAATATACTAAAAATGGGTTTGCTAAAAATATCCTGGACAGGCTATTTTTAGTTATTTAAAAAAAATGTTTTGTTTTATTAAATGTTCCAACATCGACATAATAAAATGTTATCCTGAGTTAAAGTATAAAACGTATAGAATGTGCAGCCTTTGGGTTGCCTATTGTTTTGAGCGTGCGCACTTCCTTAGATATATTCGAGGTCCCATCATGTGCGACAGCGATGTTGGGTCCTTTATTATTACACTGTATACTTACCTCGGATCTCTCTGTCACACATTCCCACTCTCGTTAAAATTGAAATCTTTAAAAACTAATTAAAAATAGCCTGTCCAGGATATTTTTAGCAAACCCATTTTAAATATACTTTCCACTATACTAATTTCATTATAAAATATGTTTCATTCTATTATCAGCTCGGTGAAGATCGATTTAGCTTCGGTTCTTAGACTATATGAAATCTATGAAATAATTTATTTCTAGTTATTAGGTACAAGGTGTGGAATGACTTGTTACGCTGCTTCCCGCGCAGTGCAATTTGCTGACTAGTTATGTTCGAATGTCGTCAATACTGTGTTTATTCAGCGTTCCATAAATATACTTTAAGCTCATCTAATGTAATTTTATTATCTTTTAGACTACACTTTTATTACTTTTCTGTATTCCGCTTAGAAAGAGAACGTAATCACTGTTTTATATTTATCCTAAGATTATTTATTATTAATTTATTAAAATCAACTCATTTTAAACAATAAATTAAATTAAACAATAAAACTAATAACTAAAGCTCATCTTAGTCAAAATAATTACAAATAATCTATAGGTACATACTGGATCACATTTCTAAAACCCCTGTACTGCTGATCGTTTTCGAATAGTTTTTTTTTAGCATTCGATTTTGACTTAAGGTGAGCAAAGGGATTCGATACAATCATTCGCATATAATTTTTAAGTACGTGCAAAATTTAAATACATTGGCTCGATGAACAGAAATCTCCACGCCTCTGGCAGAAAGTAAACTTTAATAAATTATCCCAGGCTCTTTCATTAAGGCATTTTACATTAAATCACCGGCATCCATAATGAATGATCTTCCGGCCGCTGACAGCCCCTTCCGAGTTTAAAAATGTATGATAACAAAAATGTTTAAGTCTTTTCTGTTTAAGAAGGTTTCGCATTTTTGTACAGCGATATTTTGACTTTATCACGGCAATATAAACGATCGAGATGGGGGTTAAGGCTTTAACAATTTCTAAAATAATAGTAATAGTCACGTCATTGTGTGCACGTACCTTTAATGAGCTCCAGGTTTCCCGCGGGATATCGGCACAGTACAGGTTTCCAGGTTTTATGATTAATGTCAGGTGGGGAAAGAGAAACATATATTGGGGTAAGGGAAACACTCAAAATAAATCACAGTGTGTGAGGGGAATCAGATTTTTCGAAACAGTTGGTAAAGAATAAATTAATGTTACTGCAGTTGATCGTTTTATATTTATATTGAAGCTATTATGTAGAAAATATTCCAAAGTGTTCCACTTCTCCCGTGTGTTTCCCTTCCCCACCTGACCTTAAGTAGGCACCTCACTCGCGAGTTTAACAGAAGTACACATGAATTCTGTCTGTCAATGCCATCATAAGAAAGGGCGCGTGGTGGGTCAATGAATACTATAATGAACAATGGGACATATTCAGATTGTAGAGTACTTGTATTGTATTGTTGCTATTAGCTACATTAAGTGAGTGAGCGACCCGAGTGAGTAACAGTTATTGAACGAATCAATTCAATAATTAACAAAGCACGGAACATGTGAACTCAAAGACCTTCAGTGATAAATAACGAAAGTTAAGGGAAATCTTAGTGTTTTTTTTGGATTAATTAAAAAAAAAAAAAAATATGTCTTAACATAATACTTGAGAAGAAGTTCAACAATTATGGTGCGTGTATTGTATATAGACATGGAACGAAGGCCTTGCCCATACAGGTGCCCCTTGAGAGTAATTCTTTGTGTGGTGCCCTAGGCGCTTTAGACCTGGATAACGAGATGCCTTTCATCCAGCCGCCACTAGTCGAATTAAAAAGCACAGTAAAGTAACAAGGGTTCAGTGTTCAGTGGCGTGGCATCTAACAAAAACTCAGGATAAGCTATGGTAGGTTTCGCTTACTTTTTCTTCAGTATATCACTACAGAATGGTAACTAGTACTCAATTGTCCTAAAGTGGGAAAGCCGGTGGGAATCGCGATGCGGAGCTGGGCCGAGTCCGTTTAAAACCGAAACAGACGGACATCATGTGAAGTGTAACGCAACTGCAAAATTGTTCAAGAGCAGTTTTGATGCAGTTGGCGCATCCAAATTGCAAACCAACTGCAATCCGCTTGCAGCTAGGTGCAGTCGGCTTGCAGCTGGCGTACACTCGGTTTGCAATTTTGATGCAGTTACACCAACTGCATATGAACTCATTTTTGCAGCTGGGTTGCAGTTCTAACGTTGAAACATGCCAGGCAGTGAATATTTCCAGCACTGTATTAACTCCTCACCGCTCCTGCCATCACCGCGTTAACGAAACCGGACGCTTATGATTTATATGATTCTAAACCCAAAAGCTTTTTATTTTTTTATTTATGCGTAGCTCTTACGATAACGCTTCTGGTCAACGAGATTGCGGTACTTCCGATGTAAAATATGCATATTCTGGTTATCTAAGTGTCCTGATTTTGCTCGTATATCCTCGTGAAATATGAAACAGCTGATTAAGCTTGTGCTTTGTGGGTTCCGTGTCCGTCAGCGTTAACTAGGACATTAGATCCAGCACCTCTAGCACAACTATGACGTGCGATTCGAAGAAATATTACCTATCTCTTTCTTCGCAGTACTGTGAGAGAGTGACAAGAATCGCGAAGCCAAGTTGTGCCAGACAGGCTGAAGGTCTACTCCGAAGTTCGTACCGTCCTATCCCTCTTTTCTCTTGTCAAATTATATTTTAATGAGCAGGACGGCACGATCCGCGAATTTCGCTGATAGAAGTAACCCTCCATCCAGACCGTATTACAAAAGTATACAAAGATCAAAGCTTAAAGATTTTTTTTAATGACTAGTTACCTGGTGGAAGATGCCGGGAATCGAACCCGGTACCTCTGGATTGCCGATCCAGCGCGTTAACCTTTCCGCCACGCTAACCTGTGGTCTGTAGCCACATAAAATAAATGAAACATTACATATTTCATAATAAAATAAAAGTAATAAAAGTACCCACTTGCGATACCGCCGGAGACCTAATATGTTTCTCACTAGATTGCGTCAACCATTTTGCCGCGAATATTCCGGTTTCTGGATATTATCTTGGATTCTGCGTAGCCGTTTGGAAACTGTGTTTTTAAGTGTGCAGTCCCACAAAATTTAGTGAAATTTCCCGCGATTGAAAGCCCTATGTACTTATTTCATTGGTTGTTATTATAATGCGACGTCATCGGTCGTGGGGTGTGGCGACATTTTTTGCATTTCCTAATGTATGCCGCTACGACTGGTGAAACTGGCTTCGAACGCTATGCTCCACACTCTCTCTCTCTCCTCTCAACTAATACGTACCTTTAACTGTGCATTGTACAAACAGTTTTACCATCGACACGAGGAACTCTAAAAACTCGTGGACTTTATAAATTACTAACCAAGAACCGTATTGGCATGCTGCCGCGCTGACTACATAAAGGCGTATCCGCCATGCCACGACCAATATTATACGTCTTTCTTAATACACGTGGATATAGATCCCATTAGCAGTTCGATAAGGACGTATAAGCCATGATAAAATCAATGTTATAAGCCGTTTTTGATGCGCTAGATGTTGATCTGATTAGCATTTCTATTGGGCGCAGTACAGCCGTTGCGGACGTGAATTTATTAGGAATGCATGAGCTAAAGCTATGCGGAAACATAACTATACGGCAATAGTACGGTTTTCGCTTCAGGTCAGAGTCCTAAGAAATACGCTGGGACGTTTCATATAGGGAATAGGGTATCCTGCCTTTTGGCCGAAATATTTTTCCCAACTGATTCATTTCTCAACTCACGATTTTGTCTTAAAGCAAAAAAAAAACTCAGTGTATTTTCTTATGCTCTTATAGAATACAGTAGGTTAGGTAAGGTTTCTTTTATGAAAGTTCCGAAAAAAATATGGTTTCCGAGAAAACCGTGAGTTGGGAAATGAAACAGTTTGGGAAGTGATACTTCGGAAAACAATTTTTGGCCATACATTAGTACTCCAGGGAATAGAAACTAGGGAATCATCATCATCAGCCTGTATCAGTCCACTCCTTGACATAGGCCTCTGGCACGCCACTGAGCTCGATTTTCAGCTCTCGGCCCTCCAGTTACTACCTCGAATGTCGTCAGTCCACCTTGTTACAGGGCGCCCTACAGTACGTTTACCGATTCGTGGCCTCCACTCCAGAACTCGTTTGCCCCAGTGGTCATCGGCTCATAAAAAGCAATGCAGGTTTAAGTCGTTTTGGATGCGCTAGATGTTGATCTGATTAGCATTTCTATTGGGCACAGTACAGCCGACTAGGGAAACAAGGAAACTAGATAATGCAAAACGGTAATCATTTGTATGCAATTTACCGGTTACCAGTAAATTACCGGTTAAATATATCAAACAATTGATACAAAGATCAAAGCTCAAAGTGCTCTTTGAGCTTTGATCTTTATATCAATGGTGTAATACAAAAACTGTGTGTGTACCGAGCTTGATTTGGGACTAGGTGGATTTGTATAAGATTATCTTTATTTCTACGAATTTTATCAATAGAAAAGGCGCCAATTAGCAACATGAACATATCTTCCACGCATTTCCGCACCAGCTACGCGCGTGTACACTAATTCGCGCATTGTCCGAATATCCATTATCCAACCACCAGCACAACGAGAGCCTGCCACCAAAGCGTAGACAAAGAACACCACATCCGTCACATATCAGGAATATAACGATGTAACAGATTTGTTACGACCCGACTCTGAAATTAAGATTAGCTATTTCATGCTTTCATTGCGTGCAGTCGAGAATAAGTTGCAAAAACAGTTTTTTGCGTGAATTTTGTCAAATACGAGTAGTTTAAGAAAAAACTATCAATGAAAAATTCGAACTGTAGGTTTCAAATATATATATAAACCCTTGTTCTAAGTAGTAACATTGATAATTATGTATATTAAGAAAAATGTCTTAAACTATCAGCATTTTTGAACGTATAAGGAGCCTGAAGCATAATATTGAGTGCGCAGTAGCTGATTTACGTGACTTTGACTTTGACAAATCAAACTACTACGCACTCACATTTATGCTACAGATATTTGCCGGCAATTGTAACTATAGTTCGTTACGATGACCCGATTCGGCTCATGAATGAGTCCTGAAAATGCTAATGTATCCTCATAAAAGTCTTCGTTCCCAAGGGATAAGTAAAATTCCTGTCAGACAAAGCCACAAACGCCATTACAATATCGCCAAGTCACAAGGCAAAACTCACAAAAAATTTGTAACTACTTTTCAAAACCTCGTATCTAGTTTGTAGATTGATACTTAGATACGAGTTTTGTTTTAAGTAGGTATTTGTTACTTTGAGTTTTGGTTGTCAACAGACGATATTTAAATCCATAAATTACAAATTTTCTTTAATATATGCAGTGTAATAACAAAGTTTATTTAAGACGCAAAAGCGTAAACATTTTCCTTTGAAAGAAACGCTTTTGAATTTAAATAATAAAGTAAAGCTAATTGAGTTATTTTCCCAAAGGAATTTGTATGCGGAAATGCGAGCTCGGCCGTAACCGACAACGGGTGTGCTATTCAGAGATTTGTCAAAGCTTGTTTAATTTATTTATTATTTATATATTAATTAAAGTACACCATTTAAATATACAGGGTGGAACATTTCTAAAGACTGGGCTGACAGGATAGTGTCATCTGAGTGATCTACAATCGACCTAACTATTTAAAGTTTAAAGTCATCAAAATTTTAATTTTAATATCAGCGACAACCCTACTAATTAAAAGGTTTTATTTACATTTTAAATTAACACCTGTCTTTAACTTAAGAGGCCTTATTGCTTTTAATTTTTTTTTTCATATTATAACAAATATATTGATAACTTCAACCAACTTTTTGAAGTGAATAATACTTTTTCCCGAGTTCTAAGTAGTAACGTAAACGTAGCTATTTCATGTTTTTATTGCGTGCAGTCGAAAATAAGTTGAAAAAACTAATTTTTCGCGTGAATTTTTGTCAATTTCGAGTAGTTTTTGATACAAAAATTATCAATGAAAAATTAAAACTGTAGGTTTCAAATAATCAAACAAAAAAAATATCAATAAACCCCATTAGCCCTGTTCTAGGTAGTAATATCGATAATATGTTAAGAAACATGTTTGATAATAGAGAAAAATGTCTAAAACAATCAGCATTTAAGAGGAATAAGGCCTCTTAAGCGATGTTCAAAAGATGTTAGGGTTGGTATGTGCAGATTTTTATACTAATGTTTAACAAACTGTATCTCAAAAATGGATAGAAATATTTACATAGTTCATTGGTGAAAAATAAAGTACTCAGTCTGAACAATTTCCCGTTTGCTTAAATCTGTTCCACCCTGTATACAGTTCCCTGAGAAACTGTTTGTGCAGTTTGTCTGCAGGGGTGAGTCTCTATATACCTAATAATTTTAACAAATGTTATTGCTAAACACTTGAGTGACACTTTGACGGCGACTCACTGTGACTTTGTCATCGTGACGTTATTTATATGTCTAATTTGGGGTCGTCGGAATAGTCACTCAGTTTTCTTTACGGGACCGCTTACGTCACTATCATGAGGGAAAATCCGGACAGCGTTTTAAGCATTTCAAAATACAGAAAAAAAAACATATTTTCAAATTCAAATTTTTCAGTCATCTACTTTTGTGAATGTTATAATTTTGGTTAAATTCGTCAGCTGACACCCTGGATTAGCACATTAGCTTTTTATCGAACAAACCGCGGGTATCACCCACCGTGGGGCGCAGCTAGTTTCAGCCACTGGATATATTTCTCCCCGTAGCCTTCATATTATATATTGTTACTATTCGCGTAATGTCCGGTGACAGCTGGTATGGCAGTCTTTTATGTGCAATATCCAATAGTTAGAAGTGATAAAATCAGATATTGCCCGGACAAATGAAGAAAAAAATAGGTACATAATAAACTAACACGGTAAAAACCATCTGTTACAAAAAGTTGGTCAAGTGCGAGTCGGCTTCAGGATTCATCATTACAGGGTGGTCGTCACGCCGAAACGC
The DNA here is from genome assembly GCA_932273695.1 of Apotomis betuletana. Classification (NCBI taxonomy): domain Eukaryota; kingdom Metazoa; phylum Arthropoda; class Insecta; order Lepidoptera; family Tortricidae; genus Apotomis; species Apotomis betuletana. The sequence continues at coordinate 18,345,341 of OW026312.1, forward strand.
CTGACGAATTTTAACTAATTTTGGTGGAGGAACGTTCTACCTGAGTATGGTGGAAAAAAATACCCGGGCGAAGTTGCGGGCACCTCTTGGTTAATTATTGTATTAAGCGGTTTACATACACTCACGTAAAATTGACAGAAACGGCCCGACATGTGACATCTGGGTGTAAACCGCTTAATACAATAATTAAACATGTCTCACGAAAGTTTTAATAAGATTACCTCTTAGTTTTTAATGAAATACATCCTGAACTAAATTATGCGTTTACCACTCGACACTCAGTGAATTTTGTAATATTACGAATGGTATGGTATGGAATGGCTTACAAATGGAACGATTGTGCTACAAAACGAGCATACTTGGGACGACCAACCGGAGGCCGAGCAGTTCCCACCAGGTACCTATCGCTTCGGGAGAAATGGTCGAAGCGGATCTGCGTAAGCTTCAAGCCGAAAACTGGCGAGAAACTGCGCAGGATCGGAACAAGTGGCGTGCTCTCGTTTCGAAGGCTAAGATCCTTTTTCGGTCACTCAGCCAAACAGTTAGTTTTTTTTGTCTTGCGCTTGCGCTATTGTCACCTTCCAAGTAGCAAATCAAAGCAGTATAACGGCCGACTTACAGCATTTTTGTATCGATTTTTACTGGCGGCATTGGAACTATTTTTTATTTTTTATGTTTCTGTTCTGTATATTTTTTTTATTTACAATAAAGAGTTAACATACATACTTACCGTTTGCTTACCGCTGGACACTTTTTAAATATTCTCCCATATACAATTTGCTTCTTTCTCTTCTACACTTACTCCGAAGTAATTGTCATTGTCTGCCTTTACTATGAGTATTGCTATTAATTATCAGTCCTCTGTAATTTCGTATTCTAGGCGGCGCACTCGCGCATATTTGGTATAAGAAAGGTAGTTAATTATTTTACAGACAAAATAATGAACTACCTAGCTTAATCACTAAACCACCTTAGCGTGTTTTAATCTCGTCAAAATTATAACAGACTCCATTAACGAGAAAAAACCTGTGGCTGCCATTTTCTTAGACCTAAGTAAAGCTTTTGATTCCGTGGACCATTCAATATTGTTAAATAAATTAGAAAGGTACGGAATCAGAGGAAATGCTTACGATTGGATTCGTAGTTATTTGTCTGGCCGACAACAATGTACTGAAATAAATAACATTATAAATGGTGAATTGAAAATGGCTAGATCAGCATATAAATATAACCACCGTGGAGTGCCACAGGGTAGTATACTTGGTCCGTTGCTATTCTTATTATATGTGAATGATCTCCCGAGCAACTTAAACCACAACTGTATAATGTTTGCCGATGATACTACGTTAGTAATTAAATCCAATGATATTGATGAGTATAATGATGAAATTAATGATGCACTCTCAAAAGTTATAGACTGGTTAAATAATAATAAGTTAAACGTTAATGTTAATAAGACCCAACTGGTGCAATTCAGAACCAACAAAGGTCGTACATGTAAATTAAATATACACCATGAAAACGAGAAAGTAAAAGAAGTAGAAACGACCAAATTTTTAGGAATTTATATAGATCAATGTTGTAGTTGGAAGACCCACATTTCTGAAATTTGTTCTAAACTACACCAATTTGTTTTTGCTCTAAGATGATTAAGTTGTACCAGCTCTAGAGAGGTAGCACTTACAGCATATCATGGGAATGTTTCTTCTATGCTGAATTACGGATTAATGATATGGGGTAATTCAGTAGATGTGAAAAATTTATTTTTAGCACAAAAGAAGTGTATAAGGGCTGTGTGCCTGTGTGTAACACCCACTACCTGGCACATTGTAAACCTTTATTCCAAGCTACGGGGGTCTTACCTTTACCATGCATGTATATTAAACAGATTGCATTATTTGTAAAACGACATCCTGAATATTTTATAAAACATGATCAAATTTACACTAGATCAACTAGACATAAGGATAAACTATACTTGCCTCGATCCAAAACGCATGTTTTTGACAACAATTCTTATTGTATGGCAATTAAAATTTTCAATAATTTACCGACGTATGTACAGGAATGCCCCCTTAATCAGTTTAACAAAGTCATAACAAGTTGGCTTCTTGAAAAATGTTATTATTCCATCCAAGACTTTCTGAATGAACAATATAATAATAATGATAATAACATTTAAAACAAATATATCCCCCAATTTTGACATAAGTATTGTAATCTATTGTAATCATTATTAATAATAAGTCGACATTTAATATAGAATTGTGCCTACTGTCTAAGTTATGTTCTTCATAATATTGTAAACAGCGAACAAAAATTAATTATATTGCATGCCTATTTTAGGTCGAACATGAACTTCCTGTGTATTATCAACATCCATTGTAGCTACACTGTTCTTGCAATAAATATCTTTATCTTTATCTTTATCTTTAATACCAATTTTACCTAGCACTTTATAACCTGAGGAGATTAAATAATCAAAGATTAATGACTAAACATAAAATGAGCGACGGGTGAGGATTGCAATTAGTTACGCGAAATTATATTGGATTCCCCAATCAATTTGATAAATTCATCGCAAACTTGATCAGAAAACTAACGCGATAGGTACTGAAAAATATTTGCGAATATTTATTTGTGCCTATCATGGACGTTTTGTTTTATGTACGGCTCCTTAGCCGTTCAAAAATTCTGATTGTTTTAGATTTTTTCTGTATGATCAAACTTGTTTCTTAACATATTATCAATGTTACTACTTAGAACAGGGCCATTTCGATTTATTGGTATATATTTGAAACCTTCAGTTTGAATTTTTCATAGATAATTTTTGTTTCAAAAACCACTCGAAATTAACGAAATTCACGCAGAAAGCTGGTTTTTTCAACTTTTTTTCGAGTGCACGCAATGAAAGCTTGAAATAGCTATGTTACTTTCTAGAACTCCGGCAAAAGTTGGTTGAAATTATCAATATAAGTATGTATTTTTCATAATATGAAAAAATTTTTTTAAAAGGAATAAGGCCTCTTAAGTATACATTTATCTAAATAAGCATTTATATCGTCGTCTAGTGCCCATCACACAAGAATACTGGAGCTCACTGTGAGACTAGATCGATTTATTTATTTATACACGGAGAACCAGCAGCTTAACTTAAGCTACGCTATTAGTGACAACCAGTAATACAAATCCAATTGTAGGATCTCACATATAACAACATACTATTTTTTTATGTGAGATCGTCCGATATTTATTTATACAGCATCGGCATAAAATCTATTAGATCTGTGTTATTGTTTGAAAGACGCCAGACTTCGCTTATTAAAACATCACGGAACAAAATACTCTAATCTTCCATTTAATTACCAGCAAGTAAAATGTTTATTTTTCTATCCAAATTGTTATTTAAAACAACGTCGTCGACGTTGTGCGTATTTTAAAAATACAAGTATTTTTATCATTTAACATTTAGTGTTATTTGGAAGTTCCAAGTAAAATTCATAATTGAACTGAACTAAAAAATACATACAATATTTTTATATTCGTTATCTATTACACTTTTGAATTTTCAGTTGGATCCTATTAATTATAAAATAAAAGTTTTCAAATATTATACATTTTTTGCCGCAACTGTAGTTAATCGGTTCTGAAATGTGCCAAAATGAAACAAAAAAACGATAACCCCCTTTTTTAAGCTACTTAAAAACCAACAGTATAAGTTCCAAAAATCAATCAGTACTAGACAATTTTTGGGTAATGTTGGGCCTGTACTGCCTTTTCGCAAAAAGATTTTTCGCCGAATTTTCACTTCGCAGATTATTCCCTTGTAGTCATATATTTTTCATACTTCTTGCAAATATCATCCCATTGTTTGTATATTATATCAATCCCAAATAGTTTACGGTCTCAGAGTTTTTTTTTTACGGAATGACACTTCTGCGAACTTTTCATACGTTCGCCGAAAAACAATTCGGCGAAAAGGCAACCGTAGGGCTGTGGCTACATGTTCAAAAAATTACTTTCTCACAAAGTAAATATATATTACTCGCAAGCATGTAAAGGTTTATGCCGAACCGTCCGAAAAACACTCAGGAATAGAATATTACCGTACTATAATGTAATAGTGTTATTATTATGCTTTTATTATGATTATACTGAATATTTACGGTACGAACAAATCCCGTATTATGCCGTGTTTTTAGGTAAAGTCAGGGGCTAAGTTCAATGAGTTAATGACATCTGTCCGAAATATAGCAATATGCTCTATTCGAAGTATATAACCTTTTTTTTCTTTCTTTTTGCAACAAAAGGTTTTTAAGTGTTTTTCAAAAACGCGTTTATCAATTATCATCTGATACAACTGAAATAATATAGGATAAACTATATGAGGCGCCACTAACGCAAGCCGCAAATGAACAAAGTTTGACATTTCGGTATAAATGTATTATTTTTATCGGTTTTAGTGGATTTTGATAATTTTTAGTAGCTTTTTATTAATGTTTGCATCGTCTACTCATATTATTTATTAATCCGCTGCCCAAAGGTTGTCTGAAAAAGATCGCTCCTCAGCGATAAGATCGCCTATTGTTTACCTCTATTGTTATCCTAAGTGTTATCTGTTTGTATTTCTTTCTTATTGAGGTGTGTAATTAAGAGTATTCTATCTATCTATCTCTTTTCATGAAGGTTTGTAGGTATTAATCAGGAAATACCGCGAGCAACAGGCAATAGTCCTATTGGAGATATCGTAATGCATCTTCGAATACGGGCCCAGTGTTACCAAAATTATTTGATTTTGCCTCAGAATGGGGAAAAGAACGTAAACGACTTTTATATTCAAAGGACGAATTTTGTACGCAAATAAGAAAAATCTAGGATTTGTTATCAAGGTCTGCTTGTTGAATTGTAGAAGTAACAATGTGATCCTTTCTTATTATTGTTCTGTATAACTTGTACAAGTAAGTATTACTGAATTAAAAACGCTTCTTAATATGTTAAAATATCTACAAAACGGGTTTACTCACGTCGTAAAAGTCGAACATCGCTCGACATGTTTCAAATCGGTTCGCGATTCATCATCAGGAGAGCCGATCAGTCGCGGCAGCGGCCAACCGAGCGTGCTCTGTTTCGTAGGTATTTTAATATGTTTGAGACTTACGGTACTTCTTAATAACTATGGAAATGAAAATGGATAATTATGCAAGATACGGAAAATTTCCATTCGTGAAAGCATTATTAAAACATACAAACGAAAACAGTCAGAAATTAGATTAATACATTTTCATTATGAATCCTGGAGTGGCAACCATGAATGGGAAAAAGAAGCGTGGGTAAACCCCCAGTGACAATATAGTTAAGGTCGTGGGTGCACGGGGCCCGCAGTCGCAGCGAATGGAATATGGACGAGAAGGCCCTGGTACAACAGTGGATAGATACAGGCTGATGATGATTATGAATATGCATCTGTAAAATTGTTATATAGAAATTCCCGGATTACCGGTAAATTACCGGTAAATGACAGGTAATTACCGCAAAAGAAAAATCCTGTTGGCATTGCCTAAATAAGAATCAGCATTAGGGTGAACCAAGTCGGTAAGGTTCTATTCTTAAAGCTCCTTATTCGGTCAAAAATGCTGGTTTTCTTAGACATTTTTCTCTATGATCAAACATGTTTCACGTATAAGTGCCACTGGAATTTATGGGTGATTTGAAACCTACAATTTGAATTTTTCATTGGTAATTTTTGTTTCAAAAACTATTCGAAATTGTCAAAAATTCACGCAGAAAACCGTTTTCTTTTCAACTTATTTTCCACTGCAATGCAATGAAAGCATAAAATAGCTGCGTTATTTTATAATATGAAAATAGAACATACCTAACTACTGAAGCTGGGAAGTAAGGGGTTGCCGGCCGAATACATATAGAGGTATAAGGCTGGCAACCCCATTTCCCGCCGAGGCATGTATAGTGCTTTCCTCAAACGCGCAATGAAATAAAATAAATAAAAACTAAGAATTCAAAAATTTATACGCATAAGTAAGCTACCAAAAACTATAAATAACACGTACTTATTACCACTATTTTTATTTTGTTATATTTCAAATTAACAATATTTCTTCGTCGGTGTTTTCGTCGGTGTTTTCGTCGGTATTTTCGTCGGAAGTCATATTGAATTATGATTACTAAAATGAACCACGCACAACAAAACTCATAGCAAAATTGACAAAGAAAAAAAAAATCCAGTTTCTCTCCGAAATTATAAAAAAAATACCTACCCGTTTTTTATGGTTTGAGTAGACAATTTTATCGCTAATATTTGGATGAAATATTTTCAATATGTATTTGTATATTTTTGCACTTTAAAATTAATAGAATTAGTTAATTATGTGTTATTTGTTATGTTTATGTCGATATTACATAAATAAAACTGCAAAATATACCAAATCGTTAATTGTTTTTTTATAATAAGCCGTGTGATAAGAAGTGGCAGAAGCAGAACGTAATAGTTACACGAAAAGCAAATTTGCTTTGTTTTTTTTTAATGGCTGATCGCCATGATGCCATGTCACAAATTTATGTAGAATTTTGCATGAAATTGCCTCCAATTTTGTATGAAATTCCATTAACGACCTCTCGTCTAGCTGCATCCGAAACGTCATACTTCGCAGCCTTTTTAAAGGAACATAACATCAATATTTCATTACATGTTCGAGAAAAAATATTTTTTTAAAGGAATAAGGCCTCTTAAGCCGCTTTAACAAACATTCAACCCAACACTCCCAACAGGACGGTCCCTACGATTTCGTGTTCATTGTTCAATGTTTGTGTTACGTTTTTGTTTGTTCTTCCGTATTCGGCTTTAGAATTGTCTGAAATTCCATGTAGGGAACAACAACACGTATAAATATTAAGAAGGTGTCGTTACAATAAAACGCGAAAAATAAAACCCGCGGCACGTGTATAGTATATTCACCGAAACATCAAACTCAAAGGGTTTATTCACGATTTAACGTGTTTAAATTGTTTTATGTAAATAAGTTATAATTGCGGATATTTGGATAATTATGGGAGAGAGAGGAGAAAGAACTTCAACTACGCACTACGGAATATATCTATTTTACTAAAAATACAAGAAAAAGCGTATAATTCATAAAGGCTTTACCAAGTTATTAAACTTGCGATTTGCAAGCGAATTCGCAAATCGCAAGTGTGATAATAAGGCCCTAAGTTCTCATGATAGAAGTGTTCTGCTTAATAAAATTGCACTTAAAATTATTCCTCTATTCACTGCCGGTCAAAAACCTTCACATACTTACAATATGTAAATTTTCTTCTGTTAACCGCTTTATCAATTTTATTGCCACTTGAATTTTCCATTTCGCGCCGATTAACGATTAAGATATGAAGGTCCCGCTGTACGTTTGTTTACCTCGATTAAAAATAGAATAGACATGTTGACTGATGTTGAATTCTACAGCGTACGGTTACTGTAGTTATATGAATAAAATTAGTTAAATATATCACGAAACAAAGAAAAAAAATCCAGAAAAACTAAAATCTTTTTGGAAATATGTGTCTTTTTGAAAAAAATTATGAAATTTTTTTTAATCCAAAAGATTTTTTTAAATGTTTTCAGAATCCTCATAATTTTACAAAACAATAATTGTATGGCAACCATGTTATGACTATCCAAATGCAAGTATTTTTTTCATAATTAGCAGTTTCAGTTCGCAAGGCGGATTATTTCTAAAAAAACTAAAAACTCAAATAACTCGTTAACCATCAATTTTAGACCCCTAGTTTACTGGGCTAAAATTATCGCAAATGGGCTCTAGTATAACCCTATTCAAGGAATAGGTCGAATTTCCAATCAACCTGTAGTGCTTTACTAGAGCAAAGTTTTTTTTTTTTTTTTTACAATTCTGTCGAGGTGTTCGCCCGAAGCTTGAAGCCTGTTCTATAACGCACGTTATGACGACATTTCATTTCAATGCATGTTTAAGAAAATAGAAAACGATGTTTGGCACCCAAGCACAGACCACCCCCACTAGACGGAGCATGTAAGGCACATTGTAAGGCGACCCGCGCGCACCAACGATATGGTACGGCAAAACATTAAGGTACCAACACGGCGGCCACCGTTTAGTTGCGTCCATGTTTATGAGGTCTCTGTACACCACTTAACATTACAATTTACCATGTTATTTATTTGATTTCTTTTTTCGTTGACGTACGCATGGATCATAAACAAGGACGCAACTAAACGGTGGCCGCCGTGTTCATACTTTAATGTTCTGCCGTACCATATCGTTGGTGCGCGCGGGTCGCCTTACATGCTCCGTCTAGTGGGGGTTGTCTGTGCACCCAAGTCACCATGCACTAAAGGACTTTCAGAGGGCGCTTAGGTCGGCTGGCGTTCCATCCGTGCTGGAACTGCTGGAGCCTCCGGGCCTTAAACGGCCCGATGGTATATCTTTGTTACCGTGGGCGTTTGACGTGGGACGCCTCGTGTGTGTTAACCTTCGCTGCCTCCCACGTGAATCAAACCACGCACGTCTGGAGCGACGGCCGAATATTCCTAAAATTCCGAAGTTTCATTTATCCGAAACCATCAATATACCGAATTTTCAAAACACCGAAAGTGAAATAACGCGAAACGATAATTTTTTCCATGAATCATTATGTTACATATTATAATTAGGTTAGGTTAGTTAGGGTTATGGATATCATCCCAAAAAAAACTAAATATTTTATCAGGACAGGTTTTCGGAATTATGAAAATTCGGAATGATGAGATGATGCATTCGGACAAATGAAACTTCGGAGTATTGTAGTGTACCCCTCAGCTCAGAAACCGAATAAAATTTTAGAGTTTCATCGAAGATAAAACATAATGTTAGTGTTTTTGTGAGGTACATACACTACAATACTCCGAAGTTTTATTATACGATATACAGCGTGTATATCACGTTGACTACGGCATTGAGTCGAATATATCCGATGAAGAACTTTCCTCCGGTGCGGGGGAGAAATTGCTGTTCCTACCGTTGGTGCGGGACAGATATCTCAGAATTTTGCAGGAGTAGAAAAGGGACAGTTAGTGTTTTATCGATGTTTTTTCGAATATAGGCGGTTTACGTAATAAAAACTCATCGGATCTTTTCGACCCCATGACGACCAGAGAGAAACTGTTTTCATCTAGTACGGCAACCGGGACTTAAGGACCCGATGCCCGGTAACCCGATAGCCGTACTGAATGAAAGTCTAGTTGAGCCAGTGACGTCCAAGTGGGTGGGTGGTTATTAATAAAATTACAGTGATTTACGAGTAATACTAGATTTAAGGTGAATTATCGATCATGAAGCGGTCGCGGAAAATGTTATCTATGTGTGACAAAAATGAAAATGAATATGAAACTGTGAAAAAGAAAAAAGAGGATATACGTGCCAGAAATATTATAATTGGTAAGCGAAATATTGCCATTAATAATGTTTATACAAGCCCATCGACTGGCCAGACACTTCAAATACTACAAAATATTAAAAGTAATTTAAAATGTTATGTATCTGATAAGTCTTAGTTCTTCTTCTTCTTCTTCGTTACACTCTTTACAGAGTGGTCGTGGCCATTATGCATTTGTGGAGTTCTGAGTGACCCGTTTGACGACACGTCGCCATTCGTCCCGTAGGGCCGCTTTCCGTGAGCATTCATTGACGGTAGCCGACACACTGGCTTTAATCTGGTCGGTCCATCTCATCGGCGATCTTCCTCTAGCTCTGACACCTTCCACTCTCCCTTGAACAACGAGGCGTTCTATGGACGTTCCGTCTCGCCGAGACACGTGTCCAAAGAAATTGAGGATGCGGGATCTGACGACAGAGAGCAGACGCTCTTTAATTCCAAGCTCTTCAAGAATTGAGACGTTGGTCCGGAACTCAGTCCACGATACACCAAGCATCCGTCTCCAGCACCACATCTCCAGTGCATTGACTTTCTGCTCTTCTGCCGCCCTTAATGTCCATGTCTCAGCAGCATACAGGAATATGGGAAATATGAGGGTTCTAACAAGCCTGGTTTTAGTGGCCCTTGTGATATTACGGTTCCTCCAAACCCTTTTCATCTTGTCCATAGCAGACCTCGCAATCGCCATACGTCGTTTGATCTCATCTACGCAGCCTCCGTTGTTTGTGATCAATGCCCCCAAGTAGATATATGACTGTACTACTTCACAATTCGCAATTTCTGTAACTTCGGGCGAATTGTTGTTCGCACGATCGACAATCAACATTTTGGTCTTGCTACGGTTAATCTTCAGGCCAAACTCTAAACTGACGTTCTCCATTCTATAAAGCAATGCCGCCATATTGTCAGCACTACTTGCGAACAGGGTGGTGTCGTCTGCATAACGCAGGTTCGAGATCCTCAGCCCACCAATTGGGATACCGTCCGTCCAGTCTTCCAAGGCGATCCTCATGATGAGTTCAAGTCTTAGTTAGCCTATTAAAATTAATAACTATCGATATCGGTATTTTATTTCTACCCCAACACTAAAAAAATATCGACAATTTTAACATTCAGTGCGGATATCGGGTCTAAAAGATCCGACAGATTGTTCTTTGTTTTGCAATCAAACCATTAATTGAATCTACCTGCGTTTTGAAGATTGGTTTGGTTGTCTATGTAAGAATATGTTAACATAAATATATTTGCGTGAATGGCTATAACTACCTACGTACATAATCACAATTAAACAAGTGTATACCCAACGGATCTTTTAGACCCGTTAACGCACCACAGTACAGTTACACGTCGGATCTAAAAGACCCCATGTCGTACCCAGGTACAAAAATTCTTTGCCGTAGTGAACGTGATATTTGATATAACCGCAAACTTTACCGGGCTTAGTATAGCACTTATGAATATATTGATCCGTAAATTATTAAAAAAACCGAACTTTTTTTCCATATAAAAATTCAGCACGCAATGTGTTTGTTTCTTGTTGTTTGTTGACACTTGATGTCACAGTTGTCACTAGTTATAACTTTAAATAAGTGTACGCCATACATTGCTGCTCAGAGAATTTTCAAAAATTAATTACGCTATGGTAGTTAACGTTAAATTAATAATTGTTATAAATAACAGATTATACCACTAAAATCTGAGTTAAAATGGTGAGTTATCGTATCGTCTGTTGGGCGTTCTATATACCGGGTGTTTCCTGTAATAGGAGCGATAAATTACAACATAGATTCTTCGCTTCAAACTGGACAACATTTGTTAAGCAACTTCTGAAAATAACGTGTATTAAATGATATTTTGTAGAATAATGTTTAGACAAAGAAGCAATGTATTGCGAAATGTCCGATATTAATAGAGTGACAGCTATGACAATGCTCAGGGAATGTCAATGTTGGACGACGTACATTGAAAATACTATTTAATTTGTATGAAATAATAAAATTCTGAAAACTGACTTTTTTTAAAGTTGCTGAACAAATGTTGTTCAATTCGAAGAGTAGAATCTATATTTAAATTTATTGCTCCTATTACAGGAAACACCTGGTAATTAACAATTCACGAGAACTCAAACATAAACAACTTAAAACACGATCCTCGTTAACAAATTACACCAACAAATTAAAATAAGTATTAAATACCCCGACAGATGTCGTGTTAACGATCGCGCAATTTCCTGAAACGCGTTATATAGCTTGTTTCCCAGCAGCGACTATTAAAGATTAATTTAACTATAATTAATATATTACGCATCATTTAAACTTAAACCATATAGTACCTACATTACTGCAGACGCAGGGATAGAAGGGCTTGCCGGGTGAGTAGGAATAGAACGCCGACCGTAGGGAGGCCGGATAGTGATACGAAGCCGGCAAACCCTTTTCACGGCTAAGGCATGTATGTATAGTGCATTTCTCAAACATATACAATTCAATAAAAAAATACCAAACTCAAAAAAATATGATTCAGCTGTTTAGCCTGTTCATGAACACACACACACACACACACACACACACACACACACGTGTGGTGTGGAGAACTTTGGGGGTGGCCTTTGTCCAGTAATGGACGTCTATCGGCGTCGACGGGATGATGATCAAAAACAAGAATCGAATCCTACTGTACCGTGTTGTAGTTGAATTGCTCTCTTTTAAAGAGCAATTTAACTAAATAAATTGTCGTCTTCAGTCGCGCAACGTCGGTGACCCTCCTCAAAATAAAGTCCAACGCACTTACCATTTGTATCTAATAAACCCTATTTCCTTTTTTAACAATCCGATTTTAAGGGCCGAGCAATCTGGATCAGTAATAAAATTCTGTATCTGTAGGGTGCCGTGCAAATTGACAAAACGCCCAAGAATCAATTGATTGCCCATTTATTGTAGCGCATTCAGTAAATTGGTTAGGTATACACCTGTTACAGTACAGTACACGTAAGTACAGAAAATTGGTCATACATAAAAAAAAAGTAACACGTGATTCAATTAATTGGTTATGCGTCAGTATCTTTTTTTTTGCATTCCTCGGACGGCTAAAGAAGATATCTCTTGCGGCAAATATTTTCCTCGAACAATTTAACTTAGCTCTCAAGACGACAGTGAATAGGTTCCGAAGTAAATAGGGGCTTGAGCTAAGAAAAATATATGCACGGAACATTTTCACAACCTTTTCCTAATTGGTATCGATTGAAATACATACCCGCAGAACCTTAAGACATAACCTAAGTTCATTACTGCCTTTTATCCTACCCCATCCTACGCGGGCTGTAGCCCTGTAAGAAGGGATTACAGTTATTAGAAATACCACCCCGAATGGACAGGACTGAATGCATTATCCTCTCGTCCTTGAAATTGTCGTAGAGACATCGTTTAATCGAAAATGTTATCTCTCGAGATGTTTCTTAGCTATGTTTGGTAGAAATTAAATTAGATGTCTCCAAGATGTTCAGCTTTAATTGTATAGTGACAGGATCTCAGCTAAATTTCAAGCTAATTGGATTCCAAATTGAGTAGTTATTTTTTACATTGAAAATGTTTGTTTTCCTAATCATGTAGGTATATAGTGTCCCGATTTATGATTATGATATTGCCATTTGCCTGTAGTTTAGCAGAAATGAGAGGTACGCAGATGAGCTATAATATGTCAAAATGTGCGTCTACGCGGCTTCAAAGTGCAATTTGAATTCCCAAAAACAAACGGTTTTTTCTTCTAATATTTGTCAAATTTTCTTATTTTTTTCGCTCACTTGGATCGAGAATTTTCCTTATATGTCCCCCAATAACAGCTCGTCATTCAACAAACGGAAAAATAAAATCTCGGGATTGAATTAAGCTACAGTTTGAGCCATTGTAGGAGGCGGGCGGACAAAATTAAAATTAGGCGGTAGGTAGGACGCGCGAGGAAAACGATTTTTTTTATTATGTGCTTTAGTTCTACATTTTCAATGCCTTTGATAGTAGCGCGTAGTTAGATTTTGGTTTTAGTAGTATTTTCTATATCACTCATTAAATACTTTATGTGCAGAATTCATCTTGTTTTTTTGTTATTGTTATTATTACTGTTTTTTTACTTTTAATGCTGTTTTAGTCTTACTGTTTTTTGCTTTGTATGTTTAACTGTGTTCTGTATGTGAACTGTTAATTTGCATGTAATTATTAAATAAATAAATCAAATTACAGAATGGATAAAGAGGAAATCTGTACCCACCCTTACCATGAGTTTACAGTGACAGTACTCGCTAGTGACTGCGTAAAGGACTTGTATGGATGATTGTAGTTCTACAAAGTAACCGCTATGGGCGCTGTAGGTACTATTCTCCATACTAATTCAAATTCAAATTCAAAATTCATTTATTTACCAAAAAGTATTACATGCTAACACAAGTAATATATGACAGGGTTTATACAGTGAGAGTATTTTGCGTAGATTTTATCAGTGGTCCTCACACTAGGTCAAGCCTGTATCGTGAGGGCCTGTGAACACAATTTGCATTTCACTAGCAAGTACGGTCACGTCAACTCATGGTACGGGCACCGACGGTGGAAGTTTTTCGGCTGACATGATAATACCATGACCCAGGAACAAATTGCGTTCATCGTCCCACGCTCGTCAGCTCAGTTGGCACCTGCACTACAAAATGCAAGTAAGAAAAAGAGTCTATATTGACTCCTAAAATTATTGCGTCGAATTTTTCATCTCACCGAAAATAATTTCGTAGAAAGCATTTTTTCGCACCCGTAAGCTATTTGAGATTGCTATAAAACAAACCTTACCTAATCAATAGGATGATATTTGCAAGAATTATGCAAAATGTATGATTACAGAGGAATAAAATTTTTGCGAAATGATTATTCAACGTAATAAGTTTCTAGGTGCTAAGGTGCAAAGCCTTTCAATATAAACAATGCAAAAGATCGACACACAAAGCATAAGGAAAAAATCGAAAGGTTGCTTGGGAGTTAGGGGGGCGGAAAGGTTAACGCCCTGGGCCGGCAATCCAGAGGTACCGGGTTCGATTCCCGGTTTCTTCCACTAAGGAACTCATTTAAATTTTTCTTTCGATCTTTGTATTAAAAGTTTCTAGGAGTTAAAGCTCCCAAGTAAAAACCTACCTATTAAGAACCTTTGACAAGATACTATTTTATATCATTTTGTGGTTCTGTGGAAGTCATAAAAACAATGACATTATGTCTCCGAGCTGCCATTACAATACACCTTGAACTTGACCGCAATGTGCCTCCAGTTGGCATTTACACGGTTATTTGCCTTTAATGAATGCCAAATAAACCACAAATTAAAGCGGCCATCAATATTGTACAATTTAATGGTATACTTGAAATACTCACAATTAATATCTTTGTTCTTGCCCGGTCAGTGGGAATCGTACATTATGTTTTCCTGATCGAATACCTTTAGCGACCCGTTTTATGATGTGACATTTGCCTGTAGTTTCGCGAAAATGAGAGGTGCAAGGATGGGCTACCGTTAAACAACCCAACTATAACGGTAGCCCATCCTTGCACCGCTCAATGTAACTACTTAGAACAGGGCTACTGCGATTTGTCGGTATATATTTACCTACAGTTTTAATTGTTGTTTCAAAAACTATACGAAGTCGACAAATATCACGCAGAAATCTGTTTTTTTTTCAACTTATCATCGAATTCACGCAATGAAAGCATGAAACAGCTATTTCTATCTAGAACTCGTGTTAGTCCATTCCACACCACACAACTGTGGTCCAATTTAATCCGAAAATTACTTGTTAATATATGACAATTATAACGAATAAACTCTGAAGTGAACAACATAATTAAACAAAATTAAATAAAAACGTATAAAATGATTGGACTAGAGTTGGGTAGTTTTACGGTATACGTCAAAATGTGTGGCTTTTTCTAAAATTAGACAAATGGTCAAAAAAATTTTCGCTGACTTGGATCGAGAATACACCAATACCTAGCTTTATTTCTAAATTACATTTTCAATGCAATAGTTGCGCGTCGTGTGAGATCTGTTTTTCTAAACAATATTTTCATCATTTTATAAAAGACAATCGCTTAAGATCCTTTAGGTTAAGTTTGACTAACAGTCCTAATATACAGGGTGATTCAGGAGTCAAGAGCAGGAGTGATAGAGGTGATGAGGAAGCTGAGCTGAGCAACTTTCACTATGGGGCCACCCGAAATCGCACTAAAAGTTTAGATCTTTCATATTAAATTTCGGATGGTTAGCGATCAATTAGCTGTCAGTCAATATTTTTCTTATGATTTCGTAGTTCACTCCTGCTCAGGACTCCTGAATCAGCCTGTATAAACAATGAAAAACATGGGCAATGGATAATTTGAAACCTCCAACGTATCAGTAAATTTTAACACTGAACCCTAAAAGGCCTTAGGTAAACACACTGAAAGCTCAGTTAACTTTACATGGCCGTGAAGTGATATCATAGTAGAATAAACATAGCAGCAGGACGACCTAACTTTTATAAAAAACTCGACTACAAAAGCTAATTTTAAATCTTATTTTCTGCCGATAGCGGCAATGCTCTGAGGGGGTATTTGTGTGCGTGTCGTATGCCGTGCGCTGACGTATAAGTCGGTAGGCAGGTAATTTGAGCGGTTCTTGAGTTCCCACCATACCCCAGGATTCTCGGTTTACGAATGATTTGACGCCTAAGTGACGGTTTAGTGTTAACAATAAAACGAAAACCCCAGGTTATGGTTATCACAGTTGTGCTAAAAGTACTGACGTACTGTTTTCCCTGGGTGAGTAATATAAGACATAAGAACTTATACTATAATATTCATATTATATACGCTCATATTGAATAAGCATGTTTTGTATACCGTTCAAGGTGTATAACGACCGTTAGATATAACATCAAAATATCTATTTTTGTTAAGTATAACGTTAGTTAAGTATAATATCAATGTATATAACAATCATAACGTATAACGTTCATAATATCTTAGATTTATAATGTATATTACTCAATACATCTAACACAAAAATGCATAATGCTCGTATAGAATAATAGCCTCTACCTTTCTGGTAGCGGTACGGTGTTGTTGGGGTCGCAGTTAAACCTAACCTAACCTACGTTTCTGGTAGCGGTTCGGTTTTGTTGGGGTCACAGTTCAAACCTAACCGAACCTATGTTTCTGGTGGCGGTTCGGTTTTGTTGTGGTCACAGTTCAAACCTAACCTAACCTAAGTTTCTTGTAGCGGTTCGGTTTTGTTTGGGTCACAGTTCGAAGCTAACCTAACCTTACGTTTCGGCGTGTGCATGCGTTTCAGACAATTATATTTATGCCGAATAAAGAGAGCCCTTTTATATCTTTTAATCCTTATACTAAAAGATATTATGTATTATGACCGTAACGAAGACGAACTAAGTTAATTTGAGTGTTATATAAAAAAATATGATACCTACAAAGTAAATATTATGTAAATTGACGGTTATTCCTTATAAAACTATCGGTTTTGTTGTTATAGTTAACGTTCATTATATCTTGTGAACGTTATTAATATGAATTTATATATAATGTTGTTATATCTCGTGACAACATTATATACCAGAAGCGGTGGTAGCCTAGTGGTTAGGGCATGCGACTTTCAATCCGGAGGTCGCGGGTTCGAACCCGGCCCGTACCAATGAGTTTCCCGGAACTTATGTACGGAATGTCATTTGATATTTACCACTCGCTTTTCGGTGATTCGGTGAAAGGAAACCACCTAAGCCCAATAAGGCCTAGTTTCCCCTCTGGGTTGGAAGGTCAGATGGCAGTCGCTTGCGTAAAAACTAGTGCCTACGCCACATCTTGGGATTTAGGTAGCCGACCCCGATTGAGAATTCATTCTCAACAAATGGGACAAAGGCTAGGAGGATGATGATGTTGTTATATCTCGTGAGAGGCACCCGTTTTCCCTATATTTACCGTGAGCGCGACCTTAAGCAACGCCCTAGGGATCCCGCGGGCGATCCGCGGGATCAAATGAGAGTTTTATTTGAATTCCTCGGATAAGGGTGGCGGACACAGGAAGTTGCGAGACTGATGTTGTGAGCGTGATTTAAACTAGGGTTTCTTGCGCTTGTTTAGTAGGTAAAGGTGTCGGTTGTGCGACAACTATTTTTATACACGTAGGCACACCTTTACAACGATTAGAATAGACCACAAAATATCCTAATATTAACTACTAGCTGCGCCGCCCGGTGTTACCCGCTCATCCCACGGGAACACTATTTGTTTTTGGATAAAAAGTAGCCTATGTGTTAATCCAGGGTGTCAGCTACCTAGCTTCATGCGAAAATGTATCTAAATTGGTCCAGCCGTTTGAGCATGAAAAATGTTTACAAATAAATGTCTGATTCTGATTAAAGCGAAAGATTGAAAAAAAAATGCTTTGAGCGGAATTTTAACCCAAGTCTCCACGGCTTTCGAGCCAGACGGTTTAACTGCCAATTATTATATCAAATCGTTATTTTTATTTGGTGTACCTACGCTAGCAAACGTTACTGCTTTAATAAATAATAACTATTAGATATACTATTCTAGATTTGTATTCTGAATCTGTTGGGCGGAATTTCTTTCTCCTCTCATTACGCCAAAAAGTCTGGACGAATTTTAACCAATTTTAGTACAGGGATAGCTGGACATCCAAAGATTACAGAAAAGAGAAATTATACGTGGACGTCGTAGTCGCAGTGTTATTAATTTATGAACCATTTGGTATTCCCAAGAAACATCAGATTCTGTGGACATTGTCTTAAGTTAATCTTTTGCCACGCAATAATGGGGGCCGGAATGGAGTCTTTGTGCGGGTGTCAGCGGCAAAGAATAAAATTATATCGCGAATAATTAAACTTAAATACAGGCCGTAATGAGATTTATTATAACACTAGCTTGTACCGTGGTATTACTCGGATTTTTTTGAAAAACGATCTTAATTTACAAGTATACTGCAGACCTTTGTAAGTTGTGCCCAAGCGACTTCCGTAATTAATTTCTTTTTTTTTTCATACTATGACTGGGACAAACAAGCATTCGGCCCGCCCGATGGGAAGCAGTTACCGACGCTACCAGGAGCATCACACGCGCGTTGCCGACCCTTTAAGAACCTATTCACTCCCCTCTTGAAGAACCCCATACTGTAGCCCCCGGGAAAACCTCGGCAGGGAGCTCATTCCACATGCGGAGCGTTCGTGGTAGGAAATTCCTCTGGAACCGTACAGTTCTCGACCATTTAGGCTCCAGTGGGTGAGGATTAACACCCTGCCGATGGCGAGCAGTGCGATGGTAGAAAGTAGCCGTGTGTTAGAGATCGGATAGACTGCATCAAAGTAAGTAAGGAAAAAAATCAACGGTAAAATAGATATATGATGAACTCATTATAAAAATGTTAAAAAGGAAGTTTTCAAAGGAACCAGATTTTGACAAGATGAATTAGAACCGAAACATTATAATATATCCTGCTCCAAACAAACTTACAAGAATGAAAAATGTGTCTATTCATGGTTAATTCCTACATTTTTAATACTAATTCCTGCAATAAGTAATCAAATATACAAAGGAAACAATTCAAAGCTTAATAGGAAAAGTAATTAAGCAATTGCGAAATAAATGGCTCCTTGGGGATAATCGTGAACAACTCTGTGAAGTCTCATAAAAGGCCTTATTCCTTTTAAAATTTAAGTTTTCATATTATGACAAATATATTGATAATTTCAACCAACTTTTTGAAGTGTATAATACTTTTCCCCGATTTCCAGGTATAGGAGCTATTTCATGCTTTCATTGCGTGCAATCGAAAATAAGTTGAAAAGCTAATTTTCCGCGTGAATTTTGTCAATTTCGAGTAGATTTTGAAACAAAAAGCATCAATGAAAAATTAAAAAGTTTCAAATATTTACCAATAAATCTCAACAACCCTGTTTTAAGTACTATTGATAATACGTTAAGAAACATGTTTGATCATAGATAGAAATTTCTAAAACAATCTGCATTTTTAAACGGATTAGGAGCCTTAATTCCATGTCTTATTGGCATTGTGACAAAAGCGAAAAAAGATCCGTCCTATCTCGACTCTACTTTAGAAACAACGTTTCTGAAAGTACGCACAAGCCACGGGATAAACTCAGTCAACAAATAAAATCGATTACCCAACTTCTGCTAGAGGTAAATTTGATTCACTTTGGGACTGTTGTGCTGGACCCTTTTCTTGTAAACTTTGTTTAGTTCGCCACCGAAAAGAAACTTTCTCCATGTTAACGAATTGGAGGTTTAATTTATTGTGTTCTATTCATGTATCCACGTGTATCTAAGTCTATGAGACTGTTTTGCTGCTTTCAGCAGTATTTACTTAAGGCCGGCAATGCACTTGTGACTTTTCTGGTGTTGCAGGTGTCTATGGGCGACGGTAATCGCTTTCCACCAGGCGATCCCTTTGCTCATTTGCAAAAACAATCTTCTTCAATGCCTGCCTAATGTCCCCTTCCGCAATACCCAATGACTGTGACATACCAAGGTATTTATAGGTTTTAGCTTCGGATATAGATCTGTGAGACATAGTCTCAGAAAGTTGTAAGTTCGCCGAATTTACGAGTTTCCCCCACTGTACGTGCATGACCGCATACTTATCTACACCAAGCCAAACTCTATTTTGATGCCGCTACTGAAGGTTTCCGTTACTTCCAGTAGTTCCATCAGATCCTGGCGTTTTGGTGCATATAGCTTGACATCGTCTATGTAGTGCAGATGAGAAATGACCTCACCCCCTCTTCGAAGCCGGCAACCTAGTCCTGAATCCTTCAGCAGTGTACTGAGCGGTCTAGTGGACTGTGGTCCACTGCCTCATACCTGCGCCTGAAAAGGATCTTAGAGCTCTCCAGCCATGAATAAGGCACCGAATCATAGGCCTTCTTATAGTCAATTCATTCATGAATTCAGTAATTCATCACATTCCGGAATCCAGGGAGACTAGATATGCAATTAGACTTTTTCTGAAATCTGGATATTTATCATGGAATATATCTGGTTCTCTAATTTATCACCGAAAATTACACATATATGGCCGATCGATAATCACTTCCCAACGAATGATTCACATAAATTTATTTCGCCGACTGATCATTTCCCAACTTATCAAATGATTTTGTTTAATTTCCCAACCTCAAATTGTTGTAAGAATAAAATTGAACTTTATGTTACCAATTCATGACAACTCTATTTATGAAGTACAGCACTAGAACCATAAACCTACTTTGTTCTACTTATCAGTTGTCTGTGGAATTCTCTCAAATTAAACTACGTTATAAGTGATTTTCGGTTTTATTTCATAAAATATATCACAAATGTTGGTTGGTAAGTCGAATTCGGCCAATAATAGTCAAGTAATAGTAGTAGCGAAAAGGGAGAACACCAATATACCTGTCACCTGTCTCCCTGGAAACCGGAACGTGATTATAAAACTTTCGTCATCCTGGATATTGGCGAGTTGCCACCTAGCTTTGTCCCTCTGAAACATTCCTACAACAGATTCTATCTGCAAGGTAACTCAAACAAAAGCTTTGCTACGTAACTCAAACTCGTGTAACATGAATAGTAACATGCATGCGGATATTTTCTCGCCCGTTGTGAATGCAGACTGGAGCTGCTAAATTAATTAACTCAACACAACTTCGCACAAGTCCTTAACACCTAAAACCGCGGCGTGATCACAGTACACATTTTCTGAACCATGTTTTATTTTTAACATTCTGTACGAAATAAGACGAAGATGTATAAAGTACGAATAAGTCGTCCGTACTGTTCATTGATAAAGCTTGAATTTATGAACTTAGGTTGAAATAGATATAAATAGGGTTTTCATACATAATTATATTAAAGTTTACTACAACTCGCCAATAGATGGCGCTGGTAGTACTGTTTTTGGTATTTTTACTTCATGCTTTTGAGTTCTAAAAAATACCACTATATTTTAAAAATATGTAATTTAATTCTTACTGATAATAACATTTAAAACACACGTACTTATTATAAATATTCAAGTCAATTATTAGTAACCCAATTATCTGACCCCAACACAAACTAGTTATTCAGATTTTTCCTGAAAACATAAACGCTCAAATGTATTTTGTATACATTACCTCCACAACAATTTGCCACAAGTACCTATATATGTGTGATTATAAATAAAGTGTTGTGTTTATATAAATCAGTGCTTCATTGGGATCCTTTTAGGGACTTATATAAAATAGGCCATGAAATCCTTAACTTTGGCATTCACAGGAAAGACCCGAACCTAAATCTGTTTTAGACCCTAATAGCACACTTACTTAGTTTTGTTTTGCTCTAGGGTTCCGTAACCAAAGGTTAAACACGGGACCCTATTAATAAGACTCCACTGTCCGTCTGTCTGTCACCAGGATATATGCACGTAATGTGAAAGTTTAATTTCAATAATACATATGTTTGATCATGTGCGACGCCTCAGTAACCAATCAAGTAATCAAACACATAATCGCAATAAAATGGGCGCTGAATCGAGTGGTGTCACGTAGGATTTGTTTCCCGAGCAAATATGGAGTCACCCTCTCGAATAATTGTAAATAAAAGGCATTTTATGTACAGTTAAGTGTAAAAATATCGATGGGCTCATCCTTAAAAATATGTTCTATCGCTCTCATGTCAACATTGTTATGATTCAGATACAGATTTTTTTATTTCTTAATAAATAAATAAATATCGGACAACCTCACACAAATTTTAAAGGGCTGGCAACAGTGGCAACGCACTTGTGACTCCTATGGTGTTGCAGGTGTCTATCGGCGATTCGCGCGCGAACTAGTTGTGATTTTTACCTTTTCGGCCATACGCCCATATTTTTATATGGAACTATACACAAATAACATAAAAAATGAATTTCTGATATTTATTTTACACGAAAACGATACCAGACAAGTCCTAGTAGACTTAACTGACCAGCAATAAGAAAGGAAAAAGAGGGTATACTTGGTCCTATTCGACCCGCTCTCCCACCTCACAGGGGACGAATCTGACTTCCCTCCCCATCTGAAAATAATCACCGCAGAACACTATCTGTGGTAGAAATTTCGTGGTTAACAACTCTACTATTAGTAACTGAGTATAAATAAAGTAGTAAATAACTGACTATGCAAAGATAGGATAATCAACATTTACAAATAATCATAATAATATTATAAACGTGAAAGTTAATAAAATAGACGTTCGTTTCTCTTAATATGAAAATACGATTGATAGACGGTCACCAGTGTGTTCGGAAATCGTCGTAAACAGCCAATTGTTGCATTGTCTCTTGCAAGACCAATGTGCAATATCTATCGCCGAGTAAGGTATTAGTGCAGATGCACTAATCCATCCTCGCTACATGCACTAATATATCCTCGGATAACTCCACAAAGATTCAAAAATTGGGCAAGTGCGAGTCTGACTCGCGCATGAAGGGTTCCGTACCTATATATATATATATATAATCTGTAACAAGTTTGTTGTATGGGAGCCCCCCTTAAATGTTTATTTTATTTTATTTTTAGTATTTGTTGTTATAGCGGCAATAGAAATACATCATCTGTGAAAATTTCAACTGTCTAGCTATCACCGTTCTTGAGATACAGCCTGGTGACAGACGGACGGACGGACGGACGGACAGCGAAGTCTCAGTAATAGGGTCCCGTTTTTACCCTTTGGGTACGGAACCCTAAAAAGTATGTTTTGCATTAAGTCCATCACTTTCACTCAATAGCCTAGAACATTTAGATTCCATACGATTATTGAATACCTGAAAGTCTAGGTAATTGTTTTTTTTTATTGTCAATATCAATTAACGAGTACTAAAAATTTAGTGTATATTTTTATTTTGATATTTATTTTTTTGTTTAATAAATAATCAATGATAAGTTCAAGAGTAACAACTTAACAACTTTGTGATAAACAGAGAGGCGGACAGACAAGCAGCACAGGCTTAGTAATAGAGATCGTTTGAGAACCTGTATTTGTATAATGGAAACCTAAACTCCGCGAAACTGAATAATACGTAGACCTTTTCCATTATTCCCGCCATTTTGGAGTCGACTGACGACTCCTTATCGTTATTACATTCGCGAAACGAGACCTCGACATAGGTCAGTGTTATTATACGTAATGGTGTCGCGATGAAAAAATATTGCCAGAAAAACATGAATAACTACAGCAGTATAATACATAGGTACATCTCGGCAAGTGGCAACAGGTTCAGGCACTGAAGGTACAAAACAGGTACAGAAGTCAATCTACATACAAGTGCGCTCGAGCAAATGCACACAAAGACATTTCTCACGGAAACGATATCTCGGACCAGTTCAAATCAGTGCGAGCACGAGTGCCAGCCGCTTGACGTGTCCGTGAGCAATATATATGTGTGCGTTTGCTCGAGCGCGCTTGTATGTAGATTGACTTCTGTACCTATCTGTTTTGTGCTAAAGAAAAAACTAGGAGTGGCAGTGGTCTAAGTATGTATATCGTCGTCTAATACCCATAATACAAGCCTTCTTGACTAATCTTAAACTTGAAAATGTGACCTCAGCTACATTATTGGGAATCGAGTTAGACTCTAGCTTGAACTTTAAACTCCATATACAAAAGCTTACAAAACAGTTATCGTCTTTTGTATATGCTCTAAATCACCTAAAGCGTTTAACTGACCTAACTTCCGCTCTTTCAGCCTATTATGCATATGCTTTAATACTCCAGGATGTCCTACGGACTCATTTTATGGGGTAATAGCACAGACATAGGAAAAATATTTATCTTACAAAAAAAGTGCGTTAGGATATTGGCAAACATAGATCAAATGGAATCGTGTAGACCCCATTTCATAAAATACAAAATTTTTACTGTCACGTCCATGTACATTTTGGAGTCGAGTAAATTTGTTAGAAAACATATAGATTTATATTCACAGATAACCCAAAACAAAAGAAATGACCGAAATTTAAATAAACTAAGATTACCTTTTTCAAAATTAAAGTTCGTTACATCCAGCCCGCACTATATGACAATAAAAATTTATAACCACTTACCTAATTTTATAAAAAATGAGACCGAACTAAAATCGTTCTGTACAAAATTAAAAGCTTATTTAGTCGATAAATGCTACTATAATATAGACGATTTCTTTAATGATAAAGTGTAGAATCTGAAGTTATAAAAATTTGTATGTATAACTTACTTAAAAATAATAGTTATTAAGCTGTAGATGCCCTCTCATATTGCTGCGCCCTATTCAGGGTATCACATGTAAAACTGCCCTATATTGTACCTACCTTTATAGCTATGTGATATGCAATAAAAGATATTATTATTATTATTATTACTAGATCTATTTCGATCTAGACTAGATTGATGTGTGAGGTTGTCTGATATTTAATTTAATTAATTTAATATAATTAATCAATATTTTACAACCTACTTATACAAAATCTGTCACAAGACCAATTCTTTATTTAATGATTTGCATGTCATGAGTAATAGGATTAATGTTTAGCCAGTGCATACATATGCGACCTCCAATTTTATGCAGTCACAGTCACAGTGGCGGAAAAAAAATATCATTGTGGTGTATTTTGTACGATAGTTACCTTTAAACCAAGGATACTTTTTTTCTCCAAATAAAATGGAAAGAGTTCGTGATTCTGAGTAGAAATTTACCTAAAATATCTAAAATCTAAAAAAAGTGTGTACGTGGGTGTACAGTACAACAAAATAAAAAATGGCCTTGAGTCGAGTTTCAGTGTTCACCATCTGTTTATAGACATTGAAGAAGCACGACATAAATTGCAGCGCGCCGTTTTATTTGCATATAAAATGCAATTTATTTAGTCATTCAGAGGTGACTCACCCGCGCGTAAGAAAATTACTTCTGAGCCTGTTGCAGAACCCGGAAGATTTTTTCTCA
Organism: Apotomis betuletana; assembly: GCA_932273695.1. NCBI lineage: Eukaryota > Metazoa > Arthropoda > Insecta > Lepidoptera > Tortricidae > Apotomis > Apotomis betuletana. The sequence continues at coordinate 18,370,832 of OW026312.1, forward strand.
ATCATGCAATGAAATATCGTCATAACGTGCGTTATAACAGGCTTCGAAGTATCACGTTTCGGGCGCAACAACTCGACAGATCTGTAAAGGAATTTCGTACAAAATTGAAGGCCTAGGCCGAGAAGTAATTCTTTTTAAACATGGCGTCTGTGTTCATGAACAGGTAAAAAAGCTGAATTATATATTTTTTTGTAGTGGTATTTTTTAGGGTTCCGTACCTCAAAAGGAAAAAACGGAACCCTTATAGGATCACTTTGTTGTCCGTCTGTCCGTCCGTCTGTCAAGACCCTTTTTCTCAGGAACGCGTGGAGGTATGAAGCTGAAATTTATATCAATTACTCAGGTCTACTGTCCCTTGAAGCTGTGAAAAAATCAAACTTCTAAGCCAACGCAATCAAAAGATACAGCCGTTTATGCCGCAAATTTTCGACACTTGCAAGGGAATCAAAACCTACAGGGTGCTTCCCGTGAACTCAGAATCTTGAAATTTGGTACGAAGCAACGTCTTATAGCATAGATAAAGGAATAATTACGAAAACCATAAATTTTTTTTTAATACCTATACAGCCGTTTATGCCGCAAATTTTCGACACTTGCAAGGGAATCAAAACCTACAGGGTGCTTCCCGTGAACTCAGAATCTTGAAATTTGGTACGAAGCAACGTCTTATAGCATAGATAAAGGAATAATTACGAAAACCATAATTTTTTTTTTTAATACCTAACTTTGCACCTAATTTATATGGGGCGCTATACATACCAGGTGCAAACTTAACTTAACCACTTAGGGATGGAAAGTGTTTGTACGGAACCCTCGGTGCGCGAGTCCGACTCGCACTTGGCCGGTTTTTTTTTCTATTGCATATGTTTGAGAATAGCACTATACATGCCTTAGCCGGGAAAAGGGCTTGCCGGCTTCGTAACACTATCCGTCCATATCTATCTACTCACCCGGTAAGCCCCTCGTTTCCAGCGTCTGCAGTATGTACTATTAATTTGCAGGCATTAAGTAAACGTGAGTAAGTATGTAAACACATTATTGTACACAAAAACAATTAAAAATTACTCTACGAAGGCCGAGGAAATCGTAGAGTATGTACGTGTGAAGACCGGAATTATCCTGAGGGTCGTGAAGTTGGAGTCTCGCCACAAAGTGAATTTTAATTCTTACGTGTTGAGAGTTCCGACTGACCAGCTTCATGAAGGAAGAATTTCGGCCGAAAGGTGTTTTATTCCGGCGTTTCCGCGGTCGGCTACCCAACACTACGGACTTACGCAACACATCGTGACCAAGTCTAGTGTTTTAATATGTAATATGTATGTTAGATTGTAAGGTATTTATCAATGGGCCTTTGATGTCTGAAATAAATGAATTATTATTATTATAAAAATATATCAATTACAAATAGGGATCTCTTCTAGTTAACCTTTGAAGAGGATAGACAAATTAACAGCGTGTACAAAATTCAAAATAAAATAATAAACTATTTCACATATAAACATGCATTCATAAAATATAAATATAAGTAAATTATCAGCGTTAATAATCAGCTCTGAATAAAGTAATAGAAAGTCCACTTTCAGAACTTCAACTGGTTAACGCGATGGATATAGTTTTAAGTGTAAAAGTTTTATTTCAATATACTAAGTTTTGGCGTGGGAAGAACAAAACTGACAGGATAATAGATATACGTATCTTCATACTCGTAATTACTATTTCATCGCATTTGCTCGTAAATCTTGAGTTCACATGCCAGAAAAGCGGCTGGTAAGACTTTTTTTAAATTGAAAAGCTTATCGTTTTAATTATATTACTAACAGGAGACGTAGAGACATTGTTTGCACTATAAAGACGCATAGAAAACATGCCTTCTTTTCAAGATTGACGACGCGGTTGGCGCAGTTTGCAGACACCTGCCTACTGATTCGGCGGTCCCGGGTTCGAATCCCGGCCGGGGCAAATATTTGTGTAATGAACTCGAATATTTGTTCTTGGGTCATGGATGTTATCTATATATGTATTTATATATTATGTATATCGTCGTCTAGTACCCAAGCTTTGCTTAGTTTGGGACTAGGTCGATTTGTGTATGATTGTCCCGTAATATTTATTTATTTATTATTTTATTTAAGATTTATTATTTTCTTAGGCCCTCTACTATATAACAGACTTAAAGCGAGGTTTAACTTGTATGCACTGCGTAAACAACTTTGTATAGACAATTGTAGTTCTACAAAGTAACCGCTGGGGCGCTGTACTGTGAAAACAGTGATGTGAAAAATTTATTTTTAGCACAAAAGAAGTGTATAAGGGCTGTGTGTAACACCCACTACCTGGCACATTGTAAACCTTTATTCCAAGCTACGTCTTACCTTTACCATGCATGTATATTAAACAGATTGCATTATTTGTAAAACGACATCCTGAATATTTTATAAAACATGATCAAATTTACACTAGATCAACTAGACATAAGGATAAACTATACTTGCCTCGATCCAAAACGCATGTTTTTGAAAACAATTCTTATTGTATGGCAATTAAAATTTTCAATAATTTACCGATGTATGTACAGGAATGCCCCCTTAATTTTACAAAGTCATAACAAGTTGGCTTCTTGAAAAATGTTATTATTCCATCCAAGACTTTCTGAATGAACAATATAATAATAATGATAATAACATTTAAAACAAATATATTCCCCAATTTTGACATATTGTAATCTATTGTAATCAAATTAATAATAAGTCGACATTTAATATAGAATTGTGCCTACTGTCTAAGTTATGTTCTTCATAATATCGTAAACAGCGAACAAAAATGTATTATATTGCATGCCTATTTTAGGTCGAACATGAACTTCCTGTGTGTTATCAACATCCATTGTAGCTACACTGTTCTTGCAATAATAGTACATTACTGCAGAGGCCGCGAAATAGGGAATTATTGGCCGAGTAGTAATAGATGGCCGAGTGATAACGAGGCCATCTAGAGATACGAGGCCGATAATCCCTGTTCGCGCCGAGGCTTGTATAGTGCTTTTCTCAAATAAATACAAGGAAATAATACAAATGTTCAACTTATATATTCATATAAAAACAAATTTATTTCAAATTTAGTAAAAAAAAACAAATTTATTTTTTTAAGCTGTTCGGGTCAATGTTTTTGCCACCAAATGTTAAGATGATTCTATTTATTAAAAAATGACAACACCTTATTAATTAGATATTGTTATATTTTTTAACAATAAACGTGATTCCTTGTTTATTTTTTTGAATATCTGATTTAATCGAATTGAATAATCTAGTTAAATATAAGAAATAAAACGTAAATATACATGCACAAACTAAGTTTTTTTTTATTGGCAGTATGCCATAGATTATCAATAAAAGAAATAAACCCCACTGAAACAAAAGACAATCTCTTTGTTGGCTACGGCCAATAATGTTGTATGAAATTCCTTTATATCGTTCTAATTTGAAATTAGAACGAATCTTCAACAATTGCTATACAATGACGTATTTCGCGTTCTATTACCACGATCATAAGAACGACATTTCCTTGGATGTTTGAGAAAATATCTTTATCTTTATCTTTACTATTCTCCATACAAATCGTTTACGCTGTCGCTTGCGAGTACGGTCATGTTAACTCATGATAAGGGTACTGAACATTATTTGAACATTTAAAATGTTGCCAATTGTGTGGAATTTTCCTACCTTTGCAAAAAAAAACGGACAAGTACGAATCGGACTCCCGCACCAAGGGTTTTGCACAAACCTGTTGTAAGTAAAAGTTAAATTTAAGCTTTTCGCAATTTTTCCTTTATCGTCTGTGCTATAATAAGTTGCTTCGTACCAAATTTCAAGATACCGAGTTCATGGGATGTACACTTGTACAGTCGCCATCAGATATATCGCAGCATATAACGCGTTCATATATATCTGAACATGTACTGTAACGCCCAGTAAATAAGAGTCGTGTTCAGATATTTATGCAAGCCTTATATGCTTATGCTGCGATATATCTGATGGCGACTGTACACAGAAGTACTTACCTACCTATTGGTTTTGATTCCCTCGCGAGTGTCGAAATTTTTCAGCATAAACGGCTGTATCTTTTGATTGCGTTGGCTTAGAAGTTTGATTTTTTCACAGCTCCAAGGGACAGTACATAGACCTGAGTATTTGATATGAATTTCAGCTTGATACCTCCACGCGTTCTTGAGAAAAAGTGTCTTGGCAGACAGACAGACGGACAACAAAGTGATCCTATAAGGGTTCCGTTTTTCCTATTGAGGTACGGAACCCTAGAAAGTCGCGGACGCCTTCAAGTTATACTCATATTTATTCCTAAGCTTCATTTCTAAAACCTCGACTCCCACTGGCGCCTAACCGGGTACAAAGGCATGTAAATGAGGGTTAAGATGTTATGTAAGTTCAGCGTTAACCTTAAGAAGGGCAATGCATAAATAATCATCTTTGAAAGTGACGAGGGATCGTTTGAACTTGTATAATAAAAATAACAAACGGTACTTTGCATCTGGTAATTTTCATGAAGAAAAAAGAAATTTCAAGATGTCAATCAATTACATTTTTTATTGGAATCAATGTCTATATGGGACTTATAATACCTACACTTAGACTGCCCATAAAGTCAGCAATGACCGTCAAAGTTCAACATTCCTACGGAGCGTTAAAAACGTTTCATACATATGCAAATGGCCACCTACTCGTAAGTGTGACGTCATTATATGTTATGGCTACCAATTTGTAGGGAGACAATAAGTAATTTGCCATTTTTGGTGTGATAAAGTGCGTTTAAGTACATGGTTGTCATACAATTAGTGTCTTGTAAATTATGAGGATTCTGAAAACAATTTTAAATTTTTTTAAAAATATAGCTTACCTGGAATATTTCTTAAAAAATATAGTTTACCTTGAAGTAATTTTTTTTTTTCATGACATATTAAGCTAGTATTAGTCATTTAACATCAGTCGTGATGTTATTATAAGAAACAATTCCACACAACATCTTACCAGAAAGTGTGGAGATAGTAAAAAAACTGTTTATTCGACGAAAAGACGAAGATAAAATCAAATACTTTAGGAATGATTTCCGCGAGAAATTATCCTTTATCCTTCCCTGGAACTCAACCTCTCCCTATATCAAACTTCATCTATTAGATACCTATTCTCACTTAAAAAGAGCGGTGACAACCTCACTGCGCAATAAGACAACTGCGCAATGAGTTTTGATCGCTCTTTTTACGTGAGATTAGGATAACAACCATCCAAAAATTATTACAAACTTTATCAATTTATAATATTAGGGGGATAGTTCATCCCAATTCAACGTAATATAAATTATGATTTCATGACAACACTTCGCGTGGGTATCATCTCTAATGCAAAGCAAGTCGGAATTGTAGATAATAGGAATCGGTGTCATCCAACCAATTAAGTGCTGATTATTGCGTGAAATTACACTGAAACTGATGCTCATTTGCAGCCATGCCGGCAGTTGTATCGTTGGTAATATTCCTTGTTGCTATTTCACAGGTAAGGTACTTTAAATAATAAATAAACTCACCTACAATTATTCTTCCTCTTTGCGTCGATTGCCTCATTGCTGAGGGTCGTAATTTTCTCGGAAGTCTCTCCCGGATAATGCGCCGCCATCTGATCCTATCAGTAGCCGTGTGTCGCATCGTGAACTGTTGTGCCAAGGGTTGGGCGAATCTGGTCTGTGTCGGGATCCTGCCTCTTGGTCGCTTCCCTTCGACTTTCCCGGTGATCATCATCATCATCATCATCTCAGCCATAGGACGTCCACTGCTGAACATAGGCCTCCCCTTTGGACTTCCATATATACCGGTTGGAAGCGACCTGCATCCAGCGCCTTCCGGCGACCTTTATAAGGTCATCTGTCCACCTTGTAGGTGGACGTCCTACGCTGCGCTTGCTGGTCCGAGGTCTCCACTCGAGCACTTTTCGGCCCCATCGGCCATCTGCTCTGCGTGCTATGTGGCCTGCCCATTGCCACTTCAACTTGCTAATCCGGTGAGCTATATCGGTCACTTTAGTTCGTCTACGGATTTCCTCATTTCTGATTCGATCACGTAGAGACACCCCGAGCATAGCCCTCTCCATTGCACGTTGAGCGACTTTGAGCTTTGAGATGAGGCCGATAGTGAAAGACCACGTTTCGGTGCCGTAAGTCATCACTGGTAACACACATTGGTTGAAGACTTTCGTCTTGAGACTTTCGTCCCGGTGATCATCACTTAATAATTATTAATATTTTTTAATTAGGTTCATTGCAATACATAGCCTAACTAGCTGTGCCCCGCGGTGTTACCCGCTCATCCCACGGGAACACTAAATTTATTCGAGATGAAAAGTATCCTATGTCCTTTCCCGGGTCTCAAACTATCTCCATACCAAATTTCATCTAAGTCGGTACAGTGGTTCAAGCGTGAAGAGGTAACAGACAGACAGACACACTTTCGCATTTATAACATTATAGTATACTACCTGTGCCCCGCGGTGTTACCCGCTCATCCCACGGGAACACTAAATTCGGGATGAAAAGTATCCTATGTCCTTCCCCGGGACTGAAACTATCTATATACCAAATTTCATTTAAATCGGTTCAGCGGTTAAAGCGTGAAGAGGTAACAGACAGACAGACAGACAGACAGACAGACAGACACACTTTCGCATTTATAATATTAGTATGGATAGTATGGATAGTATGGATAAGTGTCGGTCCGGCCCAGGTATAGTGGCGTTACAAACAGCTTTCATATGGCAATAATGATCAAACGTCATATATTTGCATTATTAAACGTCAGCAGCGATTGGCCAAGGATTTGTCATTAACCAAATTCAAAACATTGTTTACCGGAATGCTGCTCAATCCTTCGTTCTTCTTGCGAAATAAATACTGAATCCTACTGAAAAAGCTTGACTTTCATCACTGTGGATAGTTTTGGCTTTATTATGCAAAAATTACTTGAAATTTGCGGAATATTTAGTCCTGTTTCCTCTTTGTGACATTCACCGACTTACAACGTCAGTTACCAAAAATTTGTCGTTACCAGTAAAATAAATTAGTACCACCTAAATCCGCAATATGGCTTAGGCTGAAAAACACCCTGGTGAGCTATACATTAATATAAAAAGAAAAAAACTAAAAATAAACACATAACTCTATTCAATAGTCTCAAAGAAAACTTATAAACGCTAAAATTTAAAGCGCTAATAATTAATACATCATTCAATTCTTAAATTTGTTTTTTTTTTTTTTATTGGGTAATGGGATATTTCATTTTTTACGATATACGTAACGAATCCAAAAACCATTTTAGGGAATATGGAACAAATATTCGAGTTCATCATACAAATATATGCCCTTGCCAAAATTCGGACCCATCAGGACCTCAGGCTCAGTAAATACATTTTCATAATATAAATGTTTGTAATTTGTTTCAGATCATATCAGACAAGGTCTGCGATTCTAGAGTACGTACTACTGGTGGATATAATGTTTTCTTCAGTTTCCTTGATTGTCACACATGTATATAAAATAATTTTAACGGATTATATTTCGTATATTCATTCGTGTGTCAGGTAGACTCAAATAATGAATATACGCGATATAATAAATTTAAATTATTTTATTTACAGAAATAATACATTTATTATGGGTCAAAAATAAAATATACAAATAACAAATTTACAAGGTATCTGTGAATTAATTCGATAACATTGACATTTCTATATTAACGAACATACGGATAGACTTTAATTAGTCTTCTTTTATGTTACGTTCATAAGGATTTTGTTTTTGCTGTTATTTTTTTATTATATGACGATCGACGTTATATATACGATCATTTTATGTTACAAAATTAAATCTAATCTATTGTCATTATTTTTGGAGGCATATTATTGCACAAAAGGGGAATATTAAGTTCATATTGTTGTAATAGTTAAGTATGCTTTACGATAGAATGACTGACTACATTTGCGGCAATTTCTTCTTTTTTTTTCTTTACTTGGGAAGCCGGAAGCTTAATATGGCTGCATCCGTTTGTCAGTGATCGGCAGGGGGCGGGGCTAACTCGCCGTGCCTGCCCGGAGTGGGCAATTTCTTCTCAATAATGGTCTCCACTTATGAAATAAAGTTTGACTCAGACATGTACAAGTGCCTTTGTGGCCTTCTTGCAGAATAAAGGTCATTATTTCAATGCTTTTGGAAAGCACTACCTTAATGACCTGGATCAGGATCTACGTTTAGATGTGCCATTCTCGAGAACGTTCCCTGATTTGTTTGGGAACGAACATTCTCGAGAACAAAATGTTTACAATGAAGCGAAAAATTTAAAAATTTTATGGGTCAGACAGGATTCGAACCTGCGTTTCCAACGGCTTTCCGGGCCAACACGGGCGTCCTACCAATTGGACTACCGAACCAGATGTCAGAGCCATTGAATCTTTCAACCAGTTGCTTCAACATGCCTTAGGGTGGCATCGTAGCGCCATCTACCGTAAAGATTTAGACTTTATAGTCGGCACCATCGTCTCAAATTTGTTGAGAATCGATAGTAACGATGTGCTACACCCGTTTTTTTTTGTATATTCCCGTTCCCGCTCGCTTCTTTATTAATATGACAATTTTGTTCAGTGTAAAGGTCGAGGCTGCGTTTCTGGGGTACGTTATTTTATTTAATGTAGGTATACCTGTATTAGTAATGAACGTATAATACCTACAGAAACTAAAATACTAACTATAAACTAAGAATTTAACTAACTAAAATAATTATATGCTAAAACGGAGTAAATTTAATATAAAAAAAGACTTTAACACCGGGGTCATGGTCCTGAAGACGCTGGCAACATTTCCTCGCAGAATAGCAATGCTAATACGTTGAGCGAGGAAGCTGCCTGCTCTTCGGTCCCCCGTGGTGTTGGCCAGTCTTTTTCCAATCTGCTTGAATACGTGAACATATAATATTATATTATTATTACACATAATGTTGTGTGACGGTTTTCCTCAAACGATTTGAGACTTAATGTCAACCCTGGGCCATTTTATTTTTTGTTGTACAGCCCTTCGTTTAGATTTAAGATATTTTAGGTACCTATTTTCTATTCAGGATCACGAGCTGTTTTGATCTAAATTGGAAAAAGTGTCCTAATATTTGTTCGTTCCATTCCGTTACCATTTCCATATATAACCTACTATAGCGGTAACGGAATGGAGATACAAAAAATATTATTAACATTTTGGGACGCTATTTCTCCTAATAAGATCGAAAGAGCTCGTGATTCTGAGCTCACTTATTTATCACGTGATAAAACTCTCCGCTCCGCTTCGCTTCAGTGGAGATGCACCCTTACTCACGGCCTAAGGGCCAAAACACAATTACAAGATACGACATCGCATCGTCGTACGACGCGATATCGTGCCACGATGCGTCGTCGTGACGTGGAAATGAATCCAAAACAAACTTTACCTTCATGTGACAAGATGAAAAATTATAATTCATTTTACAAGCTCACGACGTCGCATCGTGGCACATGTCGCGTTGTACGCCGATGCGATGTCGTGTCTTGTAATTTTGTTTTGGCCCTAACAGCGGAACAAAAGGGAAATGGCGCTAAAAATTGCTCAAAAATTATGAAAATGAGGCAAGTGTTTCTGCCAGCGACGGCGAACCAAAGGTACACGTCCGGAAGACGGAACGTGACTTAATTCAAGCACGTGAAAATTATTGTCCGAGCGAGCGATGCGGTTCCGTTTCGGCTTGGCCTAAAATTCTTTCGTATGTCCGGATGTTCGGATTTCCGGTAGTTCTCGCTTGGAGGTCGCATTTCTCTACCTATTTTTATGAAATGTTGTAAGTTTTATGAAAGGTGCGTTAATTTTTTTTTTCTGTGTCGATTTTTTTCTTCGGAATTTTTCTAAATGGCAGGGATTTGGCGGTTGAAAACGTAAAAAAAATACAAAATTTCAACCATTTCCAAACAAACTGGCGAGGTATGATCTCACAGAGCTATAAAAATGCAATATTAAATACATGATACGTTTTTCGATATATTTTTTAAACAAAACACTTGACTACGAAATTTGGGCAGCCGAACATTACTAAACTTAAGTGCTGCAAATGCAATAATAAAAAGGGCGCAATGTGATAAAGGTTTGCCATCTCTGGCTTATATCAACAGTATCGCCATTATTATTCACTTCGATGGATTATTTCTTCGTTGTACAGTCAGTTGCGAAAATATTCAAGTAATGAACGCATTCATAAATATTAATGCTAGCAATATAAATACACACACACACAGGTATTCCCACACTTTTCACTAGTATTAAACTTATTTTAGCTTGATGAAGACGACGTCTGTGTTGCCATCGTAAGTACAGTCAGCGTTACAAAAAGTATCATTTAAAACTATGAATAATTTTTTTATATAAGAAATATTTGATACTATATTTTTAAGAGATATTATTTAAGATTATTCACGAAACTTCCTTAAGAAAATAAAATTATTTGTTACTAGCTGTGCCCCGCGGTGTTACCCGCTCATCCCACGGGAACACTATATTTATTCGGGATGAAAGTATCCTATGTCCTTACCCGGGTCTCAAACTATCTCCATGCCAAATTTCATCTAAGTCGGTTCACCGGTTTAAGCGTGAAGAGGTAACAGACAGACAGACAGACAGACAGACAGACAGACACACTTTCGCATTTATAATATTAGTATGGATATGTATATCCCACAGTTGTTTTTTATCTTTATTTATCAGAAAGAGGTTTTGTATCCGACAATAAGTATGACACTAATATTAAAAATGCGTGTTTTTACCTATATGTTTGTTACTTCTTCACACTAAAACAGCTGGTCCAATCTTTATTAAATTCGGTATTGAGGTAGCTGACACATAGGTTACTTTTTATGCGATAAAGGCGGGTAACACAGCGAGCGCAATTAATAAGTTATAAAGAGACTATTTGAAAATCCCAACGAGCCCTTTGACTTCCGGTCCGGTCACTACTTCAGTCTTAGCGACGAGCGGCAGCGGTGCGCGGCACATGTGTCTCGGTCACTCGTATAGATCTCTCGCTCAACCCCACTTGCCGCCGAAACTCGTGGCATGTCCGTTCCGTATTGAATTATTTTGGAAACCACGTGAGACTTGCTTTGCATATTGGATTATGTTGAGGGCACTGACCTTGTATGAAATGAATGGAATGGAATTCCAATTCTCGCGGGCTTCCAACACCAATGCAAGCCTGGTATTACAATGTTATTACAGAGGGCGCTTTAACGGAATATAATGCTTAATTTCACGCTTTGTGCGTCGCGGCAGCTCAGGTGTTAGAGCTACTCCGCTCCGGAAAAGTAGAAGTCATGAGTTCGATACGCAATTATTTATATTTTAGCTCTGTATAAAAATTAAAAAAAAAAATTTATCATCATTGGACAGTGTTATCTGAAAAACTGGCCATTCAATCATTTATAGAGAGCGGATTTGAAGAAGGGATCGTAATAATTATAAATATGGATATGATTGGTATGATTTAATATTTTCTCTTCACACAAAAATAACGTAACTTAGCAGAACAAAAAAGTAATTAAACCTTATTGGAAGCTTTTGTAAATATTGGGCAAAAATTATGATTATAATAAATAAAAACATCGTTAAACAATGAGTCATTCAAGTGAGTAATCACGTTTTATTATATTAAAGTGACATTGTTGACATGAACTATCATGTAGGTACGTAATAAATAGGAACTACTATCTTTGAGTTGTATAAAAATTCCTTTATTTAGAATAAAATACTTTTCTTTAAATGTAGTTAGTTGCAAAAATAACATTAATTTAATCTAGTTATTTATTTAGCTAAGTTTGCGGTGTGCGTTGTAATAATAATAGACTGTAAGACCTTATATAAACAACATGACGTGTATTTAACAAATTGCACTAAGTAGTCATATCCATATTAATATTGAGATCGCTACTTCAAATCCGCTCTCTAATCATTTAAGTGAAAATAGGTCTTTTTTTGCATGCTTGCCGCCCCGCTCGCCGCCCCGCTCGCCGCCCCGCTCGTCGCTACGACCGATATCGTAGCCGTCCGTGACGGTCAAAAGCGTACGCGTTTCAGTTTCCTTTAGGGCCTTATCACACTTGCGATTTGCGAGCGTATTTTCTATACAAATAAGCGACGCGGCGAACACGCTGCGCGATCGCCTTCATACAAAATACGCTCGCAAATCGCAAGTGTGATAAGGCTCTTACTCCCGCACACAGCGGCTTCTTGTGGAAGCGACAGCACATATGTCTCTTTTGCACGCTTGAAGTGGGAAAAAGACAGATGTACTGTCGCGGTCATAAGAAGCCGTAGTGTGCGCTGGCTCTTACTGTAAATGTTGTTCTCAACCCACAATTTGGCCGACTATACATTAGAATTAATATTTTTCTGAACATTTCATTTAGTGCAGCGACAATACATGTATGGCAGCCGTGAGTATTAGAATACGGTATTTCGCCATAGTGAATTTAATTATGTCATTGAAGCCACTAAAAACACATTCAAAAATACACGGAACCAAATGAACTACCACTAACTTTTGGACATTTTGCTACTTTTAAATGAACTAAAACTAAAAAGAAGACGTGTTTTGACTACTGATTTTTATGACGTCACAAGCCAGTATCTTCATAGAAACTTCATACTAACAAATCGTTTTTGACATTTCATAAAGAGTAGCTGATTTGAGCTGTCATCAAATACCGTATCGTTTTGAATTTTTTTTTAATTAAATTTAATAAGTGTTGAAACAAATTTCAAAAACAGGAAGTTTATTTTGTATCATTTGCTTTCCCTAAAATGTGAGGAACTTGGGAGTACCTAACTAAATACAAGTTGCTGTATAATTATTTTTTATTGTAATACAAGGAATTTAAAAATGCGTATAATTCCTTTATTAGAATTAACTTTTAGTTAATAACCATAAGATTTATTATTATTAATCCGTTTATGGCCGCTCGAAGCTTGTGCCAGTATCAGTTTTTTTGGTTTATTACCAATGCATGACTTCGGTGTTAACATAAGATTTACGTGACCAAAGTTCGGTATTAAAAAAACAACAATTATATTTGTTTCATAATATTTGTAATTAACTATAAATATTACCACTAATTTTCTAACTAATAGCTAATTTTCTACATTTTGCAGTGCATCGCGGATGGATGTGTAGCAAAGGTACGTGTAAATCCTTTTAATATTATACCTAAAAAGCGACACTTTGTGTGTGTATGTTTATTATATTCTTCACGACGACGAATTGCCTGAAACTTAGAACAGAGATAATTTATACCTAACTTAACACATAGGCTATGGGTAGACGAAAGTTGCGGTGAATGGGATGAATGAGTGAATTTTAATGTAATTAAAAGCACAATTTATTTACGAATGGATGATATGGATGAATGGACGTTTCACAAGTAATGAGTATTAATTTTCAGTGTACAGGCACCGTATGTCAAGCAGTGGTAAGTCTATTACAGTACTTTTATCTCACGAGCGCGGGTGAGCCATTTTTGTGTGAGTAGATGTACATGCACATTGGCTCTGTGTGGGTGAGCTCGGGAGCGTTCAGTGCCGGCTCACCCACACAGAGCCAATGTGCATGTACATCTACTCACACAAACATGGCTCACCCGCGCTCGTGAGATAAAAGTACTGTAATAACTAATATTATAAAATTCTAGATTTCTACTGAAAATTAGTTTTCTATGGAGACGGGTCATGATTTCAGGAAGAATATTAATAGCGTGATGCAGGATCGTCATTTGTTTTGTATGTGCGCGCGGCGCCATGCAATCTGGCGCTATCTGTTAGGCATAATTGCCTTTGTCCTCTCATCACGCCGAAACGGCTGGAAGGATTTTAACCAATTCTGGTACATGGATAGCTGGACATCCAAAGATGGTTATAGGATACTTTTTACTCGACTATACTCTAGCTAGTCCATACTAATATTATAAATGCGAAAGTGTGTCTGTCTGTCTGTTACCTCTTCACGCTTAAACCGCTGAACCGACTTAGATGAAATTTGGTATGGAGATAGTTTGAGACGCGGGAAAGGACATAGGATACTTTTCATCCCGAATAAATTTATTGTTCCCGTGGGATGAGCGGTTAACACCGCGGGGCACAGCTAGTAACTAATAAATGTAACATATAAAAATATCTACGAAGCAGGGTTTACTCACGTCGAAGAAGTGAAATATCACTCGACATTTTTCGAATCGGTTCGCAATTCATCATTAGGAGAGCCGATCAGTCGCGGCGGCGGCCAAACGAGCAGCGAGTTTACTATGTAAAATAATGTAGGTATTTAATTTAATAAAATACACGATTTTACAATCTTAATAAAATACACGATTTTACAATCCAATAAATCTTTAACATATACTAATTGAAAAAGAACAAGACTAATCTAAAACAGTATCACAAATAAAACAGGTGTGCTTTTCGCTAAAAATAAATCTCTTCCAGACAACTTTAATGATCACTGTTAATGGCATTCCAGTGCGCAGGTGATGGTTGCAATGCTACGGTGTGTATAAATCTCATAAAGTACCGACGGAAATTTTCCAAAATTGCGAAATTTTCCCAATGGAAATTTCATGGAAATAATAAAATTGAAATTGAAATAAAATTGATTTTCTAATTTAAGTTTTTTTTACGGAAACTTTCCAAACTTGCGAAACTTTCCCCATGCAAATTTCTTAGAAATTACTAATTATGAAATATTATTTCATTTTTTTTTTAAATTCTTTTGAAAATTTTCTGTAATTTTGGAAATATTCTCCGCTTTTTGGAAACTTTCGACAACTTGACCGGATGGTTTTAAATTTTATATTAGAATCATACCAACTAAAAACCTAAGGACTACGAAAAAGAACTGGCTAAATCACATTTGCAAATTTTTTCAAAACAGAAGATAGAATTTGTCAGATCCTTTATATAACTGTATGGCTTAAGCCATGGTATAAGAAGAACGAGATGAGACGGCTAGTGAGACTTCTACATGACTGATTAGTTGCCACTTTATGGTAACAAAATAATTATAAGGACAAAAATGTTTGCCATACAAAAAAAAATGCATTTATGTATTACAGTTGCCATGATGACTAAATTTTATTGTCGTTTTTTTTTTTGATGGGTGATTGTCCTGAGTCTCTCGTCTGTACAAGGTGATCGTGAATTGGCGGATGGCACTAACCCCCACCTGGGGACCTCCTATTCTGCCATATTGTATGTAAATATGTTAATGCTGTGTCACCCGAGGGTGACCATGACCAGCTGAGTGTAGTGTATGTATGTGAGTGAGTAAGAGTGTGATATAGTGATTGTGTTGTGTTGACTGGGTTAATGACTGGTGATTTAATGATGATACTGATGGGGTCTCCCCATTATTTGTGAAAGTGGCTGGGGCAGTCCGGCCAGCGATTTCCCCGAACGGGACCTCCCTCGAGTATTATATCAAGGGAATCGTGGAGTATTATAACACACCACTGGCAACACAGATCCCAATTAACAGAACCAACCAACCAATCATAGCGTGATGACGTCAGAAGTCCACCAGTCAATCCAGAGTAGCATATACCTTGTTTACTTATACCATGGCTTAAGTAAAAATGTAGTGAGTAGTAAAAGTGTAGCGAGTTTTTCCCCTATTTTAAATAGTCATATGATGATCTGAAGAACTCTTGCGGCTGTCGACTAAAAAAAAGCATTTGAAGAAAATGGACATAGCCAAGTATTTCCCTTATCCTTTCAAATGCAAACTATTTACGAATTATTAAAAAATATTATGTGTATAGTGCGCAGGACTCAAATGTATAGCTGAAGTAAGTATATATATTTGTATACCTATAGATTTAGATTAAGATTTAGATTCATAATATAAAATGTCAAGTATCAATTACGCTAAGACCATTTACATGCATTTATACTATGATCGTGATAAAGATAAAAATTAGATAATATAATAATAGTAAAAAACATAACAATTGATTGCAACAAAAGATATTTACAAGTCATAATCATAATGCAGTTAAATGTGGTTATATAAGAATATCTCCTTAAGGGATTGTCAAAATTCTAAAAATCGATACTACCTACAATATTTATACACGGTGCGAAATACAACAATTATTACATGTCACATTATATACAATTGTTGTGGAATATCTATTATATTCTAAAATTGACGTCCGACCTGGTTGGGATCGCGTGCAGAAATTGAATGAGGGCGGCGCACAGACCACCCCACTAGACGGAGCATGTAAGGCGACCCGTAGGCGACCCGCGCGCACCAACGATATGGTACGGCAGAACATTAAAGTATCAACATGGCGGCCACCGTTTAGTTGCGTTCATGTTTATGAGGTCTCTCTACACCACTTAACACTACAATTTACCATGTTATTTATTTAATTTCTTTTTTCGTTGACGTACGCATGGATCATAAACAAGGACGCAACTAAACGGTGGCCGCCGTGTTGATACTTTAATGTTCTTCCGTACCATATCGTTGGTGCGCGCGGGTCGCCTTACATGCTCCGTCTAGTGGGGGTGGTCTGTGGGGCGGCGCAAAGCCGATCGTTGGGGGAGGCCTTTGTCCAGCAGTGGACGTCTGTCGGCTGATATGATGATGATGTTTGTAAAACAATTCTTGATAGAGAAATGTCGGTACATTGAAGATATTTTCCACACAATAAGTGAATAGGCTATATATAATTTGGATTTTGTGTATAGGATGTAATTTTTGAATGCGAATTTGTGCGTTTATGACGTCTAAACGGCTGGACCAATTTTAACTATTTTTGACACGGGGGGGCCTTCACATGTATAAGATACTTTTTACCCGACTTAGGAGAAGCGATAAAGTCATAACCTACTTTCTCTTCTGAGCGGACGAAGTTCGCGGTTCGTGGGCCACCTTGAAGTTTCTTACATACCCTACTGTATTGCCCCACGCATTCTTTACTATTATATTTGTTGTAGTGCAAAGGTAAGGATTGCTACAAAGCGACGAGTCTTTTTGGAAACTAAACGAATTGTAAAAATCTCCTTTGTTTTATTTATCGATAACCAAAACAATAATAAAAAGTATATCTGCCATATTGGCCGAGCTGTCTCTACCTACATGACGCTCTTTATTTTTATTTGTATTGGTTTAATCTATGTTTTATTTATTCTTCAATAATTCAAACATCCTATAAAGAAAAACAACACTAAAACACCAACATCGAAATCTTGTAGTTGGCCTAAATGTTGGGCATTACTTTAAATTCTAACAGATTAAATAGTTTGTATAAAAATTGAGAAATTTCAATAGAATTATCTTATAATACCATTGGAAAAGGCCTTGGTTCTGGTGCTTCGCACTGTGCTCGCTTCGTTCCTCTTTCCTCGCTCGCTGTAGGGACGCAGTTCTTCTGAGCGAAGACCTAAATCACTTATTTCATAATAGTTGTATGTCAAAAAAACATTAGGTATTTCAATATTAGAATAAAAATTAGGGCATAAGAGCATCATGGCAACGAACGTTTCGTGAATGAACTTTTATACGTTAGGTCAAAATTGTTTAGGACAAAGATGTTAGGGTAAATGATTTTACCCTCTATTATACAGTGGGTGGGTGATTAAAATCAAACGGGTCAAAATGAATGAAAGGGATAAATAGATGTCTCGAATACAAAATAGTTCCCACGAATCCCAATAAGGATTAAGGGGGTTCTGTGTAATCGTGGATTATAGGTGTGGGGCCAGGAAAATCTATTAATGTCGTACATGATACATGAACGAATCCTCCTTTGGGACGGGCCCCCACTAGGTCCCGCCAGGACCAGCGGAGACCTGCCTTACCGGCGGAGAGCTGCCCGTCTTGCACAACTATGCTTCGCGACTCTTATCGCGCGACATAAAGCTACCCGCCACCCTCACACATTACTGCAGAGAAAGAGACAGGCAATTATTTCGTGCGAAAAATAGTCGCTTGTGACAGTTGTGCTAGAGGTGTTGAAAATAGTCGCGGGTAGCGGATTGATGCGGTAAGCGGAGGATCGAGTGTGGTGACGCGAACAAGGAACCATCTGACAGACAAAAATGCATGGCCTGGACCAGAAACCAACTGACTCCTTGATTTGTATTAGATTGTACCTGACTAGTTTAAGTGACACAGTTCTAATCAGAAAGCATATCAAACGTACATAAATTTTGATAAACCGTCATGATTTCTCGTAGTTTCCATTTTATACTTATATTTTTCCTTATTTATGTCTTAAAATACAATGTTAACATGTTTTCTTCGAGGACTCCGTATAGGTACGCCTAAATTCTTAAGGTACCAATTAAGTACTTATCCTTTCTGAAAGAATGACTGATTGTTGAGTTTCTTTCGGCGTTTATTTTCAACAGTGGTCTCCTCTTGTGAAATGCCGGTAGACTCAAACATGTAAAAGTGCCATTGTGGCCTACTTGCAGAATAAAGTTTATTATTTCATTATTATTATAAGGGATGTCCAGCAGTGGACGACTGTGGGCTGATGATTATGATGATGATGACGGGCATCGATGAACGTCGACTTTGTCAGATACATCATATATGACAGCTAGCATACAGAAAGTATATACCTAACGTATAGAAAATAGAAACACTATCAAAACAAAAGCCAATAAAAACCATAACAAGCATATAAATAGTTTAAGTTCTCCACTACCCAAAGGTTGTCTGGAAGACATCGCTCTTTAGCGATAAGACCGCCTGTTGTTTACCTCTAATTGTAATTTCTTGCGTTGTATTTCAGTATGTGCTATGCGGTGTGCAAGAGTACTTGTATTGTATTGTAAAAGCTCTCTATTAAAGCTAAATTACACTCCCTTGAAGAAAACTTGCGAAATTCAGACTGAGAGTCGGGATATACAACAAACTTAATTTCGAACTGGCTACTTGCAATCCTAATCGCGTGTTATCAACACGTTCCTAAGAAGTTTCATCACTATTGTCCCCTGGGCCCGGAACTATAACAACAAGAAAAAGTTAATCCACTTGCATCACTACATATTCACTATATAGCTACATATAAGTAACACACATGTATTATTTTTTCCTATAGAGTTTACAGTCATATCGTTATCTTGGTACACAATTTCGCTTATTTTATAGCCTCAACTAATCAAATCGGTAACTGCCAAGTAATGGGTTTTCGGCAAATTCTCTTCTTCTTTGTCGTTACACTCTTGGCAGAGTGGTCGTGGCTGTCATTCCTTGTGTGGCAAGCCTAACCACACGGCGCCATTCTTCTCTCACACCCGCGCGTCTGGTGCTCTCGTTCAAGGGACAATTTGTGGCCGATTTGATTTGGTCAGTCCACCTCATGGGAGATCTACCGCGTGGTCTAGTACCGTCCACTTTGCCCTGGACCACCAGGCGCTCAATGGACAAAGCTCCACGTCTTGACACGTGCCCGAAAAAGGTGAGGATTCGGGACTTCACTAATGCCGACAGACGCTGTTCTATGTTCAGCTCTTGAAGAATGGACTGGTTGGTGCGAAATTCTGTCCATGATATGCCAAGCATCTTCCTCCAGCACCACATTTCTAGCGCATCAATCTTACGTTTCTCTATCTCTCTTAGAGTCCAAGTCTCTGCGGCATATAAAAACACGGGAAATACCAAGGATCTGACTAGTCTTACTTTCGTGGTCTTGGTGATGTTACGATTTCGCCATATGTTCTTTAGTTTGCCCATAGCAGATCTTGCGATAGCCATGCGCCTCTTTATCTCATCCACGCAGCCCCCGGTGTTAGATATCAGTGAGCCAAGGTACGAAAGGTCGGCAAATTAGAAATGTGCAATTATACATTTTGGTAAAAAAAAATAGATATACAGATAATTTAACTTCGATTCCACATGCGCATCAGGGTGTCCCGTCAATGTATGGAAAAAAAATTAGCTAAACTATCGCAATTGTATGAAAACCATGAAATTAAACGCACTTTTTCACGGTGAACATCAGAAATTACTTATTGTCTTTATGCACATATTGGTTCCCATAACATATAATGACGTCACGGTTAAGTGGCCCTTTGTACGGAGCGTTTTTAGCGCTCCATAGGAATGTTGAACTTTGACGGTAATTTCTGACTTGTAGAGCATTCTATGTGTAGTTAGAGAATCGAATATACACCTCAAAAAAAACATCATGCTTCTTTGAACAGACTCGGGAAGTAACATTTCATATTACATCTTAAGTGTCACCATGTATACATATACATATTTATGCTGCATGAAAATAAACACAAGACCGTAACTAATCCATCCATCCTAAGTCCATCATCCAATGATTATGTTTGCTGACGATAGTACCTCAATTATAAATTATAATAACACTGTTAATTATGAAAATGACATAAATTTAGTAATTAACGACATGATAACATGGCTCAATAATAATAATTTAATAATCAATTTGAATAAAACACATATAATACACTTTCGACAACGAATAGCTCCTAGTGACATGAATATTAACTATGATGGTATCAAAATTGACAGTGTGAATATGACAAAATTTTTGGGACTTATGATTGATGATCAGCTCACTTGGAAGCATCAAGCAGAACATATTTGTAAAAGATTGGGTAAATCAGCATTTGCTTTGCAGAGATTAGCAAAAGTAGCTAATGAACAAGCAGTATTAACTGCTTACCATGGTCTTGTAGCTTCAGTGCTCAGATATGGAATTATTTTCTGGGGAAACTCAGCTCACGTAGAAACCATATTTAAAGCCCAAAAACGATGCGTGCGAGCAATGTGTGGCCTTAATATGACGGAAAGCTGTGTTCCTTTTTTTAAATCGTGGAAGATTTTAACACTACCAGCACTGTATATATTTGAAGTGGGAACTTTTGTTAAAACAAACCCTGATCTATTCAGAACAGTTTGTCAGCAACGCAGGCTTCCAGTGCGCTCTCAATATAGGAATAATGTCTGTAACAAGGAACACAAAACAGCCCTTTACCGAAAAAGCATCCTTGGAATGGCTCCTAAAATATATAATAAAATCCCAAATTCAATAAAAATGTTACAAACTGACAAATTAAAAAAGAGTTAAAGTCGTATCTTCTAGACAAATGTTATTATAGCCTAAATGATTTTTTAACCAACATGTAGAATAATTTTTATACAATATTGATATTGACATAATACGCTTGAACTGATTTTATTATTTTATTTTTTATACCATATTGACATAACATATTTTAAATTTTATAAATTTTAATGTAATGTTATTTTTTTTAAATTTAATTATGAGCGTATTGTATGATGTTAATATTTGTCTTATAAGCGAAATGAAGTGCAGTTTTAATTTTTATTATTACGTAATAAGGAACAAAATTTGTACGCCAAACGGCAAAACACAGAGTTCTGAATGTTTTTACATTACCAAATAAGATCTTATTGTAGTACCTGTGATTTACAAATAAATGAATTCTATTCTATTCTATTCTAATACACTATTTCGCGGAATACCAAGGGAACTATCCAGAACCCAGAACTACGAACCGCTTTTTGAATCTTGAAAATGTTTCTCCGCTAAGGCTATATTTATCTAGTTCTTCAGAGATTTGCGAAGCCAAACCGCACCGCTCCACAGAGCGCAGCATACGTTAATATCCGCGATAAGATTTAACTGCCATTTAAACCAGTGCACCGTGTTTGAATGCGGGAAAGATAACGAGAGCGTTAAATCCACCTACACTTTAAGTATGTTTTGACGGTGGTATCCAACCACAGACAACAAAACTTTGATACACAATCTGTCATGTTAAAGGGATTTATTGTAGATTAGATACCCAGCTACCGTTGCATACACCAACATTTAGGATGGGAATTAAACGTGTCTAATACGTGTTTGGTAATAATAAGAACTACGTCAAATACAGATTATCAACATGAAATTTCACGATTCAGAGATCTCTATAGCCTACTCCAGTTAATTATATAATTAAAAACAAAAACAACCATATATCATTTAATGGAATGCACTCTTTTCCTGACTGTTTTTCGTGTAGTGAACACATGTACTTACACTTTATTTATAATATAACTTTCACGACTGTGAATGGTTTTCGGTTTTTTCTTTGGATACTTTGAAATATTCGTCCCGCAACCACCACGAATGACATTGACATTGTTGGCAAACCATCATATAATCATTGTCAGTGTAAGAAATTAGTTCCAGTGAAATTCCGCAATATGGCGCATCCTCATATCAGGCTTCGATAACAATACCGTACCTGTTATTTCAGGTCAGGCTTTAACCGTAAATGCATACAATTACACTCGTTTATTTCTGAAATGATGTAGGTAACTAGCAATGAAATCCACGTCAGTTTGAAATTTCGAGACAATCTTGACAAAGTCTTTATTGACAATATTCAGATTTTGACTTGTGTCGTTTCAGTAACGTGTAAATATACATCATTATGCATTTAAGGGTTAAAAACAATACCGTCTGGTCAGGCTTTAATAACAGTACCTTCATCCCACATAACATTCGAGTTATTTTAAAGACCATACATTTTTCAGCTAAAAGCATTCATCATTGAAGCGACTGCTTTTTCAACCCAACCGTAACACGAATAGAAGAAAAATTACTGCGTCTGTCAGTCTGTCAGTGAGGATATCACTCACCAGCTTTCGGTTACGTATTATCCTATTATGTAAATACCTTGTTCGAGTACCCGGGGAATGGGAAGAATGTTTACTTGGCAAGGTGAAAAATATACGCGTATAACGTTTACTAATCAAAAATTTAACTAGAGACAATAGGGCTGGCTCGTTCCTCGCAAAAAGAATAGGCATATCTATCCAGAGACGGCACGCAGGCTGTCTTATGGGAACCCTACCCACGGGTTACGACTTAGGGGCTTTAGCTTAAAGGTTTAGTTTTAATTTAGTGTAAGTTGAACATTTATGCATTGTAATTCCAAATATATTTCTTTAATATCTAATCAAATGAGAATCACCGGAGCCCCACTGCTGCGCACGGTCGAGTTACACACGTGGGTACAAAAACGCTTTGTATGAAAATGTAGGTAGATACTTCCACAGTAGTGCACGAGCACGCTGCGCACGAAATGACGTCACTGATACCAATATTATAACAATGGACCCACGTGGCGTGGGCGGCGTGTATAGCGTGTCCGTGCGTAGCGTGCGCAGCAGTGGGGCTCCGGCCTAGCGGTGTGCAAGAAGAAAATCCACTGATATACATTTATTTTCCGTCGAGTTTTTAACATTGAAAATGTTTTTTTTACCTAGTAAGCACGTGTGGTGCGAAGTGTAAGTGTGCTAGGGATGCGTACCTACGAGAATTAGTTACTGTTCAAACATACGGCATTTGATTATCCTTTAGCAGGATGAACCTTTGGAACCCTAAAGATATTTTAAGAAGGAGAGCATCTTTATTTTAATTGCAGGAGGAAGTTATAGTGCTATATTGCAGACACTTGAGTGATAAAGTTGATCCAATCCAAAGTGTCAGTCAAGTGTTTAGCAATAACCTTTGTTTTAATTATTGTATAGAGACTCACACTTGCAGACAAACAGTTCTGCAGGGAACTCATACTTAACTTGTATAGTTTAATAAATAAATAAAATTAATGTATAGGTTTTTGGTATTTTTTGGTCTGAATCCTATCATGTGGGGATCTAATGAAGGTTTTATGAGCTGATTACAAATATATTACATTACTACATGACAGCTACTTGCTTGGAGAACTCTCAATTATCAAATGCCGTATACTTACTTAAACTTACTTTAAACACTTAAAAATCGTTTACGTATTGTTAATCATTAAAATCGTACTGACCCAGTGGTGGTAGATTTACCTATTCTTCATTTTAAATTCTACCAATTTCTACTAAACTCTGCATCCTGTTCTACTATTTTGCCAAAATTTTATGTGACAGCACTAGTTGGATACCCATAGTGTTCTACCCGTCTAACAGCCCTATTGTAGCGCCGCTGTAAGTGGCCAGCCGGAAACCCTTTTGTACTGGTTACCTTTTTTAAAAGGGTTATCGTGTTTAGATTCCCTCCTTTTGGGATAAAAGTGGATATTGTTCTGTCAGTTGGAAAGTAAAACTATTCCAATATGAAGCCTGGCGAGTAATTGTGTAACCCTTTCTTTTCTCAAATATGCAATGACATGTCGTCATAACGTGAGTGAAGTATAACAGGCTTCGAAGTATCACGTGACGTTTTGGGGGGAACAACTCGAGAGAACTGTAAAGGAATTTCATACAAAATTGAAGGCCTAGGCCGGGTAGTAATTTTTTTAAACATGGCGTCTGTTCTGTGTTCATGTACAGGCTAAATAGTTTTTTTTTTTTGAGTGGTGTATTTTTTATTTCATTGCATATGTTTGAGAAAAGCACTATACAAATACATGCCTTAGCCGTGAAAAGAGCTTGACGGCTTCGTATCACTATCCTATACCTACTCACCCGGCAAACCCTTCTTTCGCGGCGTAATGTACTATTACAACCTTTATTTAACTTGCAATTCTATGTCTTGCAACGAAAATTTAGATCACCTCCCGGACACCGATTGAGCTAAAATTTAGTGTAACCTGTTACCTTTTGAAAATTTTCAGCTATCAAATGATGCCCTAGAATCTGCAGCCTTTGTTTGAATGCGAGATTCACCACATTACATAAAAGTAACAGTTCAGTAATCCAAAAACAAACTTCTCTAGTCCTAAAATCTAATCTAGGTTAACTTTATGTGTTCATATTTCTCAGGCATCCTACAAATGCTCGTAAACAAGTAACATCCAGATAAAACATTGCCTTGACATTGAAATAGGGCAAAACGTGTGAGAAAATCTCATATTTCACACATTCTTTTCCTCGATTTCCTATTTCACATTTGATATAGGATGCTGGGGGAATTCTGTACAGTCGACAATAGTCGAATTATACCAAAATCCTTACCCTTGGATAAATGCGGAAGTATATTTGTTGGTTGCCTGTTGTCCGTATTTATGTAGGTCGGAATGCGGTATTCGATGATAGGTCAAATCAGCAATTCTTTTTTCTCCCGAGGAAAAAGAGGGATGTTATAAGTTTACCACGTGTATCTGTGTAAGTATACGTGTATTTGTTTAGATACAGACTGGATGTCTGTCTGTGACATCATAGCACCCACGAGAGCACCAATTTGAGTACGGTTTTTTTAATCGAAAGACACGTCCGTCGATGAGATGGTTCTTAGCTATGTTTCATGGAAATAGGAGTGGTAGTTTCCAACATATTACTGTCTTAATTAACAAGTAACAAGTTCTCAGCTAATATTGAAGCTAAGAAATCAAAGTTCTGTATGTATGATTAGTTTTAGTAGCATTTTCTATATCACTCAATAAATACAATACAATACAACAATACTTTATTACACACCAACAAGAAAAATATTACATAAATAAATAAATAAATAAATATATATATATATTTTTTAATGCAATGGTAGAAACGATCCGTTAGTGTGACGTCATTCTAATCAAATCTGCAGTCAAAACCAGGTACCTTTTCAGTTGTTGTTTATTTATAGTATAATATCCAGAATTTAGCTGCCCGAGCGAGCGAACTGTGTCCGTTTCAGCTTGGCTAAAAATTCTTTCGTATGTCCTTAAGATCGGCTGGTCTCACCTACATATCGTATGACTGAGCCGATGCTCATGAAATTTTGCGTCTAAATCAAGTTATATTTAGTTATAGATAGCCGCGCCACCCTTACTGATCGTTTCTTCTAAGAAATGGGACACATTTGTGGAATCGTTCCAATCATTCGGAGCGCTTGAAAGGGCCTCGAGAATCTCTTTTGTTTATTTAACCCCTTTCCGGACATAAGGAACCGTAAAGTGCTATTTGATATTAGATAGCCTTGTTGCTAAAGGTCTAACGAGCTGTTGATATCAGGTCTTTCCGATGACACTTTCATTGTTAATTTTCGATAGAATCTTTTTACCGATTCTGATTAAAATTAAAACAGACCACTGTTTTCATGTGGTAAGGTCATAGCCAGTTCAAAAACCAAAAGTCGTCCCTTCGGTGGTCAAAAGTTAGAGCTTGTATGAATCTAGGTTATATTATTATCAGATCAGATTATAGAACAGGGAACATTTTTTATTCTCATACGAGTTTTATCAAAAAATTAGGCCCTAGAATCCCATTTTAAATAAATTAAGGAAATAAGGATTTTTGATTTGATTTGATTTTTGATGTCCAAATTTGTATGCTTGGATTTTCGGCTGTTCTCATAAAATTGTATTTTTATATATAAAGAAGGATCACCCCATCGATTTCCACGAATCCTAAGATTGAAATTCATCAGTTATTAAATTGATGAAGGTACTTGGCCTTCTAACTGGCAAATCTAATATTGGGTCGGCTTGAGCGCCAATCAGGCCTAATTAAGAGTTCATAATGAAATCGGGCTAAAATGCGATTAGAAGATACAAAACTAGAATTTTAGAGTTTCATAATAGATTAGATAGCTAATTGTTTTATTAAAGCAGTAACATCAGCTAGCATAAACCTAATGATAACTAAAAATTTAAATATTGTATTGCGCTTAAAACGCTCCATACAAATGGCCACCTTATCGTGACATCATTATATGTTATGGGTACCAATGTTTGTATGGCGACGATAAGTAATATGCCATTTTCACCGTGAAAAAGTGCGTTCTTGTTGTTGTTAAATTCTTGGTTGTCATACAATTATTGTTTTGTTAAATTATGAGGATTCTGAAAATAATTAAAAAAATGTTTGAATAAAAAAACATACAATTTGCGTACCTTTGAAGTCACATATTTCAAAAAAAAAAAAAATTTTTTTTTTAGTTCATAACATATTGAGATAATTTTATTTATTTAACTACAGTGTGCTGTAAGATATAAACGACAGTCGTCATTCCTATTCTTGGCACCAATGTTACGATTCAATCTGAACAGCTTACTATTACGGTGTCTAAAGAACTGTGGAAGAGCGGGGCTTCCTGTCACAAGTATTACATACTTACTAGGAAGTCTCGGATTTATACCATTTATTTGTATCTCTATAAATAAATATTATCATTTTTTTTTTCAATATAAACATTTAGTAAAGATATGCAGTCTAGTTTAATTATCTAAATCTTGAAACTAAGGGGTAAACCGGTGTAATAATAAGCCTCGGAATATTTAACAATATATTGACAACAATTAAAGCCTTTCAAACAATTCTTTCATGGAGCGAAGATAGATGGACGCATTACGGCCGAGTTCTATGAACTGGTCGACTGCCTTACGTCGGTCAAAGTTCTTGCGCTTCGATGCTACTTGCTCGTTAATTTCGCTACCTGTAACAATGACATTATAGAACATTATGCAACTGTTACATAATTAGAGAACTTAAAACACGATTGTGGTTTTATTAAACCGAAGTAATAGGATAACACGAGTTTTTAAGGCCTAATTATGTACAGTTGCATAGACTATTTTATCTACACAATTCATCATCATTATCATACATTTTCTTTTATGAAGATATGAAGTACTCAGTACTAGCAGTAAGTCCCGCGGAGCGGGGGAATGAACGAGGCGACCCAACCGGTGCCGGTGTAGTAGTCATATCGTAGAAGTAGTATTCTTACCGGAGTTATCGTAATGTTATGAAAAAAAACTGATTTCGGTAGTCTACGGCCAAAACCGGGATGTCCCCGTTAACTGTATATCTATGGACATCTGTTATTGGCTTTATGTTCTAGCTATCAGCATTGTTACATATTCTCTGTAATGCTGGTGATGTTCCAAATAAATAAAAATAAAAATTCCATGCAGACGAAGTCGCGGGCAAAAGCTAGTATTAGACATAGAATAAATCGACTAACACACCTGACCCATCGTCCTGCGCGCGGTAGTGTGTGTTGAAGGTGTCGGTTGCGCTGCGTATGATTGCTTTCAGCTTTTGCATTACTGGCAACTTAAGAACCTTCGTGGCGACAATATAGGTGGGATCCCACTTTTCTGGAACAACCACACTTGGTATGATGATGGGAAATGAGAAGTACGAAAAAGATCTACGAGAAGACAGACGTAAACCGTTGCGTCCGGGGCAGTTTAAGGATCCTGGCGAGAACATCAAAAAAGTACTAGATAGATAATATATGGAAGAAAGATAATAGATGGAAGATCAACATACCTCTGGAAGCGAAAAACGTTTGAAACTTCAGCCTCATTACTTTAGCAGACCTACACCTTTAAAGTAAGGTTATTTTATACCATCAAATTGAAGATAACAAGAGATACCTTAGCAGAATACTGTTTTTCGAGACTATTGCAGACAAAAAGAAGAGTAACGATTTTTCTTGTCTTGGCGAACGAAGTAATTAATAATAATGGAAGACAAAAATCGTGGGCTGGGGGCAGGATCGGTGGCGTATTTCGACGGATGCCGACGGCTGACGGATGTCCAGAATCGACACCTTGTAACGTGTTGCGTTGCAACTCGTTTTAGATAACTTTTTGGACTGTCTGGCTTACTCTCTATCTTAAAAATAAACATTCAAATTCAAAATTCATTCTAAATTCCACACTTGTTCGTTACATGTCTAAAAGATTCATTCTATTCAGAGCTTTCGAGCTGAACAGATACCTACAAGACGATTTTTAATCCTGCTCATCCTCAATTCATTATACTTATCAGTCTATAATTAGCTTACCACACAAGAGTGTCCTAATTATCCAAAAGTTAACCTGTGTTATTGTGCTGTGACATCAGATATGAAGTTCTAGTTGCTGGATTCTAGATATATTATTAAATTAAAGACAAGGCACGTAAACGTAATAAGTTCTCATGTATTTCATAACGGTTTTAATGTCAATATCTCTTTAACCTAAATCTAGAACTTAAGTCTGTATCTGCTTGTTCGCAGGTGCCTTTATTAATTATTATAAATAAATACCTTCTTCTGCCCTGTCTCCTGTCTCTTCTTCCGTTCCTGCTTTCCTACTTACCTACCTCCCGGTCCTCAACGTGACAATTGGCGCACCAACGTGGTTGAACCCTGCCCCGTGGATAACCTGAAAACCATCAAGCCCGGAACCACCTCTTCAAGATCGAACCCACCCTTCAACAAGATTTTTTTTTAATTTTTTTTAATTGAGTATTGTATTTTAATCATTTATAAGTCTTTTTCCAAATTCTGAAAGGTTCTATCACCCCACTTCCTGATTCGATCGCTTATTTTGGCCTAAATTCACTACTTTTATTATCAAACCTTAACCTACCAAATTGCAATTACCTATTCTAAACTTCCTCATATATCTATCATACTTTCTTTCTACTTAACCTGCTCTTGAGCCCTTAATTACCGCTAACGTATCGTCGTCCAGTTAGTCTCACTACACTTACAATACACATTACAAAATAATACTCAAAACATTTACAAACATTTACACTATCTGCGGTTTCCATAGGAACCATCATATCTTGTCACAAATTCGGGTGTTTTTAAAACTCGTCTCGAGTCACCTGGAGATGTGCCATTAACCACCTACGGCAGTGCTGTTGGGGAATACCCTCAGCGTATCCAACATAATACCTACACCGGAAAAGAAACCTTCCTAGGACCTTCGAGGTCGCTTATCTAGAGGTCTCCAGACTGGTCGATAGTATAACACACACTTATTAAAAAGCACACTTAAGATAATATTTAAATTAAACCCAAATATACTTAAATAATCAAGCTTTACGCTATAAAATCATTTAATTCATTAATAATTACGAACAGTTTCATAACTATTTACCGCTTATTATTCTTATCACTTTTATTCGTTTAGGATCATAATTTACCAAAATCCAACCTACCTATATATACCCTATGCCCTATCAGCCTACCTATACCCTTTACTACTGAATAAATAAGACTTACGCTTTTAAATCATTTAATCAGATTTTTAAATTACAATCACTTTCACTCATAATTATCACTTCACATTAGGTTCACTATTAGTTATTCATCTTCATCACAATGCAGCCGGCTCTTCTAAATAAACCCGAACTGCTGTACGAGCTCAAACTTCGCTCTGTCCAGTTTCCTCCTTCCGCTACCGCTGAAGACTTACGCCAACTACTAAGTCCGCTTCTAGAACAGCCGTGCCACATTGAAACGAGGCCATATGAATTAGAACAAGACATGGATGAGGTCACCAAATGCCTCACCATGGTATCTTCTCGTCTTCTTCTATCATCCACGACGACCATTCATAACGACCGTATCTCCACGTATTTGGAACATCTTTCCGCAAGAATAAATCGTATATCTATCACGACTGAAATTACTAATAATTTATTGCAAAAATATAAACAGATTTGCGAACAACTGACAGACTGTCAGAAAAAATTCAATTATTCTCAAATGTCAACATCATCATCGACAACGAGTCTGCGACCTCCTTACATTCACCCCGTACAGATTTCGATTTATTAGCACAAAAATTATCAAACCTTACCGATAATCGTCAAACCGACTTCAAAAGATTTAATTACAAAGGTGACGGTTGCCCGCGCGATTTCATTCAAAAAGTCGAAGAATTCGCAATCGCTCGAAATATCGATCATAAAAAACTACATAATTGTATTAACGATTTATTATCGGGAACCCCTCTAGATTGGTATAGAGCTAAAAAATCAACGCTTACTGATTGGCAAACATTTAAAACCCAATTTATCCGGGATTTCGAAATTCATGACCACGACTATAACTTGTCTCAAACCATAAACTCTCGCAAGCAGAAACCAAACGAGAGAATAATTATGTACTTTTCCGCGATGGAAGCATTATTTTCCAAATTACACGAACCGCTTTCGGAGCGATCTAAGATAGATATCTTGCGCAGAAATATGAGCCCAATTTATAGTTCAAACTGTTGCCTACTGACGTATCTTCAATTGATCAGCTTTTCCAATCCTGCAAGTGGTATGAAAGTTGTACTACTGGTAATAGCTCAGTACACAATAATATTTTCGAACAAAACGAAAACTTCATCAATCAACAGAATACTTTGAACTATAATACATCAACTCATACTACACCCCATATACCACCATTTCCATACAAAAACCAACCCCCAATTCATACTAACACTCCCCATTCCGGTTCAATATTACGTTTCTCCTGCCCTCGTTGCCGAACCAACGATCACCAGTTAGAAACTTGTACCAGTAAAAAAATAGTTTGTTTCCGCTGCGGCAATGAAAATGTTACTTACCCTAGATGTAATAATTGTCATAAGCATTCAAAAAACGAGTAAAGGAGAAAAGTAATACCCCAAAAGTTACAACTCAGGAATGGAATCTTTGGCTAGATACCATTAGAATATTCATGTCTTCATATAAAACCACGTCCATCTTATTTCACAAGAATTCTAACGATGAAAGACCATACATAAACATTAAATTAAACAACTTAACCCTTTCTGGTCTTTTAGACAGTGGTAGTGTCATAACCATTTTAGGGAATAATTCTCATCAAGTATTGTTGTCTCATGGCTATAAGATTAACCATAAGCACACGATCACAGGTACAGTTGCTAATGGTCAAGCTATACGCTCCATCGGTACCATAGAATTGCCTGTACTCTTTAAAGAAAAAGTAGCAATCATAACTGCTCACGTCATACCTTCCGTAAAACAATCTCTCATCCTCGGCATTGATTTCTGGAAAATGTTCAACTTAGCTCCAGACATACTTCATAAATTAACATCATTTTCGAGTCAGCATATCGACACGTTTGTCGTTAATAAACCTTCTGATCATATCAACCATTATGATACGCTTACCGATACACAGCGTCTAATATCTGATACCATTATCCAACAGTTTAAAGACATCTCAACAGAATCCAAACCCTTAGGTAGAACTCACCTCGTAGAACACCACATCGATACCGGAGATCATCCACCCATCAGACAGCGATGCTATAGACTTTCATCCGAAAAACAGAAGGCCCTATGTCACGAAGTTGACGAAATGCTTAAGCTGAATGTCATTGAACCCTTTGAAAGTCCATGGTTGAATCCAGTCATAATCACCCCTAAGAAAGATCAAACATGGCGTTTTTGCATTGATAGCAGAAAATTAAATTCAATTACACGCAAAGATGCTTATAAACTTCCCTTTATCTCAGATATCCTCGATAAGCTCAAAAACGCTAAATATCTCTCGTCCATTGATATTGCCAAAGCTTTTTGGGAAATTCCTTTACGTCCGTCAGATAGACCCAAGACTGCCTTTCACGTGCCAGGCCGTGGAATGTATATGTTCCGCGTTATGCCATTTGGTCTTTCTAATGCGCCTGCATCCCAGCAACGCTTCATGGATACATTATTCCCATCAGAGAACCTAGATAACTCAGTATTCACCTATTTAGACGACATCATTATCATCAGTAGCATATTTGATGAACATATAACATTACTAAATAAAGTTCAACAGAAGCTAGCACAAGCTAACATAACAGTAAATTTCCCTAAATGTTCATTATTTAAAAAGGAACTCAAATATTTGGGTTACATAGTCAATGAGTCAGGACTCCAAACTGACCCTAGTAAAGTCCAAGCTATTCTCGATATCCCTGCTCCCACTAATCCTCGTGAAGTCAAGAGATTCCTAGGTACTGCAAGCTGGTACAGACGGTTTATTCCTGATTTCAGCACTAAGGTTGCGCCGCTTACAAAACTTACTTCTACTTCCAAAAAAGCCCCGCCCTTTAAATGGACCTCTGAAGCAGACAATGCCTTCAAAACCATTAAAGAAGCTTTAGTCTCCACTCTTATTCTCGCTTGTCCAGATTTTACAAAGCCCTTCGCAGTCCATTGTGATGCTTCAAGCTTTGGAATTGGCTCAATGCTCACTCAAGAGGTTAACGGAGTTGAAAAACCCATAGCCTACATGAGTAAATCCCTCACTGGTCCCCAGAAAAATTACTCAATTACGGAAAGAGAGTTATTAAGTATCATCTTATCCTTAGAACATTGGCGTTGCTATCTTG
This sequence comes from Apotomis betuletana, assembly GCA_932273695.1. Lineage (NCBI taxonomy): Eukaryota > Metazoa > Arthropoda > Insecta > Lepidoptera > Tortricidae > Apotomis > Apotomis betuletana. Next base: position 18,404,042 of record OW026312.1, read on the forward strand.
ATAATGGTCTCAAGTTCACTATTTATACGGATCACTCCGCTCTTCAATGGTTTTTGCATCTTGATAATCCTACTGGACGCTTAGCTCGCTGGAGTATTCGCCTTTCAACCTTTAACTTCGAAATAAAACATAAACGTGGTAAAGACCATCTGGTTCCAGATGCTTTATCACGCTCAGTCCCTATAAGTATCATTAACTACAGTAGTTCAGAAACAAATGACGATTGGTATAATAATATATATTCTAAATGTAGCATCAATCCTAATACCACCCCCAATTACATCATTAATGATAATAAATTATACAGATACGCGCAAACTACTTCATTACTCCAATCCGAATACAATTGGAAGGAAGTAGTTCCACTCGAATATAGAACCCCGATTATTGCCGAAAATCATTCCACCCCGACCTGTGCACACTTTGGTATATTTAAAACATACCAAAGAATAAAGATGAAATATTTCTGGCCAGGAATGTACAGAGACATTTCAAACTTTATTTCCAAATGCGAAACTTGTTTGACTTACAAACATCAAAATCAAGTAAAAATCGGACTCATGGGTAAACCTAAAGTGTGCTCATCCATTCCAATGCATCTCTATCGATCTAATAGAAGCTTTTCCCACAACATACAAACATAATAAATATATCTTCGTCGTAACATGCTGTTTTTCAAAATACTGCCTTCTTTTTCCGATTAAACGCGCAACCGCTTCCGTAATCGTACATATACTTGAACAGTTAGTCTTTCTCTCTTACAGAGTACCAGAAACTGTCATTCTTGACAATGGTCCTCAATTCACGAGTCAAGAAGTCATAGTCATCCCATCAAACCATTTGGCCTATAACATCATTTACTTACTTCGGTTCTAATAAATTTAGTTTCTACATACTATTACCGATACTTAGCCATAGGCAAGTGACCGGTTTATGCTTTAATTATTCTCTCTTTTGCAGGAAAGTTATTTTTCCTTAACTCCTGCGTGTTATACTCTATCCGACACTATAGGGTGTCATTTTTTCTGGTTGTTAATTACAACTCTATCGCTTACTTACGCATACAATGCAATCGTTCCGTACAATGGAACACTACATTACTTGTAAATAAAAGAGGCTATTATTTGTACATATTTATTTAGGTAATCATCATTATCAGCGGATGGTAACTGAACATAAGCCTTACTACCAATTGAGAATGGTTTTTACGAGTTACCCATGTACTATCGGATAACTCACTAAGTGTAATTTTGGTGAACTATTTAGTGTACCAAAATTTTGGAAGATTGATGCATGTATGGGATGAATGACAGGAGCATGTATGAGAACCATTTCTCGTGTAATATAAACATTGTACATATCATCCCCATCTTCTAAATTACCACATCACGCCATACTTCACCTTCATTAGTTCTAACTTCTTTTTCTTTTAGAAAAAATCCCTCTGGGACATAGGTCCCCTCAGGATTTTTTCTTCCAGGGCAGGCCGGGTATTGTAACGTGTTGCGTTGCAACTCGTTTTAGATAACTTTTTGGACTGTCTGGTTACTCTGTATCTTAAAAATAAACATTCAAATTCAAAATTCATTCTAAATTCCACACTTGTTCGTTACATGTCTAAAAGATTCATTCTATTCAGAGCTTTCGAGCTGAACAGATACCTACAAGACGATTTTTAATCCTGCTCATCCTCAATTCATTATACTTATCAGTCTATAATTAGCTTACCACACAAGAGTGTCCTAATTATCCAAAAGTTAACCTGTGTTATTGTGCTGTGACATCAGATATGAAATTCTAGTTGCTGGATTCTAGATATATTATTAAATTAAAGACAAGGCACGTAAACGTAAGTTCCCATGTATTTCATAACCGTTTTAATGTCCATATCTCTTTAACCTAAATCTAGAACTTAAGTCTGTATCTGCTTGTTCGCAGGTGCCTTTATTAATTATTATAAATAAATACCTTCTTCTGCCCTGTCTCCTGTCTCTTCTTCCGTTCCTGCTTTCCTACTTACCTACCTCCCGGTCCTCAACGTGACAACCTTAAGCCTGAGAATACCTAAGTCACCCTCTTCCCCCCCCCCGGATTCGCATGTATTGCTTATTGAACGAGCGAGATTCGCTGCGCCATATGTCTTTCAGCTAGTGGACTGCTGGCGACGGTAGAGCAAAAAGAAGAATTACGATATATATTCTGCTCACGAACGAAGACCAGATGAAGGTGATGTGGTTTGGGTGCAAGAACGGACATCGTGGCGTTTTTCAGTGGATGTACATCTGTCCAGGATATACATCTTTAGCCTGATGATGGATAACCATTAACCAACGTACCTAAGTCGTCCTCTTCCCCTCGGAAGCGTGTGTATTGCGTATTGAACGAGCGGGAGGCGTCGCGCCAGATATCTTTCAGCTGCTGGACTACTGGCGACCTCAGGACCTGTTTGGCGAGGGTTTGGACGTCACCTACGTTGGCAGTCATGAGCACGTAGGAGTCAGCTTGAAGGACGATGGAGAGCACTGCAAAATATGCAAGTTCTCATGTTTCACTACGGGCTGATAAAACAAATTTTCATGGGGCAGATAAAGGTGAGGGTGTTCATCCTCACACACTAGAGCCTAAATGGTCGAGAACTGTGCGGTTCAAGATGATTTTCCTACCGCAAACGCTCCGTATGTGGGATGAGCATGCCGAGGTTTTCCCCGGGGGCTACAGTAGGTATGCGGTTTTTCAAGGGGGGAGTAAATAGGTTCTTAAAGGGTCGGCAACGCACGTGGGCTGGCGTCGCAAGCGTCCATAGACAGCGGTATCTGCTTAACATGAGGTGGTTCGTATGCTTGTTTGCCACCGTCGTAGTATAAAAAAAGGTGACCTTTGATCTAGGCAACATCGGTATTATTTATTTATTTATCCCATTATCAGATCCTTATCTGATTACAATATGGGACCAACAAGAAACTAGACCCTATCAAACAGAAAAAAGCCAGTCAAGTGCGAGTCGGACTCGCGCACCAAGAGTTCCGTACGAACCATGAATGCACTGCATATTGTTCCAACGACTGTGAAGCCTCTAAACTGGTTGGATGGTTATATTATACTTTTTACTCGATTACGCTGAAGCAAATAATAGGGTTATAGCTTTTCCTCCTCCACGTACAAAGTCTTTGTAATTTCCAGTTTCCGTCATAAATTTCTATTAAAACTCCTCAGAATCAGAAACTCTCAGTGGAATGGAAATGTATGTGACACGTATAGCATTAATTCAATGTAGCTGCTGATGGTTCATTATCATTACTGTCAACTACCGTGATATTCATGATTGCAATAACATTAGGCGGAGAATCGGTAACCCTGACGAAGCTCGAATCGAAGTATTGATTTATTCCGGATTCGTCGAATTCCTGTGTCGCCGGATTCTTGTATTGTCGGATTCTCGTTAGGACGAATTTTCAATATCAAATGAAACTGTGCTATTGCCGCGACTCCAATTGTGTATTTAATATTTAAGATTACATATCTAATTAAAAACTAATTTCACTATAGTTAGTTTTTCGTAAAATGTGTAGGTAAACATTAATATTGCTTTTCAGATAGTCATGTAAACACGGTTAAATCACTGAATGATTGATTCAATTATATATACGAGTAGATAATTCTGACGAAATAAGAATCCGACGATACAAGAATCCGGCGAAACAGGAATACGACGAATTAAGAATAAATCCTTTATACCTACTCAACTAGCACCAATCCCACATAAATGACAGTGACAACTTGTCATTTAAAGGTAATTTATTAATAATAATTGAATAAAGCACATCGCTAATTTACGGATACCTACATATAGTGGTGATATTTCGCACAGGTTACAATGGGAACATCAAAATAATCTTTAAATCATTTGATTTCAATTAGTTCACCCTTTCGTTTCCACCCACACCTTCATGATTCCAAACCGCAATCGCTCCATCAATGCGCGTATTAATTTAGTTAAAAGCCCTTTGCGGCCTTTTAGCGTTGTAATGCCTGAATAAAAGCTTCGGCGACCGCCGCCAAAAGTACGTTTATTTTGTCACTAACTTTGGACCGGAAATCCGTTATTTCATTAAGGGATCACGCTACGTAACATATGTACTAGTACGTGTACATTTTTTAGTATAGAATTCTTAACTTAAAGTTCATTTTTGTTCGTGTGTGACTGATAGAGAATGTCTTAATGCATTGAGTCCGAACATTCTACCTTTATGTACAATGAGCAATAAAAATAAATTCAAGTATTATTGTAGAGGTTACCAAGAAGTAGGTGCATATATTTTACGAAAGTAACTAGCTGATACGAGTTAATTAGCAATAAAAAGATTTCCATGCCATTTATATATACAACTTTTCTTATAGACACGAATGTTTCTTCAACAACATCACTGTAATTAACTGAATTCATACTTCAGGTGTACCTAGAATCCTACAGGGAGGTCCTACGGTTTAAAAACACAGAGGTAAATTACAGCGATTACAGATGAGGATCGATCCTGTACCGAACCCTTGGCCGGCTTTTTGACGTGTTAACGTCTTACAAATCGATGAACGCCGGCTGCACGCACGAAAAAGCATGACCGCCTGAGCCGAGCGTGCAAGCGAGAGCGCGGATCAAGCGATAGAGGCGAAGAACTATTATATTAATCTGTGATAGAGGCACGATCGGCCTAAGCGTTCGGCTTGTGACGCATCTATCTCTCTTGCACTCGTTTCTCGCAAAATTATCGTCCGTAAACCGACTTTACAGACAACCATTTTATTGTTAATAATATTATGTTCTACTCACTACAAATCCAGACTAGACAGCTCATCTTGAGTTTGACTATCACTGATGAACCTAATAGCGACTGTGAGCGCCACCGAGTTGAAATTAAGAAATAGCCGAAACATTCACTGAAATCTTTTCTCTCCTATCAACATATTTGTATTAAAAGAATATCGCATAAAACAAAACACGTGAGTTATTTAATCAATGAAATTAATAACGCTTGAAATTAATATGTTACGGTCAGAGACTGAAATCGTTGGTTGGCTGAAAATACTGCTCAGCATTGTCGCTTTTCTTGACTACCACAAGGCATTATGGCTGAATAGGGTGGCATCTTAGAATAAATAAATATTAAGGGACAATCTTACACAAACGGACCTTTGATCTGGCTAAAATATCTTTGCCCCAGCAATTTTCGTTTTTTATCTGTAAATTAGTATGTGACAACACTGAAGATAGGACCCTAATTAGTAAGTAAGTAAGTAAGTAATTTATTCATAACAACATACAGTCGTGTTGAAATACAATAATTTAAAATAACAAAAAATAATTATCAACTATGCTAAATTATTATTTATAATATAGGTAAGATACAATTTTAATAATTAATGTAAAATGTCAAATGTAAATGTAAATGTCTTGATACTTGTGTATTATTTCCTAATCTTTGAACTAGTATTCGATTCTAGCTAGCTAATTAAATATAAATAAAAAAAACATCTTGGTAAGTTAGTCATGCTTTGATCAGTAGGTATTGTACTTATAAAAATGCACAAAAGATTTATAAAAGATATTTCGGAGGACTTTTGCGTAGTATTTAGTAAGTTTACATATTGTAATTAAAAACAGTAACTTCAGCGTTTATTGATTCAAAATGCCTTTTGGATAAAATAATAAACCATAAGCTTTGAAATAAATATTTCAAAAAAAAAATTTTTTTTGCTTTGTTTTTCTTTGTTTCATGACATATTGAGCTAATTTTATTCATATACACTACAGCATGTTAAATAAAAATAAAATAAATAAATAAATATCGGACAACCTCACACAAATCGATCTAGTCCCAAATTAAGCTCAAGAAGGCTTGTGTTATGGGTACTAGACGACGACATACGTACTTATATAGATAAATATATACTTAAATACATATAGAACAACCGTGACCCAAGCACAAATATTCGAGTTCATCACACAAATATTTGCCCTGGCCGGGATTCGAACCCGGGACCGCCGACTCAGTAGGCAGGTGTCTACAAACCGAGCCAAACGCGTCGCCAAAATGTTGTATAATTCAACATCAGTCTACACTCCTATTGTCACGTAGAGGCTTAGTGCCAAAACACAATTAAAAGACACGACCTCGCATCGTCGTACGACGCAACGTCGTGCCGCGATGCGCAACGTGTCGTGGAAATGCATAAATCCAAAATGAACTTTATCTTCATGTGACAAGATGCAAAAAAATCATTTTACAATCTCACGACGACGCATCGTGGCACGATGTTGCGTCGCAAGATACGATGTCGTATCTTATAATTGCGTTTTGGCCCTTACTCAGTGAAATTCCAACTTGTGTTCTCTTGCGTATATTCTTTTGCAGTTTATAGTTAATTGACCAAACCAGCGAAGAGTCTACGTTTCAACTTGGCCCAAATCTTATCGTATGTCCTGATTTCTGGCTTTTCCCGCCGAATGGCCGCATCTCTAAACCGATGCTCATGAAATTTTGTGAGCAGGTTCCATAACTATATAGGTAGTTTTTTTTTAATCGGGTTATGTTTTAGTTTTTTTTTTCAAAATTAGGGTTTGAAAACGTAAACAAAAAACATATTTCAGGCATTTCGAAAAATGGTCGCGAGGCAGCTTTACTTCACTTATTTCATTTATCAATCCGGTACCCAAAGGTTGTCTGGAAAAGATCGGTGTTTAGCGATAACATCGCCTATTGTTTACCTCTATTGTAATGTTAAGTGTTATCTATATTTGTGTTTCTTTCTTCTTGAGGTGTGCAATAAAGAGTATATTGTTCAATTCTATTCTATTCTTATAAACATGTTTTTTCTTTGTTGTCAAATTGGGCAATAAAGAGCTAGAGATATTCTATTTTATAATAAAAGTTTCTATTTCAGAACTGGACATTTGTGATAATACTCTAAAATGCTAATAAGAGAGCTATTTTATGTACGCCGGGAATGATCCTATTATGAAACTAATATCCAAACTCTGCCACTCCGCACGTCTGGGACAATGTTGGGACAATGTTTAATATTCGAGTCGTTTCATACCAGATAAATTACCAATAAAACACTGTTTTACAGCCAGAACCGTAAAACAACAAAACATAAGCACTAACATTTAGGTCACGTCTCAGAAACTTCCCAATTCCAAGAATTTAACGGTCTCAATTTTGTCTAGGTCAAGAAATGGTTGTTCAATGTCATTGAAAGTCATATAAAGATGCGTATATGTATTAGATAGATACATAAAAACTTTATTTCGTCAACGAAATCAACAGTAACATTAAATTTATGAACCTATAAGCTAATATATTCTGCGTTTTCACGACTTTTTTTCATCATAGTCGCTGAGATGATATATTGTTTATCGTTCTACAAGAATTATTGTATAAAAAGTAATGAACAAAGTGCATGTTACATGCAGTAATGAACAAAGTAATACATTTTTCACCTTACGCCCATTTGAATCACCGAGCCAAGCCTCGTATTTTGACAAAGAGGCCTCATTCCTTTTAAAATGCTGATTGTTTTAGACAGTTTTCTCTATGATCAAACATGTTTCATAACATATTATTGATGTTACCTAGAACAGAGCTATTGAGATTTATTGGTACTTATATATTTGAAATCTACAAGTTGAATTATTCATAGATAATTTTTGTTTCAAAAACTACTCGAAATTTACAAAATTCACGCGGTTTTTTTTTTTTCAATTTATTTTCGACTGCAGGCAATGAAAGCCTGATAGCTATGTTACTACCTAGAACTCGGGGAAAAGTATTATTCACTTCAAAAAGTTGGTTGATATTATCAATATATTTGTCATAATAAGATTAATATGTTCTAATGTTATATTTTATTAGATTTACGTACGAAGAAGTACGAAGATCGCCAAGCTTGTGTGATACGGGTCCAACGGCAATATCTATGATAATAATACGTGTCTAGGGATCATATTGTAGTGGCGACGAGCTCATCAGTGTTTATCTCGTGACAGACTTAAAAATACCTAAGCTCCTAGCGGTAAAAAAGATATAAAAAACCCAATTTATTCAGGCAACACAGTAACAAGCCCTCTATTTACCCAGACCTCGATACGCCAATCTAAAAACGGCCTATGTACATAGATATGGGAAAAACGATACGCCTATCTGGACTGGACTGGTGGCGCGCACTTTTAACAACAACTTCGTAATGAGGTACACTGAAAGCGTATTTACTCGTGTTAGTTAGCCTTATCTAAATAGCAAAGAACCTGTGCGGAATATTTTTAAATTCGCAAGAGACTAATATTTTCCTGTCTCTGTATATTAAGCTTCGTTAACTAACGCAATACGAAGGTGCTGCCAACAGGTGCCACCAATCCGAATCTCGTAATTGATACTGCCACCTATAAGTTCACGCACGTTTCAAGTTCATAACGGGTCTTCCCACAGCGTAGGGAATCCTGTGGGAATGTAGAAGACTCGGATTTGTTTACATAAAAGTCTTGTAGATCCTGATTCGAGGATACTCGCAGACATGGGCATTGAAGTGCTGGATCAGAGTCCACAACACTCTTGGCGTAGATGTGACCAGCGCACCTCTGAATAGGGAAACCATATTTTTGTGGATATCAAATTTCTCTCGGATACTGAGTTTCTGAGAAATAATTCATGCATAGCCAGACCCTACAAATTAGATGAACTACCGAAGAAATTATTTCTCGGAATAGACACTTTTCGCACTTCTGGTGTCATACATTACACTGCACATAATTATGTCGCGTATTGAATGTCATCAGTGCATCAGTGGCGAAAAGTGGATGACTAATGCCCGAGAGAGACAAATGAGGCGGATGATACAGATAAATGGCCCAGCACACTTAGATAGCCTAGACAGATGGATAGGAAGAAGGGCTTGCCGGGTGAGTAGGTATAGACATACTTACAGCCCTCTATTTACCACTTCTTTCTGGACAATCGGAATCTCTTAAGTTGAAATTGACATTGATACTGCCACCTATAAAATTCATTACGGGTCTTCGTCATCCCTATAGCATAGGGAATCCTGTGGGAATGTCGAAGACTGGGAACTAGTCTATATAAAAGTCTTGTAGACCTTGATTCGAGGATACTCGCAGACATGGGTATTGAAGCGTTGGATCAGAGTCTACAACACTCTCAGCGTAGATGTGACCAGAGCAACTCTGAAAACGAGGACCATATTTTTGTGGATGTAGAATTTCGCTCGGACGCTGATTTTCCGAGATGTAATTCGTGCATATCCAGAACCTACAAATTAGATGAATTACCGAAGAAACTATTTCTCGGAATAGACACTTTTCGCATTTCTGGTGTCATACATGACACTGCACATCATTATGTCGCGTATTGTATGTCATCAGTGCATCAGTGGCGAAAAGTGGATGACTTATGCCCAAGAGAGACAAATGAGGCGGATGATACAGAAATATGGCCCAGCATACTAAATACACTAATGTGAGTTCAGTAAAATTTTCGTATCACTATCCAGACGGATAGCCGAGCCAGATAGATAGGAAGGAGGGCTTGCCGGGTGAGTAGGCATAGACATACCACCAAACCATTCCACCGTCTTCCTTTCCATTCTGAAAACGAGGACCATATTTTTGTGGATGTAGAATTTCGCTCGGACACTGATTTTCCGAGAAATAATTCGTGCACAGCCAGACCCTACAAATTAGATCAATTACCGAAGAAACTATTTCGCGGAATCAGACACTTTTCACATTTCTGGTGTCATACATTACACTGCACATGTCGCGTATTGTATGGCATCAGTGCATCAGAGGCGAAAAGTGGATGACTTATGCCCGAGAGAGACAAATGAGGCGGATGATACAGAAATATGGACCAGCATATTAATATTCAGTAAAAAAAATCGTATCACTATCCAGACGGATAGCCTAGCCAGACAGATAGAAAGACGGACTTTCCGGGTGAGTAGGTATAGACATACCTACAGGCCCTCTATTTACCCAGACCTCGATACGTCAATATAAAAACCGTGCAAAGCCAGACCCTACAAATTAGATGAATTACCGAAGAAACTATTTCTCGGAATCAGACACCTTTCACATTTCTAGTGTCATACATTACACTGCACATCATTATGTCGAGTTTTGTATGTCATCAGTGCATCAGTGGCGAAAAGTGGATGACTTATGCCCGAGAGAAACAAATGAGGCGGATGATACAGACATATGGCTCAGCATACTAAATAATGTACAGTCAAATTTTCGTTTCGGATAGCCGAGCCAGACAGATATGAAGAAGGGCTTGCCGGGTGAGTAGGTATAGACATACCACCAAACCATTCCACCTCTCCAAATTATACTCCCAAGAGCAATTGCACGAGTTAGGGTCCTGTCCACAGAAGCGGGTAGGAGCGAGAGATGTGTAAAATGGTCCAAGCACATTTCTCAGATTAAATGCACTTCTTTCTGGCTTCACAAAAACGCAGCTTGATTGGTTCATTCTCTTCGCTCTGCTTCTGTGCCTCAGCCTTAAGGTTGCCGCAAACATAACAGCTGGGCAAGCCATTCAGTATTCTTTGTACGAAACTTCAAACTGCTAGGCACACTGTGCAAATGATCACAAGATTCATTACAAATAAATAAATAATGTTATTATTGTATTAAGTGGTTTACACTTACGTGAAATTGTCACAATCAGTGACAACAAAGTTGACGGGTAGCAGTCTCTGATGAAGAGCTCCATACGAGTTCGAAACATGTCGGGCCGTTCCTAACAATGTCACATGAGTCTTAACCGCTTAATACAATAATTAAATAATATTATGTTATATATTTTTTTAAGCTACAATCTTAGTTCTTACACAAATCGAACGAGTCCCAATCAAAGCAATGCTTGTACTATGGGTACAGTACTAGACGACGATATTATTAACCGAGCGAGCGAAGCATCTTTTCAGCTTGGCATACAAGCTTTCATATGTCCACTTACCATCTGTTTTTGCGTAGAGGTCGCAGTAACGGATTCTCATGAAATTTTGAGGTTGAAAACGTTAACAATTACAAATTTCATCACAGCGCCACTAGCATACAGTATATAACATCCACAACCCAGAGATAAATGTTCGACTTATTGACCTTCCACAAATATTTCAAACGCATATTATATGATCAGTCATATTGAATTCTCTTCGATCCTGTATGCGTAAAGTCTAAGTACTTGAAATATGAACGGTTCTCCTATTTACCTTTGATCATTGAGGTATAGAATATTCGACGAAGGCTGAATATTTTGTATATTAGTCCTTAACCGGTGTTATATTATGTGCCTGCGAATTTCGTCCGCTGGGAAGAAAAATCACTGGCTACTGTTTTTTTCTATTTATAGTTCATTCATATTGTAATTTAATATTGTTAGTAACACTCCACGTACATAAGATTATTTTTGTTCGGAAAATGAAAACAAAAACGTAATATGTAAAGTTTTCTTAATTCGTACCTATTTTTGCACACAAATGACTAAATTCTACCCTTACCCGGGACTATGCTACTAGTCGTTGTGGCGGCTGTACACTTTTGCCGAGACCGGGCGAGATATGCAGCCATCATTTCTTTACCAATAGACACTGAAGGGAACGACATGCTTGCCTAATATTGGGATTCACAGAAATTCCACGTGAACAGGTTAGCTTAAAGCTCTTAAAAGAAAATCACACTATAATATTAAAAATCGGGCAAATGCGAGTCCGACTCGCGCATGAAGGGTTCCGTACCATATCTATATCAAGTTTGTTGTATGGGAGCCCCCCTTAAATACATCATCTGTGAAAATTTCAACTGTCTAGCTATCACCGCTCTTCAGATACAGCCTGGTGACAGACGGACGGACAGCGAAGTCTCAGTAATAGGATCCCGTTTTTACCCTTTGGGTACGGAACCCTAAAAAGGCGAAAGTTTGTGAGTGTGTTTGTGTGTTTATGATTATGTGTATGAGTAACAACTCCGCTCCCTGTTTAGCGGTAAGACCGAGTTGATAAGAAGTTGGTTTACCTCTGCCTGTTATTTAATGTATCTCATGTTGTGTTGTATATTCCTTGATGTCGTTGGAGGTGTGCAATAAAGAGTATTTGTATTTGTAACTCCTTCACGCGAAAACGGCTAGACCAATTTTGATAATTTTTGGCATAAAGGTAGCCGACACCCGGGGTGTACTTTTTACCCCGAAAATTTAGTGTTCCCGTAGGATAAGCGGGTGACACCGGGCGGCTTAGCTAGTAACAAATAGGCGATTCCGCTCAAAAGGAACAATTAGTCTCGTTACGAATTGATGAGAACCATCGTTAAGGTTCGATTAATTGCCAAAGGCTGCGATTTAGAGATTCATTATTAAGTGAATTGAATTTTTTTGGGGTTCTGCAGTGAATTTGATTGACGGCGAAATGATCACGAGTCCAAAGATATCATATTATTACAAACTTTTGGTATTTGTTTTGCATTTGCATGAGTATTATTGTAAAGTTATCCTTCTTCGTATTTATGAAAAAAAAATGCATTTTATTCATTTTAGACATCATGTTTCATAGTAAAATTTACTGCTTAAGACCTATACAATTGATATCTAAGTAGAAATAATGTTAGTGTTATTTTCCAAAACGTCCGGGTTCGATTCCCGGGCTGAGTACTTACAGGTTTTTTTTTAATGTATGAATGCAGTTTTTCTTGTAATTAAAATCGATGACATGGTTCCTAAGAACAGATCTTCGTATTGCAGTAAAACTGCAATGTATATTTTTAAATTTTTGTGTGCATTTTTTACTGTACTTTTTACCATAAGTTTTACTACCAGTTATACTCTTTTTGTGAATCAGTTGGTATCAGGCCATCGAAATTTGATGAAACGAAATTGACAAATCGAAGATTAAAGATTGATGGGTGAGAAAAAAAAAGAAATTGATTTTTGGAAGAGAACGTCAGAGAGAAGACGTTGGTGAACTAAAAGAGATTTAAATTATTATTTTGCGAGAACTACAATTTTCTTAAGATCCTGACAGTTTTACTATGGAGAAATATTAACGTTTTCCATATCCACAAGTGAAGTGCCACATACGCTGTGAATTTTCTCCTAAAACATAAGCGGAAAGGTTAATTTTGGCTGATTTGTGGACCAAGGAGCGCCTGCTGATCTAAATAACAACTGGACTTATAGCGAGGTATTCTCTACCCATTCTTTCGTTGGAGGAACGTTCACCATTAAAAATCAACCATCAAGGAAATGATCACCAACTGTATCAAGACTTACTCCTATAGACTGTAATTTATGGCTGTGCATTATCTTTTACTACTATCCTATTGTGCGTGATAGGTTAAATATCTATTTCATAGTAGTTTTTAAGTCGGTTGTCAATTTTGTATCCAATTATTTTCAAAATTCTAAAACCCTTAGCCGGCCTATTCTTCAATCCAATTATTAATTTGGTTATAGGACATCTGTTTAATTTCGGTTATAAATATTGTAATAAACGTCACAAAAATCCATAAACAGTTTTATTTCGCCATTCCTCAAAATTTTACGTGTTTGGTGGCAACAGACGGTTTATAGGGCAATGTTGCAACCAACTATAGCAGTTTATGTTTTTTTGTGCTATAGTATGTCTTATATTTTCAGACGTTCCCATACAGACTGATCTAAATGGGCCTGTATATATTTTATAGCCAAAATGACTGTTGTTTGTTACCAAACTTCAATATTCTAACCGAATTATGAACTCTGAAAGTACTGCATTGAGACAGTAATCTAAATCTAGCTAACAGCTAATTTATTTTTCCAAATACATATTGCTTGGTTTGTCTACCATTTACATTTAATATCTAATCTTTACACGATGATTTTGAATCGGTGATCAGGTAGCAACTTTTCTAACTAAGTAATTGACGGCGGTCACGTTGAAGTGTCGATGTTTTCATGAAAACACATTTTTATTTTTCTATGATATTTTTTATTTTGCAACCAATTTTATCTTAAATTCCTTGTTACCCTACTAATCTGTATCTGTGAATTTAAAACCTCTTTAATAATTTAATGTCAATCAGAATTTATGAGTAATAACTTGTCATTGTCATTTTCATTACATAATCAAAGTCGTAGAAATATTTCGTTAAATTTTCCGCCAAAGCGATGGCACTTGACGTAGGTATCGTACTACAATAATATGTAGGATGACCATGTATCTACTGGTTATTAGTTTTAACTTTGTTTTAACTTTTAATTAATTACACAGTGAGGTGATTGCGTGACACCTCGCCTATTAAGTTAAATTTTAGCTGGATATTAATATTTTCTAATCACCGATTAAGAATCATCGTGTATAATATAATCATCTAATTTACCTAGAGGTTAACTGGAAGAAATCCTTTAAAGGGATAAGTTCGCCTTTGTACATGCTTATTCTTTTGAAATGTTTTTCTTGTTTGTGTGTACAATAAAGTTACATGCATACATACATACAACCGAGTTCACTTGAATAAACACGTGTCACATAAATGTACAAGGTTTATTATGTTTGACTAGAATTTTAATGTATTTATTTTCTGCAACAAAATATCTGCAAGTTTCCTTAACAAATATAAAAACAAGATTGCTTTGATATAAGCTGGATCTGAAAGCTTCTACAGAGCAGATAAAGTGGATGCAAATGTGGTCAAAAAAAGTAAAACATTAGCATGTGGGAGTGTTTGTTCAGTCGCGACTGTAAAAGCGTTTACTCAGGGCACGGTTTTTTTGTTTAAGCGATAGCCAACGAGCGTAATGTATAGTCAGCAGTAGATACAATATCTACGTACGTATGGTACATTACATACACCATTACACCTAGGGAGGTGAGGTGTTTTTGGCCCGAACCGAAGTTGAGAGAGCCATAAATATGCGATCTGGAACTAGATTTGCCTACTAACTCCCAATAGCAAAATGTCATTACGGTCAATTCGAATATTACTATAGTAGACAAATACTGGCGTAATGCCGCGCAAATGTCAAAATGAACGTCGAAATTTGCTCCAGCTTTCATCGTTTCCTGCCTCGGGGTGAGTAAATATATGGATTGGACTGCTCCTTTTGAACCAAAACGATGGGTACACAAAATGTGGACTTTGTTCTCTTTGTACAAAAAGGATCTTTGAAAAAAAACATGTCAACTCAAGAAAGCCCTCTTTCTATTTTTTATGTATAACGGCCATTGTATTGGATTGGCCAGAAATAGCGTCGCCAGAAAAATCGAGATCACTGGAAGAAAAGGGAGAGGCCTTTGCTCAGCAATAGGATATTACGGGCTGAATATGAAGAAGAATGGCATGTTTTGTTCACCTGAAACTAGGAAACAGCGCAGCGGCTACAGCAAACCAAAACGCACTGAATCGGCAATCCAGAGGTACCGGGTTCGATTCCCGGTGTCTTCCACCAGGTAACTCATTTCAATTTTACTTAAAACTTTGATCTTTCTATCAATGATTTATTATACAAATTGTGGTGTGTACATTAAGAAAGATGAGACATTACATTGCTTCATATTTTTTTAGAAATATTATTTTTCGTAGCTTTAGTTGCCCGTGATACCTTAATTAGACCAATTAGTTGTATAGCTCCATTTTATCGGCAACCTGTAAATTCAAACTTGCAGAAACAGAAACGGCGTGGTTTACCTAAGCCAAAGTAACTTTCTATTTACAGACTTTTTAATTAAAGTGTCACGTATACAGAGCTTTCAAACACGGGCTTTCGCAAGTTTCAAAGTCAAAGCAGCATTTTATTAGGTCTAGGATTAATCGTCTTTAATGTGCCAAGTTATTTATGTAGTTATGGACGAAATATCGTATCTTTACGCAAGGTGACACATAAGGGCCCTTTCAGACGAACGGCACTAGTACAACTGCAGACGTCGCTACCTATTGACGGCTGCCGTCGCCACTTGTCGACGGCAGCCGGCAACGCGTCGACGGCAGCCGGCAAAACGTCGACGGCAGCCGGCAACGCGTCGACGGCAGCCGGCAACGCGTCGACGGCAGCCGGCAACGCGTCGACGGCAGCCGGCAACGCGTCGACGGCAGCCGGCAACGCGTCGACGGCAGCCGGCAACGCGTCGACGGTAGCCGTTGACAAGTGGCGACGGCAGCCGTCAACAGGTAGCGACGGCTGCAGTTGTACTAGTGCCGTTCGTCTGAAAGGGCCCTAAGACGTGATAAAGAAAAATGTTACTTTTCGAGTCTATTGACAATTAATACGGTGAATAGAGACTAAAGTACTATGTGTGACCTTACAAACGGTCCGGTAGTTTTGAATTTTTGATATGTTGTCTAGGATGGTTAGTCAGTGTTTAAAATGCAAAATGCACAATTCCCCCCCCTCCGCGCCCGCCGCCATTTTGAAAAAACCGGCACTTTCTTCATATTTTTGCTCATATCTTCCTTTAGGAGCATTTTAGCTAGAAGAAAGCTTCGACAATGTTATAGAGAGTTAAATTTACTACATTTTCCATTTTATATTGTTTTTCTAGGACAGATAGTTACGGAGATATCTACATTTAAAAAACGTAAAAAATCCCAATTTCCTACTGAAAAACAAACTTCTGGATTATATCTTCGTTTAGAAGCATTTTAGCTACAACAAAGCTTGGGCAATGTTGTAGAGAATTAAATTTACTATAATTTACACTTCAAATTTTGTTTCAAGGACGGTTAGTTACGGAGATATGCACATTTAAAAAACAGGAAAAGTCAAATTTTCCGAAAATTTCTGAAAATTCTTGGTTTAGAACGCTGTCATTCAGTTAGGGACTTGTCTAGGACAAATTAAAACATGTAGGAAATATAATTGCTTATAAAACTCAAGTCCATTTTTCCATACATTTTCGGAAAATGTAACTTTATTTTTTACATATCTCCGTAATTATCTGTCCTAGAAAGAAAATTTGAAATGTAAATTATAGTAAATTTAATTCTCTACAAAATTGCCCAAGCACTGTTCTAGCTAAAATGCTCCTAAACGAAGATATAATCCAGAAGTTTGTTTTTGAGTTGAAAATTGCAATTTCTTAAGTTTTTTTAAATGTGCATATCTCCGTAACTATCTGTCCTAGAAACAAAATATAAAATGGAAAATGTAGTAAATTTAACTCTCTATAACATTGTCGAAGCTTTCTTCTAGCTAAAATGCTCCTAAAGGAAGATATGAGCAAAAATATGAAGAAAGTGCCGGTTTTTTCAATATGGCGGCGGGCGCGGAGGGGGGGGAATTGTGCATTTTGCATTTTAAACACTGACTAACCATCCTAGACAACATATCAAAAATTCAAAACTACCGGACCGTTTGTAAGGTCAAAATCCTTTATTCACTGAATTAAATAATGACGAACTTTTAGTGGACTAACATCGTATGACTGTGGCAATAAGTATGATGACTGTGGCGACACCTTTTTAGGGTTCCGTACCCGAAGGGTAAAAACGGGACCCTATTACTGAGACTTCGCTGTCCGTCCGTCCGTCCGTCCGTCTGTCACCAGGCTGTATCTCAAGAACGGTGATAGCTAAGACAGTTGAAATTCTCACAGATGATGTATTTCTATTGCCGCTATAACAACAAATACTAAAAATAAAATAAAATAAATATTTAAGGGGGGCTCCCATACAACAAACTTGTTATAGATTATGGTACGGAACCCTTCATGCGCGAGTCTGACTCGCACTTGCCCAATTTTTAATATATAGAAAAGGTTACCTAATGTTACCACGATCTTCGATCAGACCGAACAGGATATGGCGGAATGACCTGTACGCCTTCGATAACGTTTGGGAGGAAGTTGCTCTTTAGATAGAGGACTGGTGTTAAAAAAAGTTATTTATTTAAATAAAAAAATAATGTAAAAATTAAAAACAATTGAAACATTGATAAATGAACGTTTAGAACGTGATACTGCACAAGAGATCCTTTTAAAATCATTATTTTCAGTACACTTTTACACACGTAACTCAATCAGTTCCAACGGCATACTATTTGGCAATTTCAGATTGTCGCAACCCTAGTCTCCAATGTTTGATAATTCCATAATTATGAAATTAAATTTATATAATATATTATATATAATCACGTTAGCATTTTGTATGTGAATGAAATCACTTGCCGTATTTTTACTGTATATATTATTTTTATGGCTTCATACTCTAACGCCGCCGGACAAACTATACCTATTATTAGTTTTTATATTATTAGTGCCAAATTTTAGGCAGGTATTTATATTAAGCCGATCATAAATTTATGATCGGCTTTATTAAATCCATCCTAATATTATAAATGCGAAAGTGTGTCTGTCTGTCTGTCTGTTACCTCTTCACGCTTAAACCACTGAACCGACTTAGATGAAATTTGGTATGGAGATAGTTTGAGACCCGGGAAAGGACATAGGATACTTTTCATCCCGA
The DNA here is from genome assembly GCA_932273695.1 of Apotomis betuletana. Taxonomy (NCBI): domain Eukaryota; kingdom Metazoa; phylum Arthropoda; class Insecta; order Lepidoptera; family Tortricidae; genus Apotomis; species Apotomis betuletana. The sequence goes on from OW026312.1 coordinate 18,422,547, forward strand.
ATAAATTTTGTGTTCCCGTGGGATGAGCGGGTAACACCGCGGGGCACAGCTAGTATTGAATAGCTTGATATCTGGGTCCCCAAAATGTCGCCTTGACAAAGCAATAACGCCGTTGTAAACGACATACTGTGAAAACTTTACAGACGCTGTAAAAGTATCCTTATTCCGTTATATATAGATATAATATAAATGTGCAAGTTTGCAAGAATGTACGTTCAACCATAAAATAAAGAAACTTTTCAACTTAAATTAAATACTACGTGGCAGATTTTTATAAAACTTTCCAGTAATATATTTTGAATAACAGAGAAGGATAGGCTACAATTTATAAGGATATTTATTCACAAGAAGGCTACAAAGGTGTTGAAGTTTGAGGACGTTTTTCCTGCTGGAGCGAAGCCACGGGGAAAAGCTAGTTCCGTTATAACCGTAATCATACTCATAAAGATTACCTCATATACCCTCGACTCGACGAGCTGAGGCTGTGCTAAACTTTAACGATATTGTTACGATACAAAGGCGTATCTTCATTTGGATTTCACAGTAAGATACGACTTTCCGAAGTATCCGGCGGATCATTACCTTGTACATACACGGTCCAATGTGTGGGTCTGGACTATTTCATGGATATTTCTTATCATAAGTTCTCTGTAATGTTTGTCTACACCGCAACAGGTCTACTAGGTGAAGCATTTGGAATTCTAATTAAAACAAGTTAAGATAATGTTCACTACTTCACTTTAACTGGGAAGTGAGCGCTTCGTTAAAACTTATCAATATTTAGATTCTGGTACAAAATTGTTTGGAAACCTGGCTGTCGCTCGTTAGGATTATGCGATCGATTACACAAAATGGATTCCACACAACTGCAGTTTACTACATTCGTGATTCCATACAGCCGTTATTTTAACGCAATCCGGATTCTACCTATTAGTGATTCAACACAACTTGGGTTCAACGCCACTGCAGTTTACTACATTCGTGATTCCACACAGCCGTTATTTTAACGCAATCGGGATTCTACCTATTAGTGATTCAACACAACTTGGGTTCAACGCCACTGCAGTTTACTACATTCGTAATTCCGCTCAGTTGTTATTGAAGTGAAACTTCTAATGCGACTTCCAACAAGGTTGCGTTAAACGTTTAACGTGTAGCACACAGACAACACCAGACAAGCCGACGACGGAAGCCATTACCGTTACATCGCGGATTCCTGAGTTTTGGAAAAACCAGCCGCGACTGTGGTTTCACCAATTCGAAGCCATCATCGATCCACAGAAACCCAGTTATCTGCACAAATCACAGCTATTGGTTGCAAAATTGGGTCAACGAGAACTAGAAATACTAAGCGACATACTGGAAGAACCGCCCCAAGTAAAAAGGTACGAAGCATTTAAACAAAAAATACTCGTTGCTGCGCACGAGGAATCCGGCCCCAGTCGACTTCGGCAGGTCACCCACGAAATAGAGTTGGGGGACCTCAAACCCTCCCAGCTTTTTGAAGTGAAACTTCTAATGCGACTTCCAACAAGGTTGTGTTAAACGTTTAACGCTACCGTGGAGGGGGTAGGAAAGCACTGTTTTGTTAAACGTTCAACGCAACAATACCACGGACAATGCGACGGATTTAAGGTTATGTCAAGGTACGTCTCTTGTGAATATCAATTGATTGTTAGGTATTCTCTTTTGAAATTACAATTTCTACCCCTTCCTATTTTCATTTCCACATTACGAAGTTTCACTTCTTCCGCGCGGAGGGCCTCCACGCACTATTATTTTTATAAAATGAAAGATCTAGCCAGAAACAAACTTCCAGATAACACACTCAGGGAGCTATGGACGAGCAAGCTTACCGGTACGGTGCGGGCAGTGATAACCGGACACGAAACGGAAGACACTCAGAAACTTATCACATTAGCTGATAAAATTCACGAGGCGACACAGCAAAATAAGGGTAGCACCTATCGTAGTAGGCAAAGAAAACCCTAATCAAAACCCACAGGAGCATTTGGCGGAGGCTTTAGCCGACATGAAAATGGAAATCGCCGGCATCAAAAATATGTTCGAACAATAAAACACCAAAAAAGAAACTTCAGCGAGCGCCGCAACTTCGCACAGCGGCCTAATCAAGGGGCTAATGCGACAAGAGGCAGGAGTTATTTCCGAAGAAATAACTATTACGATCAAATAGCGCGGCCAGGGGACGCGGTGTGGCTTTGCTACTACCACTACACTTTTGGAAATGAAGCCACCAAATGCGTACGCGGATGTACTTTTACAGGTTCACTAATGTTTGACCAAAAAACGTTTGACAAATGATCATTTGACCAAACAACGTTTCAACAAATATTCATTAGGCAAACGAGACATTTGACAAAAGTATTATATTACAAAAAGTCACTTAGCAAATGATTATTTTACAAACACTACACTTGACAAATGTGTTAAATAACAAAATATAATTTAACAAAATACTTACGTAAATATAATTGACAAGATTTTATTCGCTTAAAATACGGAGACGGTACGGAATCGCAGTGACGCATCGCAGTGACAACAATAATTTCAGCTTTGAAAATTATGACAGTTGCGAACTAAAAAACAGAAAATTCTGATTCTGACATAAATGCCAGTTCAGACCAAGACGTTGGTGATCGTTTCGATAAAAGTGATTCTTCGGATTATAGCATAATTTAGAAAATAAGTTATTTCAGTTTTTTGGTGGTATTTTGAGGGAAATAATAAAGTGTATTAGTTACTACTCTTTTATCTACTTACAACGTTTTTAAGTTATTAGTTGTATAGAGTTCGTCTCTCATCTTCATAATTAATATACCCAAACGTTACATGTTTATGTGATTTATATAAATAAAAAAAACATATTTATTGTTTTATTTATTTTCTTCCGAATACGGCTTACTTGTAAAGTATTATTGTCTAAAAATAACAACTAATCGAAATTACGAATGTAGCACTTGCGTTGAACTCCATGTACCTACCTATTATATTTTTGGTGTGGCAATCAAAGTTTTTTTCTCTGAAAAATTAACTCGATGAACAACTTAATACAACTTTAATAATTCTAATCGACTCAAATGTAATCTAATTCTGAATGACGCTTGGTTAAATACTTTTCAAATCTTCCCATCAAATTGAGTAAGTTTTAATTCTCGTGCTCTTAGATCGTTATTCTCGGTTGTTGGCCAGGGTCACAACTTTTTCCTGAAGTGTGACGACAGTAAAAGGTTATCGTTGCTATAGGTACATTTTAAAACTAGGATAACACAAGCTATTTAGCTCAAGCGTGACTCCAAGCGAGCTTGTTGCAGGCCGATATGTGGTTGTGGCTGACTCTCCTATTTATTATGTGGCCTTTTGCCTGTGTCATGTCATAACACGTGTCAGGCTTCATGTGTTTTCAATTAATATGCCCATAATTTATAAAATTGTGGTATTTTCACATTAAAAACAGAATCGATAAAAAGATTTTGTTAAAACATCTTAAATGTTACTAACAATTACGAGCCATTGTGGTGTTTAAAATAAATGAAAATGAAAAAATTGGAATGAAATAAGGACGTCACTCGTTAGCTGTGATCAATAATCTTACAATGTAATATCATACAACAATATTTACAAGATTACGTTAAGTACTATCGTCGGCCATTTTCCAACCATTACCTACTTGTATTGAACAGTGAACTGTGCGTACTCACTGTATCTCAATGCTATGGATACTTGCCGTAGTTTTTACTCATTTCGAATTCAACCAGCTATAATTTAGCAATGTTAGCATTCCATTTTTACTCTAACGCCAGTGTAAGATCTTGAAGGTCTCAATATGTTTCGGATTTAGACATGGTCCTTCGAACCGGACAGTCCATCACCATCGCACGATCCTGAAGGACATGAGAAGATTCCGCTTTAGATATTTAGAGAGAGGCTTACAAGATAGTTGTGAGTACTAACAAACTATAAAAATAAATAAATAAATATTAAGGGACAATCTTACACAAATCGACCTAGTCCCAAACTAAGCAAAGCTTGTACTATGGGTACTAGACGACGATATCCATAATATATACATGAACACATATATAGATAACATCCATGACCCAAGCACAAATATTCGAGTTAATCACACAAATATTTGCCCTGGCCGGGATTCTTCGAACCCAGGACCGCCGGCTCAGTATGCAAGTGCTTACAAACTGATCCAACCGCGTCGTCTATGGACTTCAAATTGTCTGCAAATAGTTTTTTTTACCAAAAACCATACATCAAGATATTTTTTTTAAGAAAGCCTTGGCCCAGTTTTCTTGTAGAAATCAGGACGAATGTGAAAAATGGACCAAGTAAGAGGAAGTAATTAGAAGACTGCCAGTAAAGCCTTTTATAATAAATCAACGTTATTTTTGGGTGTCTTCCTCTGGACATTACACTTTGCTAATTACTTTTTAAGTCGGCCTAAAGGGACATCTATAAATGAAGACAAAAAATAAGGGACAATTTACACAATTTAAAAATCCCAAACAAAGCAATCTAAATACCTGCAAAACGTCCATGACCCGGGAACAAATATTCAAATTCATCACACAAATATTTGCCCTTACCGGGATTCGAACCCAGGACCACCGGCTGAGTAGGCAGCTGCAAACCGAGTCGTCAGCGTCAGTTTGAATCTACCGCAGAAAACGTTTCGAACGCGTTTGAAACATTGCTATTTACACGGGAAAAGTAAACATGATCAAAATTTTTCGTTGAGTTGGAGACACTAGAGGCTCTGGACATAGTAGTAGTACTATTTTTTGTCATTGGGTGTAAACGAGCAAATGGATCGCCTGATGTTGAAAAATAGTTGCTTATTGTTTTATTTTATTTTCTTATAATTTCTGTCACACCATTTATGTAATATTTTTTTATTTCTCGTCACGAATAAATGTATTTCTTTCATTCTTTCTTTCTATATAAAGCGATTACCCTCGCCCATTCATAAATTTAGATCATAAATCAATGCATTTTTATAATAATTATCTCATACTATAACGAACCTTCCAGACCATAAATTCAAGAAAGTTATTAAATTTGCACTTGGAAATCTTACTATAGAGTGTCAGATTACATAACAGACAGATATTTGAAAGCAATGTAATATTAATAATGTAACACTTATTGAACAATAATTAATTTTCCCGTATTTAACTATTTAATGTACATATTGACGAACATAGTGTAAATGTGTATACATACCTACATCAGAAAATAAACAAATATATAAATACCGGCAATATCAGAGGAGTCACAAGTGCGTTGCCGGCCTTTCAGGTGGGAGTGCGCTCTTTTCTTATTAATAACTCTTTATTGTGCACCACATGAAAAAGAAATAATTTAACAAAAAGTAGGGTAACAACAGGTGATCTTATCGCTTAAGAGCGATCTCTTCCAGACAACCTGGACACAAATCTTTCAACGCGAATGATCCGTCTAGACCTGCCTGCGTGGCGATATACGAGTAAGTCTATGGTCGGTAATATGAAAAATAAATTAATATCATCGCGTCAATTTGTGTGACGGAACAAAACCATAATAATTAACACAAATTATAACGGGTCTATCGCGATCCTTATTTAGCTTCATACCGTTATAATTTGTGTTAATTATATGTACAAACCGCGAGAGTAAGTAAGACATGTTTTTTGCTCTGAAGACAACGTAAAAATAATTGTGCTTTAATTAATTAACAACCAACAGCCCCCTCTGTCACAGTTGAAAAAGGTTGGTGGAAATCCCCACAGTAAAAAAAAATATCTCGTACAATCTCGACGCGGTAATCAAAATTAAATTCTAGGATGCCCACGAACAAGGTCGATTTTAGTAAAAGCAGCAGTCCACTGAAGCTACATCAACTGCAATACAGCCGAATTGATATAACCCACGCTAATGAAACGTATATTGGTTGGATATTGGTAACGTATTTTAGTTTTGAATTTTCATACAAATGAATAGCAGCGGTTGCGGAAAACTCTATTTATTAACGATTCAGCGCGATTCAGGGATAAAATAGTTTAAATGTTTATATGATAGGCACCACTTGTAGCCTTTTTGACACAGAGTCGTTTTCGGTTACACCGCACGCTATTGAGTATTCGAAGTTGCACGATTTGAAGTTGTACAAATGGAAACTAAAGGTTTTAATCAACATTCGAAGGCCGCCTTTTACACCGCATACACGTTATTAGAAACATTTCATCGACTATTGCGTTTCCATAGAGATGCCATTAATGAGGTCCCTATTTGATCACCAACTTGTGCGCGCTATGAGCAAGAAATATAAAAATGTTACTGGAGAGCATAGGGCTGGCTCGTTCCTTGCAATGAATATCGAGAGTTCGAACGCAGCCAATCTTATGGGAACCCTACCCAGCAACCAATAAACGTAAAACAGTATTCAAACTTAATAGAATTCGTTAAAAAGTCTATAAGGCACTACTGGCATTTCCCAAGAGGGTCTCCTCCGTTGTTGAGAAGAAAAACAAAATAAGCTCAACAGTGCGATTTATTTAATCGTATGGCAGGGTTATAACATCGAGTACAGATATTTGGATAGTTTGGGACTCATTACCCCGATGGCAACAGCGTGATAACTAATTGGTACATACAAAGGAAATGACATAACGCAGCGACACGCGACTAATGAATAAAATATGATACGACAGAACCTAGACAGTATATGAAGAGCATAAATCTTTGTACATGACTTTGTAACACTCCATGTGGTGAATGACAAATGGATAGTCCAATGTAACATGACTAGCAACGCAACCACAAGTGTGTAAACTAGGCACAGCCGGTGAAGCAGGCGCTAACTTTACATACTTACGAATGTATAGAATGAATGAATTATCTTGCGAACCTATCTTGCAAAGGTCAAAAACGACTTCAGAACCAACTAAATAATGTGGAATTGTTGATAAGAAACGATTGGGGCTAAACACTTTGCTAATGACATAATGTTTAATATTATTGCCACTACGTGTAGTTTAGTGATGTACTATATTTATTTATTGTCGATATTACGGTGATATCCGTGAAATGGCTACATATCAATCGAATTTCCCAATGAAAACTTCTTTTTAGAAAAATGCTGAGACCCAAAATGACACGTGTGATAGGAAGAGAAAATGTGATGGAGACCATGCAGAAATTAACTTACATGTAGCTTTGCTTCCTACATAAAACACAAGGAAAGAGGGGAAAAGGATGGAAGAGCCATCGCTTCTGCAACCATGCTACTCCGGCCTTTCCTTCACATTATTGAAGCAATCCACTTAGAACTTTCAAAGAATCTGCCAGGGTCAACAATATCAATAGGAGGGGAAGAGAAAAAAGCGAAGATTACATCAAACATAGAAATAGCATCCTTAGACACAGATTTAGCTACACATGTGGCACATGGGACTGAGGATGCAACAAAATGGAATGAACGTCTATCACCAGGCATCTTTTTTCTCATGCATTATTATATATTTGATGTGACAACAAGATCAAGGAATTGTAATGCCCCCACCTACTAGAGCAGGTCGGATATTTCTTCAAATCTGCAAATATGGGCATTTGTTCCAAGCTTGGAAAAGGATTCAACTAGGACCAGGACCAGAGTCAGGCCCCTAAAGTTGCTGAGACAGTTAATAGGTCTCTTGAGTATAACCGAAAGGAAGTAACTAATAAAACCATAACAATAGGAAATGTGGAGATAGAGCGAGTTCAATGGGAAAAGGAAGACGGAGAGTTCCCACACGACAAAGTCGCTCTACATTGTTATTACAACGCTTTTTTATCATTGTAATATTCCTAGAAGATACGTATAAGTAAATAGAATTTTTCGTAGAAGATAAATGTATATGTGTTTATCACTAAATTAAGTAAGAGGACGATTTATCTACCCTAGGTTTTTAACTCCTACTGGATAAGACTGCTTGCCCTTGACCCTTACAAAATAAATAGTTTTTAATAGTGGGCGCTTGACATATCTATAGAGTTAATTTATAGCTAATTGTGTACATGATCTGATAGTGAATAATTAAGGGATACAAATCATAATTTCTGGGGGAAAATCTACACAGTGAGATACAAGAACCGGCCCGAATGTTAGGAAGTTAACTTTTTGAATTATGATTCCCAGTTTTTTCTCATCATATTCTCAAGAAATGAATAAATCAAGTGGAAAACGGAACGATATTTTCTTCAACACCTGGAATTTATGATACACCGATTCTGACTTTTTCAAATATCTCTTCTTCAATGTCATAGACGCAACTTTAATATAAGATGCTGAAGTATTAAATCATTCAGTACGTATGAAGGTATTAAAATTGAAATATATATATTATACCGTTCTGGGACTATGTAGATAAGTTTTTAAAGGCAAATTGTTAACAGCGGTTGTTTAGGCTTGAGATAATTTTTATTTCTCCAATGTTGAGGGGATCAGCCCATCGAAGTTTAGTTACGAAATTTTCATACCTTTTGTGTAACTCAATGGAAAAAATCTAGGACATAGCGTGAGATTGGGCTTACCATGGTCAGAATAAGCAACTTTACAATCTCACCAAATTTGATTGAAATCTGAGAAAAAAAAGCTATTGACAACAAAATGAATATTGTAGAGATGTGTCGCTCGCGAGTGAGTGATTCAAACGAGCTATATCATTTGGTTTAGCTCACTAGCTCTTTCGCTCACTGAAGATTCAAGTAGCTCAGTATATCATCTATCATCTCAGTATTACTCACTCCCTCTCGCTCATGAAATGAATGTTGCCATGCTGCCGTGAATCTAATTCATCGACATCTCTAGTTCTCTGCTCACTCGTGAACGATATAGTCTAAAGATCTACTGAGCTAAATGAGTGATACATATCTCGGTGAGCTAAAGACACATATCACTCTTTTCACTTTAGTGACACATTCTGCGCATCTCTAGAATATTGGTCTATTTTACTCTCGTTTCGTCGCGTCTATGTGACAGATTTTTTTTCAGTGATGTTAATAAAACCCAAAAACAATTATATTTTAATTAATACGTTTCGTGGTATTCCGCATTGTTTTGTTTCTGTTCCGGTGCCGCAACTGTAAGAAAGTTTAGTGGAATCCTCCCATTGTGTTCTAAAAATTATCTCGGTTTATTTTTCGCTGCAATGGTCAAAATTACATACTACAGTTAATTTTTTGTTAACACACATTTGACACTTGGCTGGTTGATGTTTGTATTGAAGTAGCAAAGACATATTGTATGCCAAATATAACGATCATGATTGGTTGATCGAATCGATTTTACCGACGAATTTGTTTTCGAACCTGCATATAGGGTAAATCGCCAATAATTGGCCACCGTTTAATAACTGGCCACCTCATACTAAAAATTAACTTTGTTCGCCTACAAACAGAATTCATTTTAGTATAACGTGGCCAGTTATTGAAGGGTGGCCAGTAATTAACACCTTATACTAAAATGAATTATATTTATAGGTGAACAGAGTTCATTTTTAGTTTGAGGTGGCCAGTTATTGAACGGTGGCCAATTATTGGCGATTTACCCTAATTTTGTTTATTTTGTGTAAATCAATATGTTTTTGAGCTACGAGCCGACGGACTGGGCTGGACTCACTGGAGCTTTCTATGTAAAATAGTAGTTTGTTTCGTTGCTCTTTTTTTTTTTAATTCGGTCGCTACTAAGTAGATCACAATAATAAACAAGTAGATACTGTCTATACCGATTTCCGAAAGGCTTTCGACAGAGTGGATCATCAATTGTTACTGGAAAAGATCGCGTACAATGGGATACGGGGAAACTTATGGCGCTGGTTCAAATCTTATATCACTAACCGGACTCAAAAAGTAACAATAAATGGATGTGAGTCGTACGCAACAACAGTAAGCTCTGGAGTCCCACAAGGATCCATTTTAGGTCCTTTGTTGTTTACAATATTTATTAACGACATTAATGAATGTTTCAATTTTTGTAATATCCTACTTTACGCAGATGACCTAAAAATATATCGTGCTGTATGCAACGAAAACGACATTTATAACTTTCAACAAGACTTAAATCGCTTCTCGGACTATTGCTCTGCCAATAAACTCGAATTAAACATCGATAAATGTAAAACTATTACTTTTACAAAGAAGAAATTAATCATTAATAATTCCTATTCTTTAAGCAATACGGAATTAGCTACAGTTCAATCCATAAGGGACCTAGGAATCACGCTTGACTCGAAGCTACATCTTGACCAGCACATTAACTCCGTAATCAATAAAGCATTTAAAATGTATGGTTTTGTTATGCGGTCTAGTACTGAGTTTCGCAATCCCAGCACATATTTACACCTATACAAATCTCTGATTCGCTCTCAACTAGAACATGCTGTATCCGTTTGGAACCCTTACTATAATAAATACGCAGATGCCCTCGAATCCGTTCAGAAAAAGTTCCTGAATACAATGCACTTTAGATGTTATCGTAGTAGATTATCCTACAAACAGCTGTTGAATAAATATGGGCTACTAGACCTTAGCTCTAGACGCACATTACTTGAAGCAATGGTATTGTATGGCCTCTGTAACAATCATTTTGACTGCATAGCCCTTAATAATAAACTTAGTTATAAAGTCCCAATTCGCAGCAGACAGCGAGAGGTGCGCCCTCACCAGCTGTTTGTGACTGGCCGCTGCCGTACGCACGCTGGTGAGCGCGCTCCTCTGCGCAGACTTGTAGACACTTACAATAAACGATTCTGTCATGTAGACATATTTAGTTCTCGAGTAAGTCAATATAAACAAAAAATTATTGATGCATTAAAAATACTATAAATTTTCTCTGTACTGTACACATATTATATATGCCAATGGACGTCGGTGCAGCTGTACCGACAGGTAAACCATGGTGAAAAAAAAATACTTATACGGGTCAATATCAATATTCGTATAAGCATTTTTTTTTTTTCTTGCATTTCTTTTTTATTTATTTTTTCTTTTCTGCGGCCAATGCCGCACTGTTGATGTGTAGACACTTTTTTTGCATATGTTGTTGTTAGATAACAGGAGTCCTTCAGACTCACTATGCCATACCCATACCCAGCACCGAAAGATCAAAACATTGTATTTAATAAGTGGTGAACGGTGTTGGTCACACATACTGTATATAATTCTAAGTTACTTTTAGTTAACTAGTCAATTTGTAGTGACTGTTTGTTTACCTAAATAAATAAAAAAAAAAAAAAAAAAAAAATCACCCCTTTCGGAAATATAGTCCTTTTAAAGCTACATCACAGCAGTTAAAAGAAGGCAACATGCGAAGTTTTGGATATCAAAGACCTTAATATCTCCCTTGAGGCTCGTTCGTATATAAACGTGGGCGGTTGTTTGTGTGGAGTGTTTGAAGTTCTGTGAGGCGACGGATGTTCGAGAATCTTCTGTTTTTAAATAAATTGTTTACGTTTTTACCAATGTTAATTTTGTTTGTTATGTTATGTGTGTTATTTTATGTTTACATTTTTATTTTTCTTTGTCTGTTATTTTTTGATACTCACAGTGCCTTAGTGTAAACTGTAATACTGTGTTTGTGTTTGAATAAATAAATAAATAAATAAAACATTGCTTTGTTTTGCATAAAATTCAACGCTTTGCCGATTTCATTTTGTGTTACAAGGATAGGCAACCAACTTAAATGATGGGGCACAGATACGGTCCATGTCGGCGGCACGTATCATATCAACTTATTAAGGATATTTTGAAATAACTTGATCTCTAGTCTGGGTTCTTTTTTTTTCTAAATTCACGAAGCGCATTTATCCTCCTATCCTTTTTTTGCGATTCCTTTGCCCTAAGATCCTTTCGTCTTCCTCTGTCCGGATCTTATTTTTTTAAATGCAAGGAGCGCATTTGTGCTTTGGCATAAGATCCTTTCGTTTTCCGTTTTTTTTTTCTAAATTCAAGAAATTCTTTTTTTGGATATTCTTCTATGTTGTATGCCCAATATTGGTATATGTCACGACATCAATTAACCTAAACAAAAACGAAAGAACCTTAGTACAACTATTTTTGTTGAAAACCTTAATGCTTATTTTCCGAATAATATTTAACCCTAACTAGACCACTATTGATTAATATTGTATACATTTTCAAAATACAAAGCTTCTGTGGTAATACCAAATTCATAAAAAGCGTGCTAGCCATTGATTTTATGTATGTGTACTATGTAGTGTAGAAAAACTTCCTACGAGGTGAGTTAGGGCATTAAATAACGGTCTCTTAGGCTCGAGCTAATATCATTTCACCCAATTAACTGGATGTGAAAAATCACTGCTCCATTAATCATTTTAATGTTCGTCGTTTTTCATTCAGTGGCGAACGATTTCAGCGATTTCTCAATTTAGGTAAACTTTAAGTGTCTCATGGATCAGTGTAATTGCAACTGTTCGAGATAGATAGCTAACGGAAAATTGTTTTCACGGTAGTGTCGTATTTAATTACTTAGACTACAAATTTTACAAGTCTACTATCGTGATCTTGAAAGACTATACTATACCCTGTGATCTTGAAAGGTATCTGTTTGTTTCTCAAGATCAGATAATATTAGCAGGTATTTGCTTGTGGCATCACCAAATCATCTATGATTAAAAAAAAGGCTTAACGTCTGTTGTCACTTTATGTCAGTCATTCAAATGGTTTGCGGTTTATACGGCATTTATTTGATATAAATGACTAATATTAACAATGATCACACCGAGTGAGGACCGCAAACTATTATTTAAGCTCGTAAATAAATTACTACAATGTGCAAAACCGACGTGAAGCGTTGTATAACGAAAAAAGGCAATGTTTACAAGTCGTAAACAATTTAGAAGGTGGGTCCTCTATAAATATTTTGATACTTTATGTACTAGTTTTAACATTTGCCTATAACTTTGATTAGGTACGTGAATTTATTAATACCTGAATCTGTGTAAACAAAAGGATAAACTAAAAGTTTTGGAAATTATAAATAAAATCAAAACATTGGAACGTAAAGAGTTACCTACTTACTGAAAATCAATATTATTCAGAAGAAATCTGTGGAGCGACTGGTCAGTAGTAATTTGATGAAAAAATATCTATACTATAACGTGCCAGCCTGGCGCGTCTGTCTGTTACCAATGTCACCATACCACTGTTTCTTGAACCCCATAGAGCTGATTTGGAGTATTACTAAGCTAAAAGTGGCCAGCAAAATATTGCTCAATCTGCGCAGGAGTTGGAAATAACTATTAAAGAATGCTTCGAAAGTGTGACAACAACTGGAAAAAAATTACTGATGATCATGTCCTCCACATAGAGAATCAGTACATGCAAAAGGAGAATATTACTGCTCACATGAATAGATTTGTCATAAACGTCGGTGATGAAGAGTCTTCTAGCAGTTTTGATCAATATACAGGAGTGGGCTCGGAAGCGGAGCATTTGCTGACTGATAAGATAACAGCTCAAACTACTCCAACAACTTGGAAGGCGAATATTTAGAGTCCGATTTTGACTATAGCGAATAGGTTAGTAAAATTAAGATGAATAGTTGCATCTTAGTCAAAATTATTAATTGTAGCTAGTAGTTTTACGTGGTGCCTATTCCGGTGTCTGTCTAGTCTGTAAGCAAGCAAGCAAACAAACGCAAATATAGTAAGTTAAACTTGACCCACTTCGCGGTTTCGTTTCCGACTGAGTTCAAATTTGGCATAGTACTTATGTACATTTTTGGTGATGGATTAATACTAAGGTGTTATCGAACTAGGTCTTATTTACACTACATTTAATTTTTCGCCTTGTATATCGTTAGAAAGTGTAAACATATGTGATGGTCGTTGACTGTAGGTACTTGTACATAGTGTCGTAGAAACTATGTAAGCTGACTATGTGTACACGTCAACATAATATTTAACTTAATTCCTAAAATCGATTTAAATTTAAAGATTTATATTTGCCTGGCCTGTGAAGCCCTTTTTTTGGATAAATACTGAAGCTTCTTTCTTGGTCGGAAGTATTCACGATATAACTACACCATAAATCTGTACGAGTATCAAGTGACTCTGAAAGACACCGCGCTCGAGACGCCGCGCCGCCGTTGCCAAGCCCACGGCGCCTCGCCCGGCAACCGTCATCACGGCGACACCGGCAACAACATGTCATCTTTATACAATATCTTTCTATTTGCTGTCAATTTTATATTGAATATTTTTGTATAACAATGTCTGTAGTCTCAGTGGAGTGGTTTGAATGCCCAAATTGACAAGATGGAAAACTATACAAAGGACTAAACGTTAATCTCGGCAAATCACATGTTCCCCGAACACTTGAACAATCAAACTAGCTTACCTGTAAGCGCCGTTCGATTGAGATTATTCCTGTTGTTGTCTCGTCCGAAGACGCCCTCAGGTAACTGGGAAATGTACTACCTTAGTTAATAGTTCATCATAGAGGACGAGACAACAACAGGTATCCCTTATCGACAGAGCCGTCCACGTCCCGCCTACCCAGGGCCCCAGTTCCCTCAACGGCCGCTTTATTCGCACGCCTGGCTTCTTTAAAAGGGAACATTAAAACAGTTAAGAGGATACCAAGGGGAGCACGAGTGGCTGTAGCGCGGAGTCTTATAGACTGCTTATCAATTGTCGTGAAAAATAATGATTTTGCTGCATGGGAATCCTTATTTACGTTTGTCTACAAAAATTGCCATATCCCACGTGGCCGGTCAAACCGCTCCCTATCAGCAAATAATGTTCTCCATCCGGCGCTACCGGTAGACACTGAAGAGCCAACCATAGAGCGTTGCAACTCCTATATTAATTACAAAATTAAAGCAATTGAAAATAAAATTTCAGATGGAAACGTCAATAGCGCCGCAAATATTTTATATTCTAGTGACACGTTAGCGTACTCATGAAGTTTTTAGCGCTCTTAAAGGTAAACACCCAATCCTGACGTCGCCTGTGCAGTTCCCCATATCAGCGGCTGCCACCCAACCACCACTACAGGTTTCCGAGTCCGCAACTTTGCAAGCGATCCGGTCCTTCCCCAACGGGTCTGCTGGAGGCCTAGATGGTCTGACGCCGCAGTTCTTGAATGACTTGACTAGCCCGCTAATCGACGCCATCCCCCAACCATTTTTTCGAAATTAAATATTTTCAATAGTTCCTCCGATATATTCTTCAAAATTAATCCTCATATAGCCATCTATATTCTACGATTGTTTCTTTTCTCACCAAATTTTTTACGCTGTAGCCCTGTTTGGAAACACCAAAACCTTACTGAAATTATAGACGAAACGTTAAAAATAACCACTGAGAGAATTCTTAACTAATATAGCACATAATTCTGTCAGCTGGTCCCAGGCAACTCTTCCAATCAAGTATGGCGGCAGATTAGGAAGCCAGAGAAGCCGGCGGGTGGTGACGTTGCTACTAGACATGCACCGAATATTCTGTTACTATATATAGCAACTGTCCGGCCGGATACCGGAAAGTAAACTGGCTTGATTTTTGGATAAACAAATGGAATCTACTGCCCTACTACTATTATCTGCAATATCTGCATGTTTAGCATCCAACTTTTTTTGAAGTGAAAACTTCTTTAGCGGCGCTTGGCACTTTTTTTAGATGGGTAAAAAATGTTAAACTCGCCTGATCGAAAAAGCGTAAGACGGATGGAGAGGGGGTAATATCCCCCTCTCTTCCTACCGTACGGCGAAAATGTATGCCTGCTCCGTCTGTCTCGTTTAAGTGGCGCTGGGCGCCTGCGCGTGTGTGTTGACTGCTGATGTGTCAGTCGTTTGTATACTTGTGAAATTCGTGTATATAAAGTGCTTAAAAGATATGGGATATAATGGAAGAAAGTGCATTTATTAACGAAAAAAGGGACGAAGAAATAGCGAAAGAAAATAAGTGAGTACTTTATAAAAATATACATATGTACCTACACATAATAGATGTTATCCTATATATATTATAAACGTGAATGAGTCGCAACATTTTACATTGTTTGCAATTTCAATTGACAGTGACTTTACGTTCCACTATTGCGCAAAAACTACACAATAGATTTGCGTAAAATTCTGCAGTAATATAGCTTAGATATCAGAATAGGACATTGGCTACAAATTTTGAGGGCATTTATTCATAAAAGGGTTTTTAACAATAAATGGAAAACCATACAAAACACCACTTTTTGTTCATTGTGACATTTTAATTTCTAAATAATGTATAAACAATTGGTAACCTAGCAACCGCGTCTGTTTCAAAGAAAGGGGCCTGATGGCCATGAAGAAAGAAGGGGGAGATGGTGAAGCGTAATCATAAACTTACATTAGTAAGAAATAGAGATTAAACTAGAAATCAAGTTTCAGTCACGAAATCAAGAGATTATATAAAATCGGATAGTTCGGACTTAACCTTACAAAAATTCAGTGAGGAAAAATACTTTACAATGCATGTGCTCGAAAAGAGCGTATTCTAGGCATTCAAACTGTGCGGAAAGTACTACTTTTCCGCACTAGTGCTTTATACTTTTCAATTTTTTTTTTAATTTCTAGCCGTATCTGACAGCCAGACGCAAAGAGGTTTTATTATTTGCAAAGTTTGATGAATAAGTCAAATACCGATTATTATCACGTATAAAAGTACAATAAAACCAATATTTCATTAATTAATTCATTTAACACGTCATTAATTACATTAGATATAAAATTTGATTAATAAACGAACTTTAAATCGTTATTCATTAAATAAATTTGGCTGAATGTACACGCGCTTGTGCCATTTTGACATAAGACGAATATCAAAAAAATACTTTTGCACATGCGCAGTAGTAGATATGTGGCGCGCGGATTACAAATAACTCCGCAATTTTTTATTGATGTCTAGTTTATTTTGAAGTTGTTTTGTGCAAATCTGCTGAAATAATGGCGAGATAAAGGGACGAATCATGAATTTAAACCCGTAAAATGTTATTGAAGAAGTAAAAAATGTGAACGACGGCTTCTTGTTGGATAAATCAAATCAAAACACTTTTTTTCCAATGTAAACAGTCTTTGTGAGTATTAAACTATTTTCTATTTTCTCGTACATGCATAGTAAAGTTTTGTACGGAACTCGTGTGTAAGATCATTTCCGACTCGTGTTTGTTTAATCACTCGCTCGTACCTCGCTCGTGACTAAAAGTCACACTCGTCTGAAATCACCTACCTTCCACGGTGTCCTATCGTTTGACCAAAAAACGTTTGACAAATGATCACTTGACCAAACAACGTTTCACCAAAAAAACGTTTCACCAATTGATCATTTTACAAAAAGTCATTTTACAAATGATTCACTTCACCAAATGATCAGATGTTAAATTTTCATTTTACAAATAATCATTTGACCAAATGATCATTTAGCAACTGAGTCATTTGACCAAACTTGAGGTGAATCAATTTCAGAGCAGATCCGACCCGGCCGGGTTAGGTTAGGTTAGTTTTTTTTTATATCCATAAAAAACGTAAATAAAGAAAAAGACAAGAAAAAGACAAGAAAAAGACAAGAAAAAGACAAGAAAAAGACAAGAAAAAGACAAGAAAAAGACAAGAAAGACAAGAAAAGGACAAGAAAAAGACGATAAAGATAAGATACAGATACATATATTTTGTTAAAGAAGTACTTTTTATGAAATAACATTTTGTAAAATCATATTTTACAAAATGATATTTTGTAAAATGATATTTTGTCAAGTGTAGTGTTTGTAAAATGATCATTTGTAAAGTGACTTTTTGTAAAATGATACTTTTGTTAAATGTCTCGTTTGCCTAATGAATATTTGGTGAAACGTTGTTTGGTCAAGTGATCATTTGTCAAACGTTTTTTGGTCAAACATTAGTGAACCATTTTAAATAGTGATAAATATGAGTAGTAGTGACTCCGAGATCGATATGAACACTCCACCGGATATCGTAAATGCAGCCACGATCGCAACAAATAACTTGTTGCCAGAAAAATCGAGAGCCAAATACGAAAAGGCTTACAGAGATTTTTTAAGTGGGAGAATGGACAAAAACACGACTTTGTTGTCCGAGAACGTATTATTAGCGTACTTCAGATCTATCAAAGAAGTTCAAGTCTGCCAGCCTGTGGACCATTTATTCAATGGTTAAACACACACACTAAATATCAAACACCAAGTGGATATTTCGAAATATTTTAAATTATATTGATATGCTGCAAATCTGTGGCATTCATTGCTATGCAGATTTATTGCAGATGATAGCACGGGTGATGCCTCCTATACCGGCCGCAATAATATTTCTCGGGAAATTGTCATCGAGAGCCGAAAAAAGCTTGTGTCTGAAGTCGAGACTTGTTTAAAAGAAGTCTCAAAATGGGGTCGACTTAATTTAGTCCACTTTAACCCCGCAAAGACACAGCTTTGCGCGTTCACCACCAAAAAATCTACGTTCGTCGCGTCACCTCTTTTTGAAAGCACTCCCCTAACTGCCTCAGCCACTATAGGAATCCTTGGTGTCGACATCTCGTGTGAAGTCCAATTCCACGGACATCTAGAGGGTAAGGCTAAATTAGCCTCCAAGTAGCTCGGCGTGCTCAACAGGTCGAAACAGTACTTCACTCCGGCCCATCGCCTACAGCTTTATAAGGCGCAGGTTCGCCCACATATGGAGTACTGTTCTCATCTGTGGGCTGGGGCGCCCAAGTACCAGCTTCTCCCTCTAGATCGTATTCAACGGAGAGCGACTCGTATTGTCGCGCGTCGGCTGCCAGCGAACTTCAGATCGGCTTGACTCCTTGGCGCTACGTAGAGATGTAGCCTCTCTCTGCATCTTTTATCGCTTGTATAACGGGGAGTGCTCCGAGGAGTTGTTCGGATTGATTCCTGCCGCTTCTTTCCGCCATCGTTCTACGCGACAATCCTTTCATCCTCACCACTTAGATAGTTGGCAGTCCACAACTGTGCGCTTTTCTAGAAATGTCCTGCCTCGCACGACTGCATTGTGGAATGAATTGTCGCTTGCTGTATTTCCGGACCGATACGACCTTCAAACCTTGTGGCTCCTCTGGTGTTGCAGGTGTCTATGGGCGACGGTAATCGCTTTCCATCAGGCGATTCGTTTGCTCGTTTGCCCC
Source organism: Apotomis betuletana (assembly GCA_932273695.1). Taxonomy (NCBI): domain Eukaryota; kingdom Metazoa; phylum Arthropoda; class Insecta; order Lepidoptera; family Tortricidae; genus Apotomis; species Apotomis betuletana. Next base: position 18,441,746 of record OW026312.1, read on the forward strand.
CTATGACATGAAAAAAAAAAAAATATTTGACTACTCTTCTTAAGCGAAAATCGGAAGGATATAAAGAGAAAAAAGCTAAAACATTTTCGCCCGAAGAAATAAATAAATTTTTAAATGATGCACCAGATCAATTATATCTGCAGTCCAAGGTAACTTGCTTGATTTTTTTTAAAGTAGGTATTGAATGGAATTTAAAAGAATTTGATTTCATTTATGCTTGAAGTTTCCTGTATACATTTTATCTTAGCACTCTATTGACACAATCTAATGACACTTTGATTTTGTTTCAGGTGGCACTGGTATTTGGAGTTATGGGTGCTTGCCGCCGACAAGAACTTTATAATCTACAGTTTGGTGATGTCCAAATTTGTGATAAAACCATTTTAGTAACTGTCCGCTATACAAAAACAAAAACGAACCGTACTTTCACAGTAACTGGAAGTTACTGTGACCTGTGTAAAAAATACACGGAATTGCGTCCAAAAACTTTCACAACATCCAATTTTTTTATAAATTACTCAGCTGGGAAATGCACAAACCAAAAGATTGGCATCAATAAGTTTGGAGCGTTGGGAAAAACCATAGCAAATTATTTGAATCTTCCGGAACCTGAGATGTACACAGGTCACTGCTTCCGCAGGACATCGGCCACTTTGCTTGTAGACGCAGGCGGTGATATAACAACTTTAAAACGCCACGGGGGCTGGAGGTCCACAGCGGTTGCCGAAGGGTATATTGATTAATCAATGTAAAATAAGGTTAATGTGTCAAACCAGATACTAAATTCAATTCAAAATAAAGAAATCATAAATATAAACATGTCATCAAGCTCTTCAACTTCAAACCAAGACCCTCCCAGTACGTGTCTACAATACAACCAGCACTATTTAACATATCCCATTGTACCAATGTAAATGTCAATTACAACTATTACAATAAATAATTTGCTTCTGTATTTATCTAATTTATTTTGTAATGAATTATTTAAATATCTATAGTCTATAGACATTTTATGGGTATCACTAGTAGCAATTCAGGTCATTTCCCTACGGCCTCTGAACCCATCTTAGAGTACTTATGATATGTGTGTAGATAAAGTAGTGTATGCAACTGTACATAATTAGGCCTTAAAACACTCGTGTGTTGCTATTATGAAACTCGCTGACGCTCGTTTCATTAAACCATCACTTGCATAAACTACTATTAAAATTTTCAAAGTTTTATACCTATTATGGACCAAAAGTGCTATAGGGAAGGGAGAAACTTTTCTACACAGACGCTGTTCCAATTTCTGTACATTCATCGTCAATACCACTCAACAAAAATAAAACTATAGTTGCAAAAAGAAAACGTTTTTTTTATAATTCGGCTTTGGCAATGACAATTCACAAATCCCAAGGAGGTACTTTAGATGCTATTGTTTATGAATACAATCGTTCTCACTCAAGAGAATTGGTGTACGTTGCGTTATCAAGAGTAACTAGTATCGAAGGTTTGTTCATAGTCAATTAGTGACTGAAGAAAACGCAGAATTAAACTTTTTGATGTAAAATAATTATAATAGTTCTGTAGTGTACATTTTTTTATGTAATATAAATTGTCATGTTTGTCTCCGATAGCGCAATAAATGAATATTGTATTTTACCACATACATGATAGTACTTTTATACTGATAAATAAAACAATTTGTGCGAAATTATTCCCTAACCATTCCAAAATATTCGAAAATGCACTAAGTTGATGTTTAAGTTGCCACTTCTGCCGGCACTCCCGAAGTGCAACCCGTCCTTTTTTTTAAGCAAGCTCTACTGACTTATTCATGAATAGCGGGGACACTAACGTATGCGGAATGAAATCTGGACAAACTCTTTAGGCATAACTTAAACATAAAACGTTAGAAATTTGAAAATTTGTGAATGTCATTTGTTTCCGAGTACATCTGTCAGTAATTTGTATAATTTTCATGGTTGTGTGTTTTTCATTGAATTTATTATGGCAAATCGAGACGAAAGACGTCGAGAGAATGTGTGTAAATTTGACGACATTCACCCGGACTGGCCTAAGTCGAGGGTCGTACAATATTTCATGCAAATGGGGGAGAGCAGAAGTACTATTTATAATATTTTGTCATCCTATTCCTTACGAAAACCAACTTCTAAAAAATCTGGCTCGGGGAAGGTAAGCACTTTAAGTAGTTCTTCGAAGAGGAGTCAATTAAAGAAAATGACGGCCGGTCGTGTGGCAAAATCATACAGAGAACTGGGAAATAAATATGGCTGTGACGGGAAAACTGTGAAAAAGCACCTAAATAACATGGGCATTGTTAAACGATCAAGAAAAGTCAAACCGAGCGTCTCCGAAAAGCAAAAACTATCTCAAAAGAAAATACTTAAAACTTTGGTTAAAAATATATTCTACGCAAAAAACGACACAGAGTGCGTTATGGATGATGAATACTATTTCTTCCTAGATGGGAATTAATGGCAGGGTAACTTTTATTTTGAAAAGGCTAATGACCGGACCGAAGAATCTGTGAAATATGTAGAACACACGAAGTTTCCAAAAAAGTTCTACCATAGGTAGCAATAAGCCCTCGTGGTATGTCCAAGCCGGTGTTTTTGAATCTAGTTTGGCGGTTACTGCTGACCGGTACATTGAGCGATGTTTGCCAGTTGTGCGTCATTTTATACAGTCAAATCATAGAGGAGCTAATGTAGTGTTTTGGCCAGATTTAGCATCTGTCATTATTAAAAAAAACTACGAAGGAAATGGATGAGCTAGAAATCCCGTACGTAGCGAAAGAATCAAACCCGCCTAACGTACCCCAACTACGGCCAATTGAAGATTTTTGGGCCAATGTGAACATGTGTACGCAAATAATTTTCGACCCAAAACTATAGAAAGTTTAAAAAAGAATTTTAAATCGGAGTTGAATAAAATGCCAACATCCACGTATACGGCGGCCATGAAGAAAGCGCCAAAAAAATTGTCGAAAAACAGCCCGGATGGGACCAAATTTCTTTTTACATTAAATTTTATTTATTTTGTGTTAATATGAGTACAAATAAATATATATTTAGTTAAACTAATTTAATTAAATAGCGTATTGAACTTTGTCCAAATTTCATTCCGCATACGTTAGCTGCTTCGCTGTTTTCAATAAAAGTAAAAATGTCAGTAGATATTATGAGTGGCAAATAAGTGTCCGTGAAACTAACACGCAATTTCAGCTGAAACACATTAATATTAAAACCCGGAGAAAGAGGGAAGCTGGTGGAGGCCTCCAACCGCAAAACGGGCACAGCATCGGTAAGTCCATGACATTTTTTTTTGGGTCAGTATACCATTTCCAATTTCCTGACTCCACCATGATCCTTACGACGCGCACCTGCAAAACTCAAAAATGTGGCTCAAAAAACGCCGAACATGCGGTATCTCGCCAAACAACTATCCGTTGCATCTTTTGTTGCTACTGTTGGAGCGGCAATGGCTGCCTATAACAAGAATCTGGGAAAGTACCTAAAACCGGAAAGTAGGGCTGTTTTATTGATAACAAACAATATCATGGATGAAGCACTAGACAAGGTAATACGGTTCACGAGTCTAAGTGATGTCTGGGATGCACTGCAACGGCTCTATGACGGTGTGAACGACGACATAATGTAATAATGTAATCACACGAATATTTTAAAGGCGAAAGTTTGTGACTGTATGTGTCTTACTTCTTCATGCTCAAACGGCTGGACTAATTTTGATAAATTTTCGTATGAAGGTACCTGACACCCTGGATTTACACATAGGTTACTTTTAATCCCGAATAAATGTAGTATCCCCGTGGGATGAGCGGGTAATACCGCGCGGCGGAGCTAGTAATGACATAAATATCTGTACAATGAAAAACCCTGAAGAATGCCCCAGTAGCGAAGCGTGTGAATAAATTTTTTCGTGTCATTTACTCGTCTTTATCGCTAATGGAGCGGATTGTCCGCGAGATTGGCGCTTGTAGCTGGTAATAGGATATACCAAGCGAGTTTAAGAGGAAATATAGTCTATCCGGAATTTTATGATCAAATTATGTCAAACTGGCACAAGTGTAAAACGACCTTAAAATTTACATGCATACGGTTGTTTGTACTTTGTGCCAAAGTGACTTCATTTGATCTTAGAGATTGGACAGACTATACCACTGCCATCTTTCTTTCCCGTTTACGTTAAGTTTGCACCTGGTAACTATGGCGTCGGATACTAAGGAGGTTCAATCTATACGTAACCGCGATGAAGAAGTCGAGGTTTCGTTCTCAACTGTTTTCTCCTCCAAAACCTTACCTAGGCTTTGCCTTTTTTGAAAAATTTTACCTGTATAATTTTTATAATCGATAAATCCAACATATAAGATTATTTTCATTGTATTCTGAATTTCTGACTATGTTGCAAGCTGAAACAAACGGTTTTTTATATCATTACATAGATCTTGCAAAAAAAGTAAATAGGAACGAAGAATGAGGACGGATTTTCCGAAATTCCCAAGAGAAAAGCCACACGCAGACCAAAGTCGGTAATTCCTAATTTGAAGTCAAAACGTTCAACCTCTAACCTTTCCTACACGAGCGACTCAAAACTTTTGATTTCTCCATTAGAATAATATAAACAAAACTCGATTCCGAGTCGGCTAATAACAACTGAATATAGGCAAATTCACGGCACACTTAAGGAGAACTTAGTGAAAAGCGGAGCGACAAGCTGAAGCGGACGTTTGAGCTGCGTGTGTAGCATGGTCTAAAATCGCAATGCTGGCCGCTTCGCTGGTAGGAAAAAGTCAGTAATAAAGTCAATGCCAAATAAGTCACCGTGAAAAAGGCAAAGACTTCCAGCTACCAAAACCTATTTAAACTCAAAACCAGAGAAAATGAAATAGACAAGACTTTTTGGTTATTGATAAAATAATAGAAACCTTAATAACTCATCCTTGATCAAGCAGCTATATTGGGTGGATGGAATGTGGGGTGGGGGAACAGACTTGGATGTCTCTGACTAAATAGCAGGATTCTTGATGACGGTCTATACTTGCTTGAGAAAGGGTCAAAATGAGGCCACAATAAGTTTAAGGCATATTCGGCTACTATTTTAAATAAAGTAGTTACTGTTACATAGATTTTGATTTAATTTGTATTCCTATTATAAAGATCATGACCATATTTAAATGCATAGCACAGCAGTCCGCACAAGAGTTACAAAATTCAAAGTGAGAAAGGAAGTAGCGGCTGGAGGTGTCAAACGCGATGCAATGGTACGTGTCATTTCTGGGGATAGGAAAGAAAACTTCCAAAACATAACTCAATATTGATTGTCAAATCACCACATTCCATTAGTACAAGGAATAACTCTCCCACCTGAAAGACTTACAGGAATCATTAAGAGTTTAGGTCCTATAACCCAATGCCTTTTGATGGTTATGGCAAATAAGTTCTTTGATAAGCTAAAGAACAGACATGAAGGAAAAATGGCGCAAATTATATTAATTTAATTTCTGTTTTATATATATTGTATACTAATTGAATCGTATAATATTATAAACTTGCAGAAATAATTCATTGTGTTGTTTTACTACGGAGTTTAATTTGACTATTTACGTATATCTTCCGTCGCGACAGACATCTGGCGTCCGCCCTCAGCAATGGGGAGATCCGCTACTTGTTGTCCCAATGGGACAATCCTGCTGGGCTAAAAAAGGAACATAGACTCCTCAAAACAGCAACCAGAGGAGTCACTCTTCTCCCCTCGGACCAGTACATCCACTGGGCTCTGTTGCATCTCTCTCAGCAACCCGAGGCAGCATCTTTGTCCGCCCGTCTCCCCCACCATGTTCGTGTGGCCAATCAAGCGACCCAGCTAGGGATAAAAAACTATGCAGGTCTGGAGGAAGAGGCGGTTCCCCTTAGCCTGCCTGCCATATGTCGGAAGGTGTACACACTAAAACAGAGGTGTACACACAAAGTTCTAAAGTTCTTCTTGGCGTTTTTTACAGCCCGTCCTCTAATGTTAATTATTTTGATTCGCTGTACAGTACTTTCTCTGATTTAGGCCCACAGTTTGACCATAGTATTATCATGGGCGATTTTAACACATGTCTCCTCAAAAACGATTTTCGTTCCTCAAAACTCCACTCTCTAGCTACTTCTTTAAACCTGAGTGTTTTATCTCTTAGCCCCACACATTTTCCGCATAATGGCCCTCCCTCGCTCTTAGATCTCATTTTAACTTCTTCTCCGGATTTAGTTTCATTCCATGGTCAATTTAATGCTGCTGGTTTCTCCAACCATGACCTTATTTACGCTTCTTTTAATATTCGTCCCCCGAAAAGGAGACATAAGGTCATTATGCGTAGGAACCTTCATGATGTCGATACCCAGGCACTTTGTGATGATATTTCATGTGCTGATTGGCGTAGCGTTGAGCTTCTGGATGACATTGACCTGAAGGTGCAGGCTTTCAATGGCATATTGCTTGCGATTTTTGACAAACACGCTCCTTTGAAACCGACGCGTGTAAAGCACCTCCCTGCTCCGTGGCTTACGCCGGATATTAAACAACTCATGGCTAAAAGGGACCGGGCGCGTGTAAAATCACGGCAAAACGCTGATTACCAACAGGCATACATTTCTTTACGAAACCGCTGCAATAAGATCTGTAGGGATGCCAGACGCCGCCATATCCACAATTGTATCGAAGACTGTCCTCCTGCTAAGCTGTGGAAATTTCTGAAGTCATTGGGAGTAGGCAAAGCTCAACATAATTCTTCTTGCGCTCTCGACCTAGACGCCATCAATATGCACTTTAGTACTTCTCCGGTTACTCTCCACCCTTCCATTAAACAATCAACACTATCACTTCTTGCCAATACTACACTCCCCGATTCTCCTCCCTTTGAACTTGGTAAAATTTCTCCGCAAGAGACACTTGCTTTTCTGAAAACTATTAAGACGAAGGCCGTCGGTGAGGATAGCCTCAGTGTGGACATGCTTATGCTCGTAGCGGATTCCATTGCCCCGATCCTTTCTAATATTATAAATTTTTCATTTTCCTCGGGCACGTTTCCTTCCTCTTGGAAACTTGCTCATGTAATTCCTCTCCCGAAAAAACCCAATCCTACTGAATTTTCGCAATATCGCCCTATTTCCATACTCCCAGTTTTGTCCAAAATAATTGAACACTTTGTCAATCGCCGTCTCCTGTCTCATCTTAATAGGTATACATTATTCAATCCCTTCCAATCTGGTTTTCGCCCCGGACATAGCACAGTTACTGCTTTGGTTAAAGTCACTGATGACATTCGTATTAATATCGAACACAAAAAACTTACAGTCCTCGTTCTTCTTGACTTCAGTAGCGCTTTTAATACGGTAGATTTTGATATCCTTCTCGGCATACTTCGCTCACTAAATGTGTCTCAATCATCCTTATCTTGGTTTCACGACTACCTCTTTGGTCGACGCCAGCGGGTTAGGGTCGACGACAAAATGTCGGAATGGCGTGAACTTTCCGCTGGTGTCCCTCAAGGGGGGGTCCTTTCTCCTCTTCTCTTTTCGATTTTCATTGGTGGGATCACAGAGTGCCTAAGATCTTCGTTCCATCTTTATGCAGATGACCTGCAGATCTATGCAGCGGCTAGTATTGAGGATCTGCCATCGCTTATTGATCAAATCAATGCAGATTTAGAATGTATTCACAGCTGGGCTAATAATTTTGGTTTAAACGTAAACGCACAAAAATCGCAAGCAATTGTCATCGGTAGTCCTCACTTTGTGAACAAGCTGGCGGAAATGGTGGTGCCTGATATTCTTTTTGGTGGGATTCCTATCCCTCTTTCCTCTACTGTTAGGAATTTAGGTATCATCATGGACCAGACATTGTCTTGGTCTCCGCATATCTCGGAGGTCAGCCGGAAGCTCTTCGCATCTCTTCACTCACTTAGGCGCCTGCAGAACTTCCTTCCTATGTCCACCAAGCTTACTCTTGCCAGTTCACTCTTGCTGCCCCTTCTGGATTATGGTGACATTGCTATGACGAATCTCAAAGAGGAACTACTTGACAAGCTCGAGCGCTTACAAAATGTGTGCATAAAATATGTTTTCGGACTGCGCAAATACGATCACGTGTCCGCCTTTAGAGCGCAGCTGGGTTGGCTGCCAATACGTCAGCGTAGAGACCTGCATGTCCTGTCATTGCTTTTTAATGTTCTCTACAACCCTGCTTCACCTCCTTACCTCAGTGAAAGGTTTAAATATATGGCCGATGGCAGTGGTCACCGCTTGCGGTCGTCTGCCAATCTCACTTTGGCTGTACCGTCTAACAAGACGCGTACGTACGCCAAATCTTTCACAGTAAGCGCTGTGAAGTTGTGGAACGAATTGCCACTGTCCCTTAGGAAGTCTCCATCTGTAGCATCGCTCAAGACGAATCTTAAGAAGTTATGGCTTTCCAATGACTTGTGAATTGGATCTACAATGTATTTATATTTATATTTATGTGTATATTTATATTACATTATATATATATGTATGTATGTATGTATATATGTATGTATGTATTAATAGTTTATATGTGTAATTATTAGTAGTCTTATTATTTTTAATACCTTTTTGTACACGGTGTTAGTTTGTCTATCTTCTTCTCGTACTCACTCAACTGCTCAAAGGTTAACTGGAAGAGATCCCTTATAGGGATAAGTTCGCCTTTGTACCTATATGTTAATTGTAATAGATGTATTTTTTAACTGTTTTTGTGTACAATAAAGCGTTTACTTACTTACTTAAAACATGTACTTACCAAGATAACGGGTCAGATAACCTTCAACCGCAACTACAGTCAGGACTACACTTTCTTTGGATGCAAGGCCACATGTTTTGGTAACTTACATGTGGTTTGGACATCGGATCAGTTTGCGTTTTTGGTGACACACAGCCACTTCCTTGCTGTAAGAGATTGCGTAAATGCCTGGTTCTCCTCATTGATGTATGGGCTACATAACCGGTCCAAGTACCCAGGTTGGGATCTCCTTCGAGAGATATCTGGGGTAATATCCTCCGCTCTCCACGACATAGGGATTTACAAGGACGGAGTATATGACATACTTAAGGGGTGGCAGCCCCTAGTCATAGGCACCATTCTCCAGTATATGGAGGGAAGTCCCTCATTTCTTGAGTCTCTACACGAGCTGCTAGAGAAATATCCCGCCGTATGGATGCCACGCACGGGGCATCTGACCAGAAGAATAAAATAAAGAACATTACAAACCGCACACCACCTAAGTTACCGACATAGCACAGCGAATAAGCAAGCTAAAGCGGCATCGGCAGTAGGCTGGTCATATCTGTCGTAGAGCCGATGTACAGTCGGCCAAGAAAGTGGTCTACCACTTTTGACAAAAGTTTCTGCGAGATGTAACGATCGCTAAGGTTGACTTTTCTAACAGAGTTTAACACATGCACAATTATGTTATGACGTTTTGTCTGTTATCTGAGATGCCTGACATTTGACGTCATTGGGTGACTTAGTTTGACCTCTATTATTAAATGCGATAATCTATTTTACTCAACTAAAACTATATCGATCTTCTTGAAGAGAAACTTATTACTTACTACTGAAAAAGAAAGTCTCACTGTCAAGTATTTCCGTCAATGAAATATTAATACCAATCTGTTACTATTTCTTCATATTGTTCTAATAAATTGCTTGATTTTCTGCTGCTACAATGCCTCGTAATTTATCGGAAGCCGAACGAGCTAATATTATAGCACTTCATAACGAGGGCTTCAATATCAGTGAGATTTCAAGACATCTAAATGTGTCCGTAAGTATTACTAAGTTCACCACGTCGTATTTAAATATTATTTTTACTTATACTTTTTACTCCTATGTTTGTTTAATTCTAAATTTTAGAGACAAGCTGTTCGTTTATGGATTCAACGTGACGGCGAAGAGGGAAATTTAAATGATCGTCATCGAAGCGGTCGCCGACGTGAAATTTCGGACGTTCAAAGAGAAATTATGAGACGTGAATATGAAAATAATGGCTTCATTCCGACTAAACATTTCGCAACAATGTTTGATGTTACTACTCAAACAATCAGAAACCACTTGCATTACATGGGTTTACATTACAGACATTACGCAAAGAAAATTGATATGACTGAAAATCATAGAATCACTCGATTAAATTTTGCTACGGATCACTTAGATTTCGATTGGAGTAATACTGTGTTCTGTGATGAGAAAACGTTTCAGTCCAGCCAGCATGGGCGATTACAACTTTGGCGTCGGGATGGGACGCGTTACACACAAGACCATGTCATACCGAACAAGGAATCGGGCCGCATTTCTGTCAATATTTATGGTTGGATGACTGCTGACGGAGTTGGTGAGCTGTGCTGTATGCCACCGCGAGCAAAGGCACGTGATTATGTTGATGTCCTTCAAAATTCAATGTTGCCAACTGTCCGGACTTTTTATACAGAAAATGAAATGCCTCAATTTAATTACTGCCAAGACAATTGTTCTTTGCACACTGCGTTAGAGACGCGTGCCTGGTTTCGTGCACACCCGGAAATTAATTTAATACGTTGGCCCGCATAATCGCCCGATTTGAACCCTATCGAAAACCTTTGGGGCCTTTTGGTTCAGAGATGGTCGAACCGTCACGAGAGAACACGGGAAGCACTTGAGCGACACTGTAATGAAGTATGGGAAGATACCCGCGGTTCCGATCTCTGTCAACGGCTTGTCGGATCAATGAGAGACCGTCTTCAAGCAGTTATCGACGCTGACGGCGGATACACTAGATATTAGTAGGATCATCATTTTTTATATTTTTTTTTTTAATTTGAATGAATGAAATAATATTTAAGTTAATGGTTCAAATAAAGACTGATAAGTGACAACTGAAATATCTGAATCATTTGTGTGAATATAATTTGGTTGTAGCGGGCCACTATATAGGAATAACTCGCGAATTGGCTCAACAGTCCGATAGTTGTATTTACTATTAGATGAAAATTGCGGTATCAGTTTGAGTATAACCAAAGTCACTTTGAAACCCATAGTAACTTTGGCTGTTTTCGAATTGACCGAATCAATCGAGACAGTGCTTAGACAAGAAGGTTAGATATATGCGATAATTCAAACTTGACACTTGGCATGACGTTATATCATAAATGACAAAGATAGCAGTAGTCACTGACACAATCTTATTGCCAGAGAAAATTGACCTTGTTGTTTCATGACGTTCAAACGAATCTCAACCGTAGGGTGGTAGACCACATTTTTGGCTGACTGTACACCGAGGCAAAACGAGTTCTGGAGTGGGGGTCACGAATCGGTAAACGTAGTTTATTTCATGAAATACTTTTTAGAGCTGGCGCTTATCGCTCCTCTTGGCACTAACGCCTCAGCCTCGCCTTTAAACCAGGTGCTTATGGAGAACTTTTTTAATTTCCAAGTTACATAAATAGCGGTTCACTTCTCATGTAGAGTATTGTTTGTGATTTCACATTACTCGCTACGGTATTGCTTGAGTTATTATTTGAAGGGTAATATGGAAACTTTTCAAATTGCTGCTAAAAATCGGCGCGCGCGCTCAGAGCGGAACGTCGGTCAAAGTATCAGCAGTGACGAGTTTGCCGCGGCGGTGTACGGGCAGCCGTCCCTGATGAAGGGCTCCATACGAGTTCGAAACATGTCGGGCCGTTCCTGACAATTTCACGTGAGTGTAAACCGCTTAATACAATAATTAAATATGTCTCACGAAAGTTTTAATAAAATTATTGCTGCTACGTAATAGAAATTGAACCCCTAATTGTTTCAAACTTTGGAGAATAAGTGTGAACAAAGTTTGATGTACTTTAGAATTAATTATATCGATTACCCCAGTTAGGTGTAAGGATAATGTCGATGTTTAGGGCGAACCGTAATAGTCTCGTTAGATAATTAATACCAGTAGCATAGACAAGGATAGAAACATCTTAAAAGTGTAATGTAAGAGTGAGACCGAACTACTTATATGCAAAGCATACTTTTTATACAAAGTCGCACACAATACGTTTAATTGCGCGTACTACGTTTACAGGCAGGCAGGTTTTTCAGGTTATAATAAAGTAAAATAATGGATGCAATTGACAACATTTCATATTTTTAAGACTATCATTTTATTACTTTTCTGAATTCTGCTTAAAAAGATGAAGTAATCTCTGTTTTTATTTATTTTCTGAGATGATTATTTACTTTATTATTAATTTATAAAAACATACTCATTTTAAAATGTGGCAACACAGAAACCAGAACTTAATGGAACGGTTACTTTAATCGGTTTTCTTATAAAAAAAAACTTAATCAAACTCGGTATGCATCTATCACCTGTCAACGTCAAATAAAAAATATATATTTGTTTTGGCTCTTTGGTTTAGACAACAACCCTATTCAGCCCGTATTGTCTTAGATTGTAGTTATTTGATGTATCCATACTAATATTATAAATGCGAAAGTGTGTCTGTCTGTCTGTCTGTCTGTCTGTCTGTCTGTCTGTTACCTCTTCACGCTTAAACCGCTGAACTGACTTAGATGAAATTTGGTATAGAGATAGTTTGAGACCCGGGAAAGGACATAGGATACTTTTCATACCGAATAAATTTAGTGTTCCCGTGGGATGAGCGGGTAACACCGCGGGGCACAGCTAGTTTTCTTATATTTCTTTAAATACAGAAGAATAAATTCAAAGATTTTTTTTTAAGGTACACGACTTAAAGCCCTGTCGATCTCTATATTAATTTCCACCTGTTATAAATATGAAATGTTTCAAAATTTCACGGTGGCACAGTTGAAAGATGACTTGGTAAATATTACGATATTTGCCGACAACTGGCCTTAAACGAGACTTAATTTCAAGGACAACAAAGCTAAAATAGAGGATGGTACATTGGAAACATTGAAAGAAGAAAAGGTTAGACGGGCATCTCAAATTTTGAAAATGGAATCCATGAGACAACAAGTTGGAGAGTTACAGGGACAGCGCGTTCCTTTTTCAAACCCTTTTATCGCTAACGATAATTATAATAAAACCAAAATAGTTAGGATCTGTTTGTTATAAAAACTAGAAACTGACACAGAAGACGGTATAGTACATGTTGAATATTTAAATCCTTTATCTCCTTCGGGAGGTGGAGATAAAGGACGGGAGTCCTAGATTCTTTTTTAGCACACAATGATGACTAATATGATGATCATGACAACTCCCTATGTATACAAATGCAGAAGGAAAGTCAGCCAACCAGTACACAAAATGCAGTATGTTACTAGCAGAGGACGCATCACCGAGAGACCACTTAAGTATGTATGACATACATACTATGATGACTGTATACACATATGTATTTTTTTGTATTACATGATAGTACATACAATCTATGTACCGAAGAGTCTTAGATAGCATTATTTTTATTTATCTTTTGCAATCAATGTTTGTCCAATCACATTTTTTTTAAACAGGATATTAATGTTTTGAAACTTGATAGTCTATATAGTAATTTAGCATAAAGTATGTAACAAAAAAAAGAAGGAAAAGATTCGAAATTTGCTAAGCGACAGAAAGTGTAAATAAACGGTATTTGCTGTAAATAATATGTACATAACTAGACATAAGTGTATATAGCTATGTATAGTATAGGTAGTTATTCATAGGTAGGTAGTTATAGTTTATCAAAACTAAAAATTAAATGTTATAGGGAAATGAGAAAGGTTACCATGAGAAATTGGGTATGAAGGAATGATAGTAAGAAAGTGTGAATAATAAAACAGCTCATTTCACATTTGTATAAAGTAAAAAAACACTTAACTCAACCTTTTGGGGCCCTCAATTTTCCCAGAAGCCATTCCTGAAGCCTTCGAGGTGAGAAAGCGGCTTTTATTAGTGTGGGCTGCGCAAAGGTTGAACTTTCGGCACACGTAGCCCTCGTTTGCTTTGCCGTTCCTAAGCTGACCTATTTCTTGCGCACCGTGCCGGCCTGGCTGCACCCTGTCTAGACAGACACCTTTGACTGCGTATTGAAGGAGTGTTTGGAAAAGGTACTGAACGTTTCCCTTAATGAAGATCAATGGGACCAGGCTTCTCTGCTTATACGAACTGGTCGTATATGAGCGTGCGTCGCGCGAGATGTTAGTCTACCGGCCTTCTTGGCCTCCGCGAATGGGGATGTGGACCTTGTCACTCAAATTTTATCCTTAGATGGGAGATCCTTTATTCCAAGGATATGTGGACCTTGTCAGTCAAATTTTATCCTTAGATGGGAGATCCTTTATTCCAAGGCTATCATACCTTACGCTTCCGATGCTTTGGCGCCCTGGACGACTCTTAATCTCGGACATAACTAAATAATTGGTTCGTCAGCGCCTTTGGGATCAAGCGGCCACTTTGGGGTCAAGCGAATTTTAGGTGTATTAGAGCACTCTACTCGGCGTGGCTTTCATACCCCTCAACACATTTAGGTAGAACGCGACAATGATTCGATGCGGGTGGCCGTTGCTCTTCGCCTGCGCTGCGATGTATGCGAACGTCACGAGTCCGTTCACGTCACGTAGAGTCCCACTCCGTTTAGTGCGTTAGATCAACGGTCCGCCAATACAAGTTGTAACCAGTCTCTTTCATCCAAGTGTATTACCATCTTGATAGTTAGTAGTGCGTAGTATCATCGATCCGCAGTGTTAGAAAAGGACTACATTAGTTAAGGTTTAATTGTAAATTCGCGTGTTAATTTGTGTGTTAATTTTGTGTGTTAAATTTAGTACTCCGATCCTCTATTTGTGTTAATTGTTTTCGTGTTAAATATTATATCGTTTCGTTTACCCTTGTGTTTCTTTCATCGTTCTACAACTGAGCTATCGTAGATGTCAATGTTGGGACCCGGCCGACGAGGCATTCCTAACATTGTCTTGGTCCTTCGAACCGGATCGGAGCTAGTTATTAGTTTAGGTATTTCGTTGTTAGGTTTGGAAGTGCGGTTTCCAAATAGTTAGCGATGGTCAATACACGCGGAAACAAGAGCGAGGAGAGCGCGCGCGCGCAGCGCGAGCGCACACAAGCTGCAGTCGACCTGCAGCGATTTGCAGTGACTAACGTCGCAGTCACACATTCACCGCCCGCGGCCCATACCCGTCCGGGCCCTTCGGGACTGTACCACACAGACTCACCCGAGTCTCCCGCCGAGGAAGCCCCAGTTTCGCCGCCAACCGACACTACGGCTTGGCGTAGTGAACTGGACAAGCATTTGTCGAAGACTGCGCGCCTCGACCAATCGCAGCACACCGCGCCGGCCGCGCACGCCGGCCAATCACAGCACTCCGCGCCGGCCGACCAATCAGAGGCCCGCGCGCAGCGGCGCGAGTTCAGCGTCACGTTTGGAGATAAAACCCACGCGCCGCGCCGACCGTCATCACTTCACTCTCGAGCGTCGAACGCGACGGACGTGCTCCGCCGCGAGGCGGAGCTCTCCGCTATGGAGCAACTTAAGCAGCTCCGACTAGAAGAAATCCGGATGGAACGCGAGCTCGTTGAAAAGAGGCTCGCCGTCGAAATGGAGCGCATCGACGAGCAATCTCGGGCCGGCGGATCTCAAGCCGACTCACAGCGACGCGTCAACGATTGGCTGTCCAACGTCCACCCTGCCGACGCGGTCCACGCGAAGCAGGCACGGCCCCTTACACCGCAACGCGAGACACGCAAGCGACACGAAGAGGAGCCCCGGACACCATACAGCCGTCGAGAACGATCGTCGAGTCGAGACCGAGTTATCGACCGCCTCACCGACACCATTGAGACCATGATGCGGCCGCCTCCGAAACAAGTCTACGAGCTGCCGCCATTCTCCGGGGAGCCAAGCGAGTGGCTCACCTTCTATAACTCGTACACCGAGAGCACCGCACGCTACAAGTACTCCGCCTATGAAAATGTCGCGCGCCTGCGACACTGCCTGCGAGGAGAAGCCCGTCAATGTGTGCAGCACATGATCGCCTCTTCCGCTCGACCCGACCTAATCATACGGGTCCTTAAGAAGAATTTCGGGCGCACCGATTTACTCATTGATCGCGCCATCGACGAGCTGCGCAGAATGCCGCCGCTCGAGGCGCCACGCCGACTGCCCCGCCACAAGCTGCCGCTGCGACCTATACCGCGGCGTCGCGACGCCGCCCTAACGCGCACGCAGCACCAGACGCACCGCCAGAGACGACGGCGTGCGTCGAAGAATTCACCGCCAACACAGCCGAATATGGACGCAACGTGTCTTCGGTCCTGTTGAAAGTGATCCCAGTCATCGTCGGCGGACCCCGCGGCGAGACACTCACCTACGCCTTGATGGACCAGGGGTCCACAATCTCACTCATAGAAGAGGACCTCGCAGATGCAATCGGCGCCCACGGTACGACCTCGCGCCTGCATATCCAAGGCGTGGGGTCCATGACGACGCAGCAGAAGAGCCGTCGAGTGCACGCCCATGTGCGCAGCCAAACAGGCGGTCCGGCTCATCCACTAAGCCTACGGACCGTCGCCGACCTGGGCTTGCGCGCACAGCAAGCCAAGCGAGACTACGTCACGCAGTTCCCGCACCTCGCGGATATGAGCGCCGCGTGCTACGACACAGCACGCCCGCGCATTCTTATCGGCGCCGACAACTGGCACTTGATGCTGCCATACGAGCTACGCGTGGGCAAGATCGACGAGCCCGCCGCCATGCTATCTCCACTCGGATGGGTGCTATTCGGGTCGGCGCCACAACAGTACGCGAGATGGCAACAAACCGTACTACACTGCTACGTCGGGTACGAGGCGCCGCTGCAAGAAGAGGACGCCGCCCGACCCGCAACCACGTCGGCAACAACGACGGAGCAAGACCGCCGCCCGCCACACGATGACGACATCAACGCCCAGCTAAAGTCATACTTCCACATTGACTCGCTGGGCATCACGGCGGCGGTCAAAACGAAACCACAGAACGAGCGAGCTACGAAAATCTTCGAAGACACTGTGCGGCGCGTCGACGGCCCGCGCTACGAAGTCGGGCAGCTCTGGCGTGATGACAACGTCAACATGCCATCCACTTACAACATGGCTTTGCGACGCTTGCACGGGATCGAGCGCAAGATGGACCGAGACCCGCAATTCGCCGAAGCATACACGAAGGAGATGAACAATCTGTTTGCTAAGAAGTACGCCGAGCGGATGGAGCCGGCGCCGAGCAACAAGATGTGGTATCTGCCGCACTTCGCAGTCACCAATCCGAACAAGCCGGGACGAATACGCCTGGTTTTCGACGCCGCGGCCACCTGCCAGGGCCGCAGCCTCAACGATTACATACTAGAAGGCCCCGACAAACTCCAATCGATCCTGGGCATTCTGTTTCGATTCCGAGAGGGAGCCTACGCCGTGACTGCCGACATACAAGAAATGTTTCTTCAAATCAAGCTACGCGAAGAAGACCGGCCGTCACAAATGTTCCTGTGGAGAGGCGCCAATCGCACACGACCTCCAGAAACATACGCCATGACGTCGATATTTTTCGGCGCTGCGAGCTCACCCTACTTGGCTCACAGCGTGCGAGATTACAACGCCGAACAAAACCGCGAGCAGCACCCGATGGCCGTTGAAGAGATTACCACGAATCACTACATGGACGATTTCGTGTCGAGCTTCAGCACAGAAGAGGAAGCCTGCGAAGCATCGAAGCAAGTCGCCGCCTCACACAAAGCGGGCGGATTCACACTGCGCGGATGGAGCTCCAACGCGACTCGCCTCATGGAGTCGCTACCTACAGAGCTCCGAGCAACGACGCCCGCGCAGCTTGGCGGCGACAAGACGCAGAAAATTCTCGGATTGATGTGGGATCCGAACGCCGACGAACTCGGATTTAACACTAAAATGATCCGAGTTCCGGCCGACGTGCGAGAGCTACGCCGCACGCCTACCAAGAGAGAGATGCTGAGCGCCGTGATGAGCGTGTATGACCCACTCGGTCTACTCGCGAGCTACACAATCTCCGCCAAAATACTGCTGCAGCGACTGTGGGAACTGAAGCTCGATTGGGACGCCGCCCTGCCGCCCACTGAAGCTGCCGAGTTCGCTGACTGGCTACGAGGGCTGCAATCCGTGGCCGCCCTACGACTGCCGCGCCCCTACGCCTCTACGGGGGGAGCTACGAAACGTGAGCTACACGTGTTCGTAGACGCCAGCGCTCAAGCCTACGCGGCCGTAGCGTACTGGCGCGAAGAAGAAGACGACAACGCCCGTGTGAGCCTCGTCGCTGCCAAAGCCAAAGTAGCCCCGACGCGACAGATCAGCATACCACGCCTCGAACTGCAAGCTGCGCTCATCGGGGCGAGACTAGCTGCCAGCATCGCCAAAGAACATCGTCTACGCATCGACGACACGTTCCTGTGGACGGACAGCAGAACCGTGCTACACTGGGTGCGCGACGACGCCCGCCGCTACAGCGCCTACGTCGCGCACCGCCTCGGCGAGATCGCCGAGACCACCAACGTCGAGCAATGGAGATGGGTGCCGACGAAACAAAACCCCGCTGACGACGCGACGCGAGCCGACAACACACGCCGCCTCGACGCCGCCAGCCGGTGGTACTGCGGGCCGGACTTCCTACAACGTCCGGCCTCCGAGTGGCCCCGAGAGACGCCGGCGCCACCGCAAGACAGCCACACAGAAGCCCAAGTTGCAGCCACACAGAGATGGGAGTCGCCATTGCCGGATGTCAGTCGGTTTTCCAATTACAACCGACTGATAGGCACGACCGCCCGCATGCTGCAGTTCGTGGAACGACTACGAACGAGACAACCCACCGAGCTGCAGCAGAAGCACTTCAAGAACGCTGAACATATGTGGCTGCAACAGGCGCAACGAGAAGACTTCCCGGCCGAGCTACGAGCGCTGTCCCGCGGACAGCCGATCGACAAAGGAAGCAAATTATTCAAGCTCGACCCGTACATCGACCAAGAAGATGGCCTGCTGCGGGTGCGCGGGCGTATCGACGCCGCGCCTGCCTACGTAAACCGACGCCCGGCCATCCTAGACGGCCGCAATCCATTTGTGCGGCTGTGGCTGCAGCGGGAGCATGAACGAGCGGCGCACGCGAACCACGAGCGCGTCGTCAACGACGTCCGGCAGCAGTACTGGGTGCTACGCCTGCGGCCCACTGTGCGCGCTATAGCGCACGCCTGCCGGACCTGCGTGCTTCGGCGCACGCAACCCCGCGTCCCGGCGCTGGGAGACCTGCCGCGAGCCCGCCTCGAGCCGTGCCAGCGGCCCTTCACCTACACAGCGACCGATTACTTTGGTCCTGTGTGGGTCACCGTCGGCCGCCGCAGAGAGAAACGCTGGGTGGCGCTCTTCACGTGCCTGTCAACGCGCGCCGTGCACCTCGAGACAGTCCACACGCTGTCCACTGACTCCGCCATCATGGCCTTGCGGCGGCTGGCCGCGAGGCGCGGATGGCCGGCGCAGATCTGGAGCGATAACGCGACTTGCTTCCGGGCCGCGGACCACGAGCTACGGGCGGCCTACGCGGAATGGCTGCCTGCGCTACGAGACTACGGGCTGTACCGCGGCCTGGACTGGCGCTTCATTACTCCCGGCGCACCTAATCAAGGCGGTGCCTGGGAACGACTGGTGCGGTCTGTAAAGACCGCGCTAACGGCGACGCTGCACACGCGGGCACCGAAGGAAGAGGTGTTCGCCACGCTGCTCGCCGAGGCCGAGCACACTGTTAACGCTCGGCCACTCACCCACGTGTCCGTCGACCCGGCAGACGACGAGGCGCTAACGCCTAACCACTTCCTTCTGGGCGCGCCTAGGCAGTCATCACCGACGGGGAACGAGCGACGCATCCAGCCAGGCGACTACGTCGTGATAGCCGATCACACGCTGCCGCGCAACGTCTGGCCGAAGGGGATCGTTGTGGCTACGCATCCGGGTCCCGACGGAGAGGTGCGCAACGTGGAAGTCCGCACCAAAGGAGGAGTTTTTCGCCGGCCTGCACGAAAACTAGCTGTCCTCCCCTTGCAACCCGAGCCTACGCGGGAGCTCGGCGGGGGGAGTTCTGTTACGGACAGCTAGGCTATTTTATAAATAAATGAATAAATAATAATATATGTATAGGTTAGGCGAAATTAATATTAAGATAAATAAATAATATATTCCTTAATTTCCTAAATGCCCAAAAAAGCGGCAATACCATGTGTATAACACTTATTTTTCCTAAGAAACATTATTTGTAAGAGAGCTCCCAAGTACTATGTAGAATGGTTAAAAGACCACGGCGTCTTACAAGTAAACAAGTATGACTCATCCTGGTAACTTTCCACTCGCAGCGCGAGACAAAGGAATCATGTTTGTTTACATTGGATGTAAAACTTGAGGATAAAAATTAGATTATTCTGAAACTGTAAAATCATTCCTTATGAAAGTATAAATAAAATCACTTAACATTATACCGGCCGCAACTTGCTGCGAGCACGGCAAACAAAGAAATAACACGACGCGCCGAGCGCGGCGCGATATGAGGGACAAGAAAGGTGTAGATCTCGACCCGTGTGAGCGAGACGGCCTCTGAGTCAAGACAAAGAAATGATGCACATTTTATATAATTATGATTAAACGGGAGCTCTCACGTCAAAATCAAATACAGATTTGTGTTCTATGAACAAACCTTGATATAAACTATAAGTTAAATGTAAGCTGAAAATTGTATTATAAGCAAGAAATGATTAAATGTAACAGAGCGGGCGTCCCTCTAAAAATGTAAACAAACCATGAACGAATCATATAAAAGGACGCCCGTTTCTGCAGAATTTATTGAGTTCATCCTTAGTCTGCGTAGAGTTACGACTCCGTAGTATTGAGTTCAAGTTCAACTTTGTAACACGTAGAGTCCCACTCCGTTTAGTGCGTTAGATCAACGGTCCGCCAATACAAGTTGTAACCAGTCTCTTTCATCCAAGTGTATTACCATCTTGATAGTTAGTAGTGCGTAGTATCATCGATCCGCAGTGTTAGAAAAGGACTACATTAGTTAAGGTTTAATTGTAAATTCGCGTGTTAATTTATGTATTGGCTTACATAACGTGGCTTTACTTTGTTAAATAAAACCCAAGAAATTTTAATAAACGTTTACTGTACATCAGTACATGACAGTTGTATAAGAGCGAATGAATAAACATGACATGGCGGCGCTATACTGAAGCAAGCGCCTAACAGATTTCTAATGTCAAAATTACGCCTTCTCGTAGTATTATCGGACGTCTTGTGTAGGCCGAAACATCTTCCCGCCTCGTTGAAAGAGCCATCTTTCAACCCTGCAACTCTTCTGCCGTTGGTAGAGGGCACAAACGAACGAAAGGTCGCCGCACACTGCCTCGCGCAGTATTAATGTCCGCTACTCTGGACACGCCGTCGGCTCCAGGGAACAATCTTGCAACTCGACCAAGGCGCCAGCATAGCGGTGGGACGTGATCCTCTTGCAGCAGAACTAAGTCGCCAATTTTTAGCTGAGCGGTGTTACTTCTCCATTTAGATCGCTGCTGCAATTCGGCGATATACTCTTTTTGCCAGCGCTGCCAAAAATGCTGACGAAGTTTTTCGACTCGGGCATATCTTTGCAGTGAGCTCTCGTTGCGGCTCTGCAGATCAGGTGTAGGTAACGCAGTCAGTGTTCTCCCAATGAGGAAGTGCCCTGGGGAGAGGGAGAGGAAATCGTTGGGTGATGATGATAATGGATACAAGGGACGACTGTTAAGAATCGCCTCCACTTGCGTAAATAACGTTGATAGTTCTTCATATGTTAAATGACTATTTCCTATAACGCGCTTTAGATGATGTTTTGCGGATTTAATACCCGCCTCAAAGATGCCACCGAAATGAGGAGCGTAAGTTGGGCTAAAAAAAAATCGGATGCGTTCTTTGTTGACAAAATCAGATATCGGTTCAACATTTTGTTTTAAAAAACTACCCAACTCTTTCGCGCCTGCGACGAAATTCCGTCCATTATCGCAGTATATCTCTGCTGGCTTTCCTCTGCGGGATACGAAGCGTCGTAAAGTCATGATAAAGGCGTCTTTGGTTAGATCGCTAACACATTCTAAGTGCACGCATTTAAATCTCAAGCAAACAAACAAACACATGTAACATTTAATGAGCTTACTTCCGCGCCCCTTTCTATTCAAAACGTAAAAGGGTCCGGCAAAATCTAGACCAACAGATAGAAAGGGAAAGTCTGGTACTACCCTTTGGGGAGGTAAGTTACCCATTTTTGGGCACAGTGTTGAACCCCGATGCCGTCTACAGCATACGCAACGATTTACAGTGCGCCTCGCCAATAATCTGCCATTAATGGGCCAAACAGTTTCTCTAACCGAGGCTAACAATAGCTGAGGGCCTGCATGCATTTTTTGAACATGTTCCCGTTCAAATATAAGTCTAGTCAAGTGGTGTTTAGCATGCAATAAAATTGGATGCTTCTTCTTAAACGGATAGTTGGACGCCTCAAGACGACCTCCAACTCTCATTAATTTATAGTCATCTAAAAATGGTGAAAGCGATAATAATTTGGACTTTGGACTTAAATCCTTGCCTTTTGCTAACAAGTCATACTCATCGGAAAATAATTGGCGCTGTGCAAGTAAACACAGCGCATTGAATGACTCATCGAGTTCATTACAAGTAAGTATACCTGTTCTTTTGTCATTAGCATGTTTTAAGTTAAATATAAATCGCTTTATGTATGCAAACATTCTTTCTAGCTTTGTAAGATTAGAATAATTTTCAAAATATAATATTTGTTGTGTTATTAATGTAGTGTAAGCTTTAACTGTTTCAGGTAGCTCATCGGACGTCGTGACCTTCAACACTGGCCAGCGAGATTCATCTTCAGACAGGAAACGAGGGCCAGACCACCACAAATCCAAGCTCCGCAAGCGATTGGCGTTTACGCCGCGCGTTATGAGGTCTGAGGGATTGTCTGCAGTGGGCACGTATCTCCAGTCAGCTGACTCTGAAGTTTCTAATATTTCGCTAATCCGATTCGCTACAAATGGCTTTAATTTTTTACCGTTATTATTTATCCAAGCCAATACCACGCTTGAGTCGCTCCATCTCACTATGCGATCCGGCCTGTATCTGAGGGAGTCTAATACTGCCTTACACAGCCTGGCGGAAAGCAGAGCGGCGCAGAGCTCAAGTCTTGGTATCGTTGTGGGCTTGAGCGGAGCAACCTTCGACTTGGCGCATAATAAACTAACCTTAATTTCATTATTGTTATTGATAGACCTTACATACACACACGCTCCGAGGGCGCTCTGAGAAGAGTCGCTGAAAGTATGCAATTCGACATACTTAGGCGAGTCACAGAGCACACGCCTATTAATTTTAAAATCTTGAATGTACTGTAAATTTTCAGAAAATTCAAGCCATTCTTGCTTATATGTTTGTGGGACAGGTTGATCCCAGTCAATTTTCTCTAGCCATAGTTTCTGTAGGAGCATTTTGGGCTGTATTGTGTACGGGCTTAAAATTCCTCATTATCATTATCATTTGGTAAATCTTTTATTGGGAATGTAAGTAAGTCTTCAGACGGACTCCACCCCAGTCCGAGCGTGCTCGACGACTCACTTAGTGTTAAGTTTTCATGTGTATTTATTTCGGAATTCTCAAATAAAGTAGGCAAATTACTTTTATATTTACGTAAGTTGAAACAGCGCGATTTTAATTCATTTGCTACAGTTTTTTGTATATAGCGTAATTCATGTTCATTGTCTGATCCCGTAATTAGATCATCTATATAAAAATCTCTTTTAATTATGTCTTTTATGAGTATGTCGTCCTGCTCCTCTGCGATTTGGGCCAAACAGCGCGTGCTAAGATAACTCGCGCTGGCCGTTCCATACGTTAACGTGTTTAGTTTATAAGTCTGAATGGCCTGTGACTCGTTTTCTCGCCAAAGAATAAGCTGTAAATTTCTGTCGTCTTTGTTAACTAGAACTTGCCGATACATCTTTTCAATATCTCCAGCTAAGATATATTTATACTGCCGAGCTCTGACTAAAATTGAGAAAAGCGAGTCCTGGACATTCGGACCGACCAAGAGTATATCGTTTAATGATAGACCTGAGGAGGAGGGTGCTGAACCGTCGAATACGACTCGCAGTGCAGTTGACTCACTGTTTGCCTTGAATACAGCGTGGTGACATAAAAAATAGCCGGGACTAGGCTTAACTTCTGGTGATTTGGACATATGCCCTAAATTAATATATTCATTTATGAATTTAATATATTCAGATTTAAGATCTGGATTACGTTTAAATTTTTTCTCTAAATTTAGCAGCCGTTTTTTTGCCAAGTGATAAGAATCACCAAGTTTTTCTGGAGTATTTTTTAATGGAAGCCTCACACAGTATCGCCCGGATTCAAGTTGAAATGTGTGAGCAGAGAAATGCTTTTCACAAGCCTTCTCCCTTTCGGTCATAAACAGTGTTTTACTATTTTTACTAGGGACGTCTTCTAATTCCCAAAATTTAGGTAATAATTGGTTCAAATCATCTTCGTGTGACTCAATAATGCTTGCGTGATTGCAATTTATTGATCTGCGCGTGCTTGTTTCACTGATGGGTCCAGATATTAACCAACCAAGGACAGAATTTCGTAACCTTGGTTTATTGGGACCAAGGGATCGCTGTTCACTGCCTATAATGTCCCAGAAAAGATCCGCGCCGATTAGCATATCTATGGGAGCCGATTGGTTAAAATTTGGATCCGCTAATTTAATATTATCAGGCAGTTTCAAGCCTTCGACGTTAATTGTCGCTTTAGGAATGTTACTTGTTAATTCCTCCAAAACTAGACATGATAATGTAACCTCAAATGAACTATTCAATGAATTTATTTGAACATCAGCCCTTTCTACAACGTTTTTTGTAGTGCTGTTGCCAATTCCTATGACTTTCAGAAGGTCAATAGGCTTTGATTGAAGTGACAATTTGTCTTTTAATGCCTTGGTTACAAATGAGGCCTCGCTGCCATTATCTAACAGAGCTCGTACCGTGTGAGTTTCTTTAGTCACAGGGTTGGCCGCTTTTATGAGCACAGTGGATAGAAGCACCGAGCCAAGTGAATTACTTGAAGTCATCATTGCTGACTGGCTGAGCACTGCAGCGGTGTTTACATCGCCTGGCGCAGGCTCGTGGAGCAGGCTGTTGTGCCTTTTGTTACATTCTTGACAAGGACCTCCACGACAATCGTTAGCTCGATGACCCTGTCTTAAACAATTAGCGCATAATTTGTATATAGCTACATCAGCTAACCTGTCTTGAACAGACTTAGATTTGAACTTTGGACACTCGTGGACTTTATGATTTCCGTCGCAGATTATGCAAACGTGCACCAAAGGTTTATTTTGTGGTTTAAAAGAGACCGACTTTGCTTGAGTGGTACTCGGAAATGATTTAATAAATGCTGGTTGCCTGTGAGACGGCTGAGGTACCGGATGAGAGGGGCGCGGTGCTGAGGGAGCAGTTCGTGAAGGTGGTGACGTATACTTGGAGCAATCGCTTTCATATTTGCTTTTATTTAAGGCTTCAAGGACATCCGCGCGGTCAGTTATGAATTTTTTAAATTGTTCAAACGTCGGGATGTCTTCGAGCGTGTTGCGATATTCCTCCCACTTAATAAGTGTACGACTATCTAATTTAGGGCACAACATAAAAATGAGCAGCAAATCCCATTGGTCAGTTGGCTGGCCTAGACTGGTTAACGCCCGTAAATTTTTTGTGACGTGGTCAACCAAATAACGCAATGACTTTTCTGACTCGCGAGCGTGTACGTTAATATTGAACAAAGAACTAAGATGATGATTGAGCAACATCCTTTTATTGTTGTAACGCTCGCCGATCATCCGCCAAGCCTCCGCGTAATTAGCCGAAGATACTTCTAAATTTGATATAATGCGAGCGGCATCGCCCTCCAGATAAGAAACGAGATATTGAAACTTATGAACCGGTTTTATACGATTATTGTTATGAATCAAGCTCTCAAACGTATCCCGAAATTCGAGCCAGCGAAAGTATGCACCGTCAAACTTTGCAATTTCTATTAATGGTAACTTAAAACCTTGTTCATGATGGTCGTGGCAGCACTGTGTATCCGCAGCGTTCGAAAGCCGCCGCTGTTCCAATTCGTTATTATTATAACTTGCTATCAGACTCTTAGCTGACGCGATGTTCATGATAATTTTATTTTCAATGCTATCACGTTCATCAATTTCATTATTTAAATTATCCGGACTTAATACCTCAATCTGACTTTGCAACGTGTCAAATCTCACCGACAATGCCTCAAATCTGCCAAGCCTGAGATTTAATTCCGCGAGCTGGACTTGTGTGAGTTCCTCGGACTCATTTGCACTGTTTATATAATTTTGAAACTTAGTGATTTGCCCTTTAATTGAGCTACGCATCGTCAATAAGTTTTTTAGTTCCTTTGCCGGAGCTGCCGAACTTTGAGGACCATCGGCAGGATTAGACATATTGAACGCAAACGAAACTAAACGTTCACTTGAAATAAATTATTAGAAAGAAAAAATACGCTCACGCTCCTCAAGACGGTGTGCAGCTGCGCCGTCGACTTTGACCGCGAGACCCAGCGGCGCGCTCAGTTGATCACCGTATCAGCCTGTCAGCCCTTAGGGCGTCGGTCCACCGCGCACCGTTAGATCCTGGAATCGTCGGCAAAATATACGGGAGTAAAACTGCTAAATACACGACTTTTAAGGAGGCACGGGCTTCTAAGTTGCTAAGAAGTTAACCTTATTTAATTTTGAACTATTAATTTGTAGGTATGCGCGTACTTATTACTTAATTATATCTGGTTTTAAAGTAACATTTGAAACTTATGGGAAATTAAACCAAGTCGATTCGCAACAAACAAGGCTTAAATTTGTGTTATTAATAATGGGCCACCGTAATTTAATAAGATATGAAGTTTTAAAATATTTCGATATGTGATATTTAAATATGTAGGTAGACGTAGAAGTCTAAATTAACAAAGAAATGTTGTAATTTTAACGAATATACCACAATTGCGCTATTGCTTCAACGAATTTACACAAGTTCAGGCGATTATTTAGCTATTTAAATAGAAAATAGTTTGCTATTTTGACTATTTAAACAGTATCGACGTAAACTATTAGGGAGCCGGGAGGTCAAAGGAAGGGCACTTATCTTGTAGTCAGGCCTGCGCTGCACGGTGTGATACTTTAGACATGCCACTGTCCGTCTTCAGACACGAAGCCCTGATGCCAGTTCAATTTCGTCCACTTCTTTGGCGATCTTCAAAACTGCATACGCGCCTTCCGAATTAGTTGCCGTGAAACTTGCGTTTTCGCCGATTTAATACTTCTTTCTTTATTCTTCCCTCATGAGCCACCAATTTATGTATTGGCTTACATAACGTGGCTTTACTTTGTTAAATAAAACCCAAGAAATTTTAATAAACGTTTACTGTACATCAGTACATGACAGTTGTATAAGAGCGAATGAATAAACATGACATGGCGGCGCTATACTGAAGCAAGCGCCTAACAGATTTCTAATGTCAAAATTACGCCTTCTCGTAGTATTATCGGACGTCTTGTGTAGGCCGAAACAATTTGTGTGTTAATTTTGTGTGTTAAATTTAGTACTCCGATCCTCTATTTGTGTTAATTGTTTTCGTGTTAAATATATATCGTTTCGTTTACCCTTGTGTTTCTTTCTTCGTTCTACAACTGAGCTATCGTAGATGTCAATGTTGGGACCCGGCCGACGAGGCATTCCTAACAATAAGTTTTAGATTTTAGTAATTAGAATGTAATTAGTTTTTGTATATTTAACTGCATTATATCTATGTTATTTATTTATGTAATGATGTTTTGTCCCGATTTTTTTTTTCTTTAATAAATCAGTTTAAAGTAAACTAGCGCCGATACACAATATGTAGATTTTGTAAGTAGGTTAACTTAGTGATATGTCAGTAATCTCGCATAATATAAAAATATATATAATTAAAACACATGTCCACACACATAACCAAAAAAGAACATTATGTTACAATAAACATCAAACATACAGGGTGTAACCGACGGTGTACCGAAAACTGAAACCATGGCTTCAGACTATTATTCTGAGCTGGAAAATCGTGGAAATTTCTTTGAGAAAATTCACAAATTTTCCTCGCGAGTTTTCATTTTTTCTTTATTTTCCCGTTAATCCAACTCTACCTCTACCGGTAACAATTTTTCGTGAAAAATCGCATGAAAATAGCATTTTCCGCAAAACACACAATGTATCACAAACAGTATTATGTAAGCTTTACGGTACAACACAGGCGAAAGATAACGGTACTGGCCGGTCATTGATCCGCCAGGCCAGTGTGCCCGCGCAGGCCGCTGCGGTCGGACGCACGAGTAATGTTAACCTACCCGCACATTTTATTTGCTTTACTTGCTTGAATGATAATAATCTTGTTAGACTGTTTTAATTTATCGGTCAGTTGTTATTGGTGTTAGGTAGTACACTAGTTCTGTGGTTGCGTTGTTTTTGTGGTTGCATTCATTCATGTCATTCGATGCGCATTGGCGTAATGGTATGTTTTGTGCTGACGCGTGAGTGGAGTGGGGAGCGCCTGGACCGGTCGCCGCGTGCTCCCCTCCCGCGCGTCTGCACCCGAGAGAATTGGACGCAATAGATTGCGCGTCGAGTTTTATAATTTATTTTGGAAAATCTTATCCTTGAGTTTTCCGAGAAAATGAACACTCGTTTTCAGTTCGTGATTATGGTCTAAAACTACGGTTTTCGTTTTCGGTACGCTGTCGGTTACACCCTGTATATATATATTACAATATTTAGTTGTTTCTATAGTAAGACCCTATCAGGGATTCAAATCAAAACAGTGCTTCTACAAAAAAAAAGATTTTCTCATAACGTTATAAAAATAAATACGAAGAACGCTTCTACTAGGTATATTTAAAAGTCAGCAATCACTTTCGTTAGTTAAAAATCACTATTAAAGTGCCGTGTGCAATAAAGCAAAATAGTTGAAATACATATCAAAGACATTACGAAAGTAGTTCACGATTATGAACAATATTATGCCGTAATTTCATTCCAATCCCAGCTTAGAGGAATAGTTTCTACAGAAGGGTCTCAAGGGCTTACGTAAACACCATTTAAACTATTGCCCTTTAACATTCATTTGCAAATTCGAGTGTAGGTTGCGACACAAGTGGGACTGAATGCGATAGCAGTTTCGAAATGGCTTATTTCTTAATTTAACTAAAACTTAATAGGAAACTTTAAATTTATCAATTAATTAATTCATATTCATAATTATAAAAACGGTTTAAACTCAAGTAAGAATTGTCAGGAACGGCCCGAAATGTTTCAAACTTGTATGGAGTTCTTCATCAGGGACAGCTGCTACCCGTATACTGCAATACCAGACAGTGAACTTGCTTTGGATATGTCATTCCTTGAAGAGAATGGCGAAACTTTCCTAAATAACAACCAACAAGCAATAGGACCAAATATTGTAGTTTCAGATTGTGATGACGACAGCAATAGCAGTGCATCCACGAGCTCCAGTAGTTCAGAAAGCGATTATTCTTCGATGATGGTGCAAGGGATCCTGATTACCAAAATGCAGCATTAACAGATTCAGATCCTGATGGAAATGCGTCACCAAAGATCACAGCCCGTCACATTCACCGCATACCAATATTTTATTCGAGGCACCTGCCTCTGATACCCGAGATGAAAAAATGGGGATAAAGAAAACGTTAGTGATACTTGTGTAGTGTCGGTTTACGTATTACAAACGGTAATGCCTTGTCTACAATTTGAAGTATCCTGTTTCTTTTATCTTCTGTGTGGCTCTCACTTCTTGCTGGTTTAGCAAGAGGTATTTCGCCAATGTCGACGTGTAGACATATCACACGATAGGAGAATGGTCGGTATTGAATTTAGATTTTTGTGAGAGGATAGGAGTGGAACCTTAAACGAAAAAACATTAATTTATGTTATGGACGGTTGTACATTTACACGTTTTATATCCTGTTTTGATTCCCTTACCAAATTGAATCTTCTCAATTTCACGATTAGGGAGCTAGTAACAAAGCGTACAGATTAATATGTTTGGCATGAAAGACAAGGAGGAAGAGGAGTAAACGAATTGCTTACTTACCTAAAAAAACTTGAATGACTACCGAAGATCTGAACGTGGTCTTTTATAGTGTCAATTGCTGTGACCAACAAAAGAACAAAGGACCCCGCAGCAAACTTAAGGAAAAAGTGGTTTCAGTCAAATCGCACTAAATTTTAGTATGGTGTAGATTCAACTGTCCTGATTATATTTTTATAAGGGCGCAACTCTCTTAGATCTATACTTTCTGAAATAATCAAGCATACATTTTTTTATTTACGCGACGTGTTTTCTAAAATCGATATAATTACGAAATGATACGCACTGACAGTTACTGACGTATTTCAGTCAAAGTAGCCATTGCTGCCATCATGTGTTGTAAGTACTTTCCTTATTTTTATTCATGTACTTATAACAACGTAATTAATAATTATCGAACATAAAATATGATCTTTGTAATGTTTCTGTAACGCTGACATTGCATTTTATCAATTATGTATAATACGAACGACATGCATAACAGAGCAAATAGGAGGAATTGCGTAAACATATATTTTGTATAAAACCAATTAAATTTATTATTTACTATCAGCTACTAGCATAGGCGGGGAGGCGAAAATAAGAAGATATTAAAGGAATTACAAATGTCATTTTTTTTTAAAGTAAAGCTACAGTTTACAAGAAACAGAAGACGCAACGAAATGGAACGAGTGTCTTATTCCTCTAGAATTTGAATTAATCCGCAATTGCTGAATTGTTTGACCCCCAAGTAAGAAAGCATAATAATAACACTAATGCAAAGAAAGAGCTATACTCGGAACATTCGAGAAGTCAGTGACGACAGTGTCAGGCAGAAAAGTGTAATTTATTTTACTATTTGAAAATATTATTATTTATACAGGGTATAAAAACTTAAACTAAGAATAAGCAAACGTTTTACTAAAAAAATACCAAAAAGAAGTAGATTTAGAAACAGCTAAAAGGAGGAGAACAGGAGATATATTGAAAGACAAAAATGGCTTCACAAATTATTATTATCATTTATTTCAATGCATTAAGACTGCGCCAAGCGAAATGTGAATAATATAATATATTTAGCACTTCGAAGAATGTGTCAACAGCTTCTCCGTGGAAAAATTATAAGATTATTAATATTTTACCCTAGAAAACTAAGTAAAGTTGGACGAAAATTGTAAAATCGTAAGCAGGCGTTAAGTGTTTTTTTATACTTTAAAAATGGAAATCTATTCTAATTTTGAGTAAAAAAAAAAAGATGAATGTTTACATTACAATTTGTCCGAATCAAATATTTCAATTATTGTTTGGTATTAAAGGTCCAGATTTACCAAACAGTGCTTTTAATTATCCATACATTTTGACTATGGCGGCCGCGCGGCGATCTAAATACGCATACGCGCTCTATGGTTCAGTCGGTAACGCTCGGCGCCACAGCTCGGCGCAGTCTTAAACTTTTTGGGTATAAGCGCCTGTGAAAAACTAATAGCAATATATGCGCACACTAGTGAAACGCCATATACGTTGCTATTATATTTTCATAGGTGCTTTGTACGTATAAAGTTTAATGTATGATAATCATAAATGTAAGTATTTTAAATACGAGGGGCACACCGAAATGATCGGGAATAGAGTACTTTAAACTGAGTTACATTAAATCCTTTTTTGTCACATGCATACTGGCGACTTACAATCACGATGCCGTTTTTACAATTTAAAAAAAGAACGATATATTTTTTTAATTCCATTTTTAAATTGACAACTCGATGAACAAAATGGAGCTGACGCGTGAAAATTTTCGTGCAATTATTTACCATAACTTTCGTCGTGGCTTATCTCCAGATGAATGTCGCAATGAGCTTGTTACTATATACGACATTGAAGCACCTAGTCAGACGACAATATATCGGTGGTATGCTGAGTTTCGACGGGGTCGTGCCTCTCTTGGCACCGTACCTTCATCAGGTCGGCCGAAAACGGCGGTTTCGCCTGAAAACATCGCGGCTGTGGAAAAACTACTAAAAGAAGATAGACATGTGACATACGAGCAGATTCGGGCAACCATAGGCATTGGAATGACTGCAATTCACACTATTTTGCATGGTGAATTGGGTGTCAGAAAATTGATTTCCCGATGGGTACCCCATAATTTGTCTGAAGAGCAAAAGGCGGCTCGTGTTGATTGGTGCCGATCTATTCTGAAATGCTACAATGGAGGAAAGTCAAAAGCCGTTTATAATATGGTCTCGGGTGACGAATCCTGGATTTATTCTTATGAGCCTGAAAGAAAGCACCAGTCGGCAGTATGGGTCTTCGATGACGAGGTCAAACCAACGAAAGTTGTGCGTTCTCGAAGCGTGTCGAAGAAGATGGTGGCTTCGTTCGTCTCAAAAAAGGGGCATGTTGCCACAATTCCTCTAGAAGAACAAAGAACCGTTACCGCTGATTGGTATATCACAGTTTGTTTGCCGGAGGTGCTGGCCGAACTTCGCCAAGGGAACCCGAGACGCCGCGTCATCTTACACCACGACAATGCGAGCTCCCACACCGCCCACAAAACAACTAAATTTTTGAACGACGAAAACGTTGAGTTGATGTCCCATCCTCCATACAGCCCTGACCTGAGTCCAAATGATTTTTTTACGTTCCCTAGAATTAAAGATTTATTGCGTGGTCAGCGGTTTGAGAACCCAGAAGCCGCTGTGGAAGCCTATAAATCGGCCATTTTGGCAATGCCTACTTCAAACTGGAATTATTGTTTTAATGACTGGTTTAAAAGAATGCAAAAGTGCATTGAATGTAACGGAGAATACTTCGAAAAACAATAAAATATAATTTATGTATATAGTGCACATAGTTTTTTAAATTCCCGATCATTTCGGTTTGCCCCTCGTAATGTACCGATTTACCTTTAACGATCCAGTATCAATCTCAATTCTCCACCCACCCCTCGCTTCGGCTCACTGATGGAAAAGCCACTTTATACGTCATTGGCGACCAAAAGCCAAGTCCATTATATTTTGCCTCAGCAAAGTAAGTCGCGACAGTTAGGTTCGTTAGCAGTTCGCAACTAGAGACCTAATTGGCGACCTACTTGTTGTAGAACATACCATTTTCCAGGGACCGGAACTGATAAGTTGCAAAATTTTGCCGCCTACGCAAACTATGAGAAAGTGTAATTAAATCAGCAAGCATAAGTTGAAAACTTATTAGTAGTGTATGTCGTGCAAATGTTTCTAGTTAAAACCTCTTTTAATGATTTTCTACGTAAGAACTCTTCAGTAATTATTATTAAAAGTTAAACCTGAGATTTTTTGTTGTAAGGCGTTTTTCTTGTTAAAATAGATGATTTCTGTACCTACGTCCATTGTTTAGGTATCCCGACGCTACTCCCGAGTGTGATCCTAGTTGGATCATAATTAAAACGACTGGCTCTTCCGATGCCGTAATAAATTGATAATCGATGATTTACCCGTGAATTTAACATTAAATGGCCTTTTAGCCGATGTAAAATTTGTGCGACCTTTAACCCCCAATGGTGTGGGACATTATAAGTCTCACTGCCGCAGAGGCTCAGGTAAGTGGGAATGTTATGACAACATGTCAAGCAGGATTACAATTAGTAAAAAGAAAATGTTAATAGCACACTGTTATTTATATGTCAGAAAATACTGATTTATCGTCAAAAATAAATATTTGTCATAAAAATGCGTGTAACATTTTATTTTAATATAGGTATCTTACATTCGTATAATAAATTTATCACCGGTAAAGCGCGTCACATATTAGACTACTAAGATATAAATGTTCCTTAGGTTCCGTGTGTGACTCGCTTTACAATACTCACATGCAAATCTTATTCTAGATATAACTTTTTTTGGTGAGTCTATAAGAAGTAAATGTAAATCAAATTTAAAGGTACAAATTAGGTACTAAATCATTACAAATAAATTAAGTTATAACGCTTGCAACTAGGTTAAACCAGCTTGGTCCAGTCATCCTGACATCAGAATGTCTGGCCACTTCATTTTTATTATTTTTCCCTTATTAGCTAGGTACAAATTATTTCATATCAGGTACAAAATAGGTACAAAAACATAGGATATCTAAACTTCCAAAATTTTCTCTTGGTCCAGTCATCCTGACGCTCACGCTTTCCATCAGCACCTCTAGCACAACTTTGACACGCGACGCTTTGTCGCGCGAGATATGCTACCTATCCCTTTCTGTACAGTATCGTGAGAGAGTGACGGGTGATGCTATGTGGCTATATAGTTATGCTAGACCTACTGGCGATCCGTTAATAAAATACATACATACATAAGGTATTTCTATAACACAAGTACAATTTGTCGTTCCATATTAGAAACGTTGCCTTTAGTTTATAGCACCTTTATTGATGCTACAAAAAATATTTCTATGAAAACGGTCTGATAGGAAAGCCATAAATTCAGAACCAACGGCTTTCCCGTGATTAGAATTATTATAACGTGAAAGGGTACGAGTTATCACTCCTTGGCAGGCAAGGGTAGCAGCGAAATGAGATTGTGTGCTGCTTAATAGTAGGTATTCAAGGCGGCAGGCTTTTTACAATGCAATATGGCTCGCATTTTGCTGTGAGGAGGACTTAGGCTAAGCGCACATCACGATTATATGTTTGCGCCACAATTTTACAATCGCGCTGTTAAAATATCGCAGAAAATTCACTGTGTTGTGTGAAGTCAGTAGATTGTTCATTCGCAACATGGATTTCGTACAAGCTGCTTGTCTTAACTGTCTGTTCTTCGCAGGAATATAAAAAAAACATGAAAACAGCGTCACCAAACAATCACCCCACTGTGACGTCACCTTGTGGAAAATTTGACATCCAATGTCGTCAATATCTGTCATGCTCGCACGGTATTGAAAGGAATGTGACAGGTAGTATGTCGTGCGACAGAGTCGCATGTCACAGTAATGCTAGACGTGGTGGCGTCGGAGCAGTGAGCGGCGTCTCCCCTACAGCAAGTGAGAGCACTTATGGAGCCAGTCCCGGATGTAGCAGATACAGAAGTACTGGAGAAATCTAGTTATGACAATCGCGAGTCAAACGCAAGAGCGTGGCCTTATACCATGATGGAAGGATAGCTTCAACTTCTGCAAGCGATGATCAAACGCAGTCTATAACAGAGTCAGTCGACCAGTATGCATCGCCAGCCTCATCACCAGCGGTTGAACCAAAGCCTTATTCGTAGTGCCACTAACTAGGTTCAGAAGTTAACTCTAGGACTATACACACGTACTTACAGGATCGCTAGAGCTAATATTGGACGTGCGATGTGTGAAGAATGATTATGGCACTGCTAGCGGGAATTCAAAAGTATGTAAATTTTGTTGCTAATTCATTTATCATCTTTAATGAAAATCAATGGAGGCATTCGACTAGAATGTCGGGCACACGCTGCTATTCTTTTCATACTTATAAAGAAAGTGAATTTTTGTTATGTCAATATTTTTTTACTTGGCTTTTGTTTTTGTACTGATAGTGAATTCCTGGACTTTCTGTTTGTTTTTAAAGTAAAGCTGTTATAGCGACAACCATCTGTGAAATTTTCAACTGTGTAACTATCACGGTCCATGAGATACAGCCTGGTGACAGACGGATGTAACAGACGGACCGACAGCGAAGTCTTAGTAATAGGGTCCCGTTTATCCTTGGGGTACGGTACCCTAAAAAATAAGCCCAGATCGTTACGGCTTACTTGGTCACGGGCGTCAATGTAATTCCTGTATTAGTAACAGAAATAAGAATATTTTCTTACTATCAGTATTTATACTCGTTTCAATTTAATCACAAATAATGATTTGTATTACATTTTAAATATGAAGCTGCCAAAACTTTTACGACCTAAAGCGAAATAATAAAATAATTAGTGACCCAGTCTTAATGCACGTAACTTGAAAAGAAAAGGTAGGAAATCACGTTCCGACAATAAAGTTTTGTTCATTAACTGAACAGGCAGAAGCCAAAATATTAGCCAAGGGACCGTAGGGAATATAACGAATAAAACCTTGAGAAAGAAATCGTAGCTGTAATTTACAAAAAGAAAAGTCTAAATAAACAAATACGAAATTTCAAGTCAATTTGTTTTCAAGTTATTTTGACTAGCAACACGCAGAGAAATATCTGGCTACCTATACGAGAAAAAGCGCTACTGTAACTAGAACTTCTGTTAGCAACCGTGACAGCAAGACTCACGGTTTTATATCTGAGACCGTCAACTATGACCCTGACATGCCTCCCAGGCATGGTTACCGCAGACCCAAACACATTCTTTTGGACCCTGACGACACGTACACAACCAGACGTAGGTTGGAGGAGGAAGAGGACTCCAGACTTCTTGCCCAGCTTAGGGCGGACAGGGCCAGACGCAGACCCTCGTTCACACGTCCTCGTGCCACTCACGACATTCACAGACAGACAGACAGAGACGCTCGCTTCGGCGAGAGCCGTTTCAACCCCCTACTAAGACTTCCAGCCTCGCAGCGGGCTGCTACCATTCCTCGTTAAACATCACAGTTTTTTCATGAGAGCTATCAAAAGTCCAGCTCATCTTTCTGATGGCTGGCATTCCTCTCTTCTTTTATAGTCTTTGCTGCTCAGTGGCTGAGACAAAATCAGACGTGCAGTTACGGGCCGCATACACGCAGGCCCACTTGCAAAGGTTCACTTCAAAAAAAAAAAAAAAAAAAGCAAGACTCACGAGTCGACTTTACAAAAACCATTCTGTTATTATTTTTACCTATCGTTTTATTAATGACAACTAGATTTTAAGTTTAACTGACCAACCAATATAATACTCGATACAGGGCAAATAACGCGCCTGTTACAATACCAATGTAATTGTAACCTTACGTCAAGTTGACATTACTAAATCTATTGTAAGAACTACTATGCAATCTTGTAAACATAAACACTTTTTTTTTTGCTTTACTAAATATTTTGCTGTATCTACTAATTAATTTGTGTAACATAACGACGTGAACTGTAATGATAACTATTCGTGTTACAATACCATGTAATTGTAACCTTACGTCAAGTTGACATTACTAAATCTGTTGTAAGGACTACTATGCAATCGTGTAAACATAAACACTTTTTTTTTTGCTTTACTAAATATTTTGCTGTATCTACTAATTAATTTGTGTGACATTACGACGTGAACTGTAATGATAACTATTCGTGTTGCAACACTAGCTTTATGTTTATTGTAACACGTACAATACACATTGTAATGCTAGCATCCTAGGTATTGTTACAGCTACTATTTCGTATGCAGTAGGTACCTACTGGCTTAGATGAAACCTGCAATCTAGTGCACTTGCAGTACTAACGGGTCCTCTCAGGCTTTTAGTAGACGAAAATCCAATTTTATTTGTCTATAAGTAAATAAAACTGTATTTTCTCCATTAAAAGCCTAAAAGGGATCCGTTGTTGGTGCTGTCAGTCCACTGGATTGCAGGCGCTCCATCAAAACGTCCATAGAGCCAGCAGTATGTGCGACGTCTTAAAAAATATATAAAAAATACATTTTTCAATACAATATCCAGACTCCGACTATCTCGTATCATATGTGTCAACAAGTGTTAGATTAGAATCATAGAATTTGAGATTATCGGCATTTTTTAAGACGTCGCACGCGCTACGGCTCTATAGACAGGTTTAGGTTCCCTGGAATCAAAAATAAAAAATATTATGTACATAGAAAAATGACATTTATTTTATAATCATCACAATCCTTAGTGCAATATCTATACTTATTCTACACATCTTAGAAGTATTCTAATGAGCGTTTTCACTAATACTACTTATAGATTAACAATGTTTAAACATCAGATTAACATAATTTGTACTTTTTTTGTGTGCGTGTGGATTGAGTGAGCACCCTTCTGAAATAAAAGACAATAATGCAGTTCATTTAGTAAAAGTTCTAAAACAATTGTAAAACTAATCTCTGTATTTGTAAAAAGATAAATCAAAAGATACATCCTTTAACGTGCGCTCACTCAGTTCTCACAAACTACCAACGAAATCAGTGAATGTATTAATTTAACATATAATATTTATATACTAATATTTAGTAAAACCTATGCTAACTTACCTTTATAATTTGTAGATCACCTAGTAACGTATATAAGGTTTTACAAATAATTTCGTATGCTCACTCAAATCAGTTTTTTCATCAGAAATCGGGTTTTCGAAAGTGTGCGGAAACCTTACATACGTGATCTACAAATTATAAAGGTAAGTTAGCATTGATTTTACTAAATATTGGTATATTAATATTATATGTTAAATGAATACATACACTGAATTCGTGGGTAGTTTGTGAGAACTGAGTGAGCGCACGTTAAAGGATGTATCTTTTGATTTATCTTTTTACAAATACAGAGATTAGTTTTAAAATTGTTTTAGAACTTTTACTAAATGAACTGCATTATTGTCTTTTATTTCAGAAGGGTGCTCACTCAATCCACACGCACACAAAAAAAGTACAAATTATGTTAATCTGTTATTTACAGACTTAGTTTCCATAGAATGTATATCAGAATTAGTTGTATTTGTCACTGGAGGGACTGTACTCAATAAATTATTTGTTGATATGTCATTGGTGTGAGTACCTAAGAAATTCGAGTCTTTTTGATGACTCTTTAAAATGCTTTTTAAACGAATTAAAGAGAAAAAATGTCTTATTACAATTTTCTACATTGTGTTTTCTTTCGTCCAGTGCTGAGCTGACGTGGTTTAAGTAAATTGTTTTGTGGTGTTGTGTTTTTGAGTTTTCAAAAAAAATTGACGTGTAGTCTGATGACATTGATGAAGAAGACATCCCACAGTTACTGGAGCAGTGGGGTTTGCCACAATACATTCATACTTTTAACGGTAAGTTGGTACCAACTATATGTTCGTCTGAATGCCAGGGTTCCGTACAGTTTTGGAGCCACTGGATATCTTCATCTGTACCACCTTCTGGAAAGATACATGAACGAATAAAACATCATGAAATAAAGATTTCAAAGCAATTAAATTTAATAAAATAAGTTGCAAGTTATTAATGTAAAAAACTAGTGCCACGCCAAATCATGGGATTAGGTTGTACCAGGTTCAATTGAGCCGTGGCAGAAAGCCGGGAAAAACGCTAGGAGGATGATGAAGTTGCAAGTTATTAAAGTTGCTTGCTAGAAAGAGACCAAAGACAGACAGACGAACAACACAGTGGTCCTATAAGGGTTCCTTTTTTCCTTTTGAGGTACAAAACCCTAAAAAGTGCGGAAATACTATCATTGAATACAATTAATAACCTATTTTTTTTTTTTTTTTTTTAAATTAAATTTTTCAATTTTCGCTTCATTTGTAAACATTTAATTAATAACCTATTTGGGAGAGGCTCTAGTCCAACAGTGGGATCAGTATGATCTATTAAAAAAAAAAACTTAGGTAGGTAACTTGAAACTTGCCTTCTTCGACGACTTCTAGTGGCTCGTTGCTGTTATTGTCGGTGTTGCTGCAATTTTTCTTTTTAATGACCTTAGCCTCCCTAAGTTCGCGGCGCCTATTTTGTAGACAGTCATATAATTTGCCCTTTGCACATCTTTTAATTTTAAGTTTAGTATCATTAATGTATGGAATGAAATATGTACTTATATTTTCCTTTTTGAATACTTCAGTTATTTCTTG
Source organism: Apotomis betuletana (assembly GCA_932273695.1). Taxonomy (NCBI): domain Eukaryota; kingdom Metazoa; phylum Arthropoda; class Insecta; order Lepidoptera; family Tortricidae; genus Apotomis; species Apotomis betuletana. Next base: position 18,481,747 of record OW026312.1, read on the forward strand.
TGCTTTTGTAAGTAGTAGAGAACTGTCTATTTATTTTATTTGGGTCTGATTCCATTAGGTCTTTTATTATTATATTGCAAACTTTTCTTCGCCCATTATTTGATAATTTGCCTTGTTCTGAATATAAATTTAGCAGGCCTCGTCCTTTGTTCGATTTTAAGAGTAGATTTTTCAACGGCTGAAATAACACAAAAATAAAATTAATGATTACAATAATTAGGTAGGTAATATGATCAAGTTTTTTCAAAGACATATATTTAATTTAGTTCTAAACATTTGTACCTGTTTTATTTTTAGGTCAAATAGTGACTTTATAAGTATTCATCTTACCGAACATACGTCTTCATTACAGATTGTCATATCCAAATCCTCACTAGCGGTAGCCTCCTGATCCTCACCAGTGATAGACAATATAATGACATCGGAATCATTTAGTTGGGTAGAGGTATTATTGTTGTTTAGAGGAATTATAAATTCACTCACACTCTTTATTTGTTTGTGTTTGGGATTAAGCATATCTACAAAAACAGGGGCCTGCAAAATAAAATAGTGAGTAATTAAAATTACCTACCACTTAAATAAGTATATAGGTAGGTTTTAACGGCCTCCATAGTTGGTAGTGACCCTGCCTACGAAGCTGGAGGACCCGGATTCGAATCCTGATACGGGCAATTATTTGTGTGTTTATCACAAATATTTGTTCCTGAGTTATGGCCGTGTATGTATAAAGAGGTTTTATTATTATTTATTATTATTATGTATATAAGTATTTTATCTATATACTATCTATTATACATATCGTCGTCTAGTACCCACAACACAAGCCTTAATAAGCTTACTGTGGGGCTAGGTCGGTTTGTGTAAGATTGTCCTATAATATTTGTTAATATTTATTATTTTATTTATTTTATTAGGCCTACTCGTAAATAATAGCCTAAACTCAAAGGGTTTACTAGTAACCGTTGAAGAGTTCAACCCTCCATCTCCTGGTGCCATCATCAGATGAGCTTGATGGAACCAAATTATTGTATTGTTAGGTATCAGGAAGTATTACATACATTTGTGAATTTTAAAATCGATGGGACAATATACTAGGCTAAATTCAACTTCTAATGTTTGTTTACATTACATTACTTACATACATAGGTTACAGGTGAAGCCAATAAAAACATTTTAAAAATAGAAGATACTTACAGGGCTGCAGCTGCTGGTTTCTAGGCATTCTTCTGGGTTAGTTAATTTGATCCAATTGTCCAAGTTTTTTAAAAATTTGGCACGATCTCCTATTGAAGGGATTAGTTCTTTAGCTAGACTCCTGTCCAGCATCGACAAAGTCGATATTGTTATATCATTTACTAAAAAATCATAAAAAAATATATAAGGTATCACTCATACAAGAAAGTCCCAATGCAAAAAGCATAAGTTTTGATCTAGGGGAATCGAATACTTGGTAACCTAGATTTTATGAAACAAGCCTATTGACTAGTTATCCATTTTGCCTGTATTGAAGCTGAGCTGACACATTTGGTGACCTGTGTGCCAAAGCGATTAAGATGAGATGACTGTGTATACACATATCTGCTTCCTCGCCTCCCAGTAGCACCTTTGCTTAGACCAATAGCAGGAAATAAAATACATGTTCCTCAAAATTTACCAAATAAAAACAAAGGACATTCTAAATCACCTTTCAAACAAAAAAAAAAAAAAACAAAATCGGTTCATCCGTTCGGGAGCTACGATGCCACAGACAGACACACAGACTCACACACACACACACACACTACCCTGGTTTTCCTGTTATGTATTTTGTGTTTTCGGGCATATCATAACTATTAATATATAAAATAAACACACTATACTTACCAAAAACTATTACTGTTTTATTCCTTGCGTTCGTACGTATCTATGACCCCTTCCAATTCCTTTAAGCAATTCAGTAAATCTTCATTGGCCACTTGCTCCAAACGCTTTCTTATAATAGCCGTAATGATATGCAAGCACACGGGCACACATTGTCTTGCAATTCATTATCTTGTATTGAGCATTGTATTGACGAATCTACGACTTCTGGTTTGACATCCTCTTCATTGTCGCTTGGGTAAGGCGTCATTTGCATTCTCATAACATTTTTATAAAAAACAAGCGGTATGTCATCTAGGTCCATAATTTTGTCACCTAAAGCAAAAAAAAGCTTTTAAGACGAATATATAGTTGGTACAGTAACTGTGGGATGTCTTCTTCATCAATGTCATCAGACATCACGTAAATTTTTTTGAAAACTCAAAAACACAACACCACAAAACAATTTACTTAAACCACGCTCAGCTCAGCACTGGACGAAAGAAAACACAATGGCCGCCGCCTGCGCCTGGCCGGCTCGGGTGGCGGGCGGGGTGCGAGCGCGGGAGTTCGTTTACAAAGACAGTTTTCAATAAACAGAACAAGATATTTTGCTATGAATACCACCTCGATTGTTATTGTAACATTATTATTTGAAATATTTTAAAACACGCTAACAGAATAGCACGGAGTAATACATCCATTGTACCGTTTACTGTTACCGGGTGGTTTTTACTATAATATTCTTGTTAAGCCTTAACACTACACAAAAAGTAAACCAAACCTTGACCAAACGAAACGAATATTAAATGACACTTAGAACGATATGTACTGCAAACAATAATGTAGCAGTAATAAAAATATTATTGTTTTGATTACAAATACACTCGTAGTCCACCAGTAACATTGTAAATCATTAACCGTAACTAGATCATTTAGTAACTGCGAATCTCTGTTTCTTATTACATACAATACATTACATACATATTAACATAATTATTGTTTATGATGCATAATTATTGATGTTTTAGTTCAATTATATTTTTTTGTGAGCTACATTACTCAAATAATGTAATGAAACATACGATTAGTAGGAATTAATAATTAGTCGTACAGATAACAAGCATCAAGTATTTCAAACTAGAAACGTTGTAACCTAATTTAACTATTCGATTCAGTACTTCTGTTTGTCACCAATTTCTCTGCGTGAATTTCTCTTGTTTCGTCTGAGAATAGTAATCAATACAAACTACGAGGCAAAGAATACTTCTATAAGTGTGAATGCAGAAGACTGTCGAAACACCCTTGCCTCTGCGTAATTTTCTTCGGTTCGAGGCATATGTTTCACCACAGCATCATAATAAGGAGCTCTGCTCACTCTGTGTAGGAAAATATCAGTCTCATTGTCAAAATTAATCACTTTCATCTCTTCCCGAAACGTCAATCTCACACTTGTCCCAATAGTCTAAAAGGATGATCAGCACCTCCAACAGAATTGTGACACGCGACCCTTTCTCGCGCGAGACACATTACCTACCTATCTCTTTCTTCGCTCTATTGTGAGAGTGACGGGCGATGCTAAGTCGCGCGACGGGTGCGTCCCATGAGATATAACTACATAATATATAATTTCATATTAATAACGTTCACAAGATATAATAAACTTTTGATATAACGTCAAAATCAATATTTTTATTTGGAATAACGGTCAATTAGCATAATACTCATGTTGTAGAATGATTTTTTATATAACACTCAAATACTCTAAATTCAGTTGATATAACATACATAAAGTATATCGATCATAGTATATACTTTCTTTTAGTATAATGATTAGAAAATATAATAGCGTATGATATACTAAATATGTTATATGCCTATGCCCCTAAAATGGAATATGGGTCAAAAACCGAAAACTGTAGGTTAGGTTAGGTTTGTTTTATGACCATGGATAGCGGAGCGAGCAAAGCGAGCGGAGCGTCAAAATGCTTGCTTGCATGGACCTACATTAAAATTTAACAGCGAACTATTGCATACGTATGTTCACAATTGATAATGGCAGATGAAATTCTGGCAAGTAAGAGACCGTTTGGAAGAACTGCGATAAAATGGAAATGGGTCAAAAACCGAAAACTGTAGGTTAGGTTTGTTTTATGACCATGGATAGCGGAGCGAGCGAAGCGAGCGGAGCGTCAAAATGCTTGCTTGCATGGAGGTATATTAAAATTTAACAGCGAACTATTGCATAAGTATGTACACAATTGATAATGGCAGATGAAATTCTGGCAAATACGAGTATACCGTTTGGAAGAACTGCGACAAATTGGAATATGGGTCAAAAACCAAAAACTGTAGGTTAGGTTAGGTTTGTTTTATGAACATGGATAGCGGAGCGAGTGAAGCGAGCGGAGCGTCAAAATGCTTGCTTGCATGGAGGTACCTACATATATATTAAAATTTAACAGCGAACTGACTGACTGACTGAACTATTGCATAAGAAGCGGTGGTAGCCTAGTAGTTAGGGCATGCGACTTTCAATCCGGAGGTCGCGGGTTCGAACCCGGCCCGTACCAATGAGTTTCTCGGAACTTATGTACGGAATGTCATTTGATATTTACCACTCGCTTTTCGGTGAAGGAAAACATCGTGAGGAAACCACCTAAGCCCAATAAGGACTAGTTTCCCCTCTGGGTTGGAAGGTCAGATGGCAGTCGCTTGCGTAAACACTAAAACTAGTGCCTACGCCACATCTTGGGATTTAGGTAGCCGACCCCGATTGAGAATTCATTCTCAAAAAAATGGGACAAAGGCTAGGAGGATGATGAACTATTGCATAAGTATGTACACAATTGATGTGCAGGCGGTTATTCTATACGAGCATTATGCATTTTGGTGTTAGATATATTGAATAATATACATTATAAATCTGAGATATTATGAACGTTATACGTTATGAACGTTATATACAATGATATTATACTTAAATAACGTTATACTTAACAAAAATAGATATTTTGATGTTATATCTAACGTTCGTTATACACCTTGAACGGTATACAAAACAAGCTTATGCAATATGAGCGTATATAATATGAATATTATAGTATAAGTTCTTATATCTTATATTACTTACCCCTCGTCGCGAAGCGTAGTTGTGCTAGACGGGCAGCCAATGTCCGACTCCATCAGCCATATCGATGTGTTGCGTTTACCACGTGATAAATAGATGTCAAGGTATCCGTCACTCTTCACACTTATACGCTTGTCAGAAAGGGACTAAATACCTGGGAGGCTTAAAAAATACACAAAGTGCGAGTGGGACTCTCGCACGAAGGGTTCCGTACCAGTATCTGTAAGTTTATTGTATGGGAGCCCCCTTAAAAATTTATTTTATTTTATTTTTAGTATTTGTTGTTATAGCGGCAATAGAAATACATCATCTGTGAAAATTTCAACTGTCTAGCTATCACCGTTCTTGAGATACAGCCTGGTGACAGACGGACGGACGAACGGACAGCGAAGTCTCAGTAATAGGGTCCCGTTTTTACCCTTTGGGTACGGAACCCTAAAAAACAGTTGCGATTGTACAAAGCTAGCGTAAAATATGTAAATAAAGACGATTAGAAGACTTTTGTGCGATTCCCTGCTCCATCACGACATATATAATTTGTGCAAGTGCACGCCGTCATTTAAACTTATTAATTTATCGTATTTTACACAATCATGTAAATTTGTAATATTAATTTACTATTAACCGCCTTGTTCCGTATATCCGAGGACAGTCCTCACAAGTTTTAATGAATCCACGCCCACAACTACTAAAGTATCAGTAACGTATGCGGAATGACATCTGGACAAAGTCTCCAGCCATATTTTAAATATAAAATGTTTGAAATTGTGTGAATGCCATATGTTTCTGATGACACCCGTCAGTAATTTGCATAATTTTTATGATTGTTTGTTTATCGCTGATTTTTTGGACAAAATGGATAACCTAGAAACTTGTACAGTACCATAAGAATCAAAACCGCCTAACGTACCTCAACTTCGTCCACTTGAAGATTTTTAGGCCAATGTGAACTGAAAGGGCGCGTGTACGTGTAATAATTATCGACCCAAAACAAAAGAGTTTAAAACTATAAAACGGGTGTGTAATAATTCATAGAACAACAAATGGTATAACGTTCATCACATCGAATAACATATAATATAATTTCAACACATAGAATCGATCAATTGATAGAATTATCATTTCGTAAAAAATCATTTCATATATTTTCATTTCTTATAACAACACTTGATATATTTTTTGTTTCGTATATAAACACTAAAAATAATGAACACTTAATATAATGAACATTTAATATAATAACCATTTAATAGAATAAACAAATAACATAATACATACTTAATATAATGAACATTTCATACAATAAACATTTAATAGAAAAAACAAATAACATAATACACTCTTAATAGTTTTTTTGTAAAGAGAGGGTGACTATTTTGTATCATTTACGCGCTTATGAATTAAAATGTATAAAAATCAATTACTTGTTTTTTTTTTGCCAGTACTCCGCCTTAGCTCCAAACTTAATACTTTCCTGGAAGTGGTTGGGTGGATTGTTCTTGTATGTAAACAGTATGAATACAAGCAAAACTTTTTTCGGTACGCAAAAAAAAAATAACCTCGAAAGCCAGGCGGGAGCTCGCTACGACGCTTCGCTCCCGCCTGACCTTCTAACCTAACCCGGCCACGTCGGATCTGCTCTAAAAGGTTTTGCTCGCTCGCTCGCTCGTATGTTGTTTTTTTGCCAGTTTTTGTATGTAAACAGTAGGTATGATACAAGCAAAACTTTTTCGGTACGCAAAAAAAAATAACCTCGAAGGCCAGGCGGGAGCTCGCTACGCTTCGCTCCCGCCTGACCTTCTAACCTAACCCGGCCACGTCGGATCTGCTCTAAAAGGTTTTGCTCGCTCGCTTGTTCAAATTTTGTAATTTATGAATTCGAAAGTATATTATACGAAAAATACATTCTATTAAACGTACATTCTATGAAAAGTACATTCTATTAAACGTACATTCTATGAAAAGTACATTCTATTTAACGTACATTCTATGAAATTATTGTTATAAGAAAAGTGCATTATATTAAACGTGCATTCTATCAAATGATTGTTATAAGAAATGACTTTCTATCAATTGTGCTTCTACGAAATAACGATATATTAAATAAACATTCTATGAAACGTTGTTATACAATCTGAAAATTCTACCAAACGTATGTTCGGTCATATGAAAATATGTTAATTGTGGTTCACTATTATCTTGTAGAAACTTTTTTGACATATATTTGTTTTGCATAACGATACTTGGCAGAAGTAACGTTTGGCAGAAACATCTTACGCAGAGTATGCTTTGGCATAAATCATTTCGCAGATTTTTATAATACCGAATCTTATATTGGCATAATGTTGATGAGCATAACAGTCTTCTAAACGAATAGTACTTTCGCAGATAATTTTTTTGCATAATATTTTAGGCGGCATAAAGTTGTCAAGCCGAATACCATTTGATTCCAAGATAGACTTCATTGTCTTATCTTGTTGTACAGGGCATATATGCGGAATACCTAACCTAATCCAAGTCGGACCTGCCCTAAGGTGCACTCAGTACCTAATTTATGCATTACAAATTGTTGTGATTACACATTTTGTCCATGGAGTGGTATGGTAGCCGGCCGATGCCGTGCGGCTCACTCGCTCGTTAGGGTCTCAGTTCAACCTAACACTCCTCCTCGCTTCGCTCGTCGTCGTACCTAACCTAATCCAAGTCGGACCTGCCCTAAGGTGGAATCAGGACCTAATTTATGCATTAGAATTGTTGTGATTAAAAATTTAGTGGCAGTTGCCCCGCGGCGGCAAGATACCTAACACTGCTCCTCGAACCGCTCGTCGTCGTACCTAACGGTACTTACATTCTACTACGTAAAGTTTACTTAACGCACTTTTCTGCTAGTAGAAAATAATTATGCTATTGTAATCGTATGCTATAGGATTATTATGGTACATAAAATTATGCTAAACCAAAGTCGGCCAAAGAGATATTCTACAAAACAATGTGCTGCAAAATGTGTCGTATGCGAGGTGGTAGTAATGCCAACTATACCTTTATGCCATCTTACCATTCGAGCGAAAGTGTTTCTGCGAAACGTGTTATGCGAAGTGTATTTCTGACCAATATTATTCTGCCAGATGAGGGTAACCCGTTAATTGTTTTTCTATGAAATGAGATGCACCCCTATAAAACAACTTTGGAGTTGAATAAATGGCCAACATCGATATATACGGCTATAAATTCTAGAAAATTATATATATGTATAAGAATTTTATATATTCTTTGTTAATATGAGATTTTATTAATTTAATAAAAACATTGTTCAAATTTGATTCTGCATACGTTAGAAAGCGCCGTCTTATTTGTTGATGAATTTTGATTTGTAGGCTTCCACTTTCTTCCACTCAAAGTATTACGAATAAACTTCATCTTTTAGAAGCACTGACTGAAGATAATTCTCACATAGATATCTTATGTATCTCTGAATCTTGGCTTAGTAATGAAAAGTTAAACTTATTACATCTAACAAACTACAATGTAAGTTCATTCTTTTGCCGTACCCAACACGAAGGAGGAGGAGTATTAATATTGGTCAAAAATGGATTGCAATACTCCGAGCGATCTGACATCACATCTTTATCACTAGAAATGGTATTCGAATTATGTGCAATCGAACTACCACTTATTAATATGCTGATTGTAAATATATACTGGCCTAACAGTACTAGAGAAGTCGAAGTATTCTATACGCAACTCAATAAACTCTTAAAACTTCTAGCTTTGAAAGAAAGAAATAAACTCATTATCCTAGGAGGTGATTTTAATATTGACTTTATAACAGATAATAGTAATAAACATAGGATATCCAACCTAATGTCATCATTTAATTTTCATCAAAGAATAAATAAACCTACTCGTGTCACTAAGACTAGCTCATCCTGTATTGACCTGTTGTTCACAAACTTTAAAATAAATAACTGTAATGTAAACGTTAAGGAATTTGGTTTGTCGGATCACAAGTGCCTCTCGTTCTCTATGCCTATCGACAAACCAAAGCTACAAAAGACATCAATTAATAGAAGAATATTTAATAAAAATAATATTGATAAATTTAAACACGAACTCCAAAATGTTAAATGGGAACAAATAATCTCAAATAGCAAAAATGTAAACGATAATTATAATAATTTTGAAAAATGTATAAATATAATCCTAAACAAATGCATACCTAAAATAAAAGTAAATATAAAAATTGGTCTAAAAAAAACGTATCTAACTAGGGGGTTAAAAATTTCGTGTAGAAATAAAAGAGCCCTCAAGTTGCTAGTATCCCAGAGCAGAAATGAAGTTTTACGAAGCCATTATAAGCAATATTGTAGAGTACTTAAAAAAGCTGTTCAAATATCTAAAAAAAAAAGCAACAAATTATCATTTAACAACTCACAGAATAAAACTAAATCTATGTGGCAATTAATAAATAGAGAAACGAAAAGAATTACTTGTCGAAATTTAAGGAAAAATATAGAAATAACAACCTCAGAAAATATAAATATAAAAGACCCCAAGCAAGTGGCAGACGCTTTCAACTCTTTTTTTTCGTCCATTGGAAACTCGGAAGCTAACATAGCAAAACTGTATCCTCTTACTAACAATATAGAAAAATCTTTTTATCTTAGCCCGGTAACACGTGATGAAATACACGTAATATTAAAAAATCTTAAGAATAAAAAATCGTTTGGAATAGACGAAATACCACCTGTTTTGATTAAAAGCTGTGCTGAGTTTCTGACTATCCCATACACCCATCTAATTAATCAATCTTTCTCTGACGGTATATTCCCGGATGCATTAAAAATCGCTGTTGTAAAACCCATCCACAAAAAAGGTACAACAATAAACATAAACAATTATCGACCTATCGCACTTCTACCGACGTCAGCTAAAATATACGAAACCGCAATGACAAAACGGCTTTATTACTTCTACGAGAAATTTCAAATTCTACACGATGACCAAAACGGTTTCAGGTCCAATCGCTCAACAACACTCGCCATCTACAAATACCTCCAAAAAATCTTTAATGCCATTAACGACAAGAAGTACGCGGTAGGCCTCCTTCTTGATATGAGCAAGGCCTACGATAGAGTCTGCTATAAAACCCTTCTTGATAAACTATACACCACGGGAGTCAGAGGCCTGGCATATGAATGGTTCAAATCCTATCTTAGTAACCGCATACAATGTGTCGAGATTGAACACACTGACTTTAGAACAGGCAATATACGGCATGTCAGATCAGATAGAGTCGCCGTTACCGGCTCTATTCCGCAGGGCAGCGTTTTAGGATGCTGTCTCTTTCTCATTTACATAAATGATCTCCCTAACGTTCTAGATAACCACTGCGTGCTCTTTGCAGACGACATATCCGTATTGCTCCCATGTGCAAATAATTTAGAAGTTCACAATAAACTAAACTCTACACTTAATAAAATCATTAATTGGCTAGATCTGAATAACCTAAAACTCAACTTGAATAAAACAAAACTTATCCAATTCAAACCCTACCAGAAACCAGCTTTAAACATATCATATAGCTATAACAACTCTAAATTAGAACTAGTAAGCTCTGCAACCCTGTTGGGCATAGACTTGGACACTAATATAAATTGGAAATCGCATGTCCAAAAAGTGTCCAAGAAACTGTCTTCATTTATTTATGCCCTACATCATCTTAAACGAGTGACAGACCTACAGACCGCACTCGTTGCGTATTACGCATATGCATACTCTAGAATGGCATATGGTATAGTACTATGGGGAAACTGCACAGATATAGATAAAATTTTTATCCTCCAAAAGAAGTGTGTTAGAATTTTAGAAAATATTGACCAAATGGAATCCTGTCGCCCACATTTTATAAAACTAGAAATGCTCACCCTTCCTTCCATATATATTCTTGAAGCATGTAAGTTTGTCAGGAAACATATGAACCTCTACTCGCCCCAAACAGAAATTAAACGTAATGACCGAAACTTACATAAACTTAAACTACCGTTCTCAAAACTGAAATTAGTAACTTCTAGCCCTCATCATATGCTCATAAAAATATATAACCATTTACCAAATACAATAAAAGACATAGATAGACCTAAGTTGTTTACAAAAGAATTAAAAAAATATCTTATTAGTAAATGTTATTATAGTTTAAACGAGTTCTTTAGTACTAAATAAAAAAATAAATTCATTGTTGGCCCTAAATAGATACATAATTAAGTAAATTAAGTACTCTAAGTGTAAGTGTGCAATAGAGAACACTCCTATTAGTGTAATCCTAGTGTATAACAAATTGTTCCTTGGGCTAGTGAGCCCTCCCAAATTGCTGTGCCCTTGCAGGGCGTCACATGTATACCTAGTCTATAATCCATCTATTGTCTGTAATGTGATATGCAATAAAAATTGAATTTGAATTTGAACTTTCGTTACAGGCTTTTGTGATTTGTTCGCCTGGGCTCAAAGTCAAACAATTAGACCCCGTCGCCTGTTTACTTAGTCACCGGGCCGAAGGACGTAGACAGATTAATTAGTATTCATCATCTCGACGGACTCCACAAAAACGTTAATTAAAGGCTATGTTTATACTATTATGAATAAATAAAAAATATCTGTACATTGAAGACATTTACCAAAAGATAAGTTAATATTTGGAGGTCACTACATGGTTTTAAGGGTTCCGTACCCAAAGGGTAAAAACGGGACCATATTACTAAGCATCCGCTGTCCGTCTCTCCGTCTTTCACCAGCCTGTACCTCACGAACCGTAATAGCTGAAATTTTCACAGATGATGTATGTATGTTGCCGCCATAACAACACATACTAAAAACAGAATAAAATAAATATTTAAGTGGGGCTCCCAATGCTCCCATACACTGTATGGCATACAGTATCCGGTGCCATACAAACCAGGTGCAAACTTAACCTGGCCGGTCACGATGGGATAAGTGTTTGTACGAAAACCTCGGCGCGCGAGTCCGACTCGCACTTGACTTGTTTTGTTTTTATTTTTGTGTATGTTAGTACGAGTATGTATGTGTTGTGCGGTCGTCAGTCATCACTCCTACACGGCTGGAACGATTTCAACTATTTTGACATACTTAATAAGTACCATAATGAGTTTGAAACTTAAATGAAAAACTGCGAAACATACATTATACGAGTCCGCTTTTATTATTAATGGAACACAAATCAATAACGTGCACAAAGAACTTGTAAATACCCAAGTCATCCATTTTGTACCACGACAAAGGGGCCTGTTTACGGGAGCGACATTCCGATATGAAATTTAATTGCCGCATTTGTTGATAAGGCTCAGGTCACGAGACAAGCAATACTAAGAGGGGGTACTTATGGATGGAACTTTACAATTCGAAAATCACGTTCTAGAATGAGTTCGAAATTGTTTTTACCGACTTAAAGTTTTGTAGAGGATTCGCGATTACCTAAACAGACATGCGTATTAAACTTTACGACTCACTTATTATGCCAAAGCTCAACTTTGCGGATATGGTTATTGGTGAATGCCTGTTATCACGTACAAAAGCGCAAATACAGAGGCTATAGAATTCTTGTGCCAGATATTGTTTTCTAATCCCCTACCGAGCCCATGCTACATCATTCTTAACAACAGGAAATTGCTTAAAATTGCGGCCCGAAGGACACTACATGTTGCTTGTTTATTGTTCGTTGAAAGTCAGTGAATGTCACTGATGTAAACAAAGAGGAAAGAGGACTAAATATTCCGCATTTTATAAATAACTTTTCATAATAAAGCCTAAACTATCCATAGTGATGAAAGTCATGTTTTTTTCAATAGATTCAGTATTTATTTCAAAGAAGAACGAAGTATTGAGCAGCATTCCGGTAAACAATGTGAGTTTGGTTAATGACAAATCGAAACTGACTTTTAATAATTCAAATACATATATGACGTACGCACATTATTGCCATATGCAAGCTGTTTGTAGCGCCACTATTCCTGGGCCGGACTGACACTAGTTAGGCTATACATTAATTTGAATACCCCAACCGGTGATTGTACACTCGGATTGCCATTACAAAAGTGCTATTCTAATAAATAGAGGTATTAATTTTCGGTAGCTGGATATTAAATTTATACTGTGCTCTGAGGTTACATTTTGTAGATGACAGTCTTGTAAAATAATTGGGTTAATTTCTTACAAACAAGCTAACCTCCAAAATGTTTATACCTACCAGTCAATGTAAGAAATCGCTTTTCTCGAAAAGCTTGACGAAGAGAAGTCATTTTGAACATTTTTATCACATTTATGAGATCACAATAATAATTATTAAGATTTGGGTAAACCTAACATTTTAGCCGAGGCATATTCTCTTGTTCTACAGTAAACATTCGAGCGAGCGAGAGCGATTTTCGATATTGGGACAGTAGGTACCTACTGGAAGTCATTCTCCGATTCTTTAGCCTTTGTCACATGTCTGCCTACTGCCTGCCTACTGATCAACTTGGACCCTTTTCTTAGGATTTTAAGTTTTATTTTATAATACTCGTACTTTCAATCATTTATCCTGAAACAAATAAGCATTCATAAGCAAGCACCAGCACACATTCCACAAACTATGAAGGGGGCAGTCATGAAAGGGACGTCCCTTTCAAGACTCGCCCAGCTGTCCCAAACAAGACTTTCGTGCATTTTTTAAAATATCCTCACACCAAAAATATTATTGTATAAGTTTGTACAAATGTCTACTCACCTGATAGCTAGTTAAACCACTAATAATTTTGTCTTACAATGAAAGCGGATTACTGTCACAACGATCTCGTAAATGATTCCCAAAAACAACAAAACAATACTTTAAAGCACACAACTTTACTTTTTGTATGACTCGGTTTGTAGACACCTGCCTACTGAGTCGGCGGTCCCGGGTTCGAATCCCGGCCGGGGCAAATGGGTCATGGATGTTATCTATATATGTATTTATATATTATGTATATCGTCGTCTAGTACCCATAGTACAAGCTTTGCTTAGTTTGGGACTAGGTCGATTTGTGTATGATTGTCCCTTAATATTATTATTTATTGTTCTCAGTGATCGACGGCGGACAGGGAGCAAATCTAGTGGAGAGCGGGTGCGTCCCATATTATATACACACTTTTAAATATTTTTTGGCCAACAGAAACACCTTCGCTCGCTCAATCATTTTTTTCTCCCATTCTTCCATGAAAAATATATCGCATTTGCCATTTTCCAGCGAAACTGCAGGCCGCAGACTCAGACCAAGGGCCCCAGCCCCACGCACAGACGAGAAACGCGTGCGCCGTTTAAACCAAATGCGCAGCAATGATAGGCGGAGACGTCAAGCCGAAACTCCACAGGAGCGGGAGGCGCGCAACGAGCGGAAGAGAGAGAGAAGCCGCGTCGCGCGGCGACGCGCCCGTGAGGCTAAACTCCGCAAGGAGGTGCGCCGCGCGGCGCGTCTCAATAAAGCGGCTAAAGCGCCGCGCCGCAGGGCATAAAGAAAAGCATAAGTGAGTATCTTAATAATGAATGCTCGCTCGCACGCTCGCTCGGCCGTATATACCTACTTGGCCGGAAATCCTCATTTTCCCGGCCTCTGATGTAATCTGGGTTCCGTACCTATACATATATATAATCTATAATAAGTTTGTTGTATGGGAGCCCCCCTTAAATATTTATTTTATTTTATTTTTAGTATTTGTTGTTATAGCGACAATAGAAATACATCATCTGTGAAAATTTCAACTGTCTAGCTATCACCGTTGTTGAGATACAGCCTGGTGACAGACGGACGGACGGACGGACGGACGGACGGACGGACGGACGGACGGACGGACGGACAGCGAAGTCTCAGTAATAGGGTCCCGTTTTTACCCTTTGGGTACGGAACCCTAAAAACCTACTACTGCTGGGCAAAGCCTCTCTCATTGATTTGCACAACCTTCGGATAGATGTGTCCTCCCTCTGACCAGCTGTTGAGTCTAGGAATAAGGAATATGTTCATATTTTTGCATGGTTAGAAATTCTTAAAAATGTGGACCTTTGTAGCTTTCTTCTGCAGGAAGGACAAAGTATGCTAGGGTCTAGATTTAATGTTTATTGGCAGTGCTTCGCATTACTTTGCTTTGTAACTTGATTGAAACACCTTCGCTCGCTCAATCATTTTTTTCTCCCATTTTTCCATGAAAAATATATCGCATTTGCCATTTTCCAGCGAAACTGCAGGCCGCAGACTCAGACCAAGGGCCCCAGCCCCACGCACAGACGAGAAACGCGTGCGCCGTTTAAACCAAATGCGCAGCAATGATAGGCGGAGACGTCAAGCCGAAACTCCACAGGAGCGGGAGGCGCGCAACGAGCGGAAGAGAGAGAGAAGCCGCGTCGCGCGGCGACGCGCCTAGACTGGTAGAAAAATCCAAATATCGGCTTCCTTTACCGTCCTAACGGCATTTTGTGAGCCATTTTGGCAACATGACTTTTCCGATGTAAAAAAGCCTGCTGAATTCGATGCTGGATGTTGCCAAGCCGAATTTTGCTCCCCTCCCCCCATTTCCCCCCTATTTACCTCAAAATATGTCCCTAATCACGGTTTTTACGGTTTTATACAAAAAGTATTATAGCTAGAAAAAAAATGTCAAAGACAAGAATGATCTCTATAAAATTTCCTATTACATGGTGTATAAACTTTTTTAGTAGGCCTTATGGTTTGTGAGCAATATCTTCCCGAACTTCATAGACTGGTAGAAAATTCTAAATATCGGCTTCCTTTACCGTGCTAACGGCATTTTGGGATCCATTTTGGCAACATGACTTTTCCGATGTAAAAAAGCCTGCTGAATTCGGTTCTGAATGTTGCCAAGCCGAATTTTGCCCCCCTCCCCCCATTTCCCCCCTTTTTGACCTCAAAATAGGTCCCTAATCAGGATTTTTACGGTTTTATATATAAAGTATTGCAGCTAGAAAAAAAATGTCAAAGACAAGAATGATCTGTATAAAATTTCCTATAACATAGTTTATAATTTATTTTAGTAGGCCTTATGGTTTGTGAGCAATATCTTCCCGAACTTCATTATTTAAAAAAAATATATAAACTTGGTCGAGGCAGTGAAATACACTTATTTTGGGATAATTGGTATCGCACAGGATCCAGCCGCTCTGCAGCGCTTGACGCTGACATCCAGTTGGCGTGCTGCTTATTATCTGTCAAGACTCACGAGGTTTCAGTCATAAGCAGTCGTCAGATTTACACGCAGAACCGTACCCAAGTCGGGCTAAAAGGGACGTAGAAAATAAAAATGCTTTGCTTCTGACCATGAAGTCCTTCTAAATGCTCAGTTCTACGCCAGATTCTCCAGCAATGTGCCTTAGAAATGCAGTTACCCAGAATCTTGCAACAGAAAAAAATAAAGTGTCAATTCTCACTGCTAAGCAGCTTGGCTCACTCTAATTAACGAAGTTTGCTTTCGAAAGGCTCACCAACAGCAGGTCAGCAACTGCGCTAAGGTCAAAATTAACAAAGGCCCGACCTTCAAATACAAGGCAGGTCGTTCAAAATCTGCCATTGCTAAAACTACAAATAAGAAAAACCGTAGCGTCCAACAACGCTTGACAGCTGTTGACAAGGCTGGGAGAACTTTAAGTCTGCGAGAGATCTTGAAACATGAGCTACATGCTGTCTCCATGGCTATTTACATCCCGGATGGATCCCTGAGGGGCGGGAAAAGTCTAAAGTTTTCAGGCTATTCACCGAAACAGTAGAATATCCGCAAGTTCTTGAATCACTTGTTCTTGCTCACTTAGCTTTTAGCCCGACTTGGATACAGTTCTGCGTGTAAATCTGACGGCTGCTTATGACTGAAAGCCTCGTAAGTCTTGACATATAATAAGCAACACGCCAACTGGATGTCAGCGGCAAGAGCTGCAGAGCAGCTGGATCCTGTGCGATACCAATTATCCCAAAATAAGTGTATTTCACTGCCTCGACTATGTTTATCAATTTTTTTAAAAATAATGAAGTTCGAGAAGATATTGCTCACAAACCATAAGGCCTACTAAAAAAGTTTATACACCATGTTATAGGAAATTTTATAGAGATCATTCTTGTCTTTGACACTTTTTTTCTAGCTGCAATACTTTTTATATAAAACCGTAAAACTCGTGATTAGGGACATAATTTTGAGGTCAAAAAGGGGGGAAATGGGGGGAGGGGGGCAAAATTCGGCTTGGCAACATTCAGAACCGAATTCAGCAGGCTTATTTATATCGGCAAAGTCATGTTGCCAAAATGGATCCCAAAATGCCGTTAGCACGGTAAAGGAAGCCGATATTTAGAATTTTCTACCAGTCTATGAAGTTCGGGAAGATATTGCTCACAAACCATAAGGCCTACTAAAAAAGTTTATACACCATATTATAGGAAATTTTATAGAGATCATTCTTGTCTTTGACATTTTTTTTTTAGCTATAATACTTTTTGTATAAAACCGTAAAAACAGTGATTAGGGACATATTTTGAGGTAAAAAGGGGGGAAATGGGGGGAGGGGGGCAAAATTCGGCTTGGCAACATCCAGAATCGAATTCAGCAGGCTTTTTTACATCGGAAAAGTCATGTTGCCAAAATGGCTCACAAAATGCCGTTAGACTTGAAAATTTTGATTTGAACTACCAGTCTAGCCCGTGAGGCTAAACTCCGCAAGGAGGTGCGCCGCGCGGCGCGTCTCAATAAAGCGGCTAAAGCGCCGCGCCGCAGGGCATAAAGAAAAGCATAAGTGAGTATCTTAATAATGAATGCTCGCTCGCACGCTCGCTCGGCCGTATATACCTACTTGGCCGGAAATCCTCATTTTCCCGGCCTCTGATGTAATCTGGGTTCCGTACCTATACATATATATAATCTATAATAAGTTTGTTGTATGGGAGCCCCCCTTAAATATTTATTTTATTTTATTTTTAGTATTTGTTGTTATAGCGACAATAGAAATACATCATCTGTGAAAATTTCAACTGTCTAGCTATCACCGTTGTTGAGATACAGCCTGGTGACAGACGGACGGACGGACGGACGGACGGACGGACGGACAGCGAAGTCTCAGTAATAGGGTCCCGTTTTTACCCTTTGGGTACGGAACCCTAAAAACCTACTACTGCTGGGCAAAGCCTCTCTCATTGATTTGCACAACCTTCGGATAGATGTGTCCTCCCTCTGACCAGCTGTTGAGTCTAGGAATAAGGAATATGTTCATATTTTTGCATGGTTAGAAATTCTTAAAAATGTGGACCTTTGTAGCTTTCTTCTGCAGGAAGGACAAAGTATGCTAGGGTCTAGAGTCTAGAATCAAGTTACAAAGCAAAGTAATGCGAAGCACTGCCAATAAACATTAAATGGTTTTAGACCCACTATAGTTAGTTTTCTATTGGGAAACAGTATGACATTTTGGAGTACAGCAATGCCATTTGGCATGGGTATTATACACGTCTACTTGAGCCCAAAACACCCGGTAGCCAGACTGAACACCGCGTCAGAAGGGGGGAGGGGGAGTTCAAAATACAGTGCTCCCGTCGTTCAGAAAAAAAAATCTGGTGGATTAGTTTGGACCTTTAAGTCAAGTTTGGTGGCGTTATCCGGTAATTAAATGATGCCCGATTCATTAACTGTGCCAGTTTTTTAGGGTCCTCTAGCAAAATATGACGCAATCCTTAAAATAACAAACTTTCAGTACTAACAAAATGTAAACAAACCCTTATATTTTCATATTTTTTGTATAAACTTGGTATATTAAAAATACTATCCAAAAGCCAATTTAATACAGATTCTAAAAACATTAACAATAAATATAAATTTGTCTATTTTCAATGAAAAATAAAATATTGAAAGTACTGCAACGTTCGTCAGCGCAGCGTAGGGAACGGCAAAAAGACCCGAATACTAAAGTAAAATAAGTATTACTAACAAAAAAAACCAGTCAAGTGCGAGTTGAACTTGCGCATCGAGCGTTCCCTACAAATTTTAACCTTTCTCATACCATATTAACTTGTAGGACCCGGTTAAGTTAAGTTTGCACCTGGTACGTATAGCTCCGCATACAAATGAGGTGTAAACTTAATCCAAACGGGTAGTCCTCATATAACTTTTGAAAGCACATTTTTTTATGTTTTAATTAGAAATGTATAGTTTTCAGATAATTACCTGTACTGGTGATATAAGACAACATTAGTTGCTAAATTTCATAGTTCTAGGTCAACGGCAAGTACCCTATATACTTTGATTCTCTTGAGAGTGGCGAAATATAAATATACGGCCGTATCTTTTTTTTTTATTAATTTAGAAAATTGATTTTTTCATGACTTCAAGGCATTGTAGACTTGAGTATATGGTTTAAATTTCAAGTTGATATCTCCACGCGTTCCCGAGATAAGGGTTTTGACACACATACGGACCAAAGGAAAACAAAGTAATTATATAAGGTTTCCGTTTTTGCCGAGTTTTATAGAGGTACGGAACCCTAAAAATAAGATATATCTATAGCTTTCATAATATCTATAAATTAAATTTCTTAAAATAATATATTAATTATAATTGATATTCTATTATCTATTATTAAGTAAAACAAAAGTATTTTTCTCTCTTTACTAATACTATCTGCACCTCACGGTGTTACCCGTGGTCAAAAAATAGCACATGTGTTAGTCCAAAGAGTCAGCTACCTCCATCCTAAATTTTATTAAAATTAGTCCAGCCACTTGAGCGTGAAGAAGTAACAAACACACACACTCACAAACTTTCGCCTTTATAATATTAGTGTGATTTGTAAATCATCTTCAATCTATAAACGAAGTCAGATAATAGTTAAAAATAAATACAAATAATAGTAGAACGTCTGTGAATCAATTATTTAGGCAATTTTTTGACCACGGGTAACACCGTGAGGTGCAGCTAGTATATTAAAAAGAAGAAAGATATTTGTAAAGAGAGAAAAATATACTTTTGTTTTACTTAATAATAGATAATAGAATATCAATTAAAATTAATATAATATATTATTTTAAGAAATTTAATTTAAAGATATTATGAAAGCTATAGATATCTTATTTTTAGGGTTCCGTACCTCTATCGGCAAAAACGGAAACCTTATATAATTACTTTGTTTTCCTTCAGTCCGTATGTGTGTCAAAACCCTTATCTCGGGAACGCGTGGAGATATCAACTTGAAATTTAAACCATATACTCAAGTCCACAATGCCTTGAAGTCGTGAAAAAATCAATTTTCTAAATTAATAAAAAAAAGAGATACGGCCGTACATTTATATTTCGCCACTCTTAAGAGAATCAAAGTATATAGGGTACTTTCCGTTGACCTAGAACTATGAAATTTAGCAACTAATGTCGTCTTATACCACCAGTACAGGTAGTTATCTGAAAACTATACATTTCTAATTAAAACATAAAAAAATGTGCTTTCAAAAGTTATATGAGGACTACCCGTTTGGATTAAGTTTACACCTCATTTGTATGCGGGGCCATACGTACCAGGTGCAAACTTAACTTAACCGGGTCCTACCAGTTAAGATGGGATGAGAAAGGTTAAAATTTGTAGGGTTGAATTAAAAAGTACCATTTTCTGTAACTACGAACTTAAAAACGCACATTTAAAAGTGTTAAGATACTCCGTCTGATTCGCTCGTAATTTAGCTCTTAAAATAACGCTCTAATGAACCTCGGGAACTCATTCGCCAACGAAGAAGGATTCTCTAATATTCGACCCGTCAAAGGCGATACTTTGATTTCGCCTTTCAATCAACGCCTTCATAATCCACTTGCCCTCGCAATGCGAATATTTCATGTAGCAGAAATTATTTTAATATTTCGCTTTGACGATTAAGGTTCAATATTCGTAAGGAAATTAAATTTGTGATATATCGTAGGGCGTTTGACTAAATAATCAAGAGGGTTTGTTCGAAAACGCATGTACTCAGTAAGTAAGTATATAGACTAAATATGTGAATTTTTGTTATTTCATTTGATGATCCTTATCCCTCTGATTTTTAGCAGCTTTAAGTTTTATTACCAATTTTTTTTAAAGTAGTGTGAAACGAGTGAAAGTGCTGGTAACACTAAGAAACGAATAATATAATGGATGTGAAAAGTGGAAAAAGTAATTGTTTTGTGCTGATAAAATGATTCATTACAGTTGGTATACGCAAGTTAACAGGTATCAGTGATGAATCTAGAATAATTTTAGTTTCTTTTATATTGCTCCAGTAATGTGCATGCTGCTTTAGCTGCCATTTTTCTATAATTCTTTTACTGTTATTTGTTACAAATTTTTAAATGTTGATTTTTTTACTCTGTTTGGTATGCTAGTAAAGCTTTCAAGTTACCGTTGGCAAAGGTTGACTGAGGTTTTTTTCTCAGTCAACCTGTGGCAACGGTAACTGGAATACTACCGAAACTTCAGGGAGGTTCAATATGATCCGTTAAAATGGTTTAGTTTAATTTAAACACTATGTATACGTCTTAAAAAGGTGGCATCCCCAGTTAGTAGGTACTTTAAACTTTAATCGCTCACAATGTGATGTCACGAAACGTTACTAATCAGTTCTTACAAGCGTTCGCAACGCAGCTGCCTTTAAAGCAGAGCAAACGCTGATTAATCACTGAAATTGTCAAGGTACAAGATTGTCTCGTACAAGATTGTTTGAACAAACTCAAGTGTCTCTCGAGTGCTCATTCATTACGTTCATGTCAAATTCCGACGGCTGTCAGTGTGCGGATTAATTAGGTTTATATACTCGAACCTCTCCAGAGAACTTAATTAGTAATTATCACCATTATTTTTAAGGAGCTTTCTAAACGGCTCGTCGACTCCGCTGGTGACCAAAGGGCTGGCAGTTTCCTCGCTCAGCGTCTTAGTATAGCAATACAGCGAGGTAATGCTGCCAACGTCTTTGGTACAATGCCACGGGGGCCATTTTTAGACTTACATAGTTTAGATTTAGACTTATTTTTATTGGGTGATTGTTAATTTGTTGTGTTATATATTAATACATTATGTGTAATAAAAGAATATCAAAACATTTGATTAGTGTGGTAAGTAATTATAAGAAAGTAATTCTCACAATATCGACTTAAACTACAAGTTACTAAGGGACAAGAAGGGCGCTTTTTTGCCACGCTACGGCGGGGTCGGCAGCCACTGCGGCGGACTTGGTCCGACCAGCAGCTATCTATCCTTCGTGCTGCCATACTCGCTCGAGGGCCGCGTTCCGCTGAAGTGTCAGTTTGTGACAGTGAACATTTTATATTATTTTATTTGTGTACATTTAGTGTTGTTTTGTGTTTTTAATGTGTCTAACACGTAAGTTTTACATGTTAAATCGTTTATATTATAAGTGTTTATGCCATCAGACCTACCAAAACCCAGCACCGTTATTGTCTTGTCCCATCTGCGGAGACAATAAACAATACAAAGGACAGAGGGGGCTCGCTATCCATACGGCTCGGCTACATGGCACGCGTATGGTGGTTTCCGCGCTGCCCAGCGCCTCAACCTGTGCCGTCGTCTTTTGCTAGGGACCTGACACATGAATTTATTTATTATTTATTTATTTACCATAAAGTTTACACGGCATTACAGCTATAGACCAATGCACCGATGCAATGAAACACCGTTTGCAGAAAGACTAGGGCTGTTGAAGGCAAATAAACCGTTTGTAAAGAAAAGTTAGTTATTTTGATAAATTTTAGTATGAAGGTAGCTGACACCTTGGATTACCACATAGACTACTTTTTATCCCGAAAATGCAGTGTTCCCGTGGGACGAGCGGGTAACACCGCCCGACACAGCTAGTAGCATATAAATAACAGTCATGACAAAAAAACTACATCAATTTTTTTTTCAGCCGTAAGGAAGGATAGGATCCAAATGAAGATGACAATAGTGTAATTAATAGCGTGTGATTGGTTGACGTTTGGTTGTCAAAAGTGACGGTTGTAATTTAATCAATTCCATTTATAAATTAATTCAGTTTCAACGTCTATTTCGGCTACTAGGTTCTCAGTTTGACCTGTAAGTATGTAATGCATGTTTGTCCGCGATTATCTCGCGTTTGGCTAAACCGATCTTTGTGATATGTGAGACAAGTCGAGGATCTAATGACGTGAGTGAATCGTCAGTTAGATTGCGTATGCACACTACTCACGAAGTTGGCCGAGGTTGGTTGATTATGATAGTGTGGGCACTTCGCTGTGGAAACCCATACTTCGACCAACTTCGCGAGTAGTAGCTAGGGACAGAAGTGGGCAGCGGATTAGGGATGCACCGCCGTGGCTGTCCGACGAGAATTTGGGAAATGTAGCAGGGCCCAGTCAATTGGCTGCTGTGTCGAACGCTTTCCATGTCAGATGTGCGGCATGTGGCGGAAAGCGTGCTTGCGGCCCCAGTGACGAAAACTGTGCGAGTTGTGAAAGTTTCCACACCAAGATACCTAAACGCTTGCGGATTGTAGCAACTGCCAAAACGGATCATATTTCCCAGAATTATATTTAAAATAATTTCATTTACCCGAATTTTTGTAGGATAAAACGTTACTTTTTCCATAATAGTTTGGCTTAATGGTTGGAGTTATAGGTGGAGTCCTCTTTTATGTCAAATGTTTATCTACATACGATCGTGAGACAAGTGATCAAACAGAATTTTTAAGACATGGTGTCAGAGAAAGCACCGATGAATTCAAATCTAATCATGATTCAGACTGTGAGATCAGCTTTAGGAATCGCTGGTCTAGGTTACAGTCGTCACTTGTGCAGTAGTTACAGAACCTACCACCAATGTCACCTATCATCGACTAGCGAAAATACGCCGATTAGCTACTAGCGCCATCTAGTCAGTATGAACAGATCTATAGTTACGGCTATGTAGATGGCATAGCTAGCTCCAGCTAGCAAAGTTGCGAAAGTATGGTGTCAGACCTAAGAACAGAGCCATCTGGTATGGATTGTGAAGTTATATTACATCCTAGCTTCCAAACTGTTGCCGTAGGTTAGAGTGGCGCCGTAATGCATTCCTTCTATACTTTGCCTGCAAATATTATGGTTGTTCTGATTCTAAGAAGTCTTCGAGTCCTCAGTAGAACACTGCACATGGTCTGCCGAACCGGATTATGCATTGCAGTAACTTTTTTGGAAATTAATTCGATGACATTCGCCTTCGCATCGAACCCGGACGATTAAAAAATAACACTAATATTATTTCTACTTAGGTACCAGTTGTGTGTAGTCCTAGAGTGGCGACCACGTATAGGAAAACGCAGCGTGGGTCGGCCCCGACTAGATGGACGGATGACCTCGTGAGGGTAGCGGGGAATCATTGGATTCGGTCTGCACAGGATCGCACTTTGGGCGAGTCATGGGGAGGCCTATGTTCAGCAGTGGACGTCTGTGGCTGATAGATAGATCAGTTGTGTAGGTCTTAAGCAGTACATTTTACTATGAAACAATGCATATTATTGATGTCTAAAATCAATAATATGCATTGTCTTTATATTCTTTAATTTATTTTATTACGTGTTCGAAATGACCACCGCCTTATTCAAAACAATATTCAACACGTTTAGCTAACTTATAATTGCATTTTGTATCTTCCAAACTATAGAGACAATTTTACGCACCGAAACGTGTTGAATATTGTATTGAAATTGTCATTTCGAAAACATTAACCCTTAAATGCATGGTGTAAGATGCAGCTTACATAAACAAAAATGAATTACTGGTTGAAAACAAGAAACATTTATTTGAAAGAAAATAATATTTTATAAAATTGTGTTTATTTTAATTCATGCATTTAAGGGTTAAGTACGAACTACTACTTTTCAAAATGTCCGGTCCGGATTCAATTCCCACGCTGAGTACAGGTTTTTTTCTAAATGTATGAATACAGTATTTCTTGTTTATTAAAATCGATGACATGGTTCCTGGAGAACAGATCTTCGTATGTCTTATAGTTTCAGACTTTCCAATAAAGACCGATCTAAATGGGCCACCCTGTATATACAGGGTGGAAAAAATCTATGGGCCCTTGGACGGAACTACCTTAAATCGTTAAGTTAGATCATTTGACTAAGAGGAAATGTGTAGGTATTGAACCAGCTAAAAAAAAACATGAACTATTTAATTATACTAATCGATAACGAAACGTGTTGCGGTTGCGATAGAAAATGCTATTGGGAGCATACACATACACAACAACACTTTGCAGAGGGCTACACGCTACACGAGATTAATTTCAACAAAGACTTTTGTGTATCCGAAATGAGGGGGGTAATTTCGAGGAACTTATCAGTTGAATTATTAAGATTCTTTTCCCTTCTTAACATTCTTTTCTTCCTTTTTGTATGTATGTATGTACGTTTATGTTTGTTTATATATATAGATACTTATTTGTGTAAGTGTATGACCTATCTGTCTTTAATATTTTGTATGTACCTATAAATTACTTGAAGTTCTTATCTCACCACCTACTATTTTCTGTTTAATTTTGTTTTCTCCGCTACCCAAAGATTGTCTGGAAGAGATCGCTCTTTAGCAATAAGACCACCTATATTGTCTACCATTGTTTAATTTAAGATTTCTCATGTAATATTTTTCTTGTTTGTGTGTAATAAAGTGTTGTTGTATTGTACTGTATCCTTGTTCTTAGTATTGATGATAAAATAAATATTAAAAACAAACATATTTGACAATTCGTCCGACAACCTCGATGATGATGTCGCTTACTGCTCTAAGAGGTTCTTTGTAGAAGAAGCAGTACAAAAAGCAAGTAATTTCAAAATCTTCTTGGAACTTAAATGTCATTCTAAATGGTCAAAGTATAAATTGCATTTTAGATTCAGGCGCAGATATAATGTCACTTGCAACATACAAAGCATTAGGATTGGCAAATAAATTGAATAATTGCAGCATCAAGGTTTCGGGGTTCGGAGGAAAAACATTCCCATACTTGGACAACGTGAATTAGAATTTTCAATTTAAGCACAAGTCAGAAAAATAACTGTAGTAGTCACCGTCTAGTCAACAGGTCAGCTTAGAGTATGTTTAGCTTAACATACTCTAAGATTATATGACGGCACCACTATCCTAGGAAACCAGAGCTTAAGATGGTCTTCTTTATTGTTTACAATAAAGTGCTCAGTGTGTGTGTTTGAATAAAACACACAACTAGACCCACACCCGTTTCAATCTACTATTACAAATTGTTAATTTTAATAAATTTGCTATGGAATTAAAAGATTGAGTTGACTAGTTAAAAGGTATTGGTAAAACAACAAAGATAACACTTTAGAGTACAAATGGCGTACAGTCTGAGGCAAAAATGCAGATGCACAGGTTATTTCGCTAGGTGCAAAAGCAAAACATGACTACATATATTAAATAACAAAATGGGCCCTTCAGGGAAAAGGCGTGTAGGAAGACAATAGATAAGAATGACATTGTAAAAATAGGAGGAAAAATCTGGATGACCATTGCCAGTGTCTGGCAAGAATGGAAAAACCTGGATGAGCAAGGGACAATAAAGTCAATACTCAAAAAACCATATCCTCAAGAGCACCCTCTGCCAAACCACACTTCCTCAGAACAATAATGACCTAAAATGAGATAACACTCCTCAGTCGAGCCACAATACTGCCATGCTAAACTAAAAGGCAACCTTTAGTAGGGCTTCCAAACAAAATGGTTGCCTTGTAGCTTAGCATGCAAGCAGCAAGCTTAGCAGAATTCATTTAGCGGCTGAATTGACAACCTCTCTGGGATTCCCTTATCGCAAATGTGGTATATGGACATCTTTATAATAATAAAACATCCCCGCCATTACTATGACAGATGTCAATTGGAGCAGGCAGGTTGTGGTCCGCAGAAAACCCACTTATGTTTTATTGAATCCATTCCGGCCCTCAAAAACAACATTTGGACTCATGTAGAATTTAGACTCATGCCACGGATATTATTAATTAAATACAGAACATTACAAATAAAATATTAATAGTGTCAAAAATGTATGTTCTCATAAATGTTTCCTGATCTATATGGAGATAGCACTCTCGAGAACACTACCCATACAAAATAATGAGTATGTAGTGTCACTACATACCTGCCTACATGCTGATTCAGCATGTCGGCATGAATAGCAACATATCGAACTTTACAGAGTTAGTTGATAGCAAATACTCGAGCATGAGTCACGCCAGACCGTGACCGATACGTCACTCTCCCTACTTTTACCCAACAACCGATTGTTGAAGATTTATCTGGTACTTGTACTTTCATTGTGTGTGAACTGACAGTAAACTGTGTATACCAGTAACTACCTAATCATTTCACACTCCCTCACCCTTAGCTTAGTTAAGTCTCTGGAATTTTTAAAGAATGGCATCACTAGTTCTTGCACATCATCAAGCCACAATTCATGGTTCTCTTAATATTCAATAGGTAAGACGATAACGTCCTTTAAGACTGCACTTTTAAAACGTTGTTAATATAGCACTAGATATGAAGTCTGTCGTTACTTTACGACAAATATGGGATACGTCCGAATGGAGTCCCGAAGAACATTCACAAACACAATAGGAATAGATCGCAAACCACACTTGTTACTCCTTAAGAGATAAGAATAAGAGTAGAACATGAGTAGAACGGAAATTAAATTTCTATTATTACTATTTTCTTTTTTCTTGTTAATACCAGAAAGGAAGCCCGCGGCTTGTGCTTGGCATTAGTTTCAATTTTAAGATAATCACATCGTAGTCGCACAAAAAGGACAATATTTCAAAATTTAACTAGACAAACAAAACGAAACAAATAGCAATCGGAAATTTTAGAACAGGCTGTGCTGCAAACTCCCACAGGTAATAAATAAAACCCGCTCCAGACCTTCCGATCCGATCCTACTTATCGGATAGTGTGTAGCGTAATTGTTAGGAAATCGGATAATGTGTAGTGCAATAGTTAGGACCTAAAACACTACACATTATCCGATTTCTTCCGATAAATCGGATCGGATCGGAAAGTCTGGAGCGGGTTTAAACAAGGAGGTCAAATCAAATCAGGTGTCCGTCAAAATATCAGTTGGGCTACTCCGATGTTCAAAATTCGACCGTCGTATTATAGTGCCGTCCCTCTCGATCTTCTGTCAAAGTATAAGGGTGAACGTAGCAGCACTATACGCCGGCCGAATATAGACCATCGGCTCCGTCCACACTTGTATCATTTCGCCGATCCGATCCCCGTCGCGTATCCTCACCGCGTATCATGAACGGTAAGTGTGGACGTCGCGCCGTCGCGATCATGCAACGCTCGCGCGAAATCCATGTTGATACGCGTATCTTCAGTACCCCGCACACTCGCGATCACGAAAGCATTGCATGATCGCGACGGCGTGACGTCCACACTTCCGTTCATGATACGCGGTGAGGATACGGGGTGAGGATCGGCCGTGATCCATCTCCAGTGGGTTTTTGCCCGATCATCAAAGGCGCTATTTGAGTCATCGATCCACGCTGCGGTCATTGGTTTTTAATCCTTAATCTTTACGATAATTAAAAAATACCATAGCACTGATGGACTGTCTACTTTGTTAGGCCTTTCCACGCGGCGTCTTCCAGCACGCGGTTTCCACTCGAGAACCTTTCTGCCGCATTATGTATTATAAAACGAGCACAGTCATGTGCTAAATCTCCATGAGCAGATGACAAAAATGAAGGCCTTCCTCGCTGCGACTTCCGGTACTCGGCCCCCACTCAAGAATATTTCCGTCCCAAGGTTCAGTGAGCGATCTTAGCGGGCGACATTTTTAAATGGGACGCAACTCCGCACAGAACAACGATCACAAACGAAATGAAATGTTTGGCGAATTCGAAATGCCAAAATGATCGGGGCGGTGATACGGTGCTACGATACGGATGGCGTCCAAACTACTGCACGCCGAAATGATCGGTGCGGCGATACGCGACGAGGATACGATACGGCAAGTGTGGACGCGTTTCTTCGCGCGACGGCGCAAATGATACGGAGTGCCCGCAGTGAGCGTCCAAACAGGACGATACGCGGTGAGGATACGCGACGGGGATCGGATCGGCGAAATGATACAAGTGTGGACGCAGCCAGGTGCCGTATCACCGCCCCGATCATTTTGGAATTTCGTTTTCGCCGAACATTTCATTTCGTATGTGAATCGGATCGGATCGGAAGGTCTGGAACGGGTTTAAGCGTCGATATATGAATATGAAGTATGATACTGCATACCGCCCCGATCATTTTGGAATTTCGTTTTCGCCGAACATTTCATTTCGTATGTGAATCGGATCGGATCGGAAGGTCTGGAACGGGTTTAAGCGTCGATATATGAATATGAAGTATGATACTGCATGTCAATGTCAAGTCAAGTCATTCAATTCATTAGTATCTCTTATTATTTTTCCCCGTGTGATGTAAATTTATGTTTTATATTTATCCTATTCATCGTCGTTTAACGACGCGTTCAGCGGTGGTAGTTTTTCAACGAAAAGCACACGTAGAATCAAATTTTGGACTAAAGTTAAACCGGACAATCAAAACGTCAATTGGTGCCGTCGTCGTTCACGTGACATTGGCAGTAATGGTCGCTCCCCTAATGTGACCGGTTGCCACAAATCAAAGAATAAGATAAGATATCTCTTATTAGTCTGTCTGTGCAATTCATTTTGGTTGTTAGCTGGTTGTGGTTGTGTCGTGTCCTGTCTTGTTGTAGTCCATTGTAGTCGTGTTGAGTTGAGAACCATTTTGCCTACAGTTGTGTGATAAGCCTTTAATGGCCAGTTGTGTGACAAGCACGCAGTGTTTTCCTTCTGTGGAATAATATTCGTTGTAAATTGTTATCGCTTCCGGCGTGTGGAATAATAATTGTTAACCTCAGTTGTTAATTAAAATGAGTTCTTCACAAAGTTTTAGTATAGTGGTTGCATTAATAAAACAACGTCGTATTAATTCAGACATTGGATAATTTTATTAATATATCAGCCAATGTTTTTATATTATGAAGTGCCTATATTGAAGTGTTTAGGTATATGTAGTTTTGCTTTAGGTTTTTGTTTGAAGTGAATGTCTATAGGTCGTCTAATACAAGATGCATACGGCACCATTTTGTTTCCTGAGCGTTAGTGCATTGCAGAACTATTTTTAGCTAGTGCATAGCTGGTGGTCTCAGTAACCTAAATCTGTTGAAAAGTGAATTGTTAGTTTTATAACTGTCTTCTGAGTTTTGGTATTTAGGTTGTGATGGTGAAATTCCTATGTTTTAATTATGGTTTATTGAATAGAAAAGTCTGGTTTGCTTATGTCTGTTTTTGCGTCGGCCTATTGGCTATATCAAATTATGTGAGTTAAATTATTGTTTCATATGCAATATAGTAGTCTAATTGTAAATGTGAAATTCTGGAGAAGTTATTTTCTGTGATGGGGTTAATGGTGTACGAATACTAAATGATTTCCCAAATATTTCAATATTTCTTTTCGAAAGTTAAATTGTCGGCATAATTTCATCGTTGCAAAACTATTGCTGCTAATGAGGAAAGTAATACCAAATATTTATATTATATTACTTAATACTGTAATGTAAATAATAAATCTCTCTGTGGTCTTGTTGCATGATTTCTTTTGTGAAATATTCCCTCGATACTGATATGGGAATGTTTGAATATTGTGTTGGAAGTGTGAAATTCAGGGGTTGTGGAGAAAGAAATAGATATAATTTTTTATTCTTAGCAAATATTTTAATAACATAGAAAATATAATTTTCAAGTTTTTGTCTCCTGTCCTGTGAAAATAATAAGTTATCTATTGAATCTGGTTCTATTTGTTTGGTCTTGAATTGTCTTTGTGATTATCAAATAAATGTAGCATTAATGTCTTACTCGAGTTGAACCCTGTAATAATAACACAAATTGCTATATTTTATTCTCGGAAAGAAAGTCTACAATAATAGTAGTGAAGTAATTCAAGTGTGGGCTCAATAAGACCAGGTGTATTGTTGAGATTAAAAATGTTTGTTTGTGTTTTTTTCTTGTCATTAGGACCACAACATGAGTTACATGTAGCCACATACTACATCTTGGCAGAAATGTATTTGATTCTGCGATTGTTGATACAAATGTGTTTTACATTTTAATATTAATGCGAATTTCTATAATTGTGTTGAAAACAAATTTTTGGTCTAATTGTGTTCTACCATCGAATGCGAATTCCTATTAGTATATCTTTCTGTTGGAAATAAACCTGTGTGTGTGTGAAATCTTTAGTTATATTTTTTATGGAAAACAAAAAGTAATATTTATTAAAATTTAAAAAATACATGGTAAATTATTTGTGAAACAAATGTTATGGCTGTGGGAGTAAAAAAATGAAACAAAATGTATTACTGAAAACAAAGTAATCACTATTCTAATGATTTGTCTTTTCTCAAAATCGAATTTATGGAACCTAATTGGGTCTAAGTAGTCGATAGTAGTCAAATATTATTAATTGTGTCTGTGATCTCTGTACATAAGAAAAAGCTTTTATTTGATTGTTATAGGGTTGTTTTAATCTGAGAAATCTATATGGTTGTTTGTTTAGGTATTCTGAAGTGAGGTGAATCTTCTAAGAGTGTTAGTAGACTAGTCAAAACGGAATCTAATTGGGTCTATGGAACTAGTCAAATGTTGGTCATGATAGTGTCTGACATCTCTGTACATAAAAAAACTTTTTGATTGTTGTAGGGTTGTTCTAATTTGAGAGATCTGTATGGTTGTTTGTTTAGCTATTCTAAAGTGAGCTGAATGTTCAAAGTGTTTTAGGGACCTTAATTTACTCGTATGTCTGAATGTACCTGTTTTAATTTTGAATAATGGAGCCCTATGCTGCTCCTCAGCATGAATCTAAATGTTTTTTTTTTCTCTATTTAGTTAAAACAAATAATTAAACATAAATAAAATTACGGTAAGCTGAAACCGCGCACGGTTTATCTGTCACCGCGTTATCTCTGGCTTACACTGCATTCGGCGCAAATACTTTTCTTGGCTCGCTAACTACCGTGCAATGCTAAAGTCACAGAAAAATTCGCACAAGCATCTAAGTGTTATTTTGAGTTATCGCATCATATCATGTTTGCCACTGAAATTCTCAGTTCTTTAAATCACTCCAAGTTCTACTACATCTCTCGTCAACACAATTGCACTTGTATATTCAATGTATATACAGATTTTTCTTAAAATACTTTTTCTTCGTTTGCCAAATGCCATTCTTTACTCCTGTAACAATAAAGGATTCTTCGTTGATGTTCCAAAGAAGCCGCTCCGTCGAATAGCAGTTGCAGGTGCCACCGTTTTGACGGTAGTTACACTGTCGGAGCCGTCGAAGGTTCCATTCGCCCTGATTCTATTCAATCTTCACATTTCATAATTGAAAATACAGATTTTCTTAAAATACTTTTTTCGCGTTTCCCAAATGCCATTCGTTACTCCTGTAACAATAAAAGATTCTTCGTGTATATATTACGCGTGTATTGATGATAACGTACAATAGATAGAATTTCATACTTTGGGCTCGAAAAATTGTAAGTAATTTTTTGCTGCGTCTCTCCTCGATCTGGGATTTGATGTCGGATAATTGGTTCTGAAGATGCCGCATGCCGGAGGTTCCATTCGCCCTGATTCATCTGACTCCCCACCGTCAAATAATCTTTCAATTTTTCCAGCAACGTGGGTAAATTAGTGTCCACCATATTCGCACGTTGTTATGCTAGTCGTTTTGGTATAGTGTAAAAGCGGCTTGGCAGTTTATAATTAAATTTTCATTAGCCGCTCATATGGTATATGGAATATTTATTCAACGACAATCATCCCAATTTACTCATGCGGCAGATCAGGGAAGTTATAGCTTTATGAGTTTTGCGTCAATCAGTTTATTGATGTGCCTAAGCTCTCCTTCTACAGTGCGCAATCTCATTTGACAATAGAAGCAAGCACTGCCATGATCACCTCGATTGCATTGCCTCTGTTTTACTTGTTCTACCCGAATCTTTAACTGGTTCTTTCGCGTAATAAGATTGTTCAAATCTCTCTTCATGATTGTTATCAACGCGGCTGATCGTGTAATACTGAACGTTCATTCATAGTGTTTAATTTCGGTTGAATGCTAAAGTCACAGAAATTCGCACAAGTGTCTAATATGTAAGTGTTACTTTGTATTGTCGAATGATGCATAATGAGTTCGTCAGCACTATTTCACATGTATGTTTATTCAATCTTCACATTTCATAATTGAAAATACAGATTTTCTTGAAATACTTTTTACGGGTTTTCCCAAATGCCATTCGTTACTCCTGTAACAATAAAAGATTCTTCGTGTATATATTACGCGTGTATTGATGATAACGTACAATAGATAGAATTTCATACTTTGGGCTCGAAAAATTGTAAGTTTTACTTTAATTTTTTGCTGCGTCTCTCCTCCTCAATCTGGGATTTGATGAAAGATAATTGCTCCTGAAGATGCCGCATGCCGGAGGTTCCATTCGCCCTGATTCAACTGACTCCCCACGGTCAAATAATCTTTCAATTTTTCCAGCAACGTGGGTAAATTAGTGTCCACCATATTCGCACGTTGTTATGCTAGTCGTGTTGGTAGTGTAAAAGCGGCTTGGCAGTTTATAATTAAATTTTCATTATCCGCTCATATGGTATATGGAATATTTATTCAACGACAATCATCCCAATTTACTCATGCGGCAGATCAGGGAAGTTAAAGCTTTAAGAGTTCTGCGTCAATCAGTTCATTGATGTCATGATGTGCCTAAGCTCTCCTACAGTGCGCAATCTCATTTGACAATAGAAGCAAGCACTGCCATGATCACCTCGATTGCATTGCCTCACTTCTACTTTAACTTGTTCTACTCGAACCTTTAACTGTTTCTTTCGCGTGATAAGATTGTTCAAATCTCTCTTCATGATTGTTATCAACGCGGCTGATCGTGTAATACTGAACGTTCATTCATAGTGTTTAATTTCGGTTAAATGCTAAAGTCACTGAGAAATTCGCACTAGTGTCTAATATGTAAGTGTTACTTTGTATTGTCGAATGATGCATAATGAGTTCGTCAGCACTATTTCACATGTATTTTTATTCAGTCTTCACATTTAATAATTGAAAATACTTTTTCCTTGTTTCCCAGATGCCATTCGTTACTCCTGAAACAATAAAAGATTCTTCGTGTATATATTACGCGTGTATTGTTAATAACGTACAATAGATAGAATTTCATACTTTTGGCTCGAAAAATTGTAAGTTTTTCTTTAATTTTTTGCTGCGTCTCTCTTCCTCGGTTTGGGATTTGATGTGAGATAATTGCCTCTGAAGATGCCGCATGCCGGAGGTTCCATTCGCCCTGATTCAACTGACTCCCCACCGTCAAATAATCTTTAAATTTTTCCAGCAACGTGGGTAAATTAGTGTCCACCATATTCGCAAGTTGTTATTTATGCTAGTCGTGTTGTTAGTGTAAAAGCGGCTTGGCAGTTTATAATTAAATTTTAATTAGCCGCTCATATGGTATATGGAATATTTATTCAACGACAATCATCCCAATTTACTCATGCGGCAGATCAGGGAAGTTATAGCTTTATGCGTCAATCAGTTTATTGATGTGCCTAAGCTCTCCTTCTACAGTGCGCAATCTCATTTGACAATAGAAGCAAGCACTGCCATGATCACCTCGATTGCATTGCCTCACTTCTACTTTAACTTGTTCTACTCGAACCTTTAACTGTTTCTTTCGCGTGATAAGATTGTTCAAATCTCTCTTCATGATTGTTATCAACGCGGCTGATCGTGTAATACTGAACGTTCATTCATAGTGTTTAATTTCGGTTAAATGCTAAAGTCACTGAGAAATTCGCACTAGTGTCTAATATGTAAGTGTTACTTTGTATTGTCGAATGATGCATAATGAGTTCGTCAGCACTATTTCACATGTATTTTTATTCAGTCTTCACATTTAATAATTGAAAATACTTTTTCCTTGTTTCCCAGATGCCATTCGTTACTCCTGAAACAATAAAAGATTCTTCGTGTATATATTACGCGTGTATTGTTAATAACGTACAATAGATAGAATTTCATACTTTTGGCTCGAAAAATTGTAAGTTTTACTTTAATTTTTTGCTGCGTCTCTCTTCCTCGGTCTGGGATTTGATGTGAGACAATTGCTTCTGAAGATGCCGCATGCCGGAGGTTCCATTCGCCCTGATTCAACTGACTCCCCACGGTCAAATAATCTTTAAATTTTTCCAGCAACGTGGGTAAATTAGTGTCCACCATATTCGCACGTTGTTATGCTAGTCGTGTTGGTAGTGTAAAAGCGGCTTGGCAGTTTATAATTAAATTTTCATTAGCCGCTCATATGGTATATGGAATATTTATTCAACGACAATCATCCCAATTTACTCATGCGGCAGATCAGGGAAGTTAAAGCTTTAAGAGTTCTGCGTCAAACAGTTCATTGATGTCATGATGTGCCTAAGCTCTCCTACAGTGCGCAATCTCATTTGACAATAGAAGCAAGCACTGCCATGATCACCTCGATTGCATTGCCTCACTTCTACTTTAACTTGTTCTACTCGAACCTTTAACTGTTTCTTTCGCGTAATAAGATTGTTCAAATCTCTCTTCATGATTGTTATCAACGCGGCTGATCGTGTAATACTGAACGTTCATTCATAGTGTTTAATTTCGGTTAAATGCTAAAGTCACAGAAACTCGCACAAGTGTCTTATATGTAAGTGTTACTTTGTATTGTCGAATGATGCATAATGAGTTCGTCAGCACTATTTCACATGTATGTTTATTCAATCTTCACATTTCATAATTGAAAATACAGATTTTCTTGAAATACTTTTTTCGGGTTTCCCAAATGCCATTCGTTACTCCTGTAACAATAAAAGATTCTTCGTGTATATATTACGCGTGTATTGATGATAACGTACAATAGATAGAATTTCATACTTTGGGCTCGAAAAATTGTAAGTTTTACTTAAATTTTTTGCTGCGTCTCTCCTCCTCGATCTGGGATTTGATGAAAGATAATTGCCCCTGCAGATGCCGCATGCCGGAGGTTCCATTCGCCCTGATTCAACTGACTCTCCACGGTTAAATAATCTTTCAATTTTTCCAGCAACGTGGGTAAATTAGTGTCCACCATATTCGCAAGTTGTTATTTATGCTAGTCGTGTTGTTAGTGTAAAAGCGGCTTGGCAGTTTATAATGAAATTTTAATTAGCCGCTCATATGGTATATGGAATATTTATTCAACGACAATCATCCCAATTTACTCATGCGGCAGATCAGGGAAGTTAAAGCTTTATGAGTACTGCGCCAATCAGTTCATTGATGTGCCTGAGCTCTCCTTCTACAGTGCGCAATCTCATTTGACAATAGAAGCAAGCACTGCCATGATCACTTCGATTGCATTGCCTCACTTCTACTTTAACTTGTTCCGACTCGAACCTTTAACTGGTTAATAAGATTTATCAAATCTCTCTCCATGATTGTCATCACGTGCACGTGCTAGCCCTTAAAGAACGTCATCACCTCTGAAATAATATATGATTTAAAGGGTATGAAGAGGAGGTAAGTTATAGGCGGAGCTAGTCTGTATAAGAACATTTATTTAATATCAACGTCAGTATATATACCCATTTACAATTAGGTTAACGCTTATCCAAGCAATATGCATTAGGCTACAGCTATACTGAATGCTATACTAAATGTAGGCATTAGCTACACACTACACCTCCACCATTCAACTGACGGTCTGCATATGTCCCACGTTCAGAGACACTACTATAAATAGATTAGAAAGTTTATCGTCTTATCTAGGACGAGGAAAGTAGATAAGGAAAAACCATAACATTTCATAATTACCTATATAAAGAGAGTTACCGCGTCGACTTCTTTGATTGGTGGACCACGGCCTCTTCATACAATACACTTGCTTGGTTATTTGATTTGATAGGTTAAGAAGTGGTCTTCATTCGTGTTCCACGCCAGTTGGTACGCGGTTGATTTGCTCCAGTTCCTGGTGTCCAGAGATATTCCACGCTGTCGACAGAGCCAAGCAGCTGATTCGTTATCGACGTTGGATTCTGCATTTTCACTGCCTAGCAGTATGTTCCGGGGTATATGAAATATTAGTCTTTGAAATAATTCGATTGTCCGTAACTAGAGTGAAAAGAACTTATGAGTTGTCTTACTTGCACAGCCCGCGCAATGCCAGGTCGATCTAGGTGTTGCAGAATCGTAAATTTTTCTTCAACTTGCGCAATTTTAATTGACAACGACAGGTCATGCCAGTGACAAGATTTAAACAGGTATGCACTCTCCACTCCGCGCCCATTATATCGAGTTCCAACTCTTTTTTCTCCGATATTAAAACAAACAAATCTCGCACTACCGTTTTTTGCAACTGCGTAATCAGTTTGTTTTTATCACAGTACTGAATGTTACTTCGCATTGTAACAATACAAAGAACATGTTAACGAGACAAATATATGGTATTATTTGTAAAATTTAATTATCCATCGTAAAACAATTTTCAGCGGAAGTGGCAACTCGGCATGGACAGGGTGACTCTGATTCAGGTTCTAACCTGGCCGAATCTTTGTTGGTTTCAGCCTCCGAGTGATCAATCACCTGTACAATCATATTTCTATTACCAATACAATGTTCCATGTCATACCTAAACTTGTTTCTATGCACAATGTCACGAGGATAGTAGAAAGGGAAATATAAACATTTCATAATTATATAAAGAGAGTTACCACATCGACTTCTATGATTGGTGGACCACGGTCTCTTCATATAATACAAAATATATCGAAAAATATCCTTTTGAATAAGCACTATTAGTTGCAGTTTCGGAACATTCCTCTGATATTTCCCCACCCACCGCTTTGCGTACTTAATCACCCGATCCTGGGTACTTAGCTCTCTTATACCTCTATCTATAAGGATGTTCATAATATTCGCTATTAAAATCATTTTCTAAACAACCCCCCCACTCTCTAATGAGGTTCACACCATAGGTAACATCAAACCCGATACCTCTGTTCCAAAACACCCCTTTCATGCACAGGACACTATCAAAACTTGTCATGATATATTGCAGCATATAGCACATTGCAATGTCACTGTATTCACATACATTTTTAATCGTATTCAAAACTCGATCCTCTACAAAATTCTTTTTAGTTATCGTATCAGATAATAATATAAAATCGATTTTCAAACTTTATTTTTTCCAAACTTCCAAGTTTTCTCCTATATTGTTCAAAGAGAGTCTGTCATATCCAGTTTTAATAAACCCATTTTGATATAACGTCCGTTTTAAGTTGATGCTTGAGGGTACGAAAATCTTACACATACTGATTAGAAGGTATATTAACAGTAAAACATCCACATTTATATAAAATTATAATCACACTACTAATCAAATTAAAATTAAATTAGAGTTATACTTATAAGGTATTACAATAAACATTTATATCTTTTTTCATGTCTTATACAGCATAACTAATTCATAAGTAGTGGCGATGTTACATAGACTTAAACAATAAAGAGTACTTTACATCTGCCTACTATTACATCATGCCGGATGGCAAATACACTGAAACATGCGTGCAGGCGCTGAAAAAACCATTACCTACACCATCTAACTGATGGGCTGCATATATCCCACGTTCAGGGGAGCACTACTATGAAGAGGTAGAAAGTTTATCGTTTTATCTAGGACGAGGAAAGTAGAAAGGGAAATATAAACATTTCATAATTATATAAAGAGAGTTAACACATCGACTTCTATGATTGGTGGACCACGGTCGCTTCATATAATACAAAATATATCGAAAAATATCCTTTTGGAAAAGCTTTTGAATAGGAAGACAGTTTTACATCATGCCGGATGGGAAACATACGTGCAGGCCTTAAAAAGGTAATCACCTACACGATCCAACTGATGGGCTGCATGTCCCACGTTCAGGGACACTAATCAAAGTGCTCGTCCTTGTTTAAGTCTGGATTCGTATGCGCCCATTTTTCCTTTGCTCTTCCAAACCTTTGACTTATCGACTCTTGAAATACCAAAATTCTCCCGATATGGATGTAGCTTTTGATCCGTTCTGTATATTGTTTTGAACAAATGAATTCGATCCCTTCAGGCGATCTTGCAAGCACTTCCATAGCTTTGTCTTTGCTGAAAGCACCGTTTTTGCATAAAAGTAGTATAATATTTGTATTTCCACCGTATAACCCGCTATCTTTTCTGCTGTTATTGTTGTAGCTACTGTTTTCCCGTCCGAATAAAACTTTGCCAGCTTGGTTTTGAAATTCATTTGCTGGCCAAAATCGTTCTCGTACGTTATCGGTATCGGCTTCACCAGTTGCATCCACCAGTCCATTGTGTTCGTCTTCAGGTGCTGTGCCTTGAACGCCAAGTATTGGATCTCCAGTTTCGGAGCAATTAGCCGAGTATGCTTGGTGCGTCCATTTATCGATCCCGTCCACTCCACACGAATGTCTGGCGCATTGACAAGTTTTAACAAGTTGGTCACTGAGAATATCCTGTAAGACTTGACGACCATCGCCGGAATAAAGATACTCTCGTAAACAAGACAGACAGTTAATCGAGGTGAGTTTGTAGGTTCGACTTCGAGTAGTTCGTCCCAGTCTAGAGTTAAATCCCCACTGTTTATTTGTGGATATGTAGATGAGATGCCAATGGGGTCGTCTCGTTCCGTAATGCTTAGCGACGAGTTTATAAGGTCCATCATAAATTGCTGACACTTCACCTTCGTCACCTGGCTTATACGTACCGACTTGAGATATTCGTTCCAAGCCTGCATTGTGGTCTCCAATTCTTTCGCAGCTTCCTCCTCCGATGGAATACCTTCGGTCTCTTCCATTTCTCCATCTAATTCTAATTGTGCTTGTTCCCTCAGGTTCCCCCACCCCTTCAATTCCAGGACATAATTGTTCGTTCGCATTTCCCGAATTTTGTTCCAGTCCTTCGATCCGCAAACGTCCTCCTCCATTGGTGGAGGTGTTGCGTCGCGTCCTAAGGGACTCTGGGCTCTGTGTCTCGGTGGTGCTGGTGCTGGTGTTTCTGCTGCATGTTTCCTGGGACGTTTCATTTTAGTAATGTACCACGGGATAAGTCTGTAAATGTTTTATTTCTTTTTCGATATTAGTTGTTGTAATAATATGGTAATACCTAGTGTACTTGCGTCGTGACATTTGTTCTACACTGATGCACATGCAATATTAATGCAACTTTATATACTCGTTTGTTATCCCTTCTGACGTCGCGTGTTATTGACGTCATGTTGCACACCTGTATTTATTTTGTCTGTCACCTTGTCTGTGACCTTGTTATTTATTATTCACCTTGGTATTGACGTCGTCTTGCACACCTTTTCTGAAATTTTCAAACACCTCCGCCAGAAGTCCATGTGCTCAATCAGATAATTTTGGAAGATTATCGCTTCACCCATTTCAATTGATATGGTTGGTCTGAAACATGAATTTAAATTTAATTATGCAAACACTTCACTGAAACACTATTTCCAAGGTCCGACCGACAGACTTCTTCACAACCATGAAAACTTTTCTACTGTTGAGCGGCACCAGTGCTTCATCACTCAAAGTGCTGAAACGTGACGGAAGCGTGCATTTACCAATGTCCTTCAGCTCCACAACGATGCACCCGTTCACCAGGTCATATTACGACGTCTCCCTAACGCTCGAATTTATCAGTAACGGCTTGTTTTGAGGCAGCTCTCTCATGTGCACTAGGGTGGTCCACGGTTGTATGGGAAAAATTCAAACTCTAGTTAATGGTAGCGCCACCCCTCAAAATTGTTACACATATAATGGTAAATAAATTCTGAAAGTTTTGTGAATTTATCTCTACTACTAAGCAGTGCTCAAGCGTCTTAAAGATTCATTTAAAAGGTATTTTTTGTAGCCCTATAAGTAATTAGTACACGGGCTTTTATTACAAATCAATCATATTTATTACAAATAATCATTATTTACTACAAATATTTATTACTATAATTTGATCATTTTTTAAATGTTTGATCACTTTGAGCACTGTCTTGCAAGCAAGTTAGGAGTCGAGGACAAGTGATATGTTCACTTGAAAGGTTTTTTTAGGTAAAAACAAGTTATCATTAAATAATTACATATAACCGTTTATTACAAATTTTTTTTGGACCACCCTAGTCAACATTGATTCAAAGTCTGCATATATAACAAAAGGAACCTTCATTTTGTGATGATAATTTTGAAATCTGATAGTTTTTTTGTTTTCACTCGGAAGCAGGATGACCTTTTCTCCACACCCCATCTCTCGATGTAGCTGCAATTTCTCCTCTGAATTGAAATAATGTAGACAACCTTCACAATAACCTTGTCTCGAACTTAACAATCGTGCCTTGTGTGAGAATTTTCATAGAACAACAAGTTATTATGCTTAGTTTTTTTTTTGTGTGTGTTTTTTGTGTGAATTGTACAGTGGTACACTTATTTGATTGGTAAATTTTCCATCAATACTGTGCAATAATGTACAATAATGCGTACAGCATTGTTATTTTAAAACTTTTTGATATCTTACAATTTTGTGGGAAATGAAACACCCTCCCAGTCCAAACAATCTTGATATTGTTTATATCTGCTTACTCTATGGGGATTCTCATCCTGGGGGTAAAGAGCAGCGAGTACTGACTCACTATTTTTAACGTTGACGCAGGCTTTTTTATGGGTAATCCAATCAGGCAATGGAATGTATTTTGAAGCCTTTAGTGGAGAATACTTACTAATAGATGCTAAAAACTTTGATACATGAATAGATGCAAAAAAGGAGCCAATCGCTGGATGTTTCTATGATCAAGAATTGCAAAAAGTTAAGAATCCTGACATTTACCTCATTGAAAAAGTTTTAAAGAAGAGAGGAAATAAAGTTTATTTGAAATGGTTAGGTTTGAATGACAAAAGCTGGATTGATAAAACCAATGTTATACGGTGAAATAATTATTGAAATTCAATGACTAAATAAATAGTCCCCAACCGCTATTAACAATAGTGATACAAATTTATTTGCTATGTCTATATTAAACAAAGAAATTTTATAGCACTCCAAAGGAGCGGTTTCCAAAATATTTAAAAAACAGCTGAAATTGATATTAATATCACCCATTGAACCCTCAATGAATGTTGATATGCGGTCCCAAATACACATTAGCACATAATATTCGTATAAATTATCATTGTTAACATAAAATATTGTAATATATGAATTTAATTTATTAATTAACAAATAGTCGGCATCTCATTCAACCATAGTCTTAAAAATTCATTACTTTTTAAGTGATTAATGAGAGACTGCTTAAAATTTTGAGCATCTGTATTTGTGATCGTCATTCTTTCCTGAAAGCACAAAAATATTTAAATAAACAACTCATTTAAAGTTTCTTAAACTCCACTTCGAATGTGCGTCCTATGGGACCTTTGTATATAAGAAAATGTTTGCTGTCATTTAATATTTCCACAATCTCTTCGTTGAGCTCCCTGAACCGGCTAGGAAGATTCACTAAACCGATATCCTTCAGACTTAAGATTACATCTTGCTTGGACTGGTCCAATTTTGAAGGACTCCGGCTACAACTCTCAATCAATAGCGGTGTATTCATGGGAAAGTCTCTCACCCGCACACAATTGGTAGCTTTAGCACCTACAGCGTTTAACTGATCGAGTTGAGATGACATTTTTAGAAAAAAAATAACTTACAAAATCTGAAGGATGAATAGCTCACACACACGGAGTGCTCAATTGATGAAGTAAGTATGTAACAATACAGGTAAAACCATCACAATGTATATCTATAGCCCTCTGAGGACGAGTTGGGTGGGGGAATATAATTTTCCTCATAATAATTGTTACATTAAAATAATTTTTAAAACTGATAATTTAACACTATGTTTCTTAACTTTTTGAAAAACTTACATTCTTCTTATGGTGATGGTGATGGTGATGGTGGTGGTGGTGATGGTGGTGGCGGTGGTGCCTACACCCGGTGGTTGGTTGTCAGTAACCATTGTTACGTACTGCTCCATTGGGGTGACCACCCCCACAGGCCTCCACCCGCTGATAGATGGCCCCACCTCCCGGTTGGTGGTGGTTACGAGGAGTGACGGCCCGCTTGAAGAGGTGCACCACCGCACCCTTCTAGCGCTACCTCTTCCAACTCCTGTGGGGGTCCCATTCCCCCACTGATGATGGTGATGGAGGTTGGTTTGTGGTGGTGGAGGTGAAGAGGTTGGCGTCACCTCATCATCACCCCACTGCTCATTCACCTCTGGGGGATGGTAAATGTTGGAATTGGGTGAGGCTTTCTGATTAGCCTCTATGCGTCTCATCAGCTCTTCGCACTCCTTGAGCTTTTTGTTT
Source organism: Apotomis betuletana (assembly GCA_932273695.1). NCBI lineage: Eukaryota > Metazoa > Arthropoda > Insecta > Lepidoptera > Tortricidae > Apotomis > Apotomis betuletana. Next base: position 18,525,320 of record OW026312.1, read on the forward strand.
AACAAAAGCTGTAAAACCCTACCATGCCCCCTCACTCGAACCTCTTCAATATCGGCTCTGTAGTACTGCATATTTCGAGTAAGTCAGAGAACTATAAGTCACAAGCCCCTCCGCGGTCCTTAAATAGCATCAGCTTCAAATACACACAAAAACAAGTATGCATACGCACACTACAATACCCGGTTATCATTCCCATAGGAGCACTGACTATGTAAAAACTTCCCGGAAACCCAATCCATAACAACAAATAAAATAACCATTAATATTATTTTGTCTGTTACCATTTCTCGTTTAAACAAATAAAAAAAAAAAAAAAAAAAAATAAAAAAAAAAATTCCCAATAAAGACAATCATCAATGAAACACATTTATTAATTAATAATATACCTACTCATAGGATTGATGAGAAGTTAGACATGTTTTAGACATCTAAAACATCACGCAGACAGTCGCAGGGCTGAAGTTTACTTCACATATTTTAAAACAAAACAATAATTAATATTAATCTTCCAATTAAAATTTATATTCAATTAACATCCTGATTTTCCTGTTTTCCGTGAATATAGCTTTGTCTCGTAACGAATGGAATATTTTCACATATTGTATCCTCTAACTTTAACAATTTATCTTTTATATGGAATTGGCTGTAGTAAGATTACCTGCCTAGGTCGGCAAATGCTTTTTCTTTATGCGTTTATCTTTCCCGCTGTTCGGGCTCTTCTCTTTCCCGCCGTTTGCGCTGTTCTCTTTCCCGCTGTTCGGGCTCTTCTCTTTCCCGCCGTTCGCGCTGTTCTCTTTCCCGCCATGAGAACACTTAACCATTGGGAATTTCCACGATTACTTCCACCATCCACTTCGTTTTGCGGATGAGACTCGTCTTCTCGCTGCAGAACTCGGGAGTATTTTTCAAACACTGCTTTTGCTTTTCGCAGCTCAGCCTCGGCTTGCCTCACTGAGTATCTTCTCGGTCTCCTCAGCCATTAAATGACTGAATGACTGAATGAATGAATGAATGAATACATTTATTTCATGTAACAGGACACATATTTTATGAGTAGACCTTACAAACTAGGACAGCAGCTCCTTCCCCTTCAGAATGCCTACTATAACATCATGCCGGATGGCCAATACACTGAAACATGCGTGCAGGCGCTGAAAAAACCATTACCTACACCATCTAACTGATGGGCTGCATATATCCCACGTTCAGGGGAGCACTACTATGAAGAGGTAGAAAGTTTATCGTTTTATCTAGGACGAGGATAGTAGAAAGGGAAATATAAACATTTCATAATTATATAAAGAGAGTTACCACATCGACTTCTATGATTGGTGGACCACGGTCTCTTCATATAATACAAAATATATCGAAAAATATCCTTTTGAATAAGCACTATTAGTTGCAGTTTCGTTTCGGAACATTCCTCTGATGTTTCCCCACCCACCGCTTTGCGTACTTAATCACCCGATCCTGGGTACTTAGCTCTCTTATACCTCTATAAGGATGTTCATAATATCCGCTGTTAAAATCATTTTCTAAACACCCCCCCACTCTCTAATGAGGTTCACACCATAGGTAACATCAAACCCGATACCTCTGTTCCAAAACACCCCTTTCATGCACAGGACACTATCAAAACTTGTCATGATATATTGCAGCATATAGCACATTGCAATGTCACTGTATTCACATACATTTTTAATCGTATTCAAAACTCGATCCTCTACAAAATTCTTTTTAGTTATCGTATCAGATAATAATATAAAATCGATTTTCAAACTTTTATTTTTTCCAAACTTCCAAGTTTTTTCCTATATTGTTCAAAGAGAGTCTGTCATATCCAGTTTTAATAAACCCATTTTGATATAACATCCGTTTTAAGTTGATGCTTGAGGGTACGAAAATCTTACACATACTGATTAGAAGGTATATTAACAGTAAAACATCCACATTTATATAAAATTATAATCACACTACTAATCAAATTAAAATTAAATTAGAGTTATACTTATAAGGTATTACAATAAACATTTATATCCTTTTTCATGTCTTATACAGCATAACTAATTCATAAGTAGTGGCGATGTTACATAGACTTAAACAATAAAGAGTACTTTACATCTGCCTACTATTACATCATGCCGGATGGCAAATACACTGAAACATGCGTGCAGGCGCTGAAAAAACTATTACCTACACCATCTAACTGATAGTCTGCATATATCCCATGTTCAGGGGAGCACTACTATGAAGAGGTAGAAAGTTTATCGTTTTATCTAGGACGAGGAAAGTAGAAAGGGAAATATAAACATTTCATAATTATATAAAGAGAGTTACCACATCGACTTCTATAATTGGTGGACCACGGTCTCTTCATATAATACAAAATATATCGAAAAATATCCTTTTGGAAAAGCTTTTGAATAGGAAGACAGTTTTACATCATGCCGGATGGGAAACATACGTGCAGGCCTTAAAAAGGTAATCACCTACACGATCCAACTGATGGGCTGCATGTCCCACGTTCAGGGACACTAATCAAAGTGCTCGTCCTTGTTTAAGTCTGGATTCGTATGCGCCCATTTTTCCTTTGCTCTTCCAAACCTTTGACTTATCGACTCTTGAAATACCAAAATTCTCCCGATATGGATGTAGCTTTTGATCCGTTCTGTATATTGTTTTGAACAAATGAATTCGATCCCTTCAGGCGATCTTGCAAGCACTTCCATAGCTTTGTCTTTGCTGAAAGCACCGTTTTTGCATAAAAGTAGTATAATATTTGTATTTCCACCGTATAACCCGCTATCTTTTCTGCTGTCATTGTTGTAGCTACTGTTTTCCCGTCCGAATAAAATTTTGCCAGCTTGGTTTTGAAATTCATTTGCTGGCCAAAATCGTTCTCGTACGTTATCGGTATCGGCTTCACCAGTTGCATCCACCAGTCCATTGTGTTCGTCTTCAGGTGCTGTGCCTTGAACGCAAAGTATTGGATCTCCAGTTACGGTACAATTAGCCGAATATGCTTCGTGCGTCCATTTATCGATCCCGTCCACTCCACACGAATGTCTGGCGCATTGACAAGTTTTAACAAGTTGGTCGCTGAGAATATCCTGTAAGACTTGACGACCATCGCCGGAGTAAAGATTCTCGCGTAAACAAGACAGACAGTTAATTGAGGTGAGTTTGTAGGTTCGACTTCGAATAGTTCGTCCCAGTCTAGAGTTAAATCCCCACTGTTTATTTGTAGATATGTAGATGAGATGCCAATGGGGTCGTCTCGTTCCGTAATGCTTAGCGACGAGTTTATAAGGTCCATCATAAATTGCTGACACTTCACCTTCGTCACCTGGCTTATACGTACCGACTTGAGATATTCGTTCCAAGCCTGCATTGTGGTCTCCAATTCTTTCGCAGCTTCCTCCTCCGATGGAATACCTTCGGTCTCTTCCATTTCTCCATCTAACTCTAATTGTGCTTGTTCCCTCAGGTTCCCCAACCCCTTCAATTTCAGGACACAATTGTTCGTACGCATTTCCCGAATTTTGTTCCAGTCCTTCGATCCGCAAACGTCCTCCTCCATTGGTGGAGGTGTTGCGTCGCGTCCTAAGGGACTCTGGGCTCTGTGTCTCGGTGGTGCTGGTGCTGGTGTTTCTGCTGCATGTTTCCTGGCACGTTTCATTTTAGTAATGTACCACGGGATAAGTTTGTAAATGTTTTATTTCTTTTTCGATATTAGTTGTTGTGATAATATGGTAATAGTGTACTTGCTGTCGTGACATTTTTTCTACACTGATGCACTGGCAATATTAATGCAACTTTATATACTCGTTTTTTAGCCTTTCTTATTCCTTCTGACGTCATTAGACTTTGTTTTATTAGAGAGTGTTATTCACATTAATTTTTATTTACATAGCTGTGACCTTGTTTTTCATAAGTGTTATTGATGTCATCTTGCACACCTTTTCTGAAATTTTCAAACACCGCCGCCAGAAGTCCATGTGCTCAATCAGATAATTTTGGAAGATTATCGCTTCACCCATTTAAATTGACATGGTTGGTGTGAAACATGAATTTAAATTTAATTATGCAAACACTTCACTGAAACACTATTTCCAAGGTCCGACCGACAGACTTCTTCACAACCATGAAAACGTTTCTACTGTTGAGCGGCACCAGTGCTTCATCACTCAAAGTGTAGAAACGTGACGGAAGCGTGCATTTACCAATGTCCTTCAGCTCCACAACGATGCACCCGTTCACCAGGTCATACATTACGACGTCTCCCTAACGCTCGAATTTATCAGTAACGGCTTGTTTTGAGGCAGCTCTCTCACGCCCAACATTGATTCAAAGTCTGCATATATAACAAAAGGAACCTTCATTTTGTGATGATAATTTTGAAATCTGATAGTTTTTTGTTTTCACTCGGAAGCAGGATGACCTTTTCTCCACACCCCATCTCTCGATGTAGCTGCAATTTCTCCTCTGAATGGAAATAATGTAGACAACCTTCACAATAACCTTGTCTCGAACTTAACAATCGTGCCTTGTGTGAGAATTTTCATAGAACAACAAGTTATTATGCTTAGTTTTTTTTTGTGTGTTTTTTTTGTGTGAAATGTACAGTGGTAGACTTATTTGATTGGTGAATTTTCCATCAATACTATACACATTGATGCATACATCATTGTTATTTTCAAACTTTTTGATATCTTTCATTTTTGTGGGAAATGAAAGCGCCCTGGGCCGGTTGAGTTTTTGCCGCGACCATCTCCAAAAAGGAAGAAATTATAGCCATAGAAGGCGACGATGAAGCTAACGACTGTCTATATATAGCCGAAGACATACCAGAACTTATATTACCTCCTCATCAACGCTAATCCAACTGTTGGGCTCTTCATATAATACAAGATATCTCGAAAATATCTATGTCTATACAAGTTGTATACGGTTGCAACATGACCTACAAGATCACTATACTGTTTGCTACTAAAGTAGCCATCTAAATAAATTGCAAGGTACATATTTGACAGCTATGTATTTATACATAGCAGCTATCAATCTCATAATCATAGCGAATCTTATGTACGGATTCAATGCACGCTTTCTATGATATTATAGCACCGGAGCGGCGGTAACGAAGAAGATTCCCGTGATATAACTTTCATCTCCGTTATTATGATAGGGTAGAAAGTTTATCGTCATATCTAGAATGAGGAAAGTAGAAAGGGGGAAATATAAACATTTCATAATTATATAAAGAGAGTTACCGCATCGACTTCTATGATTGAATGGAATACAGTCTCTTGATATAAACATGTGATGGGGTCACCGAGCGGTCCCATCACCTACGTACCGCTTGAACCCACCGATAACGAGGATGAGATTTTCAGTAGCAGCATCAGCTCAGGGATAAATTTTGATAAGTTCAACAACATTGCAGTCAGACACTCACTGGTTAAATAAAATTATAATAACATTATTTGGTTGCATCTAATTCGATCTTGGGCTTCTTTGATTCTTCAATTGACTTAAGAGTGTCGGGATCAACTATGACGTCTTCTAACTTTCGCTTTTGGGCGGTTCCACTAGTATATGCCATGTTGAAATTCTACAGCAACAATTGATTTTGTTTAAACAGTACTTCTTTGTTATAAGGATCTGTATATATTAAATAATATCACCTTTTCTCTTCTTTATTCCACCGATATTAGCGGTAGTAGTCCTCGCACCATCATATTTCAGGATCTTATCCGTTTTTCATACGGCATTGTAACTGTAAAGAAAATTATAATTATAGTTAACGGTTATAACAAGGAAAACAGTATAATTATTATTAAATATCCGTGATATACCAGGTGTTTCCTGTAATAGGAGCAATAAATTAAAATATAGATTCTACTCTTCAAATTGAACAACATTTGTTCAGCAACTTTAAAAAAAAAGTCAGTTTTCAGAATGTTATTATTTCAAACAAATTAAATAGTATTTTCAATGTACGTCGTCCAACATTGACATTCCCTGAGCATTGACATAGCTGTCAGTGGCTGTCACTCTACTAATATTGGACATTTCGCAATACATTGCTTCTTTGTCTAAACATTATTCTACAAAATATCATTTATTACACGTTATTATCAGAAGTTGCTTAACAAATGTTGTCCAGTTTCAAGCGAAGAATCTATGTTTTAATTTATCGCTCCTATTACAGGAAACACCCGGTATATATATATATATATTAGAATAATCTAACATTAGCATTATGAAAATAAAAAATAAAATAATACTCACTTGTAGGAAGGTGTAGGACTATATACATCGTATCCTAAGCGCTCATCAGCTCTCTATATGTTGAATCACTGAGATTATGTATAAATAATACAAATCTCTACACTCCGGATTTTAATTAGGCGAACTAACTTGACAGCTCAAAGTGTTGTCAGGAATAGAAAAAAAAATAGTGATTGGTTTATGTCGATACAATTATGTCGATATAACCTTAACAATACACCCATAGACACTTAATTAAGTTGTAATAAGGTTTATATTCGTTTAAAATGTACAGTTATCTGTGTATTCGATAGTAATATGGAACTGTCAAGAAAACAAAGAGGCGGACAGCGTTCTTAGCGATGTCCTAAAATAAAGTTCGTTCGATGTAAGTATTTTAATAGCAACCGTCTTTTTATTATTGATTCGTGTAATAAAATTATTAGTTAGATTTCAAACACAATAATTCAAAATTTATGAAATACGTAATGTCTACTTTTTTTTATTGCTGTTTAACTAACATGTCGGGCCACGCTCAGTGTAGGGTCCCGTAGTTGCCCGTCCTTCACAATAGACCAAAATTACGAGAAAGATTTCAAGCCCTATAAAACTTAACCAATTGGGTAACCGTTCGAAGTGTAGGGACACCGCGCGGCACTTACGTCATTTTAAAGAAAATTATGAAATGTTGCAATAACTCAAAAACGGCTCGACCGATTTTATTCAATATAGTTTTCATTGAAAGTACTAGTATCCGAGGCTAAGACCCATTCGATTCAATAAGTTATGCTCAGAAATGGCTCGGCCCTCCGTCGAGCTAAGATTACTAAATTTTGTTTGTCCGATATTATCCGAAGTTGACCGAATATTCAAAATCCGATTTCATATTCTGAGTCGGAGGACCCAAAAGCCCCCCAATACCGAGTTTCAGCCCCCTCGGACCAATTTGAAATTTTCGAAAAAAAAAAGTCGCCATTTTGATTTTTTTTTCCACGTCTGTACTCGGGTGGGGGTCCCCTATGATATTTGTTTGAGCATCTCCCTACCCATCTCTAGCCGTTTACGAGATACGGGACTCTTCAAAAAAAATCTCCATACAAATGTTGTTTCTTTCGATATTTTCCGACTTTGACCGAATTTTCGGACACCGATTTCAGATTCATATTTGTGAGCCCCAAATGCCCCCCGATACCGAGTTCCAGCTTCCTAGCACCAATTTGAAATCTTGGAAAAAAAAGCCATTCGTCATTTTGAATTTAATTTGGTTCGATTTGTATCAACCTGTATGTAATCATTTTGTGACGCACACATAAATATTATCATTCACTCATTCATTCCATTCGTGCCAGCTTTAGTGAATCAACCTATAGGGACTGGTTTTTTTAATTATCGATATTAACAACACTAGCGAAACTGTGGCAACATTCGTGTGCAATGAACTGTCAAGTTAGTTCGCCTAATTAAAATCCGGAGTGTAGTAGCGCTTTTGCATGTTCTCGAAATATCGTTATAGCTGAAAAGGTAAAACATATGAATATAATACAACATAACATATGTAGAGTGATAATGTAGTGATGGACATGCCTCGAATAATTTTTAGAGTAATATTAAAATAATATACGAGTAGTGCTAGGGGGTATGAATATAAGAATCAGGTAACAGGTTGACAGGATATTAGATCAGTTATTAGATAGCGGATAGCAGATAGCAGATAGCAGATATCAGATGGCAGATAGCAGATGGTAGATCGTTATATTTAACAATTATTTAAAATACAAAATCGCTAAGCAGTTATACAGTTAAACAGTTATTGAAATTCAATGATTAAATAGTCCCTAACCACTATTAACAATAGTGATACAAATTTATTTGCTATGTCTATATTAAACTGTGGCGACCCCGTATTGTCGCATCAGCATTCTTCTGATTTATGGTCTCTGAGACCAACAAGTTGGAGAGCATGAAGACATTCAAGACTCCCATTGATTTTGGATGCTGTTGAGGCAAGAAGCATGCCAAAGCTGACTGCCTGCCAATTGCTGGGTAATCTTTCATACCTAGTGTGGCCACTATAGTTTCATATGTGACTGGTCCGGGCATTTTTGGTATCTTCAGAAGTATTGTGGCAACGACCTCCGGGAAAGATATGGCAACTCTCCCTCATGTTACATTCATATTCTTCCCTGCTGCACTCTTCTTTATCTTTAATGTTGTGCACAGGGATGTAATCCTGTCTTTCACATCATTCCCAAGAGTGGCGTCCTTGAGCCTGTCAACATTGTTTCCTCTAACAAGAAAGCAGAAAGCAAGGAATCCCACATCTTCTATCTTCACTTTTGCTTTAATGTGCTCCCATAGTGCTGGTAGAAATATCAATAGACAGGTTGAAACCAGCATTTTTGTTAAAAGAACAGGATGATAACTTTAACGCTAGTAAAAACGTACAAAGTAGGACATCGTGCAAGGACGCGGATGTGCCGAAAACGCCATCAGCGGTTCCAAAGCAAGCGCCTTTAGTTCGTACCACACGCAGCGGTAGAGTCGTAAAAACGCCAGTCAGATTTTTAGTCGATGAATAGTATAAGTAGGGACAGTATTTCACTTGTGCGGATAGGTTGCCTACATGACTACATGATACTGGTTAAGTAAAATTATAATAACATATTATATATTAAATAATATCACCTTTTCTCTTCTTTATTCCACCGATATTAGCGGTAGTAGTCCTCGCACCATCATATTTCAGGATCTTATCCGTTTTTCATACGGCATTGTAACGATGGAGGTCGGTTTGTGGTGGTGGTGGTGGTGGAGAGGTTGGAGTCACCTCATCATCATCCCACTGCTCCGGGTTGTTGTTGTTGGGATAGTGTGACTGTCGAGTATCATCAATGCGTCTCAACAGATCTTCACACTCCCTTAGGTTTCAGAATTGACATCACCCCATATTACTGTTAGAATGTAAACCAGTTCACAATCAGTCATTCCTTCAATAAATAAAGAGCGTAATAATTTACCGAGTTCTGTGGTGAGGGTGGGAAATGGTTTGCAGTAGTAAGTTTGTTTCAAATGCACGCACCCACTTTTACACTGCATGTGGAAGGCTTGCAAGTCTTCAGAATCATCACTTTCGAATGATGACTTAGAGCACACTAGTTCATTAGGCTTTTGGATATGTGTGCGCGTTTTCGCGCATCTTTTGAATCATTTTTGTCCCTTCTCTAAGTAGATTGTATATTCGATCTCTTTAAATTAGACTTTGAAGTGTACCAATTGGCCTCCGGTTTTGACGGTAATTTTTTGTAGCTTCTCAATGTTATTTAGTGGCCATTGTGAGATGCCATTTCGTCCCTACAAATGAAGGATGCTCGTATTTCATAATTATATAAAGAGAGTTACCGCATCGACTTCTATGATTGAATGGAATACAGTCTCTTAATATAAAAATGTGATGAGGTCACCGAGCGGTCCCATCACCTACGTACCGCTTGAACCCACCGAAAACGAGGATGAGATTTTCAGTAGCAGCATCAGCTCAGGGATCAATTTTGATAAGTTCAACAACATTGCAGTCTGATACTGGTTAAATAAAATTATAATAACATTATTTGGTTGCATCGTATTCGATCTTGGGCTTCTTTGCCGCATCATCATTCTTCTGATTTATGGTTTCTGAGACCAACAAGTTGGAGAGCATGAAGACATTCAAGACTCCCATTGATTTTGGATGCGGTTGAGGCAAGAAGCATGCCAAAGCTGACTGCCTGCCAATTGCTGGGTAATCTTTCATACCTAGTGTGGCCACTATAGTTTCATATGTGACTGGTCCGGGCATTTTTGGTATCTTCAGAAGTATTGTGGCAACGACCTCCGGGAAAGATATGGCAACTCTCCCTCATGTTACATTCATATTCTTCCCTGCTGCACTCTTCTTTATCTTTAATGTTGTGCACAGGGATGTAATCCTGTCTTTCACATCATTCCCAAGAGTGGCGTCCTTGAGCCTGTCAACATTGTTTCCTCTAACAAGAAAGCAGAAAGCAAGGAATCCCACATCTTCTATCTTCACTTTTGCTTTAATGTGCTCCCATAGTGCTGGTAGAAATATCAATAAACAGGTTGAAACCAGCATTTTTGTTAAAAGAACAGGATGATAACTTTAACGCTAGTAAAAACGTACAAAGTAGGACATCGTGCAAGGACGCGGATGTGCCGAAAACGCCATCAGCGGTTCCAACGCAAGCGCCTTTAGTTCGTACCACACGCAGCGGTAGAGTCGTAAAAACGCCAGTCAGATTTTTAGTCGATGAATAGTATAAGTAGGGACAGTATATCACTTGTGCGGATAGATTGCCTACATGACTACATGATACTGGTTAACTAAAATTATAATAACATATTATATATTAAATAATATCACCTTTTCTCTTCTTTATTCCACCGATATTAGCGGTAGTAGTCCTCGCACCATCATATTTCAGGATCTTATCCGTTTTTCATACGGCATTGTAACGATGGAGGTCGGTTTGTGGTGGTGGTGGTGGAGAGGTTGGAGTCACCTCATCATCATCCCACTGCTCCGGGTTGTTGTTGTTGGGATAGTGTGACTGTCGAGTATCATCAATACGTCTCAACAGATCTTCACACTCCCTTAGTTTTTTATTAAGTAAATGTTGTAAAAACCGCCTTTGTCCTTCAACGCGGACCTCTTCAACATTCACTCTATATAGTGACATGGTGGTTGGGAATAACTCAGCGAACTATAAGTCGCAAGCCCCACCGCGGTTCTTAAATAGCATCAGCTTCAAATACACACAAAAACAAGTATGCATACCTACGCACACAACGATACCCGGTTATCATTCCCATAGGAGCACTGACTGTGTAAAATCTTCCCGGAAACCCCATCCATAACAACAAATAAAATAACCATTAATATTATTTGTCTGTTACCATTTCTCGTTTAAACAATTGAGTCAATTTTATCTTGAATGAAACTATCCCGCGACCAACTCTGTTTCATTGTCACCTCACTTTGTGAAACATTCTCTTTGGATATTTCCAACCGCACCACATTGATATCTTCATCTGTAGAAAAGGGCGGCACTTTTGTCACCTCAGATTGTCGCACCCAAAAGTTCCTGTCAGTAGGGTAAAATGGTCTGTTCTGGGACAAAGTGGATTTTTTGGGACAAAGGAGATTTCAGTGTCAGTCGCAAGTGTCCTAGAAAAGTCCTTTGTCCCAGAAAAGACCTAAGGTGAATATATGCAATGGTGGTAACAGTGTCCTAAAAATCCGCTATGGTCGTGGGAGAGAGCGGTCTGGTGTGATGATGCCGTGAGGGATGTCGTGTGCAATGTCGTGACGGATGTCGTGTGCGATGTCGTGAGGGATGCCGTGGGGGATGTCGTGTGTGTTGTAGAAGGGAGCCGTGTGCGTAGGAGGCGTCGTGTGCGCCGAGGGGCGCGGTGGTGGTGTGTGCCGCAGGGGGGTCGTGAGGGGCGCGTTGGCTGTGTGTGTGTGTGTGTGTGACGGTTGTGGGAAAACTGGAGTTGAAATAAAACTGTGTGAATCAAAGTACATGAGTGATTTATTCAATTATGAGAATGCTTAATTACATTTTTATCATATAATGACCACATGGTAATGTGTTTATGCAATCATTGGTAATAAACCTCTTGTCATCTAAGCCGTACAATGTTTTTTCCTCCTGACTTGGGTGTATAATTTATGTTTATCGCTTACAATGGTATAAGTGTTATCATAAAATGTGTTGGTCATGTCTACACATGTCCGGTAGTTATCGAATTGATTTTTTCTAACACAAGCGGCTGTCACACATTTACTTTTTTTGACACATGTATGTTCGTCACCATCCAGTGTGTATGCATACATTTTGGCTCTCAAGCCGATAAATTCGGTAATGATACGGCCTTGACACTCATCCTTCATTACACCAACGATTTCTTCTTGTTCACATTCGGGAAGCCATGAATGTTGTCATGGGGAAAATCAGATGTATCATATTTCTGTTCCAAATCGGGCTTAATGTCTTCGAAGACATTGTCAGTTTTTATTTCATAAATAAAAGAGTCTGTATCGGTGTAAAGTAGACATAATTTATCACCATATTTCGGCTGCATGTAATTATAGTGAAAGTCATACATTAATGTTTTTGATAGCTCAAAAATAGTCAATCCCACGTAGGTTGGTTTATTGTATGTTACTATAATCGGATTCAATTGAACTGCAACCAAGTCTGGAGAGAAAAATATACAGCTGTGGAAGTTTGGTCTGGAAATATATCGCTGGAGCCCATTATATAATGGTTTTGAGAAAGTTTCAGTGTCCTCCCAATGGTTGTTTAGGGAATTACTTAATTGGGAGGTAAATATGAAGGTCAAAGGTATGCATGGTCATCGAATTGTGTCCCTACAGTACTACATTATAATTTAAATTTACATTCGCCATGTTTTCTTCAATAAAGGAAGAAATGTCTTGCCAACACACATAAAAGTACGTAATATTCAAATGAGTAATCATCTCTGACATACAAGGTTGTTAGGTAATTATTCATACTTGTAATCAAAAGATTACTGGGCATATCATTTACCCAATAGTGAAAAAAATCATTTGCATCCAAGTGGTTTAACATTAACTTCTTAAAATCTTTCGCATCAGCAATAGCAAGTGACATTTTTTCTGCAAATAAAAAAATTAAATAGCTAATTGACACGCTTACCAATAACACTAAGGAGAACACAACACTTCACTCAGAAAAGGCAACATCGAAAGTTGCCCCTTTTCGACCTTTCACTATCATGTGCACTTTGCCACTATTTAACACTTGCAACTCCTGCTCGCCCATATCCTTAAATCGCCCCGGGAGGGAGACATGGCCAATGCCATGCAGCACCACAACGATGACTGGATCGAACTTGGAGTCCATCCTCTTGCATGACTCCACAAGCAGGGGGGTGTTGATTGGAAGCTCCTTCATGAGAGCCCAGTTGGTGTAACCACTCACAATCGGTTAAGAGCTGACATTTTTTCAAGTAAAATTTGAAATAACTTACAAAAAGATTTGTAGCGGTGTTCACCGGTGTATATAATATGTTAAGAGAGGTAGAGAGATTTTCCTCATCATGATGATTCATGTGAAGGGAGGGGATAAACACTACACTTGTTCCTATGTGTCTTTAAAACATAAGGGTGATTGTGGAGACGCTGGTTCTATGGTGGTGGTGGTGGTGGTGTCTCAATCCCACTCTTCCTCGGTAGTGGCTGCCATTGACTCTTGTGAACGCTTCATTTTGTAGAGTGCTAATAGCTTCCTCAAGCGCGGGTTTTGGAGCTCTTCCGGCGCTGTTGCACCCAGCCGCACCTCCTCCTCCTTATGCTGGTGCTTCTCCTCTTTAGGTGTGATGCTCACATCTACACCACATTTCAGATTGGTGCTGATGCTGATAGTGATTTCGATTTTTGACATGATTATTTGCTCGAATGCTAACACTGAACTGAATGGTCTAATGCGATAAGACAAACGAGTCCTAGTATTGTCCCAGAAACGAGAAGGGAGGGGATTTATTACTTTTCCTGTTTTGAACCATACTCATAAATCTATATCACTTCCTGTTTTTGCAATAGGCTATCCGACTCCTTAACTCCTCCACTCCTCCTCACTCCTCATGTTCTGTATCAGCATATGGTTCGGTATCCGAGTTTCAATTTCTTTCAACACTCAATTTCTTTCAACACATTCTTTCAATTTCTTTTTCTGCTTCTTCATATGATACAATTTTTGTCCTTTTAACAGTGCAACTAGATTTAAGCCAGTTTTCTTGTGGATAATTTTCATCATTTCTTTTCAATTTTTCCGGGTATTTTCTAGGCCACAACAAAATCCCATTATCCTCCCAAGTATCCGGAATACTGGATAAAACTGATCTCCCTTTTTCCTTTGTTTGTACAATTTTATACGGCATGGCTGAAATCATGAAATAAAAAATATGAGAAACGTAATTAAAAATATTTAGTAGGTAGGTAGGTACCTAACCTACTAGTAACAATGGCAACGCACGAAATATGACTGTTGTTAGGAGAATGTAATGTATATTAACCTTTACCTATTACATATATCAAGATTTGTTAAAATACGTTTTTTTTAAGCGATCCTATTAAATCTCCACAGTACATCCGCTTCCTGCGCGCGTCAGTCGCCGACTGGCTGGTAGGCATGGGTAGTTCACGAATGAATGATTCAATTGAAGTATATCAGTTCCTATCACTCTTTCGTTCACTAGTTCAGTTCAAATTCATATACTTCAATACTTCAGTAGTTCAGTTCGTGAATCCTATCGTTTACCTACTTACTCACTTCGAGAATGATGCGATGCCAAGTGTCCCGAGTGTCCCCACCCGAAACAGAACCGAATGTAGCCGAGGGCGAACTAAAACGTGGACTTGGCGGCGAGCGCTCGCACAACATCGGAATGACTACTCGCACTTACGCACTGCAGTGATATTTCGTTTCATTCGTACAATGGCTAGTACTAAGGAAACAAATGGCAAGAGAAATGAAGCTCCTACTCAACGTACATTGCTCGGTATACTTCTTCACTAAAAAATACAGGATCTTATCTTTGATATTAGCATGCAATGAATATCTAATAATTATATTTCACGCATTCCGGGCACATTGTTAGGTCATGTTTCCAGAAATTTAAATTGGCGAAATTTTCAAATTGACATGATTTCTAATGCAAGCACTTTAGCACTTTTTGGTAAATTTTTTTGTTAGTCCTAAGCTTGATCAAGTATAAAGGGAAATTTGTGATTGTACCAATAAAGCCTATTTTAAATAGGAAAAAGTCATAACGCTAGTTACTGATACTATTAGTTCATTTATGAATCAATTTTACTATTTGATCGTAATTCAAGCATAAGATTGAGTTTACTGACTTAACTTCACATATCATATCATAAATAAATTACGACATTCGGTTTAGTAGTTCCGTAAAAGAAACATGAACGACTGAAGGACTGATCTGATACGAAATACGAAGTAGAAATTGATAGATGGATCTGTTGAGCTACTGAACTAAATTGAACTAGTGAACTAAATGAGTGATATACTTCACAATGAACGAAAGATGCATATCAATCTTTTCTTTTTGATGACACATTTTGCGCATGACTACTGGCTGGACGGTTCTGGTTGGTTGGTGGTTGGCCGACTGGCTACTCCTACGCAAGCGCTGCGCACGGTCTGGCACCGTCGCGTTTAATAGTCATTGTGTAGGTGTACGACACGATTGGCTCAACTACCCTACTTGCAAGGCTGGCACTTCACTTGGCTCAATATTCGGAAAATATCACGCTTCATCTCTTTTGTTTCATAGGTATAATATACATAATAAAATATGCAGCACAAATATTTGGCAAATACGGCCAAGTGAAGTCAGGTAAACGTCCCTGTGCTCGACAGTGTCCCAATAGTTGCCATCTTGAATGTTATGTCATTAGCAATAGAGGTGACAGCATGATGTCAACTATTAGGCATTAGCGTGTCGAGCACAGGGACGTTTACCTTACCAGCCTAAAGCGCCTGAAGTCACGATGCTATATTAAATCTATCAAGTAGGTACCTACCTACATATGCATACCTACCCGAATGTTAACTGCTCTATTTAATATTGACACTAACTCACATTAATTTAAAATTAAAAAAAAGGGACAAGCACATAATGTAAAGTAATACCTACAGTCCGCGCGTGAGCTCTGAGGAATCAGCTGTGTAGGTACATTGAGCGCATTGTTTTGCGATGATGGAGGAGAGACGGGTTAAATGAAACACGCTATCTGACGATTAAAGTAGAACTCTTTTATTCATTAGATGATGTATGGCTTATATAGTCTTAACTGTAATTAGGCTACACGTGGTTAGGTGGGGAGGTCCCCACGTGTAAGGTGTCTTATTACGACCTGTTACATGAGATGGTTGTTATTGTTGGACATCTGAGACTTTATCCCATATTTGGGATACCTTTCCTTATATGGTACCGACAAGGTGATACCTGATACTTATTATCTAATTACATTTACCTATACCTACTACATCTCCTTCCCATGGAAAGAAAAAAAATATATGTGTTTAACATTTTTGTTTTTTCTTTAACAATATCTAAGTTATTCAATATATAATTTTGTTCATTCCTATGAATAAGTTTTACTTTTCCATTTTCCAACATTTCAACATTCGGATTTTAAATCTCTTAATACTATAAAATGGACCTGAAAATACACTTGTCACTTTTTCTATTTTCATTTTAACTAATATTTTATCATTAGGCTTATATACTACTTGTCTATTATTAATTTTTTTCCCATAAGCTGTCTTTCTACCATGTTTATTTTCTTTCTTTTTCTTTATTACATGTTGAAAAATATCAAAATTGTAAAAATGTAGTATTATGTTTACAAGAGTAAAAAAAATAACAAAACATTACGTTTAAAAGAATACCTTTAACGTGTTAATAAAACAATTTAAAATTACTGATGAACAGCTTTTGAAAGCTATGTAGGTATGTATGCATTTAGTTGTTAATTTAATTTCTAAATAACCAAAAAAAAAAATTAATTTAAAAAAAATATTACGGAATTATAACAAAAACTTGATACAAAAAAACTATATACCTGTCTTGCAAGTATCCCTATTAATAACATTTAAAACAATTCTGTATCTAGTATGGGCGTGTGACCTAGTGACCTAATCCTTTTTAAATTACAAATGCTATTTCATGAAATGTGTTTACATACTAATATAATAGTAAATTATCCTAAAAGATACATCGATTTAATATGTTTCAGTACATACTATTTTAATATACTAACATTAACAAAAAAAAATTAAAATACACTGTTACATTCTTATTTTGCTAGGTACCTAGAGTTAATTTTCTTTTTTTTTTTTTAATGCTATTGCTACTGTTTTTTTTTTTTTAATTATACTTAGTATTCTTATTATTATTATTATTTTTATCTATTTTCTATCAAATATATTTTTAAATGTTGTAACTCACTGCTTAGAGTTTTCGCGCATACCTAAATAAAGTGATGGCCTATTTGTCGAATTTCTTATTACACACGTGGTTATTTATTAACAATACCGTTATTTATTTTATTACGTGCAACTATTATTATTTCATTATTTATTTGTTTCTCTTTGTTTAATATATTTCATTTTTACTTATTTGCCCGTATTTATTCTATACCTCTATTTTATCCATATATATTTCTCTTTGTCATTTGGAACCTCTTTATTCTTATTTTTTCTTTATCGTATACCTTCATGGTTTGTCTTATTAGTATTGTACATTTAATGACGTCATTATTCATAAGATACCATTTCCTTTAACAAAGGCGCGTCGCGTCATTTGCCCTGGGGAATTATGGTCTCTGAGGTTTCCATATACCTTCATTCATTGTGCATTATCATTATTACTTACTTGAAGACGTCTGCAAAGGTACACTGCACAATATTTTCATGGTCGGCCGACCTTATCATTTGTATATTTATATTATTCATCTATTAAGGATACAAGGAATCATTATAAGTGCGCGCACACATTATTACTATCCCTATTTGAGGGTATATTCAGGCAGGTCTTTTAACACTTCATTACTTTCTATAATCAATATCCATTCCATGTGTCCAAGGACCTTTACGACAGCCACCTGGCGTATCGTAGTTATATCCAAGGATTCCCATGCCTGCCTTGTATCCTGTGTACCTTGCTGATAAAAGGCATACTTCGCACAACAGTACCTCTTCGAGAACTGTTAATAACGAAAGCCTTTTCTTTTAGGGTTCCGTTGACATGATGTCATTGAGGACCCTTTATAGTGTAAATGTACATACTTTATAATATATTCTCCTAGTCTTTTATTTCAGAGGCATTTTATTTATTTTATGTATATTGGCATTTAGTATTTGTTGGTTGGTTGTCTTCCCGTACTGACGTAAGCCGTTTCTTGCCGTAAAACTGCTAAAATCCAAATAAGAATTTCAATAGCTCTTAGGTGATCAGGCTAATTGCTCATCGAAATACTTATCTGTTTTTTTTTTTTTTCAACCTTATGTATTATTATTATTTTTCTTATGCACTGTTTACTATCCTTCTTATATTTATCTTATTTGTCCCTAACATACTACGTATCTTTTTTTTTTTTTTTCATTTATTAACATTGGTTGCCAACTGTAAGCCTGTATGCATCCTCGCTTGTTTTTTGTTTTTTTTTTTTTTTTTATTAATGGTCTCGATTATTTCCCCAAATGTATATCTTTCCTCTTTGATTATGTTGACCTGCAACCGCTTACTATAAGTAGTTTTACCGTTATGTATTTACTATTATATTCTTTTAATATATCTATTCTTTATGTTTTTATCAAATTGAGTAAATAAATTTTCTGAGAGTATATTATTTTGGGATATTCTAAATTTATGATGTAAGTATTCATTTTCGTGAAATTGTGTTTCCCGCGTCATTTCCTCTAATGGTTAAAATATGCTCTATTATTTTATTTATGCGTTGCACTTACTTGTTTTATTATTTATTATTATTATTATTTGTTTTGTTTATTAATTATTGTCCTTTACATATATATATGCCAATTACTATTATGTTGAAATCTAGGCCTTGAAAATTAATTATGAAATATTTGTTTATTATTACTATTTTATTTATTTACTTTTTTGGATTGTGGTAACCCGTTATTTTTGTTTTTACTTTTATTTTCGAGGCTCTTTATGCGTTAAAAAAAATGTTTTTAATTAATTAAACATATAGTCCGGGTTTTTGGTGTTATTTAACAATTATATTTAGCATTAGGGTAGGTATTTTATGATAATTATTCCACAAAAAAAATATTGAATGCCAAAAGAAATTTCCTCCCAGTCAACAATTGGTTTAACGTTAATATGTAATTTACATTAGTAATAACTAAAAGATTTGAATAATACTATGGCGATTTGATTATGGTAATGACTTGCGTTACTTGTCATCTATGCTAGTTTTTTTTTCAATTTTTTTTTTTTATGCATTGAGACGTCTAGTAGTATTTATTTTTGAGTTGTATAGTGGTGTTTAGTGATTTCGCTAAATAATTTGGGAAAAGGTAAAGATTTATTTACTTTTTTATTTTCCTCATACTATTAAGTAGGCAGTTTTCCCTTCATGTTGTCATTTGTATCTGACATTGGTATCTGGTATTATTTAAATTTTAGTTCGATTCGACATAACTAGCTGAAATTTGGTTTACATTTGTTACCGAGTTATCGAGTCGAGTGAGTTTGAGATGTGTGAGAGTTGAGTTGATTGTATTGTTATTTGTAATTATAAGTTACCCTATATCGTTTTTTGTCTTGTAGTGACTCGACGTGTTTTACTTGTACGTTTACATATTGATTTTCCAAAAGAAACAAATCAAATACTGTTTACACTTTACAATTCGGTGTCGTAAGGTGCTAAAAAAAAAATATGTTTTCCTTCAATTTTGAATACTTTGTTTTTTAACTGGCTTTTCATAACACGAGATAATTATTTTTGCTTGACATTAGATTGACTTTCGTAGAAGAAAATTTTTTTTTTTCCTTTCATAACTTATTTTATTATTATTATAATTGGTATTTTTCATTGTCTAGGATTGTTATTTTATGCCGATTTACGCAAGGATTATTTAATTGACAACATCTAGCGGCGCTATACAGTTTAGTGGATTAAATAGTTACATCATAGTTGGTTATTTATTATTATTTCTTCACTAAAACCCGTAGTTATTCTTGTTAGTTTTTGTTCTGGACATATTCGTATGTATTATTGTAAATATATAACATTTTATTTTTAGTTTTCATGCATATCTAGAGGCGTATTTATGTTTTCTAATTCTTCCATCATGTAATTTGCACTTTTAATTCAAATAGGCACTTGAAATATTAAAGTTGATTATGGGTAAGTATATTTATTTTCCCATTAAATTCACTAAACGCTATGATTATAATGTCTTATACCTTATATTCTAATATTTACCATCGGTGCTCCTCGCTGAGTTCGAATGCCATTACACTTTTATCACTTCAACACTGAAAGTTCCCTTCTATACTGCATTACCACTCCTCATAGGTGGTGTCTGTGCCTCCCCCAAGTTCTTTCTACCTCTGTCGGTTGCGACGTATCTCCTGGCCCATTCCTTGTCCTTGCCGATATGGGCGTGGCTGTCGTGGCCATGGTGCTACCCTCGCGACTCGAGTGGCTTCTTCTTGTAGCACACCGCGCGGCTGTCGCAGTGGCGTAATCGGCGCGGCCGGTGGCAATGTTACCACTCTTCGTCCAGCTGGTTGTCTCGCAAAATATGGTTGTCTTGTTGCAGCAGCAGCTGCTTGCCTATGAGCTGCAATGAGTGGCGTGGGCGTCTGTGGTCGGTCGGTGTGCTCCTCGACGGGGCTTCTTGACAAACTTACTTCGATGTTCACAGTTTTCTCCACGATTCTCTCGCCTCCGTCCCGAGATACCGTCACTTGGATACTCCTGTATCCCCTGGTCCCCTGTAACTGGATGCCCTCGCCTTGGACCGTTACTTGAATACTTGCCATGGCTTATATGTTTATTCCCGTTGTGCTAGTTCTAGCGTGGACTGTGCACTGACCATAGCACGGCGGTAGGTGCCGAACACTTACGTATTTGGTGTGAATTTGACACTATATGGCCGGCTGTCGCCGGTTACCGGAGCTTCAAGTAATGCGCCCGCATACCTTAAATGGTACCGCGACGCACTGGCAGGATCGCCATGCGATGATGGAGGAGAGACGGGTTAAATGAAACACGCTATCTGACGATTAAAGTAGAACTCTTTTATTCATTAGATGATGTATGGCTTATATAGTCTTAACTGTAATTAGGCTACACGTGGTTAGGTGGGGAGGTCCCCACGTGTAAGGTGTCTTATTACGACCTGTTACATGAGATGGTTGTTATTGTTGGACATCTGAGACTTTATCCCATATTTGGGATACCTTTCCTTATATGGTACCGACAAGGTGATACCTGATACTTATTATCTAATTACATTTACCTATACCTACTACAAGTCGCTACAGACAGATACATTCATCGCTTGGATAATGATCATATATTGCGAAAACGTTTATATACCTTAAATTGCATACCATTAAGTTTTATCAAAAACGTTTGTAGAACACTTGTACAACATATTTTTGCTAGTTGGGTTCTTAACTCCTTAACTCCTTTTGGAGCCATTTTAATGTTTATAAACCAATCACCACGCATTATATTATAGCAGGGTGACCTTTTCTCCTCACCCCACTCTCGATGTAGCTGCAATTTCTCCTCTAAATTGAAATAATGTAGACAACCTTCACAATAATATTTTTTCCATGGATTTCCTTGTCTCGAAGTTAACAATCGTGCCTTGTGTGAGAATTTTCATAGAACAACAAGTTATAATGCTTAGTTTTGTTTTTTTTTTGTGTGAAATGTACAATGGTACAATTATTTGATTGGTGAATTTTCTATCAATACTGTACACATTGATGCGTACATCATTGTTATTTTCAAACTTTTTGATATCTTTCAATTTTGTGGGAAATTAAACACCCTCCCAGTTCAAACAATCTTGATATTGTTTATATCTGCTTACTCTATGGGGATTCTCATCCTGGGGGTAAAGAGCAGCGAGTACTGACTCACTATTTTTAACGTTGACACAGGCTTTTTTATGTGTAATCCAATCAGGCAATGGAATGTATGTTGAAGCCTTTAGTGGAGAATACTTACACTAATAGATGCAAAAAAACTTTAATACATTAATAGATGCAAAAAAGGAGCCAATCGCTGGATGTTTCTATGGCCAAGAATTGCAAAAAGTTAAGAATCCTGACATTTACCTCATTGAAAAAGTTTTAAAGAAGAGAGGAAATAAAGTTTATTTGAAATGGTTAGGTTTGAATGACAAAAGCTGGATTGATAAAACCAAGTGTAATAATAAAAAAAATTCAAAGCTAAATTTGTCTTGTCTTATTCACCCATAACCATTGTAAATGATACGAAATTAAACCACATTTTAATATAAAATATTGTTTTATTTATGCAGTCACCACCAAAAGAGAAAAGTACACATACAAAATTGCAATTGCAGTACAGTCATCACACATATTTAAATTCGCTAAAAGCATCACAATAACAAGTGCTATATTAAACAATTTTTTAAAATACAAAACCGCTACGCAGTTATACAGTTAAACAGTTATTGAATTGGTGGTGGGGTATTAGGGGTGGCCTACACCCGGCGGTTGGTCGTCAGTAACCATCGTTACGCGTCGCTCCATTGGGGTGGCCACCCCCACAGGCCCCCACCCGCTGATGATATATGGTACCAAATCCTGGTTGGTGGTGGTTACGACAAGTGACCGCCCGCCAGAAAGGGTGCTCCACTGCACCCTTCTAGAGCCACCTCTTCCAACTCCTGTGGGGGTCCCATTCCTCCACTGATGATGGTGATGGAGGTCGGTTTGTGGTGGTGAAACAATTGAGTAAATTTTATCATGAATTGAATTCATGAATTTCCTAGAGAAAGATGATTTGCAAAAAAATGTTTCCTAATAAAACAATCATCAACAAAACACATTTATTAATTAATAATATGGAAAATAATACTCTTCAAAACTTTCTTATTAAAAAGGACACACTCACAGGATTGATGTGAAGTTAGGCATGTTTTAGTCATCTAAAACAGCACGCAGACAAAGTCGCAGGGCTGAAGTTTACTTCACATATTTAAAAAAAAAACAATAATTAATATTAATCCACCAATTAAAATTTATATCCAATTAATATCAATCTACCAATTAAAATTTATATTCCATTAACATCCCGATATTCCTGTCTGAATGCTGGGGATATCTTGGACCGAGTATCGTACAAATGTTTCCATACTTCAGGAACTTGGCATCAAGCAGCGTCTATCTGCTCTCGTACAATCACGCATACTCAAGTTCTTCGGACACGTGTCGAGGCGGAATAGTGATTCCATTGAGCGCCTAGTTGTTCAGGGGAGAGTGAAGGGCACGAGACCACGTGGTAGATCACCAATGCGATGGACTGACCAGATAAAATCTGCTCTGGGCAAACCATTGCATGAATGTACCAGAAGTGCTGCGAACCGGACGAGATGGCGAGACATCGTTAGGCGGGCGACAGCAGCCCCCAAGCCTCCCTCATGATGACCACGACCGCTCTGACAAGAGCGAAACGAAGAAGAAGAAGAAGAAGATTCCTGTTTACCGTGAATATAGCTTTGTCTCGTAACGAATGGAATATTTTCACATATTGTATCCTCAAACTTTAACAATTTATCCTGTTCAGACTCTGCCCATTGAATTACATTATCTAATGTTTTTTTATAAGTAAAGCAGTCCTTACTTAAGTTAACACCACTATCTTTATTTTTATCACTTTCAACAGTATTATCGTCCTCAATGTTAACGTGTGACGGAGGTGGAGTAGTGGGAGATTTCTTATTCACTAGAAGTGAAAACTCAACCCCCACATCATCCCGTACAACTTGAACATAACTATCGCTTGACCATGATGACTGCTTCACAGTAACCTCCCGTCAACCGCGCAGCTGAGACTTTTCATGTGAAATTTCTATACGCAAAACTCTTATATCTTCCTCTGGTGAACACATCGGCACTTGCGTTATCTCACTCTGCTTCACCCAAACATTTCTATCTGGTTCCACCACACCTTTTGGTGCTATCAGTAGTTTTATAAACCACTCTCCTCGCATAACACCATCCGTTTTATCCAACACCAACGCTTTTGTCAAAAACCACTCGCTCGCTGAAGTACATTGAGGGTGATAATAATCACGCATCTCAGGCGATAATGTCACATTCTTTTTTTCACCCCCATCGTATGACTCAATAGTCAACAATATTGACAACGGCAACAAGTTTGACAAAAACATTTCACCAAATCCGCTCGCTTTCTAGTTAGAACTCACAACATCGCTCAGCCTCACACTCATTTATACTCTATCCACTCAGTACGCTCCCCACAAAACACCCGACACAGTTTTAGTATATATATATATATGCTACTGAAATTATATGCCAACTGTCCATGTCGCCAGCAAGTTTGTTTGAAATGCATGCTTTATACTTTACACCGCATGGGGAAGGCTTGCAAGACTGCAGAATCATCGCTTTTGAATGATGACTCAGAGCACGCTAGTTCATTAGGCTTTTAGGTATGAGTGCGAGTTTTCGCACATCTAATGAATCATTTTTGTCCCTTCTATAATTAAATATATTCGAACTCTCCAAAGTACACTTTGAAGTGTACCAATTGGCCTCCTGTTTAGTAATACACGGACTGCATCGTTTGCTGCGGTTGCACATTGTCGCCACGAGGTACAGTCTGAGGCAGGGTTTTGACGTTCTCGCGTATCCAGTTCCGCACACGACTTACAACGTGCGCGTAAGGCGTACTTTAGAACCACAAGTAGAATCATGCCGGCAACTATGACTCCAATTACGACATAGTTCAATTTTGTATCTACGTGATTGGATACCGTGTGGACTGAGCAAACGGTTTATCTTTTGACCTTTACAATACTATTGGTAATTATTGCCATTCAGATATTAATAGTAGATTGCCGTTGTCGTTATAGAAGATGGCCAATTCGTTTCTTTTCGTGAGATGGTAAAGTCACAAAGAAATTCGCACAAACTTCTAATAAGCCTTATTTTGGGTTATCGAATAATAATATTATCAGACTATAGTTTTCTGCAT
This sequence comes from Apotomis betuletana, assembly GCA_932273695.1. NCBI lineage: Eukaryota > Metazoa > Arthropoda > Insecta > Lepidoptera > Tortricidae > Apotomis > Apotomis betuletana. The sequence goes on from OW026312.1 coordinate 18,550,464, forward strand.
TGATATTGATAATGGACAAAGAGTGAAATATTGTATGGTAACAAAAAAAAGTATTGTTCAAGCGAGATAACACTGGAATGTAATTGCTGTTGAATGTATGGGACAATTTTCGGTAATGAAATCCATACAGTTTTGGCCATTTTATACAGAGCAAAATCTGCCACGCAGAATGTGCCAGTTCGGCCAGTTTCATTGGTACAATGCACAACAATAAAACCCATATGGAGTTTATTCACCTCAGCTGCTTGATTAGCTCTTGTTAGAGATGCGCAGAATGTGTCACTAAAGTGAAAAGAGTGATATGTGTCTTTAGCTCACCGAGATATGTATCACTCATTTAGCTCATTTAGGTCAGTAGATCTTTAGACTATAATATCGTTCACGAATCACGAGTGACCAGAGAACTAGAGATGTCGATGAATTAGATTCACGGCAACATGAAGGAGCGAGTAATACTGAGATGATAGATGATATACTGAGCTACTTGAATCTTCAATGAGCGAAAGAGTTAGTGAGCTAAACCAAATGATATAGCTCGTTTGAATCACTCACTCGCGAGCTACACATCTCTAGCTCTTGTACGCATGTGGTTCACTTTAAGAACGAATTGGTAAAATTTAGCCACATCATTGGGAACGTTGCGCTCTGACCAGTCATTAATTCATTATATACAAAGTGACAGATTTGTCGTGCCCTGTTCAAATCCATGAATTAATTGTAACTCTGTCACAACAAAATTAACAAATGCTTTAGTCTGAACTGTTTTCATTTTGTGCTGCCCAGCTTGGAGAACACTATTTTCTTCTTTACACCAGTACCGATAACATTGAGTCTTACTAGTTCCTGTGAAATCTATAAGCATCACTATAATGTAAATGCGTTCCTTCTACAGAATACTGTAAAAATCTTCCAGTGTATTCGCCGTTGGACTTTGCGTGCTTATAATTTTTTTTCTGTCTTCAAATCCATCCACGTAATTCACATCGTAATTCAATCTCTGATATCAGATTTCTCAAAAGTTTTACTCGTGCCGACTTCTTGGTTGCTTGTTATCTGCTGATATTCGTTCTTCACGATGCTCATAAAATTTGGTTGACTTGCTATTGTGCATATTTATCATTTAATTCAAAGTATTTTAAGAAAAATCTGTATTTCCAATTATTATATGTGAACATGGAGTGATTTAAAGAACTCAGAATATTAGTGACAATCCAAGCAAAGTAAAGGTAGGTAAGCTGTCACGGTCACGTCGTGCGAAGTGAGGTATTATTGTGAATGCGGTAGTTGCAAATTGAAATAAAATGAAATATGAGTTACATAGAAAACATTTATTAACACTGAAACATCAACACAGATTTTTCGAAACACCGAATATCGTCGTTTTTTTGAGGAAAATATTTTTTCCACGCATTTCTAGTAGGCATGTTTTTACTTGTAGACTTCCACCAGCGCCTCCGCAACCTTCTTCGACCAGTAGTCGTCTCTGGTATTTGAGCTTCCTTTGCTCTTACTTTCACCGCTGGTGCTGCCCAATTTACGGATACCACTGCTGCCGCCATTGCTGAGGCCACTGTTGCCCCATTTTTCACTACTCACTGCCGCTGTCACCGTAGCCGTAATTGTCACTGCTTGTGCTGCCACTGGCGGTTTCTAAAATATTGAAAAAACAGCTGAAATCAATATTTATATCACCCATGGAATTCTCAATGAATGTTGGTATGCAGTCCCAAATACACATTAGCACATAATATTCATATAAATTATCATTGTTGACATAAAATATCGTAATATATGAATTTAATTTATTAATTAACAAATAAGTCGGCATCTCATTCATCCGGTCTTATAAATTCATTATCTGTAATTTGACCACCCTGACCGGACGTTGATAATACGAATTATCAAATTGTTTTTGTTCCAATTCAATTAATATTATTGTCATTACATAAAACAGGAAAATAATACTAATTATGTTGGACGGTTACCCGCATTTTTGTTTCCGCTGTAACGTTTCGCCCGAAAGCTATTTATTCAAAAACTTTTAACATTTCAAAATAATTATAAAACAAACCTAACCTAACCTAATGGGTTCTATAAAACGATGCTTATAAAATCCTGAAAATATTATGGGTTTCAGGAAAAATAGCTTTCGGGCAAATGAAAATTCGGCGAAACGATACAGCGGGGAAACAGTGTTTCGAAGTTGCGATAGGTTACCATGTTGGACTACACAATACACAATTGTATTTAAAATTTCGACTTGAAGTAGGTACACTTCTAGTCAGCAGCGCTGTATTCATGAGCAAGTCTCTCACCCGCAAACAATGTGTGGCTTTAGCACCAACCGCATTTAACATCGATCGATCTAGTTGAGAAGATGTTTTTTTTAGAAAAAATATAAAAACGTACAAACCCAGAAGGATGAATAGATACACACACGCAGAGCGCTCAATTGATGAAGTAAGTATGTAACAATACAGGTAAAACCATGACAATGTTTCATTTCATTCACTTTTTGAAAAACTTACATTCTTGTTATGGTGGTGGTGATGGTGATGGTGGTGGTGGGGTATTAGGGGCGTCCTACACCCGGTGATTGGTTGTGGGTAACCGTTGTTACATTTCGCTTCATTGGGGTGCTAACCCCCACAGGCCCCCACCCGCTGACGATGGATGGCACCACCTCCTGGGTTGGCGGTGGTTACTATGAGCGACTGCCCGCCTGAAAGGGTGCTCCATTGCACCCTTCTAGTACCACCTCTCCCAACCCCCAGGGGGTCCCATTACCCCACCGATGATGCTGAAGGAGGTCGGCCTGTGGTGGTGGTGGAAAGGTCGGAGCCAACTCCACCTCACCATCATCCCACTGCTCATTGACCTCTGGAGGATGGTTAACATCGGGATAGTGTGGCTGCTGACTCGCGTCTATGGGCCTCAGCAGGTCTTTAGATTCCCGTAGTTTTTGGTCAGTAAATATTGTAGCAAAACCGTCCACATTTACTCTGTATAACGACATGGTGGTTAGAAATAAATCGGAGAGTAGTAATAAGTCGTAAGTCCCACCGCGGTCCTTAAATAGCATCAGCTTCAAATACACACAAAAACAACTATGCATACGCACACAACGATACCCGGTTATCATTCCAATAGGAGCACGGAGTGTGCGAGAACTTCCCGGAAACCCAACCGATAATACTTGTCAAACATTGTTACTTAAAATGGTATTTCCTTAAAGGATTGATGCAAAGTTATACATGTTTTAGAAATCAACTGTACACAGACAAAGTCTCAGGGCAGAAGTTTACTTCATATATTTTCGGCTTTTAACGGTTGGTGAGGCATGTTTTAAAACAAAACAACACAACCGTCCTTCATTAACCAATTAAAATTTACATTCAATTACCAGCCTGATATTCCTGTTTACCGTGAATATAGCTCTACCTCTTATGACGACCCCAGACAGGCTTAACTTTTGATGAAATATGTGGCTACAACATTGCCGACTATATCCCGGCAATACAAAAAACATTTTAATGCAGCAATATGGCTGGAAAATGTATATCTCGGCAATATTTCTGCAGCAGTATATGGCTCATTATTTTGTATTTACATTGGCTACATATATGGCTAGTATGGCTACAATGACTGACAAACTCTTTGCTCAGTCTTTGCGTATGTTCTCAGACTTCTAAATTTTTTGTACGCCTCATCACTCGTTATAGGTATCAAATTTTTGGGCAACATCTGCCCACCCATCTTTCATAGCATTCCTGTCTTTTTAGTTTCCGCATTCCACATTCCACAATTGAGGGTACAAATGCACTTCATGTAGCATGAAAAAGGGACGCACTTATGCCGTATAGCGAATAGCGAGTGTGGCGGAGTACCTAGTGTTTATGGGAGATTTCTTATTCACTCGAAATGAAAACTCAACCCGGACATCATCCTTTAAAATTTGAACATAACTATCGCTTGACCATGACTGCTTCACAGTAACCTCCCGTCTACCACGCTGCCGAGACTTTTCATATGAAATTTCTATACGCAAAACACTTATATATTCCTTTGGCAAGCACATCGGCACACGTGTTTACTCACTCTGTCTCACCCAGACATTCCTATCCGGTTCCATCACGCCTTTTGGCGCCATCAGTAATATTATAAATCACTATCCTCGCATAACACTATCCGGTTTGGTGTTGGTGTTGGTGTCGGTTGCTGATGTTGAGTGAGAGGTCCTCGGCAATGCCACCGCTTTGTGTACTTAATCAGTCGATCCTGGGTACTTAGCCACCCCTATTAGGATGCTCATTATATTCGGCATTAAAAACATTTTCTAAACGTCTTAACTCTCTAATGAGGTTAACAACATAAATAACATCAAAGCCGACACCTATCCGGCTTCATCGCGCCTTTTGAAATCATGCATGCATGCAAGCAAAATATTTCTCAGACTTCTCTGACTGTACTTATTTTTAATTTGTTTGTAAGAAAAATCGGTACTTCGGTAAGATGATGTACGACCAGTATTTATTATAAAAGGTGACGTTATATCATCTGTAGCCCTATCGATGATGCCGTCTAAATTTTTCATTTTATTTCCTTCCTCTATGATGTGTTCCACGCTGTAGAATAATCCACTGGTATCTTGAAGGTTTTATTTCTCTGCCCAATTAAACCTTTTACCTGTGTCCATATCAGTTCAATTGGGTTTAACTCGTTATGCTAGGGTGGAATATGTAATACCGTTATTTCTCTATTTCGACAGTTCATCGATGAACATTGTTTTATATCTAGATATATTTGTGACATTTCACAAAGAGAACTAACAGGATTATATCAAAAAATATTGGAACAATACAGACGATATATACGGTACACATTGGGTGGACAATAAATCAAATAAAACAATACAATTAGAACAATACATTATATTATTGACGACGCACAGCATAACAACATAATTACACAGGAGAAAGTGTGTACAAAGCGGCAAAACATAGATCACAATTATATATTTCCCGGTACGCCATGGGACGCTGCAGGGAAAACACATAATCCACAACAGAAACAGCTTTAAAATTATGCAGACATTCGCTTCACACAATCAGCACAATAAGGCTTCCATGGACGCTGATGGTTTAAAATATAAAATTTTGTAGAAATACGCAAGCAGGTTACTTTTAACAAATCCAGTGCAGAATAAAAATCTGCGACAGCAAGATCTTCCGAAACAATTGTCTCTTCTTGATCCAACATTTTAGAAATAATAATACGGGACGGAACACGACGAGACAATGAATCAGACATGTTACTTTGACTTAACAAATTGTCAAGATAACAAGATGGGATACCAAACCGCCTTATAAAACACCTAGATCGGGTTTATACAGGTGGTTTCACTTCCACGCAGTGGAAGAATCCACTGGTATCTTGAAGGTTTTATTTCTCTGCCCAATTAAACCTTTTGCCTGTGTCCATATCAGTTCAATTGGGTTTAACTCGCAATGCTAGGGTGGAAGATGTAATACCGTTATTTCTCTTAATTTCGTTAGTTCATCGATGAACATTGTTTTATATCTAGCCCAATCTATTTGTGGTATAAGGTCAGCTTTTATTTCTTTTTCGTCGTAATCGTCTTTTCTCCATTGCATGATGGGTAGATGTGACGCGAATGGTACGGTGCGTTGTCCATGACTACCACGGAACCAGTAGGTATTTTATTGAATATTTTTTCAAACCATTTCTCAAAGTTATGAGCACCCATTTCTCCGTGGTAATCTCCTTATCTTAGGTTTTTGCTTCGGATATCCGGTAGCCTTAATTCTAACCTTAAACCCAAGAAGTGGTGAAGAGATTGTTTGCACCCAACACGACCAGGACCTACGAGGAAAGAGCAAAGGAGGTGGGGATTCGTGTATAAAAGGCGTGCGCACAAGAGTAGAGTCCACAGTCAGTCGGAAATTTCAAGTGTGATACAAGTAAAGTGAATTGTAAAAATAAAAATATTGTGTAAAAATGGCTTTAACGCAATTTAAAATGCAAGTTATAAATGCTCTAATTGAAAATAAATTAGATGAATATGTAAGTAGAAAATGTTGGATAAGTCATAAAAGTGGAGGAATTGTAAGATACTGTATAAATATTGGACCTTGGGATAAAATTCCAATGCCAACTGTAGAAGAGGCACTTGAAAAATTTAAAAATTTAAAAGAACTACCCAATTTTACATACAAATCAATAGAAGTGTTGCAAGAGGAAAATGACGAAGAACATAAAAAAATATGGGAAGTGCAAATTCGCTATGTAAGGAAAGAAAACGAGGCGGAAAAACCACTGTATATAAATTGAAACACACAAACACACACACAGGTAATAAATATTGCATTCAAAAAAAATTTAACATAATAATTAAATGTGATTTTGACAGTAATATTTGTTACAGACGGAGAACAAGGGAAATGAAACTATTTAAAAGGCAAAAAAAACAGGTAACAATATTTTATTCAAATTGTAAAATTGATATATACGCATCGTGTATATATAATAATAATTTGGGATAATGTTTGTTACAGAATGGAAATACAAAAAGACAAGAGACAATAAGGAGACGAGTGTCATATATAATATTGATTACAAGCGTTATTATTAAAATAACATATATTTTATATCAAGTTGTGTCATGTGTAATCATGTAACGTCTTGTAATAAACATGTAACAAGTTTTAAATAAAAAACAATTGGCAAAGCAAGATAAATAATTTATTTAAAAATGGCAAAACAGAATACATATCACAATACAGAATACATTTATTTGATATGAGATTAAATAACGATGAATGATTATTACACATTGTCGAAAAATAAGAAATATACAATAATTATCCCATGGGAATTACGCAAAAGAAATGAACATTAACACAATAATTATCCCATGGGAATTACGACATAATTTTTAGGTAAAAATCGACTTTCGTTCAAAGTGACATCCAATTGCAAGCGACACATAACATTATCAATAGGAATATGAAAATTTAAACGCAACTGTTGGGAGTATTCGTCATCAGACTCTAGATCCGATTCAAACACAAAAAGTGCATGGATATTAAAAGGCGGAGGATCGTCTTGATTGTCATTGGAGTTATCAGACTCTAGATCCGATTCAAACACCAAGCTTTCATGGATATTAAAAGGCGGAGGATCGTCTTGATTATCATTGGAGTCATCAGACTCTAGATCCGATTCAAACACCAAGCTTTCATGGATATTAAAAGGCGGAGGATCGTCTTGATTATCATTGGAGTTATCGTCCTCTACATCCGATTCAAACAGCAAGCTTTCATGGATATTAAAAGGCGGAGGATCGTCTTGATTATCATTGGAGTTATCGTCCTCTACATCCGATTCAAACAGCAAGCTTTCATGGATATTAAAAGGCGGAGGATCGTCTTGATTATCATTGGAGTTTAATAAATCAACTAAATCAACATCTGAATCGTCAGAAGATTCCAACATGGCGGCGAGGCGTTGACGAGACATATTGAATATCTAAGTACAAAATATAACACAATAAAAAACAATTCGCAAAGCAATATAAGATATTTTAATTTTAATTAATTATTTACATGAAATACAATACAATAGATTATTGGAATACACACATAAACAATTAATAATTGATAACATGGGCTATATTAGTAATAGCTTCTTTTGATGTGCGTATATATATCTTGATGTCCCGTTAGATGCGACGTAGGTGGTGCACTGGCTAATGAGCACATGGCTTTTGATTCCTAGGCCATGTCGTACCTTGTCACAGTGAACGTCAATATGACAGCCGCTTGAAATCTCATATCATTGTCATTTTGACAAGGTTCTATAGTGGCCTAGAAATCAAATTGGTTGACTGTACCTTGTATTTGACTTAAGCCACAGCGGGGCTAGCAATTTGCCGCGACTTCGCTTGTCACGTGACTCGTGCCTGTCATGCTCGTACGGTATTGACAGAAAAGTGATAGGTAGTATTATCTTAGGAATATTTTGAAAAGTCCATACATATCATCGCATTATGCCGAAAATCGCGATCTGGCGAACATTATTCTAAATAGACCAAAGAGTCGCATAATGCCGACTTTCGTTCTCACCAATGTTTTTGTTATTTGTTTTGCCTACAAAATGTAGAATCAAAAACAAAACACTAATTGTATGAACATAATAAGGATTTTATTTGATGAATTCTAGTAGTAAATAATTAAATAAATCATATTTTTAAGGCTAACCAGTAACCAAACACTCCTTCCCAATTAACACAAAATTATACTTCAATTACCAACAAAGTCAACGTTTTAATGCATTATTAACCTTGAGAATGATTAAAAAACAAGTGTTATACTTATCCTCATTAAAAAAAACGAACTTTGCTTAGTCTACGTAAACAAACCCCCATTTCAAGGTGTTGATCAAGAAAATCCTGAACATTTTTTTTTATGCGATCATTTGTAATTTTTTCTTTTTTAATTTGTTTTTTAGTTTTCGGGAAATGGATCTGGCTCTTTCGTATATCGTGATCGTATTTTATGCTTTCATTTTTTATACTTTTAATGAACGGGAATAAGTTTGGCTTTTTCCGTTTAATTATTTTATTTAGGCGTGAATGCCAGCCCTCCACTGCATTTATAGTACGGTGAGGATTATCAAAGCAGCTTACAGCATGAATTAATTTCGGATCCATCCACTGTTTTAGAAAGTAGTTTACGAAGTCGTTCCAGCCCTCTACATTAGACAGAATCTCAAACTGTATACTGAGGAAACCCTCAGGCATCAAAGTTGCTGGTAAATGTGCCAGTGCTACAAAAAGAGCAATTGTTTTATTATTAAACAAATGCAACTGCTTAGCCTTTTTGTGAAGAGCTTGGGCATAATGAAAAAAACATCCTTTTATGTTTGCGGTAGGGAATGTGATTTGAAGGGCATTCATCGCCGCCATTTCATAATCTGTTTGAAATATTTCTGGATTCATATCCGGAATGCGGGATTTTATCATTCCAAAGAGCCTTTCATATGTATATTGCTCTTTATTAGGTAATAGACAATATATTAATGGAGTAATGTGAGCCGTAGTTAGCCCGTGAACGGTGTACAGCTGTTTGAAAGGTGGCGGTACACTTTTAAATGTCCCATCCGCAAAGAAATGTCTCACATTTTTTATTGTTTCTCGAGCCTCTGTACTACAGAATATTAAAATTTTATCTGCGCTGCCATCGTCACAAAGCAAGAAGTCTTTATTTAAGCTTTCACTTAAGACGACATCTTCCAATTTTTTGAAAACTGTCGCGTGTACATTAAGATGCGACTTTCTGGCTCTGTAAAGTGAATCTTTTACCGATTCATAATTTGGCAATATATCATCGTATTCAGGATCGGATTTGTATGGAACCACACGCGTTCATATATTTGGGGTATGGGACCCAAGTCATCGCAAACGGCTTGTTTTAAATTCGCCTTAATCACCGCCACTTTGTAGGCATAGAAATCAGGTTGGCATGTATGGTCACTTATTCTTGTAATAGTTTCGTCATCTTCCATCCAAGTGACGGATCCTGAGCATCGTCTATTAGTGCATCGCCAAATGCTAGAACCATTTTTATTTGATTTTTGGCGTGTGTGACTATGTCCGTTTCTCCACAATGACCAGGAACCCTGTTACAAACATATGTATGCTTATAACGGTTGGCATTTTATCGATCGTCTATAGGAGTGGTAGATGTCAATATCCCTCGATAAAATGCAACCACAATAAGCCGGATTGATTTGATAATAATTATAATTAAAAGAATTAACCAGATACTATTGTAATCAAGTTAAACGCCGAAAAGAATAGCTACATAATATACGTACCTTGGTATTTTTTATTAACACGATGTCACTGTTAGTGATGTATTTTACATAGTTATTATTCATTTTATTCGGTAAATAATAACTGTACCCAATCTTAAATAGATACTGTTATTAAACGACATAAGTCATCGTACCATACATGACGTTCTTATTTTATTTTATGTAATATGATTAACCTTCTTGCACTTACCAAGGAGATAAGCTATGATTTTAAATAAAGACATATGTAATGTATACTTAAATTATATCGCGATATTAGTAGGTACTTACTTTAAAAATAGTCCAATTTTAAGACCTTTTCAACACGACTGTATTAAATTAGGCATCATGATATTCCCGAAATTATTTTTCATAAAATATAGCAAAATGCTATACGACAGTAACAAAAACGAAAAAGTAGGCATAGTGCGACTACGTGTTTGGAGGTTTTCTGAAACAGACGTTATGCTACTAATTGTATGAAAATGTAAAAAAGTCAACCAAGGCCGATAGTAGGCATCTCGCTACTAAATCCATAAAAATATGAATTTTGAATTTTATGAAGTACTACGGAACCAGCCAAACGATAAAGTTAATACGACCTAGCTCAAATATATCCAACCTCACCGCTTTGGAAGTAAAAGTACGTGAAATGGAGAATTTTATAAGACAAGACGTTGCTATGACATTTTTTTCAAACAGAAATGTCATAACAAAGCTAAATTGTAAATTAGTGATTTTATAGAATAAATCGTTACTATTATAATAAGAAAAAGGCCGAGAGAAAAATGATGTAAGTAGCAGCTTGCGTCAAATCGATTTTTCAGTGAGCTAGAGTTTAATAATGACAACTCGCGCTGCCATCAGTTCAAAATTCAGTTTTCTCGTGCCTCTCAACTAAAGAGGATCTCGAAATTGGTCTGTGCAAGGCCAAGCTTTGGCCCAGCAAGCAGCTCTCTTCACTTGCGCCAGGTCCCCGCCTACCACTACCGATGGTGCGGATGGTGGTTGGTAGTTGATGCTGACCTGCCACTGTATCAGCATCTCTCTTGCCCTGGGTCTTCTCGGCCAGGGCTTCTGCAGATCCTATCCCGTGCGACGCGCCTGCGGCGCCGCGCCCGCATGCGGCGGAGTCGCGCGGATCGCTCCTCAACCGTCTCCGCCGCGCGGCGCCGCCTCTCATTACGTGTCATCCTGCGGAGCCGCAATCTGCGCTCCGCAGGAGACTCAGAGGCAAGGCGCCGCGCCTCACGTTCCGCCTTGCGGCGGCGGCGGCGCTCTATGCACTCAGGCGTCGCGTCAGAAGTCGAAGCAATAACAGCACTGATGCTGCTCCCCGCCAAGCGCTCCGGGTCGGTGATCACATACACGCCGCATTGGACGTTACCCATGTGTCCTTCGACGCTAGTAAATATCGCTTCTCTTCCTTCTTTAATGATTATTGTAGGATCCAAAAATGTTATGTTGTTAGCCTTTCCATACACGTGGATTAATTGTTGTACCTGCTGAAGATACACTTCCATTATACTTTCGCTCTCAATACTTCTCCTTGCGCTCTCCTTTGAATCCTCTTATTCAAGCAGTTATTTGCGGACCGTTTTGCTATCACGACGATGACGATGAGTCCCGTAACAAGTATGATACAGATTATATATTTACACGAGTAATTCCCCCCGCTATCGTCGTGTTTTGTTCTATTAAATTAGTACCTCCGATTTGCGTATATATATCTAATACGGTGAATAGAGACTAAAGTACTATGTGTGAACTTACAAACGGTCCGGTAGTTTTGAATTTTTGATATGTTGTCTAGGATGGTTAGGCAGTGTTATAATGCAAAATGCACAATTCCCCCCCTCCGCGCCCGCCGCCATATTGAAAAAACCGGCACTTTCTTCATATTTTTGCTCAACTCTTCCTTTAAGAGCATTTTAGCTAGAAGAAAGCTTCAACAATGTTATAGAGAGTTAAATTTACTACATTCTCCATTTTATATTTTTTTTCTAGGACAGATAGTTACGGAGATATCCACATTTAAAAAAACGTAAAAAAACGCAATTTCCTACTGAAAAACAAACTTCTGGATTATATCTTCGTTTACTCTCTATAACATTGTCGAAGCTTTCTTCTAGCTAAAATGCTCCTAAAGGAAGATATGAGCAAAAATATGAAGAGAGTGCCGCTGAAATAAATTCTATTAACCTACTATCTTATTATTAGTACGCGTAATATACGACAAAAACAAACACTCGTACTTAAAAACAGCCCGATACACATAGTCTACACTATTTACAAACACTACCAAAAATTTCACACGACCCTCGAATGTTCTCGATGATATTCAAAACCGCTGTCAACTATATGTCGTTCGATATCACTATTATAGCACTGTAATAACACCAACGCACGACAACCGCTATTTTTTCAAAAACCGACGCTATCCAAAGGTCGTCACAAACACCACTATATCGCCACAACGCCACTTGCGCGGCTAAAACTACGTAACTAGATAACTGCACAATATACCGTACACTATATACACAACAACATTACACTTAATAAACAACACTATACAATATTTACACTTTCTTAACACTAAACACCATTTATTTACACACAATGCGAACTATTGCATCATACCGGTCTTCTAACACGTTTGGCGCCAATGTAACGTTTCTTTGCTACTGAGATACTTACTCTAGTCTATCTAGATTCTGAGGGGGGATCCTAGGTGCCCTGAGGGGTATGATGCAGTAGTTAGGAATAAAACAAATGATTACGAACTATACACTATAATCAGAACTTGTACAACGGGTAGCACGGCACTTTAAAATGGCGATGTAACGAGGCGAAGCTGTGTGAGACGCGAATAACGAGGAGACCGCGTTTCGGTTCGGGCTTACTGGACAGGTCTCTGCTGCAGCTGAAGATGCGGCACCCGAGTAGACGGGGGAGAACGCCGCTAAGGCGGGCACCGATGCACTTCGGGCTCTGTGACCTTCGGGCTCCGTGGACTGTCGACCGGGATATTAGGGCTCCGCTAGTCTGACGGCCGGAACGCCTCACGTGGTACGTTAGTGTTCGCCGCCTTACCAGGCTACGATGTAGGGCTCCAGTGACTTGTCATCCAAGCCTGGACGTGCGCGTGCGTTACTCTTTGCAGCGCCGTCGCGGACTGACTCGACCAAAATCGCCACCGTGTTTTTCTGCGCATCTCCGATCGCGTCTCTCTCGTTCTCGCTCGCTCTCGTGCGCCTCTCGCTCGTGCCTGAACGTACATATTGATGCAGCAGTCGGCGCCGGAGTGTGTCGCGTTCTCACGGCAGATGGCGTTACTATTAACGTACATACTACATTATTTAAAAGAATACATTGTACGACACTCCTTTATTTGTGGCTGTAAACACGTCAATGTCATACATTTAAAGTATTATCATCGCTTTCTTAGATTAGGTATTTAAATTACTCCGTTTTAACCATGAAAGTAAGTGAAGGATATGCAGTAGCAGACAGTCGCAATCTACCGCAAGTCGACAACATAATGTTGTTGGAGTACATGCGAAAAAGCGACAGTTTCAATGTCGCTGAAATCCGGGGAGCCAAAATCCTGATGTCTTCCAGAGATTCCTATGTAGACACAGCTGTAGGCTATGTAGAGGTGAAAAGAGAAGGCCCTGTTTGCTTCGTGAGGTGTAGGGTTACACCGGAGCACAGAGTAAAATCCAAAATGTATTCTGTGCTTGCAACCAACCATAAATGAAGCGGAAGACATAATTGTAGAAGTGGAGTGTAAAGATTGTGCTGCTAGTTCGGGAGGGTGCAAACATGGCATTTGTTTTCTGATGTGGCTTATTAAGAGAGCTGATGAGCCATCAGTTACATCAGTGACATGCTACTGGACTCGGCCTAAGCTATCGGAAGCAGTCTCAAAAGATAAATTTATTTTAGCTAAAGAGATTGGAAAACGTACCGTTTTGCCATCCCCGCAGAGCTCGGCTAATTTATCTTCATTCTTGGCTGAATGTAAAAAGAGAAAACTTTCCGATTCTCTTATTACAAACTACAACCAAGAAAAAAATACTCTAGATAAATACAGCATATTTGATCTGATGTTAGATTTCAATTCCAAACGTAATACATGTGGTGTAACCATGGACAATTTTAAATCATATGCAGAACAAATCATAACACCTCAAATCAAAAAAGATATAGAAGAAAAAACCCGAGAGCAAGCCAATAGTAAGCTGTGGCACACATTGCGACAGGGAAGAATAACTGCTTCGAAAATATTTGAAGCCACAAAGTGCAGTACTGATGGTGTTTTGGTACAAACCATTCTTGGTGGCTACAAAGTGCCCGAGACAAACGCAATAAAAAGAGGTAAACGCTTAGAAGCACAAGTCCTACAAAAATTAAAGACAGATATGAATATCAGCATTCGAAAATGTGGTTTTTTGTTGATAACGCCATTTATAGGTGCTTCACCAGATGGATTGTGTGAAGATTTTTCAATTGAGGTCAAGTGCCCTCAAAGCAATAAGTCCATGAAGAACTATGTGAAAGACAACCAAATCGCAGATAAATTTAAAGCCCAGATCCAAATCCAAATGCACGCTACAGGGTGCAAAAAAGCATTATTTTGCGTGGCTGACCCAATGTTCGAAACAAACAAAGTCTACTACAAATATTGGCTGTATTATTGTAGACTTTATATTGCAAATTTATTAACAAAGGCAGAGTTATTTTGGAAAATGTATATTTTTGATAAAATGTTAAAAAGTGTAAAATTTTAGAAAATATACATTATACAAACTATGTTGTAGCATATGTGGGTAGTTATAAATATGATTTTGGATGTGTCATCGGTCAACCCTCAGTCTGTTTCCGAAGATTACACGCCATAGTCACGTACTTGCTATTTTATTCAGAGTCCCGTAGTTTTCCTAAAATAGTACATTGGCGACGAGTTATTTCCACGCGTAATTGTGTTGTTTACGGTAAATCATAATTGTGAAGTGGTATTATGGGCCCCCACTCCACAATTCAGACTCACTCTGTGCTTGATCCCACATCCCATTTGTGAGTTGTCTTTATCCACTCTATTGCAGAACTCCCTGCTGTCTTCCATTGAGATGTGAGTTCTGGTCCTTCTGTAGATACTTTACTTTGTATCACATTAAGGGACTTGCTTATGGTGATTCGCTCATCCTCACTGACCACAGAAGATTTGTAAGCATTTGTTACAAACAGTTCAGCTTGCTTTGCTCTATCTACCTTTGGTAGTTTCCCATATGCGGCATCTTTTATAGAGATGACTTCTGAGGTCTTAAGAGTTGAAACTATGAATAGTGCTATGGCAAACGTCTTGTGTTCATCCTTTAAGTTCTTTGGCACCACAGATATTCCAACTTGAGCTCTTGCTAGTGCTGGGAACTCAGCGTCAATTGCCTGCAGATCTTCGAAAGGTACTGGCAGCTTGGGGTTGTGCAAGCACAATATATTGCATGCAATATCAGGGAAGCAAGCTACTAGCCTTGACAGGGTGACTGCAGAAGGATCTCCTCCTGCCTGCTCTTTCAGCTTCAGCTTTCTTTTAAGCACGCCTATTTCCTTCTTATATTCAGGGTCAGGTAACGACTTCAGAGCCTTGCTCAGTTTGTTTCCCCTCCTCAATGCAAAATGAACTATTTTTATCAAGTCTGCCATAGTTGCATTCTTCCTTATTTCTGACCTCATGAGGATGGCATCAAAGCCAGCATAAGCTATGGTAGTGACTGCCCATGCTTCAGCACTTTCCTTAGTGTTCAGGCAAAAGTTGTAAACTTCCTGGAAGTAACTACCTGTTGCAACCAGCTTGTCCAATGCCTTTAATTTTTGCAAGAAAGTTTCTCTAAGCTTTACTGTTTCAGCTGAGAACTTTGGTTCTACTGCTGTGCCAGTATCAGCTTCATTGCTTCCACCAGGCCTTTCTTCATCATCCGAGCCAGCCATGCTCTCTTGTGGAGTATAGAACTCTTGCTCCAAAGGCTCTTTGCTCACAATTGCTCCAAAAACTTCAACTTTTAATTCTTCTCTTTTCTTGTGAAATAACTTAGAAAACTTTTCTAACTCTTCATTAAGATTTTCCTCAGATGAACTAGGACTAGTTACTCTTTCTATTAATAGCTCTATCTCCTCTAAATCTGATTTACTTAGCTCAAAACTGTCAGAATCTGACTCCGAACAACCGCTCACACTTGACATAAAAATCTAAATCTATTGTGATAATTTGTATTTATTGATTTGTTTTAATTAATTTAGAATAGACGTCTTTGTGTGAGAAAAAAAACACTTTTTCCACGCGAAATAAAAATGTTCGCTACAAAGACTTTTTTAGTTGTAACAAACAAACTTAGTTAAGTATTTAGTGGTGGAGGGATTGTAGCATATGTGGGTAGTTATAAATATGATTTTGGATGTGTCATCGGTCAACCCTCAGTCTGTTTCCGAAGATTACACGCCATAGTCACGTACTTGCTATTTTATTCAGAGTCCCGTAGTTTTCCTAAAATAGTACATATGTATTGCTTTCGTTTCATTTATGTCTTGATTTCAAAGTTAAAGTATTATAGCTGAAATTATTTCTGCTCCGTCATATGCGAAGTTTGTGTCCTGACAAATACTTGTTACCTAAGCGGTTAAAGCGTTGTAGTGGCTCAGACATGCCTACACATTTCTTAAAATGTCTACTTTATCCAAAACGTTTTTTTTTATATAGTAAAACTACTGTGCTTATAATCTGGTCTTCCTACATTGTCATGCAGTCTTAATGACATGTACATTATTTCGAAGAAAAAACGACTACCTGAGTTGAAATCCGGCCCTGTCCAAGTGCATTGTAATGACGGTCTCAATGTCTCAGCTATGTATTGTATTATTGACATTTGCATTCCACAGTTTATATATACTGGTACTCTGTCGGTGGTCAAAACTCTTAAAAAAATGCGTGAGAATAATTGTAGCTGTTTTACTGTTTAGGGAAGAAATTAACTAAGATCTTAACTTTAACAATTATCTTTAATTAGTACTAAAAATGATTTTACACGGACTTAAAACAATAAAACATACAAAAATTATTTAAAATCGAAATAGGTGTTCACGAGCGCACACCTGACGATTTGTTCGACAAGTTTCACAAAAGCATTTTTTCATAGTAGCGAATTTTCAAATCGCGTATTTTCATGGTCGCAAATTTAATTATTCGGTCTTTTTTTATGTACCGAATTTTCATAAAGCGTTTTATAAGGTTCGCGTTTAATTTTTTCTCTTATTTTACCGGTAGATTTTTTTATCAATCGCATATATTTGTAGTCTATTTTTTATCCATTCTCGATTTTTCACACGTTGATATTTTAATATTAGCGTATTATAATACCTATACAGAATGGCCTAAAAAAAGTGCGTTCTTTTTAAGGAAAGTTTAAATTTCAGTGGCTTTTGTTTTGTATGGCCATCCAATCCCGACAGTTCAAGCCACTGCATTCCTAAGAAAAACTAAGAAGAAGTCAAATAAAAAAATATGCAGGGTGTTCAAAATCGACTTTAACTTGTGTAAAAGATAAAAGAAAGCAATAACTAACAGGTCGCTTGCCAACAGCCTTTGGCTAATAGACCTCTCGAACGACTTCCACGTCGCCCTCCCCGTCGACGAGCTTGCCTACCGCGCTCATTAGTGGGTAAGACTGCGGCCCCTTCAATGCATCCACCTCTGCCACCACTCGTGCGCCCCCCCCTTCTTCTAGCGTTTGGACCTCCTCTCGTGCGTAGGTACACTTATTAAGTGCAACAAAACAAAAGTGCAAATAAAATCATGCGTACAAACAATATAATAATAAAAGATGCTACATTGTTGTTTGATAGTAAATTCAAATTCAAACTCTTTATTTCGGACTTGAATCCATATATTTGTTAAAGAAAAATAAATACAATTATTTTAAATTAACATGCAAGTCAAGAAAAACTTATGAAGTTCAGGCCGAAACACAACGAAATATACGTAAAAATCATAAAAAACACGGACGTTCGTTGTGGACAAACACTACCACACAACCGCACACTTTTCATTTTCCGCATATTTACGAGGGGTTAGTAGATTAGTAGTAAACCACATAATATGATGTCCAGTTAGAATTTGAACCTTATCACACTCATTATTATCATGCGACTTGGCCCAGGTTTCTTGGAAAATAAAACGCATATGAACCCGCGGATGCACCCAGTTTGAAATAACTTGTGTAGGTACTAACTAAACTAAGCTAATAAAATTCAAGTAGCATTTATTATAACTTAAATAATATAAAAACCAAACATATTTTACTTAAATAAACTAAAAGTACATTAAAATGCGATATGCCGAGTCGTTTCATTGAACACAATAAAAAAACTCATTTATGGAGTAGGTCAAAACCAGCCCTTTCTTAACTTTTCATAGGAAAGTACAATAATTCTTGGAGCATTATTTAATTCTACTTCAGACTTAATCAAATTTTATGTAACTTAATTTTTGAATACACTGTTCGATAGTTATGTCGCCTTATAAATAATCGTTCACTATGGATTCGATTTTCTAATCCATCAATGTATATTTCCGGCATCTTCTACGATAGTTTTCAATATTCATGCTTGTTTGAAGAATATTGAAATCAATTTTTTTCGCTTCGTCTTTTAAAGCTTCTGCCTAATCTCTATTAGGAGAAACAATTTTGGGTTTTTCTTTATTTTTTTATTGAATCGGCTGTGCCACCCCTCTACTATTACGTTATTTGTGCGGTGGCGTTGTCTTTAGCATGATATCAAATTGATATTATTTATTGTAATCACAGCTTAGACAAATAGTCATTAAAAATATTTATATTATCAATCATCGGGGTCTGACTTCTAACGCTCATCCATGCTTCATGGATTTTCGTATCTGGGAAATGAGCGACTGCCACGCATTTTAAACTTCATACCGTCCTGCGTTTTGTTACATAGAGAGTTATTTTTAATATTTTTATGAAACAATAGTTTATCAATTAACGTTTTGCAAAATAACTGATTTTTAAAACGATTTATTCGTGAAGTGAACATTTTTTAAATGAAACTTTGTCTTTCAATATGTTTATAAAGCGTCAAAGTTACTAAATGTATATTTGTCGAGTAATTATTTGTAAAATAAGCATTTTAAGGAATGACAGGTTTGTGAAATGAATAGTTTGTGAATCGTTGTTTGTTAAGTGATTATCGGTAAAAAGTTGTTTAGCAAATGATGATAAACCGAGGCGACGGGTACGGGCGCCGCGGGCGAGGCGCGTCCACACCAACCGCGCTGTGTGGACGCGGGCTACTCAAGTTCACTCTTCCGTTCGTGTCGTACTGTTCGTCCAAGCGGCATTGTGTTTTGTTTGTTAGCTGGTTGTGGTTGTGTCCTGTCTTGTAGTCGTGTTGAGAACCATTTTGCCTCCAGTTGTGTGATAATGATTTAATGGCTAGTTGTGCGATAAGCACGTAGTGTTTTCCTTCTGTGGAATAATATTCGTTGTATATTGTTATCGCTTCCGTCGTGTGGAATAATAATTGTTAACGCTCAGTCGTTAAAATGAGTTATTACAAAGTTTTTAGCACAGTGGTCGCATTTAAACTACGTCGTATTAATTCAGGCATTGGGTAATTTGATTAGTATATCAGCCATTTTTTTTTGGACAATGTTTAATTATATTATGAAGTGCCTATATTGAAGTGTTTATATGTAATTTATTTTTGCTTTGGGTTTTTGTTCCATTTTGTTTCCTGAGCGTTAGTGCCTTGCAGAACTATTTTTAGCTACTGCATAGCTGGTGGTCTCAGTAACCTAAATCTGTTGAAAAGTTAATTGTTCGTTTTATAACTGTCTTCTGAGTTTTGGTATTTAGGTTGAGATGGTGAAATTCCTATGTTTTAATTATGGTTTATTGAATAGAAAGTTTTCTATTCTGGTCTGGTCTGCTGTCTGTTTTTTCGTCGGCCTATTGAACTATTATTGGCTCTATCAAATTATGTCAAAGTTAAATTGTTGTTTCATATGCAATATGGTAGTCTTATTGAATATTTAATATCCAGGGGAAGTTATTTTCTGTGATGGGGTAAATGGTGTACGAATACTAAATGGATTTTAAATATTTCAATATTTATTTTCGAAAGTTAAATTGTCGGCATAATTTCATTGCTTTGCAGCTAACGAGGAAAGTAATACCAAATATGTATATTATTGTTATTTTGTACTGTAATGTGAATATATGATATTGTAAAAAAAACTGGGGTATAATAATAATTTAAATGTTGAAATGTCAGTAGTTCTCTCTGTGGTCTTGTTGCATGATATCTTTGTTGAAATATTCCCTCGATACTGTTCTGGGAATGTTTGAATATTGTTTTGAAAGTGTGAAATTCAGGGGTTGTGGAGGATTAAATAAACATTTTAATTTATTCTTAATATTGAAACTATAATTTTCAAGGTTTTGTCTCCCGTCCTGTGAAAATAATAAGTTATCTATTGAATCTGGTTCTATTTGTTTGGTCTTGAATTGTCTTTGTGATCATCAAATAAATGTAGCACTAATGTCTTACTCGAGTTGAATTTTGAACCCTGTAATAATAACACAAATTGCTTTATTTTATTCTTGGAAAGAAAGTCTACAATAATAGAAGTTGAGATTAAAAATGTTTGTTTAATATTTTTTCTTGTCATGAGTTGCATGTCCACATACTACATCTTGACAGAAATGTATTTGATCCTGCGATTGTTGATACAAATGTGTCTTACATTTTAATATTAATGCGAATTTCTATAATTGTGTTGAAAACAAATTTTTGGTCTAATTGTGTTCTACCATCGAATGCAAATTCCTATTCGTATATCTTTCTGTTGGAAATAAACCTGTGTGTGTGAAATCTTTAGTTATATTTTTTAAGGAAAATAAATAGTAATATTTATTAAAATTTAAAAAATACATGGTAAATTATTTGTGAAACTAATGTTATGGCTGTGGGAGTAAAAAAATAACTAAACAAAATTTATTACAGAAAACAAAAAATCCTCTAATATTAACGGTTTAATACTGTTTTAACAATATTTTGGAATGAGTGTGTGTCTCCAGAATATATAGAGACTGAACGGCTGTGATTGGCTGGTAGCAATATGACGCAATATCTAAGCGGTATGATTGGAGGCGTCTCGACACACAAAATGTGTCATATGTAGAGAACCTACTTAAGATCTATAATTAAGTATAATTAAAATGGTGAGCGCTGCGGCGTGATATGTATTAATAGGAAGCAATATCATATTTTACGTATATAAAGTTAATTTATAAATATGATCCAATTTTGTATACGGTTTTTGTCAAGTTCTAGTAAAGCAACTCCTCGTCTGTAATCGATCGGCAGTCGTACCTTCCTGCCATTTTCGAATTTCTGGCTGTACTGTTGTAAAAATGCATTGTTTTTCGTTTATGGTTTCAATGTGACACTTACAATATGTCAATATACTATTCGCAAATCGTTAATATACCTCAAACGCGTTAGTTGCTTAAGTGCTTTTGGAAGTTTCAGTCATTGGGTTTAATTAATTAAGACAAGTATTAGGTTCAGGTGATTAGATAAAAGTTATGTTTTTTTTTGTGAGAAGATAAAAGTTATGGTGTTTGTTGTTAAGATAATATTCGACCTTTTCAATGTCGAAACTTACAATTTAAAACTCAAAATAATTCATCAGTTATTAAATTATCTTTTTCCCCCAAAACTGCGTAACAATTTGAACACTCAAAACGCCTGTGGTGTGTGATATCCTTTGACGCCTCTTTTCTGCAAAATGTTTATCGGATACATTACATTTTTATCAGCCTATTTCGCCGGTTGGGTTGTCTCGAATTCGGGGCCAGACTAAGGTCAAATGTTATCGTTTCACCTCCCCTCGGCAGCATGGTATATGTTACCATGAACCCGAACTATTTATTGGCTATTTGAGTCTCATCGCGCTACTATTTTCTTAAATCAACGTCACGGTTGAAACGAATGCTCCTCGAAATTTTAATATCTATTTGACCAGAAAAAAGTCTTATCACTTTGACCTATGAATGCTAGCTTAGTCATCAACTCGCAACCCTATTTTTTTGAATAGTGATCTGTGTGTGCATCAAATAAATGTTCGGACTCTCACTCTTATGGAAATGTATTATTTCCCAATTATCCTCAGATTGACTCATGGCGGTAAATACGCGTCATCAATTGTACTATGTTCATATATATAAGGTATTATCTGTTGCGGTTATGTTGTTACAAACATTGTTGGTCACGTCATGAAATCAAGTCATGGTATTCATGCATGCTTATTAATTGACCTAAATAATAAACTATTGACTGTTATTTCTATCATCATCATTTCATATTCATAAGAAGCTTATATCTTGCTCAAAAGAAAACTACTATTATCGCGTTTTATGAAAATAAATTGTTACTTGTATTGTTGGTATTTACAATCTGATGTTGTTTCACATGAAAATATTTTTACGAAAATAATTTACGATAAAACAGGTTAATGGAGGCCCATCGTAAATTCTATATTACAGTCGCTTCATTAACGTGATTGCTACACTGCGCATGCCTACATAAAATTAAAGGTTAAACGTTTTGTAAATTCATAAGATACCTTAATCAGTAATAAACGTATATTGTACGTTAAAGTAAATGAAATACGGGTGTATAGACTTTAATTTCTTTATTTACCAAATTTACGTATTTTATCTTATCTATTCAGTTAATAAATTGAAATCGTTATCCATCAAGTGGGAACGTAATGTAAAAAATAACTCAAGATTTGATCTAAAACTAATCGTAAAGTAGAGTAAGACATTGTTTATAAAACATATCGGTTTAGAGACGAGATGCTTGAGTTTCTCTGTTGTCTGATCTTGAGCACTACTGATAGTGATGGCACTAATATAGCTCCCGTATGTATTAGCTGATATAGGAAGATATCAATCGCACACTAGTTAGCAGTTCTTCCGATACCTGCGTTTCCTTGGACAAAAATTAGACCTGGTAAATTTAAGTTACCACCCAATGCTCCGAAGAAAAAGTATTGATGCTTTTTATTCACGACCAGTAAGAAGTCAAGCAGCACCTTTATTTCAGGGACGCGGTTTTCTGGCCAATCTAAGTATTTGTAGTTGTGTACTGTCCTCAATTCTCCAGTTTGGATATGAGTAATACTTAATACTGTTTCGGTGTAATAGTGCTCCAAATTGATATTTTCTTTCTTTCCTATGAAGTCTTTCAAGATCGTGTTATCTTAATTAGAAGAATAGTACGGATGTTGATTAGTTGTGACTCTTCCTCGGCATTAGTCGTAATCACAATAACACGGGAGTTCTCTTGCCAACCCATGGACCAGAAATTGTGTAAAGAGGTTGCCATCGGCCGCTCTGTCAATATAAATTTATTATTCAAGTTATATCCACTTACATGGCTGTCATTTATGTAGTCCGATGGGCTTGAGTAAACAACACGAGAAATGTCCCAACATGGAAACTGCAAGAACCGATTTTTCTTCTTGTTCATAGGCTTTTGAAAGTCGTCACAAGAGCCGGTTATTGGCACAGCGAGAATGCTGGAGTGCTCACAGAATATTACATCGATGTACTTCGGATGACTAGCTCGTTGCAGAAACTCGGCCGTTCCAGAAAATGTTGATAGATTGGCAACCATGATTGTAAATAAAAAACGAACCCTGGCTTCACAGTACGAAAGTGTGTGACCACAATGATTGGTTTTGTTACACTGAGTGATCTTCGTGGCAATTATCGTAATATGGTCGCTTATCATAAAAATTACTCTCAGAGATATTTGAAGTTAAAGTATGATACTTAAAATAGGTATTATAGTTCGGTATCGAGACATAAAATAGAAAAGTAAAATGCTATCTTTAAACAGTTAATTAGTTTCTACAAAAAATAAGAAAACATGTATAAACTTTAATTCGTTTGTGGTTATTTTGTGACGTTTGAAATAATATGACATAATAATATGAAGGCCTAGAAGGTCATCACCTCCACCATTCAACTGACGGTCTGCATATGTCCCACGTTCAGAGACACTACTATAAAGAGATTAGAAAGTTTATCGTCTTATCTAGGACGAGGAAAGTAGGTAATTATATAAAGAGAGTTACCGCATCTACTTCTTTGATTGGTGGACCACGGCCTCTTCATACAATACAAATATGGTTATGCTTCGATCGGGAAGACAGTTTTACTACAATGAAAAAATATATACTGAAAACCGAATTCTATTTTCTATGCTTGGTTATTTTATTTGGTTGGTCAAGAGAAGGTCTTCATTCGCGTTCCACGCTAGTTGGTACTCCATTGATTTGCTCCAGTTCCTGGTGTCTAGAGATATTCCACGCTGTCCAGGTCGTCAAATGCCTTTTCTTATTTACGCTTTCGCGCGCTTCTCTTTCCCACCGTTTGCGCTGTTCTCTTTCCCGCCGTTTGCGCTGTTCTCTTTCCCGCTGTTTGCGCTGTTCTCTTTCCCGCCGTTCGCGTTGTTCTCTTTCCCGCTGTTTGCGCTGTTCTCTTTCCGGCCGCTCGCGCTCTTCTCTTTCCCGCTGTTCAAGCTCTTCTTTTTCCGGCCGCTCGCGCTCTTCTCTTTCCTGCTATTCGGGCTCGCCCTGCGTGATCATTCCCTGGGACGCTCCGCACCTTCGGTACTAGGTCGTTGTCCTCTAAATCATTTACATATCTCTCATCTTCCTCTTCCTCGTCTTCTGGTTCCTCTTCGTCGTTGAAACCTTTCTCGTCTCCTTCGTTCTCGCCAATCACTTCGGCTTTCTCGAATGCTTTGCTGAACCTAGAAATCTTTTGGTCCATTAGCACGTCGAAGATATTTATTGGTCGTTGTCTTGGTCGCAATTTCGCGACTATATTAATCATTTTTTTGGAACTATGATAGATTCGTATGCAAAAATTAATTCGCCATTGCATAACATTGTCTAGACGTTCCAGTAGCTGTAGTAAAGAAATTTCATCACAGATGCAGTTTTGCAAAATAACGAAGCCCTTCTTAAGCAGTACGGCGACTTTATATGAAAAATTCTTCATTATATGAAAAATGGTTTATCGCGACGGTTTATGGTTTACTATTCGAAAAAACTGTATTGGCGGAATGAAGCATTTCAGTATGTCACATTCAATTTAATGATGCACTTATCGTGCTCTGGAATTATAAACAAATTCGTTACTGCGTGAAGATAATGTTGGGCTTTTCTTAATCGATAACTTGTCTGGAATAATCTTTTTTTTTAATGATATAACGACTTCGTGGTATTCATCTTGAGATCGCGGATCGCACGTGTCCTGGAAAGAATCCTCCGGACGAGGAATCTGGATAATTGCACATCCTCGATTCTTATTTGAAATAGTTCCCCCTTAAACAAAAAGTATTTCTATTAGAATATAAATGAAAAGACTATTAGAAATGTAATAGAAACATGGAATAACAAAAAAAAGCTAATTATTCAACTTGGTAAATGATGAGACGATTTTTGATACTTACCCGTTGTGAGTTATTGCTATTAGATGTGTCCATGTTTATTCTATATTTAAAGATAAATAAAGTACTGCCTGGTCGAGCTCCAGTTACACGATAAGAATTTCAAAGCCGGAGCAATTATAAATATACGTAGTGTGATAAGGATTTCTCAATGAATCTTGTAACAGATTAGGGGAAGTCTTAAGATATATTATTAGTGTTAAGTGTGCTTAAACTGTTCTACGACAACGAAGCTGGTGCATATAAAGTGAAACGCTCTATGCTACAAAACAGGGTTCAATTTTGTTCAATTTGTGGTAAGTTCATGAACACTTAAATTAGCTAATAGCTCTTTTTCTTCGCGTTGACGTCGCTCTTGTTCTTCGCGGCGTTGGCGCTCCTGTTCATCTCGCTGATGTCGCTCAAGTCGAATCTTCTCCAGCTTTTCGGCGATTGCTTGAGAGGCGGCTTCATAAGGGCAAGTCTTGCGCAACATGATTGGTTAGAGAAATGTAAAGCTTACAAGTATCAAACGAAAACCAACTGCTGCAGCAAGCTGAATGCTTCAGATAATCCTATGCTTACAATTTTATACCCGAATAAAACCGCACAATGAAAAATCTCGATTATTCATTGGATTTATTTTTGCAATTTCGATGCGATGATATTGCCTCTCGCTGACGGCGCTCTTTTTCCTCTCGCTGACGACGCTCTTGTTCCTCTCGCTAACGACGCTCCTGTTTCTCTCGCTGACGACGCTGTTGCTCTTCGCAATGACGACGCTCTTGTTCCTCTCGCTGACGGCGCTCTTTTTCCTCTCGCTAACGACGCTCCTGTTTCTCTCGCTGACGACGCTGTTGCTCTTCGCAATGACGACGCTCTTTTTCCTCTCGCTGACGACGCTCTTGTTCCTCTCGCTAACGACGCTCCTGTTTCTCTCGCTGACGACGCTGTTGCTCTTCGCAATGACGACGCTCTTGTTCCTCTCGCTGACGGCGCTCTCTTTCCTCTCGCTAACGACGCTCCTGTTTCTCTCGCTGACGACGCTGTTGCTCTTCGCAATGACGACGCTCTTTTTCCTCTCGCTGACGGCGCTCTTGTTCTTCCCGCTGACGTCGCTCCTGTTCGTCCCGCTGACGTCGCTCTTGTTCTTCGCGCCGACGTCGTACTATAATGTATGGCCAAACATTGTTTTCCAAATTATCACTTCCCTAACTGTTTCATTTCCCAACTCACGATTTTCTCTGGAACCATATTTTTTCGGAAATTTCATAAAACAAACCTAACCTAACCTACTGTATTCTATAAGAGCATAAAAAATACACTAAGATTTTTTTTTGCTTTAAGAGAAAATCGTGAGTTGGGAAATGAAACAGTTTGTCAAATGAATCAGTTGGGAAAAATATTTTGGTGAAAAGGCCGATACCGCCATGGACAGACATTTTGAGATAACCGTGCCTTGGCATTTGGTCGCTGAATATTTATTATATTACTGAATATTTTGGCACCGAAAACATCCCGTGTCAGTTTCGTTGGTAACGTAATCAAGCATTAATTCGTTCATTTAGCAATACGTTCTGATAACAAATTCAGAAATTGACAATTCAATATTAGTACTGTCAATAGCGTTGTTAAAAAAAAACAGTTATGTTCAAACATTGTAACGTGTAATTAACAATATTATTATTATTAAAGCCAAATTTATTCCTTAATATCATACAATTTTTATACATATGAGAAATAAATTATAATATTTGAATTAACATTTCATTACATTATTTTTAATTGATAAATTATTATTGAGCTAATTTTATTTATTAATATTATTTCATTTCATTTATGTCACACTATTATTAAGGACCTCTCGACGAGTATAGGCCTCCTCCATTTTTCTCCACCCTTCTCTAGCTTGCGCTGTTACGATCCAGTCATCTCCTGCGATCTTTTTAATGTCATCCTTCCATCTTTCCATCGGTCTGCCGCGTTTTCGTTTACCAGGGGGGCCAGCCCATGTAGTTACTCTCTTAGTCCATTTATTTTCTTTAATACGTGCGATATGGCCCGCCCATCTCCACTTGAGTTTTTGACAATGTGATAGAGCATCGATGACTTTTGTCCTTGATCTTATTTCAGTATGGCGTTTTTTATCTCTACGTTTCAAATTTAGTATGCTCCGCTCCATGGCTCTCTGACAAGTTACAATTTTTTGTTTTGTGTGCGTATTATAAATCCACGTTTGACTTCCGTACGAAAGACAAGGTAGGAGACATGAATCAAGGATTTTCTTTTTTAACCGTAGAGGTAAATTAGATTTTAGAACTTCTTTGTTACTCCAAAACTTGTTCCATGTCATATTATGCGTCTTTTTAATTCGTCACGTCGTTTCACGTTCAATTAACAATATATGACCGCATAAAAAAATACGTTCTGATAATATTCACATTAGATAAGACCACTCCATCACGGAATTTATGCAGAAATTACATCATTCGTCAACTATTTATGGATCCGTATTGAACTTAGCAGGAAAAAAGCATATATTTTATGGTACTTTTGCGCGGGAATTATGTCATGGGATATTTTGGAGCAGGATATTTTTGCGCGGCATATTATGGTGTGGATCCGTGACAAGGCCCCTTGCTCGGATACAATTAATTAATATAACTTTAATATGAACAAGAGACGTTTATTAATTCAAATCTAAACAAATTTTCGAGCCTAGTTTAGCTATAATCCTTTCCCTAGGCTGTCAAGACAAGCTTAAGTTTTATCACATACTATCTCTTCCTTTCTATCAATCCCGGAATTCGTTTCAGGTTTTATTTTGCTGTCGGTCTCGTGTTTTTTGATAAAAAATATTATGGCAAAACTATTTTTTTTCTCGGGCTTGCATTCGTTGATCTGAGTCTCTGTTCCTTCATCCAGCAGTTCCTGAAACCGATACAAATATTTAATGTCTGGAAAGAATCACGTGGACAGAGTGAGGAAAATCGCAAATAATATGGCGACCTCGGGGCATTCATCTCGAGATCGTGGATCGCAAATATCCTCTAACAAATTCTTCGGACGAGGAATCAGAATCCTCGTTGATACTAAGTTATACGAAATAGTTTCTCCTTAAACAAAAAATAATTTTATTAGAATAAAAATGAAAAAAGACTATCAGGAATGTAATAAACATGGAATAAAAAAAAAAACAAAATGTTCAACTTGGTAAATGATGAGACGATTTTTGACACTTACCCGGCGTGAGTTATTGGTATTAGATGTATTGAAGATTATTTGTTAGTGTTGCCAGTGAGAAAACTAATTTACTAAAACCAATAAAAAAATTATATCTCGGGCTCGCATTCGTTGATCTAGGTCTCTGTTCCTTGATCCAGCAGCTCCTGAAACTGAAAATAATTTAATGAGATCCCGATATAAATATTTAAAGTCTGGAAAGAATCAACGTGGACAGAGTGAGGAAAACCGCATCGGAAATCAGTCACAATCAACGGTTAATTTGGCAATTTAAGTGTATCCGTTCCCATTTTACTGCTTCTTTGTTTTGGCTCTATCGAATTACGTAGTTTTACCAGAGATCAAATAAAATTGTTATTGACAATTAGAAGTTCTATCCGTTTGGGCTAGTCGGATTCATCTCGATCGTAGATCGTAGTCTGTATCACAGTGTAATGCTGTCAAAAAAGAGTATTACAATGAGATGACAACCTTCTGGGTTTTGGCATACGATTCATTGGAACACACTTAACATAAATAGCCTACCTTTATTTATTAAATTATATTAACGGAACACGTGAACACGTCTTTGAGTGTCTCATGAGGGAAATTTTTCCTTATGATTTTGTCAAGGGTTTTTATGTCTGACATCAAAGCACTTTTGAGTGACGCTTTTTTTTTTTAATGATGTAGGGAGTTCGGACAACTCATATTGAGATCGCGGATCGCACGTGTCCTGGAAAGAATCCTCCGGACGAGGAATCTGGATCGTTGCGCATCCTCGATTGTTATTTGAAATATTTTCCCCTTAAACAAAAAGTAATTCTGTTAAAATAGAAATGAAAAGACTATCAGACATGTAATAGAAACATAGAATGACAAAAAAAAGCATAAATTCAACATGGTACCTAGGTAGGTAGGTACCTAAATTATGAGCCAAACGGACAATTGCGGTCCGCTCTACTTTCCGTCGTCCGTATTGAATGGTGATTCTGAGGCTCTTGAAAACCTCCGACAGCCCCTCGAGAGTTATTCCAACTCCCTTTACAGTTATATTTAGTTGTGCAATTTTTTATTTGTTTTTTCTTCTTGTTTTGTTTTTTCTGGTCTTGGTTTTCTTGGTGTTGGTAGCGCTGGATTATGGTGACCTAGAAAATATGCCTTTCACATATAAATCGGATAAGCTAAGCGGTTGCTCATTGCCGCCACGAGGTATAGTCTGAGGCAGGATTTCGAGGTTCTTGCGTAACCAGTTTCGCACGCGACTCTTACAACGTGCGCGTAAGGCGCACGTTAGAATTTGAATCAAGCCGGCAACTGTGAGTCCAATTACGACATAGTTAAATTTTGTATCTACGTGGCTGGATACCGTGTGGACCTGAGCAAATGGTTGATCTATTGACCCTTACAATACTATTGGTAATTATTGCCATTCAGACGTTAATAGTTAATTGCCCCTGTCGCTAAAGAAGATTGCCGGCAATGCTAAAGTCACAGAGAAATTCGCACAAGCGTCTAATAAGCGTTATTTTGAGTTATCGAATGATATCATGATTGTCACTGATATACTGTATGCAAGGACCCAGTGAAACGAGAAGGTTCCACGTCGTCAACGATTCCAAAAGCAAATGTCGCTCCCAGCTTTATGCTGTAATCGTCAACAGGTACAAGAGTGTACCATTGGGTCGATTGGCTCACACAATATTCAATTTCTTAGCTCTCTGACTACCGGCAATGCTAAAGTCACAGAGAAATTCGCACAAGCGTCTAATAAGCGTTATTTTGAGTTATCGAATGATATCATGATTGTCACTGATATACTGTATGCAAGGACCCAGTGAAACGAGAAGGTTCCACGTCGTCAACGATTCCAAAAGCAAATGTTGCTCCCAGCTTTATGCTGTAATCGTCAACAGGTAAAAGAGTGTACCATTGGGTCGACTGGCTGACACAATATTCAATTTCTTAGCTCTCTGACTACCGTGCAATGCTAAAGTCACAGATAAATTCGCACAAGCGTCTAATACGCGTTATTTTGAGTTATCGAATGAAATCATGATTGTCACTGATATACTGTATGCAAGGACCCAGTGAAACGAGAAGGTTCCACGTTGTCAACGATTCCAAAAGCAAATGTTGCTCCCAGCTTTATGCTGTAATTGTCAACAGGTACAAGAGTGTACCATTGGGTCGATTGGCTCACACAATATTCAATTTCTTAGCTCTCTGACTACCGGCAATGCTAAAGTCACAGAGAAATTCGCACAAGCGTCTAATAAGCGTTATTTTGAGTTATCGAATGATATCATGATTGTCACTGATATACTGTATGCAAGGAAAGGACCCAGTGAAACGAGATGGTTCCACGTCGTCAACGATTCCAAAAGCAAATGTTGCTCCCAGCTTTATGCTGTAATCGTCAACAGGTACAAGAGTGTACCATTGGGTCGACTGGCGCACACAATATTCAATGTTCAAATATAATTATTGAACATTTTTTTTTCTTTAAATACTTTTTCTTAGTTTCCCACATGCCATTCGGTACATCTGTAACGAGAAGATTCTTCATTTATATTACGCATGCATTGCTCATAACGTTCAGTAGATGGAATTTCATACTTTGGGCTCAAAAACTTGTATCCACGACGGGAAGAGTAATTTAGCTAGAATTTTATGCTACGTTATGCTGCGTTTTCCTCGATCTGCGTTCGGATGGTTGACGTAAACGTAAATCAAACTTAAAGATACAAATTAGGTACAAGATTTAGTACCTAATTTGTATCTAAGTTTGCAAATAAGTGAAATAGTTGTAACGCTTACAACTAGATGAAACCAGCTTGGTCCAGTCAACCTGACGTCAGAATGGCTGGCCACTTTATTTTTAATATTTTTCCCTTATTCAGGTAATCTGCAGATTTAATGTTTTCATCCTGGTTGATTAGATGTCCCAATTTCCTAGTTCCTCTTTCGATGCTCTCCATTATCATGTTATTGTTTTTTTATAATACCATTGATGCAAGAATTTAATTCATCCTCATTTCGGACCTTCTGAATCTCTTATTGGGTGCAGATCACTCGGTTGTCTCCCTGTGCAAGAACACTTATCTTCGTGTTTTCTCTTTTACCCTCCCGTATGACCAGTAAGTTTACAATACTCCATCCCTTCTGACGCAGCCCCTCCATTCTTCCATACTGACCATTCCAGCATACTCTCTCATCATCGGATTTGTTGCTTGTCCATCTTGAATCGTCATAGATCTGCCCGATCATTATTATAAACTAGACTCTTCTCAAAGAACTCATGAGTTCTTGCTATCAAATTTGGATAACCCAAGACTTTACCCGTCAAAGAGAAAACCGGTGTATTGGCATCCCGTCTTTGATGATTGTTCCACTTTTCATAATCTATGTGATTGGGTAATATAATCATAATTGTCTACACCCTGACCATTTGAAGTGTCCAACATCTTCTTCATCACTGTAATACTCCATCCCTTCTGACGGAGCCCCTCCATTCCCCCTTACTGACCATTCCAGCATACTCTCTCATCATCGGATTTGTTGACTACTTGTCCATCTTCAATCGTCATTAGATCTTCCCGACCATTGTAATAAACTAGACTGTTTTCACAGAACTCATGAGTTCTTGCTATCAACTTTGGATAGCCCAAGAATTTACCCATCACAGAGAAAACCGGTGTATTGGC
The DNA here is from genome assembly GCA_932273695.1 of Apotomis betuletana. Classification (NCBI taxonomy): domain Eukaryota; kingdom Metazoa; phylum Arthropoda; class Insecta; order Lepidoptera; family Tortricidae; genus Apotomis; species Apotomis betuletana. The sequence goes on from OW026312.1 coordinate 18,582,854, forward strand.
ATCCCGTCTTTGATGGTTGCTCCATTTTTCATAATCTATGTGATTGGGTAATATAATCTACACCCTGACCATTTGAAGTGTCCAACATCTTCTTCATCACTGTAATACTCCATCCCTTCTGACGGAGCCCCTCCATTCCCCCTTACTGACCATTCCAGCATACTCTCTTATCATCGGATTTGTTGACTACTTGTCCATCTTGAATCGTCATTAGATCTGCCCGACCATTGTAATAAACTAGACTGTTCTCAAAGAACTCATGAGTTCTTGCTATCAAATTTGGATAACCCAAGAATTTACCCGTCACAGAGAAAACCGGTGTATTGGCATCCCCTCTTTGATGATTGTTCCATTTTTCATAATATATGTGATTGGGTAATATAATCATAATTGTCTACCCTGACCATTTGAAGTGTCCAACATCTTCTTCATTACTGTATTCGGATCATCTGCCATTGTCGACGACGAAATGCACTTTGATCAAGTATTCTGTTATAACAAAATAGTCTCATAAGTCTCCAGGTCATTAAAGAGAAGAATCTGCCCATTCTCTTTATTTCTCTTTCTTTACCTCTTAATCTTATTACTAGGCCTTCCAAGGGCAGTCCGTGCTCAGTCACTTCATGTAGAAATTCTTTCCAATTGGTTGATGGTGAATTGATAAAGGTCTCTAATACTTTATGGAAAGGAATCGGCATATCGGGCTTGGTCCGCAAATGATGTTGGATCTCTGATCTCGTATATGAATGGCTCTTATCTGAATACATTAAACTAGGATCTATTAAATCGGGTATGTGGAAGCATTTTATCAGAGGTAAAAGATGCAATCTGTCTCCGAAATCCTTGATCTGATAAGGAGTAGGCCAGGTGTTTTGCTCAAAGTTTTCATATAGGTTATGATCTTTGGGAACCTGATTTATATCCACAAACTACTTCTTATGTTTACTGAATTGACTTTTAAAGCACTATTAAAGACAGATCACTTGCTAATGCATTGGCATATCCCTTGTCAATTGTCTTTTTCATAGTGGTTTGTTTGTGGAGTTTCTTGACTCTTTCCATGTACTCTAAGAAAGGATGTCCCCAGTGTCTGAATGATCCGTAGACCCCCAGGACCAAATCCGGTTTGTTTATGCTGATAATTAAGTGGAAACTTCTCTCATATGATATACTAAACCCTCTGTATCTTCTATAGATTGTGTAATGTGGGTCCGAAAATCCGCGAATAAATATCTTCGGCCTTTCTTGTTGAGCTAACTCAGTCATTCGCAAATTGCAAATAGGTTCTACCATCTTTATACTGTCATATGCCTGATTACCTCCATGAATAATCATTTCATCTCCGACTTTATAGATTTTTTCTAACATACTTATGTCATCCTCAGAATATTTTTTATCAAGTCTATTTTGCATGCTCATTATTGAATGATGCCGGGAATTAAGTACATCCTTCATCATCAACAAAACATTTCGACCCGCTAACATTTGATAAAATTTCAAGTAGAGAAATCCATTAGTTAGGATTATTTCCCCGAAACAATCTCATAAATACTTCACCCCTTCTACCCCTTTGCTTGTGATGAGTTGAAGACATAAAGTCTTACTCAAATTTTCCCTCTCTGCTTTTGAGAATGTGTTCAATATCAGAGTAGCAATGTGTAAATTCATCCAAAGGGAACCATATCTCATGGTTGAGCTTAGATTTTTCTGGACACTCGATTGATTTCTTAAGCCAAGATTGGAAGAATGCTTTCGGGATCTCCCAAGTCTGAGAGTGTTTTTTTTGGACAAATTGTATCAGTTTCTTGAACCTACCTACATCAACTCTTTGGTGTCTAATGATGTTAAATAACTCTTTGTGTACATCCTCGGTCATCCCAAGCTCATAAGAATTCACCCCGCAAGTTTGAAATATTGTCTTCCTGTTCTCCCACAATCTTTTATTCCATCCTTTTCTATAGGGAAGCCCCTGGTAAAACTTTGTGAATTCTTCCAATTCATCTCTGGTAAATTTAGGCTATAATCAACATTACTGAGACTTTCAAGTATAGATCCCTTGTCATCTTGTGACATTGCTAATTCTATGGAAGATTCAGATAACAGGAGATGCTCATCCCATCCAGGATCCCCGTCTTCAAAATGAACAATCCTGTGTTGTATAATAGGTCATCGGGTTGCAGTCGCCATACCGATAAAATAATGTTAAGATAGCCAAAGAATGCTTGAACTGTTCTACGACAACGATGCTGGTGCATATGAAGTGAAACGCTCTATGCTACAAAACTGGGTTCAATTTTGTTCAACTTGCAGGACATTTTTTTCCATACATCAATTTGTGGTAATTTCATGAACAATTAAATTATCCTTAGTCAATAACGTATTAATCTGTGGCGTAAAAACCTGAATTTACATTGAACTACGCCAAATACATGAAATGGACCATTTATGACGTGTTGTTTTCATAAAAACATCAAACCTCAAAGGATTGATGCAAAGTTATACATGTTTTAGAAATCCAACTGTACTCAAAATCGCAGGGCAGAAGTTTACTTCATATATTTTCCGCTTTTAACTGTTGGTGAGGCACACAACCGTCATTGTGTCGTATAATTAAAAAATTCAATCATCAGTAGCTAACCGACAATTTTTCTGAACTATGGCAGACGAAAATTTGCGCATGATAATGCTTCCTAGACAAATCTTAAGGAGTACTAATAAAATAACATTTACAAGCCCCTTTGTGTTTTGGTTCTCTGAATTCGTCCAGGCTAGTCAGTGTTTCACGAAGTTCTAAAGTATTTCTCGGGTCAACATTAATTCGTCGGGGTCAATTTGATTGGTCAAAATGGTTGGAATTTATAATAACTTTGAGATACAGCCTTCTTATTGGTCCTGAAAATAAATTCACAGCTCTGTACGAAGAATCATTTTCACAGTTTAATGTTCTATGTGATTCAATGGTACTCAAGAACTAAGTATTTTCAAACAATTCACACAATTTGTCATCAGTATCTGGCCACGTTTCAGGCGTGGAAACATAGCATAAGAGCAGTGTAATAAATAAAAAAAAAAAACGTTCGCACTTCGAAAAAAATAATATTATTATTAAAAACACAAATCATTACTATGAAAAAAAAATATTATGATTATTAGAAAAATGAATTATCGTTATAAAAAATTAATTATTTAAAAATAGAAAAAATCCTAGCTTGGTCGATACGGAATTCTGTCACTCCTTGCTCGCTTACGATCAAATCTAAAAGTGTCCAAAATGTAGAAGTAATACTTAACCTTTTGACCGCCACAGTCGGCTGTGGCCGTCAACAAAAAATCGTGCCCCTGACGCCACGTCGGCCACAGCCGTCCAAATTTCAATGATCAAAAACTTTGTAATTCTAACCGCTACAAGTATTTTTCAATCCCTGTTGATTTTGGGGCACATCTTTTTTTTTTTACTCTGGCGTCAGTGGCACGCTAAATTGCTAGACCGCTTGGCGGTCAATAGGTTAAGCGATCGTGATGAGAGCCTGCGATAAAATCCTTCTACATTTTCGCGGTTGGTCATCGATCACAGAAGAATAATGGTTCCACATTTCAATGTCAAACATTGGGGCTTCTTGTTCTCTATTTCGCCGCTTCGGTGTGCCAATCCACGTTCTTTCTATGTATTCAAGTAGCTCTTACAATGTTTCCGTATTTTCACTATGGTATTTAGTTTTTTACAGCTTTTGAAAAGCAGAAAGAACGTCTTTCGTAGGCACAAATACCAAGAAGCATATTTTTCTTATCTCGTGAGTTAGCTCAAGGTCATTTCTGTACATTGATTTGAGCTTGTCCCCGCGTAAGTGCCTTGATATGGCCTGGCAAAAATGAAAATAACACCCTTTTACTCGCCCATTTGGGAAGACTTCTTGAAATGCGAGTATGAATGCTTTTCAAAATCGACCATCACACTGTGGTTCGATTCCCGGGCGAAGCTCTTTCAGTATCTACGGCACTTCCCGATAGATGTCCTTGCCCTTGCTTGGTAAAAATATATACACCAAAGGCACAATGATGCCTTACAATTGCTATGGATCGTGTAAAGTTGTAGAAATAATGATTTTGCACTGAAATACTTTCCGTCCGCAAACCATTCAGTACACGTTTGAAGTATGTCCAAATTTTTATCGGTGCCGAATATCAAATACCTATCAGGCCCATCTGAATCTTTTATTAAGAAATCTTTGCCTTTTTTCGTTTCTTCTAGTCTTCTATCTTCGCGACGTTCGCCTCGTTATTGTGCTTGCAGGAATTCACAAAGATGATCCTTCCTGCAAAAGAATGAGATCGGATAAAATTACCTTCTCCGAACTGAGCAGGAAATTTTGTTGTCTTCGCATCGCCAGGCGATGCTTTCCTCGGTTTCTCTATGTATATTGAAGACATAATTATCGATCACGTTATAACTCTCGACGACAGTTTTTAGTCTTTGACCAGAATCTTTCACTTTCACTTTTTTCTCTTCTTAATTCGTGTATGTCCGGCCATAGCTTGCAGGACGATACACAAAAAGGATCCTTCCTGCAAAAGAAATTTGGCACTGATCACAGACGCGCTAAAAACTTAAGAAAATAATAATGTTTGATATGAGATCGGATAAATTGCCTTCTGCATTTTTCGTTGATCTGTGGCAGCGAACTGAGAAAATTAATTCAAGAGGCATAATGGTATTGTCACGTCAAGAGACCGTACACGACTAATGAATTTTATAAGATCGCAAAATATACCAATACTGTTTCGATAATTATTGATAACCCTTTAACCCTCACGTTGCTAACAGGACGATGTTACTTGTTATGTTTCCGGTCGCTAGTTTCCTCGTATTGCCCGATAAGCGCTCAACTCACTCGACAAAAATAACTTAATGAACAATTATTTAGTCAGCTCCGATAACCTCTCCGCTAAGGTCATTTGAACAAATAGCATGACGTCATGGCCTCATTTAAAGTAAAACACAATGGCAGTTGGAATTATAATTACTATATTGAGCCTGTTCATCAGTTTGTATGCAAATAGCCTCATTAGCAAGCGTGGCGAGTGTGGTTGACCACAGTCTATCCTAGAGTTTCTATATTTTCATATTATTTCTCGTGGCTGTGGTATTTTATATATAATTCTTTAAATAATATTTTATATCTTAAAGAGGTATTAGTAAGAGATATTAACGGAACACGTCTTTGAGTGTCACATGAGGGATTTTTTTTCTTATGATTTTGTCAAGGATTTTTATGTTTGACATCAAAGCACTTTCGAGTGACGCTTTTTTTTTTAATGATAAAGCGAGTTCGGGGCATTCATCTTGAGATCGCGGATCGCACGTGTCCTGGAAAGAATCCGCCGGACGAGGAATCTGGATCGTTGCACATCCTCGATTTTTATTTGAAATAGTTCCCCTAGTTAGAAATGTAATTCTCTAATAATAGAAATGAAAAGACTATGAGAGATGTAATAGAAACATGGAATAACAAAAAAAAGCAAAATATTCAACTTGGTAAATGATGGGACGATTTTTGACAGTTACCCGTTGTGAGTTATTGCTTAGTTAAATAGTCTGTGTACATATTGTTGCACTCGTATTCTTCGTTATCGGTATAATGCCCGCCCACGGCGGCTTCGGCGCCGGCGTTATCGTGTTCTACCTCAGCGTAAGTCGGCGTGCCTGGAACTGAGTTCGGTTGGTACATACTTTGGCAAGTATTATTATTTATGGGCATGTATGGTCTGAGGGGTACCTGGGCTGATCTATATGAAATTCCGCTCATAGGTTTTTGTTTATTATTAGACTGGGGTACAGGAAATGGTTTTGGCGGATTGTACGGGTATTGCGGTCTAAATTTAGGTCTGTTCCACTGGTTATTTCCGTAGGGATTAGGGTAAAATGGTCTGTAAGTGTTTTGGTATGGTGAAAAGTTTTGTCTCTGAGAATACACTGGTTTATTTAAATTAGCAAAAGGCACTGGTCTTTGTGGTAAGTTGTGAGGGGCAAATTTGTTAAGATCTAACGGTTTTTGGTTATTGTTTTGGGGCGTTTGTGCCTTGGAGATAATGTATATTTTGTTCCTCTTTAATAAATTGCAAAGCTGTCGGCATGTCTGAAGGGCGCATGGCCCTAATGGTCACGCCCAAAGGATCTTTGAGCCCGCACAAGAAGGCTTTCAGGGTTTGAGCTGTGAAAAACTCTCGCTTGCAAGATTTTTTGTCTTCATCTTGTTCGTGTAAATTAACATAATTAATTATGGTACTAAGCAAATGCATGCAGCGGTTATAATACTCTTGGGGTGTCTCATTTCCTTGACGCACATTTATAAGGTCTCTATTAAGACAGTTTTCGTCACGTTGGTCTGCAAATTTATTTAATAACACACGTTTCATCTCGTCCCAGGACGTAACACCGTTTATGGTAACGACCTCATCAGCTTTTCCTTTCAATTTATTAAAGATACTATGGAGCAATATCTGATTATTAAATTGTTCGGGATGTGCGACATCGAAATATTGAGTCAAATGGTTTCACACGTAATTATAAACCTGTTCAACTGATTTGGATTTCCATCGTATTCAAGTATAACATTGAGAGCTGATTTCATACTATTCATGTTATCCTGCGCCATATTTACGTTATCCTGCGCCATTATAAACAATCACCTTAACATACAACGCTTATATAATTTCTCAAACTTATCTTCTATTTACTTATTTTTCATGTACAAAACACACGCGATTTAATTTTTAAAACTCTGAAATGTAGTTATTATCGATTTTTAGTTCGCTTGTAATGTACAAAAATATAGAAAGGACTCACAGAATGGCTACGGCAGGCAGCATTTTTGGCTCCGGAAGTGCGGTGACCAGGCTTTTGAAGTAGAAAAGCACTAGCTATCCTTTTCGACTGCGCCTCTTATAAGTTTCGTTGTGAAAGTTTATGAGTTTTTGAATAAAATCACTTATTTCAAGGTTACACAATATATTGACTAAAATTACAAGGTGATTCCCCACAATTAATTGGAGCGAGCGCGACCGATGTCATGACTGTCTCTCTGTCGTCTTAATCCTATCATTCACTTAACTACGGCTCTACGCCCACACACGCACATAACACGCATTAAACTGGGTCATCCAAAATATCAATTAGTTCAATTGATGTATTAAATTTATTGTCCTGTATTTTTGACTTTTTATTATAACATTGATTAAATATTTGGATGCTACAAGATGTGCTCTTACAACAGGTTCCAAACCATTTATTATAAATTTTATATGCTAAGTAGCGTATGAAAACTGTTACAAGCTGATCTTAGCATTTTACTTCATATGCATTATTCCATAACAGTTCGCATAAGTAATATGAGATAGCCGCGGATGAATTGTTTTTTTTTTTTTTTTTTCTCGTTGCTTGCGGGCCCCGAGGGACCCTTTGCACTGCTTGTATCTGTCGCGGCTCGCCCTTTCGGGCGAGCCGCCGAAGGCGCGGATGAATTGTCAACAACACGGTCATTCATAGCGTCTAATTCCCGCTGAATACTTCTTGGAACAACGGTCGGATCGGAACGTTTAGTTAAACAAACGACTTCGTATCATCTTAATCTTTAAAGATAGAATGAGTCTTCCTTCTACGGTTCTGCGAAATTTCTACGTCGAGCAAAATTTTACAAAGACAAAGCATGTGTTCCCATTGACGTCAACACTGAGTTTCCCATGATGACATATGTATGTGTTGCCAGGTGAGAAGTCAACTGTTGGCACTTGTAGTGGAGGTGCTCCTGATAGTGAGCTGGTAGTAGGACCACTTCTCTGCACATATCGAACCGATTTGGGAACGGAACACTCTTCAAGATCTTTTTATCCATTGCTTCCATAGATGATGTCATACTATTTATTGTCGCATTCCATGAAATCCCTAAATGATCAAGGCTCTTTGTATAGTGTTGATATTGCTCAATTAAATGTATGAAACATTAAAATCCATAAGACGTGCATATGAAGTAACAGGGGGTCAAAGACTATACCTATTGATCGTATAATGATTGGCATTGCGCTTTTTATCTAGTCATTGAGGTGACAATGTTCGAGAGACTTATTAAAGCACCGATAATACAGTTATGTCTTAATCACTATTTATTGATGGGCACTACCTTCGATACTGACACTTTCGACGGAAGTTTAAAAAAAAAACAGATGCGAAGTTTTGGCATTTTTTAAATGATTTAAAAAATGCCAAAACTTCGCATCTGTCGTCTTCGTAATAACAAAAGTTGGTATAACGAAAAAAAAAATGATAAATTGATGCAGTATTCTTACCTGCAAAAACTCTCCAGCTCCTTGTCTATCAAGAAGTTGCACCCTCTCCATTTTCCTTGCAGAGTTTTCAATGTTGCTCACCATTTGCTGATTTTTCCATCCGCATACATATTTACTTCATGTCCCGCGTTTTCTAATGATTATTTTTCCGATATCAAAAAATATAAACCCTGCCCAATGATGTAATGATGTAATCGCGTTATATTACTAGGTAAAAATACATGTCCAAGGAAATAGCATCGAATTACAAAGGGCATGTGATAAATAATACGGAGAAGAAACGTTATAACGTTATCTCGCCAAACAACAAGAAAGAAACACTAGCGAATGATAAGCAGCCAGTCAGCTACTGAGTGTTTAAAACATTAACGATCGGCGGTTGACAATGCATAATGATACTTCTAATAATAGTGAATAATGATCTTACTAGTAATAGTGACAAATTGACGCGGTATACGAAGAGCCAGCACGAAAAAACCAACTCGAGTCGAGTCGGGGATACATTTTTGGGAATATTTTTTCGCGGTATCTTTTGGCGCTAATCCTCTTTTACATGGTCGGGTGTAGGGTGCTGTGCCGTCGCTGGCTGCACACAGCTGGTATTGCTTCGACTTGGGATTTTCAAAGGCTTCATTATAATAAGTGTGAAACATGTCTGGTATACTTATAGCCAATGCGTACGTGTAACCCATACAACACTTTTTTCTTTCTGACTTGTGTGTACGAGTTGTGTTTATCGCTAATTATGGTGTAGACATTATCATATAAGGTGTCGGTATAGTGTAAACATTTGTCACATAATTGTCACATTGGATTTTTCGAAGTATGGGTGCGGTGACGCGGTGACAAACTTGTTTTTTTTTTACACGACTCCACTTTGTCCAATATGTAGGCGAACATTTTTGTCCTCAGCCCGATAAACTTTCTAATGATTCTTCCTTGGGTTTCGTCTTTCATGACACGCTTAGATAGCCATGAATGTTGTCATGTGGAAAATCTGATGTGTCACTTCATTTCCAAATCGGGTCTAATGTCTTCAAATAAATTATCAGTTTTGATTTCATATATGAAAGTGTCTGTATCGGTGTAAAGTAAGCATGATTTATCACAGTATTTCGGTTGCATATAATTACAGTGAAAGTCTTAGACTTAATGTTTTAGAAAGCTGTAAAATAGTGCGCCCCACATCGATCGGTTTATTTTATATTACTTTGATTGGATTCAATTTGAGAGCAACAAAATCTGAAGAGAAAATTGTGCAGCTGTAAAAGTTAGGTATTGAAATGTATCGCTCAAGTCCATAGTGCGCTTTGTGTAAGTTTCCTTGTAGTAATTCCTAATGCTTGCAGAAATGTACTTTTTTTTTTTTCAATGCTTTTTATGCTCTTTCCATAAATGCTTTTTAAATCTTTCATAATGGCATCCGATGTCGCTGATTCTACAATCGGAGCTTTATGCAAGATGATATATGTATGTAAAGTCCTTATACGAAATTTGTCACTGAGTTACAAGTTTTTAATCTGGAAAAGTGGTTTGATAATTATAGCTAATTTTGTTTACCAAAATATGTTACCGTACTGAGTTATTATACGTTCATTTAAAAATTAAACAAAATATCGTATCCCGTTTGTGGTTTCACATGGTCGAACAGGAGAAACTTCATCCGGTCACACACGGATAATTGGCACTAATGAGGATAATAATAGCACTGTTGACTTACATGTATGCTCATTGAGTTTTTAAAGAAATAATAATGCATAATACACAAAGTTACAGAGATGAAAGTTTGGGCTGTATGAAATAGCACCGTAGCTGAAGTTTCGATTAGTGCAGTAACGCGGACTGCTCCATGTTCGCTGGGGAATATTGCTTGACGAATGTATGATTAATGAGACGGCAATTTGCGTGATATCATAAATAATTTGACTCAATAGGTTTTGTGTTTTTCCGTTTTGCGTAAAAATATATTATTCGTACAGATCCCATGTGTGAAAAGCTATAGCCAAACATCGTCATCGTGGTATTTCCTTTTCAGATAGTCATGCGCCAACGATTCGCTTGATGTTTTATCAACATGCTTGATGACTCTGGCGCAGTTTCATTGGTGTTTGCGCGATTCAGTATTAATTCGTTAAATTTTTCAGCGAAACCTACCAAGAGATGTGAATGGGGATTCCCCATGGTGATTTTAGCTTTACCATTCCCCATTGGGGAATGGTAAAGCTAAAATCACCATCAACAATCTCTTTAATCACACCAGTGTTCCAACTGCTGCTTTCTAAAGCGTTTTCTCTTTCCTTTCCCTTTGTGGATGTGATTCTACAGTTTTTGGTTCTACCCATTTCGACACCTGTCTTTATTGATGGTTCCTTCAATCAACAGGTGGATTTGATGTGGTAGAGTGATGAGGCCCTATCGGTTGATTTAAATTAAGAATAGACATTTACCTCGTTAAAAAATTAGAAAAAAAGAAAGGAAACAAATTCTACGTCAAATGGTTAGGTTTGAAAGAGAAAAGCTGGATTGATAAATCCAATGTTATAGTATAATAAAAAATATAAAAGGAAGCTTTTGTCTTGTCTAATTGTAAATTATTTGAAATCAAACCACATTTGAATATAAAATATTGCAGTGAAATTTATGAACTTATATATTGTCTATGTGTTCTACACGGCGAGAAATTTCAAGTAAATATTGCTATGCAGCATAGTAATAAATGGTTACTCTATAGTTTGTATAAGCGGCCACATAAGAGTGGCATGACACAAACTACAGTTCAATGTAACCGTTACTATGGTGCATTGGAACATTTACTTGGTATTTCTCTCAGTTTAATTTGTATCCAACAAGAAACTCCTTGTATACATAGAACAAGAAACTCTTTGTAGCGTGTGGGCTACAAGGAGTTTCTTGTGTGCTCTCAATCCGTGTCTTTGTTCCTCGACTCTTAAGTAAAATTGAGTATAAAATTAATTACAAATTCGATGTGTTTGAATTTGTCCAACTTATCAGTTCAAGATATTTGAACTCGTTTTTTGCGAGCCATATTGCCTTTTTCGATGTATTTAAGGAAGTCATCTTCTTCTCTGTTAGCTTCTGCTAACGCCCGCCCGACTTCCTGCGACCAGAAGTCTTCAGTAGTGTTTGTGTTTGAGGATTTTGTACTTAAGTGGCGGCCATCGCTGCCGCTATCCTTGCAGCCATTGCTACCGCTTTTATTATTGCTTGAGTATGTTTTTTTTTTTTTTACTTAATACTCCGGAGCGTAATTGAGTAAACAGTAAGAGGAAAGTAGCGTACTAATATTCCCAGTGGTCTGCTTCCCGTTTTAGAGCATTTCTCAAAAAGTTTGTACACAATTAAGACAGAAAGTTAAAGTCAAATATAATTTTCCTATTTTGTTATGGTTTTTTATTGTGATTTCCAATACATTGATATCAGATTATGTATAATTAAGAAAGTATAAGCATAACAGAACCTTAATTACCGAACATAACCATAACATTGATATAAAATCCATATCCATACTAATATTATAAATGCGAAAGTGTGTCTGTCTGTCTGTGTGTCTGTCTGTCTGTCTGTCTGTTACCTCTTCACGCTTAAACCGCTGAACCGATTTAGATGAAATTTGGTATATAGATAGTTTCAGTCCCGGGGAAGGACATAGGATACTTTTCATCCCGAATTTAGTGTTCCCATGGGATGAGCGGGTAACACCGCGGGGCATAGCTAGTTACAAAATAATTGGTAACAAAATAGGAAAATTATATTTGACTTCAACTTTCTGTCTTAATTGTGTACAAACTTTTTGAGAAATGCTCTTTATACGGCCGTTACAAGAGAGATTTCCTTATTCTGAACGATAGCCATTTTTGAACACTATACCCAACTAGCAAAATCAGTACTTATTGTATTCTTCAAGACTACTTTATAAGATACTTGTAGTTCGCTACAAGCCTGGGATTTGGGCGCAGTTATAGGAGCATTCTTTGCTTATAATGCTCTTATAATCAACTCACAGAATGTCCGAAAACCCTATAATACTGTAATGATCAGGGTTCGTTACTGGGTTATACTGTAAGTAAACACTCATAAAAGGTCACCACCGAGAATTTAATGTGATGTGAGACTAAGCAACTTACAAAAGGCAGACAATCAAACAGTCTGTAACAAGGTGCGGCGTCACAATATTCTAAAATGTACATAAAAAATAAAGGAAAACAAAAGTAACAAAAACAAAAAGTAACAAAAGGTAAAAGAAAAGTAACATAAAGTGAGCAAAAGAAATTAAAAGAATAAAACAAAAGCAAACAAAATAAAATTAAGCAAAACCAAAAATAAAACAAAAGAAACAAAATAAATTAAAAAACCAAAAATCTAAACGTAACAAAGGAAAAAAACTAAAAACAAAAGGTAAACAAAGCACAAATAAAAAAACAAAAATATCTTGCGATGGTCGGCCTAGGATTCGATCGTCGGACCTCCCGCTCAGTAGCCGACTATCGAAACCTCGAAGCCACGGGGTACTTGATCAACTGTGGCGAATTGCGACTAGTCTATCATCCAGTGCTCAACTGCATATGACTTTGATTTCCTTAAGGAAGTGCTCGATTTCCCACGGAAAACAGGGGCGTTTCCATAGGCTGTGAACAAAATGCCGCGTGTTACGAGCTTATATAGATTTTTGCGAAGGGGCACTTGATCACTAACTAGACAAACAACGAAAACACTTACCCCGTTACTTCCTAATTGCACTAACACACACGTTCAATGGCACATAAGGTCCGTAATAATAAATAGCTCGAAATGTCCGTATGAGAGCTAGTAATTTGTGAATAACATTCACTAGCGGTGACTCTGCCCGCTGCGATTCCTTTGTCTCAATCTTTTCACCGCGCTCTGTCACATATTTTCGCGCCACCCTCAATATTTTTATTAAAAGTGTGACCAGATTATAACGTCTCAACGAAGGCCTGAGTACGATCGCGTGACGATAGATGGCGTTACTAAGTAGTTAATCGATCGATAGAGAACCGGGGCATGACATATCCCCTCTCCTCCAGAGAATCCAACCGGATTCAACTCATACGTTTTAAATCGCTCGAATGCCAGGTTCCTAAATCTTTCCCTCTTAGGCTTTGTAACTTGTAAACGTCTTCAGAGATCTTTTTCGTAATTACTGCCTTTTCAAATTTAGGTGCCAACTTAGACATGAACCTCTTATCAGAGTTAGATAGATGTTTCGTACGTTTCCACACCAGGTCACCTTCTTCGTAGTTACACCGACGCCGTCGTAGATTATATCGTTTGCTGTTCGTATCGTGCGACAGTCGCATTCTATTGCAGACTTCATCGTATACCCTCCGTCGATGGGCAATGTTCTTCTCAAAGTTATCTTTATTGAAACCCAGTGGATCACTTGGTTCAAAGCTGTATGCCTTCTTGCTACCGACAGCTATTTCCCGACCAAAAAATAGGAACGACGGAGTTTTACCTGTGACCTCATGCACAGATGTATTAATTGCATGTTCGATATGCGGAATATATAAATCCCATTCTCTGTGATCGTCGTGAACATATGAGGCTATCGCCGCCCCTATTACTTTGTTTACGCGCTCAGTAGGGTTAGCCTGCGGGTGGTAATAAGGGGTATACCACAATTTCGTTCCAAAGCTTGTGACTAGATCTTTAAACTGGCTGGATACAAATTGTTTACCATTGTCACAAACTACTGCGTCTGGAGCGCCGTACCTTAAAAAAATGTCTTTCTCCAGAATGCGTGTAATAGGCAGAGCCTTCCCGTTTCTCAAAGGAAAGAGAAAACAAAACTTGCTAAACCAGCACGAAATTACCAGCAACATAGTGTTACCATGCTTAGATTTCGGAAAGGGTCCCATGAGGTCCATGGAGATAATTTGGAACGGTTCTGTCACCTCCCGCTGTCTCCCCATCAAACCTGATGGTCTTGTCTGCGAATGTTTGTATTTCGCACATACTTCACAATTTCTTACATAGTTCTTCACGTCTTTTATTAGTGTTGGCCAGAAATAGTGTTGCCTAACTCGATTTACCGATTTTTTTACCCCGAAATGACCTGCGGTTGGGTCATCATGGCACTCTCGTAAAATTTGCCCACGAAGTTTTTCCGGAATAACTAACTTCCAACTGTCGTTATCATTTGGGAACTGTTTCAGATTTAGATACTTCCAAAGGTGACCTTGACTAAGTTCCCAGTCAGGTTCATTTCTTCCTTCAGCTACCTTGTTTTCCTCTGTTTTGTACCATTCATCCTTGTCTTCGTGTTTTATTTCCAGCAAATTAATCTCGTCACTAATGGCCCGTGATAGCGCATCTGGTACAGTATTATATTTCCCCTTACGATGGACTATCTCGTAATCGAATTGCTGAAGTCGCATAGCCCATCGCGCTAAGCGTCCATGAGGGTCTTTATTATGGTGCAACCATTGTAGAGCGCTATGGTCTGTAATTACCTTGAAATGGCTTCCCTCAATGTATGGCCGAAACTGTTCGACTGCATGCAGCACGCTTAATAATTCGCGTTCTGATGCAGAGTACTTACATTCCCTCTCAGATAGTTTTCGACTAGTGTACGCAATTGGAGCTTCCAGACCATCAATTTCCTGAATTAATACTCCTCCTGTACCTCTATTTGACGCGTCACATTGTACCGTGAAGGTTTTGCTGAAGTCCGGGACTTTCATAACCGGAGTGGACGTAAGAGCAGATTTCAAGTCAAAGAAAGCTTGTTGTGCTTCTGCATTCCACGAAATCCGACGGCCTTTTTTTCCGCCCTTTGTCAGGTCATGTAGCGGGGCTGCTACAATGGCAAAGTTTGGGACAAAACGTCGATACCAGCTAGCCAAGCCTATGAAGCGTTTCAATTCGGTGTAGGTGGTAGGTCGCGGATAGTTAATAATGGCCTTGACCTTATCTGGGTCAGTTCTCAATCCTTCTTTGTCTATGATGTAACCTAGGTATTTTAAAGATGGTCTTGCAAATACACATTTGTCCAGATTTATAGTAAGACCCGCTTCTTTAAGTTGATCCTTTACAAAAGTTAATGCCACCAGGTGATCTTCGAAATTGTCATTGCAAATCACTATATCATCTAAGTAAGTAAACACTTTTCCTTCATACTCTGGTGGAAACAAGCGATCCATAAGACGCTGCTGTGTCTGAGAAGCATTATTGAGCCCGAATGGCATAACTTTAAATTGGAACAATCCCTTCCCCGCTAACCCAAATGCTGTTTTCTCCTTGCTTGATTCTTCCAGTGGTATTTGCCAGAAGGCTGATCGTAGATCAATTGTCGACAGAAATTGAGCATTTTTAAGGCTATCCAATATAGTTGTTACTCTCGGTAATGGATACGAGTCTTTCACTGTCACCTTGTTTAACTGACGGCTATCGAGACATAAACGGTTTTTCCCAGTAGGTTTCTTCACCAGCAAGACTGGGGAGCGCCACGAACTAAATGATGGCTCAATTATGTCGTTGTCAAGCATTTCCTGTATCTCCTTTTCTAACTCTCTCATTATGGGTGGTGCAAACGGATATTGTCTTTGGCTTGTAGGCAGATTATCACCCGTATCGATCCTGTGTTCAATCAGGGATGTTCTTCCCAACCCTTTAGCTATCTCACTACCCATAACCTCTATTAGCTTGTCTAGCTTTTCTTTTTGATCATAAGTCATTTCGTCACGTGAAATTACCGGATGACCGGCGCTGACTTCTGAGATGTCATAAGTTGTTTTTTCCTCTCCGATTGTCAGACCAAAAAGGTCTAAAAAATTCATCCCCAAAATGACATCATGTTTTAAAGTGTTCATGACATAGAAAGGAACTACCTTATACATGCCCTTAAATTGTATCGGCAAGTGAAGTATTGTGTCGATAGAGTGACATGTACCGTCCGCTGTAGTCACGTTTTTTGCTTCTACTTTGTGCCCCGTTAAGCCCAGATCTGAAATTTTCATGTGGAACTCTTGAGAAATCACCGAAATTGTCGCCCCTGAGTCCAGCATGCCCCTAAAATTACGGTTTAAAATATTTATGTCAGCGTACAAACGTTTATCTCCCTCACTGCGGTGAATATTGCATATTTCGCCCGTTGAAAAATAATTTGAAACGATATTTAACCATTGCTGCCAGTCATTCGAATCTGAATTACTTATAGTCTCGGAGTCTGATTGGCAGGCATCGACTCCGCCTGGTCGTTTCCCTCCGCAGTGTTGCCACATGTGCATTTCTGAACAGTATTCCCAAAACGGCCACATTTGTAACAGAAGAGCCTTTGCTTCGGTAAATTGCATTCCCTAAATCGGTGCCCGGGACTTCTACAATTCCAGCATTTCGATTGAATGGGCCTGCCAGCATCAATAGCAGCTACATCTGTGTGCCATCCTTGCATAGTGCTGGAAGTGCCTTGATAAGCCAAATCTCGCTCTAAAGAGTGGTTGTTAAGTAATGGTTCTCTGAAACTCTCACAACTTAGTTTCGTCCGTTCGATTACTCTCAGCACAGAGGTTAACTCTACAACCGACTTGAAGGTGTCTCGACATATTTCTTTCTGATAATAAGGCTGAATATTTTTCCTTAAAATAACCAATTTCTGAATTTCCGAAAGCGGCACCGGTAGTCGATTGAACATGTTTCTCATGACAGACACATAAATGACGACACTTTCATCCTTGCTTTGTGTCCTCCTTTTAATCTCCTCAAGAAGCTCGTCTTGATAATTCGGGGTCTGAAATGTGTCTATCAAGAGTTCCACTAACTCTGGCCAGTTCGATGTCGCATTTTTATTTGCCCTAAACCATATCAGGGCGTCTTCCTCAAATAGATCTATTGCTTGACGAAATAAATCCTCATCCGACGCGTTCCGTGCGTCTTTAAGCTCATCGATTCTCTCGAGGAAGGCATTAATACTCATGGTGCCTCTGCCACTAAATCTAACACCCCAGTCTTTAATAGGGACTAACTTCCTCCTATGTGAAACCTGGTCTATTGTAGATGATCTAAACAACTTTGGTCCGCGATTCGAGCTTAGGGGCCCGCTCTGAGCATGCCATTGTACTTCCTTGTGATCATCGCCCAAACTTACTCCTGGTGCTTCTACAGACCGAGGTACAACCTGAGTGTTCACCATCCCAGGTGCCAGATCACCACGAGGTCCAAAAATCGCTTCCTCTTTAGCTATGTTCTCCGATGATCCAAGACCCATATTTAAATTTTTAATGATTTTCAAAGCTTCTTCTCCTAATGATTTTTGTAGAATATCTTTGTCATGCTCTGACATTACATACTCCTCTTCGCTATCTTCCTGCTCTAATCTCCTTGTAGTGGATATAGCTTCTTCAATATCTTTCAGCAAGCCTAAGTGCATTTCCGTATCCCTAGTGTCAACCGGAATAATAAGCTTAGTGCGGTTTAACAAATGAGCTAATCGAGACTGAATGCGCCCGACTAAACGTTGGTCAGGACTTTGTGACACTTCTGATATGAGTGTGAGCAGAGTAGAGAGTTTATTTCCACATAGTACTAGCTCTCTATTCGGATCTTCCGTGCAAGCAACCGGTACTTTAAATGTAATTGATGACTCCCCGGACGCCTCTCTTCGCAAAATTTCTCGCAAGAACTTACGCATAGTCGCCACAGTTTTACATTCCTTTATCCCTCTGCATGCTAACTCAAATTCCAACTCATCCTTATGCAGTGCGTTGACGTCCATCATTTCCAAATTACTTGTACAATAATTTACTATAGCTTTGCTAATAAGAAAAAAAAATGCCAATAACGTACTTTGCTTACATGAACTTAACACTAACAATATATAACAGTTATTACTTGAAAGTAGCTCAACACTAAACTAATAATTGACAAAAGATACTTTGCTCTCCTAACCCTGTAGGCGCCAGTGTAATGATCAGGGTTCGTTACTGGGTTATACTGTAAGTAAACACTCATAAAAGGTCACCACCGAGAATTTAATGTGAAGTGAGACTAAGCAACTTACAAAAGGCAGACAATCAAACAGTCTGTAACAAGGTGCGGCGTCACAATATTCTAAAATGTACATAAAAAATAAAGGAAAACAAAAGTAACAAAAACAAAAAGTAACAAAAGGTAAAAGAAAAGTAACATAAAGTGAGCAAAAGAAATTAAAAGAATAAAACAAAAGCAAACAAAATAAAATTAAGCAAAACCAAAAATAAAACAAAAGAAACAAAATAAATTAAAAAACCAAAAATCTAAACGTAACAAAGGAAAAAAAACTAAAAACAAAAGGTAAACAAAGCACAAATAAAAAAACAAAAATATCTTGCGATGGTCGGCCTAGGATTCGATCGTCGGACCTCCCGCTCAGTAGCCGACTATCGAAACCTCGAAGCCACGGGGTACTTGATCAACTGTGGCGAATTGCGACTAGTCTATCATCCAGTGCTCAACTGCATATGACTTTGATTTCCTTAAGGAAGTGCTCGATTTCCCACGGAAAACAGGGGCGTTTCCATAGGCTGTGAACAAAATGCCGCGTGTTACGAGCTTATATAGATTTTTGCGAAGGGGCACTTGATCACTAACTAGACAAACAACGAAAACACTTACCCCGTTACTTCCTAATTGCACTAACACACACGTTCAATGGCACATAAGGTCCGTAATAATAAATAGCTCGAAATGTCCGTATGAGAGCTAGTAATTTGTGAATAACATTCACTAGCGGTGACTCTGCCCGCTGCGATTCCTTTGTCTCAATCTTTTCACCGCGCTCTGTCACATATTTTCGCGCCACCCTCAATATTTTTATTAAAAGTGTGACCAGATTATAACGTCTCAACGAAGGCCTGAGTACGATCGCGTGACGATAGATGGCGTTACTAAGTAGTTAATCGATCGATAGAGAACCGGGGCATGACAATACACTTGCAGAAGCGCAATTGCCTCTATAATGTTCTGAGACTACACATTTTTAAACACAAATAATCTTATTAGTATCTGACATAAGTATATTACTAGAGTAATATTGTTTATAACGCACTACTAATGTTCTTAGTTATTAGTTATAAGTACTTTTTATTAAAAAAAAATCTCTTCGTTGTATCGGCCGGTTGGTGTGTTTTGTTTTATTGTGATAAAAAAATATCTACACTTAAGTATTCCTACTATTTCCTTTTAATGAAACTCTATTTCGTAAACGAAAATCGTATATTGGTTTTATTATAAAATATTGTGTGTGAACTCGCCGGGGAAGTCATTTTTATTGTAAATGTCTACCAAAAATAGTTTAATTTCACAATGCCCCTTGAAAAGCATCACATATCATAAATATTGTTGACATAATATTTGAACAATTATTACGAACATTCGCCATGTTTTTAAATTACTCTTCATTGAGTTGTTATACGACAGTTATAGGCAAATTTGCACTTAAAGCAGACTCAATCGAGACAACTCGCCGCCATATTAATGAAAAATAAAAGACAGTGTTGCCAGAGCCATTGTGTCATAAGTTACGTTTATTTTGATTTTAATAAAAAAAAAAAGCGGCGCGAGTCCTATTCGCGTACCGAGGGTTCCAAAGGTACCAACTATGAAAGCATAAAATACTGAATACAAAAACCTTGGCTGGATTGAAACCTTTTTAGTCTGAAATAATGTAATGAATCAAATGGGGAGTTATAGCAATCCATAACTCCCGCAGGAACTATAATGACCTTTGTCCTTCAGTACACCTGCATGTAATAACATCTTTTACGAGCAAATGTGATGAAAAATAAGTTTGTAACACCAAGAAAAAAGCCGTCACTTATATACTGACGAATATAGGCATATTTAGCACACGAAACTGTGTCATCATCACCATCATATCAGCCGTCCACTGCTGGACAAAGGCCTCCCCATTCTCCACAACGATTGGTCCTGCGCCGCCCTCATCCAATTGCTCCCGCAAACCTAACCAGGTCGATCCGCCAGGTTGGCTTTCCATGCTACGTGTTCCGGCACGCGGTGTGACGTGAAGCTGTGCGTAGAATTAAAAATTTGCCTTACAAATTCCATATAGACCAAAATAATGTTGTATGCCTTCGGACTACACATTGAGGTTTAAAAATAATTATATCTTGAAAAGTATAATATGACGTAAAAATAAACTATACGCAGATTTTGAGTCCCAATAGCGTTATACTCTCAGGAAAAAATATAACAGAAATATCTTTGTACACTTTAATGTTCTCACTTCTGAATTTTTAACAAAAACCATTGTAAAGTTACGGGGTGCCTGTCGTATCGCATAACGTTTTTTGTCCTAAAAATGTAGGCCGAGAATGTTTGGCATACTGTTGAATGGCATACTACTCGTTTGGCCTAATAATTTTTGCGCATACTCGTTTAAAGTCCTAAAGCAAGTTTGTCCTAATATTGATAACTCTAAAATCAACATGAAGTGCCCTAAGAATTATTTTGCCTATTATTAAATTGGCTAAAATTACAGCACCTAAACTAAACTATGGTAGGCATGAAGTCAGAATCGTTACGTATTCTACCTTCAGGCAGGTCAGATTTTGGTTAAGATAGGTACGACGACGAGCGAAGCGAGGAGGAGCGAGGAGGAGTGTTAGGTAGAACTGTGACCCTTTGAGAACTGTGCTTGCTAAAAATCATCAAGATTACACTATCCTAATATTGTAAGACCGAAAACTGTAGGTTAGGTTACGTTTGTTTTATGACCATGGATAGCGGAGCGTCAGAATGCGTGCTTGCATGGAGGTATATTAAAATTGAGCAGTTAGTATTAGGTTAAAGACCGAAAACTGTAGGTTAGGTTAGGTTTGTTTTATGACTATGGATAGCGGAGCGAGCGGAGCGTCAGATTGCTTGCTTAAAAATCTTCGAGATTTAGGTATAATGAAGTCAAAAAATTTAGTCAAAAGATTTAGCACATTAAATATAAGGAGCATTACAATTATGCACATCAATCATTCGATAGTTGAATCTTAGCCACATCAAACGATAGGACAAATAATATTTAGGACAATCGATAATAGGAGCAACAATTTCGGACAATCAAAAATATGCGGAACAAAGTGTATGCCGTACGTTATTAGGACAAAAGATGTTATGCGACACAACAATAGGACTAATAATTGTATGCCATCCGATATAGACCCAAAGTTACGATATGTGCTCAGAAATCAAAAGTTACTTACATGTTATGATAGGGTCAAAAGTTACGAAAAATGTAACAAATGTAACCATCTGGCAACGCTGATCATGACAGATACCAAGTATTTACTAGTAAAGTGATTACTCGAGTAGCTTATAAGGTTGCTTAATCTAATAACGCTCTTATCCAGGACAATTACACTTATATGAATCTTGAAGAAGACTACTAAGAATGCAAACTTATAATAACCTCAGCTTAGTGTATTATAAAATCTTGTACTCTTATAAAATACTACTGTAGGATCTAATATTATTCAAGGCAATTTAATCTCTGTGCATACAATTATAGGATACTTATACTTATAAGTGTCATTCAAGATAATCTTGTAGCCAACTAGAAGACTGTGCAATAAGAACGAATGATCTTGAGAGTATTTACGCTTGTGCAATGTTACTATTAGTATAAGTATCCTATTACCGTCCTAGGTGCTTGTCTTAAAGCATACTATAAGACTAAAATATAAAAACGAATGCTCTTGAGTATGTTTCAGCTTGTTAAATGCTATTATAAGTAGAATACTCTACAACAATGCCTTTATAAGAACGTTAATAGTAGATATTTACTTATAATATTTTTTATAGGATTACTTTGCTAGTTGGGTATATATTTATCCGCAGTCCTAATATGCCTAATCAATATTGGGCCTAGGTAAAATTAAGCGTGCGTGTACGTGTTACAACAGGAAGCGGTTTTCCCTACTGAAACGTTATCCTTATTTCATATTTTTTCAATAAATGGCGATTCTAACTCTCTGAACTTAAACACTTGATCCTGGGTAGGTACTTAGCTCTCTTATACCTCTATAAGGATGCTCATTATATTCGCCATTTAAAACATTTTCTAACATCAAAACCTCTGTTTAAAACACACCTTTCATGCACAGGAAACTATCAAAACTTTTCATAATGTATTGCAGCATATTACACATTGCAATGTCACCGTATTCATGTAATTTTTTTAATGGTGTTCAAAACTCGATCCTCCGTAAAATGATTTTTGGTTAGCGTACCAGGTAATAATATCAAATCGATTTTCAAACTTTCCGCCGCCTTAGTCATCAGCACCGAGGTGGTGCAGAGAGCGCACATCTGAACAAGGATGGAAGAGTTTAGAGGGGAGAGGTTTTAAAGAAAGAAAACATCTCGCACTCACAATGATTAGAAGGTACATTAACGGTAAACATTTACATATATATAATTACAATCGTACTGCTATTTAATTAATAAGAAAATTTAAATCAGTAGATATATATTGAGGCTTCTAGACCATTTTATTTGGGGTTGTTAAAATAAATTTAGTATGAAGTTTGTATGGAGATATCAAATTACCTGCAAAATAGAAGTTAACTTTGTCAGCACTTTTGTATGTGCTTATATATGTTTGCGGCTATATAAATGAGAATTGTACGTAGTTTATATGGAGACGGGTAAGTGGTAAATGCAAACTTAACTTTGAAAATGTCAATTGCGTTTATGATAATGTGTATTGTGTGGAGTTTGTATGGAGATGTGATTTTATTGATGGTGAAATATGTAAATAACTTTTTTTTTTCATTTGATAGTGGTGAATGCTTGTGGTTTTGACCATGATGATAAGGATGCCCTTATCTATAAATAGAAATAAAACATTCAATGTTGTAGGAGACTTAGTTTCCTAAGTTTTTTTAGAACAGTAGGTATTTTATAATGACCCCATTGCCATGGTATTGTTACTAGATTCTATTATAAATCTCTTATCGTCCACATAAAACTTTTTTTCTTTTAACTTGGGTGTATACATAATGCTTATCGCTAATTATATAAAAACTGCAAAATAGAAGTTAACTTTGTCAGCAGTACTATCAATGAGAATCGTATAAAAGTTTTATAGTAGTAATATATAGATGGCGCTGTATCGTAGCTTGAGGGCTACATCGAGGAGATCATTAGTAAGTAGCTAGCTCGATATCGATATCGTAAAAGTTCTCAATGATATTATAGATGGCGCCACTATAGATGAATTGCTCAGTAGTTCTTAAAAATACGCTAGATGTTGCTATACTATAGATTCAGTATTCATAAACTTGCTCATAATATTATAGATGACGTCACTACGCAGGGGATGAATGCTGGTTAGCTCGAATAACCCATGATATTGCTACTGTGAAGTAGATGAATGCTATCTGACTCGATATCGTAGTAGGTCTCAAAAAATATATGGTCATAGTATGAGAACCTTCCTTTAAAATTTATTTTATTATATTTTCAGTCTTTTTGTTATAGCAATAGCAGAGATGCATCACCTATGAAAGTTCCATCTGTCTATTACGTCTCACATAGTAGCCTCGTGATATACGAACAGATGAAGTCTCAGTAATATGTCTCGTTATATCCTTTGAGTGAGAACCTCTAATAGACGACGCTACTGTGCTATAACAGATGATTATGTATATATGAGTGAGAGGATAGGCGAATATATAAAATTAGATAATACCACACTTTTATTTAAATATTATTTATTTATTTAAACTTTATTACACAAAACAAAAGTCAGTATAAATAGCGGACAATACTAAAGAGCATTCTCTACCAGTCAACCATAGAGCCAAACAGAGATAAACTAGAAGTGGTTGCAAATCAAAAATCTGATATTACTGAAATATATATTACTGTTTATACCAAGATATAAAAATACATATTATATTTTCTTATATAAAAAATAAGCACTAATAGTTGCAGTTTCGGGACATTCCTCTTATGTTTCCCCACCCACCGCTTTGCATACTTAATCACCCGATCCTGGGTACTTAGCTCTCTTATACCTCTATAAGGATATTCATAATATTCGCTGTTAAAATCATTTTCTAAACATCCCCCACTCTCTATACAGCCATGGAAGACGACGATGAAGACAATGACTGTTTATATTATATATATATAGCCGAAGACATACCAGAACTTATGTTACCCCATCAACTCTAATCCAACTGATGGGTTACATATGTCCCACGTTCAGGGGCACTACTATGAAGAGGTAGAAAGTTTATCGACTTATCTAGGATGAAGAAAGTAGAAAGGGGAAAAAACCATACCATTTCATCACTACATAGTATAAAACAAAGTCGCTTTCTCTGTCCCTATGTCCCTTTGTATGCTTAAATCTTTAAAACTACGAAACGGATTTTGATGCGGTTTTTTTTAATAGATAGAGTGATTAAAGAGGAAGGTTTATATGTATAAAACATGCATAATTTATCAGCATTGCACCCGTGCGAAGCCGGGGCGGGTCGCTAGTAATTATATAAAGAGAGTTACCGCATCGACTTCTATGATTGGTGGACCACGGTCTCTTCATATAATACAAAATATATCGAAAAAAATATCCTTTTGGAAAAGCTTTCGAATAGGAAGACAGTTTTACATCATGTCCCGGATGGGAAACATACTCGCAGTCATTAAAAAAGACTATCACCTCCACCATCCAACTGATGGGCTGCATATGTCCCACGTTTAGGGACACTACTATGAAGAGGTAGAAAGTTTATCATCTTATCTAGGACGGGGGTTTTACATCATGTCGGATGGGAAATAGACAAAATGCCCAATGACTGCACCGAGACATACGTGCAAGCCCTTATGGCTATTATTTTAGTTATTATTTCCGTTTTGCGTAAAAATATATTATTCGTACAGATCCCATGAGCGAAAAGCTACACATCGTCATCGTAGGTTTTCCTTGTCAGATGCCTTGCCTTCACGATAGGCATACGCCAACGATTCGCTTGATGTTTTATCAACGTGCTTGGTGACGTCTTTGACTGTACCGCAGTTAACACTAGTATTTTCGCGATTCAGTGTCATGTCAATTCATGTTTGCCATTCATGATCCTATAGGCTTCAGCGAAATCTAAGAGATGTGAAAGGGCAGTAAAGGGGTAAACGTCTGTCCGCCTCCTTGCATGTCCTGGGTAGTGCTAGCCGAATTGCCCTGGCCATTTTGAGCTATTATGACCTCCCCCTTCTCGATCTTTGACTCAGTTTTCCCCATGGTTAGAAGCCAGTCAACATAAGAAAGCAAAAACAAATGCATACCATTTCTCCGTAGACATGGGGAAAAGCGTTACTTTTTGATATCAGTGACTGGCGATCCCGTTCCAAAAATGTCACAGTGAAAAGTCATCGTGACTTTGTCACGCCTGTTACTCGTTTCACTGTATGATATTTATGACAGGTCACGGTCAGTCACGGTGCTGTAATTCACGTTATTTTTTTCACACTGTTATTTCGACGTGACTATGTCACGCCTGCTACTCATATCACCTTATGATATTGTCGCGGTGCTCTAGCTGGTTTTTAACTATAAGAAATGAGGTTGGAATCAGTTAGAGGACATTCTGTTTTTTAGTCAATACGTACACTTTGGCTAATTAATATCAAACATTCCCGTACCGAAAACCCCGAGGTATGAATACTTATTACATTTATGACCGTGTGTTTGTCACACTGTTATCACTATCATACAAGTAATTGATCCAAAATAACCTTCACACTTTTTTTACGTGCCTGTCGACATTTTGGACTGTCGCACATTATAAGTAAAAAGATGTACTTATGGGAACATTATTTAGGAATACGCGGCGTGTTATTATTTTGGATCAACTTTATACAACGATTTGTATGTACATTGGATCCTATTTACACATTGATACCTTTCACGCTATTTCACTCGCTCTCAGGCAGCAGGCGTCATCCGATTTTCGCTACTTCCGAACACTAACGACTGAGCCCGATTAGAGCCGAGTTGAGTCACAGTCACAGTACTCCCGCGCCACGCCACGCTCACGGCGTTTGTCGTGATCGTGATTTGAGTAACAGACTGCGCTAGGAACAGTAGGAACGTATGTGATTTTGTCACGTTGTTACTTTGTGAAAAGTCACAGTGACAACTTTTGACGGCGACTCACTGTGACTTTGTCATCGTGACGTTATTTTTCCCCCATCTCTATTTCTCCGCTCTTACTCTGCCCGCCGTCCGCACCGACGGAAACACATACAAATCAGCAAAACGAGTATCACCATTGCAACTATCCCGTATAGTACCCATGGATACAATAGGTCCTCCAAGTCCCTTAGCACTTTAGCGTCCACCTGGCACATGTTAAACTCGCACCATGTCACATTTAATAAAGCTCTGGCAAGGTCGCCATGTAATGTATGAACTGACTGCTCTTAAGGGTCTACACGATATGGAGGAGATTATCAATGAAATACATGTTTTCCGTTCAATGTACGAATCTATAATGATCACAATAAAACAGGTTACATAAGGTTACATATTGATGATTAATTTCGATTACCATATAAAGAACAGCTAGCCTAAATGGGCGAGTCTCCACACCACAGCTTAAATCACCATCAACAATCTCTTTAATCACACCAGTGTTCTAACTGCTGCTTTCTAATGCGTTTTGACTTTCCTTTCCGCACGACAGCAAGCTCTTCATCGTGGTTGTGATCGTTTTTGGTTCTATGCATTTCGACACCGTTCAATTCGTAGCGTATGTCTTGAAATAGAAACGTCATCTCATTGTCTCAGTCTTTATTAATGGTTCCTTCAATCAGCAGATGGCATTGATGGGGGTAGAGTGATGAGGTCCTGTCGGTTGATTGAAACGAAAAATCCAAATGAAAAAGTTTCAAAGAAATAAGGAAACAAATTCTACGTCAAAAGATTAGGTTTGAATGAGAAAAGCTGGATTGATAAATTACGAGGATAGTCATGGTACGATAAAAAAAAAATTGAAAGAAAAATTTGTCTTGTCCAATTCACCCGTAAGCATTTTAAAGTAAATTATGTGAAATGAAACCACATTTTAATGTAGAATATTGTTTTATTTATACATTGAAACGACCACCAAAACATTTAAAAGATATACATACAAAATCGCAATAGCAGCACAATCACACATAGTTAAAATACGCTAAAGCATCACAATAGCAAGTTGTATATTAAACAATCATGAATAAGTACAAAAAATCGCAAAGCAATTATAGAGTTATTGAAATTCAATGACTAATAGTGCCCAACCAATAGCGGTTAACAACGGTGATAAAAACTTATTCGCTATATTTATATTGATTAATGTGGTTGGATAAGATAGTACTCCAAAGAAGAGGTTTCTGATATACTTAACAAACAGTTGAAATTGATATTTATATCACCTATCGTCATCTCGATAAATGTCGATAGGAGGTCCCAAATACACATTAGGACATAACACTCATTTAAATAATCATCGTTAGCATACTATTGTAATAGTTGAATTTAATTTATTAACTAACAAATAAGTCGGCATCCTATTCGTCCAGTCTTATAAATTCGTTACTTTTTAATGGCGATGGTGGTGAGACAGGGGAGTGGTGCCCTGCACTTGATCATTGGTGATAGGTCACCACCGGCACACATTGGACCGTCGGGGTGACGACCCCTACAGGCCCCCACCCGCTGTAGCTGGTGTGGCAACGGATAGCTCCGCCTGCTGACCGTCTGGTTGCGGTGAATGGTCAGCGACCGCTCCCGCCTGTTGGTTGGTGGTGGTGGTGTGTGTGGTGGTTACTATCGTAGGCTGAATTTGGGGAGTATGAAAGGTTCGCTGACTGACCTCGATGCGCCGCATCAGCTCTTCACACTCCCGCAGCTTTTTATCCAATAAATGCTGCAAAAGCCTGCCGCGCCCCCGTACACGAACCTCTTCGATGTTGGCTTCATAGAACTGCATGTTAGAAATAACTCTGAGAACTATAGGTCGCAAGCCCCACCGCGGTCCTTAAATAGCATCAGCTTCAAATACACACAAAAACAACTATGCATACGCACACAACGATACCCGGTTATCATTCCAATAGGAGCGCGGAGTGTGCGAGAACCTCCCGGAAACCCCACTGATAACAACAAATAAAATAACCATTAATATATAATACGTCTGTTACCATTTCTCGTTTAAACCATCAAATCGATTTCATCATGAATTAATAAGAGATTGCTTGAGAAAGATGAAAGGACACACAATATTCACAAACAATATTCATATCATAATAAAAACATTAATCAATAAAACCCATTCATTAATTAATAATATGGAAAATAATTATTGTCAAAACTTTGTTACTTAAAATGGGTATCTTCTCAAAGGATTGATGCAAAGCTATGTTTTAGAAATCTAACCGTACACAGACAAAGTCGCAGGGCGGAAGTTTACTTCATATATTATCCGCTTTTAACGGTTGGTGAGGCATGTTTTAAAACAGAACAACACAACTGTCCTTTATCAACCAATTAAAATTAATATTCCATTAACATCCTGATATTCCTGTTAACCGTGAATATAGCTTTTCCTCGTAACGAATGCAATATTTTCGCATATTTTATCCTCTAACTTTAACAATTTATCCTTGAAATAAAATACAGTCTGTGGAGTCTGGTGTTTATGCGTGGCGAGGTCGCGGGGCAGTTAAGGAATAAAGACTAGTATTGCTAGAACAGCGTTTGGCGGAAGACTGACTTAAATTAACTTGGCAAGCAACCGGGCCCACTTGGCGGGCACAATGGCGCTCTTGTTCTTCGCGCCGACGTCGCTCTCGTTTTTCGCGTTGACGTGGCTCTTGCTCTTCGTGGCGTTGGCGCTCCTGTTCATCTCGCTGATGTCGCACAAGTCTAATCTTCTCCAGCTTTCCGGCGATTGCTTGAGAGGCGGCTTCATAAGGGCAAGTCTTGCGCCACAAGAGTGGTTCGAAAATGTAAAGCTTACAAGTATCAAACGAAAACCAACTGCTGCAGGAAGCTGAATGATTCAGATAATCCAATGCTGACAATTTTATACCCGACTAAAACCGCACAATTAACAATCTTGATAATTCATTGGATTTATTTTTGCAACCTCGATGCGATAATATTTCCTCTCGCTGAAGACGCTCCTGTTTCTCTCGCTGACGTCGCTCTTGTTCTTCCCGCTGACGTCGCTCTTGTTCTTCCCGCTGACGTCGCTCTTGTTCTTCCCGCTGACGTCGCTCTTGTTCTTCCCGCTGACGTCGCTCTTGTTTTTCCCGCTGACGTCGCTCTTGTTCTTCCCGCTGACGTCGCTCTTGCTCTCCATCGTTCTTCCCGCTGACGTCGCTCTTTTACTTCGAGCCCACGTCGCTCTCGTTCTTCGCGTTGACATCGCTCTTACTCTTCGTGGCGTTGGCGCTCCTATTCATCTCGCTGATGTCGCTCAAGTCTAACCCTTTACCGCATATAGAATAAAAATAGTTGTTTGAATTTGAACCTTGACCTGTGCCAATAAGGTCCAAGTTCATATCAGCCATATATGGCTTCGTATGCGGTAAAGGTCTAATTTTCTCCAGCTTTTCGGCGATTGCTTGAGAGGCGGCTTCATAAGGGCAAGTCTTGCGCAACATGATTGGTTAGAAAAATGTAAAGCTTACAAGTAGCAAACGGAAACCAACTGCTGCAAGAAGCTGAATGATTCAGATAATCCAATGCTGTCAATTTTATACCCGAATAAAACCGCATAATGAAAAATCTCGATTATTCATAAGATTAATGTTTGCAAATTTCGATGCGATGATATTTCCTCTCGCTGAAAACGCTCCTGTTTCTCTCGCTGACGACGCTGTTGCTCTTCGCGCTGACGACGCTCTTGTTCCTCTCGCTGACGGCGCTCTTGTTCTTTCCGCTGACGTCGCTCTTGTTTTTCGCGCTGTTGTTGCTCCTGTTCTTCCCGCTGACGTCGCTCTTGTTCTTCGCGGTGTTGGCGCTCCTGTTCATCTCGCTGATATCGCTCAAGTGTTATTTTCTCCTCCAGCTTTTCGGCGATGGTTTGAGAGGCGACTTCATAAGGGCAACTCTTGCGCCAAATGATTGGTTCGAAAAATGTTAAGCTTACAAGTATCAAACGAAAACCAACCGCTGCAGAAAGCTGAATGCTTCAGATAAACCAATGCTAACAATTTTATACCCGAATAAAACCGCACAACGAAAAATTACGATTGTTCATTGGATTTATTTTTGCAATTTTGATGCGATGGTTTTCAGGAAAACCGCACTGATTAAACACCTCACGTAGGTAAGCGGTAAAAGTAGTCCTTTCGAAATGAAATGAAATACATTTATATTTCATCGATTCATCGTCATCGATGAATTAACGAGTAAGCTATGTACAAATTCATACGTGGCAATGTTACAATAACGATTGGCAAAACCATTGACATAATCAGGTAGTATAATGCCCATAATTGGAAAGTAGTACAGTTAATATTTAGAGTAGGAAACCCGGAACATTATCACCTGGATCTGATACAAATAGCTCAAAACAAACTTATAAAAGTTTTATTTCTTTACGATTACCTAACACCTACAAAAAATATATACTCCGAAACTGGGCTTATGAACATTTCACAAACGTACATATATAACACATGCATATTGATACGTAAGGTATTAAATAAGAGTATACATGTAGAAATCAACTTTACAAAAAAACATAATTATCAAAGAATAAAATTAAGAAATGCGAATGATTTAATATTACGAATGCCACGAACAAAAATGTACGGAAAAAAATGTATCCTCTACGAAGGGGCACAATTGTATAACAACCTACCAGCAAAAATAAAAAATGTAAAAAGCATGCATCAGTTTAAAACCATGTTGAAACAGCATATAAAAATAAATAAATAATGACAATATCGTTTTTTATCGCCTAAATAAATTAAATCAACCTTTATTTAGAGCATCAAATTTTAAATTGTAAATTAAGAAAATTAATGAATCAAATAAGTTTCCTTACATTAAAACTATCTAAATATAAAACCAAGCTAACAAAAAAAAAAAAAAACCTAAAATGTATTTAAGTTAAGTCTAAAATAGCCCCAGCGGGACTAAATAAAATAAATTAAAGGTGTATACCATAGGATATAGTGGTAATAATTAATGTCTAAATAAATATATGTAATGTATTACAGATGTGTATTATATATATATATATAATATACATATATGTTAGATTCAAGTAATAAATAGTTAAAAATACATAGTAAACTTTCTACGTAAACCGAGCGTAGTTGCATCGAGGCCACATCTAGTCGTTAGTATTCTGTGTCTGAGTCAACACTCAACAGTTAGTCGTGTATCCTGGATGGTTGACGAAGTATAATTTGCATCGATGAACGTTATCGAAAACTTAATAGAACCCATAAAATAATTTGAAATTTTAACTTAATTATTAACTACTAAACAAAACTTGTAAAATAACTGTGTATTTAAATCGGTGCAATGTTGTATTTCGCTCGTTCGACCGCCCGGCTGTTTTCTATCTACCCGATATCGCAACTTTATGTCTATGCAAAACAAATAATGTATCGGCAATTTGTGTTTGTTACTAGTTCCATTAGAATGCAATAAGTAAGTATAACTTTATTGTTTCTTGTGCTTGTTTTTCTGAAAAACTTTTTGTAATAGTTTAAGTTCTCATACAAGTGAATTGTAAAAATTCTTTTGAGAATAAAGAATCTTTAAACCATTATTACACATTCAGCAATGAAATCATTCGTGATCATACGTGATGTCGTGTACGTGAGCCCGCGAATGTTTTGGGTAAAACGAAACGATGTACTTGTGCACACAGCACCGTTATTGCACATACAGCAATGAAATCATACGTCAATCATACGTAATGTCGTGTACGTGAGTACGCGAAATCTTTAGGTAAAACGAAACAATGTACTTGTGCACACGCATGTATTCTTCATAAAAATTTAAGTATATAAGCAAGTTACACAAAACTTTTTCAGTCTTCTAGTTTCATTAGAGATCTTTTTTTATAATTATCTACTTCTCAACCAACAAAACTAAACATTAAACATTTCAACAAAATTTTAAAAGGTTTGCAAAATTAACAACATACCTAATCAAGGTAGGTAAACAAATAAACTCTTCTTCTAAATAAGAAAAAAACAAAAATTATACTCATAAAATATGATGGGGATCAAAGGTTGAAATGTCTTTTAATCAAAGTGCTTCACTTTTTCACTTTCACAACTATTAGTTTTATACACTTTCACATATTTCTTGTAACTCGTTCTCGATCTCGATGGCGTTGACTTTTTAGTATCGTAACACCTTAATAATCGATCACAAAACAAATGATCTGACCTTTGTCACGTTTTGTAGATGGATTACCAGATATTCAGGTAGGCACTCATCTCCTTCTTATGTCTTCCTGATATCTTTGATCTTTACTTTTTATGGCAAAGAATTCTTTGACCAGACGTTCTGGGTCCCTAGAAACCACATAATTTTGATCTTCTTTTGATGCAAGAAAGTGTCTGATTTGTGCTATCACTCTGATCTGATATGTCTGATATGTTCCATTGTTCATTCTCCTTGTAGTACACATATCTTCCATATTGTTTGGTCAATGGAGTTTTGCGAATTGGTGCTTTTATGGATGGGGCCTTGGACAAAACTAGTGAGGACCTTTCCAGCATGCAAATTGCTTGTTTTAGTTCCCCTTCCAATCTGGTTTGATAGTGAGCTATAGTATCAGATTGATTTTTCCTGACCATCTCTGCCCTCTCTACAGATTTTTCAGCGGTCTCCAGATTTGCCTTGAGAAGTACAACATCAGCAGAAACAAGGCTTAGTTGTTTCATCAGTTCTATTATCCTAACAGAGTTGTTATTCTTTGTGGCAGTGACCATCCCGGTAAGCAATGCATATGGTCCTGGACTGATTGCAAGTTTGTTGTCTATCTTGTCAATCTTACCCAATAGGAACACCTCAAAAAACCAGATCAGATTCTGGTCTCCAAGAATATCCCAATTGTTGCTCAGTATTTCCAGAGCCTGTTCTTCTATTGATCTTGGTTCTTTAATTTGGATTGCTCTAAGTATTCTCTCTGGTATATTGTACAAAAATAAGTCTAGTGCCGTATGATTATAAGTTTCACTAAGAGGCCCTTGAGTTGCGATTACCTTTTTCGGACTTTGAAAACTATCTACATAATTAGCGTGAATATATAGTCGCTATTGTCTTTCCCATGAGTTATCGTCACACGAGTTTCATCCCAACAGAAAATGTCCGAGTAGCGGTTTTTTCTTATATTCTCTTAAGTGTCTGATTTGTGCTATCACTCTGATCTGATATGTCTGATATGTTCCATTTTATACACGATAAGATATTCAGTCCAGGGCCCATAAGGCAAGATAAGCCCCCAATCTTCTTTCACTAAACGATTCGTTTTTCCCTTAAATATTTTAAGGGCTCTATTTTGTCCCCCTGTTTGCTATTGAAAATAAAAAATGCTTCGATCATATCGGAAATAATTCGCGTTTTGTTCATTCGACCGGTTTTCAAATGACGAATGATTTATTCGTTATTTTTATTCGAATAAATCCACGTAAAACATTAAAGTTTTTTTGGTTAAATATAAAGATTAATTTGTTGTCAAAGATCGTTTACATTAGATTACAAATGTTCCAAATCAATATTACAATTATTATCTAACATTTTTAACCATGTTGTATTAATTCAATTCAAATACTTATAAAAAAAAACTTACTTATTACTTAAACTAAATACCTAATAAACAACTAAAATATAAATATAATGGGATAGAGAGTTTTGCTACTCTTAGGAATGGGTTTTTGTTGGCTTAACAAATTTATCTCATTCTCGAATGAAATCGATTGGGACATCCTAATAAACGTTTTCATTGCATTTTGAAGTTCATTGGTAGTAATGTATGTTGCTTCTGAATTCTGTCATTAGGTTGCTGGCGAGTCTTCGCTTGGCTGTTGTCTTCGCGAGTCCAAATGACTCTTTTGAGTCATGGACGTCAGTTGCATTTCCAGAGGCTCCTGCTATCTTTCGTCATATCTATCCACCGACATTGCCGAGATGCAAGTCTGGCTGTAATGTTCTTTGTCTGCGTCAACCAAATTGCTCGGTTTAAATAGCAATTGTGAAATCTTCTGTGTTAGGACAACATTCTCTAACTCGACCTTTGGGTCAAATATTTGCTTCGTGCACTGGTAGCAGAGCAATGGGATTCCATATTCCTCTGGAACCGCCTCTCCACAGAGGACAGTCTCCGCACAATAATTTTGAATGAATAGAAATAATTCTTGAAAGAACAAGTTATAATCTTCATTCCCTCTCAATGCTTGTTCTAACATGTTGGTATTGATATTTATGTGAGTCGCGATTGTTGTCGAAAGTGAGTACAAAGCAGATCTCTTTTGTGATGAAGCTTTAAATCTATGCTCGTAGCTGCCTCCATAGTTAATTCCACACCAGTCACTAAGGGGAATCTCTCGGAATAGATGTGGAAGGGATGCTAGTTTGTCATCAATCATTGAGTCTATTAGCTTTATAATGTTTGAACCGGGATTCATCTTCTCTAAATATGACCGGATATAGAATAGCTTGTTTATTGATTTTGTCGTAGGATTTGGATTGATAATAGACAATTTCGGCTTGAGCATCTTTTCGGGTGTCGAGGATCCCAAGTAGGGTGAGTAAGGTCCTCGCTCTTGAAAAGCATCGGTCCCTTTGTTCCGCAGGTCATGTGAGGTTTGTGCTAAGATACAATTTGTTTTCGTTCTCCGTGGTAAACTGTCAAGATTTACGATTGAAATTTGTTCACTCGGTACAGGGCTCGTAACCCCCTCAATTTGGAATCCCCAGGTGGCCTCTCGGAGTCTTAAGGCTATTTGGTAGGTACTCGTCGAGTTTTTCATTTGGTCCTCAACGGGATGAGACGGTGATGGACCTTCTGTTCTCTCAAGCCGTCTACGAAGAATAATCACGGCTTCTTTGTCTTTTTCTTTCCCCATCTGATATATCGTAAATTCACCACCGGATTCATTAATCATCCGGTTTATTGTTTGTACATTCGTGAAGCTTCCTAAGAGCTGCAATTGAACACCTTCGGTTGAGTTTCTCAGAATCTCCTGAGCCAGGTTAGCCATGTAGGGTCGCATAGTAATCAACTTTTCACAAAGCTCTGTTAGATCTTCTCGAGTGGCTCCAATTAATCAAGTTACCTGTGGGTTTGTTATGAACTCTGGCAAGAACTCTTCGACAACTTCACGTGCCTTTCTTTCAAAATTTGGAAGACCTTTGATATTCAGGCTGTAAATGTCTTCGACAAGGGTGATTGGATCTATAGACCCCTTTATGTCAACTGGATTTAAGTGGAGGAGGCCACGCCATATGTTCGTGTCCTGATCCCATTCTCGGATTACCTGCCAAATCTTCAACCCGATCGTTAGTGGATCAGGGCATCCTCTTTGACTGTGTTGAAACAGGAAGCCCTCCAAGGATTGAAGGGCTATTCAGTAGGAGTATCAGACTTAGGCGATTCAAATTATGAGTGAGATTTTTCCTCTGGAATATATATCCGGCTTCGAGCGAATAAGTAAAAAATGGGATTAGAGGCGACTGATGATTTCTTGATAGATTCTCAGTGCAAGTGGATGTACATGTCAGATAAGAGGCAAGAGAGGGAAAGCCCTCATTGATATCTGGAATTAAACGACAAACAGCTTGCATATTTCGCGTATACTATAGCAAAGTAATATTATTACTCCAATCTTAACTAGGTATCTAAACTCCTAAAATATTAATTGACCGAGCGAGCGAAGCGTTTCCGTTTTAGCTTGGTGTTAAAATCTTTCGTATGTCCAATCGGACATACGAAAGATTTTAACACCAAGCTAATAGCCGAAAATAGCCGAAAATCCGAGGATCCAAACATCCGTTTGGAAACTCGGATTTTTGGCTATTGTCGCCTAGAATTCGTATTTCTCAATCGATTTTTTTAACAGCCATTTTAGGTGTCCCACTGCTGGGCAAAGGCCTCCTCTTCTTTTCTCACTCGAGTCTATTGCCAGTGCGGTTCAGCCATTCTCTGTTTTGCAATTTACACTCCCACATCTACTATACCAGTTTTGGGGCACGGGCAGTAATAGTTCCGTGTTTCTGATTCTATCAGTCCTCCGGACACCCAGTCTCAACCGATACTCATAGAATTCTTGAGTAGGGTCATTAATATACATACAATTTTTGTATTGTCGATTCAGTTTTTATATTTTTTACAAAATTGAAGGGATATGGGAGTGAAAAACGTAAAAAATCACAAATTTTAACCCGTACAAAAAAAACAATATCTAGCGATTTGGCCTCCAATTCCATTGAAATAAACACGCAAAATATTTTACACGACTCGTTTTTACTGTATATTTAAGAGTTAGGTAAAGGATAAGCACAGGTAGTATAATAAACGAGGGATTAGTGTAAGGCTCCTTAAGCTAGGTTAAATCTGACTTATACTCCTTTTTACTAGGGCGACAGAATTATTCGTCACAATTCATTCGACGAATAAATTATTCGCGATAACTTATTCGACGAATAATTTATTCGAATGACGAATAAATCATTCGTGGTTTTCATTCGTCATTCGCGAATAATTTGGTTATTCTTATTCGTTATTCGTCATTCGAATAAATTTTGCCCATCTCTGCGTATAACCATATCTTATAAAATGTGGGATAATTCTGATTACCTATATAGTAAGTGGACAACGTTCAGTATGTATCGTGAAGTTTATAACTGTTCCATGTGCTGAGTATAAGGCGCTGTACATTGTACAATGAAGTGGTTCTGTCTCATTGTCCTACACAGGAAAAATGCATTTTGAGCGTTACCTAACACGCCTTTGTATCTGGTAAAACCAATTGTGACCTTTGCAAATAATGTATTCGTTATTGTCGTTTTTCTTTCAAAATAGTTTTTTTTAGTTATTGCCTTTTCAATGCCTATTTTATTGACGGTTATCGAGCATTCAACTGTGATATGCTTTCCACACAACCCATCGAGAGTTGCTAACTAGCTAAGCTAGATATTGAGACATGTGCACAATAAATGTTCAACTATGAAAAAGTCTATCATACGTCTTGGGGATAAAAATACAAATACATTTATTGAAAAGAACATAATGCACAGAGAGGTACGGTAGAATTCTTACTTAAAAAAGCTGCCTAGTTTAAAAAAAAAAGCAACTATAAATGTGTTAAGAATGAACTTAAAAATGCAGCAACTCACTGTGGCGGTATCATGCAGTCAAGATATACAATGTCCCATTCGTCGCTGGTGACCTGCTCCACAGAAATGGAAGTACCAGCTGACGCAGATTGCTCTAGTTCTCTCAAAGTAATAAAATTTTGAAGAAACACGTCTGAAAGATGAAATACATTGTTTGGTTTTAGACATTGGCGTGTTTTATAACTAGTTGACCTCGTATCTATCGGGAATATTGATACTCACCACATGATCTTGTTGACTCGGTACACTGTTAGGAGGATATGGTCGTATACCTCCGAGCCTGTGATGCCTTTTATTTTCAAAATTCTGCGAAATAGATACAAATAATGAAATTTTACTGAAGTATTGTCTGCTTAAATATGTGTTATTGACAAAGTGCTTACTTTTTTATCTTCGGCACCGCAATCATAACTCTATGACTCGGTTTCCCTGCGATCCGGCCCGTCAGGCTTCATCGGCAACATCCGAATTAGCACCGGCACAATCAATTCATACTTAAAAATATCGTCATTATTTCTGAAAAATAAGAAGATAATGTCAAAATTTTGAGGTTCAAAACACCAAAAGGCAAATTTTTTCATATATAAAAACTTACATTTCTTCAACCCTTTCTAACAGATATCCCGGCCGCGCCCCATTATAGGTAACTAGTGCCGAAAACGTGCCAATAATTACAGCAACCCTCTGACCTGATAGATGGCGTTTGATTGCAAGCTCCATCAAATGTATTACCACGCTTCTTGCAACCTCCACCGGCCATTCTTTCGGCACCTGAATTTCCAAGGTTAGGGGCTGGTATTCACTCATTTTTGTAAATACCTGAAAACTGTTTTGAAGTTATTTAAAAAAATGTTCCAGCATATAAACATTTACCGCAACACTGACATCTCCATGGAGATGTCTTCACGCTGGACTCGTACAAGCGACTGGAGTGCCGGGAGCTATTCATACCCGTCTTCACCTTCTTATCACATTTGAACATTCCGCGATGAATGTCACTATGATTACAATAAAATTATTGTAGCCTTTCGAGTTTATTATTGGTCCGTTGGTTGACTACTCAAATATGATTTCTACTTTTGAAAAAATGCTATTTGTAAGCAATGCTACACAGAAAAAAAGAAATATTTGTCAGAAATAAATCAATTTATTTGAGTCGTTTTATCTAAATATTTTCTTATGACAACTATATATTTAGATTTGGTAGAAGTAAATATAACGGTTGACTCGAATTATTTTATTATTCGTCAGTATATCATTTATTTGTGGTAAATATGTTAAATTTGTCCAAAACAACGACATCTTTGGTATTAAAACTCTCAACTACTGCTCTCGTGACGTCTCTTGAACCGCCTAAGTGACCGCCATTATTACTATGATTTATTTACCACAACTAAACCATATCTTTATCTTTACCATAAATAAAACTGTTTATTTTACGCAATTAAATCGCTCAAATATATTACATATTTACCAGAAATAAATATTTATTTGGCCGTAGTCAAATATATCTTGGCACAAATAAATCTTATTTCGATCAAATATCTCTTTTTTTCTGTGTATTCTTATTGTCGGGGCTTATGACCACCGAGCATCTTGAGACCCGAGATCTCTGACGTCAGTTTTATGTGGAACGCTTCACGTAATTAGTTACTTGGCCCGGCCCGGCACTGTAAAAGCGGTACGTTCACGGGAAGAAGCTCTTCAAATCAATCGACGACAAAAATCTAGCATCGCGCAGTTGATCCAGAATTCCGGAGATATAGGGCAAAGGGTAAGCGTCGTGCTTGCTTACAGAATTAAGCTTACGACTGTCAATGCAAAATCGCAGCTCACAGTTCGACTTTGGCGTGAAGAGACTAGGATTTATCTGATCTAACTGTTTACTTAGCTCTACTAAACGGTGAGGTTTGGGTAATAACGTTGCTTAATCGGTGGACAATCACCGGTATCAATAGTATGTGTCAGCAAACTCGTGCGACCCAGGCCCTTCTTCTCAAATGAAATGCTCTCAAAGCGGTTAATCATGTCCCCGGCGATCGCGTAGCCCTATTTGCTTCCACTCTGGGGCGTGCAAGTCATTTGCAGCACTAGTGAGCAGCAAGCACACTCGACGACGGCGGAGGAGGTTCCACAAAATAATTAACTCTCTGCCAGCTGTCCTCCAGGACGTGGCACACGTTTTTAAGTTCCTTTAAAGAAGTAACGGAGTAAACTGCTAATAATGGTACACAATATACAGGTCTCACATTGATGGTCACGATGT
Source organism: Apotomis betuletana (assembly GCA_932273695.1). NCBI lineage: Eukaryota > Metazoa > Arthropoda > Insecta > Lepidoptera > Tortricidae > Apotomis > Apotomis betuletana. Next base: position 18,622,852 of record OW026312.1, read on the forward strand.
CAAACTTTTCCTTGTCAGACAACGGCTGTGTTAATCTGCTTAAATAGTTCTGCATTATGCTAATGTAGGTAGAAATATTTTCATTCGGCCCCTGAGTCCGATTTCGAATTTCCTTTAATAAGCGCCTATCATAATCAAAAGGCAAAAACTCCTCTAATAGGACGGCAGTCAACTGTTTCCAAGATGTTACCTCTGACTTGATACCCTAAATCACCTAATTCAACAGCCGAAGTGAAAAGTCTATATTCAGAAATCTGACGGGAGTCACACAACTCCTCTAAGCGATGCAAGAATGTCTTCACGCAAGACTTCCCACTAAACTTCAAATTCAATGAACAAACCGATTGGTATTTGTTTATGCACATGTTCGGTGTAGCGGTGACCTTTGAAACATCCGCTTCCCTGGCTTCACCCTCCGCATCAACATAAACGGAGGAGAAGAAGGAGTCGAGGATTTGAACACCGAAAACAAACGGTCTAACTTCCCTCAAATACGCATAAGGCGTTCGGTGAGAGCTGTATGCAGTGTGATGTCAGCATCCTCCTGTCCAGGGGAAACACGCGTCAAACGATGAAACAAATGATGCTCTAATGCCTGCACCCGGTTTAGAAATTTAAAAGGTTTCGAAGGGGTCAGTTGCTCTAGCTCATCCAGCTTACATGATATAAGTTTCAACTCGGGTTCGATATCTCCCTCATACTCTAAGATGTCATCAGTAGGTATTTTTTTGGATAGTTTGCGGATCTGTTCTCGCAGTGATTTATAAAAACTTATTAAAGACAATTCTTTAGAGTACAGTATGTTTTATTTTGTCAAGTTCTGTTGACACTTATTAGTTCTATAGCAATCAATGGCAGCGTTCAAGTTTACTAAGTTCTTAGCAGATCTTGTACTAAATCTTCTTTGCTTTATCTTCTGAATACTTGCACTTACGTTTTCACATGAAAGAGGTCAAGACGTACTTTTCCAAGCACTGGTAGATGGTTCCGCCGACTTATTCAAGTTTTTGTACTCAGTTTTCGTTTTTCATTAGAACTTTCCGCGTTCTTGCTTTTGCCATCTCCTTTCACAGCAGCGTCATTAATTCTCGCCCGGATTACCTTCTTAATTTCATTACATTTTTGCCCCACACGTTCCATTTTCTATTTAAATTTAATTTATGCTCGGATGTGGACGTTCAGCACGATGAGAAACAGGCTCATAATCGTAATGAAACATACCGCAGCACAAGCTGAATTATGATTTGCCGCCCGATCCCCGCTGAGGCACGTTTTTTATATGCGATCATTTTGATTAGGTATAAAACCACAAACAACATTCAGACAAGAGCTTAATTGGACTCTACATCGAATCATATTCTAAGTTATGCTCTAAAAAACGGATATAATTGATATTAATATGCGCAAAAAATTACCAACGCTCATGCTGATTGTTTAATCAAAACTGATATTTATTTTTGGGGAGCAATAAATAGTGTGCTCTTAGTCTTTAGAACAGTGGCTTCCTCTACTGGTTCAACTTCCACGATCTTTACATTAGACTTGAAAGCAAATTCTAGTCCGAAGGGCGCTTGATTATCTTCATCAGATCGAGTATACGACCATGAAGAGGCACTCGTCGACGAATTATTGGATCGTTTTGGTTTTCTAAAGGTGAAGCAAGAGCAATAAAGCTCCTTGTAGTTTGTAAATCTGTTGTTTACAGTTTTTGGAGTGTTCACCAGTGGTTTTTCTGTAATATTTTCACTTTTTTGTAGGATTGCAGCTCTGGTTATCTTCGATATTTCGTTTTTTTGAGGTCCTTGAAGTGGACGCAGTTTCGAAATTGGACGCCTTGTGCTTGCGACCGTTCTCATAATTCGTGACAGGTGAAATAGAACCGCGACGCAGCTCATAGTCCTTGGGTTCCGCCAGCTGGAAAGTCCTCAGTATCGGATAAGCCTTGTCGTAGGACATGTGACCCTGTAAACAAAGAGACGTAATGATATTGTTATTGTTTGCACAATTTGCGAGTACATTAAAATGATAAGACCGCGGATGTTGGTTATTAGGTCGAATTCACCTTCGTCGAATTCGAAAATAATCGAGTTAAAATTATGTTATATTTTTTCATTTGTGTTAAATGTATTGCACTTGCTATACAGTACACGCTATTGTTTTCGTTATATACACGATTTTCATACGTTTCAATCCACTTCAAAATAGTTGCTCCTGGTGGATCATTCATATTGTTTTATTTTTATACTTCACGGCGTTTCGTCGTGCTGTTTTAAATTATTAATTCAACGTATTACGAATACAAATATAATAAGTATTTCAATGTCGCTTTTCTTAGGGCCATTAGCTTGGACCTCTCGAAGTTTAAATGAAGAATCTCGATGTTTAAATTTTTACACGTACATAACGTGTGTAAAGGCACTTAATGGTAAGCGCTCATGTAGTCTCGGATCTACACCGCGGAGATTTTCGTATGTTGCATTGATAATTGGAATGAATACTCCAAAATCAAAGTTTTGGCAATATTTGCCTTGAATTGGATGCATTGAAGAGACGGACCCAATATCATATAGTGGAGCATCAGTTGGTTTCTTTAGTAGACATGGTATAGACTGGCGCTTCTTAATTTTTATAGTTACTCCCTTCTTCCTATTTCTGAAGTACTGTGATTTTGGTGTTGGTTGAGGAGCCCGATGGGGCCTTTCCTCAAAAGGCCGAGCCTGAGAATCAGGAATTATGCTCTCGCGGAGCTTAAATAAAAGATGTAGTCGTTTTTTACTACAATTAATTAATTACGACAACTAAGTTACATGTCGTTCGGTACGAATATTATCTTAATACTGAGAAGAATATGAACAATGCTCTCACGACCGGCCAAGTGCAGCGGATGCTACTGCGGTGGGCCGCTTATCGAAAGAATTTGCAAGGTAGCGTCTGGCCTGCCCGGCGCGTTCGTTAGAGCACTGATGTTATTAATATATAAACTTATGTTAGGACTATGGCTAACTAAAACTTAGACTTAAAACTACATATACGATAGAAAACTACATATGGGTACATAGGGGTACTTAACACAGGCATATTGAATCTCTTTGTTGAATGGCGTCGTAATTCTGTTGTTCCCGACGCATTTGGTTCAGATATCCCCTCGCCTGGGATCTAGCTTCTCGGCGGCTACCACCAGAATTGCCATTTTGGCCTCTGCCACGTGATTGTTCACGATTATTATTGTATGCTTGCATCTCACATTGAGTAATAAAGCTTTTTAGTCAAAAGCGACAACGAACGAACGACAAACGACTCTGGTGTGTATCGTCGTAACCACTCACGGCGATTCTTGACATGACCGAAATCGTCATGTTTGTCCATTCTAAGTCTTCCTGAAATAACTCTTATAATATCCTCTTATAATTCCCCAAACTAACAAAAATGTATCCAGTTTCCATCGAAATAGGCAATTTTTTTTTCAAACTCGATTTTGTTTACTGTAACGTAAAATCCTTATCGCTTTGCGAGCTATTTCCATACCACTGAGCGAAATAAATATTCAACCTAATCACAACTTCCATGATAATATCAATTATCATAATTCACTGGTAATGTGTTTACTTTTGGCTATCGACAACTACGAATTCGAACCATATGGGTCATTGTTTTGGTTGGTCTGAAGGTTATGCGTACACTGTTAATGTCATTGCTGAATGCCAAACACGTTTGAAGTTCAGTGTTTGTTATTATTACCTCTAAATTCTTGGCTCTGTTTCTTATGAGAGAGCTTGTCCAATATCTCTGATATTTAATTTAAAAATATCATTGTATAGACATAGTTCTAGATTGTTAATTAAGATAGGTTGTTATACTACTTCGAACTGTCTGAGAGCATTCCACTGGGTACTTGACGTCAGTATCACAAAAACTAGTGGAAAGAAAACAACAACAAAAGGGTCCAAACCTGACAAAATATCTTAACGGGATGTAAGCTGCCTATTTCTTCCACACACTCCAGGCTGATTCTCTTCCAAAGTGGCAGCGTATCTTCATACAGGCCCTCGGCGCATTGCCGCTAGACGTAGAGGATTCCAGCCTGATACGTTTCTGTAATAAGTAAATTAGTAGACGATAAACCTATCCTGGTCAAAACTTCTGTCAAAAGAAGCTTAGTTACCAGCTTCACGTTCGACGATCGCATGGTGATCTTCCCACTCGGCTACGGCGGTTGACAGTTGAGGATACGGTCGAAGGTGAGCGATAACTTTTCGTCGGGTGGATACGGTGTTGTCACGTAGTTGTGGTTGGCGTTCTTGATCCAGAAGGATGGCACTACCTTGTAGGGATTCTGTCCCGGGTCTGACACCTCAGTAAGCTTTACTACGGTAAACTTTTTAGTGGCAGACATTGTCCAGATTATTGTAACACAAAAGTGCTTAACGAAGTGACAGAAAATGACTTACTGACTTTAGCGAGCTCATCTACATAGGTGCTATACGGCCATTAAGATTGTGATGTCAGGGGTCGATATGATACTACGTTCGTCATTTGCAGTATGTCAAACATGTGAACTATGCGTGAATCTTATCAACAACGGACCTAGGATATCAATTTTTTGACTTCTGAGAAACAAGGTCTTCACTTTATCTGGACGATTGTTATTTTCAGTGGAAAGTGGCTTTTAGCAGTGGCTACGGAGGTTTTCTTAGCCGTCAGTTAATGCTGCTATATAAACAATCGGATTGACCCAACTTGCTAATCAAAAAACTTACCCAAATAAAAATTAAATGGTAAAAATTTTCACGCTCGTAAAAAGATGGATGAAAAGTAATTAATTGATGATTCGATCTGTAAATTTCGACTTAGAGTGGGATCCTAGTTTGCTTCAAAAACCCTTTTCTAAGCGCTTACCCATTTTAACAAGCGGTATCACAATTACCCTTAAAAATAAGAATATTTGCTCACCCATCGTCGTCCGTGGTCGCTAGCGCAAAGCAGTCACGTTATTCTATACCTTAGCCCTTTTAATTTGTATTTGTGTAAAAAAATAGTCTGTCACAGTTGAATGTTATATTGTTGTGAAGCCAGTGAGTTAAGGATTGCAGTGGAAAAAACTATTTTAAAAACAATAAACGCGTTTAAAAGTTATGACAATAAACATTTTAAATTTCACAACTCAACGTCTTTTATATCAGTGCGCGCGCTCGTTAGCGAGCGGTGAGTCATTCCAAACCGGTGTCGCTCGCGCGGTGTTGTGCGATGTGCGGGCGCTGACATACGAGCAAAGTGGACGTAAACAAACACTCGAGCAGGCGGACTTTAGTTTTCTATTTCTTTGATTATTTTTGGGTTCATTTTCTCACTTTCTAATTCGCAATGTCACCCAAACCTGTTTGTGCAAAGTGCAATAAACAAATAATCGAAAAACAATACTTGATATGTGTAACATGTAAAGACGCTTTTGATCTGCCATGTATAAATTACGGAAAACTTTACGATTTAATGGACAGTGATCGTAAAGCAGCATGGACATGCAAAAAATGCCGACAGACCAAAATCCAGCAAAAAAAAACCAGCACTCCAATTCTAACAAAATTAAATATTGCCGCTGCCTCTACTTCCAACCATGCAACAAAGATTTCTGCAAAGAAAAATGAAGAAAACATAAGTGCGGCTCCTACTTCTGAACATACTATGCAGAAATCCTTGAGTGATGCAATTTTTCCAGAGCAAGAAAATATCACGGTGAGGAGACCTAAAAAAAGACAACAAATCTTGACTGAGACTTTATCCGATCAAGAATCAGATATAGAATTACCAGGAGATACCGAACTAAGTATTAGTTCCCGAAGCCTTCCTAACATTTCAATCACCGATGATCCACAGGTCCATGAATTAAAAACTGAAGTTAGTGCTTTATTACTAAAATTAGCAAGTGCCCACGACGAAATCGACCGACTAAATACAGAAATTGCAGGCTTAAACAGGAAACTGATCGAACATCAGAAAAAGGGAGAAGTTTACAAAAAACTCCTAACAGACAAAGGGCCGTTGAAGAAACTAACTCCCCTAAAAAAGTTCCAACTTCTAATAAAAAACAAAAATGTGGATATCATTGATAGTGATGATGATACTCCGCAATTTCTTTCACCAGCACCTACCCCGTTTGACGACCAAATAAACTCCACTAATCAGAACACAAACGTTATTGAAACATCAGAATCTAAGTCGTCACTCCACGAAAAAAACATAAGAAACAGCCATACTGAAGGAATCATAAGAATTGACAAAGACAACAAAACCAATGCTTCTGAAATACATAAAAAAAAGTTATGTATTTTAAGCAGTAACAATTCTAACAAATTTCTAGAAACTGCGCTCACACTATTTGAAAACTACAAAATTTGTCACTACATCAAAACGAATGCTGGCATATATCAGCTACTGAAGGACGTTGAAATAAAAACGCAAGACTTATCGATGGAAGACTTTTGCGTCGTACTTATTGGTGATGCCGATTTTGAAAACACGAGGGACTACTATGCAGCCGTTATATAAGATCCAAACTAGGTAAAATTCAACATACAAATGTTATCATCTGCTTACCGAATTTCCGATTGCATAATGCCGGAATATTCAACAAACGAATAGAGTTATTCAACAAGATTTTGTTTAAAGATAATTGTAACTATGAATATGCTTACTTGCTAGATAGCAATAAAAATCTAGATTATACCTACAAAATGTTCAACAGATATACAGGTGCAATAAATAACACGGCAACAAAAGTTATTTTTAAGGACTTGAAGGAAAAACTTTTAGAAATAAATTGTAATTATGAAATGCATACTCATAACAATGCCCATGCAACTGCTAGTACGCAAACTGAGAATGATTTTTTTCTTGGCTCAAGGTCTAGACTCGAAGATACTCGATTATAAGTTTAATACCGTTCTGATACTTCACCAAAACATTGCAGGCTTATTAGGCAAAAAAGATTTGCTTGAAGTAACTTTAAAAGATCTGTTTAACAGTGATGGTAAATATGTAGACGTAATATGTTTATCAGAGACATTTGTTCACATAGGGCATGAGGTTAATATTGCAATTAACGGTTTCAAACTGGCAGCATGTTTTTCAAGATCAAAAAAAAGAGGAGGAACATGTATTTTATGTCGAGATCATTTGGAAACAAAGCCTCTTAATTTTCTTAATGAATTAAAAACAGAATTCAACTTTGAAATTTGTGGTATAGAAATAAAACATTTAAATTGCATAGTTCTTTGTATATATAGAATTCCGAACCACAGTTATGGTATATTTTTAAACAAACTAGAAAAACTGTTAATAATTGTTAAAGCAAAAACAAAAAAACATGTCGTTGTGGCAGGCGATTTTAATATTGATTTACTGAAACCGTCCCATCAATTAGATGAATTTAAAAAAATTGTTCAGAATCAAAATTTCCAAGTGCACATCACTGAACCGACAAGATTAAATGCCTGTATCGATCAGATATTATCAAATGTCCCGGATGCAGTTGGTGAAGTGCTTCCATTAGGTCTCTCTGATCATGAAACAGGGCAAACGCTTCGAATATCGAAGCCTGGAAAATATATTCCCTCCCCATATGAATATCTTAAGAGGAGAGACTTTAGCAAAGAACTTGTCGAAAAGTTTCGTGATGCCCTAACATGCCTATCGTGGAATGAAGTATACTCGGAGCTAGACGCAAATATTGCTTTTAATAATTTCCATGGTTTGTACACGCTGTTCTTTAATTTGTGTTTTCCTATTAATAAAGTAAGAGTAAAAAAAACGCGAAACTGTAACAAATGGATAACTAAGGGTTTGAGAAATGCCTTAAAAACTAAACGACAATTGAGATATATTTACTATAGAAATAAGACATCTGAGAGTAAACAAAATTATAATAGGTACAATAAGTTATTAAGAAAATGTATGCTGACATCTAGAAAATTGGACAATAAAGTTAGGTTACACAATGCAAAAAATATCTCGAAAACTAGTTGGGATATAATAAATAAAAATATAGGCAAGAATAATAACAAAAATAATTTGATTGATAAAATTATTTGTAACGATCACATTGTAGACAAACCAGGAGATATTGCAAATGTGTTTAATGACTTCTTCATCAATACAACTCATAATAATTTTAATAATAATGTAAACCAATATGACCATTCCCTAAAACTAAATTATTTAAACATGTTTATTTTGCCTACTGACCCAATTGAAGTACATAAAATAATAGAAAGCCTTAGTAAAACCCAGTCTGTTGGTTATGACGATATCCCCACACATATAGTTAAGTCTACAAGTGATATTATTGCCCCAGTACTTTCGCACTTAATAAACTTGAGCTTTCAACAAGGCGTGTTTCCTGAAAAGTTAAAAGTGTCAATTGTTAAACCTATTTTTAAATCGGGGGACAAAAACTCTCCTGGAAACTATAGACCCATTACACTCATACCAATATTTGCTAAAATCTTGGAAAAAGCAATGCACGCAAGGTTAATGTCTTTTATTAATAAATGTGGAATAATAAGTGACCACCAGAATGGCTTTCAGAAAGGTAAATCCACCACATTAGCAACATTCAACTTAATTAAAAAAATTGTCGAAAATGTAGATGAAGGACATAAGACTGTTGCAATTTTCTTCGATATGAGCAAGGCGTTTGACCATGTCTCTCATAGCTTATTACTCAATAAATGCGAAACTTATGGAATGAGAGGACTGGTACATTTGTGGCTAGAGAGCTACCTCAGCGATCGACGCCAAATAGTAGAAGTGGTAGGTTCAGGAAATGACAAAATACAACAGAATTACAAATCAAATATGCTATGTAATAAAGTTGGAGTACCACAAGGGACCATCCTTGGCCCTTTATTATTCTTGTTGTATATTAATGACTTACCATTAAACATTAATCACAGTTGTACCTTATTTGCAGACGATATATCAATTATAGTTTCTGACATGAACAATCAAAATTATGAAAATATTATTAATAATGCTATTGCGGACATAATTAAATGGTTAAATGATAATAATTTACAAGTCAATCTAGCGAAAACTAAATACATTCAGTTTATTAATAGAAGAGGAAAGAAAGAGGAACTACAAATTGCTCATAATGGTCAGACTTTAGTAGAATGTGATACTTCCACGTTTTTGGGGTTTGTGCTTGATGACCGGTGTACTTGGAAGATACATGTGGACAAAGTTTGCTCCAAAAATAATAGGTATGCTTATGTTTTATGGCGATTGACACGAATAACTGATTTGGAAACTGCTCTCAAAGCATATCATGCCTTTGTTGTGTCTAACTTAAGGTACGGTATCTTGATATGGGGAAATTCTTCACATGTAAACCGCACATTTATAGCGCAGAAACAATGTATTCGAGCAATGTTAAACATATCTAGAAGAACTTCATGTAAAAATTATTTCATTGAAATGAGGTTACTGACGGTGCACTCAATTTATATCTATGAAGTGTGTATATTTGTTAAACAGCACCCCGATATGTTTTTGACAAAAAGGGATACAACACGCTTTAACACTAGATACCCAGATAGATTGGTACTCCCTAAGATGCATACCGTCATGAAAAGCAAAAGTTGTTACGCAATGTGCATCAAAATATTTAACTGTTTACCTGACGACCTTAAAAAACTGCCGCTCAATAGATTTAAAAACAAGCTGTATGCTTTTCTTGTAGAAAAGTGTTACTACAATCTAAATGATTTTTTAAATGGTAATTAATTAACTTGACATTTTAATATAATTTTAAATTTATTATTGTAATCAATTTCGTAATCGCCAGTAATCATAATTTGTAATTTAAGTGACTATCTTATAATAATTTGCATGGCTTTTTAAAGTCTAAATGTGTAGATCTGAAATCTATTGTGTAACACCACTTTTGTACCACATTTATGGCAAATAAATATATTTCTATTTCTATTTCTATTTCCCATTCGTTACTAAATGGTTAGCCTAACAAAGGGCTACCCTTATTTTATAAGTTTTCAATATATATTTTTTTTTTCCTTGCGGGCCCGAGGGACCCTTTGCACTGGTAGACTTTTGTAAAGTATTGCTCCCGAAGTGCCAATCACTGGTACACACACAGAGGACTTGTGAATAAAAGAGCATATCTGCATAGGAAAACTACATTCCTTTGTGAAATCCCACAGAAGTCAAAATCTGAATAATGTCAATAAAGACTTCTCCCGTCCCGAAATCACAAACTGACGTGGATTTCATTGCTAATTACATCATTTCAGAAATAGAAGCAGTGTAATTGTACGCATTTAAGGGTTAAATTGTTGTCACTGAAATACTCATAAACTAAGACTGGAGTTCTATTTTCCAGCACAATTATCTACTAATATAATTTAGTATAGGATTAAGTACTTTATTCTTTCGCTCATGCCAATCACACCGTGTATACCTGTTATGGTTTGAACTATATTTATAGCCATAAAACTAATTTAACATACAAAACAACAAACAAAATACGAAATAATTAAATACATTGTAAAAAATGTATTTAATTAATTCGTCTAGCCAGTAGTTTAGTGTTGTGTGGCAATAGTAAATTTTTAAATAAGCATTATTTTGGTGGGTAATTTTTAATGTAACATGAGAGCACAATTTGTTGTTTCTCACCGGGCAAATAGTATTAGTCAAGTATGCCCGGCAGCTTGAGCATGTCATGCTCGCTTAAAGGTCTTTGCTTACGGTGGCGTCGTTGATCGGGTCGCAGCCTTCCCTATAATATGGTTGAGGGAAGCGATGGCTGAGATATGCGTCATACTCGTGAACGGGTGCCGTTTGTGGGGTCCGGTCTGTTCATGCTAGCAAGGGCCAAATTAGATATGTAGCAACCGCATACTAGTGTTAAATTAAGTAAACGTGAGAAACTTCATCCTGTACTCGATTGAAGTTATTCTATGTTGATTTTTACCTTTTGAACTCTTAGAGACTATACATCTCTAAGAAACAGCTTAGTGTAGTATGACACTCAGAGACTTTATACATCTCTGAGGAAATTATATAATTTTAAAATATTTTATTGCATGTTATGACGCCTAGAGACCATATACATCTCTAAGAAATTTAGGTTTAATAATTATTTTCTATAGTAAATTATTCATGTTGACGCCTAGAGACCTTATACATCTCTGTGGAATTAAATTAATTAAGTAATTATTATTTTATTGCATGTTGTGACACCCAGAGACTTTATACATCTCTGGGTATATTTAATATTATGAATTTAACGTTAAAATTTTATTTTAATGTTCCTACTTAACATTGATTTGGAGTATCTATACATCTCCTTTACGTGTACCAGTGTAATTAGTTATAACACAAATGTAATCACTGTAATTGTTTTAAGTATTATTTACGAAAAAATGACTTACTGTTGAGTTTCTTTCGGCTTTCTTCTCAACAGCGGTCTCCTCTTGCGAAATGCCGGTAGATTCACAATCTGACTTGTAAAAGTGCCCCTGTGGCCTACTTACTGAATAAATTATTTCATTTCATTTCATTTCATTTCATTTCATTTCATTTCATTTCGTCTATGCCATGCCGCTCCATGACATGACATCCTGCATCCGAGGATTCATGTCGCTGACGTTACGTCCCGATTCTTGTTCCGATTCCGAATCTTGTTTTTGCTCCATTTTCTCGCCGAAGGCAGCTCGTCGTCCCAGTCTTCTTAACGCAGAATCTTCATCTTCACTTCGTCACGGTCGCCATGTAATATGCGGAACGTCGGGTTAGGAGGTGTAACGGAAACTCAGTACTTCTTTACATAGTTTATGTAAATATAACAAACAACTCTCTAACATCTCTACTCCCTTCTGACTTTATCTCTATATCTCCATATATCTCTCTCCAATATTACAATACTTAACTATATATATTATTAGACTACGTGCTTTACGTGTTAGTAGTGGAAATCCCTTATCGTGTAGATAGGCACTTTATCCGGTTTTACACGTGTAGATGAGACTGTTTGCCTATCACCATTATCACAAAGTACTTGCATTGCACTAGATAATTGTGTATTTTGAACCTTAATTAATACCTTTCATTTATGGCAGCTACAACTTGGCCAAGATATACTGAGGCAGTTCTTTGTGCAATGCACAGATTATGGTCTTGGCCTACTTCACGCTGATAACTGCCCCCTGCCATAAATTTTATTGCTGTCAGTACCTGCAACCTGCAACAGTTATTAATAATTTACTTGCTGCACCTTGCGGTGTTACCCGCTCACCCCACAACATGTTTTCGGGATAAAAAGCAGCATAAATGTTAATCCACCATACCATTTTTTGATAAAAAATGGTCCAGCCGTTTAAGAAGTAAAAAACATATGAAATTGCATTTAAAGTTTTTACTGACAAACGGTTGCGAAGTTTGGTTTTAACTACATTCATTTGGATGAAAACGCGTTCAATTTCCGCGTTAGAATGTGGTAGTGATAATAATGATATTGCTAACTGAGATAAATCTGCAAAGAGTGCAAAGGGGTTATTACCAGCTGCATCTTTATAATCAATTACTTTATCCCAGTATCAGTTTCATCTAAAGTATCTTTAAAAATGTCTGATTGTGATGTTATGGTTTCTATCTTCTTTGTTTATTTTCTGTTCGTGTATTTTCATACTCAATAAGTTGAGTTCCTAAAACCGCTTTTTGTAAAACTTGCAATGACAATCTGTAATTTCTTGCATGAACTGCTACACCGTGTCCTAGAAATCCTGCTAAGTGTTCGGTATATTGATCATTTTGTTTTGCATGTATTTGTGACACTGCTATATGGTGTCTCATTCCTGTAGAAGTCAGTATTTCAGGTCGTTTCAAATTGCATTGTTTTGACGACGCGTTTGGCTCGGTTTGTAGACACCTGCCTACTGAGCCGGCGGTCCCGGGTTCAAATCCCGGCCAGGGCAAATATTTGTGTGATGAACTCGAATATTTGTGCTTGGGTCATGGTTGTTCTATGTATTTAAGTATATATTTATCTATATAAGTACGTATATCGTCGTCTAGTACCTATAAAACAAGCCTTCTTGAGCTTAATTTGGGACTAGATTGATTTGTGTGAGGTTGTCCGATATTTATTCGGTCGTATAAACAGGTAAAAGGAAAACCATTTTTTCGCTAAGGGCAGTTTGACCATGCTTATCCGGCTATACCATTTACAGACATTTCAATTTTATTATAGCTTACAAGCTTTTGGCATGACTAATAATGTGAATAGATTACTTGTATATGGTTTAAAATGGTTTAATTTCACCAAAACATTACAAAGCTGAGTAATTTACTTGGCCGTTAAAATGTTGTTAGCTCCCGCAGGACCTCTATCTGCTCCCGTCTCAACTCGTTGCTCTTCACAAGTTCCGTGTGAATGAGCTGTGAAATTGAGTTTAATTATATAATAATTGTTCAAGAGCCCTATTCCAAGAATTATTATTATAAGTTAATATGTTCTTTAGAATATTGAACTCTTTAAATATTGATACTATCACACTATTTTAGAAACTATAGCAAGAATTATTTTTGTAGTCGGAATCTCTTATAAAAATAAAAGCGTGAAAAAATGTGGTGAAATGTATTACTTTGAGCATCGAGTTGTTCTCCTTCTGCAATGCCGCAAAGGTCGCTGGCTCAGAGCGTGCAGGACGGAAGCGAGGCCGTGCGGGACGCGCGCTGCGGCCGACCGAGCCGGTTGGGCCGGGCGGGGAGAGCGGTTGTGTGCGGGGAGCTGTGCGCGGAGCCGCGCGGGACGGACCAGCCACCACCAGGGACTCCGGACGAGGAATCTAAATCGTTGCACGTCGATGTAATTCGAAATAGTTTCTCCTTAAACAAAAAATAATTCTATTAGAATAGAAATGAAAAGACTATCAGAAATGTAATAGAAACATGGAATAACAAAAAAAGCAAAATATTCAACTTGGTAAATGATGAGACGATTTTTGACACTTACCCGTTGTGAGTTATTGCTATTAGATGTATCCATGTTTATACTATATTTAAAATTAAATAAAGTACTGCCTGTTCGAGCTCCAGTAACACAATAAGCATTACAAAGCCGCAGCAATTATAAATATACTAGTGTGATAAGGAAGTCTCAATGAATCTTATAACAGATTAAGGGAAGTCTTAATCTAATTTTTGTGCTATTCGTTTTTGATTTTGTATAATTATCTCGATTTTGTTCAGTATGAGGGTTTGGTTATACAGCATGGTATCTGTATTTTCTGTACTAATGATTTGTACAGGTGTCTCATCTACCTGCACTATTTCTTGACCTGTATTAATTGTTTCAGCACCAGGCTGCGAAAATGTCTGTAACAGAAATGATAACCATTAGTTAGTAAGGTTATTATACTTTATGATTCGTATGACAAGGCACAAATGTTTTTCGATGCCTTTGTCGGTTATTCATCGACAATAAGCGAAATCTTTTGGCCCCTCATGGCTTTGCAAAATTCCTCTTTTTCTGTTTTTCCCATTACATTTTCAATTATACATGTAGCTTTTGCGCGGCCTAAGTGAATATTCTGAGCTATTTTGGAATCAGGGCAACACGCTTTGACAACTTGTTTCAAGTGGTCTACACGGGTGCTCACACTTCTGCAATGGCTTTCCTCATATTGGCCGCATTATCAGTTACGACATATATACATACATAACTATTTTGTCGGACACGTGCCAATCATCATATTTCCTTAATAACGGGCAGCGGCGGCAGTATTGGCACCCGTGTATGATACGGCGACTTCCGGAGTCGCAAGAGTAGTTGATGCAATTTTAAAATCGTAGACGTAATGCGCCATCAAACTTAAATAAGTTTTATTTTTGAGCGCTTTCCAGTAATCGGACGTTAATGAAAGATGTGTCACTTCTTCCAACTTATTTTTTGTTTCATTTTTCTTTTTATTGTAGTATTCAGGCAGTAATTTCTCTGAAAGAGTTTTGCGCGACGGTAGCTTATATTTTGGGATAAGTTTTTCTACGAATTTCTGGAATCCCTTATCCTCCACAATTAAGAGCGGCTGGTAATCTACCACTATCATTTCCAGAAGAGCTTCATCGAGCTCTTTTATTTTTTCTTCAGATACATCAAAAGATGGACCAGCATACAGGCACAGCTGCCTACTGCGCTTCGCAGGTGGAAAGTTTATTGCAGTGGCGGCAGGAGCGGAAGCATTACTGGGTCTTGGTGCTGGGGTTGGTAGATCTTGGCTAGCAGCAGGGTTTGAACGTGACGTCGAGAGGCCAGGCACAGCTGCATCTCATGAAATCCCGGCTAGCTCCTCTTCCGCACTATGCAGCTGAATGGGATGCAGCCGTTTTAAGTATTCCTTTAGGTTGGATGTGTTCTTATGGTTAATGTAAATTAATTTGCATAGTTTGCAAATTACAGTTTTTCGGTCCTTGGACTGGTCAAAAAATGTTAAAAAGTGGGTCGCGGCATAATGAAATAAAAGTTTAAACCACACTACACTATAAAAGTCACTATCTTTGTTTAACCTAAATACCTATCACTATTTAAAAAGTCACTGTCTTAATTAAGAACTAACAATAAATAAAAGTCACTGCCTTTGCTCACTAATAACTAACTGGTTTTAAAATTTAAAGTCACTGTCTTGTTATAAAAGTCACATTCTTGTAAAACTTCGATTAACCACAAATCTTCCTAAAACTTAGAACTGTGCATCACACTCAGTCCAAAATTTCTAAGTAAAAGTCAAAAAGTACTCGTCTAGTTCTATGAAATCAAACTACGCGCCCCTCTTCCTAACCTCAGACGCAATCTACAGTAACTACATTTGAAAATATATTCAATTGTCGACTTTATTGTATACCGACAAACCGTTCGCGTCGACACATAATTTGTAGCTCGCCCTTTTTTTGTTGATAATTGTATTCAGCAATCTTTAGTTCTTGATCGTTTTTTTTACGATCCTCCTCCGTTTTAGGATTCTGGCATCTCAGAAGTTGTACTTTCTCATCATCCATCCAGATGTCATCCAGAAGTCCACGAAATAATCGTGAAACAAGAGAAAAGCAGCGAGCATGACTCTTCATACTTACGGTCGTCATCCAGAAGTCCACGAAATAATCGTGAAACAAGAGAAAAGCAACGAGCATGACTGTTCATACTTACGGTCGTCATCCAGAAGTCCACCAAATAATCGTGAAACACCATTATATAGCAGACCGTCTGTCTGCGAGTTAAAAACCTTGAAGTTGACTTTGTTTTTTTTATAAAAATGTTTTTACAAAATTAAACTACACTGAATGCTACTCGCGCTACTGATGCTTGGAGCTGACGGTTTTTATACTCATTTTTGAGGCTTGCTTCCCCCGCCTGGTGGTCCAAGGTGCGATTGCGATGTTTATTAAGTCCTTTTGTCTGGTCTGGTCTTTTGTGTGTGTGCGTTAACTCGATGCTATCCAGTGATATAGTCAATTGATTCTCCCTCTCCAGTTTTGAAGTCCAAGGTTTTGAACAAACCCTGGTGCGAAGAACATAACACAAACATATCAGGATTGAAAGCATCACAGAAGATATTACCCATATTTTATATAAATATACCGGTTCTGGATTTCAAATCCTTTAATTTGTCTTAAATGCTTCAAGTTTAAAGTTATTTTCTCTGTATAATAACTTAATTCAATCTCAGCTATTTCCTCCTTCCTTTCAATCACCAGTTTTGTTATAATTCATTTCTCACTGGACTCTCTGGTTCAAAATCTAGTCACTCCGGCGATGTAAACTTCGCAATTTTTTCCGCCTAGAACATAAGATAGGATGCCTTTAACCATGACGTTCTTCATCGATACCACATTGTATTTTAATTTCAGTTATCGTATCAAAATACATATAGATTACTTCTGGTGAAATTTCTCGTATTTCCTCTTCAGTTTTACAGACATCTTCGATGTTTAGATTATCATCCGATGTCGTATGAAAAATAAGATTAATTGTCTGGGATACTCATTTTTCTTTCCTTCAAATCAATCTTTGTATTGACCTGTTAAATCATTTCTGTCTCCATCAAGATATCGTATTTATCGCTAAAATCGTAAATGTAAAATTTCATCGGTCCATTGTCTTCGCCGAAGTATAGACACCAATAAGGGGTTTCAATTACTCTATTGTGTGAGGTTGTGCCATGCGACGTTTTAACTAAAAAATATTCCGGCTTCCAATAACTGAAAATATTTCTCTTGGGCATTCCTTGTTATAAATGATCGTTGGCTTCGTGTGTCAATTAAAATGTTTAATTTGGGCTTTTCTGTTTCAAAATAAGGTAGGTATGATTTGACATGATAAAATTTTATATGTTTGGATTTATATCCTGGTCCTGTTGAAAATTTTCGCTTGAGGATTCTGGTGCGGCCGAAACGTCCGGTAAATTGTCGAAGTAATGTGCCTCGCCGGATTCGTGAGAGTAATTTGCGTACTGTAAGGATGGCGCTCCGTGGGTCCTTTTTAAAAAAAAACTAAATTTCACTAGCTGTAATACTTTATTCTAACACACACGAAATACAATTAAAATTAAATATGTCTACTGCTCGGTTGCTTCTGATGGACTGCCAAACACATGGAATTTATTAGTTTTATATAAAACAAAATTGCTGATCTTAGCATTGTACTTCATACTGCATTATTTCATAACATCTCCCCCTTTAAGACGAAGCTTTATACTAAAAGGATAAACGAAGGATCACAAATTTATAATAATTGCAATTCAGGATTTAAATGAGCAGTAGTTAAAACTTAATTATAGCGATAATTAACTTATAGTTATTCCTTAATTATTAATCTGAAATAGAAATGATTTAAGTTAATCTTTATATTGTTAATAATTAGATAGGTTTCTGTTAGATTGGAACTTTTCAAGGTTCCGAAAAGCTACTTTAGTTTTTGTTCTATTCATTTCTATTTCTGGAAGGCTTTTAATAGACTTCTTGTCGCATTCAACTGAGTCGTCCGAAATATCGGTTAGTTCAACTGATGTATCAATTTTATTGTTCTGTCTTTTTGACTTTTTATTATAACACTGATTAAATATTTGGATGCAACAAGATGTGTTCTTACAACAGGTTCTAAACCATTTATTATAAATTTTATATGTTACGTAGAGTATGAAAACTGTTACAAGAAAATAGGTTAAGGCTGAATAATAATGTCCAAATTTGACAATATGAGATTGATTTTCTGCTTGGTGTATTTGGTTCTCTAAGTTGTCAAGCTTATGAGTTGCTAATTTCAAAGACTCGAGGTCAACATCAGATAATGAAATTGGAGATAGCGGATGAGCAGTATCGTTTATAAAGTTATATTTACAGCAATTATCTTCGGCAATATTGAAATCAATTGACAATTGGCTTGGTAACTTTGATGTGTAGCTTCGAGAGGGTCTAAATTGTAAAGTTTGGAAAAATGCAACGCAGTCGTTGTTTAATGATAATATTCCAGTGCCTTGTATGCTATAGTCTTTGATTTCATTATTGTTTTTACATTTTACAGTTAATTTATTCGCTTTTGATTGTACATACAAAAATCTCCCGTCTTTGAGTTTTTGCCATATATTAACATTTCCATATATCATTTTAGAATTACACATTTCGGGAAGTGACAAAGTAACATCTGTTATAAGTTTAGTTTTTGGAGTTGGTTATTTATTCGTAATTCGTTATCATTTAAGTGTCTAATAGATGTATTGAAATTATTAATAGTGGATCGGATTACATGTATGTTATCCTTCATTAAAGAGTAAATTTCCTGTTCATTTTCCTGACAAGTATTAATAGCTTCATCATATTTTCTAGCGTCGTCGGCGTCTAGTGTGCCAAAGAAAAACTTAAGAATTTCGCCACCGAATTCTAGGGCTCGTTTGAAACGTTTTTGACTATTTGAATCTGAAATAAGATGAGATAAGGATTCGTATTTGAGTTTGTTAGCATTAATAATTATTTGCAGCGGGTTTATCGCGTCCTTACAATTGATGTCAAGGGTTACATTTTGTGCTTTTTCGCAAAAGCTAGAAATGTCTGCGATTGAGTTTTCAATCTTATGTAAGTAAGGCTCAATAGGTAAAACGTCTACGTGAGTGACTACATTCCAGTAGTCATTGTAGAAATAACCCGTAGAGGTTGGGTCGAAGTAAAGTCCTGGGCTGTGCAAGATTGGTTGAATAGGGTCTGAATAGCTTGATCCGAAGAATAATCTGGAACAATTTTATGCTGGTTTAATTTCGTTAATGTGGTATTTTACATGTTTTCTATTAATACATAACGTAACATTATTTTTCCCGTGAACTTTAACAATTTTGTAGGGTCCCTTCCAAATTGGGGACAATGCTTTCCGTAGCCGATGGTGGTGTTTGACGTATACTAAGTCTCCTGATTTATAAGTTTTTGTTGTCGAAGACACGTCATAATATCGTTTTGAAGTTTCTTTACTTTTATTTATGTTATCTAAAGCTCTCTCACGAGAGTACTTCATGCGATACTGTAAGGCACGAATATATTCTTGATACGTAGTGTTGTCGTTAGTTTCGTATAGACTACTAGGAATGGTTGGTTTATGACCGTAAAGTAATTCATATGGGGTAAAAGTAGTTGTACAATGTGGGGTTGTATTATACGCAAGGATCGCAGTTGCAAGATAACAGTGCCAATCGTCTTGGTTGTCATTTACAAAGGATTTAAAATATTCCTTAAGGGTAGCATGACTGCGTTCCAAAGCTCCGTTTGTTTGGCGAATTGTATAGTAAATATTAAGCCAAATAATAGGGTCAACGTCTCTGTTTTAAACACTACCGAATCTGAGGTCAAACTCGGCAATTTTCAAGTGCAATTATCACCCTTTGAACTCTCGTCATCCAAATCAGACGTAAAACAATACCATCTCATTAACCAATTAAACACTTTTAGTACAGACCGTTCTAAAAAGGTCCTGGATCAAATTAGATGCTCTCATTTAAATCCCCAGGAAAGAAAAACCCTTATGGATTGTATTTCAAATCACACAGATATATTCCATCTCGAAGGTGAATTTTTGACACATACAGATGTAATTAAACATTCCATTAACCGATCAAGGAACCTGTTTTACATCTGAATTATTCACTCAGTTAACGCAAATTCTTAAAATTAAAAAACTAATTTCTACACCCTATCATCCCACTTCTGACACCAAATTTGTAAGGATGGCGCTCCGTGGGTCCTTTTTAAAAAAAAAAAAAAAATTTCACTAGCTGTAATACTTTATTCTAACACACACGAAATACAATTAAAATTAAATATGTCTACTGCTCGGTTGCTTCTGATGGACTGCCAAACACATGGAATTTATTAGTTTTATATAAAACAAAATTGCTGATCTTAGCATTGTACTTCATACTGCATTATTTCATAACAGTACTCATATTGTTGCTGCATATTCCGAGGATGACGAGGATCAACTAATTCTGGAAGTATACAGTCCATATAAAATGTTGTTAATTTGTCTTGCATTTTCTCGCGCCAAAAAGTCGTCATCTCTTTTGATAATTTCCACCGTAAGTGGCTCTGTCTCATTGACTCACACAGCAAAAATTTATTTAGAGCGTTGCCTAACACGCAATCGCCCTTGTATCTGGTAAAACCAATCATGGCTTTTGCAGGTGATATATTCCTTGTTGTTTTTTTTTCCATAAACTAATTTCATTTTTCCTCTACAATGCCTATTTTACTGGCGGTTATCGGGGATTTTATTTCTATTATGGCATCTTTTCCACACAACCCATCGGGAGTGGCACTAAGAAATGGCAATACTTTGTCTATGAACAGCCCACAGCCGTCAATTTTTAGTAGCTTGTCTGTCATTCACCGCTACCCAAGTACAGACCAATAATAACCTGATGTATTTCCATCAGTATTACTACTCGGCCAACAATTCCCTATTTCGCGGCCTCTGCATTAATGTACTATTTTCTAAATTTATCCTAGCTAACTACAATCTACTTATTACAAATTGAAATAATAATCTGCGCTTCATTTTTCTTTTTGTCGCATATACCTTTATTTTGCCGCCTGCCCCGCCTGGTTGGTCCAGCCTTAACCAGGTACTGATTTTTAACAGTTTATCGTAATAAGATGTAAAATTTGCCATTTACATTACTCTAGGTTTAATTTTTACGTTCTATCTAATAATTAAATACTAAAACACTCACGCGAAAGCCGATTTTTCACTCACTGCACTGCACTACACTTATTAGACCTGGACGTTGTCGCGCTGCTCCGCCTTCCGGAACCAGCTCCCGGCTCGCCTCATCTGGTGTTCATTAATCTCTCGGCGCATCCAGTTATCGTGCACTTTTTTGTAGAAGTGGTAAAGCAATGCAAGTGCTCCTAATATACTCGTAAGCACCACGCATATGGCCGTAAGCATGTAATGGTGGGTATTCGCCCACTTTCAATTGCTCAATATCCAGGGAATTACCCGCTCCGACTGCGTTTTGCGCTATCACGATTTCTTGGTCATTCTTAGACGTGCCGTGACCCATTATGGAAAATATGTAAAATTTGTTGGTGGATTAGCGTCGCGCACAAGTTGTAGTTCGGAGCTAAGCCGAAGATAAAATGAATCATTGCCATTTCGTAATTAAAGTTGTATTATTCACTCTTCACTGTACTGTCCGAATTTGCGCTGTGGTATTGGGGGCAAGACTAGATACGGCGTCAAGTGCTACACGTGTCACATTTTAATAACGTCCAATAAATTTGCAGGAGCACCTTATCCCCACTATAACGCATATTATTATTACGATGACAATCAAAATAAGTTCCAACGCGTCAAAGAAATTTTCTATTTTTTGTAACACTGCTCTATCGTCCACTGAAGCCATGGTTGAACCGAAATTACACTAGTGTTCTGCCCACGCACAGTGCCCTTGACGAGAGCACTGGCAGGATCGTCATGTGGCGAGGTCGGGATGTACACGTAGTGAAACAACGAGCTGCGGTATAGACCTAACTTTATTATAATAAGCATCACACTTCACATTCACACATATACCTATGCAATACATACTAAGTACATACGCTACACGTGAGACCCGTACACCTGCATGGCTTAAATTATGAATATGTCTAAAAATATCGCGACGAAATTGCTCAGGAATGTATGGTCTCGCATTACCTGTAGATATTTCGCAATACATACCATAAGTACAGTTAGGCAACATTATTTTCTTGAATTGCAATTTATCGTTTTGTAATAGTGTTTTTAACTCATCATCATTTCCCTGTGCCTCTGAACTTAAGGAAAAATCTATTGCAATGTTTTGAAAATCGACAGTCTCAATTCTAGACAATGCTTCAGCCACTACGTTGTCCTTACCCTGTACCTGCCTAATATCAGTAGTAAATTCGCTGATAAAAAGTAATTGTCTTGTTCGTCTTGGTATTTCTTTGTTGTTATCCTTACTTAATTTACTAAAGGCATAAGTCAAAGCTTTATGATCTGTATAAATAATTAGTTCTCTACCTTCATGCAGATACCTAAAATGTTGTACAGACAGATAAATAGCGAGAAGTTCTTAATCATACGTGCTATACTTAGTTGCGGTGCCGTTAGCTTCTTAGAAAAATAAGCCAACGGTTTCCATTTGCCTTCCGTGTATTGTTGTAATACAGAACCCACACATGTGTCGCTAGCGTCAGCATATAATGAAATAGGTATTGTGCGAAGCAGATACGCTAATACTGCGGCGTTCTGTAAGCTGAGCTTACATTGTTCGAACGCTTCATCGGCTTCTTGCTTCCACTGTATGGGTGTTTTGACGTTGCGTTTAGCTCTATGAATATACCTAAGCAATAATTCTTGGTATTGTACCGCGTGCTGTATATGTGTGGTCTATAGAAGTTCACCATTCCTAGAAATGTTCGTGATTGACTAACGGTTCAACCTTACATTCCAATGGTTTCAAAGTTCACCATTCCTAGAAATGTTTGTGATTGACTAACGGTTCAATACATTCCAATGGTTTCAACCCTTCTGGTGATATGTCGTAACCTAAAAATTCTAACTTCCTTTCTTTAAATTTGCATTTCTCTAAGTTAATAGTGATGCCAAACTCACTTAGTCTCTTAAATAATTGATCTAGATGACCCTCGTGTTCTTCCTCTGAGAGAGAAGCAACAAGTATGTCGTCTAGATAGCAATATACAAAATCTAGACCTGTTAAAACAGTATTGTTCATGAAACGCTGATAGGTACTACAACTATTTTTCATCCCAAAACTCATTCTGGGGAATTCCCACAGTCCAAAAAGAGTCGTTTATGGCCGTCTTTTCTACATCATCTGGATATACCATGATGTTATGGTAAGCCCTACGAATATCCACGCAAGAAAATATTGACTTACCTGCTAATAAGTAGGTGAAATCAATAGGGCGATAGAGTAGCGGTCCGGCTTCGTGACGGCATTCAAAGCTCTGTAGTCGCCACACGGTCGGATATCCCCATCTTTTTTTGGCACATGTGCAAAGGACTAGACCACGGGCTCTTTGATGGTCTACATATACCCATATCTTGCATTTTTTTAAATTCTTTTTTAGCTTTATCGTACCTATCCTGAGGCAGTGGTCTAGTTCTTTGGTGTATCGGAGGCCCTGTTGTCTCTATATGATGGTAAACATTATGTTTAGGTGTCTCTACAAATGACAACGGTTTTAAAATATCTGGATACTTACACAATAAATCGTATGCCTTGTTATCTTTGTTAATACTATTAATTGAGGTGCCGGTCTGGTTTGTAATTGTTCCAATCACAGACATACTGGTCGAATTATCAATCAAACAGGCTTTTTTACGTCGCATACAATAAAAGACCATTTAAAAAAACGTCCCAAATTCAGATTTAGCGTTAGATTTACATAACCATATACTCTAATTTCCGTATTATTCGCGGCTTATAATTTACAGATTTCAATAGGTTGTAAAGAGTCTTTTGAAAATTAAAAGTTCTTGGGAATAACACTAACATTTGCACCCGTGTCTACCAAAAATTGAAATCCCGAGTTTCTATCAATCACATTCAGGCGATAACTATTTACCACTGTGCAGGGTTCCGCCGAAAACGTCTGCACCTCTCCTAGTTTCCCGCTGGCGGTTGTCCCTTCCAACTGCATGGCTGCACACATTTGTTTGCCATCGACTTATACCGGTTATGATAAAAGCATAGCCAATCGGGGCTGTTCTGGGTCCTTCTAGCAGTTTCCGGTCAGCTACGGTTGTCGGCGCGGGAGCGGCTACGTGCCCCTGCACGTGCTTGGCTTCTACCTCGTTCACGCCTACGCGAACTGCATAACTCCGTTATCCGATCGTTGATTTTCGTAATTTCCATCATAATGTCTGTCGGCGGGCTCTGCCGCGAAGTTCCCTGTATTTCGGCTACTTCATTGGGTCTGAATGTCTCCATAACCTTATCCGCGATATTCGCCAAGGTCTCCAGGTTCTTAGTATCCGCCGAAGCTACGACGGCTCTAACTGATGGCGGCAGGTGCCCTTGCCAAAAATATGCTAGGGTTTCCTCCGGAAATTTGTCGCGCGCAAGATCGCGCATTTTACGCATTAATTGAGACGGACGTTGGTCTCCCAATTCCATATCAGACATCAGCTGCTGCAAACGCTTGCCCTCAGTTTGCTCGTACACACTAAGCAGTAGATTTTTAAGAGTCTCATATTTATTTTCGGTGGGCGGCCTCTCAAGGACATCCGCCACCTGTTCGATAGTTGTTTCCCAATTTTCGCTATTATCACGTTATAATTTGACTGATCACTGGCCCTCTGTTGTGCCAAAATCGCTTCAACCTGCAGAACCATAATCTCGGCTGATCCTGTCAGAAATCCGGAATCCGCGCAGCTAATGAGATTGTGGACAACTCAATAGTTGTCGCAGCCCCTTGAAGTTGAGGTTGTGGTGGTGGTACTGGTACCGGTGCTGGTGCCTGTGCCATTTTGCTTCCGATGACCCTGGAGCGCGGGGAGTTGCCTACCAATAATGTCAGATAATCTCAGGCGAAACGTTAATATCACATCAATAATTTCACTCGCGAATCGAAATACGCATGTACTCAACCAGATTACTTTAATATTTCACCAAACGTTCACTTATGTCCAATCACACAGTCGTCGGGTCACCAGGGGGCCAATGATGGTTGTTTTTATCACGCGATAAATAAGTGACGAAGCATCCGTCACGTTTTGACAAAATGCGAGTGTGAGTGACAGATGCTTTGTCACTTATTTATCACGTGATAAACACAACCTTCATAGGCCCCCAGATATACTTCAACTGAGCTGGAATAGCGGCAGCACTGGCTCTTGCCGTTTTCAACCAGCTTACAGAGCATGATGATCAGCTCGCTTCCGTGCTCGAACACCATCCTTCAGAAGTTGGAGCATGTCGCCTCCGAAGGTGCCTCACTTGCGATGTACCGTACCTCTTAGGATGCTTGTGGCCGTCGACGCCACTTAACGTTTTTTATAATTATTATTGACATAAATTTAGTTTTAATCAATACCATTGAACATGCTATTGCACATGCTATAACAATTAGCATAACAAACAACAAAATCACAACTTCCTTAATAACAAAATCATAACTTCTATACCGATACCTTAGTTCACACTCGTACTAATATATATTTTTTGCCACTGAAGTTTAAACTACATAGGGTTGAGCACTACCGTCCTAATTGCAACGACTTTATCCGAAAAGTTAGTACGGTTGTGCTAAGGTATCGATATTAATAAAATCATAACTTCTATATTAACAAAATCATAACTTCTATAGCTTTCTTATTTTTTCCAAAAAATTACCGGTACTAATTACGTGGCTTACAAATTCCATTTGCGTCTGGAAAACAAATTCATCTTTGTTTTGGTGCAGTGCCAGTCTGCCAGTAGATATATTTAGTTAAACTGCAATTTTTTTTTTTAACAGGCGTCATCATTTAACAATGCATTTAACAGCCTGGTCAATGACATATTATTTTTATTAATAGTCCTATTGATTTCAGGCCTCTACCTATTCGTACGTTCCGATTATATGCACCATTCGTCAATAATTTTCATTTTTCATTCAAATTTTTGCATAAGTATAGTTTATAAATTTATTTACTTCTGATAGGTCTGGACATTCATCTTGTATATATTTCCAACCATCCGTAATCATCTCTCGCGGCAATAGAGGTAACGCACCACAAACCCCTATGACTCAGTTTTTATTTTTTTTGTTTTAGCCCCAGAGATTTGGACTTCCTCCATAGATACTGTTTGTCATGTGATAATAACATCTTCTTATTTTAATATCAGGAAAAAAATTACGAATTGCATTTTGTAGATGCAGTTTCAAAATCAGCATGAATTGTAGTAGGCTTCCACGCTGGTATTTGTGATGTTATAATGTCGAACATATGAGAACTGAAATGAAACTAGGACATATTCCTTTTTATAATATTTTTTTCTGATAAACTAAGCTAAAACAGAGTTGTTGCGCGAGCGCCATATTTGCCAAGAAGGAAGTTGGTAGCAACTAAGCACAAGATAATCATAGATAGTATACAGTTCAACAGACGCTCAAATATCTTAACACTCCCTCTCAAATTAAAGTTACAATTTAATTTTCATTTTCAACTTATAATTACATTTTACTTTAACTTGCTACCAAAATAGAAATTTTAGTTATTGAAGTTTTAATATTATGGCAACACAAAAGTGTCATTTATCTGACGATTCTGACGTTCGAATTCGGCATCCCTAGCTTGACATTTAAAGTAACCTCAAAATAGTTAACAAGTCTTAATAGTTAATGCGTTTAAGTTTTGTTGTTCGTTATTTATTCATTTTTGTTATTCAATGTGTAGTATTGATAGCGTATTGTGCAGTGATCTAACGTATGAGTGAATAGCTAATGAAGAATTCAACTTGAAGCGTTCATAGCCCTTCCTGGGTCAAGGCCCGATAGTCCGCGTGGTTTTTTGTAAATCGCTATCACTTTACAAAAAGCAAAACCTTACCGAACAACGGCATGCTCTACGAGCAAACTCGAAATTGGCGAAATCATCATTAACTTTGATGGAAGCCATATTTTAAAATTAGAATTAGAATTAACAAACGTTTATTAAATCACAATTTAACAATTAATCAAGTTAGCACGAAAATAATTATGTTTAACACTACACAGTGGTTTTGTCATGATGTCTGCAATGTTTTCACTAGTTCACATATTCCAATGAAATAATGTTTTCAGCAACCACATCCTTCACAAAATGAAATTTAATGTCTATGTGTTTCGAGTATATAGTATTTTCACTGTTCATAATCATTTTTATATCACTTTGATTGTCAACTTTTAATTGTACACTGCGCTGATGATCACCAAAGTCCTTGAATAAACACACTCGCTGGCACACATTGCCGCGGCTACATACTCGGCTTCAGCTGTAGACAGTGCCACAGACTGTTGTTTCCTTGAAGACGTTGATACCAGATTGCCTTGGTGATAGACAATCATACCACTGACACTCTTCCTGTCAGCTTTGTCTCCAGCCCAGTCTGCATCTGAGAAAGCTGAAATTAAAGAAACATTAGTATCGTCTTTCTTCTTATGGTAAGTAGGTAAGTTCCATGTCTTTTGTTCCTTGTAAATATCGTAGTATTCTTTTTGGAGCAGTCCATAAGCTTTTCGTTGGCTTGTCTAAGTATCTGCTCAGATAAGAAGTAGCAAAAGTTATATCTGGTCTACTGATTGTTGCAAGATAGTTTAAGCATCCCATTAATCATACACAGTTTCTGACGCTGGATCTACGATATAAGATGTATCCGGCAAGTCAACAGTTGGGTTTTCAGCTGGAGTAACTATCAAGTTTATTTGTTCCAATCCTTGCGCAGGTTTTTCTGCTGGAGCTGCGCAAATGACACTTGCTTCTGAGTGTTCCTCTTAAACGGTTCGGAAATGTTTGCTAGTGCAAAAATATTTTCTTTTTCCTACAAAATAAACGAATAAAATTTAGGTAACTAAACTTTAACACTAATTTATACTGACTGATGCATCATGGTCGTAAGTAGTAAATAGCTATAGATCTGGTTTGGGTAGAAAAAATATTGTGGCAGCCCTTAGACTACGATCCGGACACATTCCACTAAATAGTTTTGTATTTTTGATGGGCAAGAGTGATACACCTAATTGTACAGAATGTGAAGCTAAAGAAGATGCCTTGCACATCATGGTGGAATGTGTACGGAACGAAGCAGAAATACAAGATTTTTTATTGAGAAATAATGTGAACTCTTTTGACATTGGTATATGTAACACTATTTTAGCCCACCCATAGTCTAAGATTGCTAAGGAATTATATAAACTTGTTAACATAGGTATTAATAGAAAGTGAACTTGAAAGTGATTTGTAACGATGGGGGTGGCATCATCATTTCTGATGGCTCCTTTTTCTTAAATAGATAATAAAAAAACTAGTGATGGGCGACTTTGAATGATACTAATTCGATTATTGTAATCATTCGAATTAGTCGACTAATCCGAAAATCATTCGAATATTAGTAGTGCTCAAAATTCACTCAAGCCCGATTAGTTGACGTTGACATAACTAACAACTAACGAATGAATCGAATCCAATTCATGCTTCGAATTAGTAGTAAGCGCTGCGCCGAGTCGACACGATGTTTCCCGATTCGCTCCGAGCGGTCGCCCGCTGTAAGCGTACCTCTCCCCTCATAGTAAATTGAATAGCTGAAGAGTCACACTTACACTGGTCATTCACACGGCATATCAAATTAGTAGCTAACGAATGACCAATATTAGTATGACTCTCTTGACATAAAGTTTACGATGTCGGGAGGGTGCCGCTTACGGTGGTCATTCATTCGGTATGCCATCCATACAGACATTATTAATGCGCTGCTGACACCTAGCGGCGCTGGAGTCAAACTACTTAGACAATCTATAAGCTTAAGCGTTCGGCGACTAAGAGCTACGGTTACGGCGTCGATCGAGACTTTGTAGTTCACTTCTTCGTCACTAGGTGTCAGCACAAACACAAATATTAACGCGCTTAGGTCGATCGATTAGTATGAAAATAAATGAGTGTATTTTGGGTGTTCATCGTGTAAAAATATAAATTATTAAGTAACAATCTTCCACTAATCGACCTACTCCCCCAATAAGCTCAATAAGTTGCGGATACTTTGACAACGATAATTTTGGCGTACCTAAGTATTATCTTGCTTAAGAAAGTTTGTAGACACGTGCCTACTGAGCCGGGTTCGAATCCCGGCCAGGGCTAATATTTGTGTGATGAACTCGAAAATTTGTGCTTGGGTCATGGTTGTTCTATGTATTTAAGTATATATTTATCTATGTAAGTGCGTATATCGACGTCTAGTACCCATAACACAAGCGTTCTTGAGCTTAATTTGGGACTAGATCGATTTGTGTGAGGTTGTCCGATGTTTATTTATTATTTTTGCACACCAACAAGAAAAAAATTACCATGAGAAATCTTAAATTAAACAATGGTAGACAATAGGCGGCAATTATTATTTATTTATTTCTTCTTTATTAATTTTACAACAAAGATTACATATAATCTAAAGCCCTGCGAAACTGTTATGACAGTTTGTCTACAGGAAGACTTTTCAATACCTAATTAACTAAAAGTACAATTTATAAAAATCGGTATCAATTTTTTAAAGATTACGGTAGTGTATCTAGTAAATGCTTTTTCAATTATTAATAAATTTATTATTATTTCAATTATATTATTATATAAGTATGTGGTTTTGGGTTTCTAATATTTATCGTGTAAAAATATAAATATTACGTGACAATCTTACACTAGGCGACCTAATCCTACAATAAGGTCAATAAGTTGTGCATGCTTTGACAACGATAGTATAAAATAAAATACAATACGTAAGTACTTATGCTCAAATAGAAACGTATCACAACTATCTTAAGTTAAGTTTAAGGGGCCTCGAAAATCTGAATTAAAATTGATTGAGTAAATAGGTTTGTATTAAAAGTTCAAATAATAGTTACAAATTATTTTATTATACGTATTTTTGGATCTGGAGATGCCATAACGCTTTGAGTAGGTATTAAGCCAATACTCAACGGCTGGCACGAACCGAAGTCGACGAAAATGAATAAGTGTTTAATAAATAAAGTAGGTATCAATTTACAAAAGTTGAACGCAGGAAAAAGTTGCGGGCAAGTTCAGTATTTATACAGAAATTGTCTTACACATAATAATAGGTACACAGTAAATACTCTTTATAGGCACCACAAAATAAAAAGAAATAGAACACAAAAAAACCGGCCAATTGCGAGTCGGACTCGCGCTCCGAATGTTCCGTACAAACACTTCCGATCATAACTGGTCAGGATAAATTAAGTTTCACAGTTCACCTGGTATGCAGTGGCGTAACTATACCATCTGGGGCCCGTGGCAAATTCTTTTGATGGGGCCCTATCAGTAAAAATCGTCCCGTTGTACTCAGTCTAATTTTAATAAACTTCGAAATTTTCAGCGTACTCAATTACACGTTGTATATGTCCCACTAATGACCACTGTAGTCCCCACGCTAGCCCAATTTGTATTGGAGACTTCACATTCATCCATAGAACATAATATCTAAATGCATTCATCATCTATTCGCTAGCTTTTCGGTGAAGGAACAACATCGTAAGGCCTGCATACATTTGCAATGAAATAGAAATAACAATTTAATTTCATTAAGATATTTACTAAAAAAAAATATTTCTTAAGCTTTTTGTTCCGCAAAAGTGTCTATCACATCATCAAAGTTTAAAGATCGGGCCATACAATTTTCAATAGACAGAATAGCCAAGTTACATAACCTGTCTTGTCTCATAGAGTTTCTTAAATAGGTTTTATCAATTTTAGTTTTGAAAATGATCGTTCAGCACTAGCTGTAGTCACAGGAATTGTAAGAAATAACATTAATGCAGCGCATACTTCAGGAAAGCTGCAGGACATAAAATGATTTTATATTATTAATAAATCAGCAAGGTCTAGGCTATTTTTCGTCTCTAAAAGTGGAATTAACTGAGAATTTCTCTGGCAAATGATTCAGATATGTCTCTTTTATATATCTCAACAAATTCTAGAGCTTTTTTTAATAGATCAGTATCATTTAAAACTTAAAGTGGAAGGCTGCAAAACACTGAAATTTGAAACAATTTCATTCATTGGAAGGAAACGCTTCAGTTGGTTTATGATGTCCAATACTCGATAAAATATGTTCACTTTGAACAAACTTTCCGGATCTTGGAGACGCTCATCTTCGCAAAGCTCATCAAAATGGCGTTTTACCTTCCTCTGACGAGTTTTTGAAAATTCAGGGGTAATGGACCATTTTTCTGCTACACTATTTGCTTCCATTTTAAAATTTTCAAATTCATGTCGATATCTTTCCAATTCTTCTAGATAAATTTTCAAACATTTTAAGGCATTTGAAAGATTGGTGGCTTTAGACTGAAGAGCTATAGAGGCTGCATCGATAGTAAGTAGGATCTTGCAACGGAACCAATAACATAATAAAATTGTAGTTTTCGATGTTCTTTTTGAGTGAAACAGCTTCATTTCTTTCATCTGATTTGCCATTTAACAGAACTGTTTTCGTATTAGTAGCGCTTTTTGGACTTCAACAAACCGAACTTTTAAAGCAAAAACGGCATCATAACATAACGTCCTGCCCATCTACTAGGGTTTAATGTTTTTAATGTTATTGAAGTTGAAGACTCACTTTCTTTATTAGATATAAAACTTGATAAAATATTCCATCTTTTGATACTAGGTATGCCCAAAAAATTCTAAATTTGTTTAACTGTTCCAAAAAAAATTGCTTTGGGTATTGTTTAGGTTGGTTGAAATGCTTAACGATTAACTTGAAATTTTATTATGGTCTTTAGTTGTCTCACTTTGGATTTTAAGCAAAACTTATAAAAATATACTTTTCAAATAAAATAAAATACTCAAATACAATGTAAAAAAACATTTTTGAGCTTGTGGCCTCTTGGGCCGGGGCCCTTTTGGGTCGGGGGCCCGTGGCATTTTGCCAGCCCTGCCACCCTATTGTTACGCCACTGCACTGGTATGTATATGGCGCCGCATACAAATGAGGTGCAAAGTTAACGCAACCGATCACGTTTGTTGTATGGGAGCCCCACTTAAATATTTTATATTTCTGTTTCTAGTATTTGTTGTTATAGCGGCAAAAGAAATACCTACATCATCTGTGGAAATGTAAACTGTCTCGCTATCACGGTTCATGAGATACAGCCTGGTGACAGACGGACAGACAGACAGACAGATAGATAGACAGACAGACAGACGGACGGACGGACGGACAGCGGACTCTTAGATTACGAAAGTCCAAGTTACTATAATTTTATTAAAACTTTCGTGAGACATATTTAATTATTGTATTAAGCGGTTTACACTCACGTGAAATTGTCATACGAGTACGAAACATGTCGGGCCGTTCCTGACAATTTCACGTGAGTGTAAACCGCTTAATACAATAATCCAAGTTACTAGTACAGTTTTTTATCATTTGTGTACAGTCGCCATCAGATATATCGCAGCATATAAGGCGTCCATAAATATCTGAACATGTACTGTAACGCCCAGTAAATAAGAGTCGAGTTTAGATATTTATGAACGTCTTATATGCTGCGATATATTTGATGGCGACTGTACAGAACCCTTAAAAATGACAAAAAATATAACCACATTAATTTGGCAATGAGATGAGACCCATAATAAGTCAATTAGATTATAAATTACACGTCCCTTAAATTACGCGCCCTTGGGCAGTATTTTCACACTTGTTTGTAACTTCGTAAGTTGTGTCATTACACGTACCTAAGCAAAACGGGCATAAGTTGATAAGTTTTATTAGTTAATACATTATAATACCTAGGGCGGTGAATTCGTGAATGTCTGTGATCGCAGGTTATTGGCCCGAAGCGAAGTGAAGGCGAGAGCCATAAATATGCGATCTAGGGCTTTACTAATTACCGCCCGTAGTTTATCTACGACTGGCCTAGGACGACGTAAATTATTTTAGCCGCAAACATCTGTGATCTGAAACATTCACGAATTTTACCACCCTTTAACTATATAACTAGGTACGTATATTTAGGTATACCTATTTTTCTGTTTTATACAAAGATATTTTAATAGTAGGCATCTACACATTACCTATGTATGTAAAGACTATTTTGTACACAACAAACCTGGTTATATTTTATGTATATACATTCATAACAAACGAAATATGTATAAAGGCGAACTTATCCTTATTAGAGATCTCTTCCAGTTAACTTTAGATCAATTTAAGGAATACGTATTAATGGTTTATAAACTATATATAAATAACAATATTTAGATACCTATATAGATAGGTATCTAAATATTGTTATTTAAAAAGATTATCTCATTTAATTTATCTGATGACAGTCGGTTGCGTCGTTCCGTCAAGACGTAACCAGCTTTTGAAAATAGTCTTTCTGAGGGCACGGAGGATGCGGGAATTGACAAATATTTCTTAGCCATTTGACATAGGCCAGGAAACGTTTTCGAATGGTCTTGCCAAAATTTAAACGGATCTTGGCGGCGATTCAAGAGAGGCATCTCAACATACTGTCTAACCAATACTATAGCAGTGGTGTTAGGTGTTGTTTGATGCCTCTGTTCAGACGCCCTCTGATCAAAATGTGACCAAATTGACATCATGGTCAATTCATTTTGACCATTCGACTGGGTTTGGACAAGAGGATAATGATCGACAGCTTCCATCCTATTTAAACTCTCCAATCGAGTCAACTCATCAACAACCCACTGCTGGGCATTTTGTGCATTATCCTCTTGCCCAAATCCAGTTTTTTTAAATCGGGGATCCAGGAATGTTGCCTTGGCGACCATTTTGTTAGTTTCCAACGATCCCAACCGCCGAGTTACGTAGTCAAGCAGGTTATTTCGGAGCCGTCCACCTATGTCAGTCGTGTTAGAGACCATTCTTAGGCTATGACGCAGTCCACGGATTAGAGGGACTATCGTTGAAATTGTGATATATTTTTCGCCGGACAGCTGCTCAGTTAGCTCTAAGAATGGTCTCAAAATTGGCAGGACATCCTTGACTATGGACCACTCATTGGAACTCAGGAACTCCGGTGCCCGATCGAGCTCCATTAGGGCCAAGCAAAGAGCCGGCTGCACGGTCGTCAATCGCTCCAGCATGATGTATGAGGAATTCCAACGCGTGGCAACGTCTTGCTTTAACACCAGCTGCTGAAGGTTTAGCTCCGACTGCTTCTCGCGTAATTTGTAAGCAGCGACAGAACTTTGTTTAAAATAGGTCACCAGATTTCGACACTTTCCCAAAAGATCTGTCAACTGCTTGTCAGCAGCAATGGCGTCGTTTACAGTTAAGTTGACTGTATGCGCAACACACGGGTGATGATGCTTTTGGAGGTCTTCTGCAATGGCTTTCCTCATATTGGCCGCATTGTCCGTTACGACCGTGACTATTTTGTCGGACACGTGCCAATCGTCGCATATTTTTTGAATTACGGCGGCAGTATTGGCACCCGTGTGTGATACGACGACTTCCGTAGTCGCAAGAGTAGTCGATGCTATTTGAAAATCGTGTATGTAGTGCGCCGTCAGACTTAAATAAGTTTTATTATTGAGCGCTTTCCAGTAATCGGACGTTAGTGAAAGGTGTGTCACTTCGTCCAACTTATTTTTTATTTCATTTTTCTTTTTATTATAGTACTCAGGCAGCAATTTCTCTGAAAGAGTTTTGCGCGATGGTAGCTTGTATTTTGGGTTAAGTTTTTCAACGAATTTCTGAAATCCCTTATCCTCCACAATTGAGAGCGGCTGGTAATCTACCACTATCATTTCCAGAAGAGCTTCATCGAGCTCTTTTATTTTTTCTTCTGATAGATCACAAGATGGACCAGCATACAGGCGCAGCTGCCGACTACGCTTCGCAGGTGGAGGGTTAATTGCAGTGGCGGCAGGAGCAGAAGCATTACTGGGTCCTGGTGCTGGAGTCGGTAGATCCCGGCTAGCAGCAGGGCCTGACTGTGACGTCGAGGGGCCATCAGGCACAGCTGCATCTGACGAAATCCCGGCTCGCTCGTCTTCCGCACTATGCAGCTGGATGGGATGCAGCCGTTTTAAGTGCTCCTTTAGGTTGGAGGTGTTCTTATGGTTTGTGTAATTTTTTTTGCATAGTTTGCAAATTACTGTTTTTCGGTCCTCGGACTGGTCAAAAAATGTCCAGACGATAGACTTTTTAAAAGTGGGTCGCGGCATTATGAAATAAAAGTTTTAAACACACTTCACTATAAAAGTCACTATCTTTGTTTAACCTAAATACCTATCACTATTTAAAAAGTCACTGTCTTAATTAAGAACTAAGAATAAATAAAAGTCACTGTCTTTGCTCACTTATCACTAATAAGTCACTTTCTTATAAAACTTCGATTAAGCAAAATCTTCCTAAAACATAGAACTGTGCATCACACTCAATCCAAAATTTCTAAGTAAAAGCCAAAAAGTACCTAGTCGTCTAGTTCTATGAAATCAAACTACGCGCCCCTCTTCCTAAGCTCAGACGCAATCTACAGTAACTACATTTGAAAATATATTCAATTGTCGACTTTATTGTATAATAGGTAGCAAGGTATAAAATTGAATAAATGGTTAAACGTAGTTAGTCACTAGAAACTCTAGTAAGCGCGACGGAACTATTGTTCGATGTTGCTATCAATTTAACAATAATTCGTAATAAATGTTAGACTTTTTTCATTAAATGGCTTTAGTTGTTTTTTCAAGTCGTAATATCTAGCCAGTTCTTAGGTGATAATTAAGACAGTGTCTTTGTTTTCAGATTTAAATTAATAGGTATGAATTTAGGTAAGCATGCAAATTGCAAGTACTTACGATGATTTTTATAGCCGTTTTGGCATTATGTATGAAATTTTATTATGTTAATTTTAGTAGAATTTCTTCACGGCCGGCGTTTCTTCTTCCATGTCATGTTGGCGAAACGCTTAATTTTTTTTAAGTTATAGGTAGGTAGGTTGTCTGGAAGAGATCGCTCTTTAGCGATAAGACCGCCTATTGTCTACCATTGTTTAATTTAAGATTTCTCATGTAATATTTTTCTTGTTGGTGTGCAATAAAGTGTTGTTGTATTGTATTGTATTGTATTGTAGTGCTGTCCCATTAAAGAAAAAAAAATCTAGTTCGTAGGTATTAAAAGTTACACGAACCACAAAACTAACCATTTAAACTGCTGTATAAGTATAAAATCCAACTGAGCAACTTTACTGCATCTGGAACTCTGCTTGCTGGCCCCGCGATATCGCAATCGCAACGCAAGCAAACCCTGCTGTCAGCTAAACTCAACCAAGGCACCAGCACCAGGCTCTACTGTTGTTTCCACTACAATAAACCCTTCACCTGCAATGCCGCTCGGAAAATAAATCGCCCGAGTTAGTAGAAAAATATAGAATACATTTCGCTTACCATTACCACCCGACTACCCGACTAAGAAAGGCACATCATAATAAAACTTTTTTCATCACACTTACTCGTAAACAAGTTTACATGCTATAAAAGCGGGCGATAAGTTGTAAATTACGCCCTAGGGCAGTAGTAATTTTTATCACACTTTAAGGGTTTACATGCTGAAACCCGGGCGGTAAGTTGTATATCACGCCCTAGGGCGGTAAGTTATATTACGCCCTAGGGTGGTAAGTAATTTTGTGTTACTACTACTTATTACTTTTTTATTTCCTCCAAAGTGTGATGACAAACGTCGTAGGTACGTCACTCAGGTGGTAGCGGAATTCCAAACTCGTATCATTAAATCGCCTTCGTCTTTGGGCTTCTAATAGACACTCGTTTGTAATTCCTCGTTTATTACCCTTGTTACGTAATGTACTATAACTTTTCCTGCTCAATATAATATACATTATTCACTATCGTCTCCGACAACGCCACCAAACGGGCTCTGTATCCAATGATAAAAATTTGGCATGCACATAATATCATATGCATTTTTTTACATTCAAAGTAATTTGCAAAATCGCAATTTCAGGCGACAATAGACAAATTTTTATAATAAAAATCAGAAATATTGCGTATGTCTGGCAATACTGCAGGGCAGCACTAGGAACATTATTGAAGGAAAGTATTGCTTTCTTTTTTTCGCATCTATCTGTGTTCCTCTTTGTCCTTGTCCTTGAACGAAAGCTCGCTCGCGCAATCTTTCCAAAATCCGCTCGTCAGAATTTCATTTAATTTTAAATCTCAATGGTAAGTTTTCTTCCTTTTTATTCCTGGTTCGTACAGTAAATAAAATTCTTAGTTTTAATTGTAACTGTTTTCATTGTAATCGAATACATGGTTAATGCACAAGTAATGAGATATATGTAATGTTATTCCTTATTAGTTAATTTAATGATTAAATTAAATCGTGTTTAGGCTAACCAAGTGAATCATGATGATCGACCAGGCTCGCCTTCCATATTGGCCAATTTTAGGAAGCGGAAATTGGAGAAACCGATTGTGCAGGTATGTAAAGTAATTGTGATATCATACTGTAGAGATCTAAGCGGAGGCCTATGTTCAACAGTGGACACCCGTAGTTGATACTGTTGATCGATAGATGCCTAGAATAGAACTAAACTCCGTAACATTTTCTTAAGTAGCCAGTTAGTGACCGTAGCGATTACTAACTTACATAAGTACTTAAGTAAGTAAGTGAACATTAGCATGATGCTGTCATCCTTCACTGTTGTTATTCTTTATATTCTACTCTTTCTATACATATATCCAATAGATAGAACACAATAGTAGTAATATACAATACATATACCTACTAGATATAAGTATACATATTAGAGGCCGAAGGCCCGAGGGCAAACGCCCCCCCGCGAGGCCGCAGGCCGAGCTCCGCGTAGCACCGAAGGTGCGGAGCGTCCCAGGGAAGGCGCCGGCAGCGCGCGAGCCCAAGGGCGAGCCCACCCAGAAACTACTATACCCCAAGTAATTTTAGCTTGACGGAGGGCCGCAGGCTCGACGGCGAGCGTCAGCCCCGCGAGGCCGAAGGCCGAGCTCCGCGTAGCACCGAAGGTGCGGAGCGTCCCAGGGAAAGCGCCGGTAGCGCGCGAGCCCAAGGGCCCGAAGGGCCCGCAGGGCGAGCCCACCCAGAAACTTTCTATACCGGCCCGACGGCGAGCGTCAGCTCCGCGAGGCCGAAGGCCGAGCTCCGCGCAGCACCGAAGGTGCGGAGCGTCCTAGAGCAGCCGCCCATAGTGCGCGAGCCCAAGGGCCCGAAGGGCCCGCAGGGCGAGCCCACCCAGGACCTTACCCCTCTCCCAAGTAATTTAATGCGAGGCCGCAGGCCGAGCTCCGCGTAGCACCGAAGGTGCGAAGCGGCGACCCCGCGAGGCCGAAGGCCGAGCTCCGCGTAGCACCGAAGGTGCGGAGCGTCCCAGTTACGGCGCCCATAACTTTCTATACATCTAAGTAACTTAATGCGAGGCCGAAGGCCGAGTTCCGCGTAGCACCGAAGGTGTGGAGCGGCGACCCCGCGAGGCCGAAGGCCGAGCTCCGCGTAGCACCGAAGGTGCGGAGCGTCCCAGTTTCGGCGCCCAATAACTTTCTACACATCTAAGTAACTTAATGCGAGGCCGAAGGCCGAGCTCCGCGTAGCACCGAAGGTGCGGAGCGTCACACTCAAGGAGACCAACTACTTACTACAAGTGTAAGTAACTTAATGCGAGGCCGCAGGCCGAGCTCCGCGTAGCACCGAAGGTGCGAAGCGTCAACGTCGCGAGGCCGAAGGCCGAGCTCCGCGTAGCACCGAAGGTGCGGAGCGTCACAGTCAAGGAGCCCAACCACAAAATACTATGACTGTAAGTAATTTTAACTCGACGGAGGGCCGAAGGCCCGACGGCGAGTGTTAAAGCTGCGAGGCCGAAGGCCGAGCTCCGCGTAGCACCGAAGGTGCGGAGCGTCCCAGGCAAGTCGCCTATAGCGCGCGAGCCCAAGGGCCCGAAGGACCCGCAGGGCGAGCCCACCTAGACACTGACACCCTCCACACCTTCCCAAGCAGACATACCTGCGTGCAAATTCGCCTCCATCTTCTACCTCGCTTCCCTTTCTTAAGCAATTTACAACTCGAGCTACTTTTTTGTCTGCATTTTTCACTGCCAACCCCCTCTCGGGTGACAGAAACCCAGGACAGACCCCCTCGCGGGGTGCTTGCACCCCGCGCACCAAGCAACCTCACTCGCTTTTCGACAACGCCACCAATTTTACAACTCCCGTTGCCCTTCCCTATGGAAATTTTACAACTCGAATCCAGTTTTTCCAGCACTTTCCACTGCCAACCCCCTCTCGGATGACAAAAGGACGACTGCTCAACCCCCTCGCGGGGTGCTTGCACCCCGCGCACCGAGCAAATACTAGTGTAAGTATATATCCCGCCAAAACTGAGTAATTGCGTGGTCTTGCAAAAGGAATAACGGCAAGGCAACGGTTAGTGATGGGTGGGACATGACATTGAAATGAGATTGTATGAGCACCTCATTTCAAAAAATGAGGTGGTACAATGTACCAGTTCAAATGAGATGAGTAAGAAGATCCGAACTACATACCCATAAATAATTCAAACACCGGGAACTCGGTGACAAAAAAAGTATAGGTTCCATAAACAATAGAAATAAACACACTGAATTCGTTTTATACATTACCTACTGATTACTGATATTGGGTTTTGAAATCTATACGACTTACACCAGTACATACCTATAAATATAAATATTGTCCAAGTGTGTTTTATTTTAATTTATTTACTTTCTTTGACTATCAACAATAAGTGTTATGAATAATTACAAAGATTTGATTTGATAATAGTGCTAAGAATAGAACGAGTATTTTGCTAGTGAATATTTTTTACAGGTATCAACGTATTGTCAAACATATAGCGATCTCGTTTTTTCATACGAACTTAACATGCTTTACAGCTTTACAGGGCCAGCAATACAGAGGTAGGTTCTTACTAAGTTACAAACCCTCTATAAGATTCTTTTCTGGCAGGGGGCTTCCATCGGGTGTGTCTCCTAATGGAGTCCCTGGCGGTGGTTGTGCCCTGTTTGCCACGTGTGTGGGTGTGTTTGCTGTTTTGTGTCACTGTGACTGGCTGGTGTGTCAGTGTTGGTGTGTTTGAGGACCCTGTGGACGAGTCATCGGAGTCTGAGTCCGACTCCTCGTCTGTCCAATAGTGTGTACGACGCAAGAGTTGCGGGGGGTTAGTGGCAAATTCGAGGGAGAGTTTGTTTGGTCTGTCAGTTAGTACATATCTGGGACGTCGACGTAAGGCAGGCACATCACTGGTTGGTGTGTAGTCTATGGCTTTTTGAATTAAAGGGTTCTTGCTGGTTGAGGCTTTCTCAAAGAATTTCTCTGAGCAGAGCTTGAACCAGGCCTGAACCGGCTCGATATGGAGATCCCTGTGGAGGTCTGTATTTCGTATGTACGGCGGTGCCCCGACCGCTGACCTCAGGAATTTGTTTTGGAGGACCTGCAGAGACTGTATCCTCGCTGATGTGGCGTGGCGAGGCCGGGCTTGCATACGAAAATACAGGCCTTATGCATGTTTTATATATTGTGAGCTTATTTCTTCTGGACAATTTGCTATTTCTGTATAGCAGGAAATGGAGTCTGCTCAAGTAAAAGGCTGAGCGGTCTTTGACTGTTTTGATGTGCCTGCCAAAATTAAGGCGCCGGTCAAGGATGACGCCTAAATATCGCGTCTCTTGTACCCACGGTATGGGCCTATTAAAGAGGCACAACTGAGCAAAGGTTCGGACATACGCAGAGTAATTAGGCCTTCGGGAAAAGATTACGGCCGCACTCTTGTCGGGGTTTACCTCTACCTTCCACCTACGGCACCACTCACCTAGGTGATTTAGTGCCGCCTGTAGAAGGTGGGGATGGGTTACGTACAAGGCAGTGTCATCTGCGAATAGAGCATAATTGACACCGCGGGACTTAGGTATGCCGTTGACATACAATGAAAACAATAGGGGAGCTAGAACGGAGCCTTGCGGAACTCCGGCTCGTATGGGATGGCGGTCCGAAAGAGAGCCTTCGACTCTGTACCTAAAGCCTCTATTGGATAAGTAGTCTTGTACCAATAGTACAAGTCGGTCTGGCATATCGTAGTTGTACAATTTGTACAACAACCCGATATGCCAGACTTTGTCAAAGGCTTTAGCCACATCGAGGAAGACGGCGCCTTTAGGTGCAGGCTTCTTTCGCCCCGTCAACCCCTCGAGTATATCTTCGGTGATGCGGTACACCTGGTGAGTACTAGAGTGCTCGGCTCGAAAGCCGAATTGCTCGTTGATAATGAGGCCCGCGGTGGATACGAAATCCATGATGCGGGCCTGGATAATCCGCTCAAACAATTTCCCCATAGTCTTTAAGAGACTAATGGGGCGGTAACTGGATGGATCTGGACGTGGTTTACCAGATTTGTGGATCCCTATAACAACCGCCTCCTTCCATGCGAAGGGAAACTGGCAGTTGCATAGGGCCGAGTTGAAAATTGAGACGAGAGAGGATAAAACCGAATTGGGCATTAATCTGAGCATCTTGTTCGGGATGCTATCCTCCCCTGGTGCCTTTCTGACTGAAAGTCTCTTGACCAGCGACTTAATTTCGTCTGTTGAAGTTAGTTTGATTGGGGGGCTGGTTGGAGGCAAAGTCAGGCGCCTGGCCACCTCATTTAAGACAAGTTGTTGATGTACCGGATCGAACGGCTGCGTGCTCGGTGAGCATTGCTTTTCCAGTGAGGCAGCCAGGCACTCCGCCTTCTCCTCATCAGTGAAGGCAGTCGAAGCGTCAGGAGCCACGAGCGGGGGCATCGCCACTACGGAGGGGTTTTTAAATTTGCGTGTGAGTTTCCAGAAAGCGAGGTGATGGGGCGTGATATCCTCCATAGTGTCGTCCCACTTTTGGCTCCTGAACTGCTTCATTTCCCTTTTCAGTTTGGTGCGAAGATTGTTTAGTATATTTTTATTATCTGGTGAAGGGTGGTTATCGTAAGCGTGTGTAGCTCTGTTTTTCTCTTTCACGAGCTCACTCAGGCTGTGCGGGAGTTGCCATCTTTGGTTGTCCTCAGCTGGCCCCTCCCGCGAGCACTTGGCCATTATGCCTTCGAGTGCGCTCGTGAAGGAGTTTACAACTTGATCAGTTTGATCAGGACCCATGAGGTTGTCCGGGACCAGGTTTAGTAACTCGTTGTCTTTTTCTTTATTTAGCTCCACACCCACCTGATCCCAGTCAACCCTGCGGACTGTTTTAGGCGGGAGATCGCTTGGGAGACCAAACTTGAATAAAACTGGGCGATGGTCCGATGACAGGACGTGGTGCACCTGAACTAAGTAGAACCTTAGTCCCACCTGTTTGAGAAGCACCACGTCCAGGATGTCCCCCTTGTGATCCACTATGGCCGGGAGATGTGTCGGCTCGGTAGGTGCAATGATATCGGCTTGGAGCTTGCGGAACATACGGTATAGAAGACGACCGTTTCTGTTGCTGACCCTGCAGTTCCAGGCCTCCTTCTTGGAGTTGAAGTCGCTGGCCAAAATGACCGACTCGTCCAACCCCAGGACCGTCTCCAAGTCCTTAAGGAGAATTTCCTTGTCGGGAGGGAGGTAGCAGGAGCACAGGGGCATGGCCTGTCATTGCGATCCTGACGGCCGACACCTCTAACTTGATAAGCCCAGTAGGCGGGTCCAACGGCGAGCAGTGAAGTGCTCTTCTGTAGTAAATGAGGGTTCCTCCTCTGGGAGCCCTCGTGCGGTCATTTCTGACTAAGTTATAGTTAGCAATCCTTGGATCCCGCATACTGGGCTTTAAAAATGTCTCTTGTATCAGCAAGATGTCGATGTTGTGTTTTCTCAAGTATAGGGAGATCTCCATTTTCTGGTCCCTCATACCATTCGCATTAAAAGTTGCTATGGTAAGTTGTGTTGGTTTAACTCTACAAGGTGGTGTATTATCCATTAGTGATTGAGTTGTTTAAGATTTCGTAGTAACTGCGCGTGCTGATGCAGCGCCGTTAACTGGTCCAACTGCGAGGTAGCTACCTACGCTCAAAGATCACACAGTAAAATCAAAGATCACAGGCAAGACTCCTTCCAATAGCTGCATTTCACATCAAGACAGTGAAATAAGTCATATTTTGTTATATTACTTGTAAATACCGAATTCTATTTTATTACTATATTATTGACCGAGCGAGCGAGGCGTCTGTTTTAGCTTTACCAAAACTTTCATATGTCCGTATGTTTGGATGTTCGGATTTCCGACTCTTCTCGCCTAGAGACCGCATTTCTCAACCGATTCTCATGAAATTTTGTGAGTAGGCGCAATTTTTTT
Organism: Apotomis betuletana; assembly: GCA_932273695.1. Taxonomy (NCBI): domain Eukaryota; kingdom Metazoa; phylum Arthropoda; class Insecta; order Lepidoptera; family Tortricidae; genus Apotomis; species Apotomis betuletana. Next base: position 18,666,488 of record OW026312.1, read on the forward strand.
TGTCACGTTTGTTGTTCGATATATTTAAAAATGGTGGAGATACGGGGGTTAAAACGTAAACAATTACAAACTTCAGCTATTTCCAAAGAACCTCGCGAGAACTACAGCTAATAAATAAATAACACACCACCTCACACAAATCGGTTTAGTCCCACAGGAATTGGATTCTGAATATTCGTACCCAACCCACACATGTAGGTGGCCATTTGTATAAAGTGTATTTAGCGCTTTGTAGGAATGTTGAACTTTGGCGGTCATTTCTGTCTTCTTGAACAGTCTAAATGCAGTTAGTCCCATATAGACATTTATTTGACAATGAATTAAGAATTGACTGACATCCTTAAAGAATGTCTATCATACCTATTACAAATTTCAGCCATTGACAAACAAAATACGCAAGATTTCATAACCACTACATATATATATATTATAGTATGGATTCACTATAGTGAATCCATACGCTCAGCTTTGTAGCCAGTGTGCAGACCTCATCAATATCAATTAAGTTGGCGATGTTTATTAGTACGTCAACTTGTGAGTTTGTATTTGAAATTTGGTTGGAAGGGGGCAACGCATGCCCCACGACACTGTCCTGCGAATTATTCGGATCTGACTCTACTGGCCCAGCGGAGTTGGGCCCCTCATTGATTTTTTGAGAATGCTAAATTTCCCTTTGTGAGTTTTAGTGTGTTCCCGGCCCGGGGAGCGCGGGGGGGAGGGGGTGGGGGTTTCCCGCTTCCTCTTGGACTTCTTTTATGCTTTGACTTCTGTAAAGCCATTGTTATCCGAAATAACAGACTCGTACCACAGAATAGATAATAGTACAAGTACAGAAGGCACACTGCTTTGATCTTTACAAAAGCCGCTTTTTTCAGCCAAAAAAATATCATTTATGGCCCTTCTAAAGTCGTCGTCCCCAGCGCAAGCCAAACGGAACGTTAAAGCTGCGTGCCAACGGTGAAAATGAATTGTCTCGCTTGCCGCGTCGCCGAGAGCGAGGGCTGTCAACGACTAAAAATAAAAATCTATTTCCCATTTATTTCTTGCATTCAATATAGAGAGCAATACATTTATATTCTTCATAAATTATATTTATTATTTCATTATTTAACTATAAAATAATCAATCTCAGAACTTGGACGAATTGAATCCACCACCAGGCCGCAAAACATTTTAGCTTTATTTTTAAACATTTTAATACGTATAATATAATAAAATAAAGCAACGAATGCGTTACCTTAACAGTTAACACATATGCAATTAAATTCTTGAGCTTCATTTTGTTTTTGCTTAGTTGTCAGATATTTATTTATTTATTCATATATATTAATCACTACATACATAGTATAAAACAAAGTCGTTTCCTGCTGTCTTTCTGCCCCTATGTATGCTTAGATCTTTAAAAATACGCACGGAAGCACCGTGCGAAGCCGGGGCGGGTCGCTTGTATCAAATAAAACATGTACAAAGGCGAACTTATCCCTATTAGGGATCTCTTCCAATACATTTATTTTATTTTATTTATTACATACAAATTACCAGTACATATGAACAAAGCATTTGTATGGTATACAAAAAGAAACACAAAAATTAGTAGGTACAGGTACCTACTCAAACATAAAACAAGATAACAATAAAAGTAAAAACAGTAACATCTAGGTAATAACACAAGATAAAATAATGTACGACATATCATAAAGACACATTTACGATTATTTATTACTACTACTTGGAATAAATAATAATGGATCAAACTATCACTCAATCGTTTATTCATTACTGGTAATTTTACAAACGTGATATCAAATATTATTATAAAAACCTCTGTGATTGTTGATTTAGTAGTAGACATACTTATTTTACTAGAATTTAAATTGACAAATAGCAGCAAATAATCAATTCCAAATTACATAAGTACTTAACAATTAAAATTGTTCTGAGTATTACCAGTGTTAAATATGGAAGTAGATACACCTGCAATATGTTGTTTTATTATTATTCAGTAACTAATTATTATATATTATGTTCATTTTCTTATCTTTCGGCATCCTTCGGACCATCTGCGATACAATATCTTTTCGCTGTATTTTTACTCATTTAAACAATATTATAATATAACACTGGTATCAACAGATGAATGCGGAACGTTCACTTGCGACTTAAATCGTGAGCGAGACGCGCGCGAAAATCGTGTAGGTATGTGCGTTCCGAGGCAGAGCGTGTCAGCCACTGAATAGTCCGCATGCATGCGGCCACCGGCATGTACTTGTAGCGGGAAATGTTAATCGCGGAGTGCGCCCCGCCTGCTCGTACTCCATTTCGTCGTTTGTAATGTCAAAGTCATTTAGGCCACGCCCCCTCGCGCTGCCCGGACTTATGAGTGAGTCCTCCCGAGAGGGCCCCGCTACGGAGCTCTCGGGAGACGTGTATTGTGTCGTAATCGACAGTTGTTGTGTACATGGGGTATGCTTAATTACCTGTCCCAGTTGCAGGTCCGAGTCCTGGGACCGCTGGCCCAGGGTCAACTGGGAGTCGGGTGCAGAGGCGGCCGGGGCGCCGCTCACAGGGGAGGGCGATCGGGGGGCCGTGTCGAACACGACCGCCGCTGGGTTCATGCTCTTTGTTATCGCTGGGTAGGGACGGGCTCGAACCGACCTCTCATTGTTTACATGGTACGGCCCGGGGCCTGTCCATGGTTTGTGCACTAAGTCGTGCTGCACTTTTAAATCACTGTTGCACACGCACTCGACCCATCCGGGGAGGCGCGGCACAAACGAACGCGGCGCAGCGGCAGGGGCCGCGCGCGGAGTACTCGAGGCACTCTATGCTGAGCACGAGTTTCGTAAGTTTCTGCGGAGCGACACACGTGCGCTCGACGCGAGAGACTGGACGGAACAATGAACGTGAACGTCGGTGGTGTGACAATATTCCCCGGTTTGCTTTTTACCTGCATAAATCTCACATGATCGTGAGCTTTTGAAATCAATTATTACGACAAACCAAGACTTTGGCCAATACAATGATAATTATAATGCATAAACAAAATGAATTGCAAGAAATACAACAACAACTTTTATGACGCATTATTTCAATGCAAGCAAGGTTTGATTTAAGAAGCTAAAACGTTACGTAATACTTGTGCGGCGTACTTTTATAATGCAAATTGATTCTGTAATAATGTTTTCAATACTGCTACAGTGTCAGTACTGTAAAAGTGGTTTTGGCGCGATTTTAGTGCAAAATAGATGCATAAGTGTCAGTTTATTTACAGTACTAAAAATAGTCGCTTTATTAATATCTATTAAAGTGCAACCACTTTAAAGATTCTTTTGTATGGTCCTGTAAACTTTCTAAGAGCTAAAATATAGAACGTAATTGCTCTTTTATTCATTAAAATGCTCTGTTCAAAACCTTTATATATAATCAGGCTTATTATCGTAATCAGAAACAAATCAGCCTAAAGTTTGATGGAGAGACCATCATAGCTATTGTCGACGGTAAAAGTAAGTATAACAAAACAAAAAACCTCTGCATGACGTATGCATAACATCTTAATATCAAATCATGAATATCAAAATATCTTAGAATAATAAAATTAAATGTTAGCCTCTTTACAGTCCGCAGGAAAAGTAGCTAAACATTATAACATGCACAACAACTATCTGTACAGCCCTTCTTCTCTATATATCATTTTGAGCACCTGGCGTCCGTAGCAACTTTTGCAGTAGACTGTACAACATATCAATTAAAAACTAACTGACCTTTTTCTACATAATTTGGTTCATCACGGGCAGTAGACTACAATTACCTTAATTTACTCTAAACTGCTGAATTCAATCACCGACCACGTTAAGACTGCGCCGAGCGTTAGCGACTGAACCATAGAGCGCGGGGAATGCGTATTTAGATCGGAGCACGGCCGCCATAGTAAAAATTTATGGAGAATTAAAAGCACTTTTTGATAAATCTGGACCTTTAATACCAAACAATAATTGAAATATTTGATGCGGACAAATTGTAATGTATACATTTATCTTTTTTTTTGAACTGAAAATCAGAAAGATTTCCATTGTTAAAGTTTAAAAAAACACTTAACGTCTGCTTACGATTTTACAATTATCGTCCAACTTTACTTAGTTTTCTAGGCTACTACTAAAGGGTGAGTACTATTAAATTGTCGCCATTTGACTTTTAGTTTACAAAATGAAATAATATTGTAAAAACTCAAAATGCTTTATTTACAAGAAAGGGCATGATAAAATAAATCAGTTACCCCAATTTTATGGTTTCTCCAGGTTACGACGAGAGAATTCTCGGACTTTACTCTTGACGCGTTTCATAGAATTTTGCACGGATTCATTCTTGATCAGTTTAGTACATTTTATCCATTTCCTTTTGAAATCGGGTAATGATGTAGCCGGTTGGCATGTTTTCCGCAATTTTGTTTTAATATTGGCCCAGTATTTTTCAATTGGCCGCAGTTCTGGGCAATTTGGCGGATTCATATTTTTCGGTACCACATCGACAGAATTCTGTTTATACCAGTTCAAAGTGCCAGCTGAATAATGACAACTTGCTAAATCTGGCCAGAACAATGTCGAAACAGTGTGTTTTCTTATGAGTGGTAACAACCTTTTTTTTAAGCATTCGGATTTATAAATATCCGTCTTAATAGTGCCAGTGGTTACAAAAGGCGAACTTCTCATGCCGCACTGGCATATTGCTTGCCACACGAGGTACTTTTTGGCGAATTTCTCCACTTGAATCACTCTTTCTGATTCATGCAGACTTGAGATGTCGCGAGAAGAAAAGTATTGGTTTCCTGGTATTGATTTGAAATCAGCCTTGACATATGTTTCGTCATCAATAATTAAGCAACCTGTTTTTTTAACCAACAGGGTGTACAATAATCTAGACCGTCTCACTGCTCGATTATATTGGTCTAACGTTCTTTTCGGGGCTTTCTGTTTTTTGTAAGTAGATATACCGCACTTTTTTTTAATTTTTTGTACATTTGTCTGACTTGTACCAACTTTTTTGGACACATCTCGGGAAGATATAGCCGGATTCTGATCAAACAGCTTACACACCTTTGACTCCAGTTTTTTGTTCCGTTTTCTTGTTGGATGACCCTGTCGCTGTTTTCTCTCAACAGCCCCACCTTGTTTTAGTTTTTTGAGAGTCCTTTGCACTGTTCTTCGACTTGTATTGCACGATTTTGCAAGCTCCGAAGTGGATACATTAGGATTTATAGAAAATTCTCGCAAAATTAATTCACGAACGCTTTTTTCTTTTGATGACATCTTGACAGATAAAAACAAAAGAACGTTTTTTTTAAAGACTAAAACATGCAAATACATTAAATTTTAAATCTGATAAGTTTAACCAAAGAAGGTTGCGAATCCAGAGAAAAAAAACGAAAAATGTTGGCGACAATTTAATAGTACTCACCCTTTATTATCATCACTTGGAATAGCTTTTTATCTGTAACTTCTATATTACTGCATGTGTTATGGCGCTACATTACTTTCTTTTAAAGTAGACCCATTGTTGATGCTTGTAGATTGTTTATTTTTTCGAGTTTTTTTCATAGAAGCCCTCATGTTCTGCATTGCTTGTCTTTTTGTAGCATTTTTCACTATATTCTTTAGAAACTTTTCTGAATCTTCATTGTAAAGGTAGCGTCCCAGGAATGAACCATATGAAAAAATAATTTCCTGACTAACTTATAATTTTTCAGCGGCACTTTCGGTTTGTTTCCTCGACTCCCACCAGACCAAGAGCAATTTGATACAAATTCTCGGGTAAATAGTGTATCCAGCAACCTGTAAGAGCATGTTGTACCGTTTCCAGAAATCGATGTGCACAAAAAAGACAAATGTTTCCTCAGTTTTTTATATTTTTCTTCATCACTTAAGATTACCTCGAATGCGTCCAACTGCCCTTGATTTCAATTATGCTGAAACTAAAGCTTTCATTTTCTTACGGATTTATATTTTTTAATAAAGTCACGTCTATTGGGTATTCGTTTTTCTGAGCGATTCTTTCATTTATTTCCTCCAATTGGGTCATTGTCAAGCCTAGGGATTTTCTTCGCGAAAAAATGAAACACGTGATTTATAAAATTCAAACGTATATTATGACTCTTACTTTACTTTACAACGAAAATGAGTATCAGTCCGAGATCAATAATTCGACTTAGGCGATTTATAAAGAAATAATGAAATCTCGGTTCCACCGAAAAGATTAACATGTCGACCGAGTGGATTAAAATGTAAATTAAATAGAAAAAAAACAATACAAAAAGGAGTTAACATCATGAACAAAAATAATTTTGATGCTATCTTCACATAATCACAAAGAATCAGTCACTTAAAAGCATTCAAAAAGTAAATAAAAAATGTTTTCTGTCTGTCTACCGAAAAGACAATTCATTTCGGTGGTCAAAATATGTATTCGTCGTCAGAAGACCAGAAGTGTTGAACGCTTTCACTCATGGATGTGGGGTTGAGTGGCTCCTCTAATTTTGACGTTGAGGTATCTGAGCTGCTAGAATATACGTCCGAAAAAATTATTCGTTTATGGACATTACTCCCTCCGATCTGCAGTGATGGGCTGAACTCGTCAACTTGCAATGGTTGTTTCATCGAACCACTCGCAATTGCACTTGAGCCACCCGCAATTGGACTGGACCATCGGTTTGCAACTGGACTGTGCATAGGAGTCATGCTTGCACTTGGTGAATTCATCCTCTCGGTGGGAGCTGGTGTGTCATTCCGGGTAGGACTTTGCAGTGGAGTAGTCAGGGCTGGAGTTGATACAGTTGGGACATTATTTTGGAGTGGTTTGGGACATGGTGTTATGTCCAGTTGTTTGCATCCTAAATCGTAATGTATGCAAGTGTTATCAGCACTACATTTCATGCAGCTCAACCTTCGAAACTGAAGAACCATTGGTTTACGGCGACTCCAAGTAACCTGATGGACTTTAATGGTTCCACGAAACGGAATAATTTTGCTGTTTTTTATTTTACTCCTGACAGACTCCACATGCGTCTCATCTACTCTAATAACTTCAATGCCTTTACAGTTCTGAAGAACACACTCTATGAAGGCATCCAAATTATGGACATCTTGTCCTTGAGCGACTGCGGTATGTTGAGAAATGCACCACTTACATTCCTCTATCTAGTTTTTGTAGTAACTCACATATTCAACTAGTACCACCGCAGTGATTTTTGTCATACTCTGTGGTAAAATAGAATAGAAAAGGTTGTGTCTCTGTATTAAAATTCTAAATATAGTATGGTTTAGTAAAATAAAAGATAAAAAGTGCATCAGTTGTATATTTATAAACAAAGTCCTCGTCCCAAATATATATTTCAAGAGTTATGGGACCAGAAGAAGTTTTTGCTGCGAAATAACCTCAAAATCACGTGAGTTGTATTTGTATGAAAAGAAAAGTTGAAAAAAAATGGCGGTGAATAAAGACTGGAAGATTTAATATACCACAATTCGAAGGAGAAGGATTTAACAATTGGGCGTTTCGAATCAAAAGTGTGCTCAAAGAATATGGTTGTTCGGAGGCAATTCAATCGGAAGATTTTCATAAGAAAAATGATAAAGACAACACAAAGACGGAGGCGAGAGCACAATCCATATTAATAACCGCCATAGCTGACAGTAATTTAGAGTACGTGAGAAAAGATTCCGCATATTTGATGTTTAAGAATTTAGAGGACAGTTTTAAAGAAAAAGGGACCAGAAGTAAACTTTTTTTAAGACGACAACTCAGTGAAATTAAGTATCATGAAAAAACACCTTTGAAAGAACATTTCGTAAAAATTCAAGAGATAGTACACAATTGACAGAAGCAGGAACAGTTTTATCGGAGGAGGAAAAAGTAAATTACATTCTATTGTCAATGCCAAAAAGCTACGAATCAATAATAACAGCATTGGAAACTATGGGAAATTTAGAGGTTAACACAGTAATGGATAGATTGTTGGCAGAGGAGGAAAAGAAGAAATTTTTTTATGAAAGGAATGATAACTACACAACGAATGCATTCAACTGTTTCCAATGTGGCAAGGCAGGCCATAAGAAATTTGAATGCCGACAGAGTTTCAACAGAGGGCAAAGTTTCTACAGAGGACAAAGTTTCAACAGAGGACAAGGTTTCAACAGAGGACAAAGTTTCAACAGAGGACAAGGTTTCAATAGAGGTCGAAGTTTCAACACAGGACAAGATTTTAACATGGCACGGGGACAACAATACCAATCAGGACAAGGACGACGATTTAATAATACAGGACATGGATTTTATGCAGCCCAAGGAGGTCGATGGAGCCAAGGACGAGGACATGGGAGTACCAACTATGCGGAGGAGAACGAGTATGAGTCGAGTGCATTTATTAACGGACCATCAAATCAAGTGAGTGAACATTCGGTTATAGACTTTTGTGTAGATTCAGGCTGTTCAGATTATTTAATAAATACAAAGGAACATTTTGTAGATTATGTTGAGTTAAAAACACCCAGAAAAATTGCTGCCGTCAAAAATGATGTTTGTTTGCAAGCGGTAGGCATTGGTAATATAGAGGTAATATTTAGAGTGGGCAGAAAAGAAAACAAATGTACTATTAAAAATGTATATTATTTAAGTCGATTCCAGTCTAAGCCTAATGTAGAATTATGGAGGGCGTTGAAACGATTGTTAAGATATGTGAAGAACACTGAAAACTTCTCATTATTATATACTAAGGATGTCTCTAGTAAGCCTTTGTTGGGATATGCAGATGCAGACTATGCTCGGACAGATGATAGAAAGTCTACATCTGGATATTTATTTAAAGTCTTTAACAACACTGTTGTGTGGAGGTCTAAGAAACAAAATACAATTGCCTTAAGCACCACTGAAGCTGAATATGTAGCATTATGTGAGAGTATAATGGAGGCTTGCTGGATGTTAAAACTTTTATTAGATTTAAATATTGAAATGGATAGTGTAACTATTTTTGAAGACAATCAGAGCACAATTAAATCAATTAAAAATTCAGACCAAAAGAGACTAAAGCATATAGATATTAAATATAATTATATAAAGCAAAAGGTGGAGGAAAATATTGTCAGTGTAAAGTATATTAGTACAAAAGAGCAATTAGCAGATATTTTCACAAAGCCCTTGAGTAAAAATGTTTTTGTCAATATTGTACAACAGTTAGGTCTTACGAAGAGGAATGTATGTGCTGAGGAAGAGTGTTGAGAAATGCACCACTTACATTCCTCTATCTAGTTTTCGTAGTAACTCACATATTCAACTAGTACCACCGCAGTGATTTTTGCCATACTCTGTGGTAAAATAAAATAGAATAGAAAAGGTTGTGTCTCTGTATTAAAATTCTAAATATAGTAAGGTTTAGTAAAATAAAAGATAAAAAGTGCATCAGTTGTATATTTATAAACAAAGTCCTCGTCCCAAATATATATTTCAAGACGGTATAGCCCTCAGCTGATGTGAATCATAAATGATAAACACGTGTCGGTTCAAGGCAACCGATAGAACCTTGACTAACAAGGCCATTTGCTGCGCAGATCACGTGCAGATATTTAAAGGAAACGATCATATGTTGATTAGTATATAAGAACCTGATTTTTCCAATAAAGCATTCATTGCAACACCGAGCTTCGTCGTATCATTATCCCCGTGCTACCACACTTCATGACGATCCTGCCAGTGGGGCTGCTCGACGCAACCCAGCGCTTCGAGGCAGCCCCAGCTGTGAACACAGCATAACGGCCGCCCGACCCATCTGCGTGCACAGTATAGAGGCCGCCCGACCCAGCTCGTCTCAGCATACCAGCCAGCCTGCCAGCCGGAACCAGCACAACCAAGTGCCACCCGTAAAAGTGAAATTTTGAAGCAAAAGAAGACCTATGCAGAGGACGGCATCCCCGATTAAAACGGGCCCTCCGACGACGCCAAGTCAGCTTCAACGGCAGAGTCACGATCACGTGACGTCAGCGGGACATTTTGAGCGGCTAGCCAGAGGCAGCGGCAACGAGCAGAGCGTCCAGCAGCAGTTACCAGCACCACCAGCACCAGCACCACCAAAACAACCCTGGACTAGGACTGGAGGTACAACTTTACTGTAGAATAACGTTACTGTTATTATCATTATATTTTTATAGGATTAATTATATAGGATATAAATAGAATATAATAAGTAGGTCAGTTGATGTGTAAACACAATGACCAGCCTGCCTCCAGATAATGAATGAAATGCACAGCTGTAATAACGTGTCAAGTTGCGCGACACAAACATAATATCAGCGCAGTACAAAGACTTAATGAATTTTAAATTATATTTTTTTTTATGTGTCTTGATTTTTTGCTTTTAAATTATAACACACTCGATTATGTACTTTAAAGGGTTTTGAGAATGAGTTTATTTTTTCTGATGACGATACATCTGTCGTCATCAGCGGTGACGCGAGAGGCGCCGCTCAGCTGATAGGCATGCATACATAACAAGGTGCAAGACAGGCAGGGATACCCTGCAGGGATACAAAGTATACCCTTAACTGTAATATGTACAAAAAATGTACAAGGTCGGCAAGCCACTAAAAAGTGTTGTATTCCGAACCAGTAAAGTGAAGCCAAAGTGCACACTTAATTACGTAACTTATAAATGTTGCAAAAGAGAGGAAAAATAAAAAAAAAAACTCAAAGACGAAGACATGCAAAGTACTTAAAAACCCTAATTGACGCATTTCACTAAAATAATGCAAAAATATATGCGTTTCAGCTTGGTCAGCTGGCTTTGTCCAATAGACTTGTCCTTTGCGAACACTTTGGAGCCTTTGTTCTGCTCAATGGTCTCTTTAACACGGTTCGTATTAAAGAGCCGCAGATCATGTCGCAAGGACTTCGATATACGTCTATTAAGCTGCCTATATGACCTCGCGTCATCGGGAGACTGCAACTGTAGCGAGCGTCGTTCAGCCATGAGGTTTAAGGTTCGATCAGACAATTTCTGAGGTCTATCTTTACGGCGGGGTCTGAAAAACTTAGACCCTACCGTGTGGACAGTTTCCACTAGCCCGTCGTTGATCTCGTCCACTGAGGCAAAGTTCTCCAGACAAGCGAAGCGGTTGGAGAGCTCGAGTTGAAAGCTCTCGGGGTTTTGAATATGGGCCCGAGTAGGTCGGAGCGTAGACTTCATCAGACTGGACCTTTCCAATTTAACATTGATATTCAGTGTGCCTCTTACGATTCGATGATCACTGCCGGTCTTGACCCTATTGATCACAGACACATCACTGAAAATCCGTTTCTTGTCGGTCATGATGAAGTCAATCTCGTTTCTCGTGGAACCATCGGGACTTATCCAGGTCCATTTCCTGTGAGGCGGCTTCTGGAAGAAAGAGTTCATCATGAAGAGTTCCTCTTTCTCCAGAAAGTCGGCCAGCCTCTGTCCCCTAGGGTTCCGTTGCCCGTATCCAAATTGCCCCACTCTCAACTCATCACCGCTGTTCTTGCCCAACTTTGCATTGAAGTCCCCCATAACAACAGTGAAGTAGGTTTTGGAAGTATGTATGGCCCTACTTACGTCCTCATACATAGCCTCTACTTCCTCATCAGAATGTGACGAGGTCGGTGCGTATACCTGAATGACCTTCAACGAATATCTTTTGGATATTCTGAGTATTAGGTATACCACCCTGCTCGACACACTGTCGATGGTAGTGATGTTGTTAACGAGGGACTTGTGAACGAGAAACCCGACACCACCTTGGGACTGTTGGGCGCCCTCCCGGTAGTAGAGCAGGTTACCAGACTTCAGGGTTACGGTGTCCTCCCCCTCTCTACGGACTTCGCATAATCCTAAAATGTCCCAGTGTAACCTGCTCAGTTCCTCTTCCAACTCGCAAATCTTTTCATCAGTCCTCATTGTGCGTATGTTGTGTGTTACCAGGGCCAGTCGTCGTGGGGATGGGTAGCCGGATTTCGTCCGGGGATTCTTAGCACCCCCTGCTCCGCTATTACCTTGGCCGCTACCCACGCCAGGGATAGCAGAGCTGCCGGAGACTGGGGGCCTGGTATTTGTGTGACTCATCATAAAGGGGGGATTTGCCGTACGCGCCACGCTTGGCAGGCGGGTTGGCGCGCGCAGTTTTTTTTCTTTAAGGTCTCTGGAAGACGCTGCTGCCCATCTCCCGGTATATTATTATTATTATTCCCTTAGCAGGCTTCTACTGCAACCACGGGACGATATGGTGGTAACTTAAAGAATGCACCAGCCTCGAGCGAACGGCTTGCAACGCAATCTCCGTCGATGTTCGGACAGGTTCGGCAGATGCGCACGAGCAGGGCGCTCGGGTATCTTCGCGTGCTCCGCCGCTTGCCATTGTCTCATACGCTCTGACGCTAGACGCACGCTCGCCTTGCTACTAGAATACCGTTACTCGCTAGCTACGTGTTTACATTTTATGTTTTTCGTATCTGACGCTTGCGCTCGCTTATATTTCATGCTTATACTTCTTAGCGTAACGCGGACCATATTGACTTATTGTGCCTTACGTGTTGTGACTGTAATTGTGTAAAGTGTTACTAGTAATTAAACTGTATTGTTTGGACTTGAGTGTTTCTTTGTTCTTCGAACTATAATCTAGTGATGGGCGACTTTGAATGATACTAATTCGATTAGTCGATTATTGTAATCATTCGAATTAGTCGACTAATCCGAAAATCATTCGAATATTAGTAGTGCTCAAAATTCACTCAAGCCCGATTAGTTGACGTTGACATAACTAACAACTAACGAATGAATCGAATCCAATTCATGCTTCGAATTAGTAGTAAGCGCTGCGCCGAGTCGACACGATGTTTCCCGATTCGCTCCGAGCGGTCGCCCGCTGTAAGCGTACCTCTCCCCTCATAGTAAATTGAATAGCTGAAGAGTCACACTTACACTGGTCATTCACACGGCATATCGAATTAGTAGCTAACGAATGACCAATATTAGTATGACTCTCTTGACATAAAGTTTACGATGTCGGGAGAGTGCCGCTTACGGTGGTCATTCATTCGGTATGCCATCCATACAGACATTATTAATGCGCTGCTGACACCTAGCGGCGCTGGAGTCAAACTACTTAGACAATCTATAAGCTTAAGCGTTCGGCGACTAAGAGCTACGGTTACGGCGTCGATCGAGACTTTGTAGTTCACTTCTTCGTCACTAGGTGTCAGCACAAACACAAATATTAACGCGCTTAGGTCGATCGATTAGTATGAAAATAAATGAGTGTATTTTGGGTGTTCATCGTGTAAAAATATAAATTATTAAGTAACAATCTTCCACTAATCGACCTACTCCCCCAATAAGCTCAATAAGTTGCGGATACTTTGACAACGATAATTTTGGCGTACCTAAGTATTATCTTGCTTAAGAAAGTTTGTAGACACGTGCCTACTGAGCCGGGTTCGAATCCCGGCCAGGGCTAATATTTGTGTGATGAACTCGAAAATTTGTGCTTGGGTCATGGTTGTTCTATGTATTTAAGTATATATTTATCTATGTAAGTGCGTATATCGACGTCTAGTACCCATAACACAAGCGTTCTTGAGCTTAATTTGGGACTAGATCGATTTGTGTGAGGTTGTCCGATGTTTATTTATTATTTTTGCACACCAACAAGAAAAAAATTACCATGAGAAATCTTAAATTAAACAATGGTAGACAATAGGCGGCAATTATTATTTATTTATTTCTTCTTTATTAATTTTACAACAAAGATTACATATAATCTAAAGCCCTGCGAAACTGTTATGACAGTTTGTCTACAGGAAGACTTTTCAATACCTAATTAACTAAAAGTACAATTTATAAAAATCGGTATCAATTTTTTAAAGATTACGGTAGTGTATCTAGTAAATGCTTTTTCAATTATTAATAAATTTATTATTATTTCAATTATATTATTATATAAGTATGTGGTTTTGGGTTTCTAATATTTATCGTGTAAAAATATAAATATTACGTGACAATCTTACACTAGGCGACCTAATCCTACAATAAGGTCAATAAGTTGTGCATGCTTTGACAACGATAGTATAAAATAAAATACAATACGTAAGTACTTATGCTCAAATAGAAACGTATCACAACTATCTTAAGTTAAGTTTAAGGGGCCTCGAAAATCTGAATTAAAATTGATTGAGTAAATAGGTTTGTATTAAAAGTTCAAATAATAGTTACAAATTATTTTATTATACGTATTTTTGGATCTGGAGATGCCATAACGCTTTGAGTAGGTATTAAGCCAATACTCAACGGCTGGCACGAACCGAAGTCGACGAAAATGAATAAGTGTTTAATAAATAAAGTAGGTATCAATTTACAAAAGTTGAACGCAGGAAAAAGTTGCGGGCAAGTTCAGTATTTATACAGAAATTGTCTTACACATAATAATAGGTACACAGTAAATACTCTTTATAGGCACCACAAAATAAAAAGAAATAGAACACAAAAAAACCGGCCAATTGCGAGTCGGACTCGCGCTCCGAATGTTCCGTACAAACACTTCCGATCATAACTGGTCAGGATAAATTAAGTTTCACAGTTCACCTGGTATGTATATGGCGCCGCATACAAATGAGGTGCAAAGTTAACGCAACCGATCACGTTTGTTGTATGGGAGCCCCACTTAAATATTTTATATTTCTGTTTCTAGTATTTGTTGTTATAGCGGCAAAAGAAATACCTACATCATCTGTGGAAATGTAAACTGTCTCGCTATCACGGTTCATGAGATACAGCCTGGTGACAGACGGACAGACAGACAGACAGATAGATAGACAGACAGACAGACGGACGGACGGACGGACAGCGGACTCTTAGATTACGAAAGTCCAAGTTACTATAATTTTATTAAAACTTTCGTGAGACATATTTAATTATTGTATTAAGCGGTTTACACTCACGTGAAATTGTCATACGAGTACGAAACATGTCGGGCCGTTCCTGACAATTTCACGTGAGTGTAAACCGCTTAATACAATAATCCAAGTTACTAGTACAGTTTTTTATCATTTGTGTACAGTCGCCATCAGATATATCGCAGCATATAAGGCGTCCATAAATATCTGAACATGTACTGAAACGCCCAGTAAATAAGAGTCGTGTTTAGATATTTATGAACGTCTTATATGCTGCGATATATTTGATGGCGACTGTACAGAACCCTTAAAAATGACAAAAAATATAACCACATTAATTTGGCAATGAGATGAGACCCATAATAAGTCAATTAGATTATAAATTACACGTCCCTTAAATTACGCGCCCTTGGGCAGTATTTTCACACTTGTTTGTAACTTCGTAAGTTGTGTCATTACACGTACCTAAGCAAAACGGGCATAAGTTGATAAGTTTTATTAGTTAATACATTATAATACCTAGGGCGGTGAATTCGTGAATGTCTGTGATCGCAGGTTATTGGCCCGAAGCGAAGTGAAGGCGAGAGCCATAAATATGCGATCTAGGGCTTTACTAATTACCGCCCGTAGTTTATCTAAGGTCATCTTGCCTTGGCCAGAAAGTGAGAATTTCTCCCCGCGTAGCGGGCAGGAAATCCCATTAACGGCCTAGGACGACGTAAATTATTTTAGCCGCAAACATCTGTGATCTGAAACATTCACGAATTTTACCACCCTTTAACTATATAACTAGGTACGTATATTTAGGTATACCTATTTTTCTGTTTTATACAAAGATATTTTAATAGTAGGCATCTACACATTACCTATGTATGTAAAGACTATTTTGTACACAACAAACCTGGTTATATTTTATGTATATACATTCATAACAAACGAAATATGTATAAAGGCGAACTTATCCTTATTAGAGATCTCTTCCAGTTAACTTTAGATCAATTTAAGGAATACGTATTAATGGTTTATAAACTATATATAAATAACAATATTTAGATACCTATATAGATAGGTATCTAAATATTGTTATTTAAAAAGATTATCTCATTTAATTTATCTGATGACAGTCGGTTGCGTCGTTCCGTCAAGACGTAACCAGCTTTTGAAAATAGTCTTTCTGAGGGCACGGAGGATGCGGGAATTGACAAATATTTCTTAGCCATTTGACATAGGCCAGGAAACGTTTTCGAATGGTCTTGCCAAAATTTAAACGGATCTTGGCGGCGATTCAAGAGAGGCATCTCAACATACTGTCTAACCAATACTATAGCAGTGGTGTTAGGTGTTGTTTGATGCCTCTGTTCAGACGCCCTCTGATCAAAATGTGACCAAATTGACATCATGGTCAATTCATTTTGACCATTCGACTGGGTTTGGACAAGAGGATAATGATCGACAGCTTCCATCCTATTTAAACTCTCCAATCGAGTCAACTCATCAACAACCCACTGCTGGGCATTTTGTGCATTATCCTCTTGCCCAAATCCAGTTTTTTTAAATCGGGGATCCAGGAATGTTGCCTTGGCGACCATTTTGTTAGTTTCCAACGATCCCAACCGCCGAGTTACGTAGTCAAGCAGGTTATTTCGGAGCCGTCCACCTATGTCAGTCGTGTTAGAGACCATTCTTAGGCTATGACGCAGTCCACGGATTAGAGGGACTATCGTTGAAATTGTGATATATTTTTCGCCGGACAGCTGCTCAGTTAGCTCTAAGAATGGTCTCAAAATTGGCAGGACATCCTTGACTATGGACCACTCATTGGAACTCAGGAACTCCGGTGCCCGATCGAGCTCCATTAGGGCCAAGCAAAGAGCCGGCTGCACGGTCGTCAATCGCTCCAGCATGATGTATGAGGAATTCCAACGCGTGGCAACGTCTTGCTTTAACACCAGCTGCTGAAGGTTTAGCTCCGACTGCTTCTCGCGTAATTTGTAAGCAGCGACAGAACTTTGTTTAAAATAGGTCACCAGATTTCGACACTTTCCCAAAAGATCTGTCAACTGCTTGTCAGCAGCAATGGCGTCGTTTACAGTTAAGTTGACTGTATGCGCAACACACGGGTGATGATGCTTTTGGAGGTCTTCTGCAATGGCTTTCCTCATATTGGCCGCATTGTCCGTTACGACCGTGACTATTTTGTCGGACACGTGCCAATCGTCGCATATTTTTTGAATTACGGCGGCAGTATTGGCACCCGTGTGTGATACGACGACTTCCGTAGTCGCAAGAGTAGTCGATGCTATTTGAAAATCGTGTATGTAGTGCGCCGTCAGACTTAAATAAGTTTTATTATTGAGCGCTTTCCAGTAATCGGACGTTAGTGAAAGGTGTGTCACTTCGTCCAACTTATTTTTTATTTCATTTTTCTTTTTATTATAGTACTCAGGCAGCAATTTCTCTGAAAGAGTTTTGCGCGATGGTAGCTTGTATTTTGGGTTAAGTTTTTCAACGAATTTCTGAAATCCCTTATCCTCCACAATTGAGAGCGGCTGGTAATCTACCACTATCATTTCCAGAAGAGCTTCATCGAGCTCTTTTATTTTTTCTTCTGATAGATCACAAGATGGACCAGCATACAGGCGCAGCTGCCGACTACGCTTCGCAGGTGGAGGGTTAATTGCAGTGGCGGCAGGAGCAGAAGCATTACTGGGTCCTGGTGCTGGAGTCAGTAGATCCCGGCTAGCAGCAGGGCCTGACTGTGACGTCGAGGGGCCATCAGGCACAGCTGCATCTGACGAAATCCCGGCTCGCTCGTCTTCCGCACTATGCAGCTGGATGGGATGCAGCCGTTTTAAGTGCTCCTTTAGGTTGGAGGTGTTCTTATGGTTTGTGTAATTTTTTTTGCATAGTTTGCAAATTACTGTTTTTCGGTCCTCGGACTGGTCAAAAAATGTCCAGACGATAGACTTTTTAAAAGTGGGTCGCGGCATTATGAAATAAAAGTTATAAACACACTTCACTATAAAAGTCACTATCTTTGTTTAACCTAAATACCTATCACTATTTAAAAAGTCACTGTCTTAATTAAGAACTAACAATAAATAAAAGTCACTATCTTTGTTTAACCTAAATACCTATCACTATTTAAAAAGTCACTGTCTTAATTAAGAACTAAGAATAAATAAAAGTCACTGTCTTTGCTCACTTATCACTAATAAGTCACTTTCTTATAAAACTTCGATTAAGCAAAATCTTCCTAAAACATAGAACTGTGCATCACACTCAATCCAAAATTTCTAAGTAAAAGCCAAAAAGTACCTAGTCGTCTAGTTCTATGAAATCAAACTACGCGCCCCTCTTCCTAAGCTCAGACGCAATCTACAGTAACTACATTTGAAAATATATTCAATTGTCGACTTTATTGTATAATAGGTAGCAAGGTATAAAATTGAATAAATGGTTAAACGTAGTTAGTCACTAGAAACTCTAGTAAGCGCGACGGAACTATTGTTCGATGTTGCTATCAATTTAACAATAATTCGTAATAAATGTTAGACTTTTTTCATTAAATGGCTTTAGTTGTTTTTTCAAGTCGTAATATCTAGCCAGTTCTTAGGTGATAATTAAGACAGTGTCTTTGTTTTCAGATTTAAATTAATAGGTATGAATTTAGGTAAGCATGCAAATTGCAAGTACTTACGATGATTTTTATAGCCGTTTTGGCATTATGTATGAAATTTTATTATGTTAATTTTAGTAGAATTTCTTCACGGCCGGCGTTTCTTCTTCCATGTCATGTTGGCGAAACGCTTAATTTTTTTTAAGTTATAGGTAGGTAGGTTGTCTGGAAGAGATCGCTCTTTAGCGATAAGACCGCCTATTGTCTACCATTGTTTAATTTAAGATTTCTCATGTAATATTTTTCTTGTTGGTGTGCAATAAAGTGTTGTTGTATTGTATTGTATTGTATTGTAGTGCTGTCCCATTAAAGAAAAAAAAATCTAGTTCGTAGGTATTAAAAGTTACACGAACCACAAAACTAACCATTTAAACTGCTGTATAAGTATAAAATCCAACTGAGCAACTTTACTGCATCTGGAACTCTGCTTGCTGGCCCCGCGATATCGCAATCGCAACGCAAGCAAACCCTGCTGTCAGCTAAACTCAACCAAGGCACCAGCACCAGGCTCTACTGTTGTTTCCACTACAATAAACCCTTCACCTGCAATGCCGCTCGGAAAATAAATCGCCCGAGTTAGTAGAAAAATATAGAATACATTTCGCTTACCATTACCACCCGACTACCCGACTAAGAAAGGCACATCATAATAAAACTTTTTTCATCACACTTACTCGTAAACAAGTTTACATGCTATAAAAGCGGGCGATAAGTTGTAAATTACGCCCTAGGGCAGTAGTAATTTTTATCACACTTTAAGGGTTTACATGCTGAAACCCGGGCGGTAAGTTGTATATCACGCCCTAGGGCGGTAAGTTATATTACGCCCTAGGGTGGTAAGTAATTTTGTGTTACTACTACTTATTACTTTTTTATTTCCTCCAAAGTGTGATGACAAACGTCGTAGGTACGTCACTCAGGTGGTAGCGGAATTCCAAACTCGTATCATTAAATCGCCTTCGTCTTTGGGCTTCTAATAGACACTCGTTTGTAATTCCTCGTTTATTACCCTTGTTACGTAATGTACTATAACTTTTCCTGCTCAATATAATATACATTATTCACTATCGTCTCCGACAACGCCACCAAACGGGCTCTGTATCCAATGATAAAAATTTGGCATGCACATAATATCATATGCATTTTTTTACATTCAAAGTAATTTGCAAAATCGCAATTTCAGGCGACAATAGACAAATTTTTATAATAAAAATCAGAAATATTGCGTATGTCTGGCAATACTGCAGGGCAGCACTAGGAACATTATTGAAGGAAAGTATTGCTTTCTTTTTTTCGCATCTATCTGTGTTCCTCTTTGTCCTTGTCCTTGAACGAAAGCTCGCTCGCGCAATCTTTCCAAAATCCGCTCGTCAGAATTTCATTTAATTTTAAATCTCAATGGTAAGTTTTCTTCCTTTTTATTCCTGGTTCGTACAGTAAATAAAATTCTTAGTTTTAATTGTAACTGTTTTCATTGTAATCGAATACATGGTTAATGCACAAGTAATGAGATATATGTAATGTTATTCCTTATTAGTTAATTTAATGATTAAATTAAATCGTGTTTAGGCTAACCAAGTGAATCATGATGATCGACCAGGCTCGCCTTCCATATTGGCCAATTTTAGGAAGCGGAAATTGGAGAAACCGATTGTGCAGGTATGTAAAGTAATTGTGATATCATACTGTAGAGATCTAAGCGGAGGCCTATGTTCAACAGTGGACACCCGTAGTTGATACTGTTGATCGATAGATGCCTAGAATAGAACTAAACTCCGTAACATTTTCTTAAGTAGCCAGTTAGTGACCGTAGCGATTACTAACTTACATAAGTACTTAAGTAAGTAAGTGAACATTAGCATGATGCTGTCATCCTTCACTGTTGTTATTCTTTATATTCTACTCTTTCTATACATATATCCAATAGATAGAACACAATAGTAGTAATATACAATACATATACCTACTAGATATAAGTATACATAGGTAGTTAAGTACTATTTACTTACTCGGGAAAATTGTACAATCTCGAAATCCTCATATTTATTTTCGCCTCAATACCTATTAATGAAGTGGAGGCTTGAAATTGTCTACGTTTATTTCAGCTACTTCAGACCCGAACCCACCAGTTAGTGGAATCGAGATCATTTTGGCAGCACATCATGATGTTAACTCGTTTTAGTCCATTAATATTATCATTTTGTTTTAGATATAGTACATTACTGCAGACGCCGGGAAATAAGGGCTTGCCGGCTGAGTAGGTATAGACGACCGACCGTAAGGGAGGCCGTCTAGTGATACGATGCCGGCAAGCCCTTTTCACGGCTAAGGCATGTATAGTGCTTTTCTCAAACATATGCAATGAAATAAAAAAATACATCACTCAAAAAAACATAATTCAGCTGTTCAGCCAGTTCATGAACACAGACGCCATGTTTAAAAAAAATATTTTTAATTTTCCCTCCAATCCCTCTATATATTTTTTCTTTAATAAGTCCACGTGTGTAGTGTGCGAATATTAGGGCCATTATACACAACCTGATAATAAGAATCTTAGTTTCTATAATAAGTAAAATAAAGGCAGAGGATTTTTAATATTGTCTATGGTCTCTGGTGACTTACGTATAGACGGTATTTTCAGTTCGTGTGTACTAGGCATTAACACGGATATTGTTGCTCCGATGGCTGAATGGGTAGCTACTAGAAAAAAAAAATCAGCTGTTCATACACACAGACGCCATGTTTACATTAAAATTAAAAACAAATTACTTCCCGGCTTAGGCCTTCAATTTTGTATGAAATTCCTTTACAGTTCTCTCGAATTGTTCCGCCCGAAACTTGACACTTCGAAGCCTGTTCTAACGCACGTTACGGCGATATTTCATTGCATGTTTGAGAAAAGGTTATTTAGGTCATAATCATAAATTAGCTGTGGTCTATTTGCAGATGCAGGCACATGATGTTGAAAAAAATGTCGACACCGACACAAAGCCTGAGACAACGGCGTCAGTTTCCACTGGTAAGTAGGTAGGGTAAGGTACCTACCTAATTGAGTAGGTACTACTTCGAAGTAGGTACTTAGACTTTCAAAATCGGGAGATTAAAGTTATTACTTAAGTCATTCTTTGGCATGTAGGTACTTAAAAGTGATAGGTATTACTTTTATTGGTATTCTAAAATGAATGTATCTACATAGGTACCTCCCAGAAAAGCTCATATTATGAAACAATATCACATACCTACAGTACAATACTCGCATATATTTTACTTAAGTATTCGGTATTTATGTATTTTACGGTCAAGGTCAAAGAAAACGATACCATCAAGGTGTCTATAATTAATATATATTGCATATTTAATCTTAACCATTTAGGATCAATGTGTAATACATAGGTTGGTACTAACATATTTTTGCCAGTTTGACCACATCGACATCTAATGAACTTGATTTCCATTACCAAAAAAATTTTAATATTTTGTTTATAAGTAGGAATAACCCCCCTCATTTTTAGAAAGAAATAACAGATTTTTCTATAGCTTAAAAAACCGGCCAAGTGCGAGTCGGACTCGCGCACCGAGGGTTCCGTACAACTTAGTAAATATTTTTTACTTTTTGTTTTCTCTGTACTTGTATATATAGCGGCAACAGAAATACATCATCTGTGAAAATTTCAACTGTCTAGGTACCTATCACGGTTCATGAGATACAGCCTGGTGACAGATAGACAGATAGACGGACAGCAGAGGCTAGGAATAGGGTCCCGTTTTTACCATTGAGGTACGGCACCCTAAAAAGATGAAAATGTTTCTTCCTGCTTTGTACGTTCTTGTACGGACATCGCGACATTCACAACAGGACCCTAAACCCTGGTGATAACTGGTTGAAATTATAAAAAAATATATAAACAGTAAAAGTAACTTAGTAATTGCTAGTTATATTACCTAGGAAGGAGTACGGCAGCCTCCGGCCAAGTCGTAAAGTTTATCACCAGTGTTAGGTTCCTGTTGTGCGTTCCGGATGATGTTAATATGAATAAGAAAAAAATATTCTCTTTCTAGATACACATGGCCAGAGGAGTTCAACCACTTCAACGTCCCCGACAAACAATGGGCTCGCGCCATGTGGCTGCAGATATAATATGCGGGCAGTGGCCTTCCGCTATTTAATTAACCGGGTTCCGGAAGAACGGTTGGACGAGTGCTGGGACGAAGTGGTAGACCTTATTAAAAAATATAGTTATAAGTGATTGATACGAGTTTCTATTTTCTCCTTTAAATATAATATTGATCGATTATATTCTCGTGCGGGGCTAGCATAGCATACCTTGCCGCAACTTCACTTGTCGCGCTACTCAGCGTCATCTGTCTTACTGGTACGGTATTGAAAGGAAAGTGAGCATTTGTCATAAATTCATAATCATAACTGTGACAAATGTTTATTTGCTAGTAACTAAACGTAGGTACGTTGTGTGATTAACAAGTTAAATTAATTTCACTACATATCTAGCCTAGCTAATATATCTTTATTTTTTACTGGAACATTGTAGTACGGTTTAGCACAGTGGAAGTGGGCTTGCCTATGAAACAGCAAGTGCGAGTTCAAATCTGGGAATAAGAGAATTTTGGTTTTTGCTTTTTTATTGTTTACTTTTTTTTTTAATGTTTGTTCTGTTACAGTTTACATTTTTTGTGGTTTTTTTTATCTTTTTAAACTTTCATTTGATTCATAGTGGAATAAACATTTTTTTTAAGCTGCAGAAAAAAATCAACAGTATTTATATGGGAATACGGGGCGTTCTTTCTAACTATAAACAAAATTTAAAGCTTTTTGCAAAATTTCATCAATTTTATTATTTTCATTTCCATCAGCGGCAGGCAAACCGAACTGAGTCGGCCTGGCCTAGCTAGGTTCTGAGCTCGGCTCGGCAGCGCCCTCTATTGAGTTGGCTGGAAACTAAATACTTAAGATCTATATGTAATACTAGCCATCTAGATACCGAGTTCGGTTAAGGCTGCATAGATGGCGTTGTTCTTAGCAGTTGGTAACTCGCTACAAGCCGCGGCGATTAGTTACTAATATTAGTAGTCGTTATTCGATTATCAACATTAGTAGTCTACTAATTTCAAATTCGAATTATGATATTAGTAATCGATGATCATTCGAATCAGCAAATTAGTCGAAGTCGCCCATCACTAAAAAAAACTTGGCGTCAAAAGTTTGATTCGAGCTTGTGTTTCGACAAAATGGTGATAAAAACCATTGATACAAAGATGGAGATTGGCTAATAACATACAGTCGTCACCTATATGCTTAATTGTTGTGCAGTTTCAATCTTATTGTCTCGACATTGAGTTTTGGCGCCTGGGGGAGCTGACAATTTTCAGGTACCAGATAGCCTTTTATTATCTTTGTTTCCTTATGTAAACCTTTTTTGAGTAATGGTAACCAA
Source organism: Apotomis betuletana (assembly GCA_932273695.1). Classification (NCBI taxonomy): domain Eukaryota; kingdom Metazoa; phylum Arthropoda; class Insecta; order Lepidoptera; family Tortricidae; genus Apotomis; species Apotomis betuletana. Next base: position 18,690,560 of record OW026312.1, read on the forward strand.
CGTTGGGCTTTTTTCACCAAACTTCGGCGCCTCGTCCGTTGTATCGCCGAGCGCTGATAGGAGTTCTGGATCCAGTTCAGTCCCTTGGATGTCCAGAACTGCAGGCGGACCTGCAATAAGTGGAAATAGTACCCTGCTGTTACTATTACGGTCGCCTCTTGCAGTGCCGCTTGCAAAGCCCGCTCATAATCCGTCACCCTAATGAATAATATAGAAAATTACCTTGCTGTCTCCTCTCTATAAATGACCGTCAAAGGAGTTGTTTCCCCGATGCGTCGTTCTTTCACTATGCAGAACACAGTGACACTGAAACTGACTACTGAAAATTAGAAATCTAAATAAACTAGTAGCCCTTGCAAATATATATCTTGCGGGTGAGTTCTCCACATAAACTTTTGTAGGTGTTGCTGATCTTCATGGTAAAGAATGCATCGGTACATATTTTCGCAGTCCGCTGTATAAACTACCTCATAGGTTCTCCATCTCAAAATTAAGTCTTGAATATCCTGTTGTAATTTCGGACTACCAGATGCATGCAAAGTTAGAATCTGATACGCCTGAGGACCAGCGGGCACTGTCTTAAATGGGCCTTCTGATAAATATTTTGTTTACCGATTTGAAGTCAACCTTATGAATGATATAGAAAATTACCTTGCTGTCTCCTCTCTATAACGACCGTCAAAGAGTTGTTTCGCGTATACATCGTTCCTTCACTATGCAAAATAATTTCTGAAAATTAAATATATAAATTAACTAGTCGACGCCAATAACGTTCTTTTGCCATATCAATGCCTACGACCTATTACTAGATCTAACCCAGTTCGTCTAGATTTTCTTGCTTTACTATATGTTTCATAGTACCAACATGTTTTTTATGCGTGGGCGTGGGTTAGGTTAGGTTACAAAATTGCATGCAAAGTTAGAATCTGATACGCCTGAGGACCAGCGGGCACTGTTTTGAATGTGCCTTCTGATACAAATCAAATGTTTTGATTATCGATTTGAAGTCCCCCTGATGCAAAGCCCGCTCATAATACGTCACCCTAATGAATAATATAGAAAATTACCTTGCTGTCTCCTCTCTATAAATTACCGTCAAAGGAGTTGTTTCGCCGATACATCGTTCCTACACTATGCAGAACATTTTCTGAAAATTAAATATATAAATTAACTAGTTGACCCCGATAACGTTCTTTTGCCATATCAATGCCTACGACCTATTACCAGATCTAACCCAGTTCGTCTAGATTTTCTTGTTTTTTTTTTATATTTTTCTGTGTGTGTTAGGTAAACGTTTAACCAACTCATCAAATTGAGACGATATTTCAGACAATTGTAACATGTAATTTTTTTTGAGAATAGGTACTTATTTTACAAACAAGATGAAGAAGTTATTTCTAATATTTATTTCTAATTATAATTATAAAGGTACCGGGTTCGAGTCCTGGTGTGGGCCACGTGTGAACGCAACCTAATTTTTCTTTTCGTGTTAATCTTTGTATCTACCTACATAGCAATAACATTATGTTCTTTGTTTTGTGAGAGCATTATATGTTGTTGCAACAAAGCGTTACTAATGTTAGTTCAGTTTTCGATTTTAATGGGTAAAACATTATTCTCGTTAGGATTTGCCTCGTTGTTTACGCAACTTGAATCAAGTACAAATTCTTATTTTGTTCTGGTTTTGGATTTATCTGAAAAAGAAAAAATTATATTACACAGTACTAAATAAATGAGTACCTTCTACATAATTATAGGCCCCACACTATGGGATCTTTAAGACTGCAGTCTAGAGTTATTGCAAGATTTCGAGAAATAAGTTTTTTTTATTTATTATGTTATGTTTTAATTGTGGCACTGGAATAGACTATATCACATAATAAGAACTGATGGTTAGATATAGTAAATAATATCAGTTTAAATCTTAATTTTAATTATATTTTAGACTAGAAAAAAATGGTTAAAACTTCGGAAGAGGCCAAGACAACAGGGGAAAGTCCGATAATATCAGGTATCGGAAGAGCTAGGACTTTAGCCACGACACTGAAGCCAAAGAAAAGGAAAGTGGGAATTTTGTTGAGTTTAATAAAGAGAACAGAAAGCAAAATAACCAAGGCGTTCAGTGTAATGAGGTCAGAGATACGAACTATTACGGGGTGAGTCAGGGAAGTGTTTTTAAAAAAGAAAAAATACTTAAACTATGTGTATTTGTAGGAAAACAAGAACTTAAAACGCGTGTATAACCGACGAGAGTCCCATCCAATCTGCCCTTTTGTGGGAAACAATGTTTTTAATGTAAAAAATGACACCTAGCTCCTGTTGCATAGACGGCAATGCAGCAGCGCGACTCAGCAGTTTAATTTGTATATCTACTCCCTTATTTTAAAGATACAACAACCCCCCCGTTAAGATCGATCATCATATTTAAAGTGACGAGAGATTTTAAGCATCAGCGCGGTTAATTGGACTGACGTTGGAAAACTGCGGACAAGACATTTATAAGTATTACTAACTAAATAAATCTATAAGATAACATGCAGGATAAAACATTTTAAAAGACTTAACTAGCTTAATGTAATGGTCATGAGCTTTGCTGCTAGTTATGAAAATGTTTCTCTTCACTGGAGATGGAGAGAAATGGTCCTCATCTGCGGATAAGGATTCTGCGGCTGTACTGTGTATGTGTGTGGATGGTTTTTTCACAGTTTTTGTATTATGACATTGATTGAATATCTGCACGCAGCATCCTGCTTCCGATTTTTTATTCTTACAGAACCAATTTTTACTTTTATATAACAGGAATAACAGAAATGAAACAGTAATTACATAGGTGAAAGACATATAGATTGACATATACATAGTGCATGATATACTGATACAAATACAAATACATTTATTGAAAAAACATAATGTACAGAGAGGTAACGGTTAAATTCTATACTTAAAAAACAAATAAACTCACAATTTGTATAACCTGAACTAGGGTTCCCCCTGTGTTTCAGGCAATAGGAAAGCCTTCACATTATTTAATTTAAGTACATATTCATCTATATTACAATAATCTTATTGTAGCTTAGATACTAAAATTTACACTAAAGTACTAAATTAAACAAATATTTATTTAATGACAGCCAGTAAGTTCTCTGTATCTTCGTACGTCATAGTTTGTAGTGACTCATGAAGCGTTTTCTTACATTGAGCGAAGCTAAGTGGATATAGGTCCAATTTCGCATTTAATCTATGGTAAAGAAATGGTCCCAGAAATATGAAAAATCTTGTAGAAAATGCGTGTTTTGCTTGCATGTTATAGGAGTAAACAATATCTTTACGCCTCTTGTTTTTATATTCGGTGCTGTATGAAAGTGAGATGGATTTTCTAATTTGTTTAGCTCTTCTTCGAACGAGGTTAGGTGTATGCTGGCATGTACTAGGGACAGTGGACAGGAAGATATTAATAAAGCGCCTTTGGTACTATTTAGTACTATAGATGAACTTAGTGACACTTTTGTATCTATTTTGCACTAAAACTGCGCAAAAACAATTTTTACAGTACTGGCACTGTAGCAGTATTAAAAACATTATTACAGGATCAATTTGCATTATAAAAGCACCCCGCACAAGTATTACGTAACATTTTAGCTTCTTAAATCAAACGTTGCTTGCATTGCAATAATGCGTAATAAGAGTTGTTGTGTCTCTTGCAATTCATTTTGTTTCTTTTCTATAGCATTTACGGTAACAGTAAGGTCATCCAATTATTTTGTGGTGTCATCCGTACTTCTTGGTTTATTAGTTTCCTCTGAGGGCAGTAAAATAAATTGTAATTGCTTGTCAATATCGTCATTTTCGGTATTTATGTATGTGGAAGATTTGGCTCCATTTACTTTTTCAATCTGTAGGGAAGAAGGCGCTCCAAGAGCGAGCATTTCATTAGGGGACTCTAGAGACACATTATTTATAGTAGACTCGGTATGTGCAACTGCTACTGTCGCTTCCGTTTCTGGTTCTTCTAACGATTGATTGGTGATGGATTTTATGGCTGCTCTTTCTGGAAACACAAAAAGAAAATCTTATTTATTACCTATCTTAGTCTAAATCTTAAGTAATATGAGATGAAGTGGGGTAGGGCTACATTTAAAAACTGAACCGCTATTTCATTGCAAATTAACTCTCAATCTCAATCAGTATCTGCCAAAAGTGCTAAAAGATATTTCTTTTCACGTTTTAGCTCAGCCTTCAATGAACATTAACAAAATTTTACTTAGATAAATATATTTTTGTTGTTAAATTACCAAACAACTCTGCAGTATATCACCGTGAGATTCGACTGTGCTTATTTTTCTTTCTTCTATGATCTTTGTAGCAGTTGTGTCTTCTTCGGTGACAGGTAGTTCCAGTCATAATCGTTATTGCTAGCTGTCCCTCGTGGTAGGTTAAGCCTGACCTTTTTATTATACATCGCATCAAAAATTTCTAATTTTCATCTCGTAAGTTTGTCAACTTTTTTTTAGGCCATGCTAAGTGATCATTTTTCACCCAACCTTCAGAATCGCGTCCATCTTCCAATGTCTGTATGATTATGAATGGCATCATCATCTGTAAAATCAGAATTGACGTGACAACGTCTAATAAATTGATGAACGCCGGCCGCGCATACGAAAAAAGATGACGTCATTGTAGCAATACTTTGTAGCGCCGTGGAAGGGAAGGGGAACCACGTGACTGACACAAGCCTACGTCATCATGCTGTTCACAGATTCTCAAACTTTAAAATGTAGGAAGAGGGAAGAGGGAAGAGGGAACGGTCGGATACAAAGACTATCTATCTATCTATCTATCAGCCACAGACGTCCACTGCTGAACATAGGCCTCCCCCATGACTCGCCACAAAGTGCGATCCTGTGCAGACCGCATCCAATGATTCCCCGCTACCCTCACGAGGTCATCCGTCCATCTAGTCGGGGGCCGACCCACGCTGCGCTTTCCTATACGTGGTCGCCACTCTAGGACTTTGCTGCCCCAACGGCCATCCGTTCTCCGGGCTACATGGCCTGCCCATTGCCACTTCATTGGAAGAGGGAAGAGGGAACGGTCGGATACAAAGGTATCCGAACCAAAAAAAAATCTAAAGGTACATTTTCCTATTGTGCAATTTAATAATATTCATATCAATAAATATTCTACCGAGAAAAAGACGTTGTCACGTAAAATCTTCCTTCGCCCGTAAAACCGACTTTACAGGCAACCATTTTGTTTTTTTTCTTGTTTGAATCTGCGGGTCCTTGGGGGCCCTTTGCGTGATTTGGGACTGACACGCTTCGTCCATTTGGACAATGCGCCGAGAAAACCTATAAATAACTTACTCTAACTTAGCCTAATTCATCCGTGAACATGGGTTTACGGGTTTGAGTGTGTGACAGGGGGGCTGGGGCGCAGCCGCAGCTGTCTCAGTCGTCTTGCTTCCTCCTGTTGCGCTCCCAATATGGAGCCCTTGAAAAATAGAGGGCCCTTGCCGCGTTAGCAGTGGGGGCGCCTGGCTTCTGACTGTACTTTTCTTTGGATATCCATTAGAGCTGGGTCGTTACGTGTTTTCGATGAAACGAAACGTAACCGTTTCTTTTTGACAAATAACAGTTTCGAAAACAAGTTACTTAAAAAACTGTTTCTTTATTACGGCATTCGGTTTCATTAGTTACTAGGTGTAACGCTATTTCAAGAACCAGTTTTTCATAAAATGTTAAGTTAGCTATAAACTATTTTAATGAAGAATCGTTTTTTTTTGTCTTTCGAGAAAATTTTGCTAAAACAATGGTATCGGCTATGTGTAGTAGCAGGTTTTAAAAAAACTGTTATTAGATATGGCAAGAAACCGTTACTCCGTTTCTTTATAAGAAACGGTTTCTCGAAACTGTTACAGAAAAAAACGCCCAGCTCTAATATCCATCAAATGCTCACTGAGACGATTCTAAAGAGCCCAAGCTCAGTAGGATTGCTTTTTCTATTATAGAGTTCCTATGGCCACCTTCCGGCTCCATCATCAAATCAGCCCCATGGTAACATATTATTGTATTGTCATCAAAGTTAAGTAAGTATGCAAAATTTCAGCTCAATCGGTTGACGATATCTTACCACTTAAAATTGGTGCTAGGGGGCTGAAACTCAGTATCGGGAGGTTTTTGGGGCTCTTGAGTCGGAATCTGAAATCGGATTTTGAAAATTCGGTCAAATTCGGAAAATATCGGACAAATAAAATTAAGTAATTTTAGTTTGACCGAGGGCCGAAGGCCCGAGGGCAAACGCCCCCCCGCGAGGCCGCAGGCCGAGCTCCGCGTAGCACCGAAGGTGCGGAGCGTCCCAGGGAAGGCGCCGGCAGCGCGCGAGCCCAAGGGCGAGCCCACCCAGAAACTACTATACCCCAAGTAATTTTAGCTTGACGGAGGGCCGCAGGCTCGACGGCGAGCGTCAGCCCCGCGAGGCCGAAGGCCGAGCTCCGCGTAGCACCGAAGGTGCGGAGCGTCCCAGGGAAAGCGCCGGTAGCGCGCGAGCCCAAGGGCCCGAAGGGCCCGCGGGGCGAGCCCACCCAGAAACTTTCTATACCGGCCCGACGGCGAGCGTCAGCTCCGCGAGGCCGAAGGCCGAGCTCCGCGCAGCACCGAAGGTGCGGAGCGTCCTAGAGCAGCCGCCCATAGTGCGCGAGCCCAAGGGCCCGAAGGGCCCGCAGGGCGAGCCCACCCAGGACCTTACCCCTCTCCCAAGTAATTTAATGCGAGGCCGCAGGCCGAGCTCCGCGTAGCACCGAAGGTGCGAAGCGGCGACCCCGCGAGGCCGAAGGCCGAGCTCCGCGTAGCACCGAAGGTGCGGAGCGTCCCAGTTACGGCGCCCATAACTTTCTATACATCTAAGTAACTTAATGCGAGGCCGAAGGCCGAGTTCCGCGTAGCACCGAAGGTGTGGAGCGGCGACCCCGCGAGGCCGAAGGCCGAGCTCCGCGTAGCACCGAAGGTGCGGAGCGTCCCAGTTTCGGCGCCCAATAACTTTCTACACATCTAAGTAACTTAATGCGAGGCCGAAGGCCGAGCTCCGCGTAGCACCGAAGGTGCGGAGCGTCACACTCAAGGAGACCAACTACTTACTACAAGTGTAAGTAACTTAATGCGAGGCCGCAGGCCGAGCTCCGCGTAGCACCGAAGGTGCGAAGCGTCAACGTCGCGAGGCCGAAGGCCGAGCTCCGCGTAGCACCGAAGGTGCGGAGCGTCACAGTCAAGGAGCCCAACCACAAAATACTATGACTGTAAGTAATTTTAACTCGACGGAGGGCCGAAGGCCCGACGGCGAGTGTTAAAGCTGCGAGGCCGAAGGCCGAGCTCCGCGTAGCACCGAAGGTGCGGAGCGTCCCAGGCAAGTCGCCTATAGCGCGCGAGCCCAAGGGCCCGAAGGGCCCGCAGGGCGAGCCCACCTAGACACTGACACCCTCCACACCTTCCCAAGCAGACATACCTGCGTGCAAATTCGCCTCCATCTTCTACCTCGCTTCCCTTTCTTAAGCAATTTACAACTCGAGCTACTTTTTTGTCTGCATTTTTCACTGCCAACCCCCTCTCGGGTGACAGAAACCCAGGACAGACCCCCTCGCGGGGTGCTTGCACCCCGCGCACCAAGCAACCTCACTCGCTTTTCGACAACGCCACCAATTTTACAACTCCCGTTGCCCTTCCCTATGGAAATTTTACAACTCGAATCCAGTTTTTCCAGCACTTTCCACTGCCAACCCCCTCTCGGATGACAAAAGGACGACTGCTCAACCCCCTCGCGGGGTGCTTGCACCCCGCGCACCGAGCAAATACTAGTGTAAGTATATATCCCGCCAAAACTGAGTAATTGCGTGGTCTTGCAAAAGGAATAACGGCAAGGCAACGGTTAGTGATGGGTGGGACATGACATTGAAATGAGATTGTATGAGCACCTCATTTCAAAAAATGAGGTGGTACAATGTACCAGTTCAAATGAGATGAGTAAGAAGATCCGAACTACATACCCATAAATAATTCAAACACCGGGAACTCGGTGACAAAAAAAGTATAGGTTCCATAAACAATAGAAATAAACACACTGAATTCGTTTTATACATTACCTACTGATTACTGATATTGGGTTTTGAAATCTATACGACTTACACCAGTACATACCTATAAATATAAATATTGTCCAAGTGTGTTTTATTTTAATTTATTTACTTTCTTTGACTATCAACAATAAGTGTTATGAATAATTACAAAGATTTGATTTGATAATAGTGCTAAGAATAGAACGAGTATTTTGCTAGTGAATATTTTTTACAGGTATCAACGTATTGTCAAACATATAGCGATCTCGTTTTTTCATACGAACTTAACATGCTTTACAGCTTTACAGGGCCAGCAATACAGAGGTAGGTTCTTACTAAGTTACAAACCCTCTATAAGATTCTTTTCTGGCAGGGGGCTTCCATCGGGTGTGTCTCCTAATGGAGTCCCTGGCGGTGGTTGTGCCCTGTTTGCCACGTGTGTGGGTGTGTTTGCTGTTTTGTGTCACTGTGACTGGCTGGTGTGTCAGTGTTGGTGTGTTTGAGGACCCTGTGGACGAGTCATCGGAGTCTGAGTCCGACTCCTCGTCTGTCCAATAGTGTGTACGACGCAAGAGTTGCGGGGGGTTAGTGGCAAATTCGAGGGAGAGTTTGTTTGGTCTGTCAGTTAGTACATATCTGGGACGTCGACGTAAGGCAGGCACATCACTGGTTGGTGTGTAGTCTATGGCTTTTTGAATTAAAGGGTTCTTGCTGGTTGAGGCTTTCTCAAAGAATTTCTCTGAGCAGAGCTTGAACCAGGCCTGAACCGGCTCGATATGGAGATCCCTGTGGAGGTCTGTATTTCGTATGTACGGCGGTGCCCCGACCGCTGACCTCAGGAATTTGTTTTGGAGGACCTGCAGAGACTGTATCCTCGCTGATGTGGCGTGGCGAGGCCGGGCTTGCATACGAAAATACAGGCCTTATGCATGTTTTATATATTGTGAGCTTATTTCTTCTGGACAATTTGCTATTTCTGTATAGCAGGAAATGGAGTCTGCTCAAGTAAAAGGCTGAGCGGTCTTTGACTGTTTTGATGTGCCTGCCAAAATTAAGGCGCCGGTCAAGGATGACGCCTAAATATCGCGTCTCTTGTACCCACGGTATGGGCCTATTAAAGAGGCACAACTGAGCAAAGGTTCGGACATACGCAGAGTAATTAGGCCTTCGGGAAAAGATTACGGCCGCACTCTTGTCGGGGTTTACCTCTACCTTCCACCTACGGCACCACTCACCTAGGTGATTTAGTGCCGCCTGTAGAAGGTGGGTCACCCACCGACTGCGGGGATGGGTTACGTACAAGGCAGTGTCATCTGCGAATAGAGCATAATTGACACCGCGGGACTTAGGTATGCCGTTGACATACAATGAAAACAATAGGGGAGCTAGAACGGAGCCTTGCGGAACTCCGGCTCGTATGGGATGGCGGTCCGAAAGAGAGCCTTCGACTCTGTACCTAAAGCCTCTATTGGATAAGTAGTCTTGTACCAATAGTACAAGTCGGTCTGGCATATCGTAGTTGTACAATTTGTACAACAACCCGATATGCCAGACTTTGTCAAAGGCTTTAGCCACATCTAGGAAGACGGCGCCTTTAGGTGCAGGCTTCTTTCGCCCCGTCAACCCCTCGAGTATATCTTCGGTGATGCGGTACACCTGGTGAGTACTAGAGTGCTCGGCTCGAAAGCCGAATTGCTCGTCGATAATGAGGCCCGCGGTGGATACGAAATCCATGATGCGGGCCTGGATAATCCGCTCAAACAATTTCCCCATAGTCTTTAAGAGACTAATGGGGCGGTAACTGGATGGATCTGGACGTGGTTTACCAGATTTGTGGATCCCTATAACAACCGCCTCCTTCCATGCGAAGGGAAACTGGCAGTTGCATAGGGCCGAGTTGAAAATTGAGACGAGAGAGGATAAAACCGAATTGGGCATTAATCTGAGCATCTTGTTCGGGATGCTATCCTCCCCTGGTGCCTTTCTGACTGAAAGTCTCTTGACCAGCGACTTAATTTCGTCTGTTGAAGTTAGTTTGATTGGGGGGCTGGTTGGAGGCAAAGTCAGGCGCCTGGCCACCTCATTTAAGACAAGTTGTTGATGTACCGGATCGAACGGCTGCGTGCTCGGTGAGCATTGCTTTTCCAGTGAGGCAGCCAGGCACTCCGCCTTCTCCTCATCAGTGAAGGCAGTCGAAGCGTCAGGAGCCACGAGCGGGGGCATCGCCACTACGGAGGGGTTTTTAAATTTGCGTGTGAGTTTCCAGAAAGCGAGGTGATGGGGCGTGATATCCTCCATAGTGTCGTCCCACTTTTGGCTCCTGAACTGCTTCATTTCCCTTTTCAGTTTGGTGCGAAGATTGTTTAGTATATTTTTATTATCTGGTGAAGGGTGGTTATCGTAAGCGTGTGTAGCTCTGTTTTTCTCTTTCACGAGCTCACTCAGGCTGTGCGGGAGTTGCCATCTTTGGTTGTCCTCAGCTGGCCCCTCCCGCGAGCACTTGGCCATTATGCCTTCGAGTGCGCTCGTGAAGGAGTTTACAACTTGATCAGTTTGATCAGGACCCATGAGGTTGTCCGGGACCAGGTTTAGTAACTCGTTGTCTTTTTCTTTATTTAGCTCCACACCCACCTGATCCCAGTCAACCCTGCGGACTGTTTTAGGCGGGAGATCGCTTGGGAGACCAAACTTGAATAAAACTGGGCGATGGTCCGATGACAGGACGTGGTGCACCTGAACTAAGTAGAACCTTAGTCCCACCTGTTTGAGAAGCACCACGTCCAGGATGTCCCCCTTGTGATCCACTATGGCCGGGAGATGTGTCGGCTCGGTAGGTGCAATGATATCGGCTTGGAGCTTGCGGAACATACGGTATAGAAGACGACCGTTTCTGTTGCTGACCCTGCAGTTCCAGGCCTCCTTCTTGGAGTTGAAGTCGCTGGCCAAAATGACCGACTCGTCCAACCCCAGGACCGTCTCCAAGTCCTTAAGGAGAATTTCCTTGTCGGGAGGGAGGTAGCAGGAGCACAGGGGCATGGCCTGTCATTGCGATCCTGACGGCCGACACCTCTAACTTGATAAGCCCAGTAGGCGGGTCCAACGGCGAGCAGTGAAGTGCTCTTTTGTAGTAAATGAGGGTTCCTCCTCTGGGAGCCCTCGTGCGGTCATTTCTGACTAAGTTATAGTTAGCAATCCTTGGATCCCGCATACTGGGCTTTAAAAATGTCTCTTGTATCAGCAAGATGTCGATGTTGTGTTTTCTCAAGTATAGGGAGATCTCCATTTTCTGGTCCCTCATACCATTCGCATTAAAAGTTGCTATGGTAAGTTGTGTTGGTTTAACTCTACAAGGTGGTGTATTATCCATTAGTGATTGAGTTGTTTAAGATTTCGTAGTAACTGCGCGTGCTGATGCAGCGCCGTTAACTGGTCCAACTGCGAGGTAGCTACCTACGCTCAAAGATCACACAGTAAAATCAAAGATCACAGGCAAGACTCCTTCCAATAGCTGCATTTCACATCAAGACAGTGAAATAAGTCATATTTTGTTATATTACTTGTAAATACCGAATTCTATTTTATTACTATATTATTGACCGAGCGAGCGAGGCGTCGGTTTTAGCTTTACCAAAACTTTCATATGTCCGTATGTTTGGATGTTCGGATTTCCGACTCTTCTCGCCTAGAGACCGCATTTCTCAACCGATTCTCATGAAATTTTGTGAGTAGGCGCAATTTTTTTTGTCACGTTTGTTGTTCGATATATTTAAAAATGGTGGAGATACGGGGGTTAAAACGTAAACAATTACAAACTTCAGCTATTTCCAAAGAACCTCGCGAGAACTACAGCTAATAAATAAATAACACACCACCTCACACAAATCGGTTTAGTCCCACAGGAATGTGATTCTGAATATTCGTACCCAACCCACACATGTAGGTGGCCATTTGTATAAAGTGTATTTAGCGCTTTGTAGGAATGTTGAACTTTGGCGGTCATTTCTGTCTTCTTGAACAGTCTAAATGCAGTTAGTCCCATATAGACATTTATTTGATAATGAATTAAGAATTGACTGACATCCTTAAAGAATGTCTATCATACCTATTACAAATTTCAGCCATTGACAAACAAAATACGCAAGATTTCATAACCACTACATATATATATATTATAGTATGGATTCACTATAGTGAATCCATACGCTCAGCTTTGTAGCCAGTGTGCAGACCTCATCAATATCAATTAAGTTGGCGATGTTTATTAGTACGTCAACTTGTGAGTTTGTATTTGAAATTTGGTTGGAAGGGGGCAACGCATGCCCCACGACACTGTCCTGCGAATTATTCGGATCTGACTCTACTGGCCCAGCGGAGTTGGGCCCCTCATTGATTTTTTGAGAATGCTAAATTTCCCTTTGTGAGTTTTAGTGTGTTCCCGGCCCGGGGAGCGCGGGGGGGAGGGGGTGGGGGTTTCCCGCTTCCTCTTGGACTTCTTTTATGCTTTGACTTCTGTAAAGCCATTGTTATCCGAAATAACAGACTCGTACCACAGAATAGATAATAGTACAAGTACAGAAGGCACACTGCTTTGATCTTTACAAAAGCCGCTTTTTTCAGCCAAAAAAATATCATTTATGGCCCTTCTAAAGTCGTCGTCCCCAGCGCAAGCCAAACGGAACGTTAAAGCTGCGTGCCAACGGTGAAAATGAATTGTCTCGCTTGCCGCGTCGCCGAGAGCGAGGGCTGTCAACGACTAAAAATAAAAATCTATTTCCCATTTATTTCTTGCATTCAATATAGAGAGCAATACATTTATATTCTTCATAAATTATATTTATTATTTCATTATTTAACTATAAAATAATCAATCTCAGAACTTGGACGAATTGAATCCACCACCAGGCCGCAAAACATTTTAGCTTTATTTTTAAACATTTTAATACGTATAATATAATAAAATAAAGCAACGAATGCGTTACCTTAACAGTTAACACATATGCAATTAAATTCTTGAGCTTCATTTTGTTTTTGCTTAGTTGTCAGATATTTATTTATTTATTCATATATATTAATCACTACATACATAGTATAAAACAAAGTCGTTTCCTGCTGTCTTTCTGCCCCTATGTATGCTTAGATCTTTAAAAATACGCACGGAAGCACCGTGCGAAGCCGGGGCGGGTCGCTTGTATCAAATAAAACATGTACAAAGGCGAACTTATCCCTATTAGGGATCTCTTCCAATACATTTATTTTATTTTATTTATTACATACAAATTACCAGTACATATGAACAAAGCATTTGTATGGTATACAAAAAGAAACACAAAAATTAGTAGGTACAGGTACCTACTCAAACATAAAACAAGATAACAATAAAAGTAAAAACAGTAACATCTAGGTAATAACACAAGATAAAATAATGTACGACATATCATAAAGACACATTTACGATTATTTATTACTACTACTTGGAATAAATAATAATGGATCAAACTATCACTCAATCGTTTATTCATTACTGGTAATTTTACAAACGTGATATCAAATATTATTATAAAAACCTCTGTGATTGTTGATTTAGTAGTAGACATACTTATTTTACTAGAATTTAAATTGACAAATAGCAGCAAATAATCAATTCCAAATTACATAAGTACTTAACAATTAAAATTGTTCTGAGTATTACCAGTGTTAAATATGGAAGTAGATACACCTGCAATATGTTGTTTTATTATTATTCAGTAACTAATTATTATATATTATGTTCATTTTCTTATCTTTCGGCATCCTTCGGACCCGCTGCGATACAATATCTTTTCGCTGTATTTTTACTCATTTAAACAATATTATAATATAACACTGGTATCAACAGATGAATGCGGAACGTTCACTTGCGACTTAAATCGTGAGCGAGACGCGCGCGAAAATCGTGTAGGTATGTGCGTTCCGAGGCAGAGCGTGTCAGCCACTGAATAGTCCGCATGCATGCGGCCACCGGCATGTACTTGTAGCGGGAAATGTTAATCGCGGAGTGCGCCCCGCCTGCTCGTACTCCATTTCGTCGTTTGTAATGTCAAAGTCATTTAGGCCACGCCCCCTCGCGCTGCCCGGACTTATGAGTGAGTCCTCCCGAGAGGGCCCCGCTACGGAGCTCTCGGGAGACGTGTATTGTGTCGTAATCGACAGTTGTTGTGTACATGGGGTATGCTTAATTACCTGTCCCAGTTGCAGGTCCGAGTCCTGGGACCGCTGGCCCAGGGTCAACTGGGAGTCGGGTGCAGAGGCGGCCGGGGCGCCGCTCACAGGGGAGGGCGATCGGGGGGCCGTGTCGAACACGACCGCCGCTGGGTTCATGCTCTTTGTTATCGCTGGGTAGGGACGGGCTCGAACCGACCTCTCATTGTTTACATGGTACGGCCCGGGGCCTGTCCATGGTTTGTGCACTAAGTCGTGCTGCACTTTTAAATCACTGTTGCACACGCACTCGACCCATCCGGGGAGGCGCGGCACAAACGAACGCGGCGCAGCGGCAGGGGCCGCGCGCGGAGTACTCGAGGCACTCTATGCTGAGCACGAGTTTCGTAAGTTTCTGCGGAGCGACACACGTGCGCTCGACGCGAGAGACTGGACGGAACAATGAACGTGAACGTCGGTGGTGTGACAATATTCCCCGGTTTGCTTTTTACCTGCATAAATCTCACATGATCGTGAGCTTTTGAAATCAATTATTACGACAAACCAAGACTTTGGCCAATACAATGATAATTATAATGCATAAACAAAATGAATTGCAAGAAATACAACAACAACTTTTATGACGCATTATTTCAATGCAAGCAAGGTTTGATTTAAGAAGCTAAAACGTTACGTAATACTTGTGCGGCGTACTTTTATAATGCAAATTGATTCTGTAATAATGTTTTCAATACTGCTACAGTGTCAGTACTGTAAAAGTGGTTTTGGCGCGATTTTAGTGCAAAATAGATGCATAAGTGTCAGTTTATTTACAGTACTAAAAATAGTCGCTTTATTAATATCTATTAAAGTGCAACCACTTTAAAGATTCTTTTGTATGGTCCTGTAAACTTTCTAAGAGCTAAAATATAGAACGTAATTGCTCTTTTATTCATTAAAATGCTCTGTTCAAAACCTTTATATATAATCAGGCTTATTATCGTAATCAGAAACAAATCAGCCTAAAGTTTGATGGAGAGACCATCATAGCTATTGTCGACGGTAAAAGTAAGTATAACAAAACAAAAAACCTCTGCATGACGTATGCATAACATCTTAATATCAAATCATGAATATCAAAATATCTTAGAATAATAAAATTAAATGTTAGCCTCTTTACAGTCCGCAGGAAAAGTAGCTAAACATTATAACATGCACAACAACTATCTGTACAGCCCTTCTTCTCTATATATCATTTTGAGCACCTGGCGTCCGTAGCAACTTTTGCAGTAGACTGTACAACATATCAATTAAAAACTAACTGACCTTTTTCTACATAATTTGGTTCATCACGGGCAGTAGACTACAATTACCTTAATTTACTCTAAACTGCTGAATTCAATCACCGACCACGTTAAGACTGCGCCGAGCGTTAGCGACTGAACCATAGAGCGCGGGGAATGCGTATTTAGATCGGAGCACGGCCGCCATAGTAAAAATTTATGGAGAATTAAAAGCACTTTTTGATAAATCTGGACCTTTAATACCAAACAATAATTGAAATATTTGATGCGGACAAATTGTAATGTATACATTTATCTTTTTTTTTGAACTGAAAATCAGAAAGATTTCCATTGTTAAAGTTTAAAAAAACACTTAACGTCTGCTTACGATTTTACAATTATCGTCCAACTTTACTTAGTTTTCTAGGCTACTACTAAAGGGTGAGTACTATTAAATTGTCGCCATTTGACTTTTAGTTTACAAAATGAAATAATATTGTAAAAACTCAAAATGCTTTATTTACAAGAAAGGGCATGATAAAATAAATCAGTTACCCCAATTTTATGGTTTCTCCAGGTTACGACGAGAGAATTCTCGGACTTTACTCTTGACGCGTTTCATAGAATTTTGCACGGATTCATTCTTGATCAGTTTAGTACATTTTATCCATTTCCTTTTGAAATCGGGTAATGATGTAGCCGGTTGGCATGTTTTCCGCAATTTTGTTTTAATATTGGCCCAGTATTTTTCAATTGGCCGCAGTTCTGGGCAATTTGGCGGATTCATATTTTTCGGTACCACATCGACAGAATTCTGTTTATACCAGTTCAAAGTGCCAGCTGAATAATGACAACTTGCTAAATCTGGCCAGAACAATGTCGAAACAGTGTGTTTTCTTATGAGTGGTAACAACCTTTTTTTTAAGCATTCGGATTTATAAATATCCGTCTTAATAGTGCCAGTGGTTACAAAAGGCGAACTTCTCATGCCGCACTGGCATATTGCTTGCCACACGAGGTACTTTTTGGCGAATTTCTCCACTTGAATCACTCTTTCTGATTCATGCAGACTTGAGATGTCGCGAGAAGAAAAGTATTGGTTTCCTGATATTGATTTGAAATCAGCCTTGACATATGTTTCGTCATCAATAATTAAGCAACCTGTTTTTTTAACCAACAGGGTGTACAATAATCTAGACCGTCTCACTGCTCGATTATATTGGTCTAACGTTCTTTTCGGGGCTTTCTGTTTTTTGTAAGTAGATATACCGCACTTTTTTTTAATTTTTTGTACATTTGTCTGACTTGTACCAACTTTTTTGGACACATCTCGGGAAGATATAGCCGGATTCTGATCAAACAGCTTACACACCTTTGACTCCAGTTTTTTGTTCCGTTTTCTTGTTGGATGACCCTGTCGCTGTTTTCTCTCAACAGCCCCACCTTGTTTTAGTTTTTTGAGAGTCCTTTGCACTGTTCTTCGACTTGTATTGCACGATTTTGCAAGCTCCGAAGTGGATACATTAGGATTTATAGAAAATTCTCGCAAAATTAATTCACGAACGCTTTTTTCTTTTGATGACATCTTGACAGATAAAAACAAAAGAACGTTTTTTTTTAAGACTAAAACATGCAAATACATTAAATTTTAAATCTGATAAGTTTAACCAAAGAAGGTTGCGAATCCAGAGAAAAAAAACGAAAAATGTTGGCGACAATTTAATAGTACTCACCCTTTATTATCATCACTTGGAATAGCTTTTTATCTGTAACTTCTATATTACTGCATGTGTTATGGCGCTACATTACTTTCTTTTAAAGTAGACCCATTGTTGATGCTTGTAGATTGTTTATTTTTTCGAGTTTTTTTCATAGAAGCCCTCATGTTCTGCATTGCTTGTCTTTTTGTAGCATTTTTCACTATATTCTTTAGAAACTTTTCTGAATCTTCATTGTAAAGGTAGCGTCCCAGGAATGAACCATATGAAAAAATAATTTCCTGACTAACTTATAATTTTTCAGCGGCACTTTCGGTTTGTTTCCTCGACTCCCACCAGACCAAGAGCAATTTGATACAAATTCTCGGGTAAATAGTGTATCCAGCAACCTGTAAGAGCATGTTGTACCGTTTCCAGAAATCGATGTGCACAAAAAAGACAAATGTTTCCTCAGTTTTTTATATTTTTCTTCATCACTTAAGATTACCTCGAATGCGTCCAACTGCCCTTGATTTCAATTATGCTGAAACTAAAGCTTTCATTTTCTTACGGATTTATATTTTTTAATAAAGTCACGTCTATTGGGTATTCGTTTTTCTGAGCGATTCTTTCATTTATTTCCTCCAATTGGGTCATTGTCAAGCCTAGGGATTTTCTTCGCGAAAAAATGAAACACGTGATTTATAAAATTCAAACGTATATTATGACTCTTACTTTACTTTACAACGTAAATGAGTATCAGTCCGAGATCAATAATTCGACTTAGGCGATTTATAAAGAAATAATGAAATCTCGGTTCCACCGAAAAGATTAACATGTCGACCGAGTGGATTAAAATGTAAATTAAATAGAAAAAAAACAATACAAAAAGGAGTTAACATCATGAACAAAAATAATTTTGATGCTATCTTCACATAATCACAAAGAATCAGTCACTTAAAAGCATTCAAAAAGTAAATAAAAAATGTTTTCTGTCTGTCTACCGAAAAGACAATTCATTTCGGTGGTCAAAATATGTATTCGTCGTCAGAAGACCAGAAGTGTTGAACGCTTTCACTCATGGATGTGGGGTTGAGTGGCTCCTCTAATTTTGACGTTGAGGTATCTGAGCTGCTAGAATATACGTCCGAAAAAATTATTCGTTTATGGACATTACTCCCTCCGATCTGCAGTGATGGGCTGAACTCGTCAACTTGCAATGGTTGTTTCATCGAACCACTCGCAATTGCACTTGAGCCACCCGCAATTGGACTGGACCATCGGTTTGCAACTGGACTGTGCATAGGAGTCATGCTTGCACTTGGTGAATTCATCCTCTCGGTGGGAGCTGGTGTGTCATTCCGGGTAGGACTTTGCAGTGGAGTAGTCAGGGCTGGAGTTGATACAGTTGGGACATTATTTTGGAGTGGTTTGGGACATGGTGTTATGTCCAGTTGTTTGCATCCTAAATCGTAATGTATGCAAGTGTTATCAGCACTACATTTCATGCAGCTCAACCTTCGAAACTGAAGAACCATTGGTTTACGGCGACTCCAAGTAACCTGATGGACTTTAATGGTTCCACGAAACGGAATAATTTTGCTGTTTTTTATTTTACTCCTGACAGACTCCACATGCGTCTCATCTACTCTAATAACTTCAATGCCTTTACAGTTCTGAAGAACACACTCTATGAAGGCATCCAAATTATGGACATCTTGTCCTTGAGCGACTGCGGTATGTTGAGAAATGCACCACTTACATTCCTCTATCTAGTTTTTGTAGTAACTCACATATTCAACTAGTACCACCGCAGTGATTTTTGTCATACTCTGTGGTAAAATAGAATAGAAAAGGTTGTGTCTCTGTATTAAAATTCTAAATATAGTATGGTTTAGTAAAATAAAAGATAAAAAGTGCATCAGTTGTATATTTATAAACAAAGTCCTCGTCCCAAATATATATTTCAAGAGTTATGGGACCAGAAGAAGTTTTTGCTGCGAAATAACCTCAAAATCACGTGAGTTGTATTTGTATGAAAAGAAAAGTTGAAAAAAAATGGCGGTGAATAAAGACTGGAAGATTTAATATACCACAATTCGAAGGAGAAGGATTTAACAATTGGGCGTTTCGAATCAAAAGTGTGCTCAAAGAATATGGTTGTTCGGAGGCAATTCAATCGGAAGATTTTCATAAAACAGGCCATAAGAAATTTGAATGCCGACAGAGTTTCAACAGAGGGACAAGGACGACGATTTAATAATACAGGACATGGATTTTATGCAGCCCAAGGAGGTCGATGGAGCCAAGGACGAGGACATGGGAGTACCAACTATGCGGAGGAGAACGAGTATGAGTCGAGTGCATTTATTAACGGACCATCAAATCAAGTGAGTGAACATTCGGTTATAGACTTTTGTGTAGATTCAGGCTGTTCAGATTATTTAATAAATACAAAGGAACATTTTGTAGATTATGTTGAGTTAAAAACACCCAGAAAAATTGCTGCCGTCAAAAATGATGTTTGTTTGCAAGCGGTAGGCATTGGTAATATAGAGGTAATATTTAGAGTGGGCAGAAAAGAAAACAAATGTACTATTAAAAATGTATATTATTTAAGTCGATTCCAGTCTAAGCCTCATGTAGAATTATGGAGGGCGTTGAAACGATTGTTAAGATATGTGAAGAACACTGAAAACTTCTCATTATTATATACTAAGGATGTCTCTAGTAAGCCTTTGTTGGGATATGCAGATGCAGACTATGCTCGGACAGATGATAGAAAGTCTACATCTGGATATTTATTTAAAGTCTTTAACAACACTGTTGTGTGGAGGTCTAAGAAACAAAATACAATTGCCTTAAGCACCACTGAAGCTGAATATGTAGCATTATGTGAGAGTATAATGGAGGCTTGCTGGATGTTAAAACTTTTATTAGATTTAAATATTGAAATGGATAGTGTAACTATTTTTGAAGACAATCAGAGCACAATTAAATCAATTAAAAATTCAGACCAAAAGAGACTAAAGCATATAGATATTAAATATAATTATATAAAGCAAAAGGTGGAGGAAAATATTGTCAGTGTAAAGTATATTAGTACAAAAGAGCAATTAGCAGATATTTTCACAAAGCCCTTGAGTAAAAATGTTTTTGTCAATATTGTACAACAGTTAGGTCTTACGAAGAGGAATGTATGTGCTGAGGAAGAGTGTTGAGAAATGCACCACTTACATTCCTCTATCTAGTTTTCATAGTAACTCACATATTCAACTAGTACCACCGCAGTGATTTTTGCCATACTCTGTGGTAAAATAAAATAGAATAGAAAAGGTTGTGTCTCTGTATTAAAATTCTAAATATAGTAAGGTTTAGTAAAATAAAAGATAAAAAGTGCATCAGTTGTATATTTATAAACAAAGTCCTCGTCCCAAATATATATTTCAAGACGGTATAGCCCTCAGCTGATGTGAATCATAAATGATAAACACGTGTCGGTTCAAGGCAACCGATAGAACCTTGACTAACAAGGCCATTTGCTGCGCAGATCACGTGCAGATATTTAAAGGAAACGATCATATGTTGATTAGTATATAAGAACCTGATTTTTCCAATAAAGCATTCATTCCAACACCGAGCTTCGTCGTATCATTATCCCCGTGCTACCACACTTCATGACGATCCTGCCAGTGGGGCTGCTCGACGCAACCCAGCGCTTCGAGGCAGCCCCAGCTGTGAACACAGCATAACGGCCGCCCGACCCATCTGCGTGCACAGTATAGAGGCCGCCCGACCCAGCTCGTCTCAGCATACCAGCCAGCCTGCCAGCCGGAACCAGCACAACCAAGTGCCACCCGTAAAAGTGAAATTTTGAAGCAAAAGAAGACCTATGCAGAGGACGGCATCCCCGATTAAAACGGGCCCTCCGACGACGCCAAGCCAGCTTCAACGGCAGAGTCACGATCACGTGACGTCAGCGGGACATTTTGAGCGGCTAGCCAGAGGCAGCGGCAACGAGCAGAGCGTCCAGCAGCAGTTACCAGCACCACCAGCACCAGCACCACCAAAACAACCCTGGACTAGGACTGGAGGTACAACTTTACTGTAGAATAACGTTACTGTTATTATCATTATATTTTTATAGGATTAATTATATAGGATATAAATAGAATATAATAAGTAGGTCAGTTGATGTGTAAACACAATGACCAGCCTGCCTCCAGATAATGAATGAAATGCACAGCTGTAATAACGTGTCAAGTTGCGCGACACAAACATAATATCAGCGCAGTACAAAGACTTAATGAATTTTAAATTATATTTTTTTTTATGTGTCTTGATTTTTTGCTTTTAAATTATAACACACTCGATTATGTACTTTAAAGGGTTTTGAGAATGAGTTTATTTTTTCTGATGACGATACATCTGTCGTCATCAGCGGTGACGCGAGAGGCGCCGCTCAGCTGATAGGCATGCATACATAACAAGGTGCAAGACAGGCAGGGATACCCTGCAGGGATACAAAGTATACCCTTAACTGTAATATGTACAAAAAATGTACAAGGTCGGCAAGCCACTAAAAAGTGTTGTATTCCGAACCAGTAAAGTGAAGCCAAAGTGCACACTTAATTACGTAACTTATAAATGTTGCAAAAGAGAGGAAAAATAAAAAAAAAAACTCAAAGACGAAGACATGCAAAGTACTTAAAAACCCTAATTGACGCATTTCACTAAAATAATGCAAAAATATATGCGTTTCAGCTTGGTCAGCTGGCTTTGTCCAATAGACTTGTCCTTTGCGAACACTTTGGAGCCTTTGTTCTGCTCAATGGTCTCTTTAACACGGTTCGTATTAAAGAGCCGCAGATCATGTCGCAAGGACTTCGATATACGTCTATTAAGCTGCCTATATGACCTCGCGTCATCGGGAGACTGCAACTGTAGCGAGCGTCGTTCAGCCATGAGGTTTAAGGTTCGATCAGACAATTTCTGAGGTCTATCTTTACGGCGGGGTCTGAAAAACTTAGACCCTACCGTGTGGACAGTTTCCACTAGCCCGTCGTTGATCTCGTCCACTGAGGCAAAGTTCTCCAGACAAGCGAAGCGGTTGGAGAGCTCGAGTTGAAAGCTCTCGGGGTTTTGAATATGGGCCCGAGTAGGTCGGAGCGTAGACTTCATCAGACTGGACCTTTCCAATTTAACATTGATATTCAGTGTGCCTCTTACGATTCGATGATCACTGCCGGTCTTGACCCTATTGATCACAGACACATCACTGAAAATCCGTTTCTTGTCGGTCATGATGAAGTCAATCTCGTTTCTCGTGGAACCATCGGGACTTATCCAGGTCCATTTCCTGTGAGGCGGCTTCTGGAAGAAAGAGTTCATCATGAAGAGTTCCTCTTTCTCCAGAAAGTCGGCCAGCCTCTGTCCCCTAGGGTTCCGTTGCCCGTATCCAAATTGCCCCACTCTCAACTCATCACCGCTGTTCTTGCCCAACTTTGCATTGAAGTCCCCCATAACAACAGTGAAGTAGGTTTTGGAAGTATGTATGGCCCTACTTACGTCCTCATACATAGCCTCTACTTCCTCATCAGAATGTGACGAGGTCGGTGCGTATACCTGAATGACCTTCAACGAATATCTTTTGGATATTCTGAGTATTAGGTATACCACCCTGCTCGACACACTGTCGATGGTAGTGATGTTGTTAACGAGGGACTTGTGAACGAGAAACCCGACACCACCTTGGGACTGTTGGGCGCCCTCCCGGTAGTAGAGCAGGTTACCAGACTTCAGGGTTACGGTGTCCTCCCCCTCTCTACGGACTTCGCATAATCCTAAAATGTCCCAGTGTAACCTGCTCAGTTCCTCTTCCAACTCGCAAATCTTTTCATCAGTCCTCATTGTGCGTATGTTGTGTGTTACCAGGGCCAGTCGTCGTGGGGATGGGTAGCCGGATTTCGTCCGGGGATTCTTAGCACCCCCTGCTCCGCTATTACCTTGGCCGCTACCCACGCCAGGGATAGCAGAGCTGCCGGAGACTGGGGGCCTGGTATTTGTGTGACTCATCATAAAGGGGGGATTTGCCGTACGCGCCACGCTTGGCAGGCGGGTTGGCGCGCGCAGTTTTTTTTCTTTAAGGTCTCTGGAAGACGCTGCTGCCCATCTCCCGGTATATTATTATTATTATTCCCTTAGCAGGCTTCTACTGCAACCACGGGACGATATGGTGGTAACTTAAAGAATGCACCAGCCTCGAGCGAACGGCTTGCAACGCAATCTCCGTCGATGTTCGGACAGGTTCGGCAGATGCGCACGAGCAGGGCGCTCGGGTATCTTCGCGTGCTCCGCCGCTTGCCATTGTCTCATACGCTCTGACGCTAGACGCACGCTCGCCTTGCTACTAGAATACCGTTACTCGCTAGCTACGTGTTTACATTTTATGTTTTTCGTATCTGACGCTTGCGCTCGCTTATATTTCATGCTTATACTTCTTAGCGTAACGCGGACCATATTGACTTATTGTGCCTTACGTGTTGTGACTGTAATTGTGTAAAGTGTTACTAGTAATTAAACTGTATTGTTTGGACTTGAGTGTTTCTTTGTTCTTCGAACTATAATCCGCTTTAGTAGCGTACTCAGAGTGCTACAAAAATGGAATGGCCTTTGTGCTCTGCTCCTGAACTCGGACCGACATGGTGGCGTTACTATACAAACACTTCAACACTTCAATGTACCGATAGTCAATATGGCATCGCTGAAGTGACTCGAGCACCGCCCATGTTTCCACCGAATCGAAGGCTTTCTCATAGTCCACAAACGCTAAGCATAATGGCAAGTTATACTCTTCAGTCTTCTGTATAACTTGTCGCAGCATATGTATGTGGTCTATGGTACTATAGCTTCTTCGGAAACCGGCTTGTTCGGGAGGCTGGAAGTCATCAAGTCTATGTTCGAGACGGTTCGTGATGACCCTTGAAAACAACTTATAAACATGGCTTAGAAGCGTGATGGGCCTGTAGTTCTTCAATAGGGTTTTATCACCTTTCTTGAAGAACAGTACCACCTCAGAGAAGAGGCGTAAGACAGGGGGACGTTGTGTCCCCGAAACTGTTTACGGCCGTTATGGAAGACGCCTTCAAGCTCCTGGAATGGCAAGGACTTGGCATCAACATCAATGGCGAATACATCACTCACCTTCGGTTTGCCGACGACATCGTAGTCATGACAAAGTCGATGGAGGAACTCAGCATGATGCTCGATGACCTCTGTTCGGTCCCAACCGACATTACTTTGCATAAAACTGAACGCACCCGAGCTGTCACTTTTGACACTAAGATCTTAGAGGTCGTTCTGTCACTTGAATTTTAACTTGCAGTTGTGGACATGTGATTTTGAGAGATTTGGAATTTGAAGCGTTTTGGAAAGACACATGTGTGTCCGCTTATTTTGCGTATATTTGTTGAACTCGAGTGATTTGTTCGGCATAAGGCCCCTCGATAATATTGGACGTGAAAATTGTGGTTTTGACGGAGCTGGCGATACGGTAGCCGCGAGGATTCTTCGGCGCCCAGCAAACACATTCACACACACCATAACACACCCTACACTTACTCACCTTTGCTGGAATTGGGCTAGATCGGCTCCATTGGGAAGGTTAGTGCTTTAGATATAAGTTAGAATTAAGTTTAAGAGGCGCGTAATCGCGACCCGTTTTTGTACTCGCCCGGGAATTTACGTTTTGCTGGTTACACAGGTTGATGGGCCCCCTGTTACCCGTAGTCCAGGGCGGGAACAAAACATTTTTGGTAGCAGAGCGTGGTTGTTTTGATTTGAGCCACTTTTGATAAAATTTGGGTAAATTTTTTTTGGTTAGAATTCACATGTTTTGAGGTTAAAGTTATGACAAAAAGTGGTTAAATTTACACGTTTTGGATTTGAATAAGGTCAATTTGCTTATTATCAACAACACGAGAGTTGTTTTATGTAGATAATACTAGTTTAGTGCTCAAATTTAGGAAAGTTTCAACTTGTTATAAATTGGTGGGTTGGTAGAC
The DNA here is from genome assembly GCA_932273695.1 of Apotomis betuletana. NCBI lineage: Eukaryota > Metazoa > Arthropoda > Insecta > Lepidoptera > Tortricidae > Apotomis > Apotomis betuletana. Next base: position 18,715,884 of record OW026312.1, read on the forward strand.
ATTTCTTTGTATGATTATAAGAAAGTAAAATTATTAGAATAAACTCAACTCATTATAGTTTTATAGTGTTTTTGGAGTTAAAACAAGTATCATATTTTGTTGATATTGCATGTCAAGTTGAAACATTGAATTATTTGGAAATATTATTAGGAGCACTTTAGAAATTGACCTTTGGACTTTGATATTAAATGTTATAATTTGTTGGCATTTTTATAATTGGTAAACCGCCAGTGTGACTATATTGAATTAATATTGTTATTGGGTAAGAAATTCTACATAATTAATTTTAATTAATTAATTTATTGATTTGTTTGAGAATTTCACTTTGTGTTTTGTTTGAATTCAATATGGCAGCGGTATTTAAGACAGCAATTCGCGCGGAGTTACGTTGGTTTACTTCTGGGGCTGCTCTGGTGGACAGAGAAGACCGAACTGACGCATTGTTAGACAGGTTCGAACAGATTAGGGACCGCGTTGATAGGGCGCGACATAGCTTTGAAAGCTATCTCGGTAAAATTGAAGGCTCTGGGCCCGAGATGGCACAGCATGTTCTACGCGAGGCAGCTGAAGTGGAACGAGATTATGACCAATGCATTGAGCTGGCAGATAAAATCGTTCAGCGTGCAAAGGAGATATTGAGAATTCGGACCACCGGGGTCCGGAATGAGGGAAATTCTGCAATTAGACCCACTCCAGAATTGGCAGCACGACTTCCTGCGATAAGCATCCCACCGTTTGACGGAAACCTGGACCAATGGACCAGTTTTATTGACCTGTTCGATAGTTTGGTACACGCCCGAAAGGACCTAACGGACTCTTTGAAATTGGCGCAGCTGATGACAGCTTTGAAAGGTGAACCACGTGACCTGGTAGCACACTTGTCGGTCACCGATGAAAATTATGAAACCGCGCGCACACTGTTAAGAAACAGATACGAGAATGTGCGAAGGCTTGCGGATGCCATGATGGCAAAAATTTGGAATATTCCCCGGATCGCCCAGGTATCAGACATCAGAATAAAAATGCTGAATCCTGTTTTGACAGCGACCAAAGCTTTGGGGAAACTTGGCTTGCCTGTGGACCAATGGTCCTATATGTTACTGAGTTTTTTGTTGAACCGGCTACCTGCTGATGTCCGGGCGAGATTTGAGAACCAGTATGGAGGAGACACCGCCCAGCACTTACCGGCCTTTAGTGACATAGTGGCATTTTTGGAAACGGAGTGTCGCCGTGCTGATACTTCGAGTTTACCTTCAACCTCGAGACCAGCTGTGCCCTCAGGGGGCCAGATGGGAATTGTCGCTCAAAGGGGAAACTGGGGAAAATTGATACCTCGACCAGCGAGGCCCAGTCAATACAATGTTGGCACGGTGGAACCTGACCCCTGCTTGTACTGCAAGAAACCAGGCCATCGGGTGCCTGTCTGTTCGACGTTTCTTGCCCAGAGGGTCGAGGGTCGCCGGAACATCGCAAAGCAAAGGAAGTGGTGTTTCGTGTGTTTGGACCCACATTTTGTTCGGGACTGTGCCCAACCCCAGGAGTGCCGGTCATGTGGTGGGAAGCACCACCACATTTTGTGCATGAACCGCAACGGGACCTCCAAGCCTCCCGCTGCCCAGGGTTCACGCAGCACCCCTGTCCGGAGTCGGCACCCGGCCGACCAGGGGTATTTGGAAGATGGGGAAGGCGGGGAGAATTCGACCCCCCCGCATTCACAGAATTATGCTGCGGTCGCGCGCTCACCCGCGCCCTCACGGCGGGCTCCCACGGGCGGGTGGCCGCGCCCACCCCCTCCTCGGTCGGCGCCACGGATGTCGCCGCCGCTGGCCGAGCGACCGCGCCTGGAATCGCGACCTCCCGCGTTCGCAGGCCGGAGACGAGGGTACCGGGCGCCGCAGATGGCGCAACCAGCGCGACGCGCGTACCAGCCTGACTGGGATCCGCTCGACCGGTTCGAGCGGCCCTCCCACGCGGAGCAGGACGCCACGCGGTATCCCTGCTAGGGGTACGCCGCCCATGCATCGACCACCGCCACACCCCTCGAGACCGTGTTGTTGCCCACGGCCTCGGTTTGTGTGTGGGGTCCTGGCGGAGGATCAGTTCGTGTGCGCGCCCTACTGGATACGGGCGCACAGGGCTGTATTGTATCCAAACGGTTGATGCAACGGATGGGCTTGGTCTTGAGACCTCACCCGGACGGTGTCCGGGGGGTCGGCAACACATCAGTGTCAAACCTGGTAGGACAGGTCACGTTCACCTTTGGCCCGAGTCCCACCTCCCATGCGAGGATTACAGCTCCCGCATTGGTTTTGGAGGAGGTGGTGGGGGGGCACCCCCCGGTCAAGCTGCCACCAGAGATCCGGAACTTGACAGTTGGTTTGAATTTGGCGGATGCTGGCTTTGACACCCCTGGTCCGGTTGACGTGCTGCTGGGTGCAGACGTCCTAGGGGGCATATTGCTGACCGGCAAACGGATACTACAGCCTGGTGGACTTGTGGCATGGGACACCAAGTTCGGATATGCTGTAATGGGTCCAGTATTAGCAGTTTCCACGCCTCCTGCCGAGGAGAGCTGTTTGGTTGGAACTGCTCTCTCAGACGCGGTGCAACGCTTCTGGGAAATTGAAGAACCGCCTACCGCGCCGCGGATGAGTCCTGAGCAAGAGGAGTGCGAATTGTTTTACCAGAACAACACTGGCCGCCTCCGCTCTGGTCGGTTCATAACTCGACTCCCCCTACTTACTCATCGACCACCCCTTGGTGCCTCTCGCGCGTTGGCTGAGAAGCGGCTGGTTTCGATGGAGCGCCGTATGAAGAGGGATGCGCTCTTCCGGCAGAAGTATGTGGACTTCATGAGGGAGTACGAGCAGTTGGGACACATGACGGTGTCACGCATGGATTGGAGTACGGTGGAGCATTATTTTCTTCCCCACCATGCGGTATTGAAGTCACCGGTGTCCAAGATTCGAGTGGTATTTGATGGCTCTGCCGCCACCTCGACTGGAGTGTCCTTGAACCAATGTTTGCATGCAGGTCCTAAGCTGCACAAGGACATAACCGATATTCTCACTAATTTCAGGAAGCATCAGGTTGTGTTTGTGACCGACATCCGGATGATGTTTCGGCAGATCGTCATCCACCCTGATGACCGTCGGTATCAGCTGATCTTGTGGCGTGAGAGCCCAGATGAACCGATGTTGGTCTATGAACTGAATACGGTTACGTACGGTCTGAAGAGTAGCCCGTACATTTCTATTCGTACATTGTTGGAATTGGCGAACAGAGAGAGACTGAGGTTCCCTCGAGCGTCCGCCATTTTGGAGAAGGACTTGTTTGTGGACGACGTGTGCACCGGGGCCAATAGCGTCGAAGAAGCATTGGTCATCCGCGATGAATTGATTGCACTCTTGCGGACTGGTGGCTATGAGTTGCGGAAATGGTTGTCCAACTCACCAGAGGTTTTGGCCGGACTCCCAGATGACCACCAGCAGGATCCACACCTCTTCGAGAATGTTGATAATCCGCACATGTTGTCGGTTCTTGGCGTTCAGTATCGACCAGTCCAAGATGTGTTTACCTATCGGGTGGAATTGGATACCCCGAAGGTCTGGACAAAGCGGCTTGTTCTGTCTACGGTGGCCAGGACTTACGATCCAAATGGATGGATCTCGCCCGTCATCTTCAAGGCCAAAGCGTTTATGCAGCGCCTGTGGGCAGCCCCGATGGGTTGGGATGATGCGCTTTCCGGAGATTTGCTGAGCGATTGGGAAACCTACTTTTCTACGCTCCCGGAGATAAACCAGGTCGAACTGCCGCGTAAGTTGCTTCCCGCAGGGAAATACAGAGCAACACTTCATGGGTTTTGCGACGCCTCCGAGCGAGGATATGCGGCTGCCGTGTATTTGCGAACGGTCAGCTCCGCCGGAGCGGTCGACGTGCACTTGGTAATGGGAAAGAGCAAGGTGGCCCCGCTTCGGACTCGTTTGACGATCCCGAAGCTGGAATTGTCGGGTGCAGCTCTTCTTGTGCGATTGTTGAATCATGTAGCCTCTACCTTGAAGGACACCGTGAACCTTGAGGAGAGGGCCTATGCATGGACTGACAGCCAAATTGTCTTGTGTTGGCTGAAGTCGTCGGTCCACACATTGGAGGTTTTTGTGGCCAACCGTGTCTCGCAGATACAGAACTCTGAGACTGCTTTGGTTTGGAGACACGTGCCAGGTGAATTGAACCCATCGGACGTGGCGTCTAGGGGTTGCAACGCCACGGAGCTTGTTGACCACCCACTGTGGTGGAAGCCAGAATGGCTATTGGAGATGGAGTCACGCTGGCCGGCCAGTTGTGTCATTGGAACCCCCTCGTCGGGATTGAAGATCCACCTTGTCGAGACCGCTCCAGGGACGGACCCTGCTTGGTTGCTAGCGCGATATAGTTCTCTCGACAAGCTGGTCGGAGTGACCGCCTGGGTAAAGCGATTTATTCACAATTGTCGCCACCCTGACAATCGGCTACACGCCAGTGTTCTCGCTTTTGAAGAGCGGAAAGCAGCCCTACATCACTGGATTCGGGTTGTGCAGGAGGAACACTTGGGGGACGTATTGGAAACCCTGCGGAAGGGTCGCCCCAAACTTAGACGAGCGATAGCGCGTCTCAACCCGTTCATTGACGAGTCTGGAATACTCCGGGTTGGAGGACGGCTTCGCAATGCTAACTTGCCTTATTCGGCGCGCCACACCATACTGTTGCCTAAGAAAGGGCACTTGGTGGAATTGTTGGTGAATGATCGCCACCTTAAGAATTCTCATGCTAGCTGCAATGCGCTCCTGGGCATTCTGCAGCGAGAATTTTGGATACTGAACAGCAGACGCGTTGTACGGAGCATCGTGTTCCGGTGCTTGCCTTGCTATAGGCTCAAGGCAGCCACGATGCAGCCTCAGATGGGTGATTTGCCACCTGACAGGGTCACCCCGGCTAGGCCGTTTGAGAGGGTAGGGACGGATTTTGCCGGCCCTTTCTTGGTTAAAACGTCGCGACTCCGAAATGCGAAGAGTGTAAAAGCGTATTTGTGCGTTTTCGTCTGTCTGTCCACCAAAGCCGCTCATCTTGAATTAGTTGCTGATCTTTCGACGGAGGCCTTTATTGCGGCCCTAGATAGGTTTGTAGCCCGTAGGGGACTCCCGTCTCTGATCCGGTCAGATTGCGGAACCAATTATAAAGGTGCCGACCGTTATTTACAAGATGTTGTGAAATTTTTGTTGGAAAATAGAATTGACATTGGTACAAACCTCTCCCGTCGGGGTGTCACCTGGACGTTTGACCCTCCGGGATGCCCCCATTGGGGAGGTATTTTTGAAGCTCTTGTAAAGCAAGCTAAGACTCATATGTATAGAGTCATAGGTCAAACTATTTTGACTTTTGAAGAGCTGGCGACGTTGTTTTGTAGAATTGAGGCAGTCCTCAATTCCCGTCCGTTGTGCCCGCTCAGCTCTGATCCAAATGACCTGGAAACGTTGACTCCAGGCCATTTCTTGATTGGTCAGCCACTTGTAGCCCTGCCGGAGCACCCCCTCAGGGAAGTAACTTCCAATCGTTTGTCGCGCTATCAAATGCTGCAACAAATGGCTCAGAATTTTTGGACCAGATGGTCATTAGAGTATTTGCATGTTTTGCAGCAGCGCCTCAAGTGGACTGACAAAACCAATCCCCCCAGTGTTGGAGACCTCGTGTTGGTTAAGGATTCCAACCTACCGCCACTGCGTTGGCGCCGGGGGCGAATTGTTAACTTGTATCCCGGCAAGGACGGGACCCCTCGGTTTGCTGAGGTCATGGTGGGGGATTCGGTTCTCAAGCGAGCGGTAGCAACGCTATCGCGCCTTCCTCTTGTATAGCGGACCAGCTTAGAGCTGTTCCGAGGCGGGTGATTGTTCGGTCCCAACCGACATTACTTTGCATAAAACTGAACGCACCCGAGCTGTCACTTTTGACACTAAGATCTTAGAGGTCGTTCTGTCACTTGAATTTTAACTTGCAGTTGTGGACATGTGATTTTGAGAGATTTGGAATTTGAAGCGTTTTGGAAAGACACATGTGTGTCCGCTTATTTTGCGTATATTTGTTGAACTCGAGTGATTTGTTCGGCATAAGGCCCCTCGATAATATTGGACGTGAAAATTGTGGTTTTGACGGAGCTGGCGATACGGTAGCCGCGAGGATTCTTCGGCGCCCAGCAAACACATTCACACACACCATAACACACCCTACACTTACTCACCTTTGCTGGAATTGGGCTAGATCGGCTCCATTGGGAAGGTTAGTGCTTTAGATATAAGTTAGAATTAAGTTTAAGAGGCGCGTAATCGCGACCCGTTTTTGTACTCGCCCGGGAATTTACGTTTTGCTGGTTACACAGGTTGATGGGCCCCCTGTTACCCGTAGTCCAGGGCGGGAACAAAACAACCTCAATCGAGTTTCTCAACGGGTGGGCTTAAAAATGAACATGGACAAGACGAAACTCATGTCAAATGCCAAGGTTGTGCCCATCCCAGTCTCTGTTGAAAACTCGGTACTCGAAGTTGTTGACTCATACATCTACCTAGGACAAGTGGTCCAATTAGGTAGGTCCAACTTCGAGAAAGAGGTCAACCGCCGAATCCAACTCGGCTGGGCAGCGTTCGGGAAACTACGCAATGTCTTTTCGTCCGACATACCTCAGTGCCTCAAGACGAAAGTCTTCAACCAATGTGTGTTACCAGTGATGACTTACGGCACCGAAACGTGGTCTTTCACTATCGGCCTCATCTCAAAGCTCAAAGTCGCTCAACGTGCAATGGAGAGGGCTATGCTCGGGGTGTCTCTACGTGATCGAATCAGAAATGAGGAAATCCGTAGACGAACTAAAGTGACCGATATAGCTCACCGGATTAGCAAGTTGAAGTGGCAATGGGCAGGCCACATAGCACGCAGAGCAGATGGCCGATGGGGCCGAAAAGTGCTCGAGTGGAGACCTCGGACCAGCAAGCGCAGCGTAGGACGTCCACCTACAAGGTGGACAGATGACCTTATAAAGGTCGCCGGAAGGCGCTGGATGCAGGTCGCTTCCAACCGGTATATATGGAAGTCCAAAGGGGAGGCCTATGTTCAGCAGTGGACGTCCTATGGCTGAGATGATGATGATGATGATGAATGCAAAAATTAAAAATGTGTGTTATCAAATTTCAAAAACTTATACTGTGTTAAAATTTAACTCGAGAACTATATTATTATTAACTACTTTTAATAACATTAACTGATAATTAATGAAGAAAATGTGTTTAAATAAATAACAATTATATTACGTAACGGGGGGAAACCCGAACTAAATTGATAAGTATTTCGATGAGCGATTAGCCTGATCACCTAAGAGCTATTGAAATTCTTATTTGAGGAAGTTTTACGGCATAAAAGCCACTTAAGGCATTACAAGATAAAAAAAAAACGTAATAACGTTTTATTTCGGGTGTCAATACTGAAAGACAAAATAAAATGACACCACAGTTATATGATTTCAAAGTAAAGGGAAATAATGTCACTTGTGAGTACGTTACCACTGAGTAACATCACAAGTAGGCATGTAATTGCAAGGTACACCAGGATACAAGGCAGGCGCGGAATCCTTGAAATCTGGTCATGATTCGTTCGAGCATCAATCGTGAAGATCCTTGGACACCTGGAATGTCTATGAAAGACATAGAGTGTTAAAAGAACCGCCTGAACATATGTAATGCATATATTACATATTAATATTATATGCGCGCGCGCACTTCAAATCCTTGTATACCTGTATGGAATTCCTATACACATAAATAGGTGTATATGTAAATACGGTCGGCCGACCACGCGCTGTGTAACCTCAGCTTTCCCAATCAGTGATACAGTGTATCATAAGCGCAAACAAATAAGAGTGGAATCATATACCTGCCGCATTGGCGACACTGTGTGTCTCTATCGCGTACGAAACGAGCTTTGCTCGCGAGAGAATACGGTACGATTTGCAAAAACTGCAACAAGAACCCCGATTGTATTAAATTAAAAGTGTTAAAAAAGTTAGTAGTTATAAAGATAACGTAAAATAAAAGCATAAAGAAAATAGGATATTTAGAATTAAACTTAATGTTTTATATTCGTAAAATAATGATAAGAAGTTATACAATTAAATTTAAAATAAGTTACCAAAATAAATATTAGGTAATAAGATTCTATGAGCGATTAGTATAGTTAATGCGTTTTTAGATTAAGATAGTTTACGGAATATGAACTATAATTATACATAGATAAATAGATAGAATATTTTCTTTGCTATTTTATACATATTTAGTTTTAATCAGTTATTGTAACTATAATATAGGAGATTTAATATTAGTCCGAAAGGAGGATAGAGATAAGATGGACCCAGTGTATAAGGGACCATATACTGTAATCCAAGACCTAGGTACTAACGTAAAAATATTAGTTTTAGGTAAAGAGCACATAGTGCATAAAACTAGAACTAAACCTTTCTATGTATAAATAAAATAATAACCACTACCACATCACAAGTAGCCACTAAGAAACATGATATGTATTGCAAGTATGAGTGTAACAATATCAGCCATACCCATATAGGGCACATGGAATGTAAACATTACAATACCACTAAGATAAGAACCACTTTGTAAACCATTTAGTATGAAGCTTATTTTAACCGACTTCAAAAGAAACTTCACTGTTTGTATTCTCATCTAAAAAGTAAACAACTCCATATTAATTTTGTATACCATAGCCATAAGTAGATTAACTATTATATAAGCCAAAAACAGTTTCAATTTTTTTACTTATTTTGTCTCAAAAATAAGGGGAGAGATGCGGTATAGCCCTCAGCTGATGTGAATCATAAATGAAAACACGTGTCGGTTCAAGGCAACAGATAGAACCTTGACTAACAAGGCCATTTGCTGCGCAGATCACGTGCAGATAAAGGAAACGATCATATGTTGATTAGTATATAAGAACCTGATTTTTCCAATAAAGCATTCATTCCAACATCGAGCTTCGTCGTATCATTATCCCCGTGCTACCACACTTCACGACATGTTTATCTGCCGTACGCTTGAGACACCCACCCACCCCATCAGGGGCTCCTTTGCCGTGTCCACTCTCACTGCAATGCCAGATTATATCATCTACGTTAGTCTTCTCGCTCTAAGCAGCCATTAGGTAAAACATTGACTTGTTTCTGTACTGAGTTGAAGGCTCATCACTCAAAATATGCATCCGTTTCAAATTTGGAACAAGGGTTTTTATTGCGGCTATCGGCTTCAAATGAATACAAATGTAAATAGGATCGTGACTCCTATTCTCACTCACGGTACAAAATGATTTTGCGACAAGTCGATTCTCTTCCGTAGTAACATCCACATTATAAAAAACGCTTGTATGCAGTGACAACTGAGCTTTTGAACCGCCAAAATGTGCTTATTGTAATTTCAGTAGCATACTTGCAGTTGTAATTTTCTGAAAAGTCAATATGCAGTAAGCCCTCGTTCTCAGACATAGCAACTTTAATGTTTTTGACACTAGCATGTTTATTCAGTACATTGCAAGTAAGTATGTTGCATAAAGCGTTCCATATTATCCAGATATATATATATATGATGATTGATGATTATCCAGCAACTGGTTAATTAATTGACGTTTGGATGTATAGACGATTTCTTTAAAAGTCTTCTGACACATTTTTTTCAGTCCCTTGACTGTTTCGCATACCTTTTTAGTAACCCAGCGTTCGTATTTTATTGTGTCTTTAGGGTTGTAGTCGTTGAACACAATTTTCTTTTGTTTACATTCAGCGAACGTTCTTGCGAGACAGTTTTCAGTCATGTTTGTGAAACAAATCGACTTGCTTATTGCTATAGCAGTATTTTCATTAATAGCTCGCGCGTTTTTAAGTACCTTTGCAACATAATCCATGTTAGTATGAGTGACACACAAACAAGTCTCGCGTGCAACAGTTTTGGGATCTACTACCCAAAATGGTCTGTGCCTGCAAAAAGTTTTGTAGGATATGTTTTTGCCTGTTTGAACTACATATTTTTTGTGCAGATTTATAAGAGAGTCAGTGAGAAATCTGATCTGTTTCTTCAATCAATCAATCAAATCGTTTATTTGTTCTTTTGTTTATTGCATCTTATTCTCTCTTTTTTTGCCAGATGTAAGACGACTCGATTCATCACTATACAATATTGCTGTATATTTTCTTTAAATTCCTTGTCTTCCTTAGAACCTTGATTTTTTCTTTTTTTGTGTTTCCTTTGCATACTTGGCTTTTTTATTCTGTAATCTGTGTAATCGCATTCTGTACATAGTAAGTTTACATTCTAAACTCATCAACTTCTTTTTCAGTAAATTGTTCTCCACTTTCAATTTCACTGCATATTTTTCACTGCAATAAGCGCACCCATTTCAGCTCTTGAGGATACTGAAGTTACTGGACTCGAGGGCGGTGTTTCGCGTGCAATGTACTTTTCAGTTTCTTTTTGTATCTTGACTTTTTCTCGGCGTCTTCTTGCATCCTCTCTCCATTTCCTCCTCAAATTCTTTTTTTGCACATAAGGTAAATCTTCTACAGATTTTATTTTTCCTTCGGCTTTCCAGTGCAGACTCGTAGTCACACCATTTTGTCACACCAGTGTGACTATTAATAATTATTTTCCTCGTGGTCACACCACTTTAAACAAGATCGCACTTTGCTGTATATCATATTTATTGAGTGATGCGAAGCACTTGATAAAAAAGGCGATAAATGTAAAAGCCAAATACTTCATGGTAAGTCACAATTCTTGATTTGACATGTGTCTATTCAATTGCTTGTCCGTCTTGATTATTCTGCGTACGGACAATCATACTACTTAAAATTAGTACCGATAATTTTAAAATACTTAAAAGAAAAGGTGGTGAAGTGCTTTTAAGCCATGGATACCAATATTACAAACAAAAAGTGTATGCAAATGGTAGTGTAATATGGTTTTGTAGCCGGCGCCGAAAATCAAAATGTGTGGGGTCTATCACTATCCTAGTAAGTACTTTAATAATAAGATATCTGTTAGATAACATGTGTTGAAACTCAAATTTAGGTATGGATTTTATCTTAACGGTCTAATAATGTATTGTCTCTTGTTTTAGGATGGCCAAATTATAAAACAGGTAAACCATAGCGGTGCTTGTGAGCCCGATCAAGTAAAAAACGATTTAGCAATGTCGATAGATGATATGAAGGAGGAGGCTGGTACTTCGGCAGATCCCATGCCTGTTATTTACAAAAAACATGTAAAACATTTATATGACCAAGGCATACATTTTGTCACCAAACTACCGTCGTTTCGCAGAGTTAAGGGCGGCTTGTATTCTGCTAGGAAACGTAAATTGGAAATAAATAAAACCGTTTTTAAAGAGCTCGGCGAGGTTGAGATACCAGCACAATATAAAGACTTTATGGTAGCTGACTACCGTTTCGAGGCCACACGAATGTTGGTGTTTTGCTCAGAAGAAGCAAAGCAACAACTTGGTCTAGTAAAAGAATATTTCGGCGACGGTACATTCAAAAGTGCACCCAAACCGTTTTATCAATTATTTATTATTCATGGGGATTTGGGGAGTTCCTCAGAAACAATTAATGTCGTACCGCTTGTTTTCGCCCTAATGAGTGACAAAAAGGAAGAGTCGTATGCGGCTTTGTTTGACATTTTGCAATCTCTGTTTCCGGAATGGAAACCTGTTAAGTTCCATCAAGACTTCGAGTCTGCTACTTCAAATGCACTCAAATTGTTTTTTCCTGATATTGAAATAAAAAAGTGCTATTACCATTTTACTAACAGTTTATGGAGAAAAGCAAAGTCTATAGGCATAAAGAAAAAGCTTTACCGCCGCATCGTAGGTTTGTGCACTGCTCTTCCACTTTTACCCGAGAGCCGAATAAAAGAGGGCTGGAGTTATATACAGTCGCAATGCAATGATTTTGATAATAAGAAGATTAACGCCTTTATGGCGTACATGACGAATACCTGGCTTAAAAATGACACCTGTGTAAGGGAGTGGAATGTCAGCAAAGAACGACATAGAACTAATAATGTGGCAGAAAGCTACAATTCTGTAATAAATAAAAGTATAAACAAAAATTATGTTACTCTCAATAAATTGTTAAAAGTTATACACGATGATGTAACTATTACAAACATAAAAATTGCAAATTTAAGTAAAGGAGAACCAAGTGAACGAAGAAAGCTAGAAAAAGAAAAAGACCAAATTATTCTCTCTGCTCAGATGCAACTTCTGCGTAATGAAATAACTGTTGGTCACTTTTTGGAGATATTGAGATAGATTGGATAAACATTGTTTTACATTGTTGCTTCGTACTAGACGAGCTTTTATGCATTTGGGTGATAATAGATAGATTAAAATACAATTAATTATGGCAAAAAATATATTGGACGCCCCAAAAAAAATTTGGGCCTCCGAACCAGTATCACCTAAAAAACACATCAAACACCAAAAAATTACTTGCACCAAAATAACATAGCCTAAAATTACAATGCTTCTACCTATTTTAGTCATGACTGCACTTCTAATTGTATTTTAGGTTTTAATTTTACATAAAATTGGTGTTCTAAATTGGGTGCACATTCACTATTTTTGGTCGCAAAAAGTGATTTTTTTGCTAATAAATTTTACTCTATCTGGTGATTAGTAATACAACTTTTGGTTATCATTAAACTGGTGCTCCATTAAACATAAGCCATTTCTTATGTACATGCGTGTTTAATTTTATTTTAACAGAATAGCAAACTGATTAATTACTGCAGACTAATGAATATAAGTTTTAAAATATGCTTGATCACCTGCACATTATAGCGTATACAATTTCCCGCACTAGTAGTGTGGCCACAAGTCTCATGTTTTGGTAACTTACTAATGGTCAACCAAACAGTGTGACAACGAGGAAAGTAATTACTAATAGTCACACTGGTGGGACAAAATGGTGTGACTACGAGTCCGGAGGGCGGCTTTCTTCCTATAATAATATTCTCTGTCCTTTCTTCGCTTTTCTTTCAAGGCTTCTGGATCCTGTTTAAGTTTCTCCCGCATGTTTGTGAAGTTGACCACCCCAAATCGTTTACCCGCAAATGGCATACGTATATCGTTAGTTCATCGTTAGTTCACGTTAGTTCAGTAGGTAAAATCGTTAGGATCCGACTCGGTAATATTAAAAAAAAAAAACAAAATGGGGTGGCTGTCTTCACGGGTGGTTAACCCCAAACCACTTTTTCCCACTTTTGACCATTCACTTAGCTAGATAATCGTTAGTTCACGTTTTTTCACTATACAATATCGTAAGGACCCGACTCTGTCATTTTTTTTTTTAAAGTGGGGTGGCTGTCTTCACTCCAACCCGCCCACAACGAAATTGTCAAATCTAAAAATGTCTACGCATCAGGGGACGTTAGTTCACGTTTGTTCAGGCATTAGAAACGTTAGGCTCTCATTGGTGTAGCCACAAAAAAATAAAAACGAAAAATTAGAAATCTCCATATAAGGCGATCCGACCACGTGCTGTACAATGTTATTTTATGAGATCCTAACGATTTCAATGGATGAAATAACATCTTTAGACGACACTTGATCGATATAGATAGCTAACTTGCGGGCACTCGACAGCAAATGGTCGATTTCGTCATTTTTATTTTTTTCATACATGGAGGCGGCTGTCTTCACGCTCGTTAGTTCACCCGGAAACCAAGCAAATAAACCATTTCTCTGGTGCTGTATGGATGTGAGGACGTTAGTTCGCGTTTGTTCAGGCATTAGAAACGTTAGGATCTCATTGGTCTAGCCACAAAAAAATAAAAACGTAAAATTAGAAATCTCCATATAAGGCGATCAGACCAAGTGCTGTACAATGTTATTTTATGAGATCCTAACGATTTCAATGGATGAAATAACATCTTTAGACGACACTTGATCGATATAGATAGCTAACTTGCGGGCACTCGGCAGCAAATGACCGATTTCGCCATTTAATTTTTTTTCATACATGGGGGCGGCTGTCTTCACGCTCGTTAGTTCACCCAGAAACCTAGCAAATAAACCATTTCTCTGGTGCTGTATGGATGTGAGGACGTTAGTTCGCGTTTGTTCAGGCATTAGAAACGTTAGGATCTCATTGGTCTAGCCACAAAAAAATAAAATGAAATAACATCTTTAGACGACACTTGATCGATATAGATAGCTAACTTGCGGGCACTCGGCAGCAAATGACCGATTTCGCCATTTAATTTTTTTTCATACATGGGGGCGGCTGTCTTCACGCTCGTTAGTTCACCCAGAAACCAAGCAAATAAACCATTTCTCTGATGCTGTATGGATGTGAGGACGTTAGTTCGCGTTTGTTCAGGCATTAGAAACGTTAGGATCTCATTGGTCTGGCCACAAAAAAATTAAAACGTAAAATTAGAAATCTCCATATACGGCGATCAGACCAAGTGCTGTACAATGTTATTTTATGAGATCCTAACGATTCAAATTCAAATGGATGAACATGAACAGTGACATCTTTAGATGACACTTGATCGATATAGATAGCTATCTTGCGGGCACTCGACAGCATATGAGCCCTGTACTTGAATTTGTCAGAAATGAGTATCCTACGATTACCAAAGCCCACTTTTGTTCTGACGGCCCCACCACACAGTACCGACAGAAAAAAAAAATCTATCTATTTCCTGTTTATATGAAAAAATATGGATTCACCACCTCAACATGGAATTTTTCGGAGGCAGCCCATGGAAAAGGGGCAGCTGATGGTGTAGGTGGGGCAATCAAAAGAAAGCTGGACTCTTTTGTCAATTGTGGCTTCGACGTTGTGAACGCGGATGTAGCATTTCAGCTCCTTGCAGAATCTGATACTGCAGTTAAAGTTTTTCTCATCCCAGAAGACACTATTCAGATGTTGACAATGGAACTTAACACGATACCCGGGACAATGAAGATTCACCAAATAATGAATACTAACAATGACGAAATCTTTTATAGAAGTCTGAGTTGTTTCTGCTATTTAGAAAGTTCAGAAGTTTCATATTGCAAGTGCTTTGATTTGAAAAAAAATTGTCTACAAAAACCAGAAAAAAAATCCATGGAATAGGAAACGTGTGACAATTCTATCAGATATAAAAATACAGAACAAAACAGGAAATATTTTGATAAAAAAAAAGATTTTGACCCTTTTAACACAAAAAAAGTGAATATGAACGATATCCTAACACCCACAGTTTCTAAAATAACTAAAGAAATAAAAACAGTGCTAGTGCTAGCGTGGATAAAGGCAGATTTAAGAGCTTCGTGGCTCACCGATTAGCTGAAATCGAAAGTAGCACTACTACTAGCACTGAATTCATTACGAAAGATAAATCGGAATGGCCGCGCGAGAAATTGCAACCTCCACCGCCCACGTCCACGGGCGAAGAACGTAATAACGCGATTACGTTATCAATCCGTACATGCGATAAATTCGATTATTTACCTCCGATAGAACGATTTTCGAGTTTTATTCGATTAGTTAGGGCTACTGCTTACGTTATAGTTGCGGCTGAAGTATTTAAAACCCGATTGCTATTGAGAAAACCCGAAATAGAGATGAATAATGGATATGTAAAGATTGCGGAATTACTCCTAATCAAACGGAGTCAGTACGCAAGTTTCGAAGAAAAAGTAAAATTGACTAGAAACGGCAATCCACAGCCGCGACGATCGCCTATCCATAAGATAGCTGTAAAGATGAGCAAGGCAGAAGTCATGGTACTCGACTCAAGAGTAGACCGGGGCAAAGTGGATATCCCAATTTTACACGCTAAAGAAAGCTTCACGAAACTGCTCATACAACATTACCATGAAAAATACAATCACGGCAATCACATGACCGTGATGAACAAGATAAAACATCGGTATTTTATAGTCGGTCTACGAGGGACTATGAGATATATATGCAATAAATGTCAATGGTGTCGGACCTATAAAGGAGCCACCCTCAAGGCCCCTGTAGGCGACCTACCTGTAGAAAGACTACTCGCATATCAGCCTCCATTTACCGCTACCGCCATAGACTTGTTCGGGCCGATGCAGATTACTATCGGGCGTAGAAGAGAGAAAAGATGGGGCGTGCTCTTTACTTACCTTACGACCAGAGCCGTCCATCTCGAGTTAACCGCATCACTCTCGGCGAGCTCCACTATACTAGCCCTCAGACGCATGATAGCACGTCGCGGAACCCCAACAGTCATCTATTCGGACAACGGAACTAATTTTGTGGGCTCGGAACGAGAGATAAAAGAAGCGAAGAAAACGCTACCCGAATCCATAAAAGATCATCCAGCCATCCGAGAAATTACATGGAAGAAAATACCGCCCGGTAATCCCGCCGCGGGAGGTTCGTGGGAAAGAATGGTAGGCGCCATAAAAGCCGCTCTGAAAATCGAACTCAGAGAGAAGGCCCCACACGAAGAGGTCCTACACACGCTCATATTAGAGGCCGAAAACATAGTCAATTCGCGCCCTCTCACCACAATCAATACCGATATGAGCGAAGCTTCCCTCACCCCGAACCATTTTTTATTGCTGAGATCCAACGCTAGTAGACCATGGGGCACCTTCAAGGACGATACGTCCCTAAAGTCATGGAAGACCGCCCAAGCTCTAGCCGACATATTCTGGAAGAAATGGATCGCTGAGTATCGCCCGCTGCTATGTCCGCGAGCCAGTACTTACAGCAAATTCAAGAATCCTGCTATAGGAGGCGTCGTGATAGTAGCTGACAATACTATGCCGAGAGGGACGTGGCCTAGAGGCATTATAGCAAAAACCTTTCCCGGCCCTGATGGCCATGTAAGGGTGGCCGACGTCCAGACTAACTCAGGCATAATCCGACGACCTACAAATCGACTTATCTACATTTGCTCCACTTAAATATGTGCTTTCGCACGAAGGGGGGACTGTCGCATGTAGGTTAGGATTTTTATGTAATAATATAAGTTAGCTCAATCACATAGTATTAAGTAATCAGCTTAGATAATAAGAAATCATTATATACAAAGTCGTATTTCTTTTCTTTTAGTTTTACTTAATATATAAGATTAATTGCTCTCATTATTGTGTATAGGATAAGATATGAAGCTTTGGTTAATTACTATGTAAAACCACCTGAATAAATATATAATGAAACACATAGAAAGCTTCATCAAATAGGTTTAATATTGTAAACATTAGATTATCCAATAAGAATCTTATTTGAAAACTTGTCGATAAATATATACTCGACCAATGTACATTATGTAACATAAACGTGTATTTACATTTACACACCTCACCAATCACACGTAAGAATTGAGCCACGCCCTTCTTACACATTGGCCCTCAATAAGCGTAATCAGGCGTCCATTACTAATATGGCCGCCCGATTAACTTAATTCATTCTCTTTGCGGCCTCAGACCAAACAACACTTCACAGCAGCATTATGTGAAACTTACGTCACAGTGTTATTATTTACAGGGAGCTTCCTATACTATCGAAGGGCTCCTTTTCCCGGTTATAAAGTTAAATTCAATTAAAATCAAGATACAGATCACTACCCGTCACATGAATCATTGGTTAAAACAAAAAATATTTGTGTTGCCAATAAAATAAAATGCCGAAGTTCTGGGAATTAAACATATACACTATTTTTATATTTAACGCCTGGATTTCTGCCGTATTTCCTTGCCGACACACATCGTTAGTTGTGTGTTATGTAAGTTACTTTGTTTAATGACGTATCGGTAAATTATCTGTTATTTTGTCAATCTGACCTGACACTTATTGCACAAAAACAATGTACCTACCTCCGCTTTCCCATATCCTTTGGTTTTCCCCGTTAAGATTGATGAATCGATGTGTTAATGATGTTTATATTTATTGTCAAATTAAATAAGAACAAATGTTGATATTGTTTGTCAACAATGTCAATGTCATTCGTGGTGGTTTGTTTAAGTTAAATACGGTTAATTATATCCAAATAAGGTGCTGAAAACATGTTACATAACTGCCTTCTTTATATGTTGACTAAATCTGTACGATAATTGCATGTTATCAAATGCCAATCATTTTCGTTCATATTTTTTTGTATGCACTATTGATGATTATTATTTATTTTTATTTATTTATTCAAAAACAGGTTACATGACATTACAGTGTAGACACCAATGCGTCATGAACCGAGCAAGTTTATTTAGACGGCGAAACGGCGTGGCCCCGTTGTTCCGACATCTCAGGTGTTGGATTTGGTAGGTTGCCCCGGAACCGACGAAACACGACACCTTTCGGCCAGAAATCCGCACATGCGATGGTCTCCCGGAGCGGCCGCGGCACGCGCACTACAAACGAGCTGAAGTGCACGTAGTGGCGCGAATGCAACTGGAACACCCTCACCGCGAGGAGGGGGCAGGGGGGCCGCGGTTCGGCATGCACAGTGACATCGCTATGTGCAGTGTCAGGTACACGCGAATTGACCGAGTTGGCATTTGGCGCCCGGTCATTATTCTTGAAATTTGACGCCGTCGGTGACCGCGTTTCTAGGGCATATTTATATATAACGCAATTGAGATATTTGTGTTAGTACATTATTATGATTTTATAATTGTATATGATTTCTCGAACAGTAAAAAATGTAAAACATAAAGTGAGTGGTAGATAGGTACCAGTGGCGTGGTGTGAAAAAACATCCCTGGGCAAATCGGGACTGATTTACTTACTTTATTCCGAAATTAAATAAACAACTTTTTGACGACGCGGTTGGCGCAGTGGTTAAGCAACTGCCTACTGAGCCGACGGTCCCGGGTTCGCAAGGGCGAATATTTGTGTGATGAACACGAATATTTGTGCCTGGGTCATGGATGTTCTATGTATTTAAGTATTTATGGATGTTCTATGTATTTAAGGATTTTTTGTCTTTTTTAATATTAAATTTATTCTGTTTTAGCCTTTTATTTTAGTTAGTTAAGTTCTTAGTTTATAGTTAGTATTAAAATTTCTGTAGGTTTATGTGATGCTTTATCTATAAAATTATGTAAACTTATTAAATATGATGAATTATTTTGTTAAAACATAGAGTTAAAGTTACCAATAAATTAATCATTTTGTTCAAGACAAGTCTGAACATAGCTTTATAATAGTATTTTGTGTTAAAAATGTTAATTTGTAATTAATATTTGTTGCTTGCAACATTTCGACAAGAGCTGTCTATGGCCTTCCGTCAGATGGCTCTCTTCATTCTGTGCTATAACGGATTGTACGTGCATATTTAATTTAGCTTTCAATAAAGTTAATTTTCTTAAAATGTCTATTCGCATTTTGATTCATACATGCGAATGTTGGTCCTTCGAGCTTTTGCGAGTTTAGAATCAGTGATTCAGTGATTTTACTGCGTAATTCGTTGCTGGCTGGGCGCGGCTGACTTGCAATATCAAGTTGCCGCCCGCCGCAACCTCACCCGGCCCATAGTCTGGGTGAATTTATCAGCGTGATTTCCCTTGGAATTATTTCGAAGTTGTTCTATTCCGTGCTGCAATAATCATAAGAAGAATTGCAATTCATCGGAACAAAGGATTTTTTTTCTGCAAGTACTGGGCGGTACATCAAAAAACGCATTGACAAGTCAAGTCAATTTCAGGTGGGACTAGCTTGTAAGGTTGGTAGTACGGGACAGTGTGTGTAGCTGTCTTTACTGAGTTGGCGGTAAAACTGACTATCTGTATCTGTCAAGTGTCAAAACTTGAAGTGACATCTGACAGCTTGTGCTAAAAATAGTTTCGCTCGGTGTTTTTGTTTGGCAAATTTCGATTAAATTTGCTTAATTGAAGTGCGATTTAGTGCATATAAAGTGTCTCGTGTTATCAAGATTTCGGTTCATGGAATACGGCAATGACGGATCTCAAAAAGTTGAAAATTTTGCGCAGCCAAGTCAAGGCAACAATGACCCGCATGGAGGCGTTTGTAAACAACCCAGATAACTTAGCTTCAGCTTCGCTGGACGCCTTGGAGGCGCGCAAGGAGAAGTTAGCTTCTTCGCTCAGAGATTACGAGGCAATCCAGCTTGATATATTAAGCCTGGATGAGAATGACACGGACGATGCGGGTGCTTTTGAAGACCGATATTTTAGTACAATCGCCAAAATGAACAAGTCCCTCAGGTCTCTAAGAGGGGCAGAAGCCGCACAGACTTCTAGTGTGGCTTCATCAAAATTACCTCATGTTGATATACCAGTGTATAATGGTAAGGACTTTACTCTCTTTAAGCCCTTTTATGAAATGTTTATAGCAGTGATTGATAACAACAAAACCTTATCAGATGTACAGAAGTTATTTTACCTAAGAAAGTTTTTGTCTGATGAAGCCCTATCTGTCATTGTAAATTTGCCTTTGGTGAACGCCTCGTATCCAGAAGCTTTAGAGTTGTTGAAAAAGCGGTATGACAATAAGGCTAGGCTTATCATAAGCCATATTTATGTTATCTTAGACATCCCATGTATGACTAAGGGAACAGCGGCCTCTATAAGGTCATTTGTATCACAAGTGCAGCAGCAGCTGCATGCACTTAAAAACTTAAAAGAACCCATTGATAAATGGGATATGTTATTGATTTCGATTTTATCTAGAAAACTAGATCAATATACTAGCCGGGCTTTCCATTTAGAGAGAGACCCACAAACTCTTCCGACAATGTTGGAGTTTATTGCATTTTTAGAAAGGCGTGCTATGGCGCTAGAGGATAGCCTACCTCAAAAAAGTTGCCTCAATGAAAATGTGGGTCCTTCTAAGTTTAAATCGTACCCTAAGGTTGCTAATGTTGCAGCATCCTTACCTGCTTGTAAATTTTGTAGTAAACCTGGCCATGCAATCTATAATTGTGTAAAATTTCAGGAAGCCTCCATCGAGGCCCGCCTGGCCTTTGTGCAGGAGAAGAAGCTGTGCGATGTTTGTATAAACTCTCATGCCGATAAGCCTTGTAAGTACAAATTTAAATGTAAATTATGTAAAGGACGGCATAATACACTTTTGCATGCCGATGATACTATTGATGCCAGGCAATCCGCGGCGCCACCTATTGTTTTGACGTGTGTCAAGAAAACATCATATAAGAAAGTATTGCCTACAGTGAAGGTAAAAATAGTTGATAAATTTGGCCGTAATGTTTACTGCCGCGCGTTGCTTGACTCTGGTTCAAGTGAATCTTTTGCCACAACTTCTCTTGTAGAAAGGCTAGGTTTTGCCACTGTGGCACAAGGTGAAAATATAATTGGTGTTGCTAAGCAGACCACCAAAATAGATAGGTCAGTTGTCATACCTATTGAATCTTGTCAATATCAGGATGTAAAGTTTAATGTTGACTGTCACGTTGTAAATGATATAACGGCACATTTGCCACAGCAACATGTTGATTGTTCAAAGTTGAAATTTCCAAGTCATGTCAAACTGTCTGATGATAATTTTAATACACCATCAGAAATTTCATTACTACTGGCAGCTGATATTTATTTTGAATCATTGCTAAACGATTGTATCAAGCTACCTGAAGGTCTGGTTTTGCAAAGCACCCTGTTTGGGTATATTGTAGGAGGAAAAATAAACCAATCGGTTGAAATTTCAAACACTGCTCTGGTAACGAATTTTGCTATTGGTGACAGTGCAAAATTAGAAAATGTTATGAGTGAATTTTGGCTAGCTGAAAAAGTTCCAGAACCCAAACAAATAGTTTCAGATGAATTTGAAAAGGCTGAAAAAATATTTCAAGAGTCCGTCACTTTGACTAATAACCAATTTCAGGTTGACATTCCACTTAAATGCCCTTTAGGTGAGCTAAATTTGGGTAATTCTTTTTCAGCTGCCTTGCAGAGATTTTACTCAATTGAGAGAAAATTTATGAAAAATGTAGAGTTGCTAGAGCAGTATAAAAAGTTCATTGATGAATATGTTGAGATGGGGCATGCTAGAGAAGTTGAAATTAACTCTAATGACCTGTTTAATGGAAAGGTAAGCTTTTTAGCGCATCATCCAGTTTTCAACGAGGCTAGTAAAAGCACGAAGCTCAGAGTGGTGATGGATGGGAGCATGAAATCCAAAAGCAAGCTCTCTGTCAATGATGTTATGCTGAATGGACCTGTGGTGCAGGGTGAGCTTTTTGACATATTAATTTTATTTCGAACATATTTATTCACTCTGACATGTGATGTTCAAAAAATGTTTAGGTGTATTCTTGTGAGCCCTGAATATAGATGCCTTCAAAACATCCTCTGGCGTGACAATCCTCGCCAGCCCATCCGCTGCCTCCAGCTTCAGACAGTTTCCTATGGCCTAAAGAGCTCTACGTTTTTGGCTACCAGATGTTTAGTCGAGCTTGTGAAATTATTTGGAAATAATTACCCGCTTGCATCTCAAGCAATTTTGAATAATACATATGTGGATGACGTCATAACTGGCACAGATAATGTTAACGATCTACACCAGCTTAAAAATGAGTTGATAGAGCTATTTAAATTAGGAAATTTTAAATTGCATAAATGGTGCTCTAGCTACCCGGCTGTTCTAGACGATTTGCCAGAAAATTTAAAATATTTCGAACAAATAAATCTTGATTCAAGTAATATTATAAAAACTTTAGGTCTAAAGTACGATGTTACTTCAGATATCTTTACCTTTGAGAGCCCACTTTATAATGAGGAGACCAATCATACGAAGCGAAAGGTTCTTTCCTTCATTGGGAAATTCCATGATCCTTTGGGTCTTGTGGCCCCAATAGTGGTTTCAGCTAAAATGTTTATGCAGGTTCTGTGGTCTATGCCCTTGGGCTGGGACACAGCTTTACCGGATGCTCAGCTTGAGGTATGGAAAAAGTTTCTTGCCAATTTAAAATTAATGGGTAAAGTTACTTTACCTAGGTTGGTGTATAGCCATGAATCCCAATTGGTAGAGTTAGTGGGTTATGCAGATGCGTCATTTAAAGCTTTTGGTTGTTGCGTTTATGTAAGAGCTTTCAAATCAGACGGAAGTGTGGAGACGAGGTTGCTTTGTGCCAAATCAAAGGTGGCACCATTGGCCAAGTCCCTTACAATCCCACAGCTTGAGCTTAACAGCGCTCTACTATTGGCTCAACTAGCATCTAGAGTTAGTGAGACACTCAGGGCTAGATTTACGCATAATACATATTTATACAGTGACTCACAAATAGTTTTGTGCTGGCTTAAGTCTGAAAAAACAAAAGTCAATACTTATGTTAATAATAGAGTGAAGAAAATTCTTGAACTCTCAAACCACGACCAGTGGTCTTATGTAAAGTCTTGCGATAATCCATCTGATTTAATTTCGCGTGGGGTAGAGCCCCAAAACTTGCAAGGAAAACAAATATGGTGGCACGGGCCTGAATATTTGTCTAATAAGGATTATGTGCACCCTGTATTTGATAATAAGGTTCTCAGTAATGCTCTACATGATAAAGATTTTATTGCCGATGGGGCTGTGCCTTGCAATATTAGTCAGCGGGACGATTCATTAGAGTATCTTTTTGAGAAATATTCTAGTCTGTATAGGCTTCAAAATGTTATAGCGTACATTTATCGCTTTTATAAAAACGCTTCAAAAGCAGGTGATAAAGTTGACTCTACCTTACTGACGCCTAACGAGCTACAAGATGCCATGATTGTCATAATAAAAAACGTACAAAAAAGGCACTTTTCGAACGAAATAGAAACATTGCTCTCGGGAAAGTCTCTCAAAACAGGCATAGCTAACTTGCATCCTTTTGTGGATCAGTTTGGTGTTCTTCGCGTGGGTGGCAGGCTGCAAAATGCTGACATTTCACAAGCTAGAAAGCATCCGCCTATTATTCCGAAAGGATCATTTTTCACTACGTTACTAATTGAAAGAGAGCACTTGCGTCTTTTGCATTTAGGTGCGAGATCTGTTCTTAGTTCCTTAGCCCAAAAATATTGGATAATTAATGGTATTAGGGAGGTTAAAAAGGTAGTAAATAGATGTGTCACATGCTCGCGTCTGAAGGCTGAAGCTGCGAAGCAGTTGATGGGCTCGTTACCTGCAGAGAGAATTACAGCTAGTAGAGCTTTCCAATATGTTGGAGTTGATTTTTGTGGTCCATTCAGCACGAAGGTTGCTAGAATACGAAAGCCTCTTGTTACTAAAAGCTATATTGCTCTTTTTGTATGTTTCGCCACAAAAGCGATACATGTAGAGTTAGTGTCGAACCTTACCACTGAGACTTTTCTAGCATGTCTTGATCGATTCATATCTAGACGTGGCATGCCCACTGTCATTTGTTGTGACAATGCTAAGACCTTTAAAGGTGCTGCAAACCAACTGAAAGAATTGTATGATCTACAACGTTCAAATGACCATAAGGATTCTGTGTATAGATATTGTAATAAAAGATATATATCATTTAAGTTTATACCAAGCTACGCGCCTCAATTCGGGGGTCTTTGGGAAGCTGGGGTCAAGAGTGTCAAATTTCATTTGAAACGGGTGGTTGGCAACCATTGCTTGACCTTTGAGGAGCTATATACAGCGGTAGTTCAATTTGAAGCGGTTTTGAATTCGAGACCTTTGCTGACCCTGGACCCGAATGAAGGCAAATATTTGTCACCAGGTCATTTTCTGATTGGCACGGCGGTAACAAGTTACCCTGATGTTGATTTGACTGAAATTCCCGTTAATCGTTTAAGGAAGTTTTGGGACATTGTAACGAAATTAAAGCAGGATTTCTGGAAAACGTGGTCCAATGACTACCTTTGTCAGTTACAAAGTCGTCCCAAGTGGAAACATGACATACCAAACTTAAGGGTAGGTGACTTAGTACTTGTAAAAAATGTAAATACTGCTCCACTGTCATGGCCAATGGGCCGTATAGTTAAGATATTTCCTGGAAAGGATGATAGGGTAAGAGTGGCCGAGGTGAAAATGGGGGATAAATTGTATGTCAGACCTGTTACTAAGCTATGTCCTTTACCTCTTGACTAAATAAGTTAGATATATATTGTATAATTCAGTTTTAAGTTATAACCTATTCCGAATGTTAATTTAGCTCATCTCGCCCGGCCCAATTATGTTCAAGACAAGTCTGAACATAGCTTTATAATAGTATTTTGTGTTAAAAATGTTAATTTGTAATTAATATTTGTTGCTTGCAACATTTCGACAAGAGCTGTCTATGGCCTTCCGTCAGATGGCTCTCTTCATTCTGTGCTATAACGGATTGTACGTGCATATTTAATTTAGCTTTCAATAAAGTTAATTTTCTTAAAATGTCTATTCGCATTTTGATTCATACAATTTATTTATCTATATAAGTATGTATATCGTCGCCTAGTACCCATAACACAAGCCTTCTTGAGCTTAATTTGGGACTAGGTTGATTTGTGTGAGGTTGTCTGATGTTTATTATTTATTTATTTTCTTTTTCTAAAATAAGTAAGCGATGGAAAACGGGTTCTTGGCACGCCACGCCACTGATCAGATACACAACAATGTACGATTAAGAGTTATTAGATTTTAATTATTAAAGCATATCCGTTTTTATTTGTTTTGATTTATTTTAACACCTGCCTAGAAATTCCTTTGCCATAAGGGTCCGTTTCGTTCGACACGTCACGAAATCAGCATTTTCCATTATCAAGTGTGCGGACACTTGACGACACTTAATCGATATAGATAGCTAACTTGCAAGATTGCTACACCAATGAGATCCTAACGTTTTTAATGCCTGAACAAACGCGAACTAACGTCCTCACATCCATACAGCACCAGAGAAATGGTTTATTTGCTTGGTTTCCGGGTGAACTAACGAGCGTTAAGACAGCCGCCTCCATGTATGAAAAAAATAAAAATTACGAAATCGGCCATTTGCTGTCGAGTGCCCGCAAGTTAGCTATCTATATCGATCAAGCGTCGTCTAAAGATGTTATTGCATCCATTGAAATTGTTAGGATCTCATAAAATAACATTGTACAGCACTTGGTCTGATCGCCTTATATGGAGATTTCTAATTTGACGTTTTTATTTTTTCGTGGCTAGACCAATGAGATCCTAACGTTTTTAATGCCTGAACAAACGCGAACTAACGTCCTCACATCCATACAGCACCAGAGAAATGGTTTATTTGCTAGGTTTCTGGGTGAACTAACGAGCGTGAAGACAGCCGCCCCCATGTATGAAAAAAAAAAAATGGCGAAATCGGTCATTTGCTGCCGAGTGCCCGCAAGTTAGCTATCTATATCGATCAAGTGTCGTCTAAAGATGTTATTTCATCCATTGAAATCGTTAGGATCTCATAAAATAACATTGTACAGCACTTGGTCTGATCGCCTTATATGGAGATTTCTAATTTTACGTTTTTATTTTTTTGTGGCTAGACCAATGAGACCCTAACGTTTCTAATGCCTGAACAAACGCGAACTAACGTCCTCACATCCATACAGCACCAGAGAAATGGTTTATTTGCTTGGTTTCCGGGTGAACTAACGAGCGTGAAGACAGCCGCCTCCATGTATGAAAAAAATAAAAATGACGAAATCGACCATTTGCTGTCGAGTGCCCGCAAGTTAGCTATCTATATCGATCAAGTGTCGTCTAAAGATGTTATTTCATCCATTGAAATCGTTAGGATCTCATAAAATAACATTGTACAGCACTTGGTCGGATCGCCTTATATGGAGATTTCTAATTTTTCGTTTTTATTTTTTTGTGGCTACACCAATGAGATCCTAACGTTTCTAATGCCTGAACAAACGTGAACTAACGTCCCCTGATGCGTAGACATTTTTAGATTTGACAATTGCGTAGTGGGCGGGTTTGCGTGAAGACAGCCACCCCACTTTAAAAAAAAAAAATGACAGAGTCGGGTCCTTACTATATTTTATAGTGAACAAACGTGAACTAACGATTATCTAGCTAAATGAATGGTCAAAAGTGGGAAAAAGTGGTTCGGGTTGTTAGCGTGAAGACAGCCACCCCATTTTGTTTTAAAAAAAAATATTACCGAGTCGGATCCTAACGATTTTACCTACTAAACTAACGATGAACTAACGATATACGTATGCCATTTGCGGGCAAACGATTTGGGGTTCACAACTTCACAAACATTTCTCCCGCGCCTTCCTCATACTTATTTTCTTTTCCTCACGGCGTCGTTTTTTTTCTGGTTATCGGTTAGTTTATTTCGTGTCCTTACCATTGTCTGAAAATCACAACAAGCAATGCATACAAACAAAAAGTGAAAAAAGCTGTGCAAAGAAAGAGCAGGAGATTTTGTCAATAAAACGTTTTGCTTCCCTTGCAACCGTGCTTATCATAAGCAGCTTATGAAATATCCCCCATGCCGTATGAAATGAATTAAATTAGTACCTTGAATGTAAACCAACCATTGTCGATTTAGGAGTATGAGTCATTCCATATGAAAACAGCTGAAGGGGTGTGCTGACTAATTTTGAATTTACTTGAAATCAGGAATGTACTTTGAGGCATGAAATCACTAAATCCTTGAGTTTTATTTTTTCTGATATTTTTTTTTTCAATTGGCACTCATTTGAAGTTTGAAAAGTTGTCATTTTCTTACTCTCATAAACTAGGTTCGAACTCTGCTTATGGCTTTTGCTAACAATGATGTTTATTTTAAATTGTAGCTTACTAACCACCGATTCCACAATGAGTTATAATATCTAATCAGTATGCTTCAGAACTGGATTCTGAGGCACTGAAAATTTGTATAAATATGCAAATTTTTGGAGTTTTCAGACTAGAATTCTGACTTTCCTATAAGACTGAAGACTTAGCTTCTTCTTTTCTTAGCTAAGTCTTTAGAACATGACAATTTAAGCAACTGGTGTGAGTTTAAAGTTATCAAAATGTATTTTTGGCTTAGAGAAAACATGTTGAAATTTCAAAAAAATCAAAACGGGTCCACTTTAGCCGCTATAAAATCTAGGTTTCAGTGTGAATAAAAATTTGAGTTTACCGTTAAATGATAGATCGTAACCTCACATTTACATAGCAAGTAGATTTTATACTGTTATTTTTGCTTGGTAAGAAGATATGATTTTTTTTTAATCGTAAATATTGCAGAAATCTATTAGTACGATAGTCGTTTTTTTATGGTTATCTGCCAATAAATAATGGTTTTCTTATCATAAAGGAGTTTTATTAAGTTCTGTCATGAAAGGAAGGGTTAAATTTTGATTGATGATAGTGAATGTATAGTACTAGTGGACTTTTCAGAAAACTTTACGTTTATTATTCAAGATGAAGTGCAATCATTTCATTGGACAAATGACCAGGCCACTTTGCACCCATTCGTGATGTATTTTAAAAAAGACGGTGTAGTTCAATGCAAAACCTTCCGACAAACCCGTTATCAGTGATCATTTGACACACAACACAATAGCATTTTAGGCATTGCAAAAAGAATTTATTGATAACATTAAACGAACCAATCCTTTAATAAAACAAATTCATTACTTTAGTGACGGAGCCGCATCGCAGTATAAAAATAAAAAGAATTATGGCGAATTTGTGTTACTATGATGAAGATTTTGGACTGCAAGCAGACTGGAACTTCTTTGCTACAGCACATGGGAAAAGCCCGTGTGATGGTGCACTGCACCATCAAAAGAATAATCCGAAAAACAAGTTTGCAAAGAATAGCGGAAAGTCACATATTAACCCCTCAAGCGACATTCGACTTTTGTACGGAGCGGATACCTGGCATTACATTCTTTTCCGTGTCAAAAGCAGAGATGTCGAAGCTTCAGAATCAAGCTTAATAGAGAGAATACGAGAATTCACTCACGTTTAAAAATACTAGATCATACCATCATTTCGAACGTCTGTCGTTCGACACTTTAAAAGCTCGTAAATATTCAACATTACAAACTTTTGAAGTTGTGACAGTTAGGAGGCAGTTATCGAAACGTAGAAGTAAGAATTAAATTAATTTAGTAATTTTCTATATAAGTATTTCTTTATTATTAGTGATGCTTTTAATTTAATTAAGAAATAAATCATATTTAGGTGCAGTTTTATGTGTTTAAGACACTTTTATTAACTATCTGAGATTAGCATATTTTTCGATTTTCAAAAAATCGTATCTCATAACGTAGCAAAAATAACACCATAAAATCAAATTGCGATGTTAATTTCAGCATATGGTCTATCGTTTTGTGGTAAATAAAATTTTTTATTTACACTGAAACCAGGATTTTATTGCATCCAAAGTGAACACGTTTCTATTTTTCAAAAAATTCAGTACGTGTTTTCTAATACTATCTAATACATTTTGCCATCTAAAATCAATGTTAATAGTTGGAATTTAACTGTTGCTGAAGCTGTGATATAAAATAAAATCCTAGGTCTAATAGAAAAGTCAGGATTTTTATCCGAATACCACGAAAATTAGCCAATTTTTAATGATTTTTAGTGACACGGTATTTTATGCTCAAGTATTTGGAGGAAAAGTTATAGTGCATATCGGATACTATGTTTATTAAGGAATTATATTCAATTAACACCATTTTTGTACATAATTTCTAAACAAAGTTTCATCATAATTTGTGGCAGTAGGAAAATGACACCATTTTGTACTTTGGATGGGTGCCGACAAAAAGATAAGTATTTAAAAAAAATTACGACAACGGTTTTTGTGCTTAAATATAATAACATGTTATGGATAACTACATTAACTACAACATAGTGTAAATGGTGAGTGCTATTAAATTGTCGCATACATTTTTAACGATATTCTTGTTGGCAACGTAATTTTTCTAATTCTCTATGAGGATTTCAAATTTAGAACGACTGGTGATTTTCACATTACAAAAAAACAATCTTTTGGTTTTTATCTGTCAAGATGTCATCGAAAGAGAAAAATGTTCGGGAATTGATTTTGCAAAGAAAATCAAAAAAGCGGAACTGTAAACAGAAAGCAGCGTGAGGGTCAATCTACCAAAATACCTAATAAAAAGTTAGAATCAAAGTGTGCAAGTTGTTTGATAGAATCCGTCCATATCTTCACGAGTTGTATCGAAAAAAGTAAGTACGAGCACATCAAATGTCCAAAAATTAAAGCGGCATTACTACACACAAGAAGCAAATAGCTCCCAAGAGAACCGTGGAGAGAGAACTAAAAGTGACTAAAGCCGAAATGTACTTTGCTAAGCATAAGATGAAAGTCCCGTTATAAAAGCTAAGCTAAAGCTAAAGGAAGCCAAAATATATCGTTTCAAGTAGAGCATCATTTAGCCATCATAGTTGTAGACCACTTGGGACAAGTTGTCAAAGCGTGTTGCCCTGATTCGAAAATAGCTCAGAATATTCACTTAGGCCGCGCAAAAGCTACATCTATGTTATGGGATAAACAGAAAAAGAGGAATTGTGCAAAGCTATCAAGGGCCAAAAGTTTTCGTTTGTTGTCGATGAATAACCGACAAAGGCATCGAAAAACATTTGTGCCTCGTCTTACGAATCATAAAGTATAATAGACTCACAGATTCATTTTTTGACTTGATTAAAATAGAAAAAACTGCAGCAGCAATTGAGTTATATAATATGATAAACGATAGTTTCGAAAACTGTGGCATTCCATGGAGAACTAATTTAATTGGATTTGCACCTGACGGAGCAAATGTAATGATGGGCAACCATAATTCACTCAAAACTATGCTGCAGCGGTGCCTAGTCTTTTTGTCGTGAAATGCATTTGCCACTCGTTCGCACTATGTGCATCTTATACGTTATAGTGAAATAACTAACTTGTTTATTATTTCAGGTAATACACTTAGTAGAAAATAGATAACACCACAAAGGAAGTGGTTATAAAAACGTTACATGAGAAAATGTTCATATGTTTCACAAGTGACATACTTACAATCACTAATTCAACAATGAGTTTTTTAGCATTGACAGTTCATTTGTAATATATGATGCGTGATAGGGAGTAGGAGATAAAGAGACCAGTTTGAAGATAGTATATGAATTTCTTTAATTTTTGATATCCTAACATTATATACATTTGATTAACGCCTATTCAAGCAATAGGTATGCGTTTAAGTATGTAGCAGTAAACCATTGTATTACTGCTACACACTGAAAATGGCTAGTCGCCATACTACACATTTTATTGACACCATAAATTGATTGGATGCCCTTCAGAGCTTGAATCTAAATGCGCAGAAACTTTCTCAGGTATGTTTGAAGTACTTTATATAAGATCATCATAATCCCACGTCTCATATTTTTTATTTTATTATTAGTATAGTTTATTCTACTGTAATATACTTATTTTTCAGGGTCACACAGGGCGAGGATTTTGAAAGGGTGAATTTGTGAGGTTTTTGGTGAAATTTGGAGTGTAGATAGAGAATATTTTTTGCTATTTAATACGGACTCGATTTCTTCAAATAACTTGTGACTTGGCTTTCTTTTTTCGGATTTTCGATTTTTGCTTTACGGACTTTTGTGAGCGTTTATTTTGTGTGTCTTAATTAATTCATATCTTCTTTTTGGTTTAGTGTTTTGTGTCTTTCTTTCTTACATAAATTTCTTCTTCGCGTTTGCTATCCGTTTCCGTTGCCGTTTAGTTGGGAATTTTTGGACTCTCCGTTCAAAAGTTATTCAACTTTTACGGCGAGCGTTTATGTAACCGCGGAGTTTGGAAACTTTTGTAAAAAATCTTCTTAAAATTGTATATTTATATCTATTCTTTTCACTTTTATTGTTTTCTTCATTAGTAAATTTTTCCCGTCGTTTTTCTTCCACCTGTCTTTGTTGCATATTTTTAGAACCTTCCGTTCTAAAAATTTTTAAAAATTTAAGTTTACAATTTTTTTCCATCAGGCGCTGCGAACTTTTTTATTAACTTTGTTTCTTTTTCCAAAAATTGTAGCGTCTGACCTGTCACATCTCGTGAGTTGTTTGTGGTGTCATTGCGTAGGGGGCGTTGAGAGCTATCTCTCGATACCTCAAACGTAATTTTAGCTAGTAGGGCGGGGGAGAAAACTTAAAAAACGCTGAAGTTTTTCTTAACTTTGTCGAATTGGTACGACTCGCGCTTGACCGTTTTTCGGGAGGAACGGTTTTTCTTCCGATTTTGAGCGGTCGGGAGTGGTCTTGGCCGGGTTTCGCAACCAAAAAGGGGGAAAACTTCTGACGATGGGGGATTCAGCCCCGGACGAAGACGGGGGAGGGGGGAAAAAGAGGGGGATGGTACTGAGATACAGGACCATCGAGACTACTGCCGGGCCTAGTGCGGAACGCGGAAGCACAGAGGCCAGGCGTAGTGCTGAGGGGTCCACCATAGGGGGGAAAAGGGGGGGAAGGGGAAGGGGAACGTTTCGCCGAAAATCGGGTCTCCTGACCTAGAGGAGTCTGACGTTGGGGCTTCAGCTTCCGACATGGAGGTGGCTCGGGATGCAGAGCAAGCGGGGACCTCGGGACTCAAGCGGACCAGGAGCCTCGTAAGCTCTGATAGCGATACGGACGAGCTGGTACATGGCAGAGGGGCAAAAGTCGGCTCCAGTCACCGAGGTCGCCACCCTGCGTCGAAGGGAGCCTACGCGGGACTGAGCGCGGCACAGGCAAGATTCAGGGCGGAAGAGTTCGCTGAGTTCGAGAGGAAGGCAGACAAGGCTTCGGATTACTTGCTGGTCCCCCCCACCCGAACTCTGCGACCGGACCGGTCACACAAAAAGACGTCGAAGGAGCGAAGCCCAGTGCTGGGCGGACTCAGCGAGGCGTCTGAGGGATGTACCGAGGCTCTGCAGAGGTGCGCCAAGGCCGTACTAGACGAGGTGAGGAAGTCGAGTAACCTCAAGGGAGACGTACAGTGCCGTATGAAAGAGGCCTGCCACGGGATTTTGAGGTTGCCGACGCTATGAAGACTTCCGCAGAAGCGGAAGAGATCCGCAAGCTGAAGGAGGAGAACCGGAGGATGCGCAAGCATATAGCGGACCTCCAGATGGAGGCGAAAGCGCTCCAGACCGCCTTCTCCCAGCGAGAAAAGCCGCGCGAGCACCGCAAGGGAACGTCGCCCAGGACATGAACCTGGCAGACTTCCTAGAGGATCTGAAGAGGGACCTGTTCATGTCGCTGGGCGACATGGTCAATGTTCGCATCGGCGAACTGGAGCGCAGACTCCCGAAGGAGCCCACCCTCCGCCCTCCTTTAGCGGCGGATAAAAAGGCCGCGGCTGCTGCTGCGGCTCCTCCCGTAGCTAGCAGCCAAACCGCGAAGGGCTCAAAGGCTCCACGAGTGGATAAGCCCCAACCGGCTCCGGTACCGGCACCACGAAAGACTCCGGCCAAATCTCTGCCGCTGCGTTCGGCTGGGAAGAACCCGGGATCACCAGCAAAAGAGGTGGCCCAGCACGTGCCCCTGGCCCAGCCCGTCATCCCTGCCCCAAACACGTGGTCGCAGGTGGTGAGGAAGGGGAAGAAGCCCACCTCATCCCAGGCTACGGTCACCCCGAAGGTGTCTCCTGCTCCACCTCCGAAGCCGAATTATTTACGATATATAAGCCGGATTATTTTAGCCGGATATTGCAGGTATATAAAATTTAATACATTTTGTTTCAGATGAACTACCTGCAGAAGCGCATGCGACGGCGACCCTATTACAGAAATTTGACCAGCTATTTGATGCCTTAAATGCAAATTCACCTGACTTAAGACGCGGGAAAAAATTCAGCACCAATCTTACTTCTCGGAGTCCCCACCTAAATTACTTTTTGGAAATGATTTTTTTTATAAAAAACATGCACTTTGTCAATGCGAGAAATCCGCCATCGCAGTCCGGGTGGATTCAAACCATTAATGCAGTTGAAAGACTTTAGAAATTTAACGCGTAGAGCCATTCACAGCCTGCCCACTCGCAGTTTAAACCAGGATCCGCTTGAGATTTTTTTCGGGTGTGTCAGGTACAATTGTGGCTCAAATTATAATCCTACGATATCTCAATTTGTAGCGGGTTTTGAGACAGCCATCACAACCAATTTAAAGAATACTAGTAAAAATAAGAATTGCGTGGATGACCAAGGCATCCTGAGTAATAATTTAAAAAGTTTTTTAATAGAGTCCGTAGCACAAACGGAACCAACGCCGCCGGTTACAGAAAACGAAGATAAACCTTGACACATCCCTCGAAGAATGTGAACCTACCACGTACCTTGAAGAATGTGAGCCTGACACATACCTCGAAGAATATGAACCTGACACATCCAAAATAGAAGCACTGTCTTCCGAAATACAAGCTTGTGCCTATGTGTGCGGATTTGTTGTCAAAAAATTAAACAACAGATGTGAGCAATGCACAATTTTACTAACATGTCAACGCCAGCAAGCCCGCCCACATATTTACACAATTTAAAGAATACAATGAATATAAGCACAGCCTAAATTATGCCAGTATGCCGTTAATAGGAGCAGTGGAAAAGGCAGCAAGCTTGGCTAAAAGCTATTTAAGTGAAAATATTTGGAAAAATAAAATAAAAGAAAGGGGGATGTTGCTTCTAAAAACTGAATGCAAGGAAAGTTTTATCTTTTTGAAGCAATGCCTGGTCCATTAAAAAAAATATAATGAAATATTATGGTATGTGTTAGCCATTTTACCTAAAAGATATTTGATTTTAACACTCAGAACCTTCAAGAGAAACGTGTTATTTTACCATTTATAGAAAAAGGGAAAATGTAGAAAACGCTTTCAAGAGCAGATACATAATTGTTTTCGATATCATTTAGAATATAGAAGAAGTCTAGTATTTTTAGTATGATTGGAGATAATTTACATCATATTTTACAAAACATGGAATAAATAACATACAAAAAAGCAAAATCGTAGAGTTTTGGAGCTCTGAACCTATAGACAAAAAATAAAAAAGTTAAGAAGCCTGAAAATATATGTATTTGTATAATTTGCTATTGTTTATCAATATTTTATGTACATATATCAGTATAACATACTATACAAAAATAGGTTTACTAATGTTTCGCCGAAAATTATTTAGCAAATTCTTAACTCGCCGAACTACGTATCCCATATTTTTATTTGGTCAAATTTTCATTTCCCAACTCAACGATTCGCACTGATATCTTTTCCTAATTAATGATTTGATAAACTATTGTTAGACCAATTATTATCTGGGATTTTTATAAGATGTCAATTATGTTTTCGTCAAATGTATTGATTGGCATACCTTGACTTAGCAACATATTGAATGGCATTATGAAATCTAACCTAGTTTGTTAGAATGCAAGGTTCAAATTGCAGTATAATTTTATTGCATTAAGCGGGTAGGGTGATGCACCATGCACCTAAATTTAGAGGGTACTTTTGTTTACATACTTTGTCGCTCAAAATAGCATTTCATTCTTGAGTTATCATCGCTGGTAGTTAATGTGCGTGTGTGCATAAAAAAAAATAACCCTAACCTACCTATCTCTGGGAGCAGTTTCGTCCCGAAGACTGTAATCCCGAAGACTGTAATCCCGACGGCTAGAATTCCTACAGTTCACATAACGGGTGATAACAAAAAAATGAGAATTCGTGCAGAGGTGTAAAAAAATACTCGTGTATCTTTTTAGCACAATTTGATATTATTGGAAAATATGTACATAGAAACTATTTACAAAATCATCAATGCACATTAGAATAGGACTCGTGGTCAGCTGTTCCACTCAGTATAAACATGACGTTGGAACAAGACTCTTGGACGGAATTCTTGTCCATTTTCCGCACACATGTTTTAATTATTTATATCAGTTGGGTACAATTTTCAGCTCTCCAATTATTTTTGTATACTAAACTGCTCAAATAACCTAAGAAATCTTCAATCGCCCGACATTGTGCAAGGTTTATGGGGTTTCGGATTTTCGGTACAAATGGTATATTATTAGCGTCTAGGAAACGTGTCGTTTTTTCGGCATAATGCGACGATGCTTTATCCGACCAGAACATATTCTCCATCTGAGTGATGTTTGCGAATAAATGCTATCAGTATTTTTTTCAAGCATTCGCTCTCATACACTTTTTGGTTGACCGCTAAACCACTCGGTTAGAACGACAGTTTCGAAAGACCTTTGTCGGATATAGCCACATAAAGCATAACTTTCTGCTCAAACTTGTGCTTATACTTGTGTTTTATATCGTCTGGTGTTGTAAAATTATTGCTGGTGTAGTATCGGTCATTTCCAGGTATGTGTTTTACTCAAAGGAAAATAACTTTTATCGTCCAAAATGAATGATTTTCCTTTGTAATTTCGGATCATCCAGCGACACTGTGATATAATAGTCAGTTTTTGCTGTTCAGTGTATTCCAGTGCTCTCACCTTCTTGCGGCATTTCAGACCTATCTTTTTCAAGAACGAACAAGTGCACGGTTGGGAACACTTTATTTTTTCTCGCGGCATCTCGTTGGCTCATAGGATTATTATCGTTAAAAGTGCTATGGAGTAGGTTCATCCTTCTCTTGATCATTATCTTCGCTGGTCGCCGGCTACCACTTTTGTGATCTATCGTCAAGGATGCAAGAATTCTATAAATAGTGGAGACTAAGTACATATTCTTTACTAAAATTATCTACAGTAGACTTTTTCCCCCAGTTATAGTTTGAATTATAAGAATGTTCAACCGTTTTCGCAGTGTTTCTTGTTTCGACACCATTTTGACAAATATTAATGCTTGAAAAACAAAATCAAATGAAGTTTAAGAACCTCAAAAGAAGTAGTAACAACTTCATAAACAAAGTTTTTTGTCTAAGTGAATAGTCTTGTTTTGAGGTCCATAGAAAGTTATTCTCATTTTTTTGTTATCACCCGTTACATACGTATCACAAGTACAACAAAAGGAGCGTTTTTTAGGGATATAAAAAAAAAACTAACCTAACCTAACCCGGCCGAGTCGGATCTGCTCACATTTATACGTATCACAAGTACAACAAAAGGAGCGTTTTTTAGGGATATTAAAAAAAAACTAACCTAACCTAACCCGGCCGAGTCGGACGTGCTCACATACATACGTATCACAAGTACAACAAATTGATTTTGATTAAAAAATATTTTTTTCGGTTTATATTTGTGTTTTATTTTGCAGTATCATCATACTGTAAGCAATGGTTGTAGGTAATTTGCCCAAATGGCTTTTGATGAATCGTTATTTGACTAAGCAAATCATTTGCTACACAATTATTTTCCACATAAAATTTGACGATATGTTATTTGCCTTAGCATATCATTTCCTACACAATTATTTACCACATAAAATTTGACATAATAAAATTTTGGAATATAAAAATGTAGCGAAATAAAAAAATTACGAAGTAAAATTATGCCAAGGATTGGTTTGCGTAATAAAACTTCGGCGAAAAGTTGGTTGCCAAATGAAATTTGACGAAACATAATTCGGCCAAAAGGCAGTACACCACAAAAATAACATATTCTTCATGTCGCCAAAGTGAAAATGGCTCTATATTATAAGCAAACCGCGTATTGTACTTGCACTCAAAAATTAATCGGAAAAATGTACTTTTATGATTTTCTTTCTAAACAGAAATATTGCAGATCTTCTCTACTTTAAGTTCTTAGCAGATGTTGACATATAATTGTATGATATTATTGTTATTATTATTTTTTGTCATAGTATGTGTGTATATAAAACTATACTTTTCTTTGAAAGAGCCTATGTTTATAGAAATTCATTAGAAGAAGCTTTACTGTAAGTTGAATTTGTTGTACGTTGTTGCGTTTTTATGCCAGATAAGTTTTCTTTTAATTTAATAACCCTTAAATGTTGAAATCCTTATTTGAATAATGCTCAAGAATTTACGTATTTGTTGCAAATTCTACAA
The DNA here is from genome assembly GCA_932273695.1 of Apotomis betuletana. Lineage (NCBI taxonomy): Eukaryota > Metazoa > Arthropoda > Insecta > Lepidoptera > Tortricidae > Apotomis > Apotomis betuletana. The sequence goes on from OW026312.1 coordinate 18,753,869, forward strand.
TGTTGTGCACCCTTTAAATAATGTCCAATTAAGCTGAAATTTGGCACAGAGGCCTTTTGGGTAAATGCGATCAAAGATTATAGCAAAGTCACATGAAAATCAAACATTTTGAAATATGAAACACTACTGGAGGTCCAGTTATTGTCCGAAAATGATGATATCAGTGATACGAGTTTTAATGAGGACGATGTCGAAGATAAGTGTTACGCTGTATTGGCTAATTTGCGGGCTATAGTACGTGCAGTACTTTATCCTGATGTTAAGCAAGGTGTTTTGGTTTTGTTAATTGGTGAGAAAGTGACACCCTTACAGCGGCCAATAGCAAGAGTGGTTAAAGTATTTCAAGGCAGAGACAGTCGTGTGAGATCTGTCGAGGTAAAAACCAAGAATGGATCTCATACCATGGCCATTAACAAGATTGCTGTCTTACCAATTTACGATTAGTTACATTAAGCACTTTAGTTTTAAATTTTTCTCTTTGTTATTAATAAGTGGCGGGACATTCATGTTCATAAAAAATAAATAAGTATGGCAACATTTGGTGGCTGCCCACCTCTCTCCATACTCATACTTTTGTAAGGTAACGTGCGCTATAATAAATGCGTGTTTAAAATTTTAATTATTTGTTTTCATTAACAGTGTCCTCAGTACAATTATTGACGTGACATGACGCCTCTACGATCCATTTTTATCCAACTCTATCCAGTAATAAGGCTTAATCATTTGAATTTCGATTTTACTTTGATTTATATTTATTGTTAGTATCTACGGCAATAAGTCTAGTTTATTTTAATATATATGAGAGTATGAGATAATTTCATAATTTCCATATGGCAGGGTGAACATTATCGAATTCTCCTTCTACATCCAAGAAAGCACATGCAACACTAGCATTACTATTGTTTGCTTTGCATATTTCAAGTCCGATATAAATTAAATATAAGGTTTAAGAAACTGTCTGCACAGCTTCGACCTCGTCTGAAGCCAAATTGGATATGCGGAATAATGCCATTAGCTTCTACAAACCAAACAAGACGGCATTTCAAGATATTTTCAAAAATCTTGCCTATACATGATGACAAAGAGATGGGACGGTATGAATCTGCACTGTCTGGCGGTTTATCTGGTTTAAGGACTGGGATCACACATTGAGTTTTCCAAGACTGAGGAATTATTGGTTTTGTCCATAATGCATTAAATACATTATATCTAATAAATATTTTCACTGCAAGAGATATAGAACTTACAACGACTTAGTTTTCCAATCTTAAGATTTCAAAAAGTTGAATATAAAATGAGTGAATCAGAGTTTGAAATGGATTTAACACCGCCCATAAAAGTTGCTTATAAAATGAGTGAATCAGTAAAAAACTGATTTAACACCGCCAGCTATTTGTGAAAAGGCTGCAATTGCAAATGAGAGTGCTTTGCCAGAAAAATCTAAAAATAAGGATACTGCTGTTTATGAACAGTTTGTGAACTGGAAAACGGAACGTAAAGCAAAGTCGTTCTCAGAAAACGTTGTTATAACTGCACAGCTGTGAAAGATGTTATAAACAGGAAAAATAAATTAGGGAAGAGATGTTACCTCTGCTTCAAGGAGGGGCATAAAACAAATAAGGATACTGCTGTTTATGAACAGTTTGTGAACTGGAAAACGGAACGTAAAGCAAAGTCGTTCTCAGAAAACGTTGTTATAACTGCACAGCTGTGAAAGATGTTATAAACAGGAAAAAGAAATTAGGGAAGAGATGTTACCTCTGCTTCAAGGAGGGGCATAAAACATCGACATGCAATAGTAAGAAGTCCTGCTATTTCTGTAAAGAAAACCATAATCAGGCCTTATGTCCCCGGAAGCCAGGTAGCAGCACAGAATTGTCAATGACATGTATGTCTCTCTGTCTAAAACCAACAATATCAGTATTAAATATGACAATTTTTCTTATCTTCAGACGGCAGTCGTGCAGGTGGGGCAGAAGAACTCAAAAACAACTAAGAAACACAGACTTGTTCCTGACAATGGCAGTGGTCGCAGCTATATAACAAAGAAACTCGCGAAAGAACTCAACTTAACAGCAGACCAGGAAGATGAATTGATGATCTTTGTTTTCGGAGCCGACAACCCAGTAAAAAATTCCAGCCAGTCAGCTGACATTCAGATTTTAACAAAAAGAGGCATCAAAAGAGATATTCGGGTAAACATTGTCCCACATATAACAAATTATGTCGGACCTCCTATGGAAATAGATGGAGTGTATGTTATAGCTGACGATGGGTCTGCTAGTGAAGAAATACAACTTTTGATCGGAGGTGATTATTATTATTCATTTCTTAAGAATGAAATGGAATTGTTGAAGGATCACTTATATCTGATTAATACTGATTTTGGATGGACGGTGGCCGGCAAGATCCAACCAGAAGAGAAATATAATACACTATCCGTCATCATGTATTGCCAGTGTCAAGAACCAGAAGCACCCTATTTTGTAACACCAGACTTACCCTTCCGGGAACCGGACATCAGGTTTTTATGGGCTTTAGAAAGTATTGGCATCGTAGACTCTCCCAAAATAACCAGAGAGGAAGAGGCGATCAAGCACTTTAATAAGCCAAATACGAGGATATGAGATATTAGGTTAAATGGCCCTGGATAACGTACCCACCTGACTTACCGACTAACTATGGTCTTGCTTATGGGAGACTTTCAAGCTTAATCCGAAAATTAGAAAAGGATGCAATGGATGAGTATGACAGCATTCTGAAAGAACAACTGGCTACAGGTGTTATAGAATCCCTCGGAAATTAACTCTAATACACACCCAGTTCACTATCTAGCACATCACATTGTTATGCAGAAATGCAAGAATGTGGTGTATGATGGTTCGGCTAAACTTAAGGACAGTAAAAGCCTCAATGAGTGCATGTACAGAGGACCTTCTATGCTCGATTATTTAACGGCACTTCTTTTGAGATTCAGAATCAACAAGATTGGAATTACAGCAGATGTAGAAAAGGTCTTTTTACAGGTTGGACTACAACATGAGGATAGAGATGTGACCAGATTCCTATGGCAAAAAGACCCTTAGGCGGTTGTCACACTGCCGCCGCGTCTCGTTGCGAGACGCGGAGCTACGGACTCGCATGCGGAGACAACGCACCAACGTCCGAGTTTTCTCAGCATCTCCGTCCGGAGCTGCGATGCACGACGTCCCGCTTTACTTCCGTCTCGCGTTCATTTCACATTCGAACGTTAAGGTGAAAACAGTTCCTATTTGTCGATGAAATGGAAACGCAATTTATTCAGAACGCTGCGGTGATACTTTCAGCTTGGTTTTTGTACAATCGAGGTTTTTGTAGAATCATAAATTCTGGGTACATTCCTATTTACAAACCAGACCGATAAAAAAATGGGTCCTTTGCTAGAGGTTACGAAGATTTAAGGCAACGCGAAGAAACATTTTTTAAATGCACCCGCATGTCAACCGCGTCATTTGATTATTTTGCTAAGCAAAATTGGAGGATAATTACTGGCGCGGACACAAATCGACGTTCTATTTACAGCTGATGAAAAGCTGTCGCTTACAAGTACTTAAGTAATAATCTACTGTATACTTCAATCTTCAATTATACTTTTATAAGAATTCCCTATATTTTGATTATGATTAAAACCGATACTTACTATAAAACTACATAAATTTGGAATTAAATAAAACTCACTCACTAATTGAGCATAAATCACAAATCATATATTTACCTACTCTAAATATTTAATAAAAATATTTGTTTACAAACTACTACTTATAATCTTAAATCACATCACCTACGTCCTTCTTGCACTAAAATCCGTATGGCACTGCGGAGCTCAGTGTGACATACCCTGCGGCACGCACCGCGTCTCCGTCCGAGCGCGCGAGTCATCGTGCGTCTCGCTACTCCGCGCGTCGAGGCGGAGCCAGTGTGCCGTCCTGCGAGGACAGACCAAAACCAAACGGGGTATATTACAAACTCTCGCTTCAGTATATGAACCTTGTGGATTCGCAGCACTTAATCTTGCCTGCAAAACTTCTGCTTCAGGAGCTATGGAGAAGAAAGGAAAAATGGGACTCTCCATTGCCAGAAGATTTAATGGACCAATGGGAAGACGCAATGACTGCTTTGAAAACTGCTGCTGAAATAGAAGTTCCTCGGCATGTGGGTTTTATACCAAATAAGGACATAGAATGCGAGCTACATTGCTTTACTGACGCATCTAAAAGAGCTTTCTCAGCGGTAGTATATCTTAGGATATTGGATAGGAAAGCGAAGAACGCCAAAGTAATGTTTATAATGGCCAAATCACGCATTACTCCTATAAATCACAAAGAAGACCTCAAAATACCGAAATTAGAATTGCATGGATTTGTCATTGGAAAGCGGCTTCTAACTTATGTAAAGAACACCTTTGGAATAGAATTGAAACGATTGTGCCTTTGGTCCGATAGTGAAATTGTTTTATACTGGATGTGGTCAGAAAAGCTATTGCTTCCATTTGTCTGCAGAAGAATAAATGAAATTCAAAAAAATATAGAAATAGAACCTCGGTACTTCAATACATAACTGAACCCTGCAGACCTAGCGACCCGACCGGAACTATGGCACACGAAGAAGGAATAGTGGTTCAATGGACCCCAATTTATTTCGTTGAGTGAGGAGGGCTGGCCAAAATTGCAAGAACATAGCCAAGCAAATCTCTTTACAGGAGATGACTCAGTGATGGATACCTTAGACATGTCACTTCCAGCAGAGGAATCGACCAGGGAAACCATAGAACAAGAAAACACGGAAATGGAAATAGACAACATAGAGGATGTTGGCCAGACCACTGCGGTTGACAGGACCTGCACAGAAATAAGGAATTTACAAAAGCTACACTTTCCACAAGAGGTAGCAGGCAAGACCACTAGGCTATTGTAACGTTGAACGTTACTGTTTCATTTTATTTAATTAAATTATCATTATTTTAAAAGATTTAATTAATTTTACCCTATTTATTAATTTTAATCGAATAAATTATGAACATTAAAATTATTACATTTTAAATTATACAACTAATGAAATTCTATTATTTTAAAATTTTATTTATTATTTTATTATATACAAACATAATTATTTATTTACACTTATGAAATTATTACTAAAAAGTTTTATTAATCTAATTTATTTTATTAAAATAAAATACGATTGAAGTATATAATCCAATACAAATAAAATAAATATGTAAGTCCACCATTAATAAAATCATCACAAACGTTAGCCCTTTAGTTTTAGTACGCGATTGCGCGCACTCAAATCGGCTACCGTAAGCTGGTCTTGACGTCAGAGTCGTTTGTTCGCGAAGAAGTTTCCAGAACAGGCCCGCGCCGCGCCCCGCCAGCCCGCGTTAAGGGTATATTTATGGTTTTTGTTAAGGGTATATTTATGGGTACAAGTGGCAAGTCGCATTTCCAGCTAATATCATGAGCAACTAATTGAAGATGAAAGTTATACCTGTCAAAAATTTAAACAAAAAGGAATCTTCGACTGATATAAGGAGCATTTCCTTTTTATGCACTTTCAATTGATTACTTTCATTTTACAGGACACGGAAAGTGAGAGCGAAAGCTTAACGTCGGCGACACGATCACGAGTCGGAAAATAGGCCTATGAGCCCGTCAAGATCGGACCCGGAAACGTTTGCAATTCCGCCAGCTCCAAATAAATCTAAATTGCACAAACAAACAGAAGACCCCATAATCATGGAGGTATTGGAATTAATGAGTTCATCAGCCAAAGCTGCTGCTGCTGCGACAACATCGGCTGCTGACTCGCACCAAATATACGCCAACTATTTAGCGACAAAATTCCGTTTATACTCACGGAGAACCTTTATGATTGTTGAGCACAAAATTAACAATATATTATATTGTGCTGATAGAAGCCTCTTTGAGTGGCAGAGTACGAGCCACGAGTTCAGCCGGTCATCTACTCCCGATCTCGTCGAGCCACCATTGCCCGAGACATCTGGAAATTCTGAACCGAATACACAATTTGCAGTCGATGATGATGCGGTTTCCGAAGACTGTAGGGAATTTATAATCTAAAAGATCATAAACTATCTATGTATCTTTTAGAACGAAAAAGGGGTATGAAATGGTATATTAAAGTTTATAGGAGATTGTTGAATATCTCAATATTAAATGCATATGTAATATATTCTGCCAATATTGGTCCTAATCAAAGAAAACTAACACACCGTTCGTTCCGATACAAACTAGCTGAAGAGTTGTACCAGCGATTTGGCTCTAACGTAATCATTCGGGAACCAAACAACGCTATAAATCGTTTGAATGCCTCTTTGGACCACTTCCCACAGCAAAGAGTGCTTGAGGGAGAACGTGCTAACAACAAACAAAAAAAAATTAAAAGATTAAGTACGTTGCGTCAGATGCACCGCGAGAAGACTTCAAAAGACTACTACTATTTTTTGTTCAACGTGTGATGTAGGTATATCTTTGTGTTGGCAAGAGTACCACACACTTCCAAATCTTTAATTTTTAGTGAATTATTTTTTCTTTTCATTTTGTAAGTTTAACTTTATATTTCATTATAAATAATGACACAAAGGTAAATTAAGAAAGAAAAATTGAATGCGATCCACTACAATCTAAGCAGGGCTTGAACCTGCAACCTCTGCGTTACCCGGCGCATTGCTCTCAGATTGCAGTCTGCAGAGCAATGGGCCGGTAACGCAGAGGTCACAGGTGTCAGTGTAAAATCGAGTAATATCAATTGTTGAAGATCGCCGCCCCATTGCTGCCCATGACGCGCGATGACCAAGGAGGACAAGCTGCGCGTCTAACTATAAGTTGATTTGTATCGAATCATTTAAATTGTAAATTGATCTCATAGATATAAGATTGATCCAAAAAAGCGATCCTAGGTATAATTATTAAGTTTCGATCCAAAAAGTGATCCATTATACAATCTGTAACGATCCATAAAGAGATCCCTCATTTGTACTATGAGAGCCATACAATTGGTCTTATAGCAAAGTAACTATGAACATTATGAATGTTATTATTCTATAAATAGATCGAGCATGTCGAGCTCTACCTTATTGTAAAGTTTCAAAACAAACGGTCTATAAAAAACGACCCAAAAGCAGGTAGAAACCCAGTCCATTGTGCCTTGACACACTGACCGAACCCATTGTAATTGCTCTAATTGCGCAACCAAGGCGCTGACCCACTAACCGAGTAGATAAGGCCCTGGGCCATAAATTCCTGTACACAATGGGATGGCGCCGGCGCCGCGCAACGTCTTATCTGCGCGACAGCGGATTAAAGACTGGCGCCGCCGTAAAAATGTTGCCGAGTAAGTACGGCGCCCTTACCTGGGCGACGGCCGAGTTTTATCGGTCGCGCGATTAATCTGATATCGCAGTTATCAAATGATAACAGATCCTTATAAAAGTATTGTCAAAAGATAGCTTGAACCAAATCCTATTAGAATATGTAACTTTTATTAAAATCGGTTGTGAACTTTAGAAGTAAATGTAAAATTAGAGAATTCATTGTTAGAAATTTGCCAAAGTTTGTTGTTAATTACGTAATAACTTATTTGTTTAATAACTTATATACTTAGAATTTATGTGATCCTGAACCTGAAGTTGAACTTAACTATGTATAGAAATCTTACTAGAATCCTGTTGACGATGTTTTTTATAAAAATGTGTAAAGGTGATTTTCGAAGAGAAAATTAGCCTGAAAATTGTGACGAGCCAAAAGTGGTTAACCAATAGGAGCCAACCAAAATGTAAGGGACTTCCGATCCTGCTCTCGCCAAATAACGGCCAAAAACGGTCGACAGATCCTTTGTCTTGCCTAATACGCGTTCCTATTGGATAGAAATTTATAATTTCGTAGCTTGTTGATTAGAACACTAAGTTTAGCGTAAGGAAATGTTTATTAGTCGTAAGAAATCGAACCAAAACACAGTACAGTTCCAGATCTCAAGCGAAGAAGTTTTATTACGTGATCCAAGTATATCCCAGTTACCTTCCTACCCAGTAACCTTATTTCTTAAGTTCAGTATAAGTTGTGTTACGTCGTTATAATTAGTTTAGGCAGTTTTAGTGTAGGTTGCGAGGCAGATCATCTATATCTAGTCCTCAGTAAATTCATTAGTTTTATCAGTTAATTATCGTCGTGTATTTCGTGTTTAGTTAGTTTCAATGGTCCTTCGAGTATAAGTTAGGCTACGTGTTAGGTTATTTAGGTTACGTAGTTTAGCTAGGTTTACGTTGATTTTTGAGCCGATCCGATCAGAACTTTACAGAACATTGAGCTATCGTAGGAGACCGCGTTGGTGGAAGCCCGTTGCTTTCATTGTTTGGTCCTAGCTCGAGCCGGATTTAAAATCAGTGCGCGAACGAACCGATCCGAACCGAACCGAACCGAACTGTACTGTCGCGACGATGGTCAACACGCGCAACCAGAGTCGCCACGGCAGCGCTGCCGAGAACCCCGAACCGGCATCACAGCCAGAACCCACGAACACGAACCCGAACCCGAACCCGAACCCGAGCCCGGCAGCGAGGCCAGAGCAGAGCGGCGTCGTCCACTTCTACGACCCGAGGCTGGACGTCACCAGAACCGAGTTCCGCGACCCGCCCCGGTCGCCCACGGACACGACAGGCTGGCAGGGCTCGTTCGACGCACAACTGCAACACGAGCAGCCAGTGGACGTCACGATCGCCGCCGCGGCGATGAAGTCAGCGGGTGACAGGGCAGAGGCGCTACTATCCACGATGAGTAAACGTGAGTACAATCAGGGGCGCTCGGCGGACCGTGAGGTCATGTTCGCCGATAGCGTACCCGCGCCGCCCGCATCAGTCCGTTCCCGAGCTAGCAGCACGACCGAAGCCCGTAAAAGGCAGGCCGAGTTGGAGGCGGCCGAGAAGTTGGCGGAGATCCGCAAAAAAGAGCTGCAGATCGAGCAGGAGCTTATCAAGAAGCGCCTGGCAGCGACGATCGACCGCATTGAGGAGGAGGGTTCCCGAGCCGGAGGGTCCGTCGTCGACGGACGCGAAAAGGTAAAGAAGTGGCTCGACAACTCCCGGCAAACTGAAGAGCGAGCGACGTCACCGCAGCGTCGCAGAGCCCCGTCGCCTTCAGCCGCCGACCGAACCGCACACTCGACGCCGAGAGACAGGTCGGCCAGCAGATCCCGAGGTATAGAACGGCTGGCCGAGAGTCTGGAGACAATGATGCGCCCGCCACCGCGGCAAGTCTACGAGCTCCCCAAATTTAGCGGCGATATCGGCGAGTGGCAGACATTTTACCACGCGTACACGCAGTCGACAATAAGGTACAAGTTTTCAAATTACGAGAACGTAGCTCGGCTGCGTCAAGCCCTGAGTGGCGAAGCGCAACAATGTGTGAAGCACTTGATCGCGACGTCGACGCGGCCGGAGATGATTATGCGCATACTGCATAAAAATTTCGGCCGCACGGACCTCCTTATCGACCGTGCCATCGAGGACCTCCGACGTCTGCCACCCGTGGGGCCCAGCGCAACGGACCTGAACGCGTTCGCCATCAAAATTGTCAATATAGTGTCGACATTAGTGGACTTAGATAAAAACAGTTACGCAACGAACCCCCTATTGATCCGCGAGATAACTGAACGTCTAAGTCCACACCTCCGATCCCGCTGGTGTTCGTACGCGAAGGCCAACCGACTCTCCAGCAATGAGTTAATGTTAATGGCCGAATTTTTGCTGGATGAGTCGGACCAGGAGCTGCAATACTCGCACGCACGGGCCCCCACGAAGAGAACCTTCGCAGAGCCGAAGAACCCACCCCGCCGACCGGAGCCGCGTAACAATTACGCGGCTGGAGCCCCCGCCGGCGGCGGGGCGATCCGCCGACCACAGCCGAGCCGATACCAATCTTACGCGACAGATCGCGGAGAGGCCTGCCTATGCTGTGGCGGCATACACCGAACCCCCGCCTGCAACAAGCTACAGGGCATGCGAGTGAGCGCCCGTTGGACATGGGCCAAGGAAAATCGGGTATGTTTCAAATGCCTCAACAGTAAGCATCGCCGCGAGCTGTGTAAGACACAGGCTTGCGGCATCGACGGCTGTCCACACTCGCATCACCGATTGCTGCACGAAACGGCACAGAGCGTGCCTGCGAACGGCGCGGCGGACCGGCAGGTACTAACCCACGCGGTCGCGCGCCGGCCAAGTCACGCGGCCGCTCCCGCCCCGCAACCCGCGCCTGCCGCGCATGCGCCTAGCGGCGCAGAACAAAACCAGTCATACGCGCCTGCGCAGATGCGCGAGTTTACATCAAACACAGGAACGTCGGGCAGATCAGATATCATATTGAAGGTACTCCCAATTATTATAGCCGGTCCCAAAGGAGAGACAGTAACGTTCTGCCTACTAGACGAAGGCAGTACGATTAGTCTCATTGATCGCGACGTAGCAGAGCAGATCGGAGCAACGGGACCGGAGGCGGCCCTCTGCATACAAGGCGTGGGAGATATGGAGACGACCCGGCCATCTCGAAAGGTAAATGCAACCGTGCGCGGTTGCGACGGAGGGTCGCCTCACGAAGTTGTCTTCAGAACCGTGGAGAACCTGAACCTGCGAAGACAACACATGAACCGCGAGCAAGTATTGAACTACAGACATTTGGCGGATCTGTCCAACGCGTGCTACAGTTTAGCAGAACCTAAAGTATTAATTGGCGCGGATCAGTGGCATTTAATGCTGCCACAAGAAATGCGACTAGGAGGTCGCAACGAGCCCGCGGCTGTCTACACCGCCATCGGATGGGCTATCTTCGGATCCGCGCCACGAACGGTAAGAACGAACGAGGTAACGATGCACTGTTACGAACCGAACGACGCGTTTCATCAGCTTATAAAAAAGCATTTCGACGTCGACGCGCTCGGCATCAAGCTACAAGATAACGTTTGTCCGGCGGAGCAGCGAGCTGAACGAATATTTCAGGAAACTGTAAAGAAGATCCCCGGGCCGCGATTTGAGGTAGGACAATTATGGGCCACAGACGATCCAGAGTTCCCGGCATCATACGGCATGGCGTTGAACCGACTCCGCGGCATCGAACGAAAAATGGACCGCGACGCGGAATTTGCCGCGGAGTACGGTAAGCAGATCGATAACCTATTAGAAAAAGGATACGCCCATAAGCTAAGAGAGCCGATGCCGGGAAAGCAGTGGTACCTGCCTCACTTCGCGGTGAGAAATATCAACAAGCCGGACAAGAAACTACGAGTAGTATTCGACTGCGCAGCAAAGGCGGGCCGTCAGAGCCTAAATGATTTCATTTTAGACGGACCCGACCTGTTGCAATCCCTGCCCGGGATTTTATTTAGATTCCGCGAAGGCGCCTACGCGATGACGAGCGACATCAAGGAGATGTTTCTTCAGGTGAAGATTAGAGAGCAAGACCAGCCTTCACAGATGTTCCTGTGGCGTGCGATGGACCGATCGGGACCGCCACAGGTATATGTAATGTCGAGTATGTCGTTCGGGGTGCGCAGCTCGCCATTTCTAGCCCACAGCGTCCGAAACAAAAACGCAGAGCTTAACCGGGACGCTTACGGCAGAGCAGAGATCGAGATCAAGCAGAATATGTATATGGATGACTACGTAAGTAGCGTAGACTCGGAGCAGGAAGCGATACAGCTAGCCGCAGAGGTCGCGGCTAGCAACAAAGAAGCAGGCTTCGAGCTGCGCGCGTGGGCCAGCAATTCGCGCCGACTGCTAGCCCAGATCCCGCAGGAACACCGCTCTAACGCCGACACACCGTTAGGCGACAAGGACAACAAAATACTAGGCATGTATTGGAACGCCGAGTCAGACACGATCGGGTTCAACACGTCGATGCTGCGGGTCCCTGCAGCGGTACGTGACATGGCACGCGCTCCCACGAAGCGGGAGGCGCTGAGCGCCATTATGTCCGTGTATGACCCGCTCGGCATGTTGTCGCACTACACAGTGTCGGCAAAGGTCCAGATGCAGCGTGTGTGGGCGGCGGCAATAGGTTGGGACGAGCCTTTGCCCGACGAAGAGGCCGCCGCGTTCGCCGACTGGATGGGCGCGCTGCAACACGTCGCACGCCTGCGAATACCGAGGCACTATTTTCCCGCGACCCGAACCCGAGTAACTCTGCACATATTTGCGGACGCAAGCACACAGGCCTTCTCGGCGGTAGCCTATTGGCGCACAGAAGGCCCCGATGGAGTGGAGGTCAGCTTGGTCGCGGGAAAAAGCAAGGTAAGCCCTCTCAAGCCTCTCAGCGTGCCCCGCCACGAGCTGCAAGCCGCATTAATCGCAACGAGATTAATGACCGCGATAAGGAGCGGTCATCGAGTGCAGCCTGAGCAGATTACCCTATGGACGGACAGCAAAACCGTTCTGCAGTGGGTGCGAACCGACGCAAGAAGGTATAATGCGTATGTATCACATCGTCTAGCAGAGATAGCCGAGACGACAGACGTGACGATGTGGCGTTGGGTGCCGACGCACGAAAATCCCGCCGACGAAGGGACGCGAGCCGATCCGACAAGGAGAGTCGACATAACGGGCAGGTGGTATACGGGCCCAGATTTTTTAAAATTAGATCCCGAACGATGGCCGAGAGAACCCGATACGCCTGCCCCCGAGCCAGCCGAGCTAGAGGAAAAGTCGGAGAAAGCGGCGTGCCGAGCAACGACAGAAAAACACGCGCCGCTGCCCGACATTCAGCGCTTCTCCAACTACGATCGCCTTATAGGCGCCACAGCGCGAATGTTACTATTTGTCGACATTTTAAAAAACAAAAATAAAAAGAACTTGAACCTCGAACATATTCTTGCTGCCGAATGTTTGTGGTTACAGTGGGCCCAACGCCAGGATTTCCCGGAGGAGCTGCGGCAGCTCTCACGGGGGGAGCCACTAGACCACGGGAGCCGCCTGTTCAAGCTCGACCCAGTGCTGGGCGAGGACGGCGTGCTGCGGTTGCGCGGGCGGATTGACGCCACGCCCGCGGCCATCAACAAGCGGCCGCCAATCTTGGACGGGCGCAACCCTTTTGTGCGCCTCCTGCTGCAACGGGCGCACAAGCGGGCACATCACGCCAGCAACGAGCGCGTGATCAACGACATCAAACAAGAATATTGGATCCTGCGCCTGCGGCCGACGGTGCGCGCAATCGCGCACAGCTGCCGCCTCTGGGCACTACGCCGAGCCAAGCCGAACACGCCGCCAATGGGGAACCTGCCGCTGTCTCGAATCGAGCCACACACAAGGCCGTTCGAAAACTGCGGGCTCGACTACTACGGGCCCGTCACAGTCACCATTGGTCGACGCCATGAAAAGCGATGGGTGGCATTGTACACTTGCATGTCAACCCGAGCAATTCATTTAGAGCTGGTACACACTCTCACTACCAGCTCCGCCCTAATGAGCCTACGTCGTATGGCAGCGCGACGCGGGTGGCCCCGAGTCATGTGGTCCGACAATGCAACATGCTTCAAAGGCGGCGACGTCGAGCTGCGCGCCGCCTACACCGAGTGGCTGCCCGAGCTGCGCGAGTACGGGCTGCAACACAGGATGGCGTGGCGGTTCATTCCGCCGCTATCTCCGAACATGGGTGGTGCCTGGGAGCGCCTCATACGCTCCGTGAAGAACGCCCTGGCCGTCACCCTCAAGTCGCGAGCGCCCAAGGAAGAGGTGCTTGCGACTCTCCTCGCCGAGGCCGAATACAGCGTCAACGCGCGCCCATTGACCCACATCTCGGTCGATCCGCGCGATGACGAGGCGCTGACACCGAACCATTTTCTGCTGGGCGGTCCGGCGTGCGTCCCTTTCACTGGGCGCTGCGACGACGCCGACCGCCGCACCTGGCGCGCTAGCCAGGCGCTCGCGGACCACTTCTGGTCCAGATGGGTGCGAGAGTACCTACCAACTCTCGCGCCCCGCGGATCCTCTGCGGGCCATGGCCGGCCCATTGCTGTGGACGACTACGTGCTGGTCGTCGACCCCGCCGCGCCACGCAACACGTGGCCGCGAGGTGTCGTCGCACGAGTCTTCCCGGGACCAGACGGCGGCATCCGCAGCGCCGACGTCCGCACCAAGGGCGGACTGATGCGGCGCCCTGTCAGCAAGTTGGCGATCTTGCCGATCCAGCCTGCTGTCGCCGACGCAACAGCGGGGGGAGGATGTTGAAGATCGCCGCCCCATTGCTGCCCATGACGCGCGATGACCAAGGAGGACAAGCTGCGCGTCTAACTATAAGTTGATTTGTATCGAATCATTTAAATTGTAAATTGATCTCATAGATATAAGATTGATCCAAAAAAGCGATCCTAGGTATAATTATTAAGTTTCGATCCAAAAAGTGATCCATTATACAATCTGTAACGATCCATAAAGAGATCCCTCATTTGTACTATGAGAGCCATACAATTGGTCTTATAGCAAAGTAACTATGAACATTATGAATGTTATTATTCTATAAATAGATCGAGCATGTCGAGCTCTACCTTATTGTAAAGTTTCAAAACAAACGGTCTATAAAAAACGACCCAAAAGCAGGTAGAAACCCAGTCCATTGTGCCTTGACACACTGACCGAACCCATTGTAATTGCTCTAATTGCGCAACCAAGGCGCTGACCCACTAACCGAGTAGATAAGGCCCTGGGCCATAAATTCCTGTACACAATGGGATGGCGCCGGCGCCGCGCAACGTCTTATCTGCGCGACAGCGGATTAAAGACTGGCGCCGCCGTAAAAATGTTGCCGAGTAAGTACGGCGCCCTTACCTGGGCGACGGCCGAGTTTTATCGGTCGCGCGATTAATCTGATATCGCAGTTATCAAATGATAACAGATCCTTATAAAAGTATTGTCAAAAGATAGCTTGAACCAAATCCTATTAGAATATGTAACTTTTATTAAAATCGGTTGTGAACTTTAGAAGTAAATGTAAAATTAGAGAATTCATTGTTAGAAATTTGCCAAAGTTTGTTGTTAATTACGTAATAACTTATTTGTTTAATAACTTATATACTTAGAATTTATGTGATCCTGAACCTGAAGTTGAACTTAACTATGTATAGAAATCTTACTAGAATCCTGTTGACGATGTTTTTTATAAAAATGTGTAAAGGTGATTTTCGAAGAGAAAATTAGCCTGAAAATTGTGACGAGCCAAAAGTGGTTAACCAATAGGAGCCAACCAAAATGTAAGGGACTTCCGATCCTGCTCTCGCCAAATAACGGCCAAAAACGGTCGACAGATCCTTTGTCTTGCCTAATACGCGTTCCTATTGGATAGAAATTTATAATTTCGTAGCTTGTTGATTAGAACACTAAGTTTAGCGTAAGGAAATGTTTATTAGTCGTAAGAAATCGAACCAAAACACAGTACAGTTCCAGATCTCAAGCGAAGAAGTTTTATTACGTGATCCAAGTATATCCCAGTTACCTTCCTACCCAGTAACCTTATTTCTTAAGTTCAGTATAAGTTGTGTTACGTCGTTATAATTAGTTTAGGCAGTTTTAGTGTAGGTTGCGAGGCAGATCATCTATATCTAGTCCTCAGTAAATTCATTAGTTTTATCAGTTAATTATCGTCGTGTATTTCGTGTTTAGTTAGTTTCAATGGTCCTTCGAGTATAAGTTAGGCTACGTGTTAGGTTATTTAGGTTACGTAGTTTAGCTAGGTTTACGTTGATTTTTGAGCCGATCCGATCAGAACTTTACAGAACATTGAGCTATCGTAGGAGACCGCGTTGGTGGAAGCCCGTTGCTTTCATCAATGGTATTAGCAAACCAATGGGGCTTCTAGAGGGGTCATATTTTTAGTCTAGTGTGTAGCCGGCAACTATTGCTCTCTAACTCTCATTATGTAAGATAGACTATGAGACCCCTATAGTTGCGGGTATACTCGTATGTGTATATCAGAAAAAATATAGCCCGTCTAGAAGCCTCATAAGTCAAGCGGTTTTGTGGCTCTAATTATAAAACACCATTATCCGGGGCCAGCCCTTCGTCTATAACGTGTGTAATGTGTAAAAATAAATATAATAATAATAATAATAATAATAAAGTCTTTATTTCAGAATTTTACATTCCATAGTTTGTTAGTAACAGCCTTATGGCTATGTTAGTACCTATTACTAAAACTTAATAAATAAATAAAACTAGCCTAATCAAGGGAGCGTGCTACACCTATGATCTGTCCCGCCCAGTACTTAAATATTGGGCAGTCATATTTTTCAGCAATTATATTTAGAATTCTGTTGCTACTATTTCTTAATCGACCCAGCAGTGATACAATTTTTTTCCGCATGACTGCTGGAAATCCGTCCGTGCGGGCCTCGCAGAACATGCCCGAGGCACTACATCTGCTGGGTAGGCGCAACAGCATTCTAAATATATTGTTATACAACACTCTCAGGGCATTGTAGGCTCGCTTTGTATACCGAACCCACAGGCTGCTCGAATAAAAGCTCTGGCAGTACGCCTTGAAAAGGGTTATTTTAACTTCTGCTGTACATCGAGCAAACCTGCGGGCCAGCATATTTCCCCGAACCGCCAGCGCCCTGCGTTCCCTGTCTATATCCTGGTCATCACTTAGATCACTAGTAATAATGTGACCAAGATATTTAAATTTTTCCACAGACTTTAGTGGTACACCATTGAGTACAATAGGGGGTATATAGTAGGGCTTAATTTTTCCCGCCTTGAACACCATCACCTCACTTTTATTTACATTGTACTCAAGGCCATGAGAGTTAGCATATGCCTCACAGATGCCCAACAGCTGTGTAAGAGCACTGACAGCTGGCGCCAGCAGCACCATATCATCAGCATAGCTGATGTTATTGACACTAACACCGTCTATATAACATCCTGCATGCGTGCTGCTGAGACCAGCTATCAGCTCATCCACGTACAGGTTGAACAATATAATCATGACGAATAAAAATGTATATTTTGTATTTACCATTATATAACCCATTCACCATCCCTGTTCAAAAAGAAAACATCCTTTATATGTCAGGATCCTTATCGTGCACAGACAGTCGATCAATAACTAGGTCAGGATCCTTCGTCCACGCACAGATAACCGATAATTAGCCAGGTTAGGATCCTTATCATGCACAGACAATCGTTAATGAAATACACACACACAAAAGTGCAATTTTCATCGCCTAACTTTGTGGGAATACTAAAAATTACCTTTGTTTTGTATTGAATATGCACTTGTTGCAGTTATTGTTAAAACAATGATAAATTTTCTTGTTTATATATGCCTCAAAATAAATATATAATTTTTACGAGAGGTTAGAATACGATGTAATACAGAAAATGGACGATTGGACGTGCATGAATAAATTGCATTTTTATATATTTTTCTTTGTTTGTTTATCATTTACCTTTATTTTTCTATATAAATTAAACAAGGATTACCCAAATTTACCAACGTCAAAACCGAACTCTATAATAATAAGAACAAAGCCTTGAATGTCAAAAATCAGGTTTGAGAAAGTCCGAGATGTCCAAATAAATACCTAAGAAATTAGAAACTTTTATCTTGGCTGATTACTGCGATGAGGAAGACGATGTAAGAGTTATTGTGTTTTGTTTGCAAGAAAGCAAACAATTAATGACTACTTTTGACCATTTCTTAATGGACGGCACATTCAAATCCTGCCCAAAACCCTTCACACAAATTTATAGTATTCATGCATACGATGCTAGTAAGAACACTATAATTCCTATTTGAAGACCTATGAAATAATATTTGATATAAATAATTAAGTTGCAAATTCCTTGGTGGACACCGAAAAAAATCACGGTGGATTTTGAGAGAGCAGCAATTGCCTCTTTACAAGCCGTTTTTCCTCTAATTGAAATCAAACTGTGCAACTATCATTTTGCAAAAATTTTGTGGAAATAGGCGAAAAAATTAAACATGAAAACTCGCGTAAAACGACGACACGTTGCCCGTTGTGCTGGACTGGCTCGCTTGCCGATCGGAGCCATCGAAGATGGTTTTGAATATATACTCAATAGAAGTCCTCGCGGTGACGATGTTGCTAAATTTAACCGTTATTTCACTCAATGGATGAAAGAAGAACTTGTTCGTTTTTGGTGTTGCGAACAGGAGGCATTTTGAACAACTAACAACGTTGAAGGTTGGCATTCCAGGCTCAATCGATACATTGGTCGTAAAAATCCCACCATTCCACATCTACTGGATATTCTAGTATTAAAGTCAATATTAGTGGCTGTGTTCAGAGTAGCAAGAAATGAAAACTATGAGTAAAATAATTATTCGTTCGTAACAGAGCTACGTAGAAGGAAATAAAAATTCTTTGTTTGTAACTTTGTTACACTGAGAAAAAATATTGTTCTAATTAAAATCCTGATGTATAAAAGACGTAAATATCAAATTCTATTAATTTTTACATTTTTTTTCCAGGCGTTACAAAATAATTTAATTTTAAGGAAATTTTATTAATTTCATAGTATAGGAAATACAAAACGGTTTTACTTCATTGTGAAATTAATATTCTTTACTCCGAATTACAGAGTTGTACGATTTCTACAAAACTTTCTTTGAGTTTATAAATGGTGTACTAGCAACAGTACGTAAACATTACTAAATAATACAATGGAGTTTTATTCAAGTCTGTTGTTACTAATGAATATTAATATTTAAAAGTCAATTCTGTTTTCTATAATTGGCAATTTTGTAATAACTAATCCTCTTTCTTATTATTACGAGTTTTTTGTATTTCCGTAAATAGTAAACTAGAATTAATTATAACAGTGAGGTTACTTGGGTTCTTGTGTATTCGTAATCTCGCCGGCTGAACTCCCCCTCCCACGCGTACCCCGTTAAGGGGGCGCCGAGCTTTTTTCGAAATAATTGCGTTGGTTTGATTCCATGCTGTGTCGTTATTACTGAAGATATAGTTATACAATCAATACGTAAGATATTTAAGAATTCACTCTACCATACATCCGTTTTAGAAACACGATTACTTGTACTTTCCTCGATAGTTTTTTTTTTTAAAGTTACCTCTAAAAACAAAATAAACCCTTAGTATGTCATAAATACTGAACGGAAAGTCATCAGTTTTTTAATAATAACATAACGAGATGTTTTATATAGTTTATCCGTCTTACATTTTCAAAATCTGTATTATTTTAATAATAAGAAGGAAATACCTAAGATCGCGCGCGCTCCGCCCATTCTAACTAGAGCCGCCACGCGTCCCTTCCCTCCTGTCCGCTTCAGTCGTGCTTAGGCTGTCGGACGCGGAGTTTGTGTCGCTTGCGCTTACGCACGGTTTAAAGACGTTTCGAAGGAATTTGTGCTTATTATTCACATTTTAAATGGGGCACAACGTAAATAAATCGAAGGTGAGAAGGGGTTGGCGAAAAAAGAGTGCTAAACGCTTGAATGAAGAATTAAAGTAAGTAAAATTACCTACTAGGTAGCCTGCGCTATTTTATAAAACTACAAATTTACAAGCGGAAGCAAAAAGCGAGGAGGTTTTCAATTCGTTGTGATCTTTTTTTAACTTCTCTTATTAGAAATTGACTTCTGCTTGTAATTTGTAACTTGCAACTTTATAAAATAGGAATGATCTTTTATAAAATGAAATCTTTTAAAAACTATCTAACTATTAATTGTATCTTTCTAGAGCAAGACGCCTACAGGCCGAGAATTTTACAGACAATGAGAATACTCCTGTTGTTGCTTCGTAAGTATACTCGTTACCTAGGTACCTTCCCTCGAGTAGGTAACTACCTATTTACGATATTTCAGCAATACCTGAGGTATTGGGTATTGGTACTAATGGTTGTACTCTTATCTACTACGAATTGAATCGTTCGCTGTTTATTTTATTTTTCTATTTGTAGGGTAAATGTACCAGTTGTTGACACTTCCATACAAAACAAAGAATCATCTGATGAACCGATGCGGTAAGCTTAAAAAACTAGGATTTGTATTGGAACACATTACTTATAATAAATTTAGTATGAAATAGATACTACATTACCTATCTTTATATATTTGTCAACCTACCGCAATGGTCGATAAAAATCATTTAAATAAATCTACTGCTAATTGACTCGTTCGCTATATATTATATTCTATTTGTAGGGTAAATGTACCAGTTGTTGACACTACTTTACAAAACGAAGAATCATCTGATGAACCGATGAGGTATGGGTGAAAATAATAAACGCTGTGTGTAGAATAAACACATCTTAACATATTAATTTTGAAATAATACACTATCTCTATATTTTTAATTTTACAGGGTAAAAGTTTTAAATGACGCCGATACAAAAATTTACCACACTCTGGAGATGTAAGTAAAAAAACCAATTGTTTTATTGGAATGAGTTTTACAAATTTAATTAAAAAAACATTTATTTTTTGGTAACTCACACGAGCATTATTCATTTGTTTGTTTGTAAATGTATCGAAAACGGCTCTTACGATTACAATGAAATTTACAAAAAAGTTGCTTTCGGTTTCGGGTGCGATAAATCGCGATCTAGCTAGGTTTAATTTCCGAGAAAAAACGTTTTCTCCGTATTTCGAATAAAGTTCGGTCGCCTAGGTACTGAAAGTACTTATAATTAAATCAAATGTTATATTTTATTACAGAGTGCCAGTGCCAATTATACCGGGACAAAATTCTTGTCTTCCAGTGGAAGTAGAAAAAGACAATGAACTGTCTTACTCACACAGTGAAAATAATGCCATGAAGTAAGTTCAATCGATATTGATTATTTTGGTTTCTTGTGGCTTAATTATTAACCGACTTAAAAAAAGAGAGGAAAATATGTATTGCTAACATAATTTTTTTTTTATTTCAGACTCCCATTTACTGAAATACAGGAATTACAGAGACTTTCTGCTATAGCTAGGACACAAAATGATCCCAATGTAAGTCGTAAAATGATAAATTTTCAAGGTATCCTGAACCTAGTCGTTAGATAAATAGGATAATATGTTCATTAGCTTTAATTCTATATATTTTTTTAGCTTTCTACACATCATTCGCCAGCTGATTCAGATCAAGAAGAAGGTTGGGAAGATTGTTATATAATAAGCCCAGAAGAAAAAGTGGAAGAGGTCCGAATAAATGGAAATAGAGTTGTAGATTTCATGTATTTATTTGAACAGTTGCAAGAAATTTCGCATCACAACTCTTCATTTGGTTGTAACTTAAATCATTTGGAATTAATCGGAGAAAAAAGAAAGGGATTGAAGTCTAAATTTGAATTTAATTGCAAAATGTGTCAGGTGAAATTAAAATTAAAAAATTATAAAGAGTCAACCGTTAAAAAAGAACTTGATCTCAATGAAAATGTAATTAGTGGTTTCATGTCTATAGGTGCAGGATACGCGGGTTTAGAACAAGTGTTTGCTTCACTTGAAATACCTTCTATGTCGGATCATTTGTATGCCAGGTGTCATGCAAGAGTCTGTGAACTGTGGGAAACGGCAAAAGAAAAATGTATGGAAGAAGCAGCAAAAGAAGAATACGATTTAGCTGTTCGAGATGGTAATGTTAATGCAGATGGAGTACCTATGATTACAGTGGTTGCTGACGGATGTTGGTCAAAACGATCATTTAAAAAGAATTATAACGCAATGTCCGGTGCTGCGGTAATTATTGGTTACAGAACAAAAAAGTCCTTTACATGGCAGTAAAAAACAAGTATTGCATGATTTGTGCAAGGTCTGAAACAAAAAAATACCAGCTCCCGATCACACATGTTTTAAAAATTACGTTGGATCTTCAAGTGGTATGGAATCGGTTGCCATAGTCGAAGGCTTTAAGCATTCTTTACCAAATCAGGGCTTGATTTACTCAAAGTTGATTGCTGATGGGGACTCCAGTACATATAAAAGCATTTTAGACGCAAAACCTTATGGAAACTTGTTGGTGGAAAAAATTGAATGTACTAATCACCTGTTGAGAAACTTTTGCACTAAACTTGATGAGCTAACCAAAAACACTTGCTATCCAATAAAATATCGCAAAGTTCTTGGGAAGAATATACTACGCTTGCGTAGATCTGTTAAAGGGGCTGTCAATCATATAAACTCAGAAGATTCAAATTTTAACCAAAAAGTAATTAACCTGAAAGAAGACCTTATTAATGCCCCGAATCATGTTTTCGGAGATCACAAATTATGCAAACCTTATTTTTGCACGAATATTAATCAAAATGATCCTACACAAAACTTTGTAGATGAAATGAAGTCTAGCAATATTTTTGCTGCTATCATGAAAGTTATGTCCAGATTGGTAAATAACGCTAAAAGCCTGATCCATGATGTAAACAGCAATATTGCAGAGGTATTCAACAGCGTTATTGCAAAATTTGTGGGCGGTAAAAGGATTAATTATTCAAGTCGCCAGTCGTATAAAGCCCGCTGTGCTGGCTCAGTTGTGTCATTTAACTCTAAAGAGCCGCAATCGTTTATTTGCAAAAAGATTTTGATGCGAAGTCCTAACCCTATTGTAAAACGCTTAGAGGTAAAACGCAATAAGAAAAGAATGGCTGGTTTAAGACGGAGATTATCCAAATCCTTCGCAACAAAAAAGTGTACAAACAAGGCCGATGATGAATATTACGGCGACTCTTGTCAAAAGCCAGACCTACAACAAGCCGACTTTGATTTTGAGAAAGCATGACATATGAAGAAAATAAATCTTTCTGATGAAGCTCGCCAGTCTCTTGAAGAAAGAACTGTTTTGCAAACAGATTCGATTGAATGGCACCAAGAGAGAAAATTACGACTCACTGCATCTGCCTTCGGAAAGGTATGCAAAAGAGGCCTTATAAAATGTGCACCTCTAGTAAAAAGCCTTCTAAATGTGAGTGGTGATTTGAACCACGTAAAATCCGTTCGTCACGGGAAAGAATTCGAACATATTGCATTAGAGCAATTGGCTGAAATATTGAAAGACGACGAAGAAGCCAACTTCAATGATATAAAGAAATGTGGCTTATTCGTTGACCCTGAACTGCCGTTTTTGGGAGCAAGTCCAGACGGATTAGTAGGTGATAAAATTATTGAAATCAAGTGTCCGTATTCGGCTAAGGATATGACAGTCGCAGAAGGCATAGCTAAAAAAAAAATAGATTCTGGAATCAGGAGGAGAACGGGAACGTGACTATAAATAAAAAACATGATTGGTTCTACCAGATACAGGGTCAGCTTCATATAACCAAGAAAGAAGTATGTTTATTTGTTGTGTGGACAGAAAAAGATATGAAAATAGAAGCAATAAAAAGAGATGACGATTTCTGGAAAAACAAAATGGAAACAAAATTACAAACATTTTATTTTGATTGTCTACTTCCAGAAATCATTGATTCAAGGCTAGACAGAAAAATGGAAATTCGTGAGCCACAATACATTTTAGACGCAATACAAAAGAAACAGTCAGCTAAACGAAAAAAAGCTATACGTTCCACGGATGAAACAGAAGCAAAGAAGAAGAAAAAAGTAACAACTTAAAAAAATTTAGCGGGTTTGTCTGAGATTCATCCGTAAAATATAAGTGAATACTTCATGGTATCTAAATTGCCTATTTTCGTCTCCCATAGACCCGACTGGTCACCTAGTAGCCGATAGTTTAATTGTTCATCTGTCATGTCATCGAAGACAAAATTGTACTATTGAAATGATACTAACATGTTAATTACTTAATATATTTCGTATCGTACTTATAATAAAGAGAGAAAGATTAAAAACATAATAAACTATCATAAAAAAAAAAAACAATTTAGCACACATGCGGACCAAGCATGTGTATCGTATCAAAATCCAGTATTGCACCCCCTATAAGTACCTTCGAGACAAAAGAAGTGTTCACTTCAAAATATTAAGGACGTAGTACTTACCTATATTACTTGAACCCAAAGTCATATGTCTTAATTAGAACACTATTTTATCTTTTTTAAACTCGCATACTTTAATCTGTCAATTAGAATTCCACAGAGAAAATCACAACAACACACTTTTTAATCCTGTACCAAAATTCTATACTCTATGGTACCCGCTACATAACTTTAATATTTCATAAGCCAACTCTATAGACAACTTTAATGAGTTTTAAAAAGAGAACATCAGCATAGGTATGTGATTAAAAAAATGACACGCCGCTGTGCCCTGATTACCTGATTATTGATTGTATTATTGATTGTTTGATTACTCCAGGCTCCTAAACGCGGTAGGTACTCGATTTTAAGACTTCTTCATTGTGTAACGATTACAATACTATTGTGTGGCTATGTGTCATGCGTGTCTGTCATAACATAACGAACAACGTCTATTATATATCTACTTCGAAGAATACTTTAAAAATAGAGGGTCACTTATTGGTATTTTACCCTATTTAGTCATTCTGTTTGTTATTTTACTTTTTTGAGTTTATTGAGTTTCTATTCTGCTTAGAATACTATCATAAAATGTAATTAAGTTTTACCTATATTAGATTGCAAATATGTCCGAAAGAATTAAATTTTTGTTCATCACAAATACCTACCTATACCTACCTACCGGTTTTTTTTTTTTATAAATCTGTAAAGAACCGTAAATATTTTCAAGAAAAGTATTTGAAGTCGTTTATGTTGTTTTATTTTGTAAATCTCCATCGCCTTTCAAGTCGATCGGTACACGGCTCGATCCGCTAGCTCTTGCCAGTGTGCGTGCCTCACGCACACAAACGCGGAGCGCATAGAATACCTAAAATCGACGAGCGCCAGAAGCTCGGCGCACTACTTGTGAAGCTCTACTTGTGAGCCTTGTCTCGTCCATTTTGTTCCTAACCGCGTCGCGAGACGAATCGGAAACAACTTACTGTGTGGTTGTGTTTTATATTTAAGTGTTTATACTTATGGACTTATTAACGGGGGACTTACTAAAGTCCTGGGGTTTGCCTGAATATGTAGAAACCTTTCGAGGTGAGTACCTAATGACTGTATTTAGGCATTTCTCTTCCCATTGAAATCTCTGCGAAATTAAAATTAATACAATATAGGGGGAGTCCGGGAGATTTGCCCAGGTGTTTTCGGTGTCAAAAAGTAAAATTTGTGTAGTTTTGTTTTTTCGTGCTGCTTTGATAATATTCTAGGTAAGTGGTGTTGCTATATCTTATTCTATTGGTGGATTAATGATCTTTTATTAAACGATATTGTTTTGAGTGAATTGTAAATACATTTTACGTAATCTTTGACTGCACGTGGTAAAGGGGGGTGCGGGAGACTTGACCAGTACCGTCGTAGGGAGACATGACCAATGGTTCAACTCTCCCGCTTTGCGCTTGGGTTGTGGTTACTTTTTGTACATGCTTCTTTTTTTCGTTTTCTTTTTAGGAAACGATGCCATTCCAGTACAAGTCCAAAGGGAGATCCACCCGCAAAAAAATAAGTAAGGAGGAATTTGTAAATGCCATACAGGAAATGAAAAACGGCGCATCTCTTCGTAAAACTGCAAGAAAATATGGCATCGATAGGAGCACTTTACGGTTATTGATAATAAAGGTAGCCCATATAAAAATTCCCAGATTTTTACTATATCGGAAGAGAAAATATTAGTAAACTACTTGTTAACTTCGAGTAAAATGAATTATGGCTTGACGCGAAACGAAGCTATGAAGCTGGCGGTGGAGATTGCCACATCTAATTCTAAAAAAAATCCAAATAGTTGGTTGCAAAATGGAGTAACTGGAAAGGATTGGTTTCGAGGTTTTCTAAAGAGAAACCCTTATGTAAGCCAGAGGACCCCTGAAGCAACTAGTTTATCACGGGCAACGTCCTTCAATAAAAAAAATGTTAGACATTTGCGAGGCTAATAATATCAAACACACGTTCAATGAAAACAACCGAACCGACTCGCTGGATAAGACTGGTTAAAGGCCTTCTTGAAAAGACATCCAGAAATATCAAAAAGAAAAGCTCAATTTATAAACCCTGCTAGAGCGCAAAAACTGAACAAATTCATTGTTGATGATCACTTTGAAAGATTAAGGGAAATTTATGATGAACTCGATCTGAAAAATCATCCCGAAAGAATTTACAACATGGACGAAAAAGGTTGCCGCCTAACAATTCACCATCAGCAATCTGTTCTAGCTCAGAAAGGGGCTAGAAAAGTGCATTTAATATCTGCGGAGCATGCAGAAAGTGTCACCATCGCAGGATGTGTCAATGTCAAAAAGGAACAGCAATACCACCAATGATCATATTTAAAGGAAAGCGGCTGAAGCCAGAATTATACGACAACTTGCCAGCGGGATCATTAGTCGAAAAGTCATCAAAGGGTTATGACTAATCAACTTTTTAAAGAATTTTTGAAACTGCTGGCTAGATACAAAATAGCTAGCTCGTAGCTATATAGCTAGCACGGTGTCGATACTACGTCTCTTACGTCTTGCATACATCGGTGTCTTGCCAGCGTCACCGCGGAGGCTGGTGCAAACGCAATCCCATCGCCGCGCTATCCACTACCACCTCGCACCACCCTCTGCACCTCTAGCACATGAGTCACGAACCATTGTTGTGCTAGACGGGCAAGGCAGGGGCGCTGAGATGATGCGGCGGGACGTCAATGTTCAAAGGACGTTAAGAGACGTCACGACGCCGATCACCCTGATGCTCGGAGATACTAGTGTGATTGTCTGTTATGTGTGCGACGTGTTATGCAAGCGTAGCTGTCGCTGTTATAACGACTTAAACCTGTAGAACTCGTACGATCAGCATCAAAACTAGCTAACAATTTAACTACTGGTTTGTGCCAAATTACAATACTTACTAAAATACACACTACTTTTGTCTATATGTATATTACAGATTTAGGAATCCCTTTGCTTGGCAGCCGACGCACATATTACCAACACTCACTCACTGCTTGCCATTTGCTTAGAGTAAGGTTTATCTCTTCTGGCGGATGGAAAAATAAAAAAAAACAGCATAAATACAAAGTGTTGTTTATTCAGACTAATCATTATGCAGGATAAATGGGTGACTATCAATAACAATTCACTAAGTAATTTTAAATTTAAAGATTATTTCTTAGTAGTAGTAGTGATTATTTCATGAAGGCTTAACATTTCGACTTGGTTCTGTTCTTGTTTAAAATTATGCCTAGGCCATTCACTAATTTATTAAATTTTTGGCATTAATTAAACATAAGACTGTTAGAGCTTCCATATATAACTATATATAGTTAATTTTAAACATAAATTTCAATCAATAATCACCTTGCTCTCGGTTTAGAATGCTAATAGCTTCCAAAGTATGTGTGACTAACGAAAGGTACCTACTATAAGCATTCTACCATTATTAATGGAGAGACTGTTGATCTTAAGTATTCTTATTGGCTTAATTGATATTAAGCTTAAATATTTTCTATATAATATATACAATGTTTTTACTATAAATAAATAAAATACATATCAGACAACCTCACACAAATCAATCTAGTCCCAAATTGAGCTTTGTGTTATGGGTACTAGATGACGATATACATACTTATATAGATAAATATATACTTAAATACATAGAACAACCATGACCCAAGCACAAATATTCGAGTTTATCACACAAATATTTGCTCTCAAGCCGAGCCAACCGCGTCGTCAACTATATAAATGCATAAGCTAAAAAAGTTAGTCAAAACCATATCATTGTAATATTAACTGAAATGTAATAGTGTGAGCTAGCTGTAAGCTGGATGATAGTTTTCTCCCTGGAATGTTATAACATTCAGTTCCTTCGGCAACTGGTAATTTGTTTGGCTGCTTGGAGTAAATCACGGTTAAGGCCCATACTAGAGTTTCTGCTACTCTGAAAAGAAGATAAAAGGATATTTGGGAGTCCGAGCTACGCTTGACCCACTTGTGAGATTACCCCTTGGATTTTTGACATGTGGAAGCTAGATTGCGCTTTGCCCTGCCTACAATTTTGCTGGCCAAGGCAGGAGGCAACGAAGCCTCTTTAAGTGAGCGCCGGTATAAGAAGATCAAGAGGCAGCTCCTGTCCTGGCCACTGGGTCGGGCCCTCATTTAATGCCCCACTTAATATAATGGCGCAGATCCACCCAATACGGGCGTTCAACAAGTTCGGGGATATTATTCCCATGCTAAAGCCACAGCTTATTTCGCGCCATGAGGCCTCAAAACTCCTCAAGGAGGAGAGTAACGACTCATCATCAGTCTTTAGTACCATGGAAGCAACCAAAAGGAGCCTTAGCCCAAGCCCCCCTCCTGTGGCACCAAAGATATTCAAATTAGAGGACTACATGGCCCAACAGAGTATGTTATTACAAAAATTGTGCGAGATGGTGCAAGGCACCAATGAAAATATGACACCATGCGCAGAAGAGAGAAACGATCACCATCTCCTGCCCCGTCACAAACTTCATCATCCTCACGGGAAAGCGCCGCGATGGAAGATGAATGGACTGCACCATCTATAATATGTGAGCCCGTACCAGGTGAAGCTGTGGAAGAATTGGCAGACTTCGCTCCTGAGACCGTAGAATCGGAGGCTAAAATTTCAAAGACTTCTCAAGTTTACCTAAATCAAGGTATCAGTTGTCAAAGATTCAACACTGAAGGATGGGCAAATATCCGATATGCCGATGTACAAAAGCAATTTCAAGCATCTCCAGCTTTTACGTCGCTTAAGGTAAACAGCAATCTTGCGACAGTAACACCTAATTGGCAACTGGTCAACATTCTAGAGAAGATGGACCTATGTCTAGGTGCGGTTACACATGGCCTACTGCAACAGCGCCAGGCCTTCCAGGACATTTACAAAGAATCATCTATGGAAGTGAAAGCGCATACCAGTAAAAAGTTTTTGGCAACCGACTCAAATTTTAGGAAGAAGTCTGATGCTCTACTGCAATATGTATGTGGCAAACGAGCAGAAGTAATTCAGCAGAGACGTGGATTATACAAACCTGCAAACAAGACCTTAAATGAGTTACTTCATTCAATACCACCTTCTGAGACACACCTCTTTGCTGAGCCTAAATTAGCTGAGCTTGTTAAAGAACAAGGAGGCGCCAGCAAACTCTTTCCCGGAAAGTTTCGCAAATCAATTAACAACATTGCAGCTTCACGCCCCAATACCATCAGGCGCGGACCGAATGCAACAACAATGACTGAAACAAGGGACTTTCGGGACAAACCACAGTCATCTAACAACAATAACTACAAAAATAAGAACATCAGAAGACCCGATAAGTCGAGATTCCCTCCAAAACGTGCGCCTCAAAGACAAAATATAGGCAACAAGAGGTTCTAAATTTCAAGCGGGACAGGTAAGCACAAAACTTCCTGCCTGGCAAACAATAGGGGCCCCCCCTAGTGTCCTAGCAACTGTATCTGGATATAGAATACCTTTTGACACTCGGCCACCTTGTTTTAAGTTTAATAAAGACATCAATTTATCTTACCTAACGAAACCCTCACCTCAAAGATTAAAGATTAAAGATTAAAGATTATTTATTAAGCATAATACATGAATACTGTAAACAATTTGTTCGTAAGCAGCTGCATTAGTATAAACTGTGTCGCAGCTGTTTACGCCCACCTCGGGACATAGGAGACATTGTGTTCTACAGAGATAAGTACTACGTAGATGTACATCTAGATTTGAGTTAGTACTTAGTATATTAATTACTAATTATAACTATGTTAGCCTAACAATAGGGGATGATTTGTGCCATTAAGTGGTTATTATATTTATTTTTAACAATAGAAATTTCCTTACCTACCAGTAACAAGTGTTTCGGTCTTATCATAAGTAAGATTTTGCAAATACCTAGTAATTTTATTTTTGCATTCCCAATACGTTAAATCATGAATGCCTAACAATTCATTCAGTTTGTTGTATACTTTCGCTGAAAGATAATCATAATGTTGTCTTACAAGAACAATACGAGCAGGTCTGAGTTTGCATATCCGGCCAGCCCGTCGCTTTGTAGTATTTTTAGTAAACGGCAGATCGACATGTTTGCGTAATACAATTTTAAGGACAAATAACTGTCTGACAGTTAGGACCTTAGCTATAGTGTACAGTTGTGAAGTAGGGAATCCGATTGGTTTGCAAAGCATAACTTTAAGTACAGCTCTTTGGGCTCTTTCTATACGTATGAATCTGGTTTTACCTGTTCCACCCCATGCCGCCAGACAATATGTTAATACAGACTGTGCCAGTGAGAAATAGACAGTCTTGAGAATTTCCTGGTCGGTAGCAGCTCTAAGGATCTTAAAGATGTAGATTAATTTTCTAATTCTACCAACAGCTGCCTCCACCTGGTCATTCCAAGTCATTAGGGAGTCTATGAGGATGCCAAGATATTTAACACTACTGGACTGCGTTAGTTCAGTACAAGAGCAAGACGCGCCATCGGGGTTGCAGCGGTGGGCATGAACAGCCATTGGAGTGAGGGGCAAAGAGGATGCTCTGGGGGCGAAAGTAACGAAAGTCGTTTTGCTAACATTAATTGTTAATAAATTATTTGTTAACCATTGCATTACTGTCCGTAATGTCGCCTCAGCGAGAAAGCGAGCCTCCTCCCATGTTGGTGCATGTACGAGAAGGGCAGTATCATCAGCATACGCAAATATTTTTACATTATTGAGAGCCAGGTTACACAGATCGTTTACATAAATTAAAAATAACGTTGGCCCGAGAACGCTACCTTGAGGCACCCCGAATGAAAGTATTACGTCTTCACTGGTAAAATCACCAATGCGAACTTGTTGCAAGCGATCATTGAGGTAGCTTTTGAAGATATCAAAAACAAGTCCTCTGATGCCAATGTGTTCCAGTTTTTTCAGGAGGATCGGGACAGAGACAGAATCAAATGCCTTAGATAAGTCAAGGAAAATGCCAATAGTTTTAAGTTTGGAATGAAAGTTGTTTACAATTGCGCTAGTAAGAGCCAGTACAGCATCCTCTGTAGATTTTCCGCTTCTAAAGCCAAATTGATTACTAGAGAGTATTGAATAGGCGTCAAGGTATTTTTGTAACCGAGAATTAAGAATTTTTTCGAGAATTTTTGAGAGCGTTGTCAATACTGAAATGGGCCTGTAATTGCTGACACTGTCTCTGTCACCGCTTTTGTAAATAGGGTGCACTAAGGCTCTTTTAAAAACCTGGGGGAAAATTCCTGATGCCAGACAGAGATTATAAATGTGGGTCATTATTGGCACAAGAACGTAACGAGCTGCCTTGAGCAATGAAGCTGGTATGCCATCCCAACCTACAGCACAATCTCGAAGTCCCATCGTGATTCGTTCAACTTCTTCGTTATCAGTTTCAATCAACGCCATGGAGTTGACTTGGTTACTATTTTGATGATAAAAGTCCGGTTTAAAATTTGTTTGTCCAGTGAATTTGGAAGCGAGCTCTTTACCTATACCACTAAAATACTCATTAACCATTGTTACAGCAACTTTCGGATTTTCATTCAAAGACAAGAGGTTATCTGCAGTGGAGATTTTTTGGTTATGGCTGGTCATATTTTTAATAAGTTTCCAAGTGTCTTTTGGTTTGTTTTTCACTTTTTGGAATTCCATTCTTTCATATGCTTGTTTAACCTTCTTAAGCAAGTTTGTGCAGTAATTTCTGTAACGTGTGTATGTTAATTTTGCTATGTGATTATTGGGCTCTTTTTTAGTTAATTTGTATAAATGATCACGATTTCTTACACAGCGTAACAAACCAGGTGTCATCCAAGGCTTGATAATTCTCATTCTGCTACTTATGTTAACAGTTTTAGAATGCATCTTAATCATTTCTTTTAAAGTGGTGACAAACGAATGTGCCGCCATTTCGGCTTCAGAAATGGATAGAATAAACGAAAAATCATATTTTTCTATGTCTTTAACGCAGGCCGACCCGAAGTGACCCAGGAAGTGCTTAAAATTTTAGAATCCGGCGCCGCCCAAAGATGTGACAGTAAGACGGGATTTATTTCTCCTATATTTTTGAGAAAGAAATCTGATGGTTCTAATCGGCCTATTTTCGATTTACGAAATCTAAATTTTTACTTGTGCCCTCCTAAATTCAGACTTCTCAACCATTTCAAAATACCGCAATGTCTAAACGAGACTGACTTTATGACAAAGATCGACTTGTCGCAAACTTACTTTTATATTCCTATCACTTTAGCACATCGAAGGTTTTTAGCATTTGTTTATGAAAACAAAGTCTATGAAATGACATGCTTGCCCTTTGGCCTCGCCACTGCTCCTTGTGCCTTTGCCAATATAACTAACCGGTTGGCAAATTATTTTAGGAAGGAAGGCATTCGCATCGCTGTGTATCTGGACGACTTTCTGATCATGCACACCGACCCTCAAGTACTACAACAACAAACGCGGTGCTAAATTCCTTGATAGAACTGGGTTGGTGCATCAATTGGAAAAAATCCACAATAGTACCAACAAAAAGGTTGGAATATTTGGGAATTGTTTGGGACACCGATCATAACGTCAAATGCCTGTCAGAGACAAAAAAAACGTCAAAGTTGTCAAAACTATAAAGAAAACTCTCAAACAAAACTGGTGGACGTGGAATACGGCAAAAATTATCTTAGGGCACTTAAATTTCGCTGCATTCACAGTTCCACTAGGGAGATTACATTGCAGAACGATCCAAATAAAAGCGAATCAATTACCGGCAAACGACAGATACAAAAAATATCATTTACCGAAAGACGAAAAACAGGAGCTACGGTGGTGGATGAATCACATCCATCATTCATCGGCAATACATCCGAAAGACCCGACAGTATTCATCACCACCGATGCTTCAGACGATGGCTGGGGTGTCACGATAAACGACATGAAAATGCTGAATGGTACCTGGACCAACAAACAACTGTTGTGGCACAGCAATCGGAAAGAACTTTGGACATTAAAGAAGGCGCTACGTCAATCAGCCGCATACCACAGCTCTCAAACAATCCTTGCCCAGACAGACAACAGGTCAGTGGCAGCGTATATAACCAAGCAAGGTGGGACAAAGTCTCGGACACTGCTAGTATTAACGAAAGAAATTCTCGAATTAACGCACCAATACCAAATTCATCTCATTGCTCGTTATCTTCCTGGGCGATACAATCTAATGGCCGACAGTTTATCGAGATTCCGAGCCACTCGGGAGTGGACCTTGTTCCCGGAGATGCTAAAGGTAATCTTTAAGAAATTTGGAACACCGTCAATAGACCTGTTTGCGACTTACCAATCAGCCGTAGTAAATCAGTATATTAGCGAAGATGCCGAAGATCAGACTTGCAGCTTTGTAAATGCTTTCAGCAGACCATGGCACTACAGACTCGGTTGGCTTCACTGATACCACGTGTTCTTCATCACCTAGAAAAGAGTTCCGGAACATA
This sequence comes from Apotomis betuletana, assembly GCA_932273695.1. Taxonomy (NCBI): domain Eukaryota; kingdom Metazoa; phylum Arthropoda; class Insecta; order Lepidoptera; family Tortricidae; genus Apotomis; species Apotomis betuletana. Next base: position 18,787,387 of record OW026312.1, read on the forward strand.
CCTTCTAATGGCCCCGAAACAGGAGAAAACCTTCTGGAAAGTGGAACTACATCAAAGAGCCATGAGCCCACCGTTCCGAATCTGGAAGCTTCGGAAACACTTAGTAGACCTATTAACCATGAAGGCACCGCCAGCAGTGGAGAAACTAGCTTTGCAGGTTTGGAAAATTCGGGCTGGACTGGACCCATTTAATTAAAACATGGGGAAAGGAACAAAAGGCCCTGCTGGAGTCAGCATGGCGCAAGTCTTCACTAAAAACTTACAAGTCAGCCTGGGACAGATGGCGCTCATGGTCGAAGAATAGGTGTTCAGTAGATAACCCTAAACCTGATGATGTAGCCAAATTCATCCTCCACCTACACAAAGATGTTAAGCTAGCCCCCAGCACCATAGCTGTACATAAGTCTGTGATCCTCACATTAGCCAACCCATTGAAAGCAAAGAGCCTAGCAGGGAATCCTTTATTAAAACAATTAATGAAAGCAGTATCATTAACAAAGCCACCCCCAAAGAAGCCCTCTACAAGGAATGTCAGCACAATGATTGAATATCTAGAAAATTATAATGTAGATACCGATAGCATAGTTCAAGATTCTCGTCATTTAGCAGCACTCTTGTTGCTGTGCTCAGGCCGAAGGATACAGGATTTAACATTGTTAGACATTAATTCAGAGCACTATGAGGATAATGGAGACCATCTTATATTCTGGCCGAAATTTGGTTCAAAAACTGACTCAACAACATACAGACAAGCAGGATGGCGATTGGCAAATGATGGTATCACAAAACTAAACCCGGTCCTGTGGGTTCGAAGACTCATAGAAGTATCACAGAAGAGACGAGGCGCTAGAGGTCATTTGACTAGCCTATTCATTACAACAAGAGGAAAGGTAAATTCAGCCTCTCGGGCTGTTATAGCTGGCTGGATCAGAATCTTACTACAAAATGCAGACATACAGGACTCGCCTGGTAGTTTCAGATCTGCAGTTAATTCTAACTTGTGGCGAGAGGACAATGTCAATATAGAGGAAGTTCTAAAAAGAGGAAATTGGCGGAGTAAAGACACATTCCTTAGACATTATTTCAAAGAAGTTAGAAAACAGGAAAGTTATGTAAAAGACACCAATTTTGGAAGCGTCACTAATGTGTTCTCCTTAATTTATAAAGTTTTAAAATGCTTAATTTTAATAGTTGACTGACAATGTTTCTTGGGAAATATATAGTGTATAAGATTAAGATATTCAATTTAATAGTTAATTGATCTCAAAGCATAATCTAAAAGGCTGTTATTTTATATTGATTATTTTATTTTATCGATAAATAAAGACAGATGTCTATGTCTGATTGTGATAATTGTTAAGTATTAAATGATTGTAGTGATTTTTACTGAGATATTAAAGTTTCCTGTGGAGATTAATAAGGTTCTGTTGAGTTAAAAAGGAAAACTTTAATTGTTAATTGTTCTATTGTTGTTACAAAGAAGCGTGTTGGCCTTCTGTTGAGTTATATGTATACTCTAACTACTCTTATAATACAATTTTCTTTTTTTAATTGAACATCCCAGTCATTTTATTTTACTTAACATGTTAAGTTAATATGCCCCCAATCATTATCCAGTCATGGTTCATAGATTAGGTGTTGCCACATGTCAAAAATCCAAGGGGTAATCTCACAAGTGGGTCAAGCTACGCTGGATCCCAAATATCCGTTTTCTACCCTACGGGGGGAGAACGGTGTTATTATTGTATGTATAAAAATGCCAAGCCACGCTCCATGCATTAGTCTAATATAGAATTTCCAACTAAAATACTATGTCTTTGATTTAAAAAAACGAAATTTCAACTCAATCGGGTTGACACTTAAGGCCGTTCCCTGAGCCAGATTTGCAAAAATACCCCAAAAATTATCCTATTTTTCTACGAAACGTTGATATTAGTAAACGAGGGAAAAATATATATCATTCTTGATTATATTATCTTTAATAACACAGCATTCGATACACGATTCATAACACTTCGCTCGATACAATTAATTCCCAAAGTAACCTCCAATTCGAATTTTTACTCCAACTTTACTTGTTTTTTTTCTACGTGACACTATGAAACAAAAAAAGGAGAAAAATCAATCATAACTAAAATAGTAATTTTACAGCTTCCGAATTTCAATAATTGAAGCCAATATTTTTAAAATAAATAATCATCGACAAATTCTTACGAAAAAAGATATCGCCTTACGACCCGCAAGCTCTGTCTCCGTCACTCTTTTGAAATGTGACTGTGATGTGACAGGGACGGGTGGCCTGAGGAGGGGCTCGGGGTTCTGGCTCAGGGAACGGCCTTAATACATTTTAATGAGAAATAATAAATCCGGCCGCAGTTTTTTTTTTTTGGCCACTTGGTCGAACTTCTCATTTAATAACTAAGCATCGGGAAAATGAGATAGCCTCTAATAAACTAATTCACCTTCTTTACAACGCCAACTAAAAATGTTAAAGAAAGCGTCAAGTCAAAATCAACAATTATTATTACTTGTCCTTCTGATTTATACATTGCCATCTAATTTACTAACTCGGCCACGGAATTTGCAACTCATCATCATTTTTCGTTTTACAGCTTCAATACAAGCTCCTCAACAATTATATAAGTATTCGAGCTTCAATAGACAGCATCATATATTTATAACTTAACATATGTTTGTTTATTGTCATTCGTTCGTTCATATTGCGATAGGTTCATGTGTAATTAATTAAAGTTTTCGAAAACTGTTTACGAAAATTAGTTATGACATCTAAAAGCGAAAACGAATTACCTTTGTACTGTTCTGACGACGAATCGGAAGGAGATGGTCAGCCGTCGAAAAAAAAGCGAGGTGAATCAAAGAACTGGATGTTTAAAAAAAAAATTTCGAGTGTGAGTTCAGCTAATGAAGCCGTAAGTGCAGAAAATACGTGGGCAGTACGTACTACACAGACACACGACTCCTTGGACGGGAAAAAACGATTTTATAGATGCAGCAAAGTACCACGTAAAGGAGAACAGTGTGCTGCAGAAATATATTTGCTATTTGAGGCGGATACTTTATCGCACAGATGGCGCACATGATCACGATTTTATTAAGAGTAACTACGGTTATGGTATTTGCAACGAAACGAAATCTGAAATCAACAAATTGTATGACCTCCACCTAAAGCCGAAATCAATCTTGGAGTGTTTGAAGAAAAACTCTGAACTTAAAATACCTACAAAAAGGTAGCTTTATAACTATTTAGCAGATCGCCGGCATATGAAATATGGACCCTCCACTATTTCTTTAGGAGAATTGGAAAAATGGATAATTAAACATACTAATGTGCCAGATAAGGAGAACGAAGTTTTTGTAATAGCCTATTATATTTTGGAAAGTGATCCGTCTAGTTTTCGCATCGTATTATCTACAAAGAACTTGTTGAAACAATCTATTGTCGCTGATATTTTGCATGCAGATGCAACATATAAGTTGATTTGGCAGGGGTTTCCGGTATTGATAGTGGGAACTACTGATAAAAACAGAAAATTTCACCCCAGTTGCCTGACAATATCTACAAATGAACGTAAGGCTGATTTCAAAACGATGTTTCAAGGATTAAAGAGCAGTCTTTTGTCCATTTTTTCTCATACCTTTGAACCGAAAATCCTAATTTGCGACGCTGCGAAAAGTATACAAAACGCATTTCGTGAAGTGTTTGGAGAAGAAACGATTGTAAAAATGTGCTGGGCTCACGCTAAGAAGAAAATTTGCACTAAATTGGACCAAACATATTGGAAGATATTGATGCACTGCAATCAGCTACATCTCTTGAAGTGTTTGGTGCTGCTTCGGAATTGTTTCTGAAGAAATGGAAAGACCAAAAAGCATTCGTCACATATTTTAAAAAAGAATGGCTAGTAAAAAACCCAAACTGGTATTTGGGTGCAGCACCAGTACCTATCACCAGCGACCAACAACGCGCTCGATTCCTTTAACAGAGTTATACACCCTACGCGAGCGTATACCGCTGGCCCGTTTCTTAGTGGTGGCAGAGGAAATGGTTACTAGTTGGTCACAACAAGCGACAGAAGAAACCTTCGCGACACAACCTGAATTGCAGTTATGTGATTGGACAACCGGATATCAATGGGCTAAAACTGATACCAAAATTTGAGTTGTACAATCAACACCAGACAGTAACACATATTTAATTCCAAGCAAAGACTCGCCCAAAAATTATCAAGCTGAGAAAAAATTCAAGCATTTTGACGTATATAAAAAAGTGTTTTTTTTTTTTTTTTTTTCATTTTGGAAAGTAACACTATCAAACAATCAGACCGACTGGATTACTGGTTGCTGTGATTGTCCTGATTTTTATCGCAAATACATCTGCAAGCATCTGATAGCAATCAGACTGAAATTCGTGATGCCACCATTAGAGGCAAAAGCACAGCCGCATGGACTGACAAGAAAGCGTGGAAGGCCAAGTAAAGCGCGAGCGGCATTAATAATCCAGTAATGTTTTCTTTTTCTTTTAATTACGTAATTATAAGTGGTACATATGATTGTATTAAAGCCATTATTATTACATATGAACTATTGAGGAGAGAACAAAACAAAATACTTAAATCTCATTTTAGGTTAGGGTCGCAGTTCAACCTAACACTCCTCCTCGCTTCGCTCGTCGTCGTACCTAACCTAAGCCAAGTCGGACCTGCCTTAGAACTAGATTAGAGAGAACAAAACAAAATACTTAAATCTCATTTTAAGTTAGGGTCGCAGTTCAACCTATGAAATACCTATGAAATATGAAATACCTCAGAAATAGGGTCCCGTTTTTACCCTTTGGGTATGGAACCCTAAAAAGATACATTAATATAATTAACTTTTAACTGGTTTTAGTTTGTACCTAATACTTACAACTTTATAAATACAACATAAAATTGTTGTAATAAAATTATTTCATTCTAATATTAATATTAGAACCCAATCATTCTAAAATAAAAGGCTGTAGACAGAATATGCTCAAAACAACTAATTTCTTTTATTGTATTATAGGTGCTAACTTCTTTACACTTATTGGCTGATGGCAATTATCAGCGTGGGACCGGGCAGGATCATGGCCTTTCAATTGCCCAGTCGACTAGCTTTTACCTGGGTCAATTTACAGAGGCAGTAAATAGAAGGTGAGATTGATGTAGCAATATTATTATTTTACATTTTTCTCTCATAAAATGACTGGAATAAAGTCCTTTGTAGTTGCAGGCAGGTTTTTTATTCATTTTATTTACTTTTATGTACAATGAAATGTTTACATACATAGATACATACACAGCTTGATATTCATAAATTGGCGCTAAATCTTTGAAATCTTTGACAGTCTTTCTATCACCATCTGCATCACTACCAAACACCATTTTTTTTTTGTTTTTAATTGACCCTCAAGGAACTGTAGCATTAAGATTACCATTTTACTACAAATCCCAGCAAGAAGTAAAAAAAATGAAATGAATTATGTGGCTTACATCAAATAAGTTCAACTTCCAGTGAAATTACCAAAGAAATCCATACTCTACTATACCATCCATAATATACTAAATTTTCTTCTCTGGTTTTTTGCAGACTCATAGGCAAATGGATAGTTTTTCCAGCGGCTTACTACCGGCTTTTACCGGCGAGCGGCGCCGGCTTGCAGTTGCCGACGGTTTCCTTGGCAAATACGGGCTCCCAAACATATTGGGAGCCATCGACTGCACGCACATAAATATATTCCCACCGCCACACGAACAGAAGGCGCAGTTCAAAAATAGAAAAGGGGTATATACGTTGAATGTACAATTAGTACGTATAAAATAATTGTTATCAGTTTATCACTCGAGTACTTAACGAATTTCATGTAATTTACTTTTACTAACTGAATCATTAACTTTACACTACACCGCACTGCGTTATATTTTATACTTTTTTGCCTAAATACATACTAGTCATTTGAATTATTTTTCTATTCTGAATATTGCTTGCTGTGTTGCTGTTCACTTCACTCGCTCGGTCAGGTAGCTTCATATATGTGTAATTCTACACAAGGAGATGTCAACGTAATGACTGTTTTTTTTTTCAGATCGCCTACGTGGACTGCCGGATAATAGCGGTACATGCCAGATACCCCGGATGAGTGCACGACTCCTTTATATTTAATTATAGCAATATGTATAAAGGAGGAGATGAAACGGCTCTGTGAAGGACGCATTGGGTAAGTAAAAATTGTGATTACACGTGCAAAATAAGAGTATTTTAACTCGCTTTTATTAGCTTCACTTGTAACTAAGTTTGTGTAAGAAAGTAGGTAGAGTCAACAATACAAGCGTGGAAATAACCAAACGTGGAATATGTTAATAACCTATAGTAATATTGTTTTTCAATAAAGACATTTTAAAAACAAACAAACAGTAGGTTACCTTGCCTAGAAATACGGTTATTGTATGTTTTACTTGTTAAAATGTAATTTCCTATTTCAGGGCTACATTTTGGGCCACATATTGTTGGCCAAACCACGACCGGTCTTCACTAGAATCCTTGACTTCTCTGTACAAAAGGAATAAGGTTTCCAAGATTTGTACCGTTGCTACATAAAACTTACGTTGTTTTCTTGGCCACTACTAAATCACACAATCCCGGGACACTCTGTAAACATTCACAACACATTCTCCGCCAGTATTCAGATATAAATTCAATTTCTTGCAAATAACATAACCTGTAATTAGCAACAGCCGTCAGCTGTCAAAACTGACAGCTGAATCTATGATACCCGATTGACACTCTCAACAACTATTAAGCAAATACAGGAAGTGGGTACATTCGCTCAAACGCTGGGAAGCCGATGCAGACCGGAATGATTAAAAAAAAGGTTTAACGTCAGTGTCTGGATAGCGGTATATCTTTTTTTCGATAGGGACTTTAGAGGAGGTTAATGTAAAAACGTGGATAGAAGATCTTTTCTGATTTCGGTGTGGTCAGAAGAAGACCGCCGTCGAGGCTTAACCTCATAATTCCTTGTAACACATTTTTGTGAAGAGCTTAGTCCGCTGTGATAGCCTTCGTGTTCTCTGCTGGAGCGTGAGACGGCGATTTCGCCGCCGGCTTCGGACTTCAACCTCATGGCGTGCTGGTAAGCCAGTCGCCACTAACCCCCGCAGGACTCGAGTAAAGGAACCCGGCTCGGAGGCTGGCCTGTTCGCGGCTACGCCGCGCCAGGCTGGCGATTCCAAGGGCTTCACGGGGTTCCACGGCGAGTTGTCGGCCGCCTTCACCCTCGAGGACACGCCAGGCTACCCCGTAGTCTGACCGTCGGCCCGGGTAGCACCGCCCGCGCGCGCGCATGCTAAGCCGCGCGCCTAGCGGCCGCCGCCCGCCACCGGGTCCGTCACCAGCGCCGCCACCTCGCCGTCCTACACCTGCCAACGCCGCCGCTGTCGCCGCGTCGTCCATTCCCGTAGTGCAAGCACGCCTTTTTTATCTATTTGGCCAAGTAGAAATTAGAGTCAGTGGTTCACCGGAACACTTTCGCGTAAACATGTGCCTCGCATAACCTATAGCCCATCGTGGGCGACCGTCGCGTCGTACCAACTGTCGGTTTGCGCTGTATTGTCAGTTAATAAAGCGATGTGTAATTTATAACTTGATTTTCATAATTGATGTCCCCGCCAGACACACCAACAGGATATATAAGCATCACCAAGAGGACTCTTGTACTTCAAAGGTTCATACCTCCCCTCTGAATCTGTCTAGGTATTTTTATTAACAAAGTAAGTGAAGTAATGTAGTGAACTGGTACACGTTAGAGTTGGGCTGTCGCCAGCGAGTCCGCGGGAGGCGTCCCGACTCTAACCAACCAAAACTTTTTTTTTCCTTTTTTTTTCACTACAGTTTCCCATTAAACTGACAGTTGCAAAAACCGCCTGAGCAAGTATTCTGTTCCAGGAACAACAGAATATATTATTAAAAACAATGCAATAATAGTGCACCTATGTAGTAAACTTTTTAGACATTTTGTAAAAGTTTTTGCTTAGGATATTAAATGAATAAAGGGTACCATTTAAAAGTAATTCATTGTGTTGTGTTTTTTTATAAAACTATTACATTTCAGCTCAATCTCATATATTGAGAAGTGGTTGACAAATGATTTGCAAGATTTAACCTGAATATACATGCACTTAAAATAAAAAATTGTAAAAAACACTTTCAATATGGCATATTATTATTATTAAGCCGAGAATGGAATATAGTCCATTGAATAAAAAGTTCTAGAGTGCGTGAGTTAGTAACGTAAGATGTTTCTTCGGAAACATGTCAAGAGTCCCTAGGTAATAAACATACTAAAACCCCGGGACACTAGGAGGAGCCCCGGAGTGGGGAGAGGGGGGGAAAGGGTCCATTTTTTTATTTTTCGCTTAAATCTCAAAAACGGTACATGTTAGATAAAAACTTTCAAGGAAAAGTTGAAAGGCCATAAAATTATCTACAAGTTGTACCTAAATAATTTAGGTATTGTATTTAGACCTGGGCGGGAACATAACAAAATAAATGATAGAATAAGTCGTTTCGTTTCGTTTATGCATGTCGTTCACACAGGTACAAGTCGTATTCTTTCGTTTTATGCACGTCGTTCATAAGGATAAAATTGGAGCAAATAAATTAAGTTAAATGTCTTTAAATACTCGCGAACAAAAGCTATAACTACAAAAAACCATATTCATACGGTCAACGCATTAGTTCTTTATTTATAAAATGAAAGCCTAACACTATGTATAGCTTGTATAAAAAATCTTATAAAGTTCAAGTTCTAAATATCCACTATTGAAAAATAGTTTTGTCTCTTCTGAAAAGTGCCGTTTTTGAGTTATCCCTTATTAACTGGAGGCACTGAATAGTGAGCAACTACTATGTTATCTAACATGACTCCTAAAAAAGTACAAATTTAAAATGATTATTTCTGAATTGTATTTAATTCTGTAACTTGTATCGTTCAACACAAGCCCTAAACTTTTAATAATTTTGCTGTATAAATTACATTGGTTGTTTATTGTATTTGATCATAGAGGCTGAGAAATAATTAATGTGATTATAATAAAAAAAATATCATAAATTAAAGTGTGGGTTATTCCACTCGATAGAAACGTTACGTGTAACGATACAAATATTGCATGTAACGGACACACAAAAAATGCTCACACAGTTTAAATACATTTATATACCACTTACATTAATATTTTAAAGGTTTCCGGTGTTAAGATACGCCTTACGTCAAAGGTATGTACTTATTTATTTTTACAACGAACCCTTTACGCTATTTTTTCTTTCACACATAATCTCAACTAGTCCCTTACGCCATTTCTTCATCAATATAGTGGATACAATTAATAGGTAAATTTAAGGTAAGGGACGAGACTACAGAATAGTCCCTTACAGACGGGACATCAGCAGCGAAATAAGTTGGTGTAAGGGACATGTTACTTTCTATAATATATAAATTATTAAAACGAGCATTACATAGATAGACAGAACACTAATATACAAAATTATGTATGAAATCAGGCCCAAAAAAGGTTAACTACAGAAAAGTTATGAACGATTTAGTTAAAAAAAAACTTTGTCAGCTTTAGTTTGAATGTTACGGAGGCTTGAACATAAAAACAGAACGAAAATATATCAATGTGAATATGTTTTATTTTCTATGTTTATAACACCTAGAGGCACAATTCTTTCACCAAAATATAGCTTATGTTCTGTAGTATTAGGACTACTCATAACTCCATATCGACAAAGTGGGACCTTTTCCCTAAAACAGTCACATATACATATGTATTCATCCTTACGTGTCTCTTGTAAACAAACATGACGTCAATCTAGACATAGACTTTGTGATGTCATGCCTAATTTGCGTTACAAACTCCCTAAGGCTTCATCAGAAAGAAGCCTGTAAAACCACGGGAATTACAGATTACAATAATAGCTCTTTTATTAATTTTGTTAATTATTTTTAGATGCTGATGGTCCAGACGTCAAAAATAACGTAGCTCTTCTGTTATTGCCGTCGATAACATCAAGCGTACCACTTAAAGAGAAGAAAAAAGTCTTGTGGAGACCTTCAAAGTCTGAAGTCCGAGATGGGTTTATAACTCAAATTGGGGCAGACAGTGAACTTGAGACTACAATCGCCAACAGAAAACTAAAACTGCAAAGGTACGGAAAAACTTTACAACCTTTTGTGATTATCGTTGGGCCATCGATAGCAAATATATCACACTGTTATATTGTTGCCGGGGCAACATACTATAAAATCAACAAGTTATTGAACGCAGTGGACACCTGTTTCAAAATCATTCATGCAACAGGAGCGCATTATCAAAGTGAAGCGTCCGTTGTATGGATGGTTATACAAAAAGGGTTTTATAATATTGTAACTCAATATGACAAAGATTTAATAACTGTCAAAAGTTTGCTTATAGATTTAGAAGAATAAGTCATCTTGGAATACGAAAACTTGAAGAATAACAGTACTTTTATAGCTATTTCAGCCAACAATATAAATGTCGCCCTAGCCGTCCGTACCAGGACAGTATACAGGCCGACCAACACCGTTTCATCATTTTAATTTTTATTAAGCCACAGAAAATTCTGAAGTAGTTTATTCCGGAAACTAAGGAGGCTTATTACTACCTATAAACCAAATTTCAAGATTTTTGATAATTTTCATCCATTCCCCATTTTGGACACTTGAAATTAAATCGCAGCTTACTAAATCCCATGAATAACATTTGTTATTTCTAGTAAAAATATTAATGATACCTATAAAAAATACTGTAAATAAAAGTGCTGCTCTGTTATTTCCATGCAGACTATTGATTGTGAATTCTAGTCATGGGATTAGTAAAACCAATAAACAAAACACTAGATAAAACTTCACGGTTTATTAAATTCCATGTATTTTTTTATAATTCCTAGTCACAGGTGGGGTAAAACCGAAAAAATCGGTACTAGAAATTAAAAACATAGTCTTGAAATAACTATTTAATGTTAAAAGCAAGTCATCCTCCTAGCCTTTGTCCCATTTTTTGAGAATGAATTCTCAATCGGGGTCGGCTACCTAAATCCCAAGATGTGGCGTAGGCACTAGTTTTTACGCAAGCGACTGCCATCTGACCTTCCAACCCAGAGGGAAAACTAGGCCTTATTGGGCTTAGGTGGTTTCCTCACGATGTTTTCCTTCACCGAAAAGCGAGTGGTAAATATCAAATGACATTCCGTACATAAATTCCGAAAAACTCATTGGTACGGGCCGGGTTCGAACCCGCGACCTCCGGATTGAAAGTCGCATGCCCTAACCACTAGGCTACCACCGCTTCCTTCCGCTTCGCACCGCTTAATGTTAAAAGCAAGTATGCTACTTTATTGAATTCAAATAAAAGTTTGCCTGCTTTTAGTAAACAGTACTGTATTTTCAACAAGACAGTTTTAAAAGCAAGTATGTTCCAATATTTGAATTCAAATAAATGTTTACTTGTTTCAAATAAACAGTATTGTTTTTCCAATAAGATACAGCTTTTTGCTGTTAGTAAATATAGTTAGTAAAACTGGTTTGTAACCGTAAGTATAATTTCCTTGTCCTGGTATTCACTTTTTTAAATTTAAGTTTCGCAGGCATCTATTAAATCTCCAACTCTCCAATTCTTAATGCCAGACACCTTGTCAATAAGTTACACCTCCTTCAATATAGGTTATATTATCTTAAGTATAATACTTCCACTATTTACTACTATGTACGCAGGCAAGCAAAACCATCAAAATGGAATTCTTTTTTCGTAACCTTAAAAACCAAGAAAAAATAATCCTAGTTCGTAGCTAGTTACGAAACTTAGTTACATACGCGGACGAAGGAGTTTAAGCATATAAGTAATTAAAAACGAAAAAACTGATGGAGTTAACCTCCTACAAAAACAAAAAGCTTGGTTGGAGGTGATGAATGAATATAATTCTACCACCACTGGTAATAGCCGTACGCTCGAGAGCTTACAGCAAAACTAGAAAAAATTAAAAAGAAGGCGAAAAAGGATGTTTCAGATTCCAAAATGCATTATACCAGGTATGTGTTCCTATGAAAAACTCCATACGTTTAATCTGATGTGAAATCGTATTTTTAAAGCTTGGCATACTTACTTACGTACGTATCATACATTACATTACTAAAATTTTATGTAACTTTAATTTAAAGTTGATAGAACAGCTCTTATTCAAAATATTGAGGAGTATGGCACTTCCACTGACGGCTGGGAACTACCAAAAAATGGAATTACATTGAATGATGTATTATTAAATGGCCCCATTGTGCAAAAATTACTTTTTGACATACTTTTGAGGTTCAGGTTCCATAAATACATATTAATTGCCGACGTAAAACAGATGTTTAGAATGCTATTAATTGACCCTAAATATAGGTCTTTACAAAATAGTCTTTTGAGAAGTCATGTAAATTCTTCCATTCAATGTTTACAATTAAAAACAGTCACATATGGGCTCAAAAGCTCATGTTTTTTAGCTACGAGATGTTTATATGAGCTAGCACTGAGGTTTAAGGATGAGTTTCCCTTGGCCGCGGAAGTTTTATGCCAACAGACATACGTTGATGATATACTTACCGGACATGACAACATACAAATGTGATAAAAAAACAATTGATACAATTGCTCCGATTAGGCGGGTTTGAGCCGCACAAATGGTGTGCAAATGATAAACGCTTGATAGATGACATTCCACAGGATAAGCTCAGTTTTGGTGATGATATTGATTTAGACAACGACAACTTGTTTGTAAAAACTCTTGGATTGCGATATAATGCCAAGTCAGACAAATTATTCATAAATTGTCCTCAAACTGAGATACAAGAGAAATGGGGAAACTGGGATACTCGTAGACAAGTTTTGTCAAAATTGTAAGTTGCAATTATCATGGGACGATGAGCTCTAACGTAAATGAAGAGAGGAGGGAATTTGCAAGAAACCTAATTGAAATGTCAAAAATAGAAATTAAGAGATACATCAATGTGAAGGATGTGGAAAAGACCGAGTTGATTGGATATGCAGATGCCTCTTATAAGGCGTATGGCTGTGAAGTATATTTAAGAGTCGTTCATATTGATGGTAGTGTTACATTGAACTTATTATGTTCAAAATCAAGAATTTGTCCAATCAACAACGACCTGACCACTCCCCGGCTTGAACTGAACTAGTCTTACTTGTTATGGACGGTTTTGACCCGGAAGCTGCACTTTGTGATGGAAGCAAGCCGTTTTGCACAGTGATAATATAGACCAAAATAAACGATTTCACTCGAGGAGAAATTAGTTTCACCCCTTAGGCATAAGAGATGGCGCCACTTATTCAAAAAAAGTTAAAAAATTGTAAATCCTGAACGGATTCTCCGATTTTGACGAAAGAGGTGCCGAACGGTAGATAATTACCCGATTTAACATAAAAAATAATGAAAACAATAAAAAATTATTTTGGATACCCAAAAAATTATAATTTCTGAAAAAAACTATTTAAAAATTGTGATTTTTTGGAATTTTACTCGTAAAAATGTATGTAGGGGAGAGGGGGGCAGCTATCACTGGAGGCAGCTTAGAACAAATGCGTTCAAATACGTATTTTTAGTGTGATTATGGCCCAAATCCATTTTTTGGGCTCGCAACACTGACCCACACAACTGTCACTTGACAGATTTGACGTTTGAGAGAACATGAACGAACCTGTAGCATATTTTGATTTCGATGCCATCCGTTAGCGGTTTTGCTTCCCGTGTCTAAGCATTTTCAGGCTGTATTTGAAGGAAGCGGTAAGTGAAACTTAATTTATTTGATACTACAATCTATTAGCTTTAGTGACGATAAATAAACAATCAGAATTTTCTATTGTTTTGGAAGATATCAATGTTTTTTTTTTTAATAGGTGTTGGGGTAGTTTTGAAAAAAAAAAAATAGGAGGAAAAAATAGGATCCCACTAGCGGTTGGATGACAGGACCGTTGTTCATGAAAGTGCTTGAACATATTAAAAAGCTTGTAAGATGCTCGAAGGATGACCCCATATTAATTTTGATGGATAATCACGAGAGTCATTGTACTATAGACGTAGTCAACTACTGTCGAGACAATGGAATGGTAGTGGTAAGTTTTCCGCCACATTGTTCACATCGAATGCAACCGTTAGATGTAGCTGTCAATGGTTCTTTCAAACAAAAACTGGCGGTATCCCAAAATGATTGGTTGATAAACCACCCTGGAAAAACCATTACAATTCATGACCTGGCAGGAATTGTGACACCAGCATATAATGCACCAGCATGCACAAAATCATAAAGAAATTTAGCATTTGTGGGACTAGTCGTAGACTTAAAAAGAAACAACTTCATCGTCAGTTTCATGAGAAAGAAAGGAGGGTCATACAAATTTTATTTTCCTGAAAAAGAAGACAAGTGCTACGTAACCAGCTCAGATATTTTAGTAAAACTACCTCCACCAATTGAGTTCGCTGGCACTTCACGCACTGCGGCAATGAAAGCTTTTAAATTAAATTTTTCCAAGTTCCAGTTAGGCTAAATTCTTATTTATTATTAACAGACTGTTATTGTCTGATTCATTTTAACAATAAGATACAATAATATGGAATGGGCAATGAAAGCTTTTAAATTAAATTTTTCCAAGTTCCAGTTAGGCTAAATTCTTATTTATTATTAACAGACTGTTATTGTCTGATTCATTTTAACAATAAGATACAATAATATGCTAAAAAAAAACATGAAAAGTGGGAGTAGGTATTGAAATCGTTTTTTTTTGTTTACTGGAGTTTTACATTTTTATTTGACTACCTCTTTTTTTTGTGTTTTATTGTGTTACTACACTCTACATACACATAATACAGAATTGTGTTTACATTGTTTCTCTGTTGTCTATTTAGTTGGTTCGTATGTGACATTAGATTAGTTGTGAATCCAAATATATTTTTGTATGCTTGTTTATTATTTCCAGGAGTTTGAATTTAGAGTCGATTTTATCGTTTTAATATTGCTCAAAACTAGTTACGTGTAGGTACCTTAATCATTCGTACGTGTTAAGTTGTTACTTTTTTTAAATGCAGTGTGTACATACATATAAAACCGGGCCATAATTAAGTGTAATAATTACACTTATAAACAATTCGGTTTTATTTATTGCTCGTATTGGATTTACACACTGTATAATTTTGAAATATTTTCAAATCAAGAAGTATTGAAATCGATCTCATTTTTGTTTTATTTTAGAAATTATATTTGAATTTAGTCTTTATGTTTTGTTATGCTGACACCGTTTATCTAGAGGTATAAGAGTTGGATGTGCCATAATAATATAGTGCTACATAACATATTAATAATTTTGGAGCCATTTTTTGGTTGGGGTATAGCAAAGGGGGCCCCATTTTAGGACTTAGAAAATTTTTACACTTTTTTTTTTATTTGCTGTTTTTAGGCTTACATTAGATTGAATCGTGAAGATTAAACTAAAATAAGCATGTTTTGTTATTTTAACTTTCTTACTCAGATCAATATTTACCGAGATATTGAGGTTCAAACATTACTCATTTTAATGGGAACCGAGACAGACAAATTTCGGAGACGAGTAATTTATGTCAATATAACACCTTATTTTTATTTACGAATCCTATAAAACGTGTTAAAATAAGCATGTTTTGTTAGTATAATTTTTTGGCTCAGATTAATATTTACCGAGATAAAAAGATTAATGGGTTAGGTTAGGTTAGTTATGACCACATCGCGCGAGCCGAGCGAGCGGAGCGAGCGTGCCGCGGCAGCGGTCGGCGAAGCGCCAGAACCGAATCGCCAACTTTTTATTAGCTATTGAAAAATAATTACTGAGAGAAAAAGTTTAAAGAATAAAACATGTTTATTTTGACCCAATATCTCGGTAAATATTACTCTGAGTGAAAAAGTTAAAAGAACAAAATATGCTTTTTTTAGCGTAATCTACAAAATTCAATCTAATTTAAGCCCAAAAACAGCAAAAAAAAAAACCATTCAAAATTTTTCGAAGTCCTAAAATAGGGCCCCCTTTGCTATACTCCGAGGTTGGGGTATAGCAAAGGGGGCCCCATTTTAGGACTTAGAAAATTTTTACACTTTTTTTTTTATTTGCTGTTTTTAGGCTTACATTAGATTGAATCGTGAAGATTAAACTAAAATAAGCATGTTTTGTTATTTTAACTTTCTTACTCAGATCAATATTTACCGAGATATTGAGGTTCAAACATTACTCCGACCTTTTTTTTTGCAAAGTGGTATGATTCCAGAAGATTTTCAATGGGTAGTCGATTCTATTGTTTGTTTTTCTCTCGGTATATATGATAAATTAAAAATTATAATTAGAAAATTTTATGTATTTTTATTTAACAACAGCCAAAACATAATAAATACCAAATTATTATCCCGTTTAGGGTTACCATACGTCCGGATTTGTCCGGACATGTCCGGACTTTTCGACTCTTGTCCGGACGTTGTCCGGCCCTTTAATTTGTCCGGCTTTTTTCAAATAAGTTGGAATAATGAGAAAACCCCGCCCGCACCCCGCACCTACCCCCTCGCAAATCTCGCAATGCGAGCGTCTACCTACTACCATGCCTACCTATTTTGGTGACTAAAAAGTCCGGACTTTTTTCGATTCGTCCGGCTTTTTGCCAGGACTTTTCAAATTCCTAAATGGTAACCCTAATCCCGTTACATTGTTGGGGTAGGTTTGAACAATAGTGTGTGCAAAACTGCCTCAAGCGGCGCCATGTCTGTATTCTTTAATAACTTTGGAACTATACGGGCTAATGATATGCGGTTTTTTTTTCGTAGATGTAAAATTAGTTGTATATTAATATAAATAAATAAAAAAGTACCATGTACATACATTTTTACGAGTAAAATTTCAAAAAATCACAAATTTCAAATACTTTTTTCAGAAATTATTATTTTTTAGGTATCTTAAATTATTTTATACCTGTTTTTAATTTTTTTCATGTTAAATTGGGTAATTATCTGCCGATTGGCACCTCTTTCGTCAAAATCGGAGTATCCGTTCAGGATTTCGAATTTTTTAAACTTTTTTGAATAAGTGGCGCCATCTCTGTTCCTAAGGGGTGAAACTGATTTCTCCTCGAGTGAAATCGTTTATTTTGGTCTATATTATCAATGTGTAAAACGGCTTGCTTCCATCACACAGTGCAGCTTTTTTTCATAACAAATAGGACTAAACAGTGCATTGTTGCTTGCGATGCTTATCAACAGTCTTTATAACTAGTCCTATTTGTTATGAAAAAAAGCTGCACTCTGTGATGGAAGCAAGCCGTTTTGCACAGTGATAATATAGACCAAAATAAACGATTTCACTCGAGGCGAAATTAGTTTCACCCCTTAGGAACAGAGATGGCGCCACTTATTCAAAAAAAGTTTAAAAAATTCTAAATCCTGAACGGCTACTCCGATTTTGACGTAAGAGGTGCCAATCAGCAGATAATTACCCAATTTAACATGAAAAAAATTTAAATCACGTAGAAAATAATTTTGGATACCTAAGAAATAATATTTTCTGAAAAAAAAAATTAAAATTTGTGATTTTTGGAATTTTACTCGTAAAAATGTATGTACATGGTACTTTTTTTATTTATTTATATTAATACACAACTAATTTTACATTTACGAAAAAAAACCGCATATCATTAGCTCGTATAATTCCAAAGTTATTGAAGAATACAGACATGGCGCCGCTGGGTCAAAAAATCTTACAAAAAATCTAAAACCTCAACGGATATTCCGATTTTGATAATTAAGGTGGTAATCGACAGATAATTACTTAAATTAGTTTAAAAAAATAAAATAAAAATTCAAATAGGCAAAAAGTAATAATATTTCAAAAAAAAACATACATTTTGAAAAAATATATTTTTTTTTGGGGCTTTTATGTAATTTCATATAAAAAAAATTATGAATACCTATGGCTTTATTTTACTTATGTATATTATAACACTATTAGGTAATTGATCGTTTAATAAAAAACCGCATATCGAGAACTTGTACAGTTCCAACGGTATTGAAGATTTTACTATAGGGTGCCGGTGCGATGTTGCCGCCGCACGTGCAACTTATGTACATGTATATAGAAAAGTATTCTCCCGTTTCGAAGGTACTGATTACCCTGAAAATATAACCACAATTGAAAGTACAAATAATAATCATCCCAAGTAGCACACAACACACTTATATCCCTTGTACAGCTTAAATTAGAGTTTTAACGGGTGAATAGGCTCCTATACAACCAGTTTGCTAATATCACAAGTATATTAGATGCTAAATAGCATTTCTGAATCAATATTGACGTGACAACGTCTTAATTTAGGTTGCGCTCGGAGTCACTCATGAAAAAATGTAACGCCCGCTCACGGTTGATGAGTGAGAGAGACAAAATAATATTGACGTGACAACGTCTTAAATTAGGTTGCGGCTCGGAGTCACTCATGAAAAAGTGTAACGCCCGCTCACGGTTGATCGCTCACGGTTGATGAGTGAGAGAGACAAAATATATTTCTATAGTTAAAATTTGTGCAATTCTTATTTTCATTCATCGAGCATTACTGTAACAAGAGGGAAGAGGGCGGAAGAGGGAAGAGGGAAGAGGGAAGAGGGAAGAGGGAAGAGGGAAGAGGGAAGAGGGAAGAGGGAAGAGGGAAGAGGGAAGAGGGAAGAGGGAAGAGGGAAGAGGGAAGAGGGAAGAGGGAAGAGGGAAGAGGGAAGAGGGAAGAGGGAAGAGGGAAGAGGGAAGAGGGAAGAGGGAAGAGGGAAGAGGGAAGAGGGAAGAGGGAAGAGGGAAGAGGGAAGAGGGAAGAGGGAAGAGGGAAGAGGGAAGAGGGAAGAGGGAAGAGGGAAGAGGGAAGAGGGAAGAGGGAAGAGGGAAGAGGGAAGAGGGAAGAGGGAAGAGGGAAGAGGGAAGAGGGAAGAGGGAAGAGGGAAGAGGGAAGAGGGAAGAGGGAAGAGGGAAGAGGGAAGAGGGAAGAGGGAAGAGGGAAGAGGGAAGGGGGAAGTACAATGTTTTAGTAAACAAAATATATTTCTACAGTTAAAATTTGTGCAATTCTTATTTTCATTCAATTCCTTGTTCCTATTGTGCAATTTAATAATATTCATATCAATAAATATTCTACCGAGAATAAGACGTTGTCACGTAAAATCTTCCTTCGCCCGTAAAACCGACTTTACAGGCAACCATTTTTTTTTTTTACTTACTTTACGTTTTATTTTCACTTTAGTCTTTGCAGGCTTTGCATTGTAACGTGCAAGTTAGGCCGTCGCATCATAAAAAAAACAACAACGCATTATGCCACAGCCCAATTTGTATCCATAATGTTCAAGGAGTTTCCAAATTGAACTAACCTTCAACTATTGTGGACCCCACCTACCTTTGATGCCGTTTCATTCCCAAAAAGAAGGACTTGGGACTCGATATTTCCAAATTAAAACGTGAACCCACATTTGGTTTGCATGAAACGGTATTCAATGGCAGCTGAAATAGATGGAAGGTATCTCACAAGCTTGTTTAGTTTAGTGTTTTTTAGTTTAAACAGATCTTTTCTAATCGCATTAACAGTAATAATATATGCTCTGTTGGAGCATCGTATAGCCTGCATGTGAATCTGGGACCAACAACGTTACGATTAATTGAGAACCAATTAATGACATTAATATAGTGATTGAATCTTACACGATTTTCACACATTATATTAAAATAATAAAACGGGACTTAATTGCGGTAAATAAACATTTTTAAACTCGGTTAAATCCCGTTTTGTTATAATAATGAATGACATTAATTATGTAAACACACCCTAAAAAAAAAGAAACAAAAATGGCCCTAAGTAATCGTTTCACATGAGCCGTTACGTATCGAGAGAGAATTTCTATAGATAGCGATGTTACTTGCAAAAGCAGTAATTATTTCAGGGTATAACATGCAAGTTTTAAAACAGGTCTCTTTTCTTATTGTATTAAAATTAGACGTCTTGTCATACTCTGTGAAAGCCTTGAAGTGCAGTCATCATTTCATTACTTAAAGTAATAACTGTTTTGTAAACTGCTACTAGTAGACCGTTGCACTGACGACTGCAATTTGAATGCTTCGATGCTTTCACAGAGCTGGCGACAAGCCTTTCGCCGACTACTTCAGCTGCCATTGAACAACATGTTCTGCGTGTAGCGTTTCAAGCGAGCCAAATGTGAAATAAACGTCTCAATTTGGATATATCCTGTCCTAAGTCCTTTCTTTTTGGGAATGGAATGGCGTTGGAAGCAGTTTGCAGGTGCGATCCACAATAGAACAGTTAGTATGGGTGCAAATCGAGCTATGGAAAAATGCGTTGTTGCAGCCGATGCAAATAGACAGAATATACTTGTGATATTAGCAAACTGGTTGTATAAGAGCCTATTCACCCGTTAAAACTCTAATTTAAGCTGTACAAGGGATATAAGTGTGTTGTGTGCTACTTGGGATGATTATGATTTTATACTTTCAATTGTGGTTATATTTTCAGGGTAATCAGTACCTTCGAAACGGGAGAATACTTTTCTATATACATGTACATAAGTTGCAAGTGCGGCGGCAACATCGCACCGGCACCCTATAGTAAAATCTTCAATACCGTTGGAATTGTACAAGTTCTCGATATGCGGTTTTTTATTAAACGATCAATTACCTAATAGTGTTATAATATACATAAGTAAAATAAAGCCATATTCATAATTTTTTGTATATGAAATTACATAAAAGCCCCAAAAAAAAAAATTTTTTTTCAAAATGTATGTTTTTTTTTGGAAATATTATTACTTTTTACTATTTGAATTTTTTTTTTTTTTTTTTAACTAATTTAAGTAAATATCTGTCGATTACCACCTTAATTATCAAAATCGGAATATCCGTTGAGGTTTTAGATTTTTTGTAAGATTTTTTGACCCAGCGGCGCCATGTCTGTATTCTTCAATAACTTTGGAATTATACGAGCTAATGATATGCGGTTTTTTTTCGTAAATGTAAAATTAGTTGTGTATTAATATAAATAAATAAAAAAAGTACCATGTACATACATTTTTACGAGTAAAATTCCAAAAATCACAAATTTTAATTTTTTTTTTCAGAAAATATTATTTCTTAGGTATCCAAAATTATTTTCTACGTGATTTTAATTTTTTTCATGTTAAATTGGGTAATTATCTGCTGATTGGCACCTCTTACGTCAAAATCGGAGTAGCCGTTCAGGATTTAGAATTTTTTAAACTTTTTTTGAATAAGTGGCGCCATCTCTGTTCCTAAGGGGTGAAACTAATTTCGCCTCGAGTGAAATCGTTTATTTTGGTCTATATTATCACTGTGCAAAACGGCTTGCTTCCATCACAAAGTGCAGCTTCCAGGCCAAAACCGTCCATAACAAGTAATACTAAACCTGCTTAAGGCAGACTATGATATTGATGTATATTTATACCTTGATTCTATGATTGTCCTCGGTTGGCTAGACATTAAACCAATAAAATTGCAGGCATATGTTGCAAATAGAAAAAAGGGTTATTTAGTTAATAAGATATCACTTTGAACTTTGTTAAGTTAACTTTGGCCTGGCCGGCAGTTTATGTAAATAACATTGTTTGATTATTTTTTATTGTTGGCAATACCAGGCGAAACAACTATCTATCGAACTAACGTTGAGATAAGATGTACATTTTTTTGCTGTACTTTTAATAATTAAAAGTATTTAATTTGTTCATGTAACGGCTTTTATTTATGAGCCCATCAGCTACAGCCAAAATCATAGAGTTTTTCGACACCCTATTCGACACTGTCAACGGCTCCCCCTAGCGGCGCTACAGCAGGAAAACTGAGAAAAGGTGCTTAAAAAAAACTTATCGTTTTCGGGTTTCTACCAGCGAAAAATTAAAAAAAATGCAATATGAAGATACAAGTAGCAAATTGGCTATAAGACAAGGAAACGCTCGACAAACCTAACACAAAAGTTTACTCTGTTTGCAGCAAACCGCACAGAAATAAATACTTTCGGTACTAAAACGTCAAGTCTAAATTTAAGTTTAAGGAGAGTTTTTTTACTTGGACTTAAAGGCTGATGTAAAACCATCCGATTTTGGGAGCTAATTTTTTAACATACTATAGGCTATTAAGAGATTTAAGTAAGCATAGGTTAATAGACGAGGTTACGAATTTACAAGGGATCGCTTCTATTTCAACTCAAGAGGAACAATTATCAGTTGGAACTATTAATAGGGATTATGTACTATTTTCCTGGATATGTTGAAGTCCGTAACGTTCACGGACCCTAACCTTAAGTGCAAGTTCAATAAAGGTAACTACTAGAAGTGTAACACTAGTTAGTGCTTTTCTAACAATGTGCTCTTTCGGGTTATGCAGTCACATAACAAATAACGCGACAGAGCACATTGTTAGAAAAGTTATGTGAGATAGTAAAAGCACAAAAGATGTGATGAGCCCGTAGCAGCGAAGATGCCAGAAACATGTAAAGCCATAAAAGAATTGGAGCTGAAGATACAAGTCATGACATCCAGGAAAACATATGGCCGTGAGACCTGTACATCTTTTGCAAATGATCGTGAAAAATATTTTGCGGCTGGGACGCTATACGACGGGCACAAAAATAAACAAGATCAAAGCAACATATATTTCAGTGGTAACATGCAAAGTCATTATGCTGCCTAGAATCGACACGATAAAAAAAATGATATTTTTTTTTGTCTTGCCACGTACAATCAGACTTTTGCACCCATTGGTAAAATTACATCAATGTCTAAACCTTTCGCTGTACTGTTGCATGACGATTTGGCTGGTAGAAAACAAGAGGGCATTATGAGCGTTGAAATTTTAAATCCCAGTGCCGCCATAATAGCGGATGACACGTTTAAAACAGTGACCGCTGGTCCTCAGGCGTATCGGATTCTAACTTGGCATGCAGTCTGCGACGGACAATTTTATCACCCGTCGCTGTGCTCATGGGGAACCGCCGGCGGGATCTGCACGCAGCAGTTTTTTGAGCATTGTGGAGGCTGGCTGGCAATCCGCGCCCCACTGTGATTGGTGACGGATTATGAGCCGGCTGTGCAAGCGCCACTGCAAGAGGCAACCGGAAAAGTAACATAAGGGTGCTATTTCCACTTTTTGCAGGTGCGTATCATTTTATTATCGTTAAATTATATAAATTTATATTTTGTAATTCATTCATGTAAGTGATTTAATAAATATAAGTGAATAATAAAAGTCTGACACATTGGAGCAGAGTACTTCTCGGTGCACAATAGAGGTCATAAGGCGTCTAAAGTAGCCGAAAGCTACTTTCTATTATTAAAAGAAGGAGGAAGTTCTTATGGAAGGAGGAGTTCGTTCCCTTATTTGATGAGTTTGCGAGTGGTACATTTTGATTAATGGTTATAACATACTGGCCATGTGAAAATTTAAAAGCCGGATTGGTTCTTGCGTCCTATAAAATCGAGCAAAAAATTGAAAATAACATGAAACAATAAGAATAAGATTTTTTATTTTGTTAAACATAGGTAGGTACATAAGTGTCTTATGAATTATTCAGGAACACTATGTTTTGCCGAAAGGCATTCAAAATTAAAGAGTGCTGCATGCATAATACAAAATATAAGTAGTTGAAATTCATTAGTTTTCATATTATTATCTAACAAATATTCTTGAGTAGACGAACTAAGAATCTATACAACGATGTTTTAAACATTTGAGTATCTGGCATATTTCTAATAGTAATTGGTAATTTATTGGTGATTTTAGGCGCCATTCCAAATATACTTTTATCAAACAGAGCAGTTTTATGCGGTTCGTGGTTTATCTTACTCTACATACGAATACTGTTGAATTTAGCTAACTGATTCACCGACCGTGAAACTTTTGACTGTGCCACAACAAAGGGTTTTTAAACAGGCTTTGACCAAAAAAACGATTCCAAAAGACGGTTGGTTTTCCCATCCTAATGAACTGAAGGAACAAAACACGGAAACTCTACCAAGCGATAAACCCTCTTTTGTTAAAAAACAAAGCACCATAAACATTTTGTTCGAAAAAACAGTCTACGAACGTATTTTGATACGTATTATACGTACTTTGAATTCGGAAAATCCAAGAGCTATTCAAATAGCTAAGTTATAATTATTAATTTACTTTAAATATGCTGGTGTCCACTTTCCCATACACTCTGAACATACTAGTTGATTTGGTGAATACCTCCATCGCTACATCTACATTTCCTGACCTATGGAAATTGGATATAGTGTGTCCTCTAGCTAAAATATCTAATCCATCTGAGCTTAAGGATCTTAGACCCATAAGTATACTGCCTTGTTTATCTAAGATTTTAGAGAAAACTGTATGCTTACAACTGACAGAGTATCTTGAGAATAATGGTATGTTGCCGGAGGTCCAGTCAGGTTTCAGAAAGGGACGAAGCACAGTCACTGCTCTTCTGGATGTCACTGACAACATATTGTGTTCTCAGGATAAAGGTTTGTGTACATTACTGGTACTGCTAGATTTTTCAAGGGCTTTCGACTGTCTCAATATTAGTTTATTGCTATCTAAACTAAGTTTCTACGGTTTCGACCACTATGCAGTGACTTGGTTTGCCAGCTATCTCAGCAATCGTCAGAGGTGTGTTAAGCTGAGCTTTAACGATGGCTCCACACGGGTCTCTGAAAGGATGGGTGTTACTAGAGGAGTGCCTCAAGGATCTATCCTCGGCCCAATTCTGTTTATATTGTACTCTGCTGACATCGGATCACACATCACACACTGCAAGTACCATATTTATGCCGATGACATCCAAGTCTATATTTCATGTAAGCCTTCGGAAATTGATGATGCTATTCATAAACTTAACACTGATCTGTCGCAAATATCGACTTGAGCCACAAATAATAGCCTGTTACTGAATCCGGCCAAAACATCAATTGAATAAACTCAATCTGTCAACTGATATTAAATTGATGGATGTACCTATTAAACGTGTTTATGAAGCCCGTAACCTTGGTCTGATAATGGATTGTGATCTTAGATTTGAAAAACATGTCTTGAGCGCTGTTAAAAGTTGTTTCTATAGGCTTAAGGTTCTATACAAAATTAGGCCCTTCATAAATGAATCACTGCGTGTTCAACTGGTTGAGTCACTTGTATTGTCAAAATTAAATTATATGGATGTAGTGTTTGGTCCACGACTTCTTTCTAAAACGAAGAGGCTCATCTAACGCGTTCAACATGCCTGTGCTCGTTATTGTTTCAATATTCCGTTTCGGGCCCATGTTACTCCTTATCTAAATGAGCATAACATCTTAAAAATGCAGCACCGTCGCAAGCTTCATTTGGCATGTTTACTTTTCGGTGTAATTCAGCATAAGATGCCATCATATCTTTTCGAAAAGCTGTCATGGATGTCCAGAAATAGGTCGTATCAAACTCGCCAATGTAGTGTGCAGCTCACCACTCCACAACATGCTTCAGCTGCCTTCAGGGGAAGTTTCCGCTATGTTGCAACAAAATGTTGGAACAACATTCCGCCGCCAATTAGGAACCTAAACTATATCAAGACCTTTAAAATCTATGTACGAAAATTTGTGTTTGAACATCAGCGGAATCAAGAAACTTTGAGGCTAGACACGAGCTGCTTGTAATGACTTGTTTTTTAATGACTTTATCTTATATTATTCTTACCGAGGTTTTATGTCCCTTATATGTTGTGTTGTTTTGCATCATTGTATTGTTATTTGTCGCCTTATGTTTCATGTCCTTGTTTAGTATTTGGCTGTACTGTAAAGGGTTTCGTTTGTCACAGTTCTTTTATGTAAAATTTTGTTATTTGCCTACATATCCACATTTATTGTAATTTGAGTACCTGTCTTTCACTTTTGTAAGTTGTAAAACGTAATTTGTTAAATGTTAATGAGCTGTACACATACGGGCATTGCTTTCTTAGATTCTTTTACTTTTCTCTTACTTCGCCAACGGTCTGCAGTGACATTGACAGCACTTTCTGTCAGTGTCATTGTCTTGGCATTGTATGCGCTTAGGCTGCGTTCGGTCTTAGAGTGCAGCCGTGTGTGTACGGTTCGCCGTGGCGTCACCTATAGGTTACACCGGAAGACCAGCGCTGGTCCCCGGGCCAGCATTTATGCTGAGGTGTGACCTTTTCGTGGCATACACACCTACGATTTTGTTTTTTTATTTTATTTTTATTTCCAACTAGACAACCCAGTTAGTGTATGTTTACGAATAAATTTTCATTCATTCATTCATTCATTCATAAAGAAGTCTGCGTAGACATAGAACCATTGGACCAAGTGAATAAAACTGGTTTCCGGAGACTATTGGAAACACTGTGCCCCAGATACAAAGTCGTCTCCCGAACTCACTTGGGCGACAAAGTTATTCCTGATGTATCACCCATTGGAAATTATACACAAAAATAGAACAAAACTGTTTAAAGAATAATTTTACTACAATGTAATGTTTACTACCTATTTATATTACCAAAATGCAATTTTCTTCCGGCTAGCTCTCGATATACCCCGAAAACGAAAGCATGTAACGGAATGAACGTCAAAAAGGATGTTTGCCTATCAGCAAGCTTATGAGGAGGTAGTCTCTCGCAAGACTAAGAAAAGCAGCAGAAATGTTTAATCTGTATACTACTGTAATACCTATTTCATCTTAAGGCAGGTACGACGACGAGCGAAGCGAGGAGGAGTGTTAGGTTGAATTGCGACCCTAACGAGCGAGCGAAGTTGTGAATTAACAATTGGTTACTAAGAAAAACGTAGGCTTATGCGTTTCGCAATGTATGCGTTTATAAAGTATGGTTACGTTGTTTAATGAGTAACCAATTTATAACCATTACAAAGTATGCATAAATCATTTTATGCGCATCAAGTTTATGCCCATTACACAGTATGTTCTTAAACATAACGAATCCACGTATGCCTATCAAAAATATGACTTTAAACTTTATGCAACCCGATCCCTACCCCCTCAAAATATATCAGTTTAATGGTAAAATATCACGATGCCCTTTGGGATTACCGAAAGGTGCTAAGCTTATGATGAAAAGTTAAAGCTGCTCTTGTGAAGAAGAGTGTCAGCATTATAATCTAGGGGTTATGAACTAATAGCGTCACTTGGTAGACTGAAGAAACTTGTAGAAACTTCGTTGAGGACGTTTACGCAGACTCAGAATCCGAATGCGAAAGCAGGCTAGCCCATAACTCTATAGTAACACAATTACAGAAACTGAAATTGCACGACCGTGGGACAATATCAATTCTGATTTTGATAATTGTGCAAGGCCCGGTACAATTATCCAACAGACAACAGTGGTGATTAACGTTTTATTTATTTTTATTTATTTAATCTTTATTGCACAGATCAAACTAATACAAATGGCAGACTTAATGCCACAATGCATTCTCTACCAGTCAACCATAACTATATGTTCTAGTCAAGTTTAACGTTAGATACTATATTTTTCATTATTATAAAGACTGAGTTTAGTGTCATGCAATTTAGTATAAATAACACTGTTAAGCTAAGAAATTGATTTTGTTAAGTTAAACACAACTGTGTGTTTATTAGGCTTAAGAAAAGTCACTATAATAAGTAAGATTTATGTGTATGACCTATCTATCTTTAATATTTTGTGTAACATTTATTTATTACTTCTCGTATTACTTAAGTTCTTATCTCTCACTCTCGCTCACTACCTACTATTTTTTGTTTAATTTTTTTTTCCATCTACCCAAAGGCTCCATACGAGTTCGAAACTTGTCGGGCCGTTCAAGATAGGAAGCTGTGAGATAGGATCGATAATTTAACATTACTTGAGTGAAATTCCAAGTCACATCGACGAGGTTTCATTGTTCACGGATACGTCATGTGGTGGACAAACAGGAACCAAAACGTGGCTGCAGTTTTGTTATGGGTTGTTCATAAAATTTACCAACTAAAAATGATTGAACATAAATTTTTAGAATCTGGTCACTCGTACATGTGGACTCTATGCACAGCAGTATAGAATCAGCCCAAAAACACTCAAACATAATTATATTCAATTACAGAGTGGTTGAATATTTTTCGACGGTCTCGGTTTTCACTTAAGTGCAAGGGAAAAAATAAAGGTCAAACTAAGAAACCCCATCATAAAGACTTCAAAGATCTTAAGGAACTGTCCAAAAGTTTGATGATAACTAAAGGAAAAACCAGTAATGGACAACGTGTCAAGTGGCTAAAAATAAAGAGAATGCGTTACATCAAAGGTGAAACAAAAATATTTTATAACTACGACATGAGTGAAAACTTCTTTTAAATTGATCTCGGTATCGTCGAACCAAACATTGAACCTTCTTTGGAATCACCATCACCAGCAAGAACCCAAAACCCAAATTGTCGCTATAGTACACGACTTCGGTCTAAGCAAGTCAAGCGGGTCAAGAAAGTTAACAATGAACCGCCGCCAACAGCAACAAATGGCCCATGTTTTCCACAGCTGTTGCACCCATTGTATAAAGAACCTTTATGCATTTCATCAGCCAAAAATCAGATCTATCGAAACTTTGTGAAAAAGGAGCTATTCCCGATGAATATCATGGCTGGTTTCAAAGTTTGGCAGCTGATGCAAGTATATAGAATTCAACATGTTAGAGTGAAAGAGAAATACAACGCTTATTTGACATTTGACGTTTGTAGCCAAACAAAACATAACCTATTATTTACATTACTATTACCCGCATAATCTACGTCGTGTTATTATATTATTAATTAAAACCGAGTTATTTAGTGATAATTACATTGAAAAATGAACCATTCGAAGAAACATGAACGTTCCTCCAACTTCGAGAAATCAGAAATGTATTTATTAACCGAATTAGTTACGAAATATAAGTCTGTCCTAGAAAACAAAAAAACTGACGCCGTTACAAATAAAGAAAAAGAAGCTGTTTGGAGTGCTATCACCACGGCTTTTAATGCTGCATCCAGTGGACATGCAGTACGAACGAGCAAAGCTTTAAAACTCAAATACGAGAGCCTGAAAAAATGCACCAAAAAGAAGATGACTGCATAGACAGGAGTTATACCGAACAGGCTCCTTCTGCTCCTACTTTTAATGACGAGGAGGAAAAGGTGCTGGCAATATGCTCCAACGTATCGGGACTAGACGCTCGCAATGATAGTGATGATTTTTCAGGTACTAAAATATTGCGATAAGAATGCTTCTATGTCTCAATTTTTTTGATTTGATATTTAGTACATTATAAATATTTTCTTATTTCACAGATACAGCTAACATTTTACCTACTACTAAAAACAATTTACCTGAAAATGGGATATCCAGTTTGCTTGCCTATGCCAGAAACAGTGACTGAGCCGCTGGTTGAGGAAGTGACGGAGGAAATAAGTGCTTTACTATTATTGGAAAGAACTCAAATAATTGTAAATGTTTTTTACATGAATATTCTAACCTTAGCTTTACCAAGAGTTATGAATCTATTGTATATTTATTTTCTATTTCTAATAGTGTTTAGAAAGAGTGATAGACAGTAAAATTAATATTTCTTACGGATTACTACGAGAATCTAAATAATAGGGTGACTGCTGAGTCAACTGATGCTGGTGAAGTTTTAAAAGGTAGGTATCTGACTTTATAAATAATATGACACTACGGCATGATATCAGAATAGACTGAGTGTTTGCAGTAGATCTTAAAATTATAAATGACATGTGTATACTTTAAGTATTACTTATATACTCAATTTTAATTACAGATTGTCAAAACAAATGGGGCACATGGAATCCAAAGGCATTAAAGAGTAAAGTTTCACAGGCCTTAAAGCCCTGTAAAAGTAGTGCCACAGCAAAGCTAAGCTTGACCAATTAAGTAGTGCACGATTCGAGCTGGTCCAACTTCAAAAGGAAATAGCGAATAGGGAACATTTATTTGTTAAAGAAGAGCAAGAGTCGAAAATGATGAACTTAAGGAATGAGGAGTTCAGAAAGCAAGAATTGCATGACATACCTAATGTTAGAAACAATGCAGCGTAGAAATAATGATTAATTTTTTAAGTTTTTGTCTACCACCAGTAATGCAATAAAACCAGTTTTAAAATGAAGCAATGTAATTTTTATTTCTTTTATATATTTTTATGCTACATATATGTTAATGAAAGCAGACCAAGAATATAGTTTGCCATTTAACCCTAATGGGTTAAAATAAAATTTAATATGTTAAAAAGTACTAATGTACTTTTTAACATATTAAATTTTATTCTAGTATCTAATCATAATTCATAATTATTTATTTCCAAGAATATGGTACATTTGGTTATTATAAAGTGTCTTAGTGCTACATATTCGGCCAGTATTGGCGTAGAAATGTTATTATAGTATTGCTAGTAAACATGACAATTAAATTATAAAATTAAATTATTATTAAATTAAATTAAAGTTAATATTGCACGTGTCAATTAATAGATTCCGAAAATTATGTCAATTTCTATCAATTAAAGAACCATTGCGATTAATATGTCAATTAATATTAAAAATAATTAAAATTAAGTACCTTACAAAAATAACATGCACCCTTATAAAACATGTATACATTTGAAATTTATTTACCATAGTCAGAGTTGTCATAGTTTAAAAAATCATAAAATATTTTAACTTCCAAGAGATTCAAAATATTCAAGTAAAGTGTCCCTTGTGTATGTATTTTCCCGTATTTCTTCTTCCTCTTCTGGCACAGGCATAAATATTGGCTGTGGTGGTATTTGAACCTCGGTCGCGGTCTATCGGTGGCACTCCTTCATTTCTTTTGCAAGTTAAATTGTGGGTAACAAAAATGACGGCCATCCAGGTCTACCATTATATGCGAGAGATCTGCGAGGAAGCCGAAGCCCACGACAGGGTTTTGATTGGGGGAGGCAATGACGTCGTAGAGGTAGACGAAACTCACCTCTACACGCGAAAATACAACCGGGGGCGGGTTTTAAAGAGCCAGACGTGGGCCTTCGGCTGTATTAGACAATATTGTATCTTGTATTCGCATTTATGCTCGGGGCTGGGCCCAATCACTTCAAAATTAAGAAAATCATCCCTTCGAACAATAAACTCGTGAAGCTCGAAGTCGAAATAAAGAAATCCAAGGACTTCGCAATAGCGGCAATCATAAACCTCAACAACCTTGAAACCCAAACAGTGATTGAATTTATAAAAACGAAATTGCAGTTAAATGACGTATTCCTCCACGACGATCTAATAAAAGGACAAAAGATGGGAATTCAATATGCTCTTCTCAGACCTTCCTCCGGCAAACAATACCTGATTGCTGAGCACATCAAGGTAGGGACTTTTAGAAATGACAATAGCATGGAACCGCAAATAAAGAAGACTAAAAATTAGAAATTCAAAAATAAAATTATTGTGTTAAAAAGTGAAAAAAAAAAAAAAAAAAAAAAAAAAACCATGAACAAAAGTGAAACAACCTGTTCAGTCCCGAGTGGTTTATTAATTCATGGTTACACAATATTCCAAAGGTCTTATAATATTCAGGGAAAATCTCGTTCGCGTGATTCAGCTTTTCACGTTAAGAGGTCAGCGACATCTACTACCAAATAGAATAACTAAAATTTATATACAAAGTTACGTTATAACCATATGGTACACGTCACGACATCTATATGAAAACTAAAGTAACTTACGGTTGTACACCGCCTGACAAAAAACCTGCACGTGGAGGTCATAGTGGATAAAAGCAGAGCAAGCCTAGACCCCATCATGGCGGCTAATATAAACGAAGACAGTTATACAGTGTCGGACATGCACCGGTCCTATACTGGCGTCCACCTTCGCCTGGGTATGCGAGGGCACTCCACGGTGAACCACAGCGTGGAGTTCTCAAATGGCACCGTGGACATACCGGTCGACGCCAGTTTAGAAGAGCCAATTCCCGGAAACAATCTGGTGTCTGTGACCGTGCACAGCAACACCATTGAACGGCAGCTAGAGCTGAAGCGCCATTGCCGTACATGCCACAGTGACCGGCGGATAAAGTGGTACATGGGCGAGTACCTGTACCGCCACAACGTCCTGCGGCATTAACCAACAAACGCGGCCAGATTCCGCAAAGTCCTCGCCGATACACATAGGGTTTATCCGGGAAATGCAGAACGCTTGTTTTTTTTTTAATAGAATGGATTTGAGAGAAAAGAACAAATATATTTTTTAGTTCAGTTCTGGTTCATTTTTTCTGCTGTTTCTTTTAAAAGCAGACAAGCTAGACAGTCGCCATGTTGGTATTTCATAATCGTCCACGACTATTTTCTCTCTGAATTTTGGCTGTAGTTTTTTTTATATTGCAAGCTTTTATTTACTTTCACCTGTCTATAATGAAGTCTTGCAAGTTAAATTTGACCCACTTCCCGGTTTCCCGCGAACCCTAAATCATATACTGCGCTCGTCCGCGTCCCAAAAACTCGCGCCACGCATCGTATCGTCTCCTCGTAAATTTACCTAAATTCACCGCTTCTCCCATGACCACACGCCTTCTGCACTTTTATAAACATATTACTGTACCTACTGTGTCATATTTGTGTAAAGTTTTAATGCAAAAAACTGTTTACAAGCATTACACTTTTTTTATCTGAAGAAAGATCAACAGACAGTTTCCTATCTCCTATAAAATGTAAAAGACTGACTATGGCTGTATATTTTTCTTTTTTAACAGAGTTTAAAAAAAGAGGATATCAATTACATTCTGTAAAATTGTAAAAATAACATTATCTTCTTGTTTGCGGCCAATGAAAATAATATTTTCGGTAGTAAGATTTTTCTGTTAGACGGAACAGAAGTTGAAGACGATGTCATTCTTGTAGAATTACAAAAGGAAGTTCTAATTATAGGAGATAGTTGGAAACCTGACCACAGGGATGATCAGAGTGCAGACGCGACTGAATCTGCAACGACTATTCCTAATTAGCCAACGTCCACTGTAGTCAGCAATATCAGCGAATGGATCACAAATAGCACTGTGTTAGACATTTCTTACGACAAATTACCAACGTCGCTTTAAAAAAAAAATAATGATCTTGAACCGGCTTCCAATACGGACGTCAACACTATCGTGAGAATCTTAACGGAAGAAGTACTCCAGCAGTCAAAACTACCTACAAGATCAATGTATAGAACAGTTGCAAAGGATTTGTGTGATAAATTTCCGCAATTATATGATAGACATGCTGATACAAAAGGGTGTTGTAAGATGGCGCGGGTGGTAAGTTGGCGCACTAGCGATGGCACGGCTCTGGTATGACGTATGGAGCTAACTTCAGTCACTGCTTCCTCGAGTTCAGATAAAGCAGATGCCCCTGCAACAAAACCTGTAGCCTCGAATCCAAGTTCGAGCACCGAATCTTCATCACGCAGAGAAGGAATCTCCACTGTTTCAGAAGCTGATGAAGAACAGATTATTGAAGCCGCTCCTGTCATGATCAAGAACACCCACTAAATCTGGACCTAAGCTAACAACTAGACCAGAAGTTACATCCATAAGTGAAAAAATTATTAATATCAGTCCTTTCCCTAAATCTCAGACCAAAAGATCTACTAATAGAAAACGCATGAAGTCAGAAATAATTAGTAGCTCACCTTATAGAGCACAGTTATTAAAAGTAAACAAAGAAAAAGGTACACCAAAAATGCTTAAAAAAGCTTTTTAAAGTACCGAAACAACATACAAAACGCAAGGTTTGGACGTGTGTTGGGTGTCAAGAAGTATATAAAGAGCCCATTAAAGAGGACTGGATTGGATGCTCAGTTTGCCAAGAATGGTGGCACGAAAAGTGGTGCACTGGCTATTTAGGTTCCGGTGTTTTTAAATGTGATTTGTGTAGGTATTTCATAAATATGTGAATGTTTGACAAAGTGCGGCTTGCGCCATCTTAACAACTTCACTGCGCCCACGGCCTATAATCTCCGAAGAAAAGATGTAGGCCTAAATCCTAGTAACAAATCTGACATAAACCTCACTCTCCCCACTTCATACCTTTCCCCTCCTATCTGTCATTTTCATTGGCGCCATTGTTTGATTTGATAATTTGAATTTGACGCTATTACTGCTATTACTGTTTTGTACGTGATCGAGTGAAGTGTCGTTGATTCCTATCCGCGCTTATGCTCTCCGTTTAAAACAGTAATAATTGTGAATATTTGTATAGAATCTTTTTATCGATTCTATATTTTTTATGTGGTAATACCACATTTTTTTTTTGTTGGGAGAGCAATGCGCCGGTAACGCAGAGGTCGCGGGTTCAAACCCCGCTTCGATTGTAGTAGATCGCATTCAATTTTTCTTTCTTAATTTACCTTTGTGTCATTATTTATAAAAATAAAAATGTGGTATTACCACATAAAAAATATAGAATCGATAAAAAGATTCTATACAAATATTTAGAACAGCGCCATCTCTCTCGCAGTCTTCACACTTGCTGTAAAGCAATGGGGATTGGGGATCGTGCGTGTAAAACGCACATCCTAGGGTATGGCTAATGCGCAATAAGCATTTCAAAAAAACATATGACACAGAGGGCGCTCTAGTAGCGTAAAGGATTAAGGGATGAAAGATTTGGTGTGACTGACGTAGCGGTCGGATAGCTCAGTTGGGAGAGCAATGCGCCGGTAACGCAGAGGTCGCGGGTTCAAACCCCGCTTCGATTGTAGTAGATCGCATTCAATTTTTCTTTCTTAATTTACCTTTGTGTCATTATTTATAGTAATAATTGTGGTACTGAAGTTATTTTTGATAACTAGAATGTATTTACAAGTGTTGAGTAGACAACTGTGCAAGTAAACGACAGGACGTTAAATTGCATTAGTTTCCCAATCGGAGACAGGACTCCAAAAGTGGTTACAGTGTATAAACAGTGATCGGCTTCGCAGCTTTACTATACAGCAACTTCGAAAAGTGTTTGTATGCCACAAGCACTTCGAGCTTCGAGCTTCGATTTGTCACCGAAACATCTCGTATACGGTTTGGCGGATACCCCACTTTGTGTGCAGTGCAGGCATTTAATAAAGACAACGAAATCACGACAAACCAAGGAACCATCATTTTATTTTTATGCTTGGCTGAAATATGTAAGGTACTTGAATTCTTATTTGCCATCGTTAACTTTTCAAAAAGCGAATCTTTTGAAAAACTAACACAAAAAGTTAATCCTTTGGCAAAAAAGATAATGTGGATGCAAATAACTCAGAATGAAAAAATAAATAAAAGGCAGACGATTTTCTATCGATGAAAAAATTATTGCCTTATCGATATTAAAACAAAGCCCAAGAGCTTACAGATTTCTACAAAAAATTTTTATTTTGCCATCAAGAAACACGTTGAACAAAATGGTATCGTCATTGAACGTGCAACGGCATCGGCATCAATGATCAGATTTTTAACGCTACTAAAATTCAGGTTAGTACTTTACATATGTTCACAAGTGTTTTCAAATAGCATTAAAATTATGTATTTATACAACGCAGCATTCGTGCAATACATGATACATAATTTTTGTCGCATAACTTCAAACTTTGATACATCCAGAGCTAATAATGCTTTGATCGCAGTTTATTTCACGCACTAGCCGCTGGTATTCAATATTTTAATAATTTGCTACGCAGTTCAAAAGTAATAAAATTAGCAACTATGTATTTTCAAATTCACCTAAAAATATTTGTCAGGTACTTCCACTCTATACCTACATGTGTTAATAGATTTATTTATTTCAGGTTTAAAACTGGGAAGATTATAAAAAATACTGCTCCATTATTTTTGACGAGGTGTCGCTGGAGCCCGGATTGGACTACGACAAATCCGAGGACCATATAAACGGCTTCGTCCATTTAAATAAAAAAACAAACCAGTTTGCAGACCACGCCCTAGCCTTTATGGTTAGAGGCGCAATACATAAGTTGCAACAACTCATTGCATACTACTTCTGCGAAGGTGCCACTAGAAATGAGGACCTTAAAATCATTTAAAAAAAAGTTATCAATGCCTTTATTGACACGGGCTTGCTGCCGGTGGCAATCATCTCAGAGCAGGGGCAATCTTTTCAGTCTGCTTTGAAGAGCCTTGTTGAATACACCCACAGGGACCAGATCAATGCTGGAAGACCTACTGGTAAATAAAGTTTTTTTTATCTGACCCTAAACAAAATTTGAATGTTGCATCAACTGTAACTGTTGATCCTTAAAACAAATATATTTCAATATCTTATGTACACAGTAGGAACAATACCAACTACATAAAATATATATAATTTTATAGGACGACACGTAAACGCACTCCGATTTCATTGTAATAATTTCAAATCTATGCGCTCGCCCGCTCTTCAAACGCGCGCTCACGCATAGTACTTACCACTTCTAATACCACGCGTCTCGCTCACCGCGTCACGCACGCCAGTTCGCTCGCCGCTCGTAGCCGAATAGGCAGCAAAACCTTAGTAAAGTTTCAGTGTGTGTTTGTGTAAACTTTTTAACTGTTTTGTTTGTGTTATTACTGAGTATTTTCATAATAAACGTTAAAGTGCACGTTTTAGTTTCATTCAAGACACTAACCGCTAGTACCTAAAACTACACTGGCGCTCAACTCGCGGCACACGATCGATTCGCGGAATCGAAGTGTTTACCTACGAACTAAATAGTAATACTAGTGGTCATCTAGTGGTTATGTTTTTGTGAACAGTTGTTATCGTGGTTATAGTACAGTGTCGTCGTCGTAACGTAGTGCTATCTACATGTTACTTACGAAAATTACGAAGTAATATACCTACCGTTCGTCATTATGCCTCGTCGGAAAAGTACGCAAAGTTCTGATCGAGATACGGGAAGAAGACACGATGCTAGGGGCTCAACTGTCGTCGTTCTTGTCGGCGTTTGCGGAGGCACAGGCAGCATCGAATCAAATTATGACAGATAAAACAAAATGGCGTGCGACATTTGCCGAAACTTGACATCGTGTGCTGGGTGTGCTATTTCAATTTGTGTATTTTATAAATAAAGAAAATGAATAAAGAGCAAATTAAAAAGTTGATTGCCCTTTATGGGGTATACCCCTGGCTCTGGGATGCCAGGGATCCAAACTACACTAACGGGGCCTTCGAGAAGACGCGTGGAGTCAGATCAGCGTGGAAATGAAAATTCCCATTGCTGATCTGAAGAAGAAGATGGAGTCCTTATTGGGCTCCTATAAAAGAGAAAAGTGAAGGGAGAAAAAGAGTCGCATTACCGGTTCAGGTAAGTCGATTACTTTGAAATGCAGATACTACCTAAGTATGAAAAATCCTATGGTAATGCGATTTCAAAGAACAATTGAGGTTTTTTAAACAAAAAATATGATACGTGAATAATATCGATAATGATCACAAAAACGTTAAGAAGGAGACACTGAGCAGGAGTTTCATAAATAACAAAATAAAACCAATTAGGTATTGCTGAATGCATGTCGCATGTTCATGACTAATTTCTTGTTCATCTTGGATGACAAATTTGCAATTGTCAACTTTCATTTCATCCCTTAGTACTGGCGTGGCGTGCCCGCTCGGTGCCGTTTTTTGTGCGATGTATCTGTTTTTGTTAAATTCATTAACAATTTTACCAAAAATCTTATGCCATTAATTGAAATAAATAATTTACGTAATTTCAATAATTGTAATACAAGGCTTTTTGAGCGTATTGATTCAAAATATAAAGAAATATACTTGTAATGTCTTTCTTTCAGGTCGGGATGATACATACAAGTCAAATTGGTTCGCATACGAGTGTTTCGGATTCATGACCGACAGGCATGACCCCGGCATCACTCGTGAGACTCTAATGGAAACTATTGTTGTAAGTATGTTTTTTACAAGTTCTTTTTTACCTTGCAATGTTTGTATGTATGCTCTGGTGAAATCTTACAAGTTAAATTTGACCCACTTCCCAGTTTTAATTGACCTACTATTTAGTAAGCATTTACTACCCGTCCGTGGTGGTCATTATCATCAGATCAGCTTGATGGTGTATATTCACCTTTTAACTAATACTAATAATATAACTATACTTAAGTAATAAAATAAAAATACACAGTGCATTAAAACTTTTTTTTTATCGATTGTTTATTGATATTCATTTTGCCAAGCTACTGTTCCATTTGTAATAAAATGTCTGGCTAGATGGTC
This sequence comes from Apotomis betuletana, assembly GCA_932273695.1. NCBI lineage: Eukaryota > Metazoa > Arthropoda > Insecta > Lepidoptera > Tortricidae > Apotomis > Apotomis betuletana. Next base: position 18,825,803 of record OW026312.1, read on the forward strand.
ACGTATTTCTTTAGCGTTAGTTGTTGCTCTGCGTGGCATGGCTGCAATTGGCAATAACGATGTTGGTTCCGGTTCAATTCTCCATCTTCCTTGTACTATCTCTCCATTATTGTTCACCATATCAAAACTGCCAGTTGGTGCAAAGCGTTGACTATTTGCTGGAGTCCTCCGTAGATAGTTGTATAAATGAATTGTTGCCAAGACAACTTTTGTTGCTTTTTCAGGTTCCAATAATATAGGTTTTCTCAATACTCTATACACTGAACTTAACACTCCGAAAGCATTCTCTACAACTCTTCGAGCTCTGGAAAGTCTGTAATTAAAAATTATTTCCATTGAATCTCTCTCCGGTGTACCCTCATAAGGTCTCATAGTATATTCATTCAACTGAAACGCTTTGTCGGCTAATATTAAATATGGCACCTTAGTCGTATAAGGCGTTTTAATACGGTGAATAGAGACTAAAGTACTATGTGTGACCTTACAAACGGTCCGGTAGTTTTGAATTTTTGATATGTTGTCTAGGATGGTTAGGCAGTGTTTAAAATGCAAAATGCACAATTCCCCCCCCTCCGCACCCGCCGCCATATTGAAAAAACCGGCACTTTCTTCATATTTTTGCTCATATCTTCCTTTACGAGCATTTTAGCTAAAAGAAAGCTTGGACAATGTTATAGAAAGTTAAATTTACTACATTCTCCATTTTATATATTTTTTCTAGGACAGATAGTTACGGAGATATCCACATTTAAAAAAACGTAAAAAATCGCAATTTCCTACTGAAAAATAAACTTCTGGATTATATCTTCGTTTAGGAGCATTTTAGCTACAACAAAGCTTGGGCAATGTTGTAGAGAATTAAATTTACTATAATTTACACTTCAAATTTTGTTTCAAGGACGGTTAGTTACGGAGATATGCACATTTAAAAAACAGGAAAAGTCGAATTTTCCGAAAATTTCTCAAAATTCTTGGTTTAGAACGCTGTCATTCAGTTACGGACTAGTCTAGGACAAATTAAAACATGTAGGAAATATAATTGCTTATAAAACTCATGTCCATTTTTACATGCATTTTCGGAAAATGTGACTTTATTTTTTACATATCTCCGTAATTATCTGTCCTAGAAACAAAATTTGAAATGTAAATTATAGTAAATTTAATTCTCTACAAAATTGCCCAAGCACTGTTCTAGCTAAATGCTCCTAAACGAAGATATAATCCAGAAGTTTGTTTTTGAGTTGGAAATTGCAATTTCTTAAGTTTTTTTTAATGTGCATATCTCCGTAACTATCTGTCCTAGATACAAAATATAAAATGGATAATGTAGTAAATTTAACTCTCTATAACATTGTCGAAGCTTTGTACTAGCTAAAATGCTCCTAAAGGAAGATATGAGCAAAAATATGAAGAGAGTGCCGGTTTTTTCAATATGGCGGCGGGCGCGGAGTTGGGGGAATTGTGCATTTTGCATTTTAAACACTGCCTAACCATCCTAGACAACATATCAAAAATTCAAAACTACCGGACCGTTTGAAAGGTCAAAATCCTTTATTCACTGAATTATTTGCAGAATTGAAGGTGATGGAATTGCTAGTTCTTTTCTTTCAAGCTTTTGGTATAATGTTGTGTTTTTAAATACACCACCGTCTGAGATGCGTCTTTTACTACCAACATTCACATAAAGGAACTTGTAATTTTCATCTACAAATGCAAACAGAACTATACTCGAAAATAATTTATAGTTATCATAGTCATTGCCACTGTTTATGGGAGATTGTAATACTACATGTTTTCCATCCATAGCTCCAATAGCATGCGGAAAATTCCATTTATTTTCAAAACCATATGAAATCGCGAGCCATTCTTCTGTTGTTTCTGGTATCTGAAAATAAGAAATACCTATATGTGTATATTGTTTTACAGGAGGAAGATGATAGCACTAATAGCACTGGGGAGCAAGAAGTATTATCTAATGTGGAGTTGGTCACGGCGCCGGATGACAGACAAAAAAAAACAAGAAAAAGGAAAGCTACGGAGGAGCTTCAGGACGAAACGATAACAGAGGCTTTAAAAATATTAAAGCAATGTGTGGAGCCAACAGATACGCAAGATGGATATACGACATTTGGGACGTATCGTATGTGGCTAACGAGCTGAGAAAATATGATTCGGTGACACTGGCTCAAGTCAAGAATAAAATTAATAACATTATTTTTGAAGCCGACACAGGGGCCTACAATCAACATTATGACTATAACCCATATTATTATGCCCGTCCCAGCAGCTCATCATCATCGTATTCATTGCCACCATCTCCAATGCCACCATCACCGATGGCACCGCCGCCGCACCGTGCCAAAACTCTAAGTTGTGGTACTTTTTGAGTTTTTTTTTGTTATAGATATTATGTTGATTCTATTCTTTTATTTTATTCAAATAATTAGATTAAAAAGAAAACTGTCACTAAAAGACTACTGTTACTGAATTCAATTTGGTTTTTTTAATAAAAAGTTATAACAATTATCTTTGCAGTGTTTCTTCAAACCTCTCTCCCGAAAAAAACACTGTTTTTGAGATACACAGTTGTTTTAGATAAGCATCGATCTGTTGCCTCTGTTGGTAATTTTTAGAAATACATAGCAAAATCTATCACGGCAGATAACACTATCGAAGCGAGTTTCGTTGGTCAAGTGATTCTATCGACCTCTGTTAGATGGCGCTAGTGCTAAGTTTGTTTTCTTCTCAACGATATTAATAATTTCAATTTGTAGTTTATTATTTGTGTCAATTAATTACAATTTTCTTCCTTTTTGGCCTTTCCAAAATACTTCTCGAATGTAATTAATTAAGTCACAATGTCCAACGCATAGATCGCGTCTGACATGGTGAAAGCGGGCAACACTGACACTTGGCAGCGTGGCAGTCATTCCTTGTACGATACGTTGCGCTCAACATGCCTTGAAAATTTACGAGTGTCTTTTCGTCACGGAATCTAGACTTCGGCTTAGGGAAGCCTATAATAAATAATCCCAACTACAAGCGCTCCTACCATTTGTGATGTCAGGTATGTAGGTATATTTTGTGAAGAAATTGATGTAAACGTTTGCGTTGTGGTACATTGATGAGTGGAGTTGTTAATGACTAATCAGTTTATTTCTTGTTGTTCCAGCGTTATAACTATTTCTCGGGATCCTGCCGTTTTGCCAAAATTATTTTCGTCAAATTTCATTACCCAAACAAATTTTAGCAAGTGTTTTTATTGCCAATGCAATCTTTGGCATAATTTCAATACGCACATTTTCATTTGGTCAAATTTTCGTTCAGCTAAATATTACTTCGAAAAATGTCATTTAGGCATTTGGGCTTTTAGCAAATGCTTTATTAAGGCAAAAAAATATCAGGTAATAAACATTAAGTCAAATTTTCATTCAGCTAAATAATACTACGAAAAATTACATTTAGGCATTTGGTCTAGCGAATGCTTTATTAAGGTAAAACAAAACAATGATTCAAAAGGATTTTTTTTCATTTACCCAATGATATTTTTGGCTCTGCATAAGAGCTGCGACCACAACAGCGTGCGAGCCGAGCGAGCGAAGCTAGAGTGCCGCGGCAGCAACCGGCAAAGCGCCAAAACTGACCTGGCTGGGTTAGGTTAGGTTAGAACTGCGACCACAACAGCACGCGAGTCGAGCGAGCGAAGCTAGCGTGCCGCGGCAGTAGCCGGCAAAGCGCCAAAACCGACCTGGCTGGGTTAGGTTAGGTTAGAACTGCGACCACAACAGCACGCGAGTCGAGCGAGCGAAGCAAGCGTGCCGCGGCAGCAACCGGCAAAGCGCCAAAACCGACCTGGCTGGGTTAGGTTAGGTTAGAACTGCGACCACAACAGCACGCGAGTCGAGCGAGCGAAGCTAGCGTGCCGCGGCAGTAGTCGGCAAAGGGCAAAAACCAACCTGGCTGGGTTAGGTTAGGTTAGAACTGCGACCACAACAGTGCGCGAGCCGAGCGAGCGAAGCTAGCGTGCCGCGACAGCAACCGGCAAAGTGCCAAAACTGACCTGGCTGGGTTAGGTTAGGTTTGAACTGCGACCACAACAGCGCACGAGCCGAGCGAGCGAAGCTAGCGTGCCGCGGCAGTAGCCGGCAAAGCGCAAAAACTGACCTGGCTGGGTTAGGTTAGGTTAGAACTGCGACCACAACAGTGCGCAAGCTGAGCGAACGAAGCTATAAAACACTAGAATAGAACCAATAGAAACAATAGAATAGAAGAACTAAAAAAACTAAACTAGAATTTCACTGGAGGGTTGCTCTTCCCGGCATAACATATTTTGCGTAAAATATGTTATGCCAACTAAAACATTTGACTAAATGAAATTTGGTCAAAGTACCAGTTGGCAAACAAGTCATTGTCTAAACGTTGACGTGCCAAACATTAGATTTGCGTAACAATTGTTTGCGAAAATTTAATTTGGCAAATGATCATTTGGCGAATGAAATTCTTCGAATTTTTTTTTGGGAAGTGATAATTTGATAAACATATTTTGGTAAAACATAGGTAACCCCTATTTCTCATCTCTATAAAATGTATTAAACCTTAAACAAGGATATTTCCAAGGGAGGCTTGGTTCTAAAACTATCACACATGTAAGTAGAAACAGTTACGTAACCAATGTGGACGCGTGGCGTTACACAATCCTCTAGACTCAGTTAATCATTTTATTATTCTGTTACAGCTTAAAAGCATGGTTCTGTAGACTGCCACACGGATGACGGCAGCTCGAATTATTTCCAAATTCATTAAAACATGAAACTGTCCCGGGTGAGTGTGTGACGAATTTGATTCTTTTCTTTGACTAGCGGCAATATTCGGGAGGTATACCGAATATTGCCGCTAGTCAAAGAAAAGAATCAAATTCGTCACACACTCACCCGGGACAGTTTCATGTTTTAATGAATTTGGAAATAATTCGAGCTGCCGTCATCCGTGTGGCAGTCTACAGAACCATGCTTTTAAGCTGTAACAGAATATTAAGGTAAAACAAAACAATGATTCAAAAGGATTTTTTTTCATTTACCCAATGATATTTTTGGCTCTGCATAAGAGCTGCGACCACAACAGCGTGCGAGCCGAGCGAGCGAAGCTAGAGTGCCGCGGCAGCAACCGGCAAAGCGCCAAAACTGACCTGGCTGGGTTAGGTTAGGTTAGAACTGCGACCACAACAGCACGCGAGTCGAGCGAGCGAAGCTAGCGTGCCGCGGCAGTAGCCGGCAAAGCGCCAAAACCGACCTGGCTGGGTTAGGTTAGGTTAGAACTGCGACCACAACAGCACGCGAGTCGAGCGAGCGAAGCAAGCGTGCCGCGGCAGCAACCGGCAAAGCGCCAAAACCGACCTGGCTGGGTTAGGTTAGGTTAGAACTGCGACCACAACAGCACGCGAGTCGAGCGAGCGAAGCTAGCGTGCCGCGGCAGTAGTCGGCAAAGGGCAAAAACCAACCTGGCTGGGTTAGGTTAGGTTAGAACTGCGACCACAACAGTGCGCGAGCCGAGCGAGCGAAGCTAGCGTGCCGCGACAGCAACCGGCAAAGTGCCAAAACTGACCTGGCTGGGTTAGGTTAGGTTTGAACTGCGACCACAACAGCGCACGAGCCGAGCGAGCGAAGCTAGCGTGCCGCGGCAGTAGCCGGCAAAGCGCAAAAACTGACCTGGCTGGGTTAGGTTAGGTTAGAACTGCGACCACAACAGTGCGCAAGCTGAGCGAACGAAGCTATAAAACACTAGAATAGAACCAATAGAAACAATAGAATAGAAGAACTAAAAAAACTAAACTAGAATTTCACTGGAGGGTTGCTCTTCCCGGCATAACATATTTTGCGTAAAATATGTTATGCCAACTAAAACATTTGACTAAATGAAATTTGGTCAAAGTACCAGTTGGCAAACAAGTCATTGTCTAAACGTTGACGTGCCAAACATTAGATTTGCGTAACAATTGTTTGCGAAAATTTAATTTGGCAAATGATCATTTGGCGAATGAAATTCTTCGAATTTTTTTTTGGGAAGTGATAATTTGATAAACATATTTTGGTAAAACATAGGTAACCCCTATTTCTCATCTCTATAAAATGTATTAAACCTTAAACAAGGATATTTCCAAGGGAGGCTTGGTTCTAAAACTATCACACATGTAAGTAGAAACAGTTACGTAACCAATGTGGACGCGTGGCGTTACACAATCCTCTAGACTCAGTTAATCATTTTATTATTCTGTTACAGCTTAAAAGCATGGTTCTGTAGACTGCCACACGGATGACGGCAGCTCGAATTATTTCCAAATTCATTAAAACATGAAACTGTCCCGGGTGAGTGTGTGACGAATTTGATTCTTTTCTTTGACTAGCGGCAATATTCGGTATACCTCCACTTGCCAGAATTTCATATGCCCGAATTTCGTCTGCCATAATATTTAACTGTCTGAATCTTGTTTCTTATAATTATGTTTCCCATAATCATTGTTTACCATAATAATCGTATGCCAGAATCTTTGTTTCCCATAATATTAATTCCAATAATCACATTTTCCATAATGATTGTATTCCATAACTATCACATACTATAATGTCATATGCAATACAAATGGAACATTGGTCGAAAACCGAAGTCTGTAGGTTAGGTTAGGTTTGTTTTGTGACCCCGTATAGCGGAGCGTCAAAATACAAATCCAATCTAACCTAGTTTTAGAAGAACTGCGACCAAATAGAACAAGGATCCAAAACCGAAAACTATAGGTTAGGTTAGGTTTGTGTTGTGACCCGTATAGCGGAGCGAGCGGAGCGTCAGAATGCTTATTTACAGTTTTAGAAGAAACGATACGAAGAACGATAAAAGGGAACATTGGACCAAAACCGAAAACTTTAGATTAGGTGAGGTTTGTATTAACAAACACTAATGCATAGCCAGGATGGATTCGCAAAGAAACAATAAGTATTTAGTATGGCGTTTAAGTATTCTATCAAAAAATATTATGGCACTTAATACTATGGAAAACAATACTTATGGCCAGTGATCGGGGATTTCTCTGCCACAACGCGGTATTTCGTGTATATTATTTTATATGGATATGGTAATTATATTGTAATCCGGCTATCTTGGCCGAAAAAAATATTGTATTGAGATTTGATGAGATAATCATGACTATATTGATATTAAAAAATATATTTCTTTGAAATCCCGCGTTGTGGCAGAGAAATCCCCGATCACTGCTTATGGCATTCGTATCATTATGGCATATCATATTCGGGAATACAAGAGTCTGTCAAATGACTTTTCGAGTAAACGAAACATTCGGGTAAGTGAAATTCGAGCAAATCAATATTATGGCATATAAATTTCGGTCAACCGCAATATTCTGTTGCTAGGATGCACGCGACTGCTGCATTTTGTTCTTTTCTTTGTATGTTATCGTTTTCCTTCAATTAAACTCAGAATGACATGTGTGAAAGTGAATGTTGCTTTCCTTTGCTTATAAAACTTTATTACACTGCCACCGGGTGTCATAGACGGAGTCGCCAGGCTGCTGTAGTGGCTGCGTGTCCACATGCAAGGACGGTCCTCACGGAGTCTTGCACGTGCTTGTGTGTGAGCCGCGGTGCTGCAGCCAGGAGTGTGCATGCAGACACGTTCCTACGGGATTCTTGCACGTACCTGCGTGCATGTTCTTCTGCTGGTGTCGGCTGTCACATCTAGGGCTTCACTTCGTTTCTAAGCCAACGGCTATCAAGTGATGAGTCCGAGTTTGAGAAACTATGCTACTTTCTTAACCAGGTGATACTATTCCTTGTCTCACTTCTTTTAATTCGGGTTTTCTTGTCTGTTGCACTGAGTCAACATACTCATATTCTACACTTTACTCTTCATGCTTTAAATTACTTCTGATATTAAACTACAAAGCCTTTCTACACAATCTTAAAACCATCTACAGTGTTAGTGTTAAATCCTTATGATATTAGATAAGTACATAATATTAAGTAAGATAGAACGCCTTCCCGCAGCACTGTTCTAGCAGTGTATGTATGACTGCTTTATGTGATTTCCCAATTTGAACTGCAATATAAGCGTACTGTATAAACTTTTGTTTCTTTCAACTTAATATCTCAAGTTTTCAGTAAAATACTGCAGATTGTTTTACTTGCTTACCTTGCCATTTGTATCAGGTTAAAATGTGCTGGCGTCCAAACTACTACTAAGAAACATCTGTAATCTTTTCCTGGGAATTTGAAACTTGCAATACCCAAAACATGGGTCTACATCGGATGGCATACAATTATTAGTCCTATCGTTGTGTCGCATAACATCTTTTGTCCTAATAACGTATGGCATACACTTTGTTCGGCATATTTTTGATTGTCCGAAATTGTTGCTCCTATTATCGATTGTCCTAAATATTATTTGTCCTATCGTTTGATGTGGCTAAGATTCAACTATCGAATGATTGATGTGCCTAATTGTAATGTTCCTAATATTTAATGTGCTAAAAATCTTTTGACTACATTTTTTTACTTCATTATCCCTAAATCTTGTAGATTTTTAAGCAAGCAATCTGACGCTCCGCTATCCATGGTCATAAAACAAACCTAACCTACAGTTTTCGGTCTTTAACCTAACCTACTAACTGCTAAACTTTAATATACCTCCATGCAAGCACGCATTCTGACGCTCCGCTATCCATGGTCATAAAACAAACTTAACCTAATCTACAGTTTTCGGTCTTACAATATTAGGATAGTGTAGTGTAATCTTGATGATTTTTAGCAAGCAGAGTTTTCAAAGGGTCACAGTTCTACCTAACACTCCTCCTCGCTTCGCTCGTCGTTGTACCTATCTTAACCAAAATCTGACCTGCCTGAAGGTAGAATACGTAACGATTCTGACTTCACGCCTACCATAGTTTAGTTTAGGTGCTGTAATTTTAGCCAATTTAATAATAGGCAAAATTATTCTTAGGGCAACTCATGTTAGGAATACTTATTATACTTTAGGTAATTAGATTTTAGAGTTATCAATATTAGGAAAAACTTGCTTTACGACTTTAAATGAGTATGCGCAAAAATTATTAGGACGAACGAGTAGTATGCCATTCAACAGTATGCCAAACATTCTCGGCCAAACATTTTTAGGACAAAAAACGTTATGCGATACGACAGGCACCCCCTAAACATACCAACGACCACCTGCGATTTCTGCCAAGCTCCGGTGCATCTCAGTCTCACTCAACCCGTGACCACCTCAAGCGGGCAATGGGCATAGATTGTTATATATATATTTAGGTTTCCTTTGCTCAATACTATACGAAATAAACATTAGTTTAATACAATTTGACATGAGTCAACTAGCCTATTACAGAAACTGAAATTGCACGTCGGTGGAACAATATCGATACTGATTTTGAGAATAGTGCAAGGCCCAGTACAATCATCCAACAGCAGTACCTACAACAAGCTATATTAAAGAGAAAACAAGAAAGAGCCGAAGCAGCAAAGAAGAAAAAAAATAAAAAGACACGAAGCCACCAGCCAGGACCCGACCAAAAAGAAACGTAAAACGCAATAAAGTTTTAAAAGAGCGGTGCATCGAATGCGAAGATATTTTGATTAGCGACGCAGAAGAAGATGAAGATAAAAATATAGGTTGCGATTACTGTCAAAGATGGTATCATTTAAAATGTACCGCCTTCGTCGGGTCGACGTATCTTGAAGTGGCAGATAAACCATTTAAATGTAACATTTGCGTAGCTGATCAAGACTGATTCTTTTAACAAAAGTTTTTATAACATTTATTCGATTAATTTAAGACATATGATAATTCCCGTCCTTTTCCGTAGACTGGATTTAAGTTAAGCGTAAATATTATATTTAAACCGCTGAATGTGATTCCTCACAAAAATATTAAACCAGATGACTAGAAAATACTAATGATGATTATTTTAAAATGGTATATTACGATATTGTTTTGATTATTAATTGTTAATTTTGGAATTTTAGTATATATAATAAGAACACTAAGATTGTCGTTCCTACTAAAATAAGTTTGTTTAAGGCTTAGGAAGAAAGAAACTGAAGAATAATAATAACAGTATTACATCAGATGATTAAAAAATTACTGAATTTGATTAAGTTTAATTATTCTCCGAATAAGAAATAAATATGATTATCCTCTTACAAATAAACAATTACTTACTTACTTACTTACTCTATAGGGACATAGTATTGTTTTGTCAGCTCATATCCCAGTACACATGCACTCGAATATGAGTTGACGTGGCAGTAGAAAGGGATGCAAGACATCCCGGTAGTCAGTCTCAAGGGGAACGCGTAACTATACACTATACTGTGAAAAGACATTAAACGTACATTAGAAGGAGTTTCGGTGTTATTATTTCAAGGTCCAAGTATCCCCTAAAGTGGCGACCCCGCGGTTGAATATTCACGCGAGTTTGAAAAAGTGAATTATGGTGGATAATAATATGCAGCCACCTGCAGCGGTGCCGGTCGAGGTCATGGCGGTCTCGGTGTCTGCGCGCATACCGGAGTTTTGGGTGGAGCAGCCCCGAGTCTGGTTTGTTAGGGCAGAATCGGTACTTACTCCACAAAGAATGGGAGATGAGACGAAGTTTGACATGATAGTTTCAAAATTACCGAAAGAGGTCATAGTCCAGATTACAGATTTGTTGATTAGCCCACCAGCAACCGGGAAATATGAAGCATTGAAAGAAAAGCTTCTCACATTATTAGAGGACACAAAAGACCGTCAGATTGAAAGGATGATGGTCGAAATGGAATTGGGAGACCAAAAGGCGTCTCAGTTGCTACGGCGAATGAGGGTCTTGGGAGGTGATAAATTCCCAGAAGACACTATTAGAGTCCTTTGGCAGAGGTTGCTGCCGGCGACAGTGCGCGCCGTGCTATCAGCAACAGGAACAAAGGATTTGGATCAGTTGGCAGCAGACAATGTTTTGGAAGCGACAAGGTCAGGACAAATTGCGGCAGTATCACAGACGGTAGAAGGAACGCACAGTGAGACAAGTTCGTCGAGCGCAAATATGCAGACGGACGCGGAGGAAATAATGAACGAGATAGCAAAGCTTAGCGTGCGGCTGAAGGATGTCGAAAGATCAAGGCCAAGGAGTCAAGGTCAAGGTGCGCGAGGCAGGCAAGATTCGCGTTTTCGGAGATTTGGCGAAGAGCGAGCTAGGCGCACACCAAACGATCCGGAATGGTTATGCTTCTACCACTTCCGCTACTACTACCACTACCACTTGCTTCAAATTTTTAAAATTCAATTACTCTGCGCAAGTATGCAGAGGCTCCCAGATGTGTTCTTCGTGCGCCGAACAACACTCCTATAAAGAATGCGACGTGGAAGAAATTATATGCATTAACTGTAATGGCAATCACTTGGCCATATCAAGGGATTGTCCAGTCAAACAGAAAACAATGGAAGAAAAAAGAGCAAGTATTTAACTTCGAACCGTTCCTATGCCACTGTGGTGTGTCCCAGCTATTTCTGACCCAAAAATATTCCCAAATCTGAAACCAACCAAAACTATTGACGTAAACATAACTAAACATAATGCTGAGAAAATTTTAAATAATGAAATCATTATTAATGCTCTAGTTAAATCGCTTATTATGCTTGGCAATGATAAGAGTAACACTCCGATTACTAATAAAAGAATTAAGGATATACTTTTAACTAATTTAATCACATAATGGATACACGCTGACTATGTCTCCACTTATATCCATTGCTCTCCAACACTTGTCGCACATGCGCCAATTCTTTATTCACGTACTGTGGGTCGCATAAACGCAGAGCCCTATTAATGAGCCGTCCCTGATGAAGAGCTCCATACGAGTTCGAAACATGTCGGGCCGTTCCTGACAATTTCACGTGAGAGTAAACCGCTTAATACAATAATTACCCCATAATAATTGGCGCAGTCTCCGGTCTGAAAGTTAAAGTTCTTCAAACATCAAGAGCCGTCACTTTCACCGAATCTACGAGCCTGAGAAAGAAACAAAAAAATGCTGACATTAATGTAAGTCCAGCCAGATTCTTTTTATTCCTTCATATTATATATGTAGGGAATACATAATATTAACAACGATCGACGTTGACACTTTTAGGACAAATCTTAGGTATTGATTCGTATAATCTGTTTATAGATAACCTTGAAGTTTTTTTATTGTTCTAAAGTTCTGATTTTGTTTGTAAAATGGATGTCGCTCTGGTAAATCTATTTAAAATCGCCGTGAATTTTATTCTTGATTATAACGGAAACCCAAATCAATTACTTCGATTCATTTCGACTGTCAATCGGTACTGTTAAAAATATATTTTATTGTCTATGCTCTACCTAGTCTATAAAAGCCGTGACAGCTCCATATTCCAACCTCTTTTTTTACAATGGCCGCCTTTTAACTCTAAACGTAAGCTGTGTATTGTCCTTGTGTCCTCCCAATATATTATTTGAATTATGTGGAATTAATTGATAATCATACACAATGTTGAAGTATTTCGTATGAGTAAATAAACAGACATTGCGATTCAATTACGGTTTTATTCAAGTATATCCAGAACCACGTGATAACCACTCCACTGCACCACACTTTGTAACAGATTATGTGTCCAGGATGATTTTGGATATAAGATAACGATCAACCGTAAGTAATTGAATTAAGCAAAAAACGCAATGTCTAACACCGAGATTAATTCCACTGGGATAAGGACTGTTGGCAGTTTGGCACCAACATACCCTCTATAGAAAGACTCGAAGGAATAACGAATTATATCAATTGGAAGTTTGCTGTTAAAATGATCCTCACGCTAGGAGGTCTGTGGAAATGCGTCGTAGGCGAGGACAATGATCCTGATCGCGACAGCAGGGCGTTGGCTAGAATATGACCTTGAAGCCGACCTTGTTTCAACATGTGCGGGCCTGTAAAACTTCTAAAGAAGCCTGGAAGAAGCTCGCAGACTGCTTTGAAGACAAGGGCTTATATCGCCGTGTCCTGCTACTACGCCAACTTCATCGGGTGGAATATTGTCAATTCGCAACCATGTCGGAGTACATAGACCACGTCATTAGTGCTTAGTGTAAAAACTACTCAACAGTCAAAACCCGCGACGAATCAGCCCAAAAATTTCGATGCTAATAAACCATTTCTATTTAATAGAACCCCAAACCAACTTTTTTGACCCAATCTGATGAATCAAACGCCATATCGGCCTCCCTTATTTAACCAACAGAGACCTTTTATGCAACTAAATTTTAATCAGTTCGCGGTGCCACAGCGGCTGTCTGCTAATAATCGGTCTAACACATATAGACAAACCCCACCACAACCCATGAGCGGTCTTTCATACCGTTCCGCTCAAATTCCACTTCGCCCATCGATGAACCCAAACAGAACCCCGAATAATAATTATTTTCAACCGGTCGTACGGAACGCTAACCCGGACTTTGTTATTGAAGAAGTCCATAATACCGAGCAGGAGCAACTTGATGCTGATTACGCACAACAGACCTACGGCGTCGAGCCCTCAATTTTCCTTCTTTGTTAACTTTTATGGATGCTCCTCTCACTGCTATTCTTATCAAATATTTACTTGTCCATAACATCAGGATGTAGAAGCACAATTGTCTTTAATTTAATTAGATATTTACTTTGATGATCTTTCCTAATTTTCCTATGTTGGCATGCCTTACTTACTGTCACCATCTTCCCGCTCTTTTTCTTAATAACTGTACAAACGTCTTGTGTTGTCTGTGCCGTCCATAACATAAATAAAATGTTGTTTGTTTTAGGTTCCACACCTATCCTCCCACAAAAACACGAAATTATAAATACCGACCATTCTCCTATCGTGTGATATGCCTTCACGTCGACATTGGCGAAATACATCTTGCTAAACCAGCAAGAAGTGAAAGCCACAGAAGGAAAAAAAAAAAAAAAAAAAAACCTTTTCTATTTAATAGAACCCCAAACCAACTTTTTTGACCCAATCTGATGAATCAAACGCCATATCGGCCTCCCTTATTTAACCAACAGAGACCTTTTATGCAACCAAATTTTAATCAGTTCGCGGTGCCACAACGGCTGTCTGCTAATAATCGGTGTAACACATATAGACAAAACCCACCACAACCCATGAGCGGTCTTTCATACCGTTCCGCTCAAATTCCACTTCGCCCATCGATGAACCCAAACAGAACCCCGAATAATAATTATTTTCAACCGGTCGTACGGAAACGGAACGCTAACCCGGTCATTGTTATTGAAGAAGTCCATAATACCGAGCAGGAGCAACTTGATGCTGATTACGCACAACAGACCTACGGCGTCGAGCCCTTATCGCTGCCCACGTGTGGCGATAGCACGTCCGGCGAGAGCTTGAACTATATAGAGCAGATAAATCACCCACATACCGACTCGAGAGACATTTACGACTTAATCGAATTAGGTTCCTATTACGTTGACAATACAGTTGTATTTGTATCAAAAATCCCAATCATGAGCAGAAACAAATATTCCTACTATCCCCTGTATTCTACCCCGACCTATCCCTTTCGGACCGCTCCAATACAATTGTGCGGGTCACAAGGTCGAGTATAGCTCATTAGTTTTACGTTGGCAGTGGACGGGCCCAGTATAGTACGATTGTGCGGGAAGCGAACATTGACCTACCACGCAAATTTTGTCCGACGCGCAGTCGGCGAACAGGTTTCAACCTGTGCAGTTCGTGACTGTTTGCGCTCGCCGACTTGGCGAAAGTAAGTACCTACTTTTGTGTTATTTTGTAAGTGTAGTAATATACGAGTAATTGATAAGAATAATAATTAAACATAGGATGTTTTTGTGATAACAGTGACTATTGGCAAGCAAACGCTTTGGTGTAACGGCTTAACGAACTTTTTTGACACAATTGTATCGACGTGGGCCCTACATTACCTCATGCGTATTTTATTTAAGTGTCTAATGATTATTCATTTTTTTTAGTTTCCGCACCATGTTTCCGGTTTTAAACGACGCTGATATCGCAGAGATCCTCAATAACTCTGGAGACGAGGGCGATGACAACGACGAAATCGATTTAGACTACTTTATTGAAGAAATCCCCGAATATTCAAGTTCCTCTTCTTCTGATGAAGGCGAAGAAAGTGATGACGATAACATACCTCTGAGTAGGCTAGCAGCATGGCAGAAGAAGCCCTTCAATGGTAAACCTCTTCCAGAAGATCCTGTTCGTGATCCGGTAGATATTAAAACTCCATACGAATATTTCGAGCACTATTTTACAGTCGAGCTCATGGAACAGATGGCTTTGACCACAAATCAATATTATATGGCCAATACTGGTATTCAAATGAAACCTGTTTGTTCTTTACTGGATATAAAGAAGTTTTTTGGAATACATGCCCTTGTTGGTTGTATAAAATTTCCAAGACTGAAAATGATTTGGAGCGAAAAATACAGGTATGACCCGATTGCAAAAGCAATGACTAGGGAACGGTTTTTCCTTCTCAGGACAAACTTACATTGTGTAGACGTTACAGGGGTGAATCAAACTGAAGAACAAGCCAAAAATAGATTATGGAGGGTGCAGCCTGTTATCGATGCCGTCCGAAACAGATGTCTGGAGTTGCCAAGAGATGCTGGTAACTATTCGATCGATGAACAAATGATACCTTTTGAAGGTCGGTGCGATTTGAAGGTAGTCGTAAAAAACAAACCTCGTCCAGCAGGATTGAAAAATTTCGTGCTAACTACCTACAAGGGACAAGTTCTAGACTTCGAAATTTATCAAGGCTCTACTACAAACTTACCTGATTCGGAGAATTTTGGAGTTGGTGCTTCGGTTGTATTACGCTTGGCCAAAACACTCCCAGAAGGCAGCTTTCTTTATTTCGATCGGTATTTTTCCTCACTGCCGTTGATGAAGGAGTTAGTTAAAAGAAAAATAGAAGGAACAGGAACTTTGATGGCCAATCGGTTTAATACCAAAAAGAAAACGCTGTATGAATTCAAGAAAGATCAAAGGATGACTAGAGGAGAAGATGAGGAGGTGGTCAACAGGGAAAACACCTTGAGCGTCGTAAAATGGAAGGACAACAAAGGAGTACTCATGGTCTCCACTGCTTTTGGAGCAGAGCCACGAACCCAGGTATCAAGATGGGATAAAAAGAGGAAACGGTACATTGAAGTCTCATGTCCAGCCATAGTTAAAAATTACAACACATTCATGGGTGGTGTTGATGTTTGCGACCAGTTGATGGAGGCTTATCGAACATGGCGTAAAAGCAGAAAATGGCCTGTGAAGGTGATCATCCACATGTTTGACCTGGCTATAGGTAAACTCTTGGTTTGAGTATCGTGCTGACTGCAAAGCCAATAATCTGAAATCTAAAGACATCATGGATTTGCTGGCGTTTCGATTGTCTATCAGTGACCACCTTCTGGATGGCCCTCCAAGAAAGAGACCGAGGGAAGACCTGGAATTTGCTGATATGCCCACTTCTTCCAAATACAGAGTGAAATCTCTCCCCACAGTGGACCGACAGTACGACGGATTTAACCATTGGGCCGTCGTTGACACTCTGAAGCAGCCTCGTTGCTGTCGTGCTCCTGGCTGCACTAGTCGTAGTCGTTGTCGTTGCTCAAAGTGTGACATTTACTTGTGCCTTAACAAAGACCGAAATTGTTTCTTTGATTTTCACAACAAACACTGAATTCTATTAATACTAATTATTAAACTTAGAGAAAATTGATCTCATTTCATGTTAAAGTTGATCTCATTTAAATAATTTGTTGATTATTATTAATGTAAAACTAGTACAAAGTTGTGGTTGTGATTCCTAATAAATATTTTTGTAACTTTCATGTTTATTTCATTGGTGGTCTCTTTTCAGAAAAACGTATAAAAGGAGGCGTTAGGCCCAATTTGATACAATTGTGACCCTCACAATTGTGCGTAGGAAATGATGGGCCCTGTTTGATACAATTGTGACGCTCACAATTGTGCGTAAGAAATGATGGGCCCAGTTCGAAACAATTGTTGGTATATGAATTTTCCAAGATGGCGGCGGAAAATCTGGAAAACTATAGCAGATTCGTAATCTGCGGCCCCAAATTACCTAAGATTCAAGTTCAAAATTACAAATTTCTTTGTAGTTTAAGCGCCGGTCCGAAAGGGCTATAATAGTACCGTTATCGTTTCATTGTATTTGTACCTATTATTAACATAATTTAATTTAGGCATACTAAGTTGTTATTATATTTATTAAAACTGAACGCCTCTTGCCATTAAACGTCACAGTTTGGCGAGTAATATTACATTGTTAAATGTTATTGTTTAAAGTTAAATAAATTAAAAAAAAAATCCTCCTTACCCTTTTCTGGCGATGGATGAGAGTCACTATGTCTACACGGAGCAAGAATGCAACAAGTTCAGAGATGTATACTACTGTAAAGAGTCGAACTTTCTACCTACCAATGACCACAACAACTGCATCCATCAACTTATATTGAAACACGATATTATTAAGGAATGCTGTTACACTGCAGTGAAGATGGTTCCCGAAGTCTGGCAGAAAATGGACGATAAACACTACTTGTTGTCTTGTACACGACCTACGAAAATCCGAATCATCTGCGACGAAGAAAGCCATGATTCTATACAAGGGACATACCTGTTTGAAATACCTGAAGCTTGTAGCGTCTCAAATCAACATCGCAAAATAATATTAGAAACCTGCAAAACAAACTGCAAGGATATCCGATCAAACTTCTCTCTTTCAAATTAGAGAACATATCCATAGCAAATGGCTTTAAAACCCTTGAAGGTAGATAAGATACAGCTAGATCGTCTTTTTGAGTTAGAATCTCTGATAGAGAAGGAAGATCTGCCAGAATTAGGAGACGTGGATATTTCAACATCATTTAATTACTGGCTGATACCTGTCTACAGCATTATATTTATCTGCCTTTTCTATATATTATACCAAAAATGGAAAGGGTGTCATCCGGGACAACGAACTGCAGCAGCACCAACAAGCAGCCCAGTAGAAGTCCCAAGAGCAGCCTCAGCGGCGTCATCTAGCTAGCCTTTCTTCACGAAGCCGTAAAGGAAAAAAGCTGAGCCATAAATCAGGCAAAAAAGGCGCTGAGACCTGCAACTACATTATAGAAGTTCCTGCTCCCATCAGAAAAGCATTAATTTCAGGCGAAAGAGTTTTCGTGAACAGGTCTTCGTGCCCAGTCAGAGACTTTACCCTAGTGACGAGGTGCTACAAATGTCAGCAGTACGGTCATGCAGCGAAATCGTGCAAGAGTGAAGCCGAGACCTGTGGCCATTGCGGCAACGTAGGCCACTCTATCAAGGAATGCACAAGGAAGACCGAGCCGGCCTGCTGCGCTACATGTAAGCACTACAACAAGCCGGGCGACCACGAAACTGGTGATGCCGACTGCCCTGCTAGGAAATTAGCCGAAAAAAGGTATATTAACTCCATAGACTATGAGGGCGCCTGAGTGCGCCGTATAATTTTTTTTTCTTCTCTGTACTTTAACGTAAATATATATTTATGAGTAACAGTTTAATACATGACCTAGATAACTTCTCTAAATATTGTTCTAATTTGTAATATACCTACACAAATTAAACAAGGTGACGATTCGTGCAATTCCGACTGTCCTAGTTTCTTTCAATTTGTGCTAACGGTGACAATGCAATATTATATTAATTAAGCAATATCACATGAAATAAAGTATGTAGTTTAATAGTATTATTATATTATGAATTCAATAAGTAGTATTGTATTAATTGTAAATGATTATTTTGGTACTTAGCGTATAATTTGAACTCTCAAAGCCTGAGATACAGGATTCTCCTAGTTCAGGCACCAGTATTATGAATGCTCTGTATAGATGTAAGACTGTTTATGCTAATTGTTATTACTATGATTTTATGAATAAAGATTATTATTATTATTATTATATGGGCAAAATTAAAGTGAAATTTAAATGATGCTACATTATAGCAAAATAAATTAAATGATCAAATTAACAATGAGTTTTCTTCCTACAAAAACCAAGTCATTCTTGATTTATCTTTATAGTCATTGTATTTTATGTACACAACGAAATACCGCTGTCCTATTTAAGTAATAACAACAGCTCATGTCATTAGTGAACCAAATTTTTTGGGACTTAGTATAGTAGCACCAAATACTTTGCCATCAAACAGATAATTAATAAAAGCTACATTTAACAACAAAACAATCGGACATAGAACAACAAAACACGGAATAACTCAACCTATACGCTAATCAGTCCACGCATCTTAAGATGATTGTCAAATAACCCTAAAATAAAATAATAATGACACTGGTTTGGTTAAATCGATGCTGAATTGCCGACAGACTGACGAATGGTTCCAGTTAATTTAAAACATTTAAATGCAAATTATTAACGAATTGTATTATAACCCAGTGAGACCACTCTAAAATAACAATCCTAACAAAATCGTGATCAAAAACAACCAAAACGGTATTATTGCAATTGCAATGTTATATTATATATATACGTCAGTGTCAGTCACTTGAGTAGAGTTATCCCGGCGCTACACTATCGCGAAGTTTCTGGAGCAAAGTGCCTCCCACACTGTCGTACAGCCAAACCACGCCAACTCTTCACGAGTAGGGTCAGTCGGGGACAGACTGTAAAGCCTGACCAGAAATATATGAGGATTGTCAAGAGGGCGCTATTTATAAGATTAATATGGCAACAATTTTGCAACCCGCAACCGGACAATAATGACATATTAGTTTAAATACCTGTCAGTTCCTATGGTAACCTCTTAATATCATTTAATGTAATTATTCCCTCTTTTCCTGTGTTTTTCGTGTAATATACACGTGTGCACTTTATTTATAATATAACGTTCACGACTATGAATGGTTTTCGTTTTATTTTTTAATGTTTTGAAATATTTCTTTTAAAGAAGCCACCACGATGGCAGCGTAAGAAATTAGTTCCAGTGAAATTCCGCAATATGGCGCATCCTCATATATTTCTGGTCAGGCTTTAATAAAATAGCCATATTTTTTTATTGAACATCGAGGCAAGACAATTTTATCGGCCAACCTTATTAGTTCGCTAAAATATGATCTCAGATAGAATTATCGTTAATTCATTAAAGTTGGTTGGGGTTGCTCGTTTCGGTAAATAATTTAATTAATTACTAACTGAAGAAACTAAAAGGCTACCAGAATCACGTAGCTTTTGGGTGATCTGATCAGCTCGGCCATCTATTTTTATCAGTTAAACAGCATCCAGATGTGCAAAACGAATCAGAACTGATCTAATCGGCCAACATTTCTGGCTGTCTGGAAGCTACTTATGAAACCGAAGTCACCCATTTTCGGAGAGTTTGTATACCCGAGGTTACTCTTGAAAGTTTTTAAAAAGGAATTAAAGTCTGGCCAACGAAACGTGATACTGAAAATTACCATGAAATTTAGTATCAGTCATTGCATAAAGGCGATGAAATATGTGCTAGAATTTTTAAATTTTGATGGTAATTTTCAGTATCCCGTTTCGATAGCCAGACTAACGTGCTATGAATCTCTAAGTCATAAAACCCGTTCAACACCTTCGATCTTATCCCATCCGATCCTAATTATCGGATGAAATCGGATAATGTGTAGTGTATTAAATCTTAACAATTAAACCCATTCCAGACCTGCCGATCCGATCCGATTTATCAGAAGAAATCGGATAATGTGTAGTGCAATTTTTAGGGTCTAACACTACTCATTATCCAATTTCTTCCGATTCCGATAAATCGGATAGGATCGGAAGGTCTGGAACGGGTTTTATACTACATATACACATTATCTGTAGAAAGGCTCTAAGTAGTTTTAGTTTGCGCATTGCATTGCATAAAATATTTACACATGTTATATTATTTTTATTTAACACATGAATCAATATAAATGCAACATGGGAAATACGCGACACGGGCTGCTTAATCTCTTGTTATAATAAGTTTTAGTCTTCGTCCACGGCGTATGCCGAATCCGCTAGTTACTTGATCCGATTATAACATGAAAATAATAAGTATTGTGCGAAAAAGGAGTCGAAGATTCAGAGGGAATACATCGCTGAAGTGAAAATTCGATGAAATGAATCATTTGATGAAAAAATAGTGCGTGGAGGCCCTCCGCGCGGAAGAAGTGAAACCACTCAGCACATTGCCAAACCACGGGGGTGATTTGACGGCTGGTATTATGTAGATCCACAAGTAGAGCGAAACAAGACTGCACGATATACACTCATATTCCCATTGATCCAAAACTATGTGAACGAATAGATTATAATTCATTTATATGATTACGATAAGTAGGCAATAAAACCGTGACTAAAACTAACACATTTAAACTTTACAAAATGGCAATCAAACTGTGACAGATTGTAATCTGACCTATATAATAAAATAGATTGCTGAAAGGAGACAAGCGTTCCTGCAATAAAACTCAAGTGTGGAGTAGAGATTATAGTGAAAAGTGAAATATCAGCCTTATCGTTCGTTTTCTGTCTGTTTTGGTTCGTGAAAATACCTCATTGGGTTTCTTGCTAACCCATGGTTGAACTTCAAGTACAGTTCAGTTCAGTCTTTGTTGTATATGTCTTGTCATTTCTGGTTGTGGTGTTGTGGTCAATATTCTTCATACTCATTTATTAATAAAAGAGGTTTAGTATCAGATTGAATTAAACTGGCAAATTGTTTAATGGTAAATTAAATAATATTTTACATGTCAATAAAATTTTACTTAATACGTCTTAGGTTAGGTATACAAATTTGAGAGTCGTGGATTCAATTAGAATATTAGAAAGCTCTTGTAGAAGGCATCAACTGAGTAGTGAGTTGTTGTACGTTGTTTGTTCCATTTATTCCGTCACCAGTGGCTTGTTTCAGCTATAGTGGGATTTTATTATAAACCCCTGGTCCTACCATGTGCATACACTTGGATTTGGCAAGTCGGGTCTTAGGTGGACAAGTGTTCAAACACTAAATCGTAAATTTACTGTATAGGAATTAGGAGTCATATTGCAATATGATTTCATTTTATCAAATCTTGGTTCCTTTGTGGATTGAATAAGATCATTTCTTTTAGTGCATAATTTGAGTTTTGGGTTAAAAATTCTCAGAATAATCCTTAACTGCAAATAAATCAAAAAGCTTTGTGGGCTAGCTTTTGGCACCTGAATTGTCATTGTATTTATATGGTTCTGGGTGTGTGCCTTCTGTGGCAATGCTGTGGGCAAACATAATCTTCAGACATAGAAGTGTTGGTGGCCCGAATACAATTTTGCTAGGGAGAGCCACACAATATTATTTTATCGATAAGTTGTACTTATGACTATGATTATCAATTTATTTTTTATCTAGCCTATAGGACTGTCCCACTGCTGGGCAAAGGCCTCTTCCTATGAATAATAGTAGTATACCAAATATAAATAACGTATGTAATACTATTGAATATTCAACAAATATAAGGTTGTTATAGTTGATTTTTACTTTGAATGTTTTTATTCCTAAAAAGTATACACTTAAGTTACATTGATGGGTAGAAACACTGGAAGACGTACGGGTGCTAGGTTTGCTATCAGTACGTTCTTATTTTTGGAATAATGTTAAAAGCGGTCACTTCTTTTTGTTTCCAAAAATTTTTATATGTTTTAGCCCTTTAGCATGAGATACAAGGGTTTGCCTGCTCATGTTACCCAGATTAATTGGTTTGCAGCATATTTTGCAGTTTGCCGCTGTTGTGTTCTTTGGGTGTTCGTCAAGCCAATCTTCAAATTGACATTTTTAATCACTTTTTCATACTACTCCACTGCAATTACTCACATACTAGTTCACTGTAATAAATGGAAGAGATATTGATCAAAAACTGCCACAAATTAAAACGGTGAAATCTAATTATGTCAAAAGACATAATTATATCCCTACAATACCCTGAAAGTTAAATGCTACTATAGACTGGATTAGGGTCAGCTAGAGCATGCAAATATCCCTCATTATCAATCACTGGGAAATTTTGTTTCACCTACGATTTATTTCAGAATAATATTTTTTCCCTGATCTCACTAGGAATTTCGCTGACATTACCTGACCACTTTTAGCTTCCCTGACTTTTCCCTGAATTTCCAGAAAGTGGACACCCTGCTTTGGGTATAACTTGTATTTTTCGTTGGTTCAATAAGAATTTGCAAATTAACTTAACTACTATAGAGGTGAATATACAAAAGGAAATCATACCAACAAGTTTTACGTATTCAAAATACAGTATGTAACAGCACGAAAAGCAAAGCTGATATACCTGGTTGATGGTTAAGTGGAGTATGTTGTAATAGTATACTCATAGTATTAAATTTCAGTCGTTTTTTTTAATTTGCTCATTCTCAACATGACTCTATACTCGACGCCACGTAGCTTGGCAATAGCGACCAATGACTCCTTCTACCATTAAACTAAACTACTAATAACGACACTTTTTTTGTTCCCCGTAACGACCGTTTTTACTTTTATTGCTACACCGCATTAATTTCAGAGATTTGTTAATAACATTGTACCTTTTTAGAAAGCACATTAATTGAGGAAGTTATTTCTGTAATTTTTACACCAAGTCTCATACATTTTTTTTCCATAATTCTCGTCAGTTGTAACGAAATTGAAAATAAAAGTATGATTTTGGTTTTCATGATTCATGACCGTTTATTTCTAAGGTGTTTTGTAATTTTGACACGGATTTTTGTTTAAAGTAGTCACTTGTCCATTGGCTTTCAGAAAAATAAGTTATCACTATCCAAATGCAAGTATTTTTTTCAGAATTAGCAGTTTCAGTTCGCAAGGCGGATTTTTTCTAAAAATACTAAAAACTCAAATAACTCGATAACCATCAAATTTAGACCCCTTATTTTAGGGGGCTAAAATCATTGCAAATGAGCTCTAGTATAACCCCTTTCAAGGAATAGGTCGAATTTCCAATCACCCTGTATTTCTCAGCGCTTTCAGTTAGGACGTTTTTAGAAAACGATGTAGCATATTTTTCGTTTTTCGAAGACATAAAACCTTCATAGACGGATATGTAACGCGGCTTAGATTTTGAAGGCAACAAGTTCCCCTGAATAATTTTGGCCGCGTTTTTAATTTCGTTGGTAAAAAGTCTTCGTTTTCCGAAGAGGACGACATTTTGTCTGATTTCCTTATTTGATGACCAATTGTAGGGACACTCACTGCTCATAAACATCTAATTTGAGTTTGAAAGCACAATGCCACCAAATTTGAGTAAGTTTCACCAATTTTCACCAAAAAACTAAACTTTACAAAAGGCAACAGAATTTGTTATAATCGCGCCAACATGAATATCAGAAAAAAGTCAGTACAGACAACCAATAGCGAGCCGTTTTTAGTCCATAGATAGTGTAAATATTCCGTTCAGAAATATGAGTGGCATTAGCACAAAGCACAACAGTCAATTATATTATTACAATAAAATTTTACACGATATATGGCAATAAATAAAGATAAGTATGTCGCAGAATGGCCGTGAGCTTCATCGAGATTCTCATTATGAGCAGACATCGTTATAAATTTCAGGGCCCTCGAGGTAATCAAAAGTCAGTTCTTCAGTAATTCCATATAATTACACAAATTACACTTTTATCACAATTTATAACAAATTAAGAGTCACTGTCTCAGGTAAACTTATCAACACTAATTATGCACAAATGAATAACAATTAACAAAGCTAGCGGTGCGTCCACACGCGGCCGCAACCCAAATCGAATTCTGTCGCCTCAGGATAACCACTGAAGCTGAAGTACCACGGCCCGCTGTCAGGCCAAAGTCGACCTTATATCGGCTATGATCTACGACGGGTTTGGCTCGGTTGGTAGACACCTGCCTACTGAGTCGGCGGTCCCGGGTTCGAATCCCGGCCGGGGCAAATATTTGTGCAAATATTTGTTCTTGGGTCATGGATGTTATCTATATATGTATTTATATATTATGTATATCGTCGTCTAACGGGTGATAACAAAAAAATGAGAATAACTTTCTATGGACCTCAAAACAAGACTATTCACTTAGACAAAAAACTTTGTTTATGAAGTTGTTACTACTTCTTTTGAGGTTCTTAAACTTCATTTGATTTTGTTTTTCAAGCATTAATATTTGTCAAAATGGTGTCGAAACAAGAAACACTGCGAAAACGGTTGAACATTTTTATAATTCAAACTATAACTGGGGGAAAAAGTCTACTGTAGATAATTTTAGTAAAGAATATGTACTTAGTCTCCACTATTTATAGAATTCTTGCATCCTTGACGATAGATCACAAAAGTGGTAGCCGGCGACCAGCGAAGATAATGACCAAGAGAAGGATGAACCTACTCCATAGCACTTTTAACGATAATAATCCTATGAGCCAACGAGATGCCGCGAGAAAAAATAAAGTGTTCCCAACCGTGCACTTGTTCGTTCTTGAAAAAGATAGGTCTGAAATGCCGCAAGAAGGTGAGAGCACTGGAATACACTGAACAGCAAAAACTGACTATTATATCACAGTGTCGCTGGATGATCCGAAATTACAAAGGAAAATCATTCATTTTGGACGATAAAAGTTATTTTCCTTTGAGTAAAACACATATACCTGGAAATGACCGATACTACACCAGCAATAATTTTACAACACCAGACGATATAAAACACAAGTATAAGCACAAGTTTGAGCAGAAAGTTATGCTTTATGTGGCTATATCCGACAAAGGTCTTTCGAAACTGTCGTTCTAACCGAGTGGTTTAGCGGTCAACCAAAAAGTGTATGAGAGCGAATGCTTGAAAAAAATACTGATAGCATTTATTCGCAAACATCACTCAGATGGAGAATATGTTCTGGTCGGATAAAACATCGTCGCATTATGTCAAAAAAACGACACGTTTCCTAGACGCTAATAATATACCATTTGTACCGAAAATCCGAAACCCCATAAACCTTGCACAATGTCGGGCGATTGAAGATTTCTTAGGTTATTTGAGCAGTTTAGTATACAAAAATAATTGGAGAGCTGAAAATTGTACCCAACTGATATAAATAATTAAAACATGTGTGCGGAAAATGGACAACAATTCCGTCCAAGAGTCTTGTTCCAACGTCATGTTTATACTGAGTGGAACAGCTGACCACGAGTCCTATTCTAATGTGCATTGATGATTTTGTAAATAGTTTCTATGTACATATTTTCCAATAATATCAAATTGTGCTAAAAAGATACACGAGTATTTTTTTACACCTCTGAACGAATTCTCATTTTTTTGTTATCACCCGTTAGTACCCATAGTACAAGCTTTGCTTAGTTTGGGACTAGGTCGATTTGTGTATGATTGTCCCTTAATATTTATTTATAATATTTATTATTTATGATCCGACAGATATATTAATAAATGTTACAAAAAATGCATATTTACATTACTTCTAAAACAGTATTTTAATAAATTTCACTTAAAGAATACATTCAAACATTAAAACATAGACTGTATTTTTTTTAATAAAATCTTTTTGCTCTAAACATTATGACCGACAGCAGTTTTTTAATAAAATAAAAACTACTTACCGCCCTAGGGCGTAGTTTACGATTTACCGCCCTAGGGCGTAATTTACGATTTACCGCCCGCTTTTCTAGCATGTAAACCCATGTTTTACGAGCAAGTGTAATGAAAATATTTTATGCGCCACAAAACGATATCACCCCTGTCAATCAAATATAATTTTACGACCTCGCTTCATATATTTAAACTTAATTTTTTTTACTATGCGTCGTAATCGTAACGATGTCATACTCAGCGTAGGCAATGAGTCATCATCATTCACAGTTTGTAGAACATTATTTAGAGTTGGTAGTAGTATTATATAATATCTAATGGAAGTGGTAGATTAACATCAAATATTTAAAATTCTATTCATTCTGACTTCACTTTCAGATTAAATTTTCTATAAGTTGCCATTAAATTATCGTTCTTTTTCTTTAATTCTTGCAGTGATATACGTCCATCACAGAATTTACTTCTTATTCTTGTCCAAGCATCATGCACAGTGTTGCGATTTTTGTGACCTGGATCTTATGGGTTCCATATCGCTGGTTCCTCTTCATACAAGTCAATGAAAAGTTGTACATTTTCATTGTTCCACTCCATCTCGTCCCAATTCTTTAAATTAATAAACTTCGCTAAAAAACTCAATGAGATCACAGAATTTACTTCTTGTTCTTGTCCAAGCATCATGCACAGTGTTGCGATTTTTGTGACCTGGATCTTTTGGGTTCCATATCGCTGGTTCCTCTTCATACAAGTCAATGAAAAGTTGAACATTTTCATTGTTCCACTCCATCTCGTCCCAATTCTTTAAATTAATAAACTTCGCTAAAAAACTCAATGAGATCACAGAATTTACTTCTTGTTCTTGTCCAAGCATCATGCACAGTGTTGCGATTTTTGTGACCTGGATCTTTTGGGTTCCATATCGCTGGTTCCTCTTCATACAAGTCAATGAAAAGTTGAACATTTTCATTGTTCCACTCCATCTCGTCCCAATTCTTTAAATTAATAAACTTCGCTAAAAAACTCAATATGAGTGACTTCCTCCGGCACGCGCTCCGTACCATCTGTTTAGACGGCGCGTATTAACACAAGCCGAGCCGAAGATGGCGCGCGCGCCTTTGATCCGTGTCGAAAAACCGACAAGCGATGGATCGTACGAACTTTGCCGAGCCGAGTCGAGCCGCGTCGAGCGTGACTGTTTAAACGGCGCACATACTATAGGGGCAAAATTACGATTTAGCTGGCCATAACTATTTCTTTGGTTTATTGGCTTCTAACACGAATGTTCTTATAGTATTTAGCTGATCATTTGATATTTTAAGATATTTATTATAAGGAAAAAGAAATCACGAGAAAACCGAGAGAGAACCGAAGACGACGACGACCACGGTTCGCAATCAGATAAATCCTCTTGTACAGTGTCGACTGTACATGTTTTAGGTTACGTTGCGATCTACTTGAGACCGCGTAATTTAAAATAAAACCAACATTTTACCGATCAGTGCATAACTAACACGCGGACGATAAACGTCAACGGATTTTACCTACTTAATTTTGTATCTTTACGTACAATAAACCAGTTCAACTATAACTTAACTTCATCGTTCTTTCAACGCACTCCAACACCACAAGCAAGTGTAAGGGCTAACTGGCTCCTACATTTTATGCGCAGTCCAAGTCAGTCATCTTGATCTAGTTCTGCAGTATGGTATAGATGCGGTATCTTGTGGTAGGTTATATTGGCGATTTGTCGAGTTTTGATTGGATGCATTGTTTGAGGTCCTCTTCCGTCAATGAGATGTAGGTATTCTTCGGGAAATTTACGGCGATGTATCTTGAATTGAACTAGTTTTTACGGTGACGGTCTTGAAGTTAGTTTTGACTGGTAATGGGATTGCGTGATGTAGCGTAAAATCTTCATCCGATATTAATGGTATGTGTAACAAGAAGCAAACAAGAAAAAACTCTGTGACCCGAGCCTTGACATAAAGAAGCTTGTAAAGGTCCTTGATGTCTTCTCGTATGTTGTCAACTGGTAAAGATAATGTTCTGGGTAATTTTCCCGCGATGATGTTCATTTGTTCAATCAAGTTGACTGGAGATACCAGATGTATGTCGATGCGGCCCTTGTGCACATCAGTTAAGGTATTGAAGAGCATTTCTTGAACTGTCTTCAAATTGTTTATGAGTAGGTATGCCGATAATGCTGAAGAGTTAAAGTAACTGGTGGTCATTGCTGTTTCCACTTCAGACTCAATTTTGGCAAAGTTGATGTTGGTTTGGTTCATAAAGTTTTCTATGATGTCGAATTGACGCTTGATGTTTGCTTCGTTTTTCTTCAAAACTTTGTTTTCCAACTCGACGATGGATGTTTGATTTTTTTATCAGCTCAAGTAGATAGTTTTCGTTGTTGTGTGGTATTATTATATTATTATCTCCTTTATTCATCTTTTGTCTTAGGCTAGGTTTTTAACAATAAATTATTATATTATTATTATTATTATTATTACTATTTTGAGATAAGTCGCAATACGACCAGTTCCTTCCCAGTAGTTACTTAAGTTATAGTTGAACTGGTTTATTGTAAGTAAAGATACAAAATTAAGTAGGTAAAATAATTGGTCGTTCCTCCGTTGACGCTTATCGTCCGCGTGTTAGTTATGCACTGATCGGTAAAATGTTGGTTTTATTATAAATTACGCGGTCTCTAGTAGATCGCAACGTAACCTAAAACATGTACAGTCGACACTGTACACCTCTCCACTTTCTTCTGATGATTCGGTGTCCAAATTCATATTGTTTGGATCTGCAGAAACCATCATTGGTAAAGCCTCTTTGCTATAAGCAGTTAGTCTATTTTTAGGTTTTGGCCTGTTGCTCGTGACAAGAGGATCGCAACTTAATAAAAGCCTATTCAAGACGTCTATGTGCTTTCCTTGAGATTTTTCGGGCATATCTCTGCCGATACTCCCGGAAATGCTTGTTACTCGCATCCGCTGCCTCTTCTGACAGAAGACCTATCGGTAACAGTGCCTTTTGGACGACAGTTGCACCGTGTATAAGTATTTCGTGAATATACGTTGGCCAGACCCGATCCAGACTTTTTAGATTCTTGTATCTTTTTAACTACTTGACTGTAGGTGGATCTCAAGTTGTTTATTTTATTATTTACGTCCTGCACTCCGAAATCCGCTGTATTCAGTTCCTGAGCTATGGACACAAACGCCGCATCTCGCGTTTGTTTATTTTTATGCTCCGCGGATCGAAAATTCCATAAACATGGATGCTGTTTGTATATTTGTATGAACTTTATCGTTGTCTCATTGTCCCACTTAGCCATTTTATCGAAATAATCGTGCAATTCAATTTATAAACAAACAAAACAAATGCACGTTGAACAAAGAAAATAAATGTCGGCGCGGGGTATGCCGAGAGGAGTGCGGGGGTGGGCACTCGGCCTAGTAAACAAACCAAGGTCTGAGTGGCTCGCTCGCCATTTTGCTGGGCCGAGTACTAGGCCGAGTAGTCACATAGTACACACGAACGGAGCACTCGGCCGAGGATACTCTCTCGCCACTCTACTCGGTACGCGTGATCAGGGTATCAGCTAAATGTTGCTTATTAATTGGTGGAGGGTGATTTTGTTTCATGTAGTAAAATATTTAACTCTTGTGTTCAATTGTTCTAGTGTAAAGTAACCTTTGCCTAATAATTACTTTACTACAGCTGCCATGTTATATCTGTGAACTCCCTCACAAAGGTCATGCATTACATCGTTGATTAAATACAAAAGCGACGTAAGTCAAAGTGGCACTTTTTTACAGGAGAGTAATTATAAAGTTTTGAAAATAGTTTTTTCTTATTTTCATCTTATTTAATTAATGAATATGTCGGGATATGGGTCTGGATGGCCGGTGTGGTGTGTGGCACATTAGATGAGCTATTCGACATAGTTGTGGACGAGGAGGTAGTTGTGAGTAAGATGAAACACTACGGATGCAATTAACTTGATTTATTCCTTATACAATGAAGCACAAAATAACAGTTCCTGGTACAGAGGTCTGTAAGCTAGGTTATCAAAGTCTCACAATAGTCTTTATTAAATAAACACTGTATTGTTGAGTAATAACGTTTCACTGATTCTAACTTGGTATAGCACAACGAAACGGGACAGTTCCAAGGCAGTAGTGCACTCGACGGTGGCCCAAAGCGAAGTGTGGGTCGGCGTTGGCTGAGTGAACCGCCAAGACTCTGTCTAGCGCGCCAAAACAGGTTCAAGGGGGCGCTACTGTCGCCTTCCAATGACGCGCCGGCTTCGTTGAGCGTCCATACTCATGACCGTCTCCGACACGGCCATCCTGCGATGACACACGTCCTCGTGTGTTGCTCTGAAACAATCAACAACCAAAACAGTATCCACTCGGTCACTCCTGACAAACACGTCAAAATGGTAAGACAAAACAAAAACTTCATCTTTCTTTTCGCATCAAGTAGTTACTGACACTAAAACTAAAAATATCACAAAAATCATTTTGACAACTAAGTGAAAGTTTTTGTTTTATAACCGCAATATTTCAAAAGATTCAAATGGAATTATGGTAGGATACCAATTACCAATTTAAACATTACTTATTCTTTCAATAGTGCAATACGTTTTTAAATGAGATTGTACTACAAAGTTACTTGTTGTGAAACAAACTAGCTATTTACCACTTCTACCTTAGAAAACACATTAG
Source organism: Apotomis betuletana (assembly GCA_932273695.1). Taxonomy (NCBI): domain Eukaryota; kingdom Metazoa; phylum Arthropoda; class Insecta; order Lepidoptera; family Tortricidae; genus Apotomis; species Apotomis betuletana. Next base: position 18,857,263 of record OW026312.1, read on the forward strand.
GAACCATGTACCACCATATCATTTCCTTTTGGTTCGCCTTATTGACAATATCAAAACATTTAAATCAACAAAAATCCGTTCAACAAAACAGGTATCTCATTCGTGGCCTAGGGCTAATTTAGCCACCCAATACGCGCATCCCTACGGGATCGCCGAGTCAACCCTATGACTCTACGGTCTCTGCGAGAGAGACCCGACCTCCGCCAGCACCTACCGCGCACCGCGTATCCACGGACTGCTTAGAGCAGATGCCGACTTCTACCGGACTACGGCTACGATGAAGTGACTGGTATGGTCGACCAGCCGAACTGAGAACCTCCCTACCAGTCTCACTATATTTTTTTTCGTCTACTTCAAATGGTACGTAGCTCCCGGGCATTTCCCTCAACCTATCGTGCAAGTACGCGCATGTTTGGAAGTCAAGTTTATGGCAAAATGGTCTTGCAATTTACAATACTACATGTCAACATTTCTAATAGGCTCGCTTCAGTAACTTTATTTATTGCACAGTACTAACAATTTTAGTTAGACTGATACAAGTCATACATAGTCACTGAATTATACAAGCAATTGCCATGGAACTTATTGGAAATCAACTCTTCCATAAGCGATCACTCGGCAACCGAATCACAATAAAATGAGAACTCCTCACCAGATTGCCTCATATGGTGTGGTGTGGTGACGTCACACGTCAACCCTCTTCCCCGTGGTTGAAGGCGCCCTGTCGCTCGCCTTCGCGCAGTTCTTTACGCGATGTCTTGTATCGCGGCAGATGAAGCAGACGACTCATGGCTTCGCTGTTAGCTGCTAAGATCGCGCATTTTTTTCTGAAACAAAGACTCCAGCACAGTATCACAAAGCTCGGTCATTCTAACCTTAAATCCAACAACAAACTCAACTTCAATTCAACAACAACTGAAATTGGATTTGTAATTACTTATAGTCAAATGAATTGTTTCTTTTGTTATCTGAAATAACATGCCATACGAATAATAATAATCCAACAAAAAAAAAGGAAACTCAAATCAATCTAGCAAAGTTAGGTAGGTACACTGAAATTATGATTCGTTAATGTGAACAAATAATCTACGACGTAGATGCAAGAAAAGATTTAAATCAAATCATTATTTGCATTTTAATAAGAAACTTTACTTTGTATGATAACCTTTGGATTACCAAGGCTTTACCGATTATGAAACATTAACGATAAAAACCAAACCTCAATTTCAAATTCTTGTTCTAATATTATCCTAATCCTATTAGTGTCTCCAGTTTAAATATTTTAGGCTAAAGCGATCACCACAGTTAAAAGTAACATTAGAATCGTTTAAACAAATCTCAGGCTCACCAGTTCTTACGGAAGTTATAGGCGCTAAACTATACACCAGCTAATGTACACCGAGTAAGAAACTATTCAAGATGTCAACAAATTAAATTGTACAGAACGATTGGAAAATCATGAACAGAGGGTAGATTATTAAAGCAGCCGCTCCTACTACTAAGTACTGTGTATGCTTAGAATAATAATTCTAAGTGTGTATGATTGATGCACCCTCACAGCGCAATTTTAAAATGATAAACTTTAATAAGGGTAGGTAAACTGCGTAGTGGTCATATTAATCGACACTAAATCTCTGTAGAAACATTTCGCGTTTAGTCATATTATATCGCTACGAAAACAATCGTTACAAAACGTGCAATAAACTTTGTTTCAAATGATTATTAATTTCTATCACGCAATATTCAACTTTTACTTGGAGTGTTGCTTTTACCAGTACCCGTTAGTACTTTTTTTTTGACAAATACCCACTAAACTGAATAAGTGCGACTCAAGTCGACCCCAGAATCTAGCTACACTTTTATTTGTGAACAAAATATCGGAATCGTAGTGAAAAGTTAACGACTGACCTGATGTGTTTTTCAAAATGTGTCGGTGAGGCCATAGTGCCTATGTACGTCCACGCGTCGCTTGTAGTTGACCGTCGCTTCTGGGTCACTTCCACTGGTGCAACGACTGACGATATGTCCCGCTGTTCTTGATGCAAACCATGAACTTCGATGTAGTTTGTATTGTGACTGCTGGCTTTTGTCGCCGAGGTGGTAAGTTGTAGTTTTCTTTTATACGAAGTAAGCAATCGAATTTTTCATGTCCGTTTCTCTCGCAATGAAAACAATTTAAACAGTGCAATCTTCATTTGTTTTCATACGGTTTTGTAGGTCTCCGTGACGGTGTTAGCTTGAGTTTCAATAACGGAAACGCTTGTAGCTCCTGTTCCTTGATTTAGTGATGTCAAGTTCGTTGTATTTCAAAGAGTAACCACAAACTTTTTTTCTTCCGTTTTATTCGCTTCGAATTCCATCATTCTTCGTATTCGCTCATGGGCCGTAGATACCATCCCAACTTCTGATGTCGGGATATGGGTCTGGATGGCCGGTGTGGTGTGTGGCACATTAGATGAGCTATTCGACATAGTTGTGGACGAGGAGGTAGTTGTGAGTAAGATGAAACACTACGGATGCAATTAACTTGATTTATTCCTTATACAATGAAGCACAAAATAACAGTTCCTGGCACAGAGGTCTGTAAGCTAGGTTATCAAAGTCTCACAATAGTCTTTATTAAATAAACACTGTATTGTTGAGTAATAACGTTTCACTGATTCTAACTTGGTATAGCACAACGAAACGGGACAGTTCCAAGGCAGTAGTGCACTCGACGGTGGCCCAAAGCGAAGTGTGGGTCGGCGTTGGCTGAGTGAACCGCCAAGACTCTGTCTAGCGCGCCAAAACAGGTTCAAGGGGGCGCTACTGTCGCCTTCCAATGACGCGCCGGCTTCGTTGAGCGTCCATACTCATGACCGTCTCCGACAAATATATATGTGTTATATATCAATCTGTAGGTATTTTAACCCTTTTTTGATATGTTTATTGATTTAAATGTAAATTTGCTCATATAACCATACACTAGCAGAAAAGTCCGTTTTGCATAAAATAATATGAGTCAAATTGAATCTATTTCTTAATAGCAAAGGCCACATATAGGGAAAAAAATGCGTTTAATGTAATTTAAAGTCACAAAAATCGTGCCACAGTCATAATATATGAAATCTTAGCAAAAACAAATGAAACAAAACTTCTTTTTACGCCAACACAGCTTATAGGCACATGAATATGCGAGATTGCGAGAGTATACACACTATAAGTCACAATAAAAAAATCAACGTGTTCAGATCTCCGCTCTTTCACACTTAAATGACAAAAAATAATGTATTCATATCAAAATCACAATACAGTTAACTTCTAAGGCAACAATGAACCAAACTATCTCTTTTATCAAAAATCTTTTATCAAAAGTAAAAAATATTTGCACAAACATTAAATTTCTGTGAAATAATACCTACATTTATTTATAAATACTAATGACGGATACTATAGACCCGTAAACTACTACTAATAATAGGAAATCACCCGTAATATTGTAGAGATCAACATTTACTTAACAAATTATATTTTAATTAGTAAATCACGATAAGTACCTACTACAAAACTTCTAAAGCACGGAATAAACTCTTAAAATATAATTTTTGGCACAATGTAATTGTTATACTTAGGCTCCCATAAAATGTCTATCATAGTTATACCTAACTTTCGTTATATTGCGAAACTCTATCATCAATTTAAAAATCACATGAACTACTAATAACTTAGTTTTTTAAGCTTGCCAATTAGTAATACTTAAAATTTTTACAACAAAATTCAAAATTCAAAACACAGCTTTAAGGCACTGAAATAAAAATATTATAACTATAGTTTTAACAATAGCTTTAGAATTATTCACTATAAGAAGAGAGAGAACTATTCACAATAAAATTCAAAATTCAAAACACAGCTTTAAGGCACTTAAATAAAAATATTATAAGTATAGTTTTAACAATAGCTTTAGAATTATTCACTACGAACTGTGCCCTGCGGTGCTACCCGCTCATCCCACGGGAACACTAAATTTATTCGGGATGAAAAGTATCCTATGTCCTTTCCCGGGTCTCAAACTATCTCCATACCAAATTTCATTCAAGTCGGTTGAGCGGTTTAAGCGTGAAGAGGTAACAGACAGACAGACAGACAGACACACTTTCGCATTTATAATATTAGTATGGATTCACTACCATACTATGACAACTGCCAATGCCATTGTAATATCAATATCAAAAATAAGATCTTAAAAAAAAAAAAGAAACTTAAATTTTTCGCCACAAGCCGCTTTCATTTTTTTCTCCTCGTAAACCTTCTTTGACTTCGACATAGATGTGTAAGCTTTACCGCTGTTCTTCAGCAATTTTGTTTTGTGTCGTATCCACTCCTCTCTGCTTTCCTCTTTCGATATCTACCACGTGACTGGACATCAACGCTTGGAGAGTCGGTGTAAACGCTAGGTGGTTCAGTTATTACACTAGGTGGCCCATTATCGACGCTGGAAGGAGCTGAGTCAACGTCGAGTGGTTGAGTATGAACAGCAGCTGGTTCAGATTGAAGGTTGAGTGACTGACTGCTAACACAAGGTGTATTATCAATGATGGTTGGCTCTTACAAAACACTATTTTGCAGCACTTGTGCCGTATTGTAATCGTTTGGTTTCCTTGGCTCTTCAAATAAAATCCAATTCATGACATTTATATTATCATTTTTCTAATTTTAAAAATAAAATTATTGGTTATTTATTGCTTATCATATATAATACGAGTAGACATTAATAAAATGGAATAACAGGTTATTGTTTAATTGAAATGAATTTGTTTAATTTGAGTAAATGATAGTTTAATATTAGTTAAGATATTAAATGTTGCACGCCTATATGAGGCAGAATTCACATGTTTCATGATTCCACAAAATGCCACCGAATTGTACATACTTGAATTCTCGCAAATAAATGATTTTCATTCGTTCATTGGCTTGTTCGCAAACTGCAATCCAGAGCATCCAGGCTTGGGGGACGCATTTTCAACAGAATCAGAACCATTTAGGTAATCAGGATCTCGTACACTGTCATCTGACAAATAATCATTTTCTGAGCTCCTAGATTCACTGCTATCACTGTCGGACGCATCATCACTGTCTTCAACCACAATATTTGTTTTTGTAACTGTTTGTTTGTAGTTACTTAAGTAACTTTCATCAGTTTTGTCAAGAAATGACATATCAAAGGCAGGTTCACTGTCTGGTATAGAATTTGAGTCAGAAGAAAATCGTTTATCTAAATCTAAATCCTTTTTTGCAATAGGGCGGGTGTTTTAGTTTTAATAGGACGTGTGTTACTTATTTTTGTGTCGTTCACCATTCCTAAAATTCTTTTCGCTCTGCTGTTCATTCTCTTAGAACAAAAAAATATAACGAATACTACATAATGCAAGAATAGAACATAAAACGTTTTTTTTTTTAAATCAAAATATCACATTAAAGTAAATATTTCAGTATTGTTTTAATTTTTTTTGGGTGTGCACTTTTAAATTTATCATGCAACGCAGACACATTACAAATAAATATGTTGTTTCATATAATTTTTTTATATATTTTAGTGATAAGTTAATGCAAAACAAACTCATTCATAAATAGGGCACTACTGATTGAAGGTAATTTTCTGATAGACATGTATTTTTTAATTCAAAGTGGTCGTAACGGAAAATACGGCATTTTTGTTTTTAGAAAACGTGCAATTCAAGTAAGCAATTTAAAACAAAACCGCCACATTCTGAAATATGGCACGTTTGTGTAGAAAATTAAATAATATTTACATGCATTTTTAATACAGCACGGTCGCAAACGTAAATATGGCAGCTTTGCTTTCAAAAATGTCCAATTTAAATTAACATTTTAAAATCAAAACTGCCACATTATATAATATGGCCCCTTTGTAGAAAATACATAAACAATATTTACATGTATTTTTAATTTAAGACGGTCGCAAACACAATAAGGCAGCTTTGTTTTTGAAAATATCCAATAAAAGTGTACTATATTTTAAAATCAAAACTGCCTCATTCTGTAATATGGCCCATTTGTGTATACAAAAATACAATACTCACATGTTTTTTTTTTTTCAACACTGCAACATTTGGCAATATGGCACTCTTTGCATATAAACTTTTTGATAAAGCGAGGATTTTTTTCGTTTTATGGCCCCTTTTCACGAAACTGACGTGCGGTCGGGTTGACTGTCAAGTCGCAACGGACAAAATGGCGGTATTGCACTGAAGTTAGTTGCAAAGTCACGCTAGTGCAAAACGGGCACTTACGTATTTTGGTCATTTCTAACGATAAATGGACGGGTGTCTTTACTCTTTGTGCTACGCAATAAAAGTAGTGTTTATAATACCGTTTCTGCAATAAAAGTGATTTTAATTTTTTTTGACTTGTGTCGCTTTTGTATGTAATCAACGACATAGAGACTAGTGTTATCAAAAATGTGAAATCGTTCTAAACTGTTCCACACACAGTTTTCTTTCAGACCAAGTTGGTTGTCCAAGTGATCATTATAATCTTGTTTACTGCGAATTTTATTTTGATTTTCAATTACTTCAGTTTGACATTCTGTTTTGTTCATCGTACAAATTCTACAAAACATATTTGCTTTCTTAAACCTAGGTAGTCGCCACACAAAGTTATCAGTTTAAATTTAATATTTACTACCTTGTTTTCGAGACAAATGTTGATGGCAGTTGTTTCAAGAAATTTTAGCTCAGAAAGTAGTGGCTCAAAAACTTTTTGATTTCAAATGAAAAGTAATGTTACAAATACATTTTCCAATTTGCTGGCATACTGAGGAGGCATACTTCCTAAAGTATATACGGCACCTATTTTATATTTTCCCACGTGGCTACCTAAGGGATTGCCGCTTTCAAAATCATCAAAATACACATAAAGAGGAATACGTGTATCTGAACAATTTTGCATTTGTGTTTTCCACAGAGTTCCATTAATTAAGCTACGAAATATCCCGTTATCCACGCTTATATTTCTCTGATAATCTAATACAGTATTTAGAACGTTGGGTAATTCCAAAAATATTTTTAAACCTTTTTCTTAATCACAATAGATACACAAATTACTCTTTAAGTTGCATTAAGACGGTATTGTTTGTGTTGTGCTTTGGAGACCCCAATTTTTATTTTAATAGGTTTCACAAATTTTCCTACACCATTAAAGTAATTTATAATTTTGTGCTCCGTATCAAAACATTCAAAGCAGCTTTCAACAGCGTCAATAATATTATTTATTGTTTTGAAACAGTTCTCATCAATTAAATTGTTACTCTGTAAAACTTTGATCGTTCTCTTCAGAGGAAAAGTAATATCCGCAAGCAATGATTGAAAGCTGTCTACTAAATGCTTTACTGTGTTTCGAGGAATTTGAAGCATACTGTATAAATTTAGTACCTACTACATTTTAGTTAAGACTCTTTTTAACTTGATTTAACTCATCTTCTAAGGTGAAACTACTACCACAAACTGGTTCTGCTCCGTTGGGAGTGACCGTATTATTTATATCTGATTCACAACATATATTTGAAACTGTAACATCCGTACTTCGACTTCGTGTTCCTTTAGTTACATCTATTTCATTACTATCAAGTTTACGCTCTTTAAACAAATTGTGGAAAACAGTCAAGTGATCTTTCAGGAAATATTCGTATCATAAGTTCGAGTGCAATTGATTACAGGGCATACAAAATGGTTGGTAATTTTATGTACTACATCTAAATGCAATATGTACATTTTAAAGTTCTGAATACTTTTGTTACACTCAGGACACAACATTTTGACGAGATGAGACAGTATGTATATCTGCTTAGCTACAAATTCAAAATTTCTACAATATGTGGTGCTATTTTATCGAATTTAGTTTGAATTTCATATACTTTTATGAGTATTATTAGATAAAGGTAATCTGCTGCCTGTGGGTATTCGACATGAAGCACGTGGTAAATCTTAAATAACGTGTCAAATGCCGTAGCTGCGGACTGAAAGATGTACATTATGTCGTCAAATATGATGTAAAGTGCCGCAAAATAGTGCAAGCTCCCAAGCACAAGCACGTAAGGCTGGACAGGTTGATTTCGGCTTGCAGAAATCTCCTTTGGGTTTTGAATAACTTTGTCTAATATGTCACCAGCACTCTAGCAAGTTGGTAATAATTGATTCAGTAAGTAGAAATAACCGGCTGTTTATTAAAATTATTTGGGGTCACGTAAGTCACTAAATACCAAAGGGCCCTGCTAGAAGGACAAAATCTTCGAACGCGTATTTCTCAAAAACTATTTATATCTAGGGTGTAGTGAAAAGTTATTTGGAAGGTAGAAATAAGAGGCTCCATTAATAGTAATTCATTTAGTCTGTAAACTTACAATTAACAAAGGGCCCCGCTAGCACAGAATCATTTTTTTTTTCATTAATTTCCAAAGGTAGAAATTTTAAAGTACATAAATCGACAGGTAGAAATATATACCAACTCGATTATTTAGGACCTAAACCATAATTACATGGGGTCCCGCTGCATATACGTATATAACCTTTCTTACATATCTTACGCTGAGCCAGGGCCAGCTGACCTACACTGAAAGGAGCCTCGACGCGCCTCTTTTGGTCGAACACGGATTTCGCCTTTTGAGCAGCCGATCGTGTTCTATGTTCTAGTGGCAGCAGCCTCTCGAAGGTCAGTCAGAGAGTCGGTTCTAATAGGTACAAGCAAATCACCAGCTAAACGAGGTCGGATCGGAACCCATACAATTCTAAAGGTGATTTTCCGGTAGTGTTGTTAACGGGATCACCTCTAGTGGAATAAAAATTCTTGTCATAAATTTGATTGTCATAACTCATTTCGCATAATGGCTTTCCTCATACATGTTATTTGTCATAAATTGTTATTTGCATAAAATTTTTACGTCATAATTGTTGTTCGGCAGGCTGTTCATAAGCATAATTTAGTATGGCACAAAATTTCAAATCATATTATTGAATGTCATAATAATTTATAGTACGAAGAAGAGCAACGCATAAATTATGGCTTTCATAATTATTAATGGCAATAGACATTATATAGTATAAAGTTATATCACATGTACCAAAAATATAACATTTGAAATAATGATACAAAACTTACATAAGCAGAAAAACAAAAAGGGGGGACGGGGGGGCGAAGCCCCCCGCATTAAGAAATCCTTCTCCACACTGACCTCTTAGTTGTAGGTTAGGTTAGGTTAGAATTGTGAACCTATAAATACGAACATCGGCCAGAAAAGTAGGTTAGGTTAGGTTAGTTATAGGTTAGGTTAGGTTAGAACTTTGAACCTATGAATACGAACATCGGCCAGAAAAGTAGGTTAGGTTAGGTTAGGTTAAAAAAGCGCATGATATGTAGGTTGATCAGGGAAAAAAAAAATAATTAACATGCTTTATTTATAAATGACATACAGGGTGTTTGGTAGGGAGCTGTACATACGCCTAGGGTAGAAACTAGGGATAGTCTGCTACCTACCCCCGCCTCAAGGTTTTTTTTTAATTTATTTTTATTTTTTATTTGATTTTTTTTTTATTTTTTTACTAAAACTACCTGTAGCTCAAAATCTGTCCATAGGACAGGTCTGCTAATGGTCTTGTTTTAATCGTTAGAGTCTTAGGGTCCTGCAAAAACTTATTCTACACCAGAAAATTGTGGAGAAGAAAAGTTATGGGGCCTGAAGTACCGTGGTAAGGTAAAGAAATAATTTTAAGGGCAACTTTCTATGGGGTTTAAAAAAAAACTAACAGGGTTGGAGTTCTTCTGATTTTTTTAAAACATCCTCAGTCCATGCCCTTTCTAACGATATGCTAAAAGTTTTATTATCACTTTTAGTTCCAAAGTTATTAATTAATTTCCGCAACCAGGGCACTTTAAGCAAAAATTTCAACTAACGAAAATTAAATGTGTTCGATCGTAAAAGGATGGCAAATGAAACAAAAATTTGGTAATGACTAATGTAATTAAATTACAAATTTTAATTAATTACAAATTTTGTTCAAATTGATGACCATTGACCTGTAAACATGCTCGGCACCTCTTCCTCATCTCCACGGTCACCGTTCTAAGCAGCAGTTCCTCGCGCATTGTATTGAATGCGGTGTGGATCCTGTTAATTAAAACCTCCCTTGTTGGTACTTCTTCTGCGTACACCAACTCTTTCGCCCTTCCCCAGACGTAGAAGTCTAGCGGGGTAAGGTCAGGCGACCTTGGGGGCCAGGGAATTGGCCCATCCCGACCAATCCAAGAATTAGGGAAGCAGTTGTTCAGAAGCTCCCTCACTGCTAGGCTCCAATGAGCAGGACAGCCGTCGTGCTGGAAGACTATGGGCCGGTCTTCGTCAAACACTTCTTCCACTAAATCGGGCAAATCATTTTCGAGGAAATCTAAGTAGTTTGGCCCGTTTAGGTTGTCTGGCAAAAAGTGCGGCCCTATCAACCGATTACCGATGACGCCGGCCCATACGTTCACGGAGAACCTTCGTTGAAAACCTCTGTGTCTCTTCACTCTCGGGTTTTGATCTCTGGGTGCCCAGTGATGGAGATTGTGGTAATTTACAATTCCTTCCTTGTCAAACTTCGACTCGTCAGTCCAGAGAATACTCCGTAAAAAAATATTATCTTCCACGTCCGTATGGAGCAAGTGGCGGCAAAACTGCATCCTTCTTCCATAGTCGTTATCCTCTAAGCCTAAAACAATAAAAATATCAACGTTAGCGGTTTCCTTATGAATTGGTAGCTATGTAACATTGATTGCTATCTCTGTCTTTCCATTTCTCTCTCTCACACACACACATGCTCATGTTAATTTAAATTGCCTAACCTAACCTAACGTAACCTTTTTTTTTTTTTTTTTGACGGTGTGGAAATGCGTTACGCATACCCCCCGAGGCTAGGGAAGCCAAGGTGGGGGGTTATGTGGGACTCACCCCTCATAAGGAGGGGCATACCCACTAAAACCACACCGGCGATTCTCCGCACTGCCGTTTGTGGGGGCGCTATGGGGTCGCGGACATTCTACCACGGCGCCCCCCGGCTGCCCTGGCTGCTGCCCTCACCCACGAACTCCACTAGGGGTTTTGGCGGGCAGCATACTGTGCCCGCCTCCGCCCCAAACGTCTACGCCGGATCGGGAGCGCATCTGCCCTTTCTTCGCGCTCCCGCTCCGCGGCCTCCTTCTGTGCGATAATTGACTCACAGAAGGAGGCCACCGCCTCCCACGATCTCTCGCTCCCCAGCATGGCCGCCACGACGCTGTGGAGCGAGAGATCCCCCACTCCGAGGGCGCGCACCAGAGTGCGGGCGCTCACCGTCCCAGCGACTGCACACCTCAAGGGTGTGCTGGGCGGTGTCGTCCGGGTCGCCGCACTCGTGGCACATCGGGCTGGCTTCCCTCCCTATTCGGTGCAGGTAATGGCCGAAGCACCCGTGTCCGGTCATTACCTGCGCCAGCCGGAACCCGATGCTGCCGTGCGCCCTCTCCAACCATTCGGCGAATGACGGGAGGAGTGCCCCTATGGTGCGGACCCCATAGGGGGACCCCTCCAGGTCCTCTCTCCATCGGTCCCGTGCACGGCGTTGCGCCTGGCGGCGCTCCTCCCGCAGATCCTCGGGAGCGGGGAACTCGTTGAGCGCCCTGCGCCTCACCCGCTCCCTGTGCGCCTCTGCGAGCACCTGGGCATCCAACTCCCAGGGCGTGGTGCTCGCTAAGGCGCACGCCGCTGCCCACGACACCGTGCAATACCCGCGGATGATGCGGGTCGCGACCACTCTCTGCGGTGCCCGGAGGCGGGCCCTGTTTGTGGCACTGAGCCGATCGGCCCAGATCGGCGCACCATACAGGGCCATGCTCCGGGCCACCCCTGCGTACAACTTGCGGCACGCCGCCTTGGGACCCCCCACGTTAGGCAGTAGCCTGCCTAGGGCTGACGCTGCCGCCACTATTCGGGGAGCCATTTGACGAAAATGCTCCCCAAAGTCCCATTTGCGGTCCAGGTGGATGCCCAAATATTTAATATGGGCCTTCACCTGGACCGCCTCTCCGGCCACCGGTAAGGCAGCCGCCGCTGGCACTCGCCAGCCCCTACCCCCAAAGACGATGGCGTCGGTTTTGGGCAGCGCCACCCTTAAACCTAGCAGGCCAATGCGGTGGACCATGAGGTCCGCCGCTACCGCTGCCCTCCGCAGGGCCTCCTCTAGTTCCGTGCCCCGGATGGCCACCATCGTGTCATCTGCGTAGCAGATGACGGTCATCCGGGGGAGCAGGGCCCCTCTGATTGCCCAGACGAAACCCAGGTTCCAGAGGAGGGGTCCTAGCACGGAACCCTGGGGGACTCCGCACGCCATTACCCTCTCGCGACACTGCCCATCCTGCCCCACATAGAGCACCACCCTTTCCGAAAGGTAGTGCTCTATGGTCCGCCTAAGGTACCGAGGCACTCCATGATAGCGGAGTGCCTCTAGTATCACCGTATACGGGAGGGAGCCGAACGCGTTGGCGATGTCGAGAGACACCGCCACTACTCCCTCCCCCCGCCCCGCCGCGTAATCGCAGAATGCCCGTAGGGCCCCTAACGCATCCATTGTCGACCGCCCCGTTCGGAAGCCGAACTGGCGGTCCGACACGTTCGGCCCTGTACCCTCCAAGTGGCGGACGATCCGGGAAGCTATGATGCGTTCGAAGATCTTCCCGGATTCGTCCAGCAACACTATGGGTCTCCACCCCGAAGGGGAGTCCACTGGCCGATTTTCTTTCCGAAGGAGGCACAGTCTCCCCTCCTTCCAGCACCGTGGGAACCGCCCTGCTTCCAGACAGTCGTCTAACAAGTCTTTTAGGCGGTCCCCAAGGTGTGACATCACCACCGGCATTATGCGACCGGGCACACCATCCGGTCCAGGGGCCTTCTTGCATCCTCGCAGCCGATGCACTGCGACCCCCAGCTCGCCGTCTGTTACCGGTGGGACGTCGGCCGGTTCCGGCGGCTCCTCCGCGGGGCCCACCATACAGGGCGGGGCGAAATCCGGTGCTGCTGGGAAGAGGCCCTCGACTACTCTGACGAGGAGTTCTGGCTCCAGGGAATCCATGCCGGGGGCGTGGCGTAACTTGTTGCGAACAACTTTGTACGGCCGCCCCCATGGATCCCTGTCCAGCGTTGCCAGAAACTCCTCGTATGCCGAGTCCTTAGCCTTGGCGATGGCCGTCGCCAGCGCCTCCTTCGCCCGCCGGAGGTCCCCATGAAGGAGCTCCTCCTCTGCTGCCGTGTGGTTCCTACGCCGCCTGCACCGAGTATACGCCCGTCTGGCCGTGTTACAGGTGAGACGGAGGGCCGCAACCTCCTCCGTCCACCAATAGACTCGGGTCCTCGCAGGCGGCCGTCCCACCCTTCGCATTGCGGCGTCGCACACCGTGGTGAGCGACGCCCGGAAAGCTACGGCCCTCTCCTCCACGTCGGTAGCCCGGTCTGGTGGAGGTGCCCGCCAGACCTCAACCATCGCCGTCTCCTCCGCCATGTCCCTGTCTAGGGTGGCGAGGCTCCACCTGGGGAACCGAGCACGTCGCACTGGCACTGCTGGGTCCTGCACTGGGACTGCCAGTGACTTGGAGACCCTCATCCGAATGTATCTGTGGTCGGAGAGGGTCCCCGTGTCCACCAGGACCCGCCAGTCGGATGTCCTATCTGCTATAGCAGGGGAGGCAAAAGTGATATCCACTATTAGACCCCCCCTGCCGGCGGACACAGGTGTGCTCGGCGCCCCGGTTCACCACCACCAGTCCGGTCCTCACCATCCACTCCCAGAGGGTCTGGCCCCTGGGGTCTGTGGCCGGGGAACCCCACGCTCTGCATTTGGCGTTGAGGTCCCCCATCAACACCACTGGTGACGGCGCCGCTCTTGCGACCACCCCCGTGAGCCAACCGAGGTAGCGCTCAAACTCGACCAGCGGCCTGTTAGGGGAGAAGTACACTGCCACGAGTACCGTGTCTCCCCATTTGGCCGCTGCGTAGCCGGAGCCGCCCTCGGTTTTGGTAAGAGGGGGGTGGTCTCCCATGGGCGGGGCCACCATCGCCACCAGCCCGTCCGTGTCACCAACCCAGTTGGGCTGGGGAGGAACAAGATATGGTTCCGCCACGATCGCAACACTAATGCCCCACTCCGCCATGTGCTGCAGGAGTAAATCCTGAGCTCGGGCGGAGTGGTTTAGGTTGCACTGTACCACTTCCCATTGCTTTGGTAGTGGTTGTGCTGGCATTAGTGGTCCATATCTTGTTCCTCACCATTTGACCGCGGAGCATCCTTCGGCGGGGTAGTCTGGGGTTTTCCAGCTGCCCGGGACCTGGCGGTGGCCACTTTCCCCCTTGTGTGTGGGGGGGTGCACGAGGGTCCCCCCATCACATGTCCGGCCGGCAGCTTAGCATGGTGGCATACGGCGCACCATGCTTTTTCTGCCGCACACTCTTGCGTAGTGTGGCCCATTTTCCCGCAACGGTAGCACTGACCGCTCCTGTCCACCGGTGAGGGACAGAGTGCACGGGTGTGGCCAATCCCCATGCACCTGTAGCACCTCATCGGTAGGGGGTCCAAGGCCTCTACTCGGGCAGACGTCCACCCCACCTGCAGATGTCCAGCGGCCACCACAGCGTTGGCTGCCGCTACCGGGCAAACGGCTATCACGGACCCGGTCTGGTTAGGTGCCAGCCGGATCCTGCCCATCCGTATCTGGATCAGCGAGCAGGCCCCCTTTTCGGCTATCGCCGACTGGACGGCTTCCGGAGTCACCGACTCGTCGAAGCCGGAGACTCGGATGTCCGCCGTCTTTTCTGGCCGGCGAATGTCGGCGACCTCGCCTACCAGACCTTTTAACTTTTCGGCCAGGTTATCTGCCGCAGCTCCGTTGCCTGTTCCGGGCACCTCTATTATGCGGGCCCCCGCTGCCGTGCTGCGTACCTTCACATGGGAGATGCCAATTTCTGCCAACTTTAGCGTCGTGGCCTTCTGCATCACCGCTTTATAATCGGTTTCCGCACCAGGTTTTAGAGTGATCACGACCGCAGCAGAAGTCGGCACTGCAAATTTCTTCGGCTTCGCGGGGGGGGCTTTTGGCGCCGGAGCGGCCGGTACCTGGGCCGGTGCGGGCTTTTTCCCCTTTCTCTTTACCACCTCCGTCCATTTAACCTTTTTTTTTTTTTTTTTTTTAACCCAGAGAAATGCATTGAATTGCATACCACTACGTAATATGAGACCCTCGGGGGTAGAGTCAGACATTACGCATTGGTTATGTGGGGCTCTCTAGTCCGCGAAGGACTAGCCTACCCACTAAAACTCTGGGATGCTGCCAACCTGTGCCGTAGTGGTGGTGCCATGGGATCGCGAACATGTCACCACGACACCACCGGCACTTTCGCCCTAAGGCGAACCCTCACCGAAAGACACACTGTAGCATAGCAGTGTGCCTAACCCTCACCTGCTTCCCCAAGCCCCCAGGAAGCGGGGACCGCCACCGACACACGGTGCTGCGGTCCCACCCTCCTTGCTGAGGGAGGACAAAAGCCCCTGCCCCTCAGCCGGCCATGGGAGGACAAAAGCCCCTACCCCACGACCCCCTCTCCACTTCCCATATCAGTCGTGGACTCTGCTGCTGCAGAGCCACGCTGAGGGACCCTCTGGAAGCTAGGACCGCCACCGACACACGGTGCTTCGATCCCAGCCTCCTGGCCACGGGAGGACAAAAGCCCCTACCCCATGACACCCTCTCCATGCGAAGGGAGGACAAAAGCCCCTACCCCCTCGACCCGCCGTGGGAGGACAAACGCCCCTACCCCACGACCCCCTCTCCACGCCAAGGGAGGACAAACGCCCCTACCCCTCGGCCCGTCACGGGAGGACAAACGCCCCTACCCCTCACCTAACCACGGGAGGACAAAAGCCCCTACCCCGTGGGTTCCCTCCCCAGGTGCCGACTGATGTCCCGTCCCACGCGAATCCCAGAAACTCGGCCCCCGCAGATGCCGTCAGAAGCCGGAAATCCCCCAGATGTGTCACAGGCATGCATGACACCTGATATGTGATCCTCCCGCCTCGCTAATACAGCCGACCCGCCTGGGGAATGGATTTGCGTTTTCGATTTCTCAGAAATCGAAATGCACAATCCTTCCTGGCAGGTAGGCAGTATCAGAGGAGCAGGAGGCTCACTAGCCAGGCAGTCACCCACAGCTACGACACATCGAGAGTCCTTCCGACGTCCTCCAACAACCGCAAGGTCAGAGCCCCCAGGACCCACGCAGGCCGAAGCCACAAACCAGCACCTGTCTCCCCCGCCCGTCTTGGCCCGTAGGCCCCCTCCCTGGTGTCTCTTGGCTTCCCCGCGGGCACAACGCAGGTACTGAGCCCCCCCACCACGACAAGGTGGACACCCTCGGGGGGACCGTCCATTTAACCTAACCTAACCTTTTTTTTTTTTTTTTTTTGTTGACGGAGTGGGAATGCATTTACGCATACCCCCGGCTGGGGAGGCCATTTGGGGGTTATGTGGGACTCCTCTGAGTGCAATGAGACTACCCACTAAACCCACTCCGGTGCTTTCCTTCCGAGTCGGAAGTGGGGGGCGCCATGGGGTCCCGAAGATTCTACCACAACGCCCCCCCGACTGCCCCGGCCATTCAGGCCTGGGGATCCGCGCTAAAAAGGGAGGCATCGCAAGACGCAGCGATCACTCCCCCATACATGTGGAGCCGTGCAATGTGGGTCCCCAACCCACTGACTCCACTAGGGTATTACGCGGGCAGCAAATTGCCGTCGCCTTTGTCCCCTCCGTCTACGCCGCAGCGGGTGCGCATCAGCACTTTCCTCGCGCTGCCGCTCCTCGGCCTCCTTTTGCGACATTGTCGCTTCACAGAAGGAGACGACTGCTCTCCACGCCCTCTCGCTGCGCAGCATGGCGGTTACAATTGCACGCAGCGAAAGATCACATGCTAGTTCATTACATAAGAGCTAAAAACAAAAACTTAATGTAAAAAATTACCTTGAACAGGGGTGTAGTGGAAAGGATGACGTCCATTTTCGCGAAGAACCGACCAGACTTTCCACACGCTTAAACCAAGTGTCCGGGCTACGGTTCTTACGCTTCTGGTGGGATCTTCCTCAAATGCAGCCAATATGCGTTCTTCCGCAGCCAAATTTGGTTGAAATCTGTTCACGGCTGGTTCCCGGAAATTTAAATTTCCAGTTTCTCGCAGACGCCGATAAGTTGAGCCAAACGTTTGGTGGTTAGGCACTCGCCGGTTAGGATACCGTTCTTGATAAATCCTCCGTGCCTCGCGCCCATTGCAATGAGCCATTCCATACACCACCAGCATGTCGGTGTACTCTTCGTTGGTAAATCCAGCCATTTTGCCAACAACAAGGTAACAAACAACAAAACTTAACAAAAACGAAGTAATAACAAACTCAACAAAATTAACAAAAACAGTGGAGCGTCGTAACGGCAAGTACGTAAGTTAGCTAAGATGGGTAAATCTCGACTGACTAACAACGAGACCCCAACGAGTTACCTGCCCTGCATTTTGACTTTTTTGTGATTTCTTTACTAAAACTACCTTCCGGAAATTACATGTCTTACAAATGTCGAGTCGTGGTGGTAAAAGTGCCCTGGTTGCGGAAATTAATTAATAACTTTGGAACTAAAAGTGATAATAACACTTTTAGCATATCGTTAGAAAGGGCATGGACTGAGGATGTTTTAAAAAAATCAGAAGAACTCCAACCCTGTTAGTTTTTTTTTAAACCCCATAGAAAGTTGCCCTTAAAATTATTTCTTTACCTTACCACGGTACTTCAGGCCCCATAACTTTTCTTCTCCACAATTTTCTGGTGTAAAATAAGTTTTTGCAGGACCCTAAGACTCTAACGATTAAAACAAGACCATTAGCAGACCTGTCCTATGGACAGATTTTGAGCTACAGGTAGTTTTAGTAAAAAAATAAAAAAAAAATCAAATAAAAAATAAAAATAAATTAAAAAAAAACCTTGAGGCCAAGGACAATATAATGGGCGGGGGTAGGTAGCAGACTATCCCTAGTTTCTACCCTAGGCGTATGTACAGCTCCCTACCAAACACCCTGTATACATACGCATCGTAAAATAGAAGTGATAACACTACTCACATGTAAAATGTTATAATTAGTAGGTACTTATTACACTAATTTCAAATTAACAAAATATATCTAGTATGGAGATTGGTATGTATGTTGTTCAGTATTATGCGCCAAAATATGATAAGCATAAAAACATTATGGCGTTAAAAGATTATGATTTAGGTTCATATGCTCCAAAAGTATATGGCATTCCTTACCTATGCGTACAGACATTATGGTCATAAAATGTATGCGGATCAATTAATGCCTAACACACTTATGCGGAAAGATTTTTATGACAAAAGTGGTTATGCACACCGACATTATGGCTTAAAATTTTATGCAACCCAATATGGAACCGTTGTTAACATTCGAGTTCAACCCTAACTGTACTTTGGGTAAGTACTTCTCCGAGTTGTTCTGGTCATCACCTACATATGACACGAGTGCATCTAGTATTGTGCGGTTATACCGCTCAATTTGGCCGTTAGCCCTAGGGCTCGCCACGGCATTCATCACGTGTTTTATTTGCCTTTCGGCACAATACCTCTTGAAATCGCCGCAGTCGAAAGCCTTGCCTCGGTCACTAATAACCCTACTGGGTAAACCGAAGGTCTTTATAAATTGTTCTAGTGTCTTAAGCGCATTAGCACAGCTCGTGTCTCGCACCGCCTCGATCCATATAAACTTAGTAAAAGCATCAATAAGCGCAAAGATGTCGTCATGAAAAGACTGAACCTTACCAGCGTGAGTGTTTCGGTACAACAATCCTGTGACCTCCGCTAGCCTTTCGGAATAGTACACCGTTTTCGACCACGTAATCGGTGGCTAAACCTTTAGTATTTTCTTTTCTTAGCTCGTCTAGCAACTGGTCGAACGTCGAACGCACCGAGTCATCCCCGCCTTGAAGGCTTTCGATAATGTTTTTTCTACGCAACGCCTTACAGTGCCGATAGGATTACGACTCAGTGTGTCCACGTGAGCCATGGATGTCCCAGCACGGTACTTGACAGTAAAGTCGAAACCTTGGACTTCTAACCACCATCTCGCAATACGTGGATTCAAGTCGCGTTTCTCCCAAATCCAGAGCAGCTCCACATCGTGGAGCCGTAGCAGTGCTGTGATTGGTCAGCACGTGCGGACCGTCCTTGACGCGCTTGTGTTGCGTTTCTTGAAGATTCATTGTTATTACAACCTAGTCCAAAACTGAACCCAATAGGGTTTGTGTTGGGTCATTATTTCCGGTGCGTAACGATGGCTATAACAACTTTTGATATAATTTCAGTCGGTATAACGCTCATTTGATATAATGATTGAATGATATAACAACACTTAATATATATATATATATATTTTTTTTTTTTTTTTTTTTTTTTTTATCTCATGCAATGCTTACATTTGGTACATTTATCTTACTTTCGCCAAACATACGTTTATTGGCGAATGCTGCGCTCACTTTTATAACTACGTTTGTCTACAAATGTACCTAACTAAGTATATAATAATTAGAGTTTTCTCTCTATAGTTTGACCTTAGTAATATTACAACGGTCAAACTATATACAGATTTTAAAATAACTATATAGTTATGGGGTATTTATTATTATTAACTGATCTAGTAGAAACTTTTTTAGCTTAACTTTAAAAACATTTTGACTGCTACATTCATTCTCTATATTAATCAACTTATTAAATATTCGAGGCACCAAATAACTGCGTGTCCGCCGTCCGTAGTAGTTATTGGCTTCGGGCTCCACGTACTGCCGTCGCGTCGAGGCCCTCAGCTCGCGGCTGTATGTTCTGGGAGTTTTAAATTCAGGATTTTTAAATTGTTCAGTTGCTACTAGATACTTAACTTTTTCATGCACTGGTAGAATATTCAGGATTTTAAACAGGACCATGTAGTCGCCGTTACAAGTTTCTTTTGTTTTACTGTCTACAACATTTTTTAATATTCTAATTTGAAGTTCTAATATCTTATCTAAGTATGTTTTAAAAGTGCGCCCGTAAGCTACCATTCCATACCCAATCACGGCTTCTGCCAGTGCATGATACACCATACACAGTATTCTATTGTTAACGATATGTCTTAAACTTATAACTTTATAAAGTATCGATCTTAATTTGTTACACAGTGTGTCTATATGCAAATTCCAGTTTATATTTTTGTCTATAATTAGCCCAAGATATTTATATTTACCTACCACTTCTAACGTTTTACATTTACAATTCATTTTATTACTATGCAAACATTCATATGTATGTCCAGTTATACTAACTGATTTATTTTGACATCTTTTCAAATAAGGGGAATTTATGACCATGAATTTAGTTTTTTCTATATTTAGTATTATTCCATTATCATGCGACCATTTAATTATGTTTTCAAAATCTTCTTGTATATTTTTTTCTATATTATCAATATCTTTATCGGCATATAGTAGGCAAGTGTCATCAGCATACATATAGGTGGAACAGTTCCGCACCACATTGGTTACGCTGTTTACATGCATTATGTACCCGACCGGACCGTACACGGAGCCGGTGGGGACACCGCTCAGCACCTCCGCCTCGCCGCCGCCGACTCCGTCGACCACGGCGCGCAGTGTACGTCTCGACAAGTAGCTGCGGAACCATTCCAGCATTGGACCACGAACACCACATTCGTCCATAGCCTGAAGTAGTTGTTCGTGGTCCAATGTGTCAAATGCTTTTTTAAAATCAATAAATAACACCCCCACATACCTCTTCTGATCTAAATTAGCGTAGACTTCGTCTGTAAATTGTGCCAGAGCAGTGGAAGTACTCCTACCTCGTCTGAAACCATATTGTGCGTCCGATATAACATTGTTTTTTTCTAAAAAGTCACTTATTTGGTTAACGATTACTTTTTCAACAATTTTATTTACTACAGACAAGATTGCTATCGGTCTATAGTTAGAATAATCCAAATGGTTTCCTTGTTTATATATCGGCCGTATAAGTGATTTTTTCAGTTCGTCTGGGCACTTCCCCGCTCCTACGCACATATTTACAAAATTCGCCAAAACGTGACTGATTTCTTTTTGACTATACTTTAATTCATGTATTCTTATTCCGTCAAAACCCGGCGATTTATTGCTACTCATTTGGTTTATAATTTTTTCGATTTGGACATTATTTACTTTTTGATATCTGAAACTTACATTACATTGCTTGACATAGGTTTGACGGTCTAAGAACTTCACGTCACAGTTATGTTTAATTTTGGATATTTCTTCCGTAAACGTTTTGGCAAATTTTGTACATACATTTTGTACAGAGTCCGTTTTCCCTATGTATTTTAATATAACCGAGTCCACAGTGGGCTTAGCCGCCCCCAACCAGCTGTTTAAAGTGGCCCATATTTTTCTTACATTATTTTCACATTTTATTAATTCATTTTTCTTATATTTTTGCTTTGACATATATATGTATTTATTAGTAATATTTCTAAACTTTGTATAACTTAATCTGTTGGTAGCATTGCTCGGATTACTTTTCCATAGTCTAAATAGTTCATCCCTCCTATCAATCATATTTGTGACAGTTTTATTCATCCACGGTTCTGTCTTTCTTTTTTGTTTACAATAGACAGGTGTTTTCGCTTTTTCGTATATAAAGTTCAGCTCATTAAGTAGTTTTTTATATAACAATATAGGACAACTAACACTATGGTATTCGCTCCAGTTCACTTTATCTAACATCTCTTGTATTAGTTTTGTGTTCAATACACAAACCGGTTCCCGTTGTTTTAGTTCACTGCCAAGGCTGATAGGGACCGCTACGTTCGCACCGATCATGTAGTGATCCGACAGTTTACAAGTGAGCATGTGTGCAGCGCAGCGCAGCGCAGGCGCACGCACCCACACGTGGTCGATGCACGACGTCACCAGCGTCTCGCTTATCACCTCCTCTCGAGTGCACTCGTTGATCATGCATTGTAGGCCGCGTCCACACAAGGTGCTTTTATACGTTTCAGTTACGTTGTTCGCCATCATGATATTGATGTTGGTGTCTCCGGCCAGAATGATGTGATCACTTTCCGGTATATTTTTTAACATATAGTCAATTTCTTTTATGAAAAGATGTTTATTCGTGTTTGGTGGTCTATAAACTCCTATGACATGAGTATGGTTGCTTTGATTTTTTATTTCAACGTGTAGGCTCTCTGCAGAGTGTCCTTGCGTGTCTTTTAGTTTTATATCTAGGCCGTTTCTGGTATACATTAAAAGTCCGCCACCTCGACGTTTTTCCCTGGTCACGGAATGCATGTCGTATCCTTTTATATTATATATTGGTAGTTCTTCTTTTTTAACATTAATTTCACTCAGTATGATGATATCTATGCAATCCTTAGCTTTATTCAGCATACATAATACTTCATTATGATTTTTCCGTAATGATCTAATATTTAAATGGATTATTTGTAATTCTGTAGCAGTTTTAACCATATAATTACTCCAATCAGTTACACTATCAAACTTCATAAACTCGATGTTGTCGCTTAAATCCCGTAGTGGGTCATCGAAGATACAACATAAAGACAATCGCCTTGTGTGTAAACGCGCTTAGCGCACAGTTCTATTGTTGACCATTTTGAACTTCGCCGACCGGTTCTTCAGTGCATACTGTACACAGATGTTTCGCAATATCAGCGTCTGATTTGATATTGTATATCTTGGAAGCGTCGGTTTTTTTAACTAATATTCTTAGATCTTGCACCCATATGTATTTGTATTTCCCTTTTAAAGTTATCTTTGTGTTCCAGAACAGTCTCCTAAGGTGCTTGGTGAGATTCTCATTAATGTAGATTCGGTTATCATTATCAGTTTCAAGGACGTCTTTATTTGTTAGTTTAGTTTTCTTGAGTTTGAGCCAGGCTGCGCGCGCTTGTTTAGAGCGCAGCTTGACAACAACGGGGCGCGGGCGCTTATCATCTTGTTTTTCGCGACCGACCCTCCTCGCAGTTTCGATTTCGGTCTCATCTAATTGTAGTTTCTCAGCAATTTTTGAGATAATACTTTTAGTGTTTTCGTTTTCGGATTGTTCCACGCCAATTATTTCTAGTTCGGTCTCCACTTCTTTTAACTCTAGTTGGTTAATACGCTCTTCTAGTGACTCGTTGATTTTTTGGAGATTAATATTTTTTCTCTCTAGTGCCGCTATCTTTTTTTCTGCACTCTTTTTAAACTCCGTCATTATTTGATATTGCTCCGCGTAAAAGTCTACATTTTCGGTAAGGCTCTCAATTTTTTCTTGTAATTGAAATATAATTTCCAATTTTTTGTTGACCTCATCCAAAGTAGATTCCGCTGTTGCTGTATTGACATCGATTGTGAGTTTCGGTGTACTCGGGCTGCCCTCTTTTTTGAGACATGCATCACATACTTCGTTTTTCATGAACGACTTATTGTTTTGCACGCACTTCTTATGGTAAACACTTCCACACTGTCCTTTACACCTCACAACATCGTCTTTTACTATTGATAGAAACAGCTTACATTTTTTACACTGTGTCATTTTTATGTCAGCAATAATACGGTTACGGTACGAACGAAACACTAATAGATTCTTCCACACGTCTGTACGCTGAGCGCACTCGCACAGACTGTGACATTTGATATAATTATTGTTTCATATACTGATCATTTGATCGAATAACATTTGATATAACATTCTTTTAGTATAATGCTTATTTCGTCTAATGAATTTATGGTATAACGTTTATTTTATCTAACGTTCAAATGGCATAACGTATAGGGTATAGAGAAATAGGGGGGCGGGGGGCGGAGCCCCCACAGGGGGGCTCGGGGGGCGAAGCCCCCCGCATTAAAAAAAAAACAAACTGAAAGTTCAAGAGAAACGTAGGTTAGGTTAGGATAGAGAACAAAAAGGAAAAAAGAGGGAAAAAAAGGAAAAAAGTGGCAAAAAAAAAAAAATAATTGTGAGCACTACACAAAACGAAAGAAAACTTTGAGTTAGGTAAATAAAACGCAATTCGCAGTAATTAATACATTTTTCATTAAGCTTAAGTAAACAAATCAACATTTAAGACTTAAATTTGAGGCTATTGCACGCAAAAATTCATCTTCTTTGTATTCTTCTTTTCGATCAAGTATAGATATTATTTATTCTCTTTTGTTGATCCATATATATTTTCTTTTTTTTTTTTCTTGTGGCTGACCATTCATATATGATTCTATATTTCCCAGAATGATTTTGGATTCAGCCATTATTTCAGTAGCCAAACGATAAAATCCCGGTTTTATTTTATTAATTATACAATTCATTCCGAGATTGCCGAGACTCGGCGCAATTTTGTGTGCGTGGCAAACCTTTTTCATTTAATGAAGCAATGCTCCATAAGGACGGAGGGAATTTCGCATTTTTTTTCCATCGCCAAGAATGTAATCTTGGCTGAAACCATCGGTTATTTTAACACTGTCCAATGTTATGGTTTCCCGCCATTTATTAAAATATCTAGGTATCTCTTCGGGAGGTAAAAATGCCAATGCTAAAAGACATTTCATTTCAATGCAAAAAACCGTATTGGTTCCATACATAACTGATTTTCCGACAGCTTGTATTCGCCTATATATAATTTGGCCCAGGTGAAACAAACATCCGTTAACGGTTATGTTATCAAAATTTTGCTTCAAACACCGGATTGCCGCCAATTCAAAATCCATTATAGCATATTGCACTTCAATAGTAATGTCATGGTTATTGCAGTATTCTATTATTAAATTAAAAAGTTCATTGTTTGTATCTTTATCCTTATTTGTGCATAGCGCATAAAGAAGAGGAAAAGTCTTGCTGTTGCTCTCCAAAATATTTCCATGTATTACATATAACTGCAAAAAACCAGGTGATGCAATTTTGAAGGTTCCGTCCATGATCCATAGTTTCGATCTTCCTAAGAAATTCATCATTCTTTGGCATGAAAATATAATTATTCTCTTGTTTTCATTCAACAATTACATTAAAATGCATTACATTAACATTTTATCTCAAATAACGAAGCTATTGTTATCAAACTGCAAATTTTCGTGGTGTATTGGAAAATACATACTGGTTGGCTCATGAAAAACAGGTTTAGCTTTTTTCTTTTCTCGGTACACAGTTTGCCTCAAAGCAGATGTGCAAGGCAAGCGGCTTAGAACTATTTCATCGTGATTTCGTTTTGCATGACTTATGATTTGACAGGTTTTTGTACTATCATTTTTTGAAGACTCACATTTCAGAGAATCAATAATTGAAACCCTTGATAAACGTGTGGAATCGGGGTCATGACTATGGGAGTCGTCAAATTTAATTAGGGTGTGCGACTCTGAACTAGTCTTTAATAACGTTATGGCCCGCGATTTGCACTGTTCACTTTTTTGTTAATAGCGGGGTGATCGGGGAGGTCTTGAAGGCATGCATCTCGTTTGAGTTATCTCCTAACTCCTAACCGTTAAGGAGTTGTACCTTCCATCATCAGCTCAGCATTGGAAAATGATGACTACCATATGCAAATACTTAAGTAGTTTTAGAAAATATATGAAAAATATTATGAGTGCCTATAAAATTTCAGGAATTACTTCGATTCCTCATGGATCTCGTCATCCAATCTTCACCAAAATTTTATGGGACCAACCTTGAGCGGTCTATTAATGAACCTGAAAATAATTTTCCAAATCGACCCATAAATGACGGAGTTCTGAGGTAACAAACATAAAAAAAAAACATACAACTGAATTGCTAACCCCCTCCTTTTTTTGTCGTTCGGTCGGTTAAAAATAACGCCACTCACTCCTATCAGACTGAAAGTTTAATACATCATTTATGTTATGCCTTGTTTAGAATTTGCAGCTTGACTTTGGAATCGGAGGGATTGCGTTAGTGATCGCTAGATGGTTTACTTAAACCCGTTTCAGACCTTCCGATCCTACCCGATCCGATCCGATTCATCGGATAATGTGTAGTGTAATTGTTAGGGTCTATTAAACTACACATTATCCGATAAATCGGATCGGATCGGGTCGGAACGTGTTTTAGTAAATTAGGTAGGATGCGTTCGGAAATATTATTAATTAGTACAGTAGGAATAGGCGCAGTCATCGATATAATGGCGTACTATAAGCCTTGTAAATATACCTTCTGATAAGATTAACACGTTAAACGACAAAAATATTTTGAGAATAAATGTGCGAGAGAAATTGTTGGTCCTTCGGGGGCCCCTGAGAATGGGGGCCCTGGGCACGGGCCCCGTGTGCCCTTATGGTGAAGACGGTATTGCACGTGTCCCTTGTCTTTGGATACACAATCCAAGCTGGCCTGAATCTACAAAACGTGGATAACCAACTTTTAATTCTTCTTTATAAAACTTGTCATGCAAGTGTCCTAACGTTTCTTTCAAGTAACGTTTTTTTTTTTCTCCCTTCCATTTTATATATTAACGGGTGATAACAAAAAAATGAGAATTCGTTCAGAGGTGTAAAAAAATACTCGTGTATCTTTTTAGCACAATTTGATATTATTGGAAAATATGTACATAGAAACTATTTACAAAATCATCAATGCACATTAGAATAGGACTCGTGGTCAGCTGTTCCACTCAGTATAGACATGACGTTGGAACAAGACTCTTGGACGGAATTCTTGTCCATTTTCCGCACACATGTTTTAATTATTTATATCAGTTGGGTACAATTTTCAGCTCTCCAATTATTTTTGTATACTAAACTGCTCAAATAACCTAAGAAATCTTCAATCGGCCGACATTGTGCAAGGTTTATGGGGTTTCGGATTTTCGGTACAAATGGTATATTATTAGCGTCTAGGAAACGCGTCGTTTTTTGGCATAATGCGACGATGCTTTATCCGACCAGAACATATTCTCCATCTGAGTGATGTTTGCGAATAAATGCTATCAGTATTTTTTTCAAGCATTCGCTCTCATACACTTTTTGGTTGACCGCTAAACCACTCGGTTAGAACGACAGTTTCGAAAGACCTTTGTCGGATATAGCCACATAAAGCATAACTTTCTGCTCAAACTTGTGCTTATACTTGTGTTTTATATCGTCTGGTGTTGTAAAATTATTGCTGGTGTAGTATCGGTCATTTCCAGGTATATGTGTTTTACTCAAAGGAAAATAACTTTTATCGTCCAAAATGAATGATTTTCCTTTGTAATTTCGGATCATCCAACGACACTGTGATATAATAGTCAGTTTTTGCTGTTCAGTGTATTCCGGTGCTCTCACCTTCTTGCGGCATTTCAGACCTATCTTTTTCAAGAACGAACAAGTGCACGGTTGGGAACACTTTATTTTTTCTCGCGGCATCTCGTTGGCTCATAGGATTATTATCGTTAAAAGTGCTATGGTGTAGGTTCATCCTTCTCTTGGTCATTATCTTCGCTGGTCGCCGGCTACCACTTTTGTGATCTATCGTCAAGGATGCAAGAATTCTATAAATAGTGGAGACTAAGTACATATTCTTTACTAAAATTATCTACAGTAGACTTTTTCCCCCAGTTATAGTTTGAATTATAAAAATGTTTAACCGTTTTCGCAGCGTTTCTTGTTTCGACACCATTTTGACAAATATTAATGCTTGAAAAACAAAATCAAATGAAGTTTAAGAACCTCAAAAGAAGTAGTAACAACTTCATAAACAAAGTTTTTTGTCTAAGTGAATAGTCTTGTTTTGAGGTCCATAGAAAGTTATTCTCATTTTTTTGTTATCACCCGTTATTTTTTACCAGGAGCTACAGGGCTGTTAGAATCGACTTCTAGAAATCTTTTTTTTTTTTTCTGATACAGTATTTGGCACCGGCCGTTGCTGTGTATGGTGTTTGGTATGTATCGATATGGAAACGGAACTTTATGGAGTATTTGGTATTTTCTCATTTAGGTCTTTATTTTGTTTGCTCTTCGGACAGGTGACCAATAGGTAAAATACAGTTTTGTTCTAGTATGTCTGCTCCATGTGCTAGAATTTTAAGCACCGTAACGGGCATATAATACCGATTTTATAATGTTACGTAAAACTCAGCTGTTGATCGGGTATATTTTCTTTAGTATCTTATCCAGCAAGGCAACTGGTAAATTGTGTGGAACTTCGAAAAGTATACCATCTGAAGCGTGAAAGGGTATCTGTACAAACCGACTTCAAAAGGTGATTCAAATGTAATCTGTACATCGGGTTAGTTTTGGCTTTTCAGTTTTTTTTTGTCGGTTCTTTTTTTGTTATTGTTTATACGAGTGTGACTATGGCTGGCGTTCACAGTGAGGTAGCCATTAGTGGATTATTAGGTTAGCAATATACTTACTGCTGGTATAGGTATGAATGTGACGTGATCAAGTAAAAGGTACCAATTTGTCAGTCGTCCATTGCTGGTTGCATTTCTATGCCACTTACTAGGCATTACTTTACTTATCCGGCAAAAGGTTACCTTTTACGTGAGGACGCCACAAATATTTACTGCAAAAACATAAGGGAAGTATTTGGCAATGGAAAAAGATAATAAAATTCTAGGACGTAACAGTTTCTTTATTTCCTACACATGTGAGAACAATGCCGTTTTGTGGAGCTTCTTCCTCTTCGCACAAATGTCACTCTTTTTCCACGTCAGGAAAGTATCTCCAGGAAAAAACACCAACTTCAATTACTCTTGGCTATAATCGAACAGAACAATTTCTTCCTCATCCAAAGTGAGGTTACTTCTACTGTCAAAACTACTTTTTATAAAGTCCAACACACACTGGATGCACTGAGATAGTCAAATCAAGATTCTTCTAAGCCATAATAATGGAAATTACTCTTATAATTAAATTAACACAATCATGTTGAAAATGATATTTAAATATAACAATAATCCTACAGTTATTGTAACTATTAAGTGAATACAATATAATTAAATTAATAGAAAGAATGTGTTTGTCTCAACTACCTGGAATTGG
The DNA here is from genome assembly GCA_932273695.1 of Apotomis betuletana. NCBI lineage: Eukaryota > Metazoa > Arthropoda > Insecta > Lepidoptera > Tortricidae > Apotomis > Apotomis betuletana. The sequence goes on from OW026312.1 coordinate 18,886,413, forward strand.
ATCCGATCAGAAGAAGATATTGCTTTAAGTAAAGTAATGAATACATGAGTAAATTGTAACTATTTAGGGAATTTATTGTTGTCTCTAATTATTATAAAATCTACATTATGTGACATGAGGCATCTCAACGGGTTTGAGTAGTCGTGGTGTATCCTGGGCTGGTTGTGCTGGTGGCGCCACCCGGAAGCGGTAACACCCAACATCTTTTGGATTTGACTTTTTAAGTAAGAGGTTATTCTTATTTGAAAGAACTTATTAGATATACATTGTACAATTCCGAGTAAATCTATACAAATTAGCTAATAGTGATAGGTGTGGTGGTGGTGGTGGTAAATGGTGTTTAGTTTTCAATATCGGCTTGTCTTGGTTAAAACCGATACGACGAAGGAACAGGATTTTGCCACCGAGTGACGCTATTGTTGTCGACGTACAGTTAATGGGAACCAAAGTACATAAAAATAATACTTATAATTAGATTGCCCAGTTGCTCCACACAACACCATAACCCCCCCCACTTTACAACTAATTGTCGTTCACTGTCGTTTTCAACTGTAATCAGTTACATTAACCTTGACATTGTTGTATCTAATAACGACTGCAAGTCTATTTTAACGTGAATATCACTCACAGTAACACTATCAGAATTCGTATAGCACTATTCTTTAGCTATACGTACCTTGCCTACATACTGTTGTTTTGTGGGATCGTTATTCACATTTCATTTACAACTCAGAGCGTCTTCTTTTGATAACTCGTTTTGTTTTTTTTCACAAATATTTTCGAATTACATTCGTATTCACTGGGTATTTTTCGATAAAATCATACACAAACTTGGTAATAAAGGTATCTTAAATTCTTTCTTGCAATGCATTTTGTGTTCAGGTGGAGATCTTTTTAACCTTACTTACGTCTTCTTTTTGACGGTCACTTAAATTTGAAAATTATATGTCGTGGAGCTGTTTCAGCCATAGAAATTTAGGGATTTCTATAATAATAATTTATTGCGACAAATTACTTAAAGCAAGGTACAAGGTGTCAGGGCGTAGCAAGTTTAGGTAATATTTTTCGGATTGGCTTACTTGAACAAACAGCTATTTGTGTTCGGTTTGGACGCAGCGTATGTTTCGACTCAAACGAGGAGCGGGGTTATTTTGTAATGTATATATCCTCATAAATTTGTTCGAATTTAGACTGAAATCCATCACGCAACCACGATTGAAATTCCTTTATTTTGTTGCTACAATAACCGACATCAACCTGTGAAGTATCTCCGCTTTTGTTGTATTTGACGGATTGCCATCTTCTAAATCTTTAATGGATGTTGTTGCCGAAACTCCGAGATATATTTGTTCTATTGGCAAAAAAAAATTGGAGTGGTCTAAATTTAATGCTTGCGTGGTTTTAGCATACTGAAATTGCAGGTAATTTGATCCAATGGTTTTGACTAGTTTTTCTACCTCGGGTTGGACGGTATGCAAAAGTGGTTTCTCAGATTGAAAGAGTTTGTCGAAATCGTTCAGCAGTTCCAAAGCGTAGGGCATAAACTCCAAATATATTTTAACAATTTGATTATTGAGTGTTTCTAATAAGCTTTCTGTCGTTTTACTGGGGTCATCGAAAACTTCGACGCGGAAATATTCTGTTAAAACATCATATTGTGACAACGTTTTGTCCACACAGGCTTTAAGTGATAGCCATCTGGTGTTAGATGGTGATAAAATTTTGTGGCAGTCAACTTCGTTTTTTTTTTAATTCCTCCGGTTTCGTTTGTCTTTTCAAACTTCTGCTAAAATGTGCAGCTACTGATCGAGGGAGTTTAAAACCCGCTTGCGAAGCCACAAGATGTATGAGGTGACAGCTACATTTCACACATGTATTTGCTGGAATTTTAGTCTTGGGAATCGGGATTTCTCGGTTATTGTCGGTAAACGCTTCGTTTTTCACACAGTTTATCATATTTTCTCTCGATCCATCTTATTCAGTCTCTTTTGGTCTCAATTTAATAGAATCCGCCAATAAACATCATTTGACTTTGGCTTTAAACCGTAGGTGGTTATTTATCACATAAATTATAACATGTGCATAATGTCCATATCTCCGTAACTATTTAACCTAGGAACAACATTTTAAATCCTTTATAACATTACAAAAGCTCTTTGCTAGCTAAAACGGTCCTAAAAAAAGTTATAAGCAAAACTCTGACAAATTGTTGACGACAAATTTACGGTTTCCGTCACTGCGATTCCGTAGCGTCTCCGTATTTTGAGCAGCGGTGTGGAGGGTATGCGATGAAAACGGTAAGGATATGATGCGTCACTGCGATTCCGTACCGACTACGTATTTTAAGCGGCAGTGTGGTCGCACCTTTAAGACGATTTTAATTCATGTTAATTATAACATTAACAGGCGACGAGGATGAGATCAATGGCGGTGACAGTTGAATTTTGAGGTTATCCACGGAATAGTGTTCCAATACATTTGCCAAACGTGAAATTAAACGTTAGTATGACAGATAACGCTGCAGGCAACATGAAATTATTAAATTATTATTTTAGATGCGGAAATAATTTCTTTGGTCAGACAAGGAAAAATAACTTAAATATATAAAAAAAAAATACAAGACAAAAGTTTCCAGTGCCCGCTCAGTCCGACAGGGACCTCAGTTTTATTACTTACTTACTCCGCTGGCGCAGCGACCCGAAGTGGATCTTGGCCTCCGATACGAGATGGCGCCAGCGCGCTCTGTCTTGTTTCCTCCCAGTTTCCTGCTTGTAGAGTGGACGGTTTAAGAAAAATATTTAGTGATTATAACTAAAATAAAGACTTCAAGCAACCTAAAATAGATGGATCGGGTGTAGTAAAATGAGTCCTAGTTTTTTAATTAAGCAATTTTAGGGTTAAAATTGGGTGCGATTAATTTCTTAAAAAAACAATGAATCAACATACGTATGATAGAATTTTCAGATTGTGTAACGTTTCTTAGATTGTTTACTTTATATATCGTTATTTTGTAGAAGTGCAATTGATAGAAAATCATTTCTTATAACAACAATTTGGTAGATTTGGTAGAACTTGGTAGAACTTTTCGTATAATATAATACACTTTTAATATAATTTTCAGCATATTAAAACAGAATTTAGACTGTGGAAGTCCGAATCCAGGGCTCTCGCTGGTTAGGACGCGTGCCGACACAGAGCACCCTAGAGTGTTTTTGTAAGGCCCGTGCGACCGTGTTTTGTCATGCAAGGGCGGAAAGGCTGCTGCCCTCGCAGCGCCAGAGTTAAGGCGGAGTTAGCGAAGTCGGTGGGTACACATTTTTGTCCATTGATTTCTCATTAACCACTAATTTTCGCCTTTATTTCACTAATGTCCAATCCTTCTATAGACATTCCTAACCTAATTGTTGGTGTACCCAGGGCTGGGCAAAATACATGCTTTGCTTTAATTGAAATACAAATTACAAAATACTGTATCGCAAGTAATTAAAATACGAAATACAAAATATCTTTAAGTAAGGTATTTGAAATATAAAATACAAAATACAGTATTTTAGCTATGTTTAATTAAAATACCAAATACAAATTACAAAATACAAAATAAGTAGGTAATCTAAACCAGCACGGGCTGAAATGTAGAGGAAAACAAGATTAATTAATCAGTAAAACAAGAGTTTCCTTTCATGAACACTAGATTTTTAAATGTACTGTTCTATTTAGGTATTCCGTGTAAAAACTAAAAACAAACCGTTAACCTTTATGACTTTAGATATTAGTTTGACATTGACAATTTGAGGTAATTTTTTTTGCGTTTTGTTCGTCAATTTTGACGTACAGTCACAGCGTACAGTATATACATAACAGGTGCAGTGTTGCCAACTCTAATAGCTGCTTTACCATCATTACACTCTCGCCTCGCACTCACACTCACGATCGCTAAATGAAGGTTAAATGTATTTTAATGTTAAAATGTATTTTGAAGCCTCAAGTATTTGAAATACTAATTACAAAATACCTCGGCGTTAGGTATTTAAATTACGAATTACAAATTACATTTTAAGGAAGTAATTGAAATACAAATACCAAATACGTATTTGTATTTCAATTACGTATTTTAATTACAAGTAATTCAAATACTGCCCAACCCTGGGTGTACCCTTGTTTTGTCGACAACCTTTTCATCGAATATTATTTCATCGACAACGATTCATCGAAACTTTAGTTCTAGTAATATTGTTTGGCGTTATTTTATTTCAACTACTATTTATTTAAATCTATCTTACTACATAGAAATTCTATTCCACGAATATTATTTAATCGCTGATTTGTTTTAAATTATCTTAACTGGCACAACCACAAAACATTGCAATTCATTTCTTCGACGTATTACTTTAATACAATTTTATATGTCCTACTGCTCATTTATACATTTTTCAAATTATGTAGTTAACTAGCTTTTGCCCGCGACTACGTACGCGTGGAACTTGATAAAAGGGATTATTAAAAGCGCCTAAGCAAATGTAAGAGCAATTGTGCTTTTGGTCTAATCATTACATTTCCTACAGCGTCATCAATGTCATCCTGAATTACTTACTCACTTTTCAACCTTTTTAGGGATAATTTCCAGGATGAAAACTATCCTATGTCCTTCCTCGGATCTAAAACTGCCAAATTTCATCAAAATCGAATCGGCGGTTAAAGCGTGAAGACGTAACAGACAGACAGACACACTTTCGCATTTATAATACTAGCTGTGCCCCGCGGTGTTACCTGCTCATCCCACGGGAACACTAAATTTATTCGAGATGAAAAGTATCCTATGTCCTTCCCCGGGACTGAAACTATCTATATACCAAATTTCATCTAAATCGGTTCAGCGGTTTAAGCGTGAAGAGGTAACAGACAGACAGACAGACAGACAGACAGACACACTTTCACATTTATAATATTAGTATGGATTAGTATGGATTGTGTGACATACAAATATGTATAATATGTATGTAAAATAAAACTAAGAATCATTGGTGTAAATCGTTTATTACAAAAAAAACACTCCCTGCATGCAGGAGCAGGATTTATTTATTTGGTGATAAAAAAAACTCAAAAATCAACAACACAAAGTCTGTAGATACATAAGTCACATAAGACTGAAACTTTAAATTTTTTTGCTATGCATTTTAGCAACTTCTGAATAATCTGCTTGATGTTGCTGCTTTCTCAAAGTCAAGTATGCGTGTACAAAGCTAATGGGATTCGCTTAAGAAAAAGAATTAGAACTATACTTTCGGAAGTATTTCTATGCCATTTTCAAATCCATATTCCAAAATCAGGTCAATCATAACATCGTATGTTCTCTTGTCTTTGTGTGTGCATAAGCAATTGACAAATGGGAAAGTTTTCTTTTTTCAATAAACACGTTACCATGTATGGTGTATAACTGAGTAAAAATTGCCGGTGATACCTCAAACGTGCCATCCAGTAGCCAATAATGAGATTTGCTCAATGTTTTCATTAACTCAAGTGTAGATATTATCAATATTCTTTTTTTATTATCGAAGACTTTGTCTTTAATAACAAAATTGTTACGTCTTATTTGAGTTTCTTCCATATTTACTTAACTCAAAATTAATATCTGTTGGTTCAACTGCACGTGTAACAATTTTAGCTTTTTACTAAATATTACTTGTTTAAGGGCTGAGGTAGATGGTAATTGTTCTAAAACAGTTTGATCAGTGTTTGATTTTGCATTTTGTGGTATATTGCATACTTTTAAGCCGGAACTACATGAATTTTGCTTGAGTTTTTCTTTAAACACCGCTATGTCCTTTCGCAAAGGATCAGGTCCGTGGTTGTGATTTTGCACTTCTTTTGATATAATATGCTTGCCATTCTCATTAACAATGGTATTTACAGTTGCATTGCACTTATAAATATTGTTGTGATACATTTCACAGCACCAGTAAAAATTATCATTTCGGGACCTATTCCTGTTATACGTGAAACCGTCTACATACAGCTTTAATGCTCCTCTATTTGATTTAAAAACTTCGCACACAACTGTCTCCTCTGTATCACTCATTTTTCACAATACAAAAATATACACAAGTAATTAAATCACTTCAGATGACAAACAATTCGTCCAGATAAACAATTTCATAAATGAAACTACCCACATATCTATAATCGCGCAGAGTGAGCCGACGGACGTGATTGCGTTTAGTTTCCATAACGAAATATTACCAATTGAAATAATTTTATGCGAAATAAATATTTTACATGTAAAAAAAAATGGATTAAAAAAACCCGAAATGAAAAGCCAAGTCACTTAGAAAACGTGTCCCATCACTAATCTTTTAATTGCTATATAAATGCCACGAGTTACCGATGTGTGTACATTAGTAACGGCGCAGCCAATAACGATACTTAATTACAATAATAATTTTTAATTTCTTTATTGTATTTTACTTGTTGACTGAACGAGCGAAGCGTCTCCGTTTCAGCTTGGCCTAAAATTATTTCGTATGTCCCAATGTTTGGATCTCCATTTGTCCGAATTTCCGGCTGTTCTCGCCTAGAAATTTCATTTCTCAAACGATTCCCATGAAATATAGTGAGTAGGTTCATTAATTATGTAATAATAGAATCTTTGTCGATTCAAATTTAGATATTTTTGAAAATGGCGGCGGAGATATGTGGGGTGACAAACAAAAAATTCAAATTTAAACCATTTCTAATCGAACTCGCGAGGTCTACAGCTCACAGAGCCACTTCCTCGTAATATATTCATATTCTTTATTGCATACCATGGTAATTACAAGAGATCATTAAAAAATATACATATGTATCACATGGACCCTGTAAGGGTATTGCAATAGGTGCTTAAGCAGACATTAAAGGGTGTACAAAAAATCTATTTAAATTTAACTAAAATTACAAAAATAACAAATGATAAATAACATAAATTCAAATTAAAAAGAAAATCTTTAACGACTGATCTCAAACAGTTCTTGCACTAAGCAACCGTTCTTGCAGTTTGTGCTAAGAGTGACTTTAACTTTTTTGCATATGTTTCGTCACTTACTTCTTTTTAGGGTTCCGTAGTCAACTAGGAACCCTTATATAGTTTCGCCATGTCCGTCTGTCCGTCTGTCCGTCTGTCCGTCCGTCCGCGGCTTAGCTCCGTGATCATTGGTACTAAAAAGCTGAAATTTGGTATGAGTATGTGTATGTATCACGCCGACTGAGAGAGTAAAAAAAAATATATTTGAAATTAAAATTTCATATTGTAATACTTTATAAAAGAAATATCTACGCAAATATAACTCAATTAACTGTCACTAAATTATTAGGTGATCAATCCAATAACTAGCTATAGTATAATTGTTCAATAAAATTTCTAAGTGTGAATATCAAATTACATTCACTAATAATTAAAAGTTTACTTGTAGACAGCGAACACGCGTGATCTACTTAAAATGTTTGCTTACGCGCGGACTTCGCGGCGGCGTATGCATTTCCGTGCGCGCGGAAATTGCGAAATGTGTAAGTTGTTTACGACATTTGCATCTAAAAAAATTATTAGCGACGATTATTACAATGATTTTAAGTGATGATATCTGGTTTAAAAAATTAATTATTAGAAATGCTAAGTGACACGGGTAACAATTTCATGTACGAAAGTTATCTAACAATTTATGTATGTAAAAGAAAAAGATTTTGAATGAATTGGGCGTTAACCTATATAGCTAATTAATTTTTATATAATAAAAAAAAATCATAAAAAAATCTCATTCTAATTTCTTAGATGCGATTTCCTTTTGACGCCTCTGAGGGCCAAGTTTAACTAAAATATATTCTCTTATATATTCCAACTTAGTATATAAATCTTGCAAATCAGTAGACATAATAAAATTAACTCGTGCGTAAATGTAAAATAACTATAACCGAAAACATAAGTTATACAATAAAATATTCACTTACTTAATTCAACGCTTACGTAGGAGTAATGCCTAACGATATTGAGGTCATCACGTGTCGTCACGTTGCGCGATGCATGGCGGGACGTTGATGCGCTGGCGGCTGGCAGGCACGTGGAGGCACGATGCCGTTGCTGTTGCGCGATGCGATGACGGGCCGGGCTAACCCTGGACACCCTCGAGCATGGGCCGGGATTTCCCTGGACACCTCTTGAGATGGGCCGGGATAACCCTGGACACCTCTTGATTTGCGAGCCGGGATAACCCTGGACAACGCTCTTCTTTTCTTGAGACTTGTTTCTTCTTATGGCTTCTTTCATAATTGTCTTCTTCTTTTTTCAAGTTAATTCAAATCTTCATTCTTGAGACTGCATCGTCAGTCTGGTGGTTCCTCTTGTTTCTTGTGGTGTCCCGGACGGTGCGGTGTCCCGCCGCACCGTCCGGTGCGAGGTTCTGAGGTTCTGGCTGGTTCAGAAGTTCGTCTTCGGAACGTTAGTGCAGGATCGCCATGTAATATATGTATTTATGTGGTCGAGAAGGGACGTTGATGGGAGACAAAGTATATGCAGAGCTCTAGATAGTAGTGAACGTTTAATTACTTAAAACATTAGCTTATATACATTTTTACAATAAGGTTAACGCTTATCCAAGCAATATGCATTAGGCTACAGTTATACTGCATGCTATACTAAATGTAGACATTAGCTACATACTACAACGGTAAAATAAAAACTAATAAAAAAATTTTTTTTCGGGTACCTCTCGAACACCTAAAGTGGGGGTGAATTTTTTTTTTCGTTTCAACCCTAGTGTGTGGGGTGTCGTTGAATAGGTCTCTTGAAAATAATAGGGGTTTTCAAACATTACTTTTTGATAAAGTCAGTAGTTTTGTAAATATTCGCTCCGAAAATAAAAAAAAATGTGTCCCCCCCCCTCTAACTTTTCAACCACGAGTCAAAAAAATATGGAAAAATTCATGTTAATGCGGCCTTATAAGTACTTTCAATGAAAACTATATTGAACAAAATCGGTCGAGCCGTTTTTGAGTTATCGCCAAATTTCATATTTTTTCTTTAAAAGGTCGTAAGTTGACTTCCAGAAGGTAATAAGTGATTACAGTTTCTAGGGCGTTTACGACCTTTTTATAGAGCTTAAAATCTTTCGTAACTTAAACATCGGGCTTAAAACAGCACTTTATTGTGAAGGATGAGCAACTACGGAACCCTACACTGAGCGTGGCCCGACATGCTCTTGGCCGGTTTTTAATATGGTTCGGGATTTGATCATAATATTTAACTGCTGCATAACATGGGCTACTTCTGAAAAGTTCTATTGTTGGTACAGTCGCCATCAGACATATCGTAGCATGTAAGGTATTCATAAATATCTGAACACGACTCTTATTGACTGCGCGTTACAGTTCATGTTCACATATTTATGAACGCCTTATATGCTGCGATATATCTGATGGCGACTGTACGGGTAATGTAAGTATATTCGAATCTTTTGTTGTTGTTAATAAAGGATAAATAAGATATTATTTATTCACTGTTAGCATTATGTACATTTTTATTTTTGGCTTCTACCTGTAGTTGTATAGAATTTTATTTTGTATTTATAGTAAATAAATCACTTTTTGATTTGGTTATTTTTCTTTTTGCTAGTGTGTTTTGTGAGTACATATCTGCTATCAGCCATCCAGAAACTTACTATGTTCAAGCAAGTTCACATCACTAATCCTACCTTCATATCCAACTGAGATAAAACTTACCAAACCATCTGGTGTACATGCTATTAGATATTTAAATGTGTTAACTTTGTTATAATCAGACCAAGTGAGAGCTTGGTCAATAGCTTTTTTGGGTTTTTGGATCTCGATTTCTAAGCAATCAATTATACAATTTACCTTATTGTATTTATGTCGGATTGCTATGGGCAGTTTTTTTTATTGTGCTGCTAGTAAAAGTTTTTACAAAAGGTACAAGCACATTAGCAATCAAAGATATTTTATTGTAAAATATTTTACTGGCCTTAGACAATGAAACATCAAAATCATCTGCAAGTTGAGAAAAGGTCCTATTTAAGCGTATTTTCATCAAACATAATAAAATATGTTATAGCAATAATTTTAACTGGTGTGACACTTGAAGTTGGGATACTATTTATATTTATTTAAAAAGAAACAACAACCTTCAGTATCATCATTATTATCTAAAAAAACGGGCGTGGTCAAGGGTCCGGTTAAAATAAAAAAATGCCGTCTGGTTCCCACTGCGCAGTTAGGTACTCCCCTATATGATGCGGGCCGAAGCAGAGTGTGATGCAGCAGGTCCTGGTGGTGTCGGGAGCGACCCGAGGGAGCGCCTTAGGCAGCTACGGTGGAGTTGGTGGTGACATCGGCCGGTAAATAGTTCCTTGGACGAGGAAACCGGCTGCAGCCGTAAAATTGCACCCTGGAACATAACGTCGTCCACGTTTAGGGCCACGTAATAAATTTTATGCCTCCGATTATGAACCCCATGTAGTACGTCGCAGCTAGCAGAAAAGGGAGCGACCGAAAGTAGATGGTGGGTGTTCAATAATCAGTTGTTGTTAGAGGGGAGGATATCATACAAGGGAGTGATAATACGGTTACAATCGAAAAACATATGTTCTAGAGTGCCTTCTGCCAGACCACATTCGCACAGAGAGTGGTCTCGAACACGTATTTTATGTAAAAAAAACTGGGGTGCATATGTGGCCAAGACGCATACGGATGATTGCGGAGGTTGTATTTTTAGGGACAGATTTTTTGTTAAAGAACCACGGCCTAGTGGGTAGATTTGGTTGTAATTTGCCGTAATGTTTGCCTACAACTAACCGGGTAGATTGCCATCGATAGGCCTTCGAGAGTCCAATAAAACGATCTTAATTTTTATCTTAATCAGTCTTTTAATTTACAATACAGTCTTTTCTCTATCAATTGTTTCTATAGGCTAAAAGGCGGGGAGCAAACTCCAGAAAAGGAAGTCGAGGTAAGTTCCCTATTTTTCTTCTTGAGAAGTTTTCGGCGCTTCCGGAACCGGGAGGCCTCCATCGGAGATCTGCGGAAGAGGGAGAGTCCCCTGCAGCGCCTGCGGGAGGCCGACCAAGGAAAGAACGGGGGGCTTCTGCGTTGAGGGCTTGCTGGACTTCTTCTTCTTCTCTGAGGAGGTTCCGGCCTCGGAGGCTCCGCCGGCTTTCCTCTTCTTTCCTCCGGAAGCCGAGGTTTGTGCCGAGGAATCCTCAGATTTCTCCTTGCTCGTCTGGGAGGGATCCGCCGTCTTCTTGGGTCTCGTCGAAATCATCCCTTTCACGTTACCAATGAATGGGTGCTCGCGCTCGAGTTTTTTCACGTCTTCCCTCGCCGCCTTCAGCTCCTCCTCCAGCCGTCGTATCTTTGCGCGCCCCTTTGTCCATTTTTCAAGGGCTCCCAACTTCTCGAAGTTAATCAAACTCATGGTTACTTAGGTCGCGGTCGCGGGGTCCGTCGAGATCAAAGTTCAAGGTTTCTACCTATACTTTCGACTCTCCCGGGGTCCCGGCCCGGCCGCCCCGCACCCGGAGAACGACTCCCTTCAAAGGTTCGGGAGAAAGAAATTTGCATCGGGAGGGACGCGCAAGCTCGACGGAGCAGGGGGAGCCGCCGAAACCGGCGGGAGACACCGAGAAAAATTGATTGCAAGTACCCACCACAGGAGTCGTGCTTGGAATCTGATTCGAAAGAGGTCCAAACCAGAAGCACGGACCCCACGCCCGGAGCTGTGGGGAACACCCGCCGGCGCACTCGGCAGAAAACAAATCCCGGCAACCGGCGGAGTGAAGCCTGGAAGAACACGGCGGGTCCCCGCGCCGCCTCCATTCAGAATCAAGAGGAATCCCCAGAATCCCCCCCGCAGCGCCGTCCGATCCTCTCCAAGACTCGGAACCCCGACCGGCAAAGCAGGCAAGACATCGATCTCTGACGAGAGATCCGGGGAAAGCCTCCCGAACAACCGGAGCGACGAAACTGTCTCAAATCAGAAGATAGGGGATCCAACCATCGAACCCTCCAATGGAACGCTCCCGCGGTCTTCAAAGCCACAGAGAAATTGAAAGAAACCAGACAACTGTAAGAAAAGAACTGATTCGAGATTCGAGGTTGTTTTTTTTGTTCGTTCTCGGGATCTCTTGGGAGCCTGGGGGGCCTTTTCGTATTGCCCTCCGAACCCAACTGATGAGGCACGTGGCGGTGCCGAAAGATCCTCAATCCACCCCTGGTTTCGCTTCCCCGTCTGTTCTGTCTCCGCCCCGCCCCCGGTTCCCACCTCCCCGGCTTCTGGAGCCTTCGAATTCTTAGAATTTGAAGGAGACAAATGCTCGGGGAACGGGATTTCGGGGTAACGGGGAGGGAGAACGGGACTGGGGACTGCGAGATGAGAGGGACCTGGGGCCTTTCGGCGGTCGCCACACCGCCTCGTCAGCGAGGTTCGGGAGGACTGAAAATGCCATCCCCGGCTCCCCGAACCTACGTCAAGTGTCATCGCTTTGGCAGGAAATTTTACCAAGTTTTCTACGACTTTGTATAGGTAGGTAATGACAATGACAAGTTATTACTCATAAATTGTCATTGCCATTAAATTATTAAAAAAGTTGTAAGCTCACAAATACAGATTAGTAGGGTGACAAGGAATTTAAGGCAAAATTGGTTTCAAAATAAAATTTATCATAGAAAAATAAAAGTTTGTTTTCATGTAATTACGACTTCAACATGACCGCCATCATTTACTGAGTTAGAAAAGTTGGTACCTGATCACCGATTAAAAATCATCGTGTATATTATATACATATATTTAGTATATAAGTTTATAACTATATAAGTTTTACAAGTTTAACCTATATAAGTTTTTTACAAGTTTCAATTTATACAATTGTAGACTATTTAACATTATTACAATATGTAAACAGTTTTAATTTATTTTATTTGCTACTATAATATACTATATAAGAAACTATACAGTTATGTAAAGAAATAATGTTTTGTATTCCACATTTTCTGTGTGTTTTTAAATTTTTAGGGTAAGTACATACATTTTAGGTTACGCAATATAAAAGTGTCTCTGTCTCTTCATACGTCAGATTCTTAATCCAGCTAGTGACTGCTTTCTTACATTCATACAGCAGCATCGGGTAAATGTTTAAGTAGGCGTCGATGGAGTTATACAAACAGGCAGATTGTACAATAAATTGTTTCTTAGCATATACAGATTTGTGAACTGAAATAGAGGCAGCTTTAATTTTTCTTCGCCGTGTTGCAGTTTGGGCTACGTAGCTTAAGGTACGGTGTAATTTTGATACACTGAGTTCAATATACAACTTCCGCATGGATAGCAATTCACAATCCTTATACAGTTCTGTTGTAGGGTATATGAAAGGTTTGTTGAACGTAACTTTGAGTAAACATCTCTGCGCTCTCTCTACTTTAAGGAATTTTGTTTTATTTGCTCCTCCCCAGACAGGTAAACAGTATGACATTATAGATTGGGCTAGTGCGATATATAGTTGTTTTAAGAGTACATTGGATTTTCTGAGGAGTTTTCTGATACGCCCATTCAGGTGTTCAATATGGTCATGCCAGAATAATCTGTTATCCAATATTATCCATAAGTATTTTATAGAGGAGACCCTATCAATTGTTGAGCATTTACACATTGTGGCGCTTCAGTCACAGTTGTTGTGTAGTTTTAGTGAAATGTTCGTTGATGGTTGTGTGCTCTCATATTTCGAGAAGCATATGTGTTTAGTTTTGGTAGCATTGAGCGTCAGAAGGTTCTGTCTTAGCCAATACAAAATTAATATATTTTGAATTCGAAACAGATTGGCTTTTAGAATCTATGGTCATGGTTTTCGTTACATTATTATTTGAACCTTTGTTTTCATTTTGTCTAGGACAATTGTCAAGTGTATGACCAACTCTATTGCAGCGAATACACTTTATGAGGGGCTTAGGACAGTGTAGAAACCCATGCCCCTTCTCTTTACAATTGAAGCATACAGCATTGTTGGAAGATTTGCTGACCTTTTGTTGGGAGCTGTTGCCTCGGGACTGATTCTTATCACTGTATAGTGTGGAATCTTTACTATTTATTAAATACCCCAAAAGCTGATCAGGTTGTGAGTACCTGACTTCAGATTTCTGTCGCTGATGCCATGAATAATGCAGTCTACCGCTTTTCTACCATCTATCTCACATTGATTTAAAAGAGCAAATTTTTCATAATAGTATGTTTCAATGGATTCATTAAAACTACTTCTTCTTTTCAACATCTCTTCAAATACCTGGCCGTAATTTAGTTCATAAGGGAAAGCATTTAATAATTTACTTAGCCATTCTGGCCAAGTGAAGAGTACCGAGTTTATTTATTTATTTAAACTTTATTGCTTAAAACAAAAAGTGTACAAATGACGGACTTAACGCCATAAGGCATTCTTTACCAGTCAACCATTAGGCTAAACAGAAACATTTTATATAATAGATAGATAATGAACCGCCTTATAAACCTAGGTCAGGTTTACACAAGTGCGTAATACTATATACATAACACCATAACAATTAAAAATTCAAACAATAAGAATATTAACGATCTAAATAACAAAGAACAGGTGTCGAACATGACGTCAATAACCTCAGCTAACATTAAACAATAGATGTGCACAGGTCGCAGACAACAAAGAACAGGTGTGCAAGATGACGTCACCAAGGTGAATAATAAAGTCACAGACAAGGTGACAGACAAAACAAATACCAAAATACTCCCGATGTGGATGTAGCTTTTGATCCTTTCGGTATATTGTTTTGAACAAATGAATTCGAACCCTTCAGGCGATCTGCAAGCACTTCCATAGCCTTGTCTTCGCTGAAAGCACCGTTTTTGCATAAAAGTAGTATAATATTTGTATTTCCACCGTATAACCCGCTATCTTTTCTGCTGTCATTGTTGTAGCTACTGTTTTCCCGTCCGAATAAAATTTTGCCAGCTTGGTTTTGAAATTCATTTGCTGGCCAAAATCGTTCTCGTACGTTATCGGTATCGGCTTCACCAGTTGCATCCACCAGTCCATTGTGTTCGTCTTCAGGTGCTGTGCCTTGAACGCAAAGTATTGGATCTCCAGTTTCGGTACAATTAGCCGAATATGCTTCGTGCGTCCATTTATCTATCCCGTCCACTCCACACGAATGTCTGGCGCATTGACAAGTTTTAACAAGTTGGTCGCTGAGAATATCCTGTAAGACTTGACGACCATCGCCGGAGTAAAGATTCTCGCGTAAACAAGACAGACAGTTAATTGAGGTGAGTTTGTAGGTTCGACTTCGAATAGTTCGTCCCAGTCTAGAGTTAAATCCCCACTGTTTATTTGTAGATATGTAGATGAGATGCCAATGGGGTCGTCTCGTTCCGTAATACTTAGCGACGAGTTTATAAGGTCCATCATAAATTGCTGACACTTCACCTTCGTCACCTGGCTTATACGTACCGACTTACCGTACCTCCGATGGAATACCTTCGGTCTCTTCCATTTCTCCATCTGACTCTAATTGTGCTTGTTCCCTCAGGTTCCCCAACCCCTTCAATTCCAGGACATAGTTGTTCGTACGCATTTCCCAAATTTTGTTCCAATCCTTCGATCCGCAAACGTCCTCCTCCATTGGTGGAGGTGTTGGGTCGCGGCCTAGGGACTCTAGGCTCTGTGTCTCGGTGGTGCTGGTGCTGGTGTTATTGTTAAAGGCAGATTTATGTCGTTAATTGATCTCAATTAGATTATAATGGCTAATGTCGGTTTGAGCGTCATAACCCCATTGGCCGAACGGCATTACCCATTTCTAATGACTTATTAGATATACTTATGTTATGTTTCAATTTCCCTTAATAAACCTAGATATTTGCAAAAATATGGGCATTTTCCCTTAAGTGAACGCAATTCTCCCCGCTTCCCCTACGGCGCATAATAGAGCGGCGGGGCTAAGGCTCCTGTTTGCAGGCCAAGTTCCAGGATTTTGGCGGCCTTCGGCCAATGTTTCTAGTATGTCTCGTACCTAAAACAAGAATGCATTTAGTTGTTATAACCAGCAGTCATCAGCAGTGATCGGAACTGAACTTCGGGAGCTAAACTTTTACGATACTTGCCAAGCGGATATAAAAGTGCTGTTAGAGTATTGTAAAAGTATTTCTCCCGAAGTGCCAATCACTGGTCATCAGTGTATGGTTCCATAACCACTACTACAATAAATACACAACAGAGGACATTGCTCCCGAAGAGCCAATCAAAAAAGTTTATTGTAGTAGTGGTTATGGAACCATACACTGATGACCAGTGATTGACACTTCGGGAGCAAATCGGGAGCATTGCTCCCGAAAAAGAGCATATCTGCATAGGAAAACTACATTCCTTTGTGAAAGGAATGACAAACAAATCTGACAAACAAATCTGAATAATGTCAATAAAGACCCGTCCCGAAATCTCAAACTAATGATTGCTAATGACATCATTTCAGAAATTAAAGGGGTGTAATTGTATGCATTTAAGGATTAAATTGTTGTCACTAAAATACTCATAAATGAAGACTAGAGTTCTATTTTACAGTACAATTATCTACTAATATAATTTAGTTAGAATTAATTACTTGATTCTTTCGCTCCGTGTATACCTGTTATGGTTAGCATTTTTTATTTAAAACCGTAAGTCTGTTTACCTCCTATTTTTACTTGTAACAAGTGTTCCAATAAATAAATGAATAAACAGTTATGAGCGGGAAATTTTCAAGATAATAATGTCTCGGTTGAAAACATCCTTGAATCTTTATTTTCTATTTAGGTTGCCATGTCTATTAAAATATTTTTTACAATGCTAGATTCACTTACCACGTTTGGTTCTTTGGTGACCTCAGTACTTTCTTCTGTAGTGGAGGGGAGAGTCTTATCAATGGTCGCATCAATAACAGTACAGCTTGATGTTGTGTGGTCGTTCAATTGTATAACTGGGATCTCCTTTTGACCACCCAAAACCTCTTCAATTAATGATGCACTCAAACTTATAGGTGATGAGCCTCGATTAAACTGTAAATTATATTAACAAATACAAATTATTTTCTTATTAAGGATTAAGGAATATCCCTGTTTTCCATATTATAGGACCAGTCAATTAACTATTAGATAAAAAACTGACTTCAATCTGAATCCGATACCAAATATAGGTATAAGGGATCATTCAAAATCGCACCGAGGGTTCCGTACAAACACTTTCCATCCTTAAGTGGTTAAGTTAAGTTTGCACCTGTTATGTATAGCGCCCCATACAAATGAGGTGCAAAGTTAACGCAAGCAATCCCATTTGTTGTATGGGAGCTCCTTAAATATTTATTTTATTTTATTTTTAGTATCTGTTGTTATAGCGGCAATAGAAATACATCATCTGTAAAAATTTCAACTGTCTAGCCATCACCGTCCTTGAGATACAGCCTGGTGACAGACGGACTGGCGGACGGACAGCGAAGTCTCAGTAATAGGGTCCCGTTTTTACCCTTTGGGTACGAAAACCCTAAAAATATGAATTGAATTAAAAAAAATCACAGATCTCGTGCTCTACACGACTTGAAAGGGCATTGAAAATGAACCTAGCTATTATAGATTATTAATGAAAAAAATATATATTTTTATTTGCCGTCACTGTACATTTGTCACAAAACTCAAATACAGTACCTATTTAACGTACATTTCATTTTAATTTTAACATTTAATTTTAAACACAGTAATGACAATGTAAACAATTTTTATTTCCCATCACTACAATATTTCTCACAAAACGCAAATACAGCATTGTATTTAACATATATTTAGTTTTTTAATTTTGTAGCAATTTAATTTTAGACGCAAATAAATGTCAATTTTATTTCCCATCACCGTATAATATTTTTCACAAAACGTAAACACAGCATTGTACCTATTTAACATATACATATTTCGTTTTTTAATTTTGTAAAAATTTAATTTTAGACACACATAAATGACCACCGTACAATATTTCTATCTTTTTTAAACAATCTTTAATCTAAAATCAGACGGCGTCAGTTAAATTCATACGTGCACTTCTGGGACGAAGAATCGTCCTCTTCGTCGGTGGAGACAGATTCGTTACTGAGAAACGAACAGTTGATGAAATGTTTAGGTTGCGCTGCGACACCCTCGTCGATCGTCTGAAGTTCGGACGACACGTTATTGTACGCCATGAACTCCAGGTCCGTGTCCAGAGATATTCCCGAACGAGTGACTTTGAATCCTCCGACGTTAATAACGGCGAACGCGTGAATATACTTCGGCTCCATTACGAGCCGTTTCCATTTGCCACAGACACACTGCATCTTGTCATTTATGAACTCCATCAATTGGATAGGAACGGTACTCGGCATGGTCTGCGTATTTTGAACCTTCACATTCCACACTCCTGGGGACATGGTACCTTTACTGTTCGGTTTTTTCGAAGTCAACAGTTTATCTTTCAAATTGGCCCAGGCCTGCACAGGATCGATTTGAAACTTGTTCACAGCCTCGTTGAAGTCATCCTTCGCCACAGACTTCAAATCGTGAGCCAATTTATTCGTCAGGAACGAGTGCATCAATTTCTTGCTCGGTTCGTGCCACCAGTATTCCGACGACGATACCAACATCGACAGTCGATGCTTCGGTTTCAGATGCGCCATATCAAAAATCTTCTTGCGCTCATTAAATTCCTCGGCCGTGTTCACGAACACTCCGTACATATTTACGACGACTGCCAACCGCATCGGGGCC
Organism: Apotomis betuletana; assembly: GCA_932273695.1. NCBI lineage: Eukaryota > Metazoa > Arthropoda > Insecta > Lepidoptera > Tortricidae > Apotomis > Apotomis betuletana. Next base: position 18,905,230 of record OW026312.1, read on the forward strand.
TTGTACGAGAATTGACAGAAATGTGTAGATTTCTTAGGGATCTTGTTCAGTTTGACACGAAGACCGTTGACGTCACTCGCATCTCGAACTATCGGCGGCACATCCGGACGAACGGAGTTCAAATTTGTCACAATCTCGTCGATAAAGTGTTTCAACTTGTTCGCGTTCGCAAACACACCGCGGATCGGTCGAGCTTGATACACACTCGCCACATTCTGCTGGGCATCTTCCGCAGTATCGTCCTCGTCTGATGAAGCCGAAATCTTCCTCTTTGATTTCTTCTCGGGCGGTACAGGAGTAGTCGCATAAGAGGATATGCTCGACGAAGTGCTGACTCGAGGTTTAGCGGTTCGCTTGCCTTTCTGCATGAATTTTTCCAGGGCGGGCGACGCAGCCTCAACCGCGCTAGGCTCTTTCTCCCCACTATCCATCGTCGACGCAAGATTGATCCTGATCGTGTAACGATTCGAAAAAATGTATTTACTGTCGATGTTCCGTACGACACACCACCGCACGACCGATCGTGGCGCAAGCTGTGACTGACGAGGCGAGAATGAACCATCCACTCGCTAGTTCACTACAACAGGTGATTAAAATAGAAGTTATTACTACACACACACTCACAGTGATGCACAATCAAAGCTCTGCGTCGCATAGCTTGATGCGAGGCAGCCTTGGTAGGTATAAAGTAGGTCCATTACTATAAACAAACTACTCTACGCGTCACCCATTGAATTCGGAGAATCACAAGTAAGTAGGTAGGTACTGTGTTTACAATATGAATATAACAACGAAGTAGTTGAGTTGATATACATTTCAGAGGCCCGGTGTAGGAAGATATCAAGGGATTTCTTCCTACACCGGCGGCGACGCGGTTGGCGCAGTGGTTAAGCAACTACCTACTGAGCCGACGGTCCTGGGTTCGAGTCCCGGCAAGGGCAAATATTTGTGTAATGAACTCGAATATTTGTTTTATTTGTATTAAAGTATATAGTTATTTATTTATATAAGTATGTTTATCGTCGTCTAGTGTCCATAACACAGGCCTACTAGAGCTTACTGTGGGACTAGATTGATTTGTGTGAGATTGTCCGAATTTATTTATTTATTTATTATGTTTCGTTATGTGTAAGCCGTAGCCTGACTCAAACTACATCCTTCAGGCATTCTGAGACTAATAATGGGGTGTCGTTTTCGGAAGCTATGGAGCCACTCGATAGCTTTGTTTCATGCCACTTTTGGGGCACCGTCAATTTATTTTGAACTGCCATTTCGTAAGCCAGCCTGCGTCCATTAAGGTTAGTCCATAAAACGTCTTGCTGCATGTAGTCAAATAATTAACTAAATCCTCTTCTTGAGCATCGTTAAATATTTTTCTGAATGAATAGTTTGGTGTCATTCATTCGGTGTTAATGGGATCTTGATATTTCGACGATTTAATTTTTTTATTGTATCTATAGAGAGTCGTGAAAGGGATGTTGGTTTTTTTGGCTACAGATCTAATTGTCTGTCCCTCAGAAATCATTAATAATGCGGCTTGCATATCGGCCTCCTTGTGGAGACCTATGTTTGTCTTCCTGACCCTATTCCGAGGCATTTTACCTAAAAAGTAAAATTTGGTCAGTAAAGTTTTTGAGATTTTTGTGGGTCACAGTGGATCTTGATCCACTGAAACCCAAAACATATTGATCCGCTGTTCCCCATTCATGATAATTTATGAAAAAAAAATATATAAAAAAGGAGATAGTTTGATATAAAAATAAACCATTCACATTAATGTTCAAATATTAGACAACATCTACATGTAACCCAACTAATCAGAGTCAACTCAATTAAGCACTACGTTTTGGAAAAATACGTAAAAAAATACTTTCGGACTTACCTACTGACGGTGCGCTCGCGACGCGACCTCCCGCTTCGATACAGCACGGCTCACTGGTTTGGCGGATGGAGGCAAGGCATGACAGAGCGGCAACATAGCGCGCGCTTACGTGTGTGAGTGCAATACATTCAAAACTATAGCAATCAATCCACTATGACCCATGACCCACTGAACCCCACTCTCCCCTATGTCGTTTGTTTGATCTTTTTTTACGGAATTTAAACTGTGACGTAGTGCTAGCCCCGCTAGGTGGGTTAGGACGTAGCGGGCCTAGACACTAGTACATATCCCTCGATCCAGACGGGATCTTGAGGGTTTTCCGAGCTAGCTCAGTTTGGGAGGCAAGGAGCGGTGAATAAATGAAACCAGGATATCATATACAAAGTAACTAAGGGCATTTATGCCTGTTTATTCATAGTCAACCTTAATCCTATCCTATAACCTAGATTCCGTACCCTATAGTCCCTAGATTCCCTAGGGGACTCGGTGTCCCGGCCACGCATCGGGTTAGTGTTCCGTCGGGGAACAGTTAGTGGTTAGTACGCGTGGGTAAGGAAGCCTGGTCAGTATCCTTCGTGGAAAGCCACCCCCATTCGTCAGATGCAGATAGAAACACACCGCGCTTAGGGATAGATTTCCGACTGCTTGGACGACTAGATGCGTCGGGAAACACACCGCGCCGGCAGTCTATCCTGAAGCGCAAGCACTAGGTTCCCCTGGCAGCGACTAGAAGCGTGGTAAACACTCCACGCTAGGGACGGCTCTAGGACAGGACTTAGCTCAGAACACCTGGATGGATAGAGACCTAACACCTTTACTCGGATTTACGGGAGGACCTACGGCGTCTCAAGAAGCGTGGTAAACACTCCGAGCTGCGGGGAGCAATGGCTTACAATGCCTCACAGTTGGAGCCGCTCGAACGACCGCACTGCTCGAGAGATTGATGTATATATCTATCTTTTCTTTTCCCATTTAAACCGGTGGGAACCAAACAAAACTCAAAGTATAGAACAACAGAAAAAAAATCGACTAGACAAGCCTGTTGTCGAAAGAAAAAAACCCGAAAAAAAATCGACTAGACAAGCCTGTTGTCGAAAGAAAAAAAAACAATTAATAATAATAATATTTACCAAAAATATATAACAAACGGAACGATACTTGTTTCGGTGGGTCGGGTTTTACGGTTCCTGGGCCACCTGTCTTTTGTGCGGGAGTCGTATTAGGCCCTTCTTTTGGCCTCCGTTTCTCTTACGGCCCCCGTGCCGGCCCCTCCTTTTCTCCGTCGGTTTCCTCTTGTCCACTTTTGGAGGTGGGCTCTCCGCGTCTTTTAGGAACGCGGCGTACTCCTTCTCGTCGGCGAGAAGAGCCAGGACCTCTTGGTACACCTCTGGTAGCTCCAACCCCAGGTCTTGGTCACTCTGGTGCGGGGATTCGGTGACCATAGGCAACGCCTCTGCCTTTTGGGTGTCCGTGGTGGGAATTATCTGTTGCACCCTCTTGGAGTCGCTCTTGGGGATCGTCATCTCCACCTCCCCATCGGCTCGAATTTTTATATCCGAGGCGCTCCCGCATATAGCCAGGCGCGGTCGCGTTCGTTTACGTACGCACGGGTCCATGATTGCTTTCGCTTGACTGAGCGAGGTTTTATTTATTACAATTTACAAGTTAAAAGTAAATACATACATGCATACTGACAGGTCAAACAGAGAGCCTCTTTTTTTTGAACTCGGTTAAAAAATCTTGCGAGTTCCAAAAAGTCCTAATTATTTTCAATTTACTTCTGCCATATCATTAAATTCTTCTGGGGTAACCGTTTTATTTTATTTGGTGGTTGATTTTCTGTATCAGTCTCCGTTTCTGAATTGTCACTCATGGCGTCGATTTCATTCTCTGCCTGATAAAATGTCGGAATGTTTCTGCGTTTGACTATACAGTTAATTTTTGACCATGCTTCATAATTCGCGACTGAATTTTCTTTTTTTTCTCAGTTTTACTCCTCTTTTTCAGGCCAATAAAGTATGCCATTATGTTCCCACTGCTCTGGTACTGTTGTAAGCCTGATTTCTCCTTCCTCAATGGTCTGCACAATCTTGAATGGCATGATTTTAAAATCTGTAACAGCAAGAATATGCTACTTACTAAAACTTACTTTCGACGATCTGTAATCTTACAATTGGCCTAAAATAATTGTAACTTAACAATTAGGTACTGCATTTAATAAATAGTACAACGAGGGTGCGAACGGGAGTGAAGGGAAACCCGACCTTATGGTCACTGTACAACCTATATTGATGCAAACTTAACTACATACAGATTAGTTAGTAGCGAAGTGTTCCCCAGCCAGTTTTATTAAGAGAAACGGAACTGGAGCGGAAGCACGTTTGCCGGCCGTTATTAGGTATGAGCGCGGAGTTCCACAGGGGAAGCAGAGGGCCATACGTAGGAGCAGTCGATCCCTAAGATCGTACCCAAACAATTTTTACTCGGCGGACCTAACCAAATCTTACCTGCGCGAAATAGGAATGGCCGTTGCACGGTACAGCGGGATCTACCAGGATATTTGAGTTAATCTCCTTCCGCCTCCCGTCACTAGAGGGCGCGAGTAGTTTCGCTGCGGCGCTAAATGGTTTTAATGGTTTCTGATATTGATTTCAGAGCTTGTTTCTTTTAAAATTGAACTTTTTCTTTTAACTTTTTATATCATCTTTTTAGGCTTTTTCTTTTGCTTTTTAAACTTTTTTCCTTTTAACTTTTTTTTTTTAAACTAAGGGTGCGTGTCTGGAAAAATCCTCATGGACGCCTGGGAAGGGAGGGCCCAGGCAGTGCCGGACTCTTACCGACTAAAAAACCAGACACGCACCCTTTACAAGTTTCACTTGAATTTAATGCTACCATGCGTTTCTCCCGCATGCTAGGGAGCTTCTTATGGCTAAGTTTTCTTAAAATTAAGTTACATTTCCACAAGTCGGGCAACCGGTTGGAAGAGGCCTAGTCAGCCTTGGGGATTAAATAACCACTCAAAGGAACAGTGCAGAAAGACTTGGGGCACTACTGCACAAAAAAATACCTAAGATTACCATCACGGACTTGACCACAAATATGAAAAGTAAACCCAAAGAAATGATTTTGTCGAACAATCCGGCTAACGCCCGGCGTCAGGAGGATCCCGGGTCCCCTGATGTGAAATTTATTACCGGTGAAGAAAATGCGCACAAAGAAGTTATGTGTCTAAAGGGATCAAAGAAGAATCATCAACTGAAACTAGCAACATGGAATGTGAGAAGCCTTATCAAGCCTGGAAAAACTGAAAATACGATACTAGAAATGAAGAGACTTAATTTAGATATCTTAGGTCTCAGTGAAGTAAAATGGGCGGATAACGGCATTTTAGATAGAAACGACGTAGTTTTGTACTATTCTGGCAAACCAGCAGACGAAAAGAACCATCACTATGGGGTAGGAATGATGATTAGGAAAAATCTTTCAAAATACGTGACCAACTTTGTCCCATACTCCGATAGATGTATACAGCATATGATACAGTTTAATGCCAAACCATTTAATCTGAATATACTACAAGTTTATGCACCAACTGCACAAAGCTCAGATGAGGATATCGAAAATTTTTACAAAGAAATCGATGAAATTATGGAAGGTATTAAATCACAAGAAATAGTAATAATACTTGGTGACATGAATGCGAAAATTGGTAAAGGAGCAGTTGGAAAAATTGTAGGAAACTATGGCTTAGGAGAAAGGAATGAAAGGGGTGACCGGCTACTACAGTTCTGTGTTGAAAAAGACCTGATTATATCGAACACTTGGCACCAACACCCGCCTAGAAGACTTTACACCTGGACCTCCCCCCAACACTCAGCTGACCATATCGTTAGAAACCAAATAGACTATATCATGATTCAAGCTCGTTATAGAAATTCAATAGTCAACGTCAAAACATATCCTGGTGCGGATATTGGTTCGGATCACAACCCTCTGGTGGCAAGATTGAATTTGAAACTAAAGATTCTAAAGAAAGCAGATAACAACAGAAAAATTGATATAGACAAACTTAAACATGCAGACGTAAGACAGGAAACCAAAGAAACACTTAACCAAAAAAATAGTACATTTGTAGAAAAGGACAGTAATAATATTCAAACTCAATGGGAACAATTAAAAGAAACAATTGTGTCAACAGCTACAAATTGCTTGGGTTACTATAAGAGGGAAACAAAACTAGAATGGATAACAGATGAAATACTAAACCTTATGGAGCAAAGAAGACAATTCAAGGAAATAGATAAAGTTAAATACACTCAATTAGACAGGCATATCCGAACTAAAATCAGAGAATCTAGAGATAAGTGTTTAAATAAAGACTGTAATGAAATAGAAATACTGGAGAAAAAGAGAGATAGCTTTAACTTACATAAGAAAATCAAAGAATTTACAAATACACACAGAAAACTAGTTACAGGCAAACTAACAAATACACAAAACAAGCTGGTTATTGATAAGGAAGAACAGTGTAGGACATGGGAACTGTACATTGCACAACTATTCGGAGACGAAAGAGTGGAGCGGGTTACTGTTGACACAGATGGTCAGGAACACCTGGAAGGCCCCCCGATCTTAAGAGCAGAAATAGAAAAGGCAATCAACACTATGAAGGACGGTAAAGCTGTTGGCCCAGATAGTATACATTCAGAAATGTTAAAGTTATTAGATGAGAATAGCATGCAATTTTTAGTTAGACTCTACAATGAAATTTATGACAAAGGACAGCTTCCAGAAGATTGGCTTAAATCCACATTTCTTCCATTACCTAAGAAAGCAAACGCAAAAACATGCGGAGATCATAGACTAATAAGCCTAATGAGTCATGCCCTGAAAGTATTTTTAAAAATAATTCACATGAGAATTTACCATAAAATAGACAAAAATATATCCCATACTCAGTTTGGATTTAGAAGTGGATTAGGAACAAGAGAGGCCTTGGTGGCAGTACAGGTCCTGATTCAGAACAGCTTGGAATTTAACAAAGATGTTTACGCATGCTTTATTGACTTTGAAAAAGCATTCGATAATGTGAATCATGATCATGAGAAATTAATGCAAATACTCAATGAAACGGAAGTGGAACGCAAAGATCAAAGAATCATTAGGAACTTATACTGGCACCAGACAGCCAATATCAAAGTAGGGACATCAAGCACTAGCGACCTCAATATCCTAAAAGGTGTAAGACAAGGTTGTATTTTGTCACCGCTGTTATTTAACTTATATTCTGAATCCATATTCCAAAAAGCTTTTGAAGACGTAGAAATTGGTATCAAAGTCAATGGAACGGTAATTAACAACCTCAGATATGCTGATGATACTGTTATTCTTGCTCACTCAATGGAAGAACTTCAGCAGCTACTAGATCGTCTCAACTCTGTGGTAGAAGAATACGGCCTTAAAATGAATATAGCTAAGACCAAATGCATGATCGTGAGCAAGAATGTGGCTGAACCAGACCACAGATTATATAATACTATACTAGTACAGATTGACGAAGCGGTACAAGGAAATCGAACGACCCTAACTCTGGCTATTCAACTGGCTATTTTCTTTCCCTCGATTATCCAACAGATGGTAGTAGTGAGACTGCGATTTATGCGTCCCGGTCACGCCATCTAATGAAGAAATGGGAACATGATGTGCGTGTTGTCGTGTTCTATAGCCTAACTAGAACATCACATGATCGATAGATGGCGCCTTTTTCTGTTACGCGCGGACGCAAGTCAATGCAGTCTGCATTCTTGATGTTTTGTGCGCACTGACCTTGAATCGTATCGTCATTTCTTTCAAACGGGCCGTACCTATCTATAAATTATAGTATCTATACCTTTTTTCGTAAGCACAGCAGTCACAAACAAACTACTATTTCTCGGGCGAGATAATTGACTGTATTTTTCTGTGCAGTAATGTGGGAAGTTGAAGGGTTGCGGTATTCGTTCGGAGTCATCATCATCAATAAATGTAACTTTTTTCTAATTTATCCTTACCGGGCCATAACTGTTAAGATCTTAAGCCTTATTTTCGGGTTTATGTTTAAACCTTCAGGGACCTTGTAAAAACTTTATAATGCACAATAATGTTTGGGACCGGTAAAGATAAAGTTAAAGACAATAAGAATGACCCTCCACTGCTTTTAATATTAAATAAAAACAAATAGGTACAGGATCATCGTCTAATTTATTTCTTAATAATCATCACATGTCATATTTACACTAGGTACCTACTTAACTAAAAAATAGTATTTTATTCTGTTTAAGTACATGATTGTCGCACAATTAAAACGGATCATGATTATATCGCGTACAATTGTCGCATGTAGGTTAGGATTCTATGTAATAATTATAAGTTAGCTCGATCATATATAGCAGTAAGTAATCAGCTTAGAATAAAAAATCATTATGTTCAAAATCGTATTTCTTTTCTCTTAGTTTTAATTAAGTATAAGATTAATTTCTCTCATTATTGTATAGGATAAGATATGAAGCTTTGGTTGATAAAGATGTAAAACCACCATGAATAAATATATAACAAACAAGTAGAAAGCTTCATAAAATAGGTCTAATATTGTAATAAATAGAATTTCCGATAAGAATCTTATATGATACCTTGTCAATCAAAATATGTTCCATCAATGTATATTATGTATTACGAATGTGTATTTACTGAAATAAAGAGATAATGTTGTTCAGTTTACATTAACTCACCTACACCCACACATGTAAGAATTGAGCCACGCCCTTCTTACCCACTGGCCCAATCACGGAGTAATCTAGCGATCATTTAAATGACCGCTCGATTAACTTGATATCATTCTCACAGCGGCCTCCGACCAACACACACTTCACGCAGCATTATGTGAAACCTATTCTTCGAGTGTTATTATTTTATGGGACTTCCCTATACTACAGAAGATCCCCTTTTACCAGTATAATTAAAATCAAGCTACAGTCTACTACTCCTCACAATTGGTACTTCGAAAGCCGGATATCAAGAATCAGCGACCTCGAAGGAAGGAATTGGACCTTCGAGCACCGGATCAAGAAGGAAGGAATTGGACCTTCGTTCCAGTGACAGGAGGCGCGCAAGAGAATCATCACAGGGACGTGTAGCGGATTAAACCCTGCGTCCCTGCGCCGGGCATCACAGACAGGGTCGAATTAAGTTTCCCCTCGCTCTGGCATCAATCGGATCGTGGGTCGAATTAATTTTCCCCTCGTATCCGCACCACGTCGTGCATCACAGAACTCGGGTCGATTAAGTTCCCCTTGTTCTGCCATCAATCGGACGATAGTCCGCACCACGGCGTGCATCACAGAACTCGGGTAGATTAAGTTCCCCTTGTTCTGCCATCAATCGGATCTCGGGTTGATTAATTTCCCCTTGTTTCCGCATCAATCGGTCTTGGATTGATTAAGTTCTCCTTGTACTGCGTCATAGCGTTCACGTGTGACGCTCAACACAGCTTCCGGTACGGTGGTAACCCAGCGGTGTGAACAAGCCGTACTGGATCTGTGCAACGAGGGATTTACGCCGTAGGGATATTAGGGCTCATTAGCGTCGCACTTAGCCTCGCTAATGAATAGGTGTTAGGTATTAGGTAAATTCAGTGTTTTTTTGTTATTGTGTTAAATTCAGTGTGTGTGTTAGGTTAAGCGACAGTCCCCCCGTGCGATGTCTCTTCCGGAAAAGAGAGTTACGCGTTCTCAAAAATCACGAGACCAGACTCCGGAGTCCGGCGAAACGTCCACTAATCCTACAAATACTTGGAGCCACGGGACTGGCCTTTCTCATAACGCAAGCAGTAGCAATCCAAACGCGAACACAATGACGCCCGCGAGCGATCCCCCCTCCGCCCCCGCCCCGCGATCGAACGTAACCAATTCTCCCGCGCCGAACCCGGCCCCTGTGCCCCATACCGCCCGCGATTCCGCGTTAGAAGTAGGTAGGGACAATGTAGACAGGCCCGGTGATAGAAATTCGGACAATACGTTAGTTAATGCCAATAGGGAAAGTAGCAGTCAAATTTCTGTTTTAATGGCCGAATTACAGGTGCGTAAAGCCGAACTTGAACTAGCTCAGAAAGCAGCTGCGGAGGCAAATTGCCGGCTACAGGTGGCGCGTATTGAAGCCGCACACTCTGATAGCGCCTCCGCAGTTCGGGCCGATGAGAGAGTCTCGGGTTGGTTAGCATCAAATTACGGTAATCGTCCACCCGTTGTAGAAAACAGAGATTTGAACCCGGCTTATAACAGTAATAGGGTAGAATTCGGGCAAGTACGAAACGTCGATCGGGCATTGCAAGGCCCTCCTATACACAGGCATATTCCGGAATTGCCGCATTTCGCCGGAAATATCTCGGAATGGATAGCGTTTAGGGCCGAGTTTGAAGACAGCGCGCCTCATTTCAGTAACGTAAACAATGTAGGTAGAATTAGGCGCGCCTTACGCGGTGAGGCGCGGATAGCGGTCAAATCTATAATGTATACGGTGTCCGATCCATACGAAATCATGGAGTCTTTAGAAAAACATTTCGGGGATCCGGAAGAAATAGTTTTGACCGAGATCCATAACGTGAAGCGCATGCCCAGGTTAGCCGAAGACTCGAGTAATATCGTAACTTTTGCCGGCCATGTAGCTAATACGGTAGCGACCATTAAGGCATTGCGCCAAGATCAGTATTTACACGCGCCAGAGTTAGTGAGTAAAATAACTGACAAATTAAACATGATAATTCGGTATGAGTGGGCAAAGTACAAACAAGCCAATCAGGGGACGCCTGAATTGGTCGCGATGGCTAACTTTTTAAACGACGTCAGTACGGCCACGAAGCGATCGCATCACAGACATTCAAAGTCCCGTGCAAACGTTCATGTGGTTAATATGAACCATGCCGAGTCGAGGCAGCCACAACAACGAATGCACGGTGGTGCGAGCCGCGGACGACCGTACTCGAATAGCTATCGAGACTACGCAAGCGACTCTGATTCGGACGATGACTCATACCGGGAATCGAACCGCGCCGCTACCGTAGCTACCGTAAATTCGCGCCCGCAAACGCATAAAAAAAAGCCCGCGCAAACGGTGAAACCCACGCAATCTCGACCGCCCCCGCAGTCGCAGAATAATTTCAATAATAATAGAAAAGATTGCGTACTTTGCAAAGGGAATCACAAGTTAGCCGTTTGCCCGGATTTTCTGAAAAAGTCTGTCGCAGGCCGGTGGGAATCGGCCCGAAGCCTTAAGCTGTGCTATAGGTGTTTAGAACCTAATCATAGGCGCCCTATTAAGTGCAAATACGTCGCATGCGGTAAAAACGAATGCGAAGCGGGCCACCACAAGTTGCTTCACGGGCTTACAAATGAAGCGCAGTCTGTCCGCGCAAGTGTTAGTAGCATAAATCAGATTCAACGCGCGAATACGTACCTTATGGTGGTCCCCGTAGAAATTTCAGGCCCGTTAGGTAGTGCCGAAGCACTAGCTTTTCTAGACTCTGGTTCGACCATGACTCTAATAGAAAGAGACACGGCCGATAAGGTAGCTCCCAGGGGTTCGGGCAAACCTCTCGCGATCCAAGGCATTGGAGGTCAGATAACGGATCACGAGTCCTGTAGAATAAATTTATCGATTCGCGGTTCATGTACAAGAAATCTAGAAAAAATTTCGGCGTATACAATCGATAAATTAAATCTGCCTTCGCAAGAGGTTTCCCGCGAATTAATAGAACAGTGCGACCACTTAAAAGAGATAACGGATCAATTAGTATACGAGCGCGGGACGCCCACAATTTTAATTGGACAGGATAATTGGGGCTTAATTGTTTCGCGGCAGCTCCTTTCGAGTCCCTCCTCATCAATAGCTGCGGGCTATACCAACCTAGGTTGGATCCTTTTTGGATCCCAGGATAGGCAGGCAAATAGGGTAGCACGTATAAATCACATTCGTCCGGCCACTACCGAAGATGAAATTTTAAGCTGTATGAAACAGCACTTCAGTATCGAGTCGTTAGGGGTAGAAAAGAAATTGCCCCGGGCGGACCCGGACCAACGTGCTTTAGACATATTAGAGGCTACATGTAAAAAAATCCCGGGAGAAAATAGGTACGAAACGGGGTTGTTATGGCGATCTGATGACGAAGTATTGCCCGACAATCGCGCGCATGCGCTACGCAGGCTATACAGCTTAGAGCGCAAACTGGACGGGGACGAAAGTTTCAAGGCAGAATATACCGCACAGATTGAGAATTTAATTAATAAAGGTTATGCGGAAATAATAAACTCTCGCCCTCCGCCAGAAGCGCCGCGTACGTGGTACTTGCCGCATTTTGCGACTAGGCACGCGCAAAAATTAAAATTACGTCTAGTATTTGACGCAAAGGCTACAGCCTATAATACTAGCCTAAATCAATCATTATTAACGGGGCCTGACCTGTTAAAGTCATTATTCGGGGTCCTGCTTCGATTTCGCGAGGGCAAAACCGCGGTTATCGCCGACGTAAAAGAAATGTTTTTACAAGTAGGCGTGTTAGAGCAGGACAGGGATAGTTTACGTTTTTTGTGGAGAGGAGAGAGCAGGACAGAAGATCCACAAGAATATCGTATGAAACGGTTGATATTCGGATCCGCTGCGAGTCCAACCACAGCCTTATATGTCAAAAACAAAAACGCGTTAGAACAAAAAAACGTTTATCCTATCGCCGCCGATATAACTATCAGAAACACGTACATGGACGACATGTTGGTAGCCTTAGATCAGGACGATAATGAGGTTAAAAAGATAGTTAACGACCTGTACCACTTAAACATGCAAGCGTCCTTCGAGTTGCGCGGATTCGCCTCTAACAATCCAAACGTCATAAGCGACGTGCAACCGAAAACGGAGGATATAACGATAATAGGTAAATCTGATACCGAACGTACGTTAGGGCTTATATGGAACCATAGGCGAGACACGTTAGGCTCTAACGTAAATTTGAGAAACACACCGGAGGAGGTTCTCAACGGTTCGACTTTGCCGACTAAGCGGCAGGTCACTAGTAGCGCTATGTCCGTATATGACCCAATCGGGTATGCAAGCCCCATTTCCGTGTTAGGTAAAACGGTAATGCAGGAAGTATGGCGTACCGGTATCGGATGGGACGATCAAATAAAGGATAGCTGTAAAGCGCCATGGATGTCGTTTATAGATAACTTACAAAAGTTACGCAATCTTGAGATCCCCCGACACGTCCCCGCACACGACCGTAAGGGCGATATTCACATATTTTGTGACGCTAGCGAGAAGGTTTACGCTACGGCCGTGTACTTTGTGGGTAGGGACGAGACAGGGATAATTAAATCAACTTTAATCGCATCCAAGGCCCGAGCAGCGCCGCTTAAAGTAGTGTCTATACCGAGATTAGAGCTTCAAAGCTGTGTGTTAGGCACTCGATTAGCGGAATCAGTCGTCACAGAATCCGATTACGTAATCGAGAATAGGTATTTCTGGTCCGACTCGCGAACGGTGCTAGCGTGGATAAAAGCAGATCCGCGCACATTTAAGAGCTTCGTAGCTCATCGATTAGCTGAAATCGAAAGTAGCACTTCGCCAGCGGACTGGCGATGGGTGCCCAGCGCGCTAAACGTAGCCGACGATGCTACAAAGGGCGCGCCCGCGAATTTCGATAACACCCACCGCTGGTTTTTCGGACCCGAATTCATTACGAAAGATAAATCTGAATGGCCGCGCGAAAAGGCGTCATCTCCGCCGCCACCGTCTACGGGCGAAGAACGTAATAACGCGATTACGTTATCAATCCGTACATGCGATAAATTCGATTATTTACCTCCGATAGAACGATTTTCGAGTTTTATTCGATTGGTTAGGGCTACTGCTTGCGTTATAGTTGCGGCTGAAGTATTTAAAACCCGATTGCTATTGAGAAAACCCGAAATAGAGATGAACAATGGACATGTAAAGATTGCGGAATTACTCCTAATTAAGCGTAGCCAACACGCAAGTTTCGAAGAGGAAGTAAAATTGACGAGAAACGGTAATCCACTGCCGCGACGATCGCCTATCCACAAGATAGCTGTGAAAATGAGCAAGGCAGACATCATGGTACTCGACTCAAGAGTAGACCGAGGCAAAGTGGATATCCCAATTTTACACGCTAAAGAAAGCTTCACGAAACTGCTCATACAACATTACCATGAAAAGTATAATCACGGCAATCACATGACAGTGATGAACGAGATTAAACAGCGGTACTTTATAGTCGGTCTACGAGGGACTATGAGATATATATGCAATAAATGTCAATGGTGTCGGACCTATAAAGGCGCCACCCTCAAGGCCCCTGTAGGCGACCTACCTGTAGAAAGACTACTCGCATATCAGCCTCCGTTTACCGCTACCGCCATAGACTTGTTCGGGCCAATGCAGATTGCTATCGGGCGTAGAAGAGAGAAAAGATGGGGCGTGCTCTTTACTTGCCTTACGACCAGAGCCGTCCATCTAGAGTTAGCCGCATCACTCTCGGCGAGCTCCACCATACTAGCCCTCAGACGCATGATAGCACGTCGCGGAACCCCAACAATCATCTACTCGGACAACGGAACTAATTTTGTGGGCTCGGAACGAGAGATAAAAGAAGCGAAGAAATCGCTGCCCGAATCCATACAAGATCATCCCGCCATCCGAGAAATTACATGGAAGAAAATACCGCCCGGTAATCCCGCCGCGGGAGGTTCGTGGGAAAGAATGGTAGGCGCCATTAAAGCCGCTCTGAAAATCACACTCAGAGAGAAGGCCCCACACGAAGAGGTCCTACATACGCTCATTTTAGAGGCTGAAAATATCGTCAATTCGCGCCCTCTCACTCCAATCAATACTGATATGAGCGAACCATCCCTCACCCCGAACCATTTTTTATTGCTGAGATCCAACGCTAGTAGCCCATGGGGCACCTTCAAGGACGATACGTCCCTAAAGTCATGGAAGACCGCCCAAGCTCTAGCCGACATATTTTGGAAGAAATGGATCGCCGAGTATCGACCGCTGCTATGTCCGCGAGCCAGTACTTACAGCAAATTCAAGAATCCTGCTATAGGAGACGTCGTGATAGTAGCTGACAATACGATGCCTAGAGGGACGTGGCCAAGAGGCATTATAGCAAAAACCTTTCCCGGCCCTGATGGCCATGTAAGGGTGGCCGACGTCCAAACTAACTCAGGCATAATCCGACGACCTACAAATCGACTCATCTACATTTGCTCCACTTGAATATTGTACTTTCGTACGAAGGGGGGACTGTCGCATGTAGGTTAGGATTCTATGTAATAATTATAAGTTAGCTCGATCGTATATAGCAGTAAGTAATCAGCTTAGAATAAAAAATCATTATGTTCAAAATCGTATTTCTTTTCTCTTAGTTTTAATTAAGTATAAGATTAATTTCTCTCATTATTGTATAGGATAAGATATGAAGCTTTGGTTGATAAAGATGTAAAACCACCATGAATAAATATATAACAAACAAGTAGAAAGCTTCATAAAATAGGTCTAATATTGTAATAAATAGAATTTCCAATAAGAATCTTATATGATACCTTGTCAATCAAAATATGTTCCATCAATGTATATTATGTATTACGAATGTGTATTTACTGAAATAAAGAGATAATGTTGTTCAGTTTACATTAACTCACCTACACCCACACATGTAAGAATTGAGCCACGCCCTTCTTACCCACTGGCCCAATCACGGAGTAATCTAGCGATCATTTAAATGACCGCTCGATTAACTTGATATCATTCTCACAGCGGCCTCCGACCAACACACACTTCACGCAGCATTATGTGAAACCTATTCTTCGAGTGTTATTATTTTATGGGACTTCCCTATACTACAGAAGATCCCCTTTTACCAGTATAATTAAAATCAAGCTACAGTCTACTACTCCTCACAACAATCGTACATTACTTTTCAACATACTTGCTCGTAAATCAAGGGTTTTTACATTTGTGTCCTACCGAAATATGATTTTATTTGCCGAAACCGAAATATGATTTTTTCTACAAATTATTGAAAAATGAAATAAATATCCCGCTGGCTTAACCTATTGACCGCCAAGCGGTCTAGCAATTTACCGTGCCACTGACGCCAGAGTAAAAAAAAAAAGATGTGCCCCAAAATCAACAGGGATTGAAAAATACTTGTAGCGGTTAGAATTACAAAGTTTTTGATCATTGAAATTTGGATGGCTGTGGCCGACGTGGCGTCAGGGGCACGATTTTTTGTTGACGGCCACAGCCGACTGTGGCGGTCAAAAGGTTAATTGACGGCGCGAGCGAAGTCTCCGTTTCAGCTTGGCCTACAATTACTTCGTATGTAAAGATATTTGGATGTCAAAATGCTTTCTGGCTGCTCTCCCCTAAAGGTCGTATTTCTTAATTGATTCTCAACCAATTTTGGGAGTAAGTTTGATAAATATAAATATACATATATTTTTGACGTGACAACGTCTAATAAATTGATGAACGCCGGCCGCACATACGAAAAACATGACGTCATTGTAGTAATACTTTAAGATGACGTCATTGTAGTGTAGCAATACTTTGTAGCGCCGTGGAAGGGAAGGGGAACCACGTGACTGACACAAGCCTACGTCATCATGCTGTTCACAGATTCTCAAACTTTAAAATGTAGGAAGAGGGAAGAGGGAGGAGGGAGGAGGGAAGAGGGAACGGTCGGATACAAAGACTATCTATCTATCAGCCACAGACGTCCACTGCTGAACATAGGCCTCCCCATGATTCGCCACAAAGTGCGATCCTGTGCAGTGCAGACAGCATCCAATGATTTCCCGCTACCCTCACGAGGTCATCCGTCCATCTAGTCGGGGGCCGACCCACGCTGCGCTTTCCTATACGTGGTCGCCACTCTAGGACTTTGCTGCCCCAACGGCCATCCGTTCTCCGGGAAGAAGAGGGAAGAGGGAAGAGGGAACGGTCGGATACAAAGGTATCCGAACCAAAAAAAAATCTAAAGGTACATTTTCCTATTGTGCAATTTAATAATATTCATATCAATAAATATTCTACCGAGAAAGACGTTGTCACGTAAAATCTTCCTTCGCCCGTAAAACCGACTTTACAGGCAACCATTTTTTTGTTGAGTCAGTTTCAAAAGTTAAAGGATAGCGAGTTGAAAACGTAAAAAGAAAACAAATGTCAGCAATTCCAAAACTAACTCGCCAGATCTACATCTCAGGGAGGCACTTGTATTACAGGGTTCTTTAATTCAAAGAAATGTTAATAATATCATATTGTTTAAATAAAACAATTAAAACTGATTATATCGCGTATATTACTAACAGAGAATATAGTTGTAAATACTAACAAACCGCTACTATTTAAAAGCTTTTCTACCCTAAAACTAAATTCAAAGTAAAATTAATTGCCTCCATATAAAATAAACCCACTCTATACAGAGCTCCCTAAACTAAATAATTTTGTATTCCAAAATCAATATACAGACATCAGAATAATTTTACGTTCAGTCTATAGCTCGAGACGTTCCCAGAACAGTAGGATAGGTTAGAAGAACTGCGTCCTCAACAAAAATAAGGTGCTCCCAGAACAGTAGGTTAGGTTAGAATTAATTAAATAAATGCGACAGTTTGGATGCGATTATAAGTGACCCCTGACCCCAATATTTGGAATACCAATTTTATGCCTAAAATACATTCGACTAAACAATGTTATTCCATACAAAAGTTAGACTAAACAATTTCCGGCCATAAAAATATATGTAAAACAATATCAGCCAAACAATTTTCGACTTAAAAAACAATAGACCAAAGATTATAAGGCCATAAAATATGTGCCGAGTGAAGTGAATGTTTATTTAAGTACTATATCATATATTAATTGAATACATAAAGCGATAAACACGTTACTTGTGTTTGGGGCAAGTAGTAATATGTTTGGTATAACAAAAAAAATCACGGCCAACAGTTAGTTTTTTGCCTCAGCAAAAATGACTAAAATGGAATGGAAGTAATAATATAAAATATTGGTGACATCTATTTAACAATAATATAGATTATATTATATTTTTATAGCATGTAAGAAAAAGAAATATTAGCTTTATTTATACAATAGTTTGTGATACACTATTTGGTGAGCATATTCATCCGTTTTGGCAAGTATTAAGAATTTATTGGAAGTAATTTATTAACATACTAGAGACCCGCCCCGGCTTCGCACGGGTGCAATGCTGATAAATTATACATATATTATAAACCTTCCTCTTGAATCACTCTATCTATTAAAAAAAACCGCATCAAAATCCGTTGCGTAGTTTTAACACTTTGCACGCCGTAAGTTATAATCGGTACCGCGCTCCAACAGCTGATCACGAGCACCACTCGTGATGCTCTTTTTCCCAAGAACGCCGCGCATTTTTTAAGGCGCCACCTATGGTTCGCCGGCGATTTTCGGTGATATTGTAAGATTTATAAAATAATAATTAGCGTAGATACAGGAATAATTTCTTTTTTATTTAAGAGATGTTTTAGTATTTTATAATGATAAAAATAAAACAATGCGGTCCCGGGTTCGAATCCCGGCCAGGGCAAATATTTGTGTGATGAACTCGAATATTTGTGCTTGGGTCATGGTTGTTCCTATGTATTTAAGTATATATTTATCTATATAAGTATATATATCGTCGTCTAGTACCCATAACACAAGCCTTCTTGAGCTTAATTTGGGACTAGATCGATTTGTGTGAGGTTGTCTGATAAAAAAAAAAAAAAAAATGTGTTTATAGTATTTATTTTATTATAAAACTATCGCTGAAAAGAACTCGTTTTATGAAAAAATAAAAACTCTAACATGGATTTGTTAGGTAGCCCGCGCAGCGCACTGACGAGGTAGCGCGGGCGACGCATCGTCATGCCGTTCCCCCAACCCTCACGTTAATAAATTGTATGTGTGCGGGTAGCTTAAACGTTCTTCTACACGTTGCTATTAAGCGGATCACGAACTGTGTTCGATATTTTAATACAAACAGTATGAAATCTGATCACGAGTACTATTCGTTATCCGCGACTCTAAGAAAAAAAGTGTCACGAGTGGTACTCGTCATCGGCGAGCTAGACATGGCAGTTATTAAAATGGCCGGCGAATTAGAGAAAAAATGCGTACAGAGTAGTTCTCGTGATCGGCGTGCAAAGTGTTAAAGATTTAAGCATACAAAGGGACATAGGGACAGAGAAACTGAAACGCTTCGTTCCCTCGGTCTGTTACTTACAATTATACGGGGAACAAAATACAAGCGTTACTTCACTATTATTATTATCTCCTTTATTCATTTTATAGCTTAGATTAGGTTTTTTACAATAAATTTATATAAAAAGTAAAATACAATAAAGAAGTTACAAAATATAAATACATTATAAAAAACCTAACCTAGGGTGCCGCCGGCAGCGGGGCAGGGCCCAGGCTACCGGTGGTTAGGGCTGCAGAGAGAGGAACCTCCTGACAATGCGCGCCGTGTCCAGGAGTACTGCCTTCTGTATCTGACCCTTGATCCAGCCATCTAGCGAGAGTCTCTTAAGATGTTTGTCGAGACTCTTCGCTATAAGACCGTTCGCCGAAACGACTATCGGAACAATGATCGTCGAGTCAACATCCCATTATTATTATTATTATTACTTCACTGATCAGAGTGATTCAGTGGCCGGCGGAGTCGGCGAGCACAGCACGCGAGCGACACCATAATTGCCCCAACGTTAACCGAATGCTGTACGATTCGGCGTTCAGCTATTTTTTGGTGAAACATGATTTTTAGGACGAAATCGAAACTTAGGTTTATACATGCTAGAAGACCGGGCGGCAAGCCATAATTACGCCCTAAGTCATAATTAGCTTAGGTAAGTATTTTTTTATTGGAAATCTTAACGTTTAATTATATGATTAAGACCAAAAAATTTTGCTTTCAATTTGGATCTCCCATCTAGTGTTTTTTTGTAATTTTACTAAAATCGTGAATTTTTACTTCTAATAACTTATCATATTAATGCTATTATAAAAAAAAAACAAGCATTTGATCAACTAATATTGTACAAAAAATCAGTAAGCCACTGTTTCAAAAAAAAATTATAATAAGTTATAAATCAACAAAAAAATATTTTTATCTGCCAAAAGTGCCAAATCAACTTAATTATTGAGCAAAATACATGTTCATAATTAAAGACCAATCAAATTTCTCTAATCACACTTTGCCCCGCCAGCCCAGAATGCAGAACCGAACAAGCTTCCAGAGCTACGTCTTATGACGAGGTTATGGACTTGGCCTCAGAAGTGTTAGGATATGAAGGTACTCCACTCAATGTTGATGGACCATCAACTGACACTGCAGAAGATGAAGTTGACGGTTGTGTGTTTTGCTCACAAACATTGGCTGACGACGACAAAAAATTATCTTCATCTGATTCACAATTCAAATTGGTCCGATAGCTTCCAGCCATAGCGTCCTCTTCTTTGTAATGTGGGTCCTTTTCCAACATCATTTTGCACTTTATTTTCAAAATGATTGATGCACTGATATCTGTTACGCAGTTCATCATGGCTCAAATGTGCAAATGGTCATGCTTCCTAAAACAGAAAATTGAGTATCTTAACATAAATAAAACACAATAATAATTATTATTAGTAGTTCGTTTTTCTATATGAGCAGGTCTAAATCAACATATGTTATAATGGTTAAAGGCTTTAGGATCACTTTTTTCTCTAAAAGAATTCACAATTCATAAACTTGTGAAAAACAAAAAAAAATAGGTTTCCAATCAGGTACATAATATGTGAATACCTAACAATGAATTTGCTAGGAACACAACTTTTTTGTAGCGCGGTCCTGAGAAATATCAATGTACTTAGATAAAATATTTCACATACAAACACCAATAGACTTAACAATGAAGTTTTAACTTCATTCTTTACAAATTGATAAGGCAGTATTAAGTTATAATATTATGACTTTGACATTATCTCAGTGACTTTGTAATTTGTTTTATTTGAATGATGTTCTACTATCTTACAAATTACAATAATTTTGGACTAGGGACTAATTAATTATTCACTTTGTTTCTATATAGAATAAAGGCTGACTATATAAATGTAATTTCTTTATTTCAAATGTTTAGTTCGTCTTAAGGACAACACTTACAAATATACCTAAGTGGACTCGCCTACCTATATGCTTAAGTGGACCTATATACCCGAGTCCCATCCAGGGGACATAGGACATTAAGTCATATACCTGAGTGTGAAAATATATAGACAATAAAAACTTACCGCAATTAGACATTTCGTTTGTTGGTTTTCACTAGATAAGTCGACGTAGGTATTCAGATGCAAACAATGTCTACGAGCGGTTTTGAAGTCATATCTCTATTAGAATCCGCTTCAAGTCCGTGTTACGTGGCGTTGACCAGTTTAAACAACTTAAAGCAAGGTTGCTAAATAAAATCGCATTCAACTTAAACAATAACAGAACAAATCGAATCACAAGTCAGTGCTGCAAACTCCGACATGTAATAAACAAGGTCCTAAAAATCAGGAGCCAGTCATAAATACCAGTAGGGCTAACTCCGATGTTCAAAATTCGACCGTCGTATAGTGCCGTCCCTCTCGATCTTCTGTCGAAGTATATGGGTAAACGGGACAGCACTAATTTTCAAACTAAAAATAACAAAATCCAAAGACAAAATCAGTCGCGTTTCGTTCCACTCACAAATCGGTTGACGATTATCGGATTTCAACGTTGCCAAATGACCGCACACTTATATTTAATATGGTGTATTTACACCACTTTTCAAAAATCAGGAGATTTGCTCGATTCCAAAAAGTAATTCTTCTAAAGTTTCTTAAAAATCATATAAATATATTTATAATCTGACAAATCAGGAGAGTTTGCAGCACTGTCAGAAGTATCGGAACGGTCTGGAAGGAATGGAATGCCCAGTTGACAGATTCATACTGTTGCCAGAACGGATTTACGTTTTCGGAAATTTCGCAAAGTGCATACCTAATCCATAAAGGGACGGTTTTGAACAAAATCGGACGAAATCCAAAAAATTAACAAGATCTAAATGAATACTACCTATGGGATTGGGTACAAGTTATTAATATTGGTTTATTTATCGATATATTCTTTATTTTTCATCTTTTTGAGCGTACATAGCTTAAAATAAACTAGTCCTCCAATCATAATAAGGTCGAGGAGTCTCCATTGCAAAAGTCTTAAAAGAGACGACGATTGTAAACGGGCGCTCAAGGTACGGTTTGGAGTTAAAAAAAGCCGGGAAACTGTAATTGTTTTAGTGGTATGGCCACCCCGTCGTAGGCTGTGTGTGAGCGCAACAATGAGATACACATAAAACGCCATCTAGCGTTACCACTGCAAACAACTACGAATGCTTGGATGCTCAAACATAGCTAACACTTCGTGTCCTCGGTTGATTATTTATGATTATTGTTTTCTTCTAAATAAGATGATAAATCAGTTTATATTTTACGTTTTGTTTATAAAATATGCTATAGTTTATTTTGATCACGAAAATTCTGCTTAATTTGGCTGATTCATATTTTATTAATTTACAAATGTTAACGGTAGAGCCATCTATTGTTCACTCTCAGTACTAAAAGTAACTTCTTCGGCTTGGGACCCCCTGACCAGACTCATTGATCATAAACGGCAACGTAGTAGAAAAAGTAAAGCTTTATAAGTATTTGGGTAGCTCACTTAATGAGAAATGGGATCCCGAAAAAGAAATACGTATCAGAATTGAAATTGCTAGAAGTACCTTCATGAAAATGAAGAAACTTTATACAAATAAAGACATTAACTTGAAACTTAGATGGCGAATGGTCAAATGCTATGTATTGTCGATATTTCTTTATGGTGTCGAGGGATGGACCATTAATAAGAACACGGAGGCTAAAATCAACGCATTCGAAATGTGGTTATACCAAAGATTGTTAAAAATTTCCTGGAGAGATAAAGTGTCAGACGACAAAGTCTTAAACATAAATAAATAAATAATAAATAAATATTAAGGGACAACCATACACAAATCGACCTAGTCCCAAACTAAGCAAAGCTTGTACTATGGGTACTAGACGACGATATACATAATATATAAATACATATATAGATAACATCCATGACCCAAGAACAAATATTTTGCACAAATAATGGCACGCGCAGTGAGGGTCGTCCGCCAGCTTAAATCTATGGAGATACTGTCGAAAACCACCGTGGCCCGTCAGCAGTTGGGCTACTACGTTGGTGTTCCCAATCTTGCTCATTACGGACTTTGCCACTCTCACGTCCAGGAAGAAGATCTTCGTGCCAGAGGCGGTCTCAGCCTCCAAGTATCGCTGCTGCCACTTTTCTAACGTCCTCTTCCTGATCGTGATCTTGGCGAACGAGACCGGGAACTTATCGTAAGCAGGCGCCTTCTTGCTCTTCAGAGCAGCCTGCTTGGCCAATTCGTCGGCCCTCTCATTGCCCAACAAGCCCGCGTGGGCCTTGATCCAGTGCAGTCGTACCGGATTCCCGTTGGTCTCGCGGTCTCCATATTACGCCTTATCTGCACTGCGATCGGGTTAAGCGTGTTAGGGTCGCAAACCGCCTGCAGCGACGACCTGGAGTCGCTATACACGTGGAACCCTATGCCCTTCTTGATTGCCATCTCTGTGGCCCCGTGGAGCGCCACCATTTCTGCCTGGAAAACAGAGCAGTGGTTCCCCAACTTGAAGCCCATGTGACTCGTCTCTGAACCCGCTTTCCACACTGACAGTGCGGCACCCACTTTCCCCTCAATCTTACTGCCGTCCGTAAAGATCATTGGGGTATCATTTTGGGGGCCCGCGCCATCGCACTCCTCCTGTGTGGTCACGAGTTCAAAGGCCAGCCGCCTGCGCTTCGCCGGGTGGGGGAGGGACGACGGATGGACGCGCATCTGGAGAGCTCTGCCGGGAACCTCTGGGAGAGATTTCCCTCTCTTGATCTCGTAGAGTTCCAACTGTTCGCTCAGCCTGAGGTCCAGGGGCAGGACTTGGGCAAGAATTGCGCCAGAGATCGCGGAAACCGTGCAATGCGCCTTCGAGATCCGTATTGCGAAGGCCCTGGTTACTCGATCCAGCCGCTTTCTAACATGCACCCTTCCCGCCACGTTTCCCCAGGCTCCACCACTGTAAAAAATATGGTCCTTAATATATTCGAGTTTAGGCCCCACTGGGCTCTCGCCATTCTCGAGACCACCTTATATAAGTTCAGTGCCTTCACAATGACGTTGTCAAGGTGAGGTCCGAAGCCAAGGTTCCTGTCTATGGTAAGGCCCAGTAGTTTTATTTGGTCCGTAAGGGCGACAGGAACCGACTCAATGACGAAGGATGGTACGTCGTACTTGAGGCGCCTGGTTATTACGACTGCCTGAGTCTTATGGGGGGCGAACTTCAGTTTGTGCCTCTTTCCCCAAGCCGCCACAATGCGGAGGGCGCTGTTGACTTGTGCATTCAGTTCCTCAGTGGAGTTCGCTTTCGCCATCACCAGGATATCATCCGCGAAGGCCTGGATCTCCGCCTTCTCGCGCTCCATCTCTCTCAGTAGGGGGTCGAGTTGAAGATTCCAGAGAAGCGGACCCCCCACCGAGCCCTGAATGCACCCTCTGGCTGTGTCCCTACCGACGGACTCGCCCAGGTAGTTGAGGGTGACCTTACTGTTAGAGAGATAGTCACTGATGACGGCGAAGAGCCAGTTATCCACCTCGTGCTCCCTGAGTTCACTCAGTATGGCCGGCCACCATGCCCCGTCAAATGCACCCTCGATGTCTAGGGAGACGAGTGCCGTAATCTTCTTCTCCTCCAGTCCCCCCCTGACGAAGGTGATGGCGTCGTACAGGGCGTCCTCAGTGCTCCTCTGGGGCATGAACCCGTACTGGCGCTGACTCAGACCTCTTCCCCTGTGCAGGTCCCATGTAAGTCGGCCCACTACGAGCTTCTCCAGAACCTTCCCCAGCACCGAGAGCAGGCCAATAGGTCTGTAGGCCTTTGGGACGCTATAGTTCTTGGCACCTTCTCTTGGATAAACGGGGTGAGAAGCCCGTAAATGAGGTCCAACTGCTTAGTTTCCAAGAATTTAGGGCGCGGCCACAGCGAAAATAAAATTCGCTTCCCAGATACGAAGGCTTCTGCTGTCTCCTCAAGTTTTTGGTTGATGCTCGTAATTTCCATACAGATGATATATACTGGTTTCTTGGGCGCAAAGGTCCTGCGCAGGCGTTCTTGAAAATCGTCCCAAGTGAGAACCCTGTCCTTCATACCCTGCCACCATGCCGCTGCGGCACCCCTAAGGAGTTTCTAAAGGACCGTTTCTAAAGGTACATTTTCAGTGCCTGGTCACAGTGTAATTTAATCCAAAATGGCAGCGGCTAGCAGTGACTGGCAAAGTAAAGTTCTCTCCAGGCACTTCTACGGTCATTTTAAATAATGTAATGAAAAAATAAACGCAGTAAACGTTGCGATGTTTTCAGTGCTTCCTAGTTTCATTTCAAAAAAATGTTGTTGTAGTATATGTAGTGAAACGTCCGACTTTTGTTCGTACACCGTACACAACTTGTCCCATATTTGTTTAGATGTCTCACAATTTTGGACTTGCAGCATCACACTTGGCGATAGTCTGGTTACGATTACTCCTTGAGCTTTTGCATCCAATCTCAGCCAATCTGCATACTTTTTGTGTCTTGAGCCGCTTGAGCAGATGACGGGTCCGGTGCGCCCGGGCATGGACTAGAAACATCTACTACTCCATACGCAGATAATGCTTTCAAGATAACTTTTATTTGAAATTTCCAACTCGTCCAGTTGTCGGCGCCTTCTAACCTTATCCCTTGGCTGCCCGAAGATATCACCGCCTAAAATTGTCGGCGTCCATTTTGACCACGCCGCAATACTTAACTGCTTTACCACAGATTTCCACTGCTCTACCGCAGATTATCACCTCTTCACCTCGGTTAAGGGGCTGGGCCCATAACCATTTGGTGTTAAATGAAGAAGAAGAGGTTTTTAATGTGAGTTTTATTGGTTAAACTTAGATGCAACAACAACACGTACATGATATTAGCACAAGTACATAAATTAGCCATATAAATTTTTCAGGAAGTATACCAACGTTACAGATATAACAACCCAAAGCTACCAACATAAAACATAAAATATAATTGTTGCCATACTCAAAAGAAAAGAACTAGTAAAAAACATACTTACAACGGTAGTTTCAACTAGAGTCTCACGAGTGATGCCAGGGTCATGCCTGTCGGTCATGAACGCGAAACACTCGTATGCAAACCAATTTGATTTGTATATGGGTAGTTCTCACGAAATCTCGAAATTCGGTTCCGACAAAAAAAATAAAAATAGTATGGTCATTTCGCTTTCTTTTTATATGGATTTTGTAGTAGTCATGATATTAAATTTAGGTTATATAGTGGTCCCTAAAATAAGCGCTTTTTTAACAATTACGAGCCCGCTAAAAAAAATTAAATGAGGAAATGATGACTTAGGTGAAGGAATGATTTTTATAAGCAATGATGTACAATTTCAAATAAAAATACATAATTATTTTGTTAAAATATTTTGTATTGCAATGTAAACTATATTAATTAACATTATTAGGAACTAGAATAACACCCCCTTTTGATCAGTGTCGGGGGTTTCATCTTCTGCAAAGCATCTTTCCAGGGATACAACAGTTCGTCCTTAACTGCTAGCCATTTCCAAAATTTGGTGCTTCCTATTTAGCTTCCTCTTCACTAATTTTCTTTTTTGTTGCCATTATTGTGCCCTAAAAAAGATATTACAGTTAAACTCAAGGGTTTGCTATAGCATGCGACAGAATTCCAACACAGTCAAAATCATTTCCTCCTTAGTCGTCATTCCCTCACTGTAAATTTATATGAGGTAATGACGATGAGGGAATGACGAAACGAATCATAACCTAAAAATACTAGTGATACGACCGTTGCTTTAAACAAGGTTATTTGTGTTAGTGAACTACTCCCAACACCCTACTTCATTATGTAATTAATAATTGTTATAGTACTTACCTTACTTTTTTCTGGGACGTGATGTAATGACGAACACAAATGTAATTTGAAAAAAATATGTATTCTACCGGTTTTTAAGAAAGCCTCGAACACGTACTCAATAAATTCGCCATATTGGTAAATCGTCAGAGTTGCCAGCTATCAAAAACAAACGGTAGCGCTCACGTTTGATTGAAACAGCGTTCATAAATTGACTGTTAGTAAAGTTGTGAGGAAATGATTTAATTTTATTGGACACATGGTTTAAATTTTTTATTTATTTAATTATTAGCTTTTTCATCCCAATGAAGAATACATTCACAAGTCCATTGTTTTAAGAATAGGTTAATGAAACTTTCATCGCTTTTACTTTATTAACTTTTTATTTACAAATTTAAAAGTAATTGAAAATAGGACTTAGGACATAGTGAGGAAATGATTTTAACGACATTACATGTACTATTTTTTTTTTATTTACACATATGGCTCAGAAATTATAACTAATACGCTTAGCAACGATGATGTTTGTTGCAGGGACATAATACTTACCACTATATATTTACTAGTTTTTTGTGAAAACATGAAGGACAAGAATTTCGAGATTTCGTGAGAACTACCCATATATCATCACGACCTGAAAGATAGACATTACATGTATAGTTGTTTATATTTTGAATTAACACGCTAAAAAAGCCTTGTATTACAATTATTGAAAATAAGTAAATCATAAGTAGTATGGTATAAGATTTTTGGTAAAATTGTTAGTGAATTTAACAAACCATCGCATAAGAAAGGCACTGAGCGGGCACGCCATCCATGCCAGTACTAAGGGATGAAAGTTGACAATTGTAAGTTTGTCATACAAGATGAACAAGAAATTAGTCATGAACATGCGACATGCATTCAGCAATACCTCTGTATCTGTATCTGCTGAATTGGAGATGCTTGTGGCGGCTAGGCGCTATTACAAAGGTATTGTAGTTTTGTTTGCTGACTACCGCATGTCGAATCCTGCGCGGCGAGTCCGACTGTCCTGAGCTTGTAGGCCGCCTCGTGCGACTGTTTGTTCCTGACGTCCCTAGGATAGCTCTCAGACCGCGGCAGCGCGATCTCTTGATGGCGCCGGCGGCGCGTACTGTGTCTCGCAAAAATTCCCCACTTGTTCGTGCTCTTGTGCTACTCAATGCGTTCCTGACATCAGCACCGGAGTGTGATTTGTTTGCGTGGCGATGGGCGGTTGTGTGCACTGAATGTTAGAGATTTTGTGAGGAATTGGATGATCGATGATAATTGTTATTATTATTATTTGTTTGTGTTGCTGTTTTATATTTATGTTGGTTTTTCTATGATAATGTTGTACCTACTAATAATGTAAGTTACATGGCGCATTAGTTAAGAAACTGTATGTCATGTAAACGTGTTTAAATAAATAAATAAAATTGTAACACGGCTATACCACTCGATAGATACTGCTAACTCAAAAGAGTTTCTGATCGCACAGAGAGACAGATTGAAAAATACCTTTCAACAGTAAGAGAATTTAAATGTTCAAATTTTGTCTTTAGAGCCCGGCGACGACAGTGATGTAGAGGAATATGAGACGAAATTCGTCTCAGCCCTATCGAAACTAAGCGCGGCCATTGAGGCGAAAGACGCTCCCGCCGAGCCACCACAAGCCTCTCTGCAACCAAAACATGCTTCTGTGCGTTTACCGCCCATTGACATACCTATATTCAATGGTAAGTTTACCGAGTACATATACCATTTATAAATTTGTACAACTCGCATATACACGAGAACAAAGCAGTAGACGATATACAATTTTTTTATTATTTACGCTTATACCTCAGAGGTGAGCCTTTAGATTTGATTAAAAACTTGCCGATGACTGGTGACAGTTACAACAAAGCAGTTGATATATTGCAAGATACGTACAGTAACCCTGTAAAGATTGTAAACGGCCATATTTATGCGTTGCTAGACTTAAAACCTTTGAGCAGATCCACAGCTGTAAACTTAAGAGAATTTATTTCAACAGCTAGGCAGCAATTAGCGGCATTAGCCAATTTAGAGCCTGATGTTTGTAAATGGGATGCTATAATACTTTGTGTACTCTCTCGCAAACTAGACCAGTATACCACTCGGGCCTACCATCTAGAACGGGATCTCAACATTCAACCTACGGTGGATGACTTCCTGGACTTCCTCGAGAAGAGGGCCCTGGCGTTGGAGTATGCGGAGCCGGAGCGTGTCCAAGGAATCGAAAGGGTCAGCAACGGCAAGATGGTGGCACACCTAGCAAAGGAGCAGATGCACCAATGTGCTTACTGTAAGTGTGATCACAAATTATTTAGTTGTAAGGCTTTTAAATTATTAACGGCTGCGGAGAAGCTGAAATTTATAAATTCTAATAAGATGTGTGTGGTATGTCTGGGTGCTCACACTGGCAAACGTAGGTTTCACTTTCGGTGTGCAGAGTGCAAACTGGCACACAATACTCTGCTCCACTGTGATAAGGCGCCTCTGGCAACAATAGCTCCAGCGACATGCATGCCCACACCAGCTACAATGTCTCCAACAGAGCCAGGCGCAGCATCCCTTGCCGCATTGGCGGCAGGCAATAAATTAAACAACCATGTCCTTCTTCCTACGATGGCAGAGATGTTTACCTCAAAGCGCTGTTGGACTCGGGCTCTCAGCTCAGCTTCATATCGACACAGGCGGTGTAGCTGCTGGGATGAACACCAACTCCAGCGAATACAAATATAATAGGTATAACTAATGCAAAGAGCCAAGTAAAATATTCCATACCACTAGAAGTGCACTCCTTAGTGACTCCGTATCGAATTGCAACAACTTGTCATGTAGTAGAGAACATAACATGCCAATTACCTCAAAATAAATTCGACTTAACAGATCTCAACATCCCAAAAAATATTAAGCTAGCTGATGACGAGTTTAATATTCCTAGCGAAATACATTTGTTAATGAGAGCCGACGTGCTTTTTTTCAGACATTACTGCCAAGGGAGACCCAGTCCCTGAGCAGCGGGCCGGCGCAACGACTCCAGTCTGGCAGTCTGCAACAGCCTGAGGGAGCTGTAGAAATATTCAAATCTCCAATTTTAGAGCTACACATTGTTTCACTGTTTGCCAAACTTATGCATTGTTTCTTAGTGTCCTTTATATTGCACAGTAAGTTTCGATCGTTGGAAAGATGAGAAGATGCGCCACTGTCGAGAAATACATCTTTCCGGTCCTGGGCAAAGTAGGCTGCAGTGGTAGACTTTGACTCCTTCTGCTTTTTGTCCTTATATATGAAACATTTAGGTTTGATGTGGCCAACGCGATGACAGTATGTACACTTCATTTTTCCTGTAATGTATGCCGTTGTGGAGTTGCCATTGTTTGCCGTCTTTCTTTGCGCAACGCGATGACAGTATGTACACTTCATTTTTCCTGTAATGTATGCCGTTGTGGAGTTGCCATTGTTTGCCGTCTTTCTTTGCGCTTCTTGGAGAAGACGAGCACGCACCAGGTCACTTTTGAGCTCCTCAGACGATATACAATACGTTTCCAAGTTAGATACGAGGGTGTCATACTCTGCCGGTAGGCCTCTTAAAAGAATTTCTACTACTTCTTGGTCATCGACTACCCTGCCAATGTCTGTCAGCTGATGAGCGAGCGACATGACATGTTCAATGTATGCGGACATATCCGTGTGTTCAGTGAAGTCGACCCTGTGCAGCTGCCGCAAGAGCAGCACACGCCGATACAGCCCCTTTGTCCTCTATATTTGCCAAGTTTTGCCATGCTAGTTTGGCTGTTGTTGCTGACTTGAGACACACGCGTACCAATGCGCGCTGGTCGCGCGCGGCATCAGCGCCCGTCAATTGCTCATCCGACGTTCTATTAATGGTGTCCCACAATCCTTCTGTTATAAGTATCATTTTTATTGCGAATTTCCAAGTGTGAAAGTTGTGGCTATCTAGATTTTCTATGGCTGTGCCACTCATAACGACGTTCGTGCCAATCGTTTGTGTCGCGTCAGTCATCTTGACGAATTACGACAAGAAAAAATACTGTTAGATGTTGAAATAGGACGTGATCGATATTATGATTTTGTGTAGTGTGCCACTTGATCAATCACCACTTACTTGATATGTGCAGATTTGTTTTTCTCATGGTTGTATCCTGTGCCCTGAACCTGTTAGCGGAGCTGGGTTATGCGTAGTAGAAGGAAGTGGCTTGATAGTGAACAAAAACACTACGTCCTTTTAATTCAGCTGTGTATTTCTTCACAATAACACGTAAATAAAGATCGTCAACAATATGAATACTAGGATAACTTATTTAATATAATTTACAACATAATGGACACTGTTAATCCAATGACATCTGACTCGGGAGGGAAGAGGAAGTAACAATGTGTTGTCTATTAAAATATAGAGGTGCCCATACACAGGTAACTCAAATAAGGTGAGACATAGAATATCCAACACATATGTTTACACTTCCTAACCATATACAAGGGGAAAAATTAACAAGTTTTGACGTTCCAATAGTTATTTGGACAGATTACCTACTACTGCAAGCAAAGTAGGTATCATTTCCAATTACCCGTTATTTTCATTTTGGGCGTGATTTTCAGTAAAATGCGTCTGGTTCTATAACTTCTTTTAAAAAACATGCTTTAAAGAAATAAACAGGTAGTTGGAAACTACATGGCTTGTCATAGTAATTTGTCCATACAACTAAATAAATAAGGCAAATAAAATCACATCCGTTTTTACGTCTATGACGTTAACTAACGAATCAAATCAACTAAAGTAACGTGAGTTAGACTGAGACATCAATTTTTTGTTATAATTAAAACTAATCAGTCTTTTCACAATAACAATCTAATTATTGTTCGATATACTGGCATCTGACCAACTAGTGAACATATTTTTTTAAAAGTAATAGGGATTAAAATTTAAAATAGTAAAAATCAACAATGTCACTCTTGACCAAACATAATCATTAAAAAGGTAGAAAACCTTAAGCAAAAGATATTTATTCAGTCTTTCCGTTTCATTTAGTCTGATTCACAGTTATGGCAAATATATGACGACTCTTGTAAAGTACATTCGTCGTGTAAGTGGCACGTCATACATTGTACCCATGTCTCATTAGGTTTACTTAATGCATAAGGCTCCATACAAATAAGACAAAAGTACTCATTCTCTTCGTCACTCTCCGTCTCACGTTTCTTTTTTTAGATTGAGCAGTAACTTTACCCTGTTGCC
The DNA here is from genome assembly GCA_932273695.1 of Apotomis betuletana. Taxonomy (NCBI): domain Eukaryota; kingdom Metazoa; phylum Arthropoda; class Insecta; order Lepidoptera; family Tortricidae; genus Apotomis; species Apotomis betuletana. The sequence continues at coordinate 18,937,598 of OW026312.1, forward strand.
TTTTGCTGGTTTCTTCTTTTGATTAGTCTTAGTATTTACTGCAGTGTTATTCAGATTTCTCTTTGTAATTTTTGCTTTCTTGCGAGCCCGTATCATTTCTGTTTCGTTTCGTATTGCTTCCTTCTCCGGAGTGTCGGTATACACTGCTGATTTTCTTTTTTTCCGGCCTTGATTTGTACTTTTTCGTGGTGGTGCCTTAGAAAGAGGTTTCAGCATTTCGATTTCGAATTTTTGAGAAGGTCCTGGCAAAGCGTCCGGAGGAAGTGATATTGGGTCAACAGGAGTGCTAACAGGGGGAGTTGTGGGTTCATTTCCCGTTACCAACTGCACAATGGCTTGCTCTAAAACCAATGAATCCACAGAAACGAATGTATTATTCAAGCAAGATGACATTGAGGTGTTTCCGTCAAAACCTTCGATAGAACTAGGATCTATAATCTGTAACGAATGCTCTGAGGGTTCAGGGAGCAAAACTTGTTCAACGTTTGGCTTTGAAACAGTGGCAACGCCTATTTCTATTGCTTGTCCTGTTCCTGCTTGATTTTCTTTGGCTGGAGATGTGCTATTAATTGATGGTATTTTTCCAACAACAGAAGCTTCTGTGTCCTGGTTTCTGGAAGTCGATGCAGTTGGTTCAATCCCAATAGAAGTGGTCACTGTTGCGTGAATACTGGAAGGATCAACCTGTGGTTGTAAGAACTGGATGTGACAGGAGTAGCAGTTGAAGATTCCAATGGCCTATCAGTCACAAAAGCGGGACTAAAATCCAGTTCCGAGAATATATGTCGGTTGAAAGGATATATACCAGTGCACCTAAAACCAGCTTGGATATTACTTGCTGTAAGCGCCTGAGAGTATGCAGTAGCAACTATAGATGGTATGTCGTGTATAGTCATCGTTCTGCCGGGATTGTTTCTCATCCAAGAGTCGCATGCGGAATTAATGGCCTTTTTCAAAGGCCCGTTAACGCTACGGTCCACAGGTTGGAGCTTGTGTGAACAGTGCGGAGGGAATGAAAGCATCACAATGCCGTTGACTTTGCAATAATCAAGTGCAGCAATCGTTATATGCGATGCATGATTATCTAAAGTCAGAAGAACTTTATTGTCCAAACTGCACTGAGTATGGTTTTTAAAATGTTCCAAAAACAACAAAAATTCTTTCTCTTCCATCCATCCCGACTTGTTTCCAGCACCAATGCATCCTATAGGACCATCTCGGACAAAATGCGGTTGATATCTTACTCTTGGGAAAACAAACAGGGCCGGTATGTGATTTCCGATGGCATTTCCAGCGACGGTAACAGTCACGAGTGTTCCTCGTTCGGCAGATGTTACCGCACCAACTTGCCGTAATCCTTTTTTGTACACAACTTTGTTAGGCTTTTGTACAGTTGTTATACCCGTCTCGTCCATGTTATAAATATCTTTTGCAGCGAAGTGGTCACGTTCCATAACTTTTTCTAAACTGTCAAAAAAGGCATTGACATTCGTCTCGTTAAAACTAGTGGCACGAGAGAGGCTTGTGGCTTGTGGACATCTGATAGCAAGGTCTGGATGACGTTTCATAAAAGCACTGAACCAATCTGGTCCTGCTATTGGTGTTCGTCCCATTGGGCTGGCCTTTTAAGATTGTACTTTATGGCTAAGTCATAAGCCAGTCTTCTTATGTCTTTTGGTGCTAGACCAAAGTATATTTCAGCCGTTCTTTTAAGATATTTTACCATTTCTTGTTCTTGCTCTTCTGTAAATACCTTGTTTGCTGGATTATAGCCCATAGTTACTACGCCGTCATGTTTTTCTTTTTTCTTTTTATAGCGCAGCAATGAAGTATGGCTTAAATCGAAAAGTGTTGCGGCAGCACGTACCTTTTTTCCATTTTGTATTTCGATGTACGCTTGCTCATACAAAAACAGGCTTTTAGATGTCCTGTCGGTTTTTTTATTCGATTACGAGGCATCTGCAAATAACAGTATTATAATTAATTACTGGAGATACTTTTGTGTGTACAAGACCAGGGGCCTGTTTCACAACTGATAGCTTGCTGGCACGTTTGCATGCTTATAAATTCGTTTGCAAGCTTACTTGCATGCTTGCCTGCAATCTTGCATACTCCCTTGATTGCATGCTTCCCTAAACGCTTGCATGCCTGCTTAACTTCTTGCTTAAATAAGTATTTTGCTTGCTAGGACGCTGCTTGCTTATAAATCCTAACTTCCTGTCCGATCCTAACTTCAAACCTGCCGGACTTTCATACGAACTTCCATCCCCTATTTTACCCTCTTAAGGGTGGAATTTCCAAAAATCCTTTCTTATCTGACGCCTACGCTGAATAAGGTATCTATGTGCACAATTTCAAATCTCTAGGTTCAGCGGTTTGGGCAGTGCGTTGATAGATGACCCAGTAGTTTATCATTTTATATAATAAGTTTAAATTCCCTGCATGTACTTATATTACTTCATATATAAGGTGTCCCCTAATGAGTGAATCAAATCATAGTCATAAAATTTATGAAAATATCACCGTTTTTGAGATATTTGCATTTTTGTGATGACTACCCACTTGTATGAAATAAATCGTAAAAATGCAAATATCTCAAAAACGGTGACATTTTCATAGAGGTTAAATATTGCATTATTTACTTAGCAAATAAGCCCAGGTATCACCCCTATCACGATTCACTCATTACGGGACATCATGTATACTTGCATATTTTGCAAACACATTACAAACTTACGAGTATAAGGGTCGGTTGAACCATCGCGCATTGAAACGGTTCAATTGACCCGCGACAAGTGGACCAATCGCCCCAATCGACCTTTTAACAAAAATATTTTTTTACTCAGGTTTAGGCAGCGTTGCGGCCATTACTTTTATAACAAAGTAAGCTTAAAAGTCAAAAGAAATCAATAAAATTCAAAACAATCCAAATACACTGTTTCTTAGCACAAAAAATAACATATAATACGTGCGTAATATTTACCTTGAGCGTCCGAAAACATCACTGTCCTCTTGCACGCGTCCGCGCTGTCCGTGCCCGCGCGGCTGACTGACAGTTATAGTTCAAATTCTTTTTCTTGAGCGAATCCCATTAGCTTTGTACCCGATGAACAATACTCATTATCTGCATTGTTAACTGTGGCCACAACTGCCACTTCGAAATGTAAGGCGTTATAAGTGCAAATTACTTTTACACTAAATTAGTCTTTAAGTCAAACGAAATAAGGTTTACTCTTAAACAAAGAGAACACAGATGTTGGTCACTTCGTAAGTGAAAGAGCAGTGAAGTTCGTATCGATGCTTAGGATGACGAACGCAATTTGATTCTTGAACAATGTATGTACTAATAATTGCATACTAATATAATATTTAAAAAGTAAAACATGTAATAACAGTAAATATATTTATTAACATTAATCAACTTGTCATATAAATAGCGAATAAAATCAGGTCAATAAATAAGTAGGTAACCTTAAAATAAAATAAAAGAGAAATTATATGATAAAAAATTTAACTATCTCTATAGTTGAACTGTCATCAGAATCTTCGTCGTTAACATTAACGATAATTGTAGGTACATTTGAGATTCCAGATTTATTACATGCTGGCAGCAATTTGCCCAGTGACTATTAGTTGCAGTTATTGAAAGTTTTATCACATTCAGAACACCTTCACTAAATTTTGGGTCAGTATTATTACTACGGAGTATTATTTTAACGCAGCTCCACATGAGCTTGATCGGGTTGAGAGTACAATAGTACGGTGGCAATCTTAAAATTTCACAACCTTTCATTTTTGCCATTTCGTCTACGAAATAAGATTTAGATAAAGTGTGTAACTTTAGTATGTCTAACAAATCTTTTTTTTTTTGCTTTTTCAGGAAAGTCAATGTTATGTTTGTTTAAAAACAGTTGTATCTCTCCTTTTCTGGTACTCTTGCACGGGTTTAATTCTTTTTGTCGTGAGTGATAAGCAGCGTTGTCCATTTACTATAATGCTCCCCTGCGGTATGTTGGGTAATAATTGGTTTTCAAACCATTTCGCAAATAGTCGAGCATCCATATCTTGATGATAGTCTGCACTGCAACTAGCTACATTTTTAGCTGACAAAAGCAACGCTCCGTTTACCCAGCCACTTGCAGAACCCGCGTGTAAAATAATAATTCGTTTTCCTCTTGATGCAGGAACATGCACACGTATTTGCAACTCTTTGCCAACCCTTCTTTGAAACGTCGTGCGTATCAAACCAAGTCTCGTCTAAATAAATAATATTTCTTTCTTCCTGACGATAATATATGTACTCATTTTTGTTAAATAATCATCACGCACATTTATCAGTCTTGGCGAATCCATTATTGTTTTCCTAGGGTCAAGCGTCTTGTACTTGAAGCCAATGTGTTTTAAATACTTTGTCAAGTATGAGTAGGAATACGGGAAAACGGCGCCATCTTTTGTTAATTCATCATGTATTTGTTGAACTGTGGGTGACACGTTTTTTGCATAAAAACCTTCGACTAGACGAATAATGAAATCTTTTTGTAAAGTTGTCAATTTTTTTAACGCGCGCACACACACACACACACACACACGCACACGCACACTTTTTTGCTAATTTTTATTAAGTCGCATTTAATATTGTTCTACCATATGTTTGTATTTCTTTTTTTCTGTATAACAACAATTCTCAATGTTAACCGACTCACAGGGTCCCAAGATACAGGCTCAGCCTAGTTTGGGGCCCGCTGGATATCTCATGATGTATTATGCCCTAAGTTTCAATAAATATATTTCATTTAATTGCAATAGAAACGTTAGACAGCTCACGAGCTACAAGCAAACCGAACTGTGTATTTGCATCTTTAAAGTTATCTTCGGTTTCCATAGAGTCAATCTGTGTGCCGACCGAAACCAAGCAAGCAGTTTTGTTGTCTTCTTTTATTTCACCACTATTCGTTTCTGGGGCATTATTTGTGTTTTCTTCTTTTTCTTTCTCCGACGGACTACAATTATTTTGAGACTCCCAATCCTGACTATATTGAGTATTAAAAATATCTATGGAGTTCTCGGCACCACCTGAACCTGAAACAAATAATTAGATATAAATGATGATGTCTAAAACCCGTTCCAGACCTTCCGATCCTATCCGATCCGATCCTAATTATCGGATGAATGTTTAGTGTGATTGTTAGGATCTATTACACTAGACTACACATTATCCGATTTCATCCGATGATTAGATGACCTTTGTAAGGCACAAGGGATCAGCAAGACGATACCCTTTTGATGTCTCAGAATACCCCACAAATATAAATTCCTTCCCCTTAGCGTGTAGCTTATCCCGTTTATTTTTGGGAACAAGCGAATAAGCAGCGCAGCCAAAAATCCTGAGATGGCGGAGGTCAACCTTTGACCCTGACCAAACCTCTTCAGGAATTAGGCCAGATAAAGCCGCTGTGGGTGACCTATTCTTCAAATATATAGCCGTTATAGCGGCCTCACCCCAAAAGCGCTTATCCAAAGACGAATGCTGTAGCATGCAACGTACTTTTTCAAAAATTGTTCTGTTAAATCTCTCTGAAACCCCGTTTTGAAATGGATAATAAGGAACAGTGGTCTGATGGATAATGCCTTCTTTTTGCAAATATCTAGTAAACTTCAAGTTACAATATTCCATACCATTATCCGTACGTAAGCATTTAATATGCAAATGTAGTTGTTTCTCTACTAAGGCTTTAAATAGAATAAAATAGCTCATTACCTGAGATTTATTCTTCATTAGATATGCAAAACTTTTTCTTGTAAAGTCGTCCGTAAACGCGACTAAGTATCTCGCTCCACCCCAGCTAGCCTCCGGCAGCGGTCCACACACATCACTATGTATGAGCTGAAGCGGCTGTGTTGTTCTGCTTGAGCTGGCATCAGGGACAGGCACGGCCGATGCCTTCCCCTTAAGACAAGCCTCACACTTGTCATGAGCTTCACCCTGTAACACGACACCACAGTGGTGACATGCTTTCTTAACCTAGTTATACCTGCGATGCTTAAGTGACCAAGACGTCGATGCCACAAATCCAAATTGGACATGGCAGAGGCAGCGACTGCTGCCATTCTCATTTAATTCAACAACAAAACCACTTTGACACAATTTAGAGACTGATAAGAGATTGACTGATAAATTGGGGACAAACATAACATTTTTAAGTGTTCTAACCTGTTCATTAAAAATAATCTGCATTTCCCCTGAACATGTACTGGTCATATGCTGATTGTTGGCTGCTGTTATCACTTGCACACTAGTGTCCTTTACTTTTGACAGCAAATTCTAGTTGTTCACTAGATGATTTGAAGATCCACTATCCAGTTATACTTCAGTGACACCAGGAGCCAGGTAAGCAGTAACGTGCGGCTCCTAACTCTCCTTCTTCTTCAACTGATCGCGCTTCAGCTTGAAACATTTGGCTTTAAAGTGTCCAGGTTTACCACAATATCGGCACAGTACTTGTTTCTTGCTGACAAAGGCTGTCGTTGAAGTTGATGAGCTCCCATTCGAGTCATCTTTCCGTTGTGCCTCCTGGAGTAGTCTGGTTCTGACTAATTCACTGGAAAGCTTGGACGAAAGACAAAGAGTCTCCTAATTTGCCACCAGAGGGTCGTACTCCTGAGGTAGACCACTCAGCGAAATTTCAGCGATTTCTTCATCTTCCACAGTTTTTCCGATATCCGATAGTTGATGTACAAGTGACATAACCTTCTCTATATAAGCAGACATTGAGTTGAAGTCGTTGAACTCTATACGATGGAGTTGTCTTAAAAGAAGAACGCGTCGGTATAGACCACGGTCCTGGAACACATCAGACAGCTTCCTCCACGCTTGTCTAGCTGTTGCAGCCTCCCGAACATACTGGTATAGTCCCGGCTTCAAACTTAGACACTTCGTACAAAAGAACTCATTGCTCAAACATTTAAGTGTCAAATTGGTTTACGTACTTATTACCACAAATATTTTTAGTGTATATTAACTTTTTTAGCGTATTCTGACTCATGTCTCTTGTCAAACTTGAAACATGGCACGAATGGAGCAGATTTTAATATTTTACGATACTAAAAATATTTTCATTATATATTAAAATATATATTTTGTATGAACTAAATAAACTCTTCTTGTTATGTGTATATATATTTTTGTAGGAAATATTGCATATTTTAGTCTATGCTGTAATTATTCGTTCTCTGTTTCATACATGGCAACACTATTTTTAAGCCGCTGTTAGCATGTAATGTTGTGTCGTCCCAATTTATATAATTTTAATTGCATATTTATTACATTTTAATAGTTGAAGACATTATAATTAATTCAATGTATAAAGAGGTATTTTTGTATGTGAAAATACACTTCTATATGGAAGTCGTTGCTGTTTAATTTTCGCTCTGCCATACCACGCCCGCATTCCCTGCTACAGACTCGCTAACAGGTTAAGTACCCAGACAAAATTCTTACAAGCCAAAGAAAGGCAAATAGAAAGGCGTGATTTATTTATAATATTATAATGGCAGAGTCAAGTAACGCGCAACTAGGGACTGCCACTAACGGCACATGTAACACAAGCAACATAACCTCTATGTCGTCATCAATCGAGAAGTTGGTTGGACTTGACAACTGGATAAACTGGAAGTTCGCGATAAAAATGGTGCTAACTTTGGATGGTTTGTGGGGCTGCGTAGATGGTACGGACGCGGATACAGCACGGGACGCACGGGCATTGGCGAGGATATGTCTCTCGCGTCAACCTAACCTATACCAGATTGTGAGGCATGCAACGACCGCTAAGGACGCCTGGAAGCTGTTGTCGGACACATTTGAAGATAAGGGGCTATATAGACGAGTACTTCTTTTGCGACAATTACACCGTGTCGAATATAGTCACTTCTCAAGCATGTCTGCTTACATTGATGGTGTTCTTAAGCTCGTCACGCAGTTGTCTGACATCGGGAATGTGATTGATGACGCAGAGACTGCAAAAATTCTCTTATCCGGGCTACCCGAAGATTTCAATGTACCGGTGTCCAGCCTCGAGACAGCGAACATTACCCGTAACTTGACGAAGTTGTTCGAACTCGCTTACTTCAAGAAGATCACCGGCGAAATTCTTCCATCAACCACGGTACAGACACTTCAGCTTTTATTGCTAAAAACCATCAGAAGAAAACTAGTTTCACATGCACTTGGTCGCAAGAGCGGTCATACTACGAGTCGTTGTTTCAAAAAGAAAAGAAATGAAGCGAAGAAGAATGAGCAGGAACACACCATCTATGCATCCGCATATTCGGCTTCATATGAAAAGGAATGTATCCTGGACTCCGGGGCGACTACCCACATGGCAGGCGATAAGTCGCTGCTACATGCAACAACTTCGAAGAAGTGCGTAATAACTATAGCCAATGGACAGCAATTGCAAAGTGAGTTAGTTGGCAAAACTGTAATTTCCTCTGATATTTGTTTAGATAATGTGCTTTTTGTGCCTAATTTATCTTAAAATTTGATGTCTGTTAGTGATATTACCAGTAAAGGTTATGTTGTTGTCTTTTCCAAGGATAAATGTAATATTTATAGTACTTGTCAAATCACAGGCAAACAGGTTTTAACTGTTAACAAACTTGATGGGCTTTATAAAGTTAAAGTAAATGTGCAATGTCGACCTGGCCCCTTTTAGGTGTCTCTATGTCCATGCAATCTAGGCAAAGATCCGTGAGTGCCAATGCTGCAGCTGCTGTGCCTTTTTCTGTCTGGCTCAAGCGCTTAGGTCATTTGAATCAACGAGGTATGCCTATATTAGATGGGGTGTGGTGTCGTTTTTCAGACTGAAGACGGCGTGCCCACTAAATGCATTACCTGCCTTACGGGGAAGATGTGTGAAACATCGTTTCCTCGTTCAAGTGCAGGCCGTGCTGAAAACCTTCTGGACCTGGTACACAGTGACTTCACCGGGCCGATTCGTGTTCCCAGCTGGGACGGAGCTCGTTATTTGCTGACATTTACTGATGATAAGTCAAGGCGTACCTTCGGCTACCTTCTAAAGAAAAAGTCTGAAGTAAGTTCCCATTTTATTGTTTTTAAAACTTTAGTTGAAAGACAAACTGGTATTACGCACTGATCAGGGTACTGAATATTGCAATAATAATTTGTCTAATTACCTCAAAAAGGAAGGCATTATTCACCAAACCACTTGTCCATATAGTCCTGCTCAGAATGGTGTTAGTGAACGTGCTAATCGCACTATTTTTGAAAAAACTAGGGCCATGTTACAGGAATCTCAGTTATCTGATCGCTACTGGGGTGAGGCTCGGTCGGGGGAGGAATAGGAGGAAGTGGGCTCATCAGCGAGCTCCCCCAGAGAGCGAACACAATTCTTCAGGCAGCGAAAGAATCCCTGGAATCATCCAAGAACATGAAGGGAACGGTTAGGGAGGAAGTTGTGGGATCCCTACACGCTCTCTATGAGATGATCCTGAGGCTGGCGGACTCTAGAGCGCGCCCAATGGCGGAGCTGCAAAGGGACCGAATCCTGCAAGAAAGGAGACTGACTGCGCTCGAGAGAACTCATGCGAGGTTCTTACAGGCGGCAATGGAAGAAGCAACCGCCGCGAACAGGAGGAATACGGAGACCCTGGGGGACATCGTAAGGGAACTTGCGGCGCAGAGGACGATTTTAGTCTCAGATGTAGGAGACCCCCTGGAGGGCATCAGGACTGCTCTTGCAAACAAGACTACTACGGCGCAACCTATGGTGGATGGAGGCAGAAACATAGGGCAGGACGAGGTGGGAATAAAGGCGGTCAGGAGAGGAATTGAAGACCTCAAAGGACTGCTGGTCAGGACCCCGGGAGATGCGGGCAGGGTGGCTGGGGACGAACTGCTGGTCGAAATTAGGAAACTCAGGAGAGACCTGAAGGAAGGCGTAAGCACCACGGAAAACCTGAGCGACTAGGTCAAGACAGCGGTGGTGTCCAGTGACCTGGCTGCAACCAATGGAGAGAAAACCGGGAGCATGATTGTGGCTCTCCAAGGAACAGTGGAAGGGATAGCCACTGGGTTCGACGGGGTGGCAAGGGAAGCAAGAGTGGAGGAAGTCCTGAGGAAGATTGGTGAAGCGGAGGAAGCAGTGAGACTGGAAGGAGGCAAAATCCTTGCCAAGGTAACAAACGGCTTTGCGAACCTCAGTGAGGAGGTCCAAATGACGTCCGCGGTGCGGTCGGTTGGGCGTAATCTGTCGGAGGAGCTGGCAGTGGCTGACGGAGTGCGAAAGAGTGGGGAGTCGAGAGGAGACATAGGAGGTGAGGGTCGAAGGGCCACCCGTGGCAGGAGACCAGCACGGAAAACGGTTTGGAGACGGAAAGAGAGGGATGACCCCACAGAGCAACCAAAACCTCCGGCCCCTCATTTCCCCCTCATCATAGAGTCCATCGACCCTCGGAATTCCAGCACCGAGGTCATAGAGATGGTGAAGGGCAAAGTGGATGTCTCGGAACTTGGAGTGGGAGTCGACTACGTAAGAGGCCTGAGAAACAGACGGCAGCCTTTGGACTTGCCACGTCTAACTGCGAGCGCCGCTAGCCTCAAAAAGCCTCTACTGAGGCTGGTTGGGGTAGTCAAGGGGCTCACAGATCTGCAGATACCGCCGGCGGTGGTAAAGCAGAATGCAGCCATGCTGAGCGGCCTAGAGAGTCCTGAGACCAAGATATATGTGCTTAGGAGAACAAAGGGCAGAACAAAAGAGATGACAAATGTCATTCGCGAAGTCGAGGCTGAGGTTTGGGCCTGCCTAATTGACAAGAGAGTAAGGCTGGGATACCAGGTGGTGCCGGCATGTGACCAGTCGCCTGTAATACAGTGCTACGCATGCCTCCGCTTCGGACACTTCGCCAGGGACTGCACCCACCAGAAGGTATGTGGCTTCTGCGCCCTGGAACATGACACAAAAGACTGCACAGGACGAGATAGTCCGCCAAAGTGCGCAAACTGTTCCAGGCAGGGCCTAAGTGAGGGAGACCTGATACACCCGGCGTATAGCAGTGACTGCCTGGAGTGGAGGAAGTGGGACCGGTTGGCTAGGTCTCAGGTGAGATATTGCTAAGGGCACCCCAGTGGGCATTGCAGGTAGCACAGTAGGAGTTCTGAACTCCGACGCGCTCCAGGGGGCGGTGCAGTCTCGCCCGGCTCAGCCAAGAGGCATGGCGTTTATGCAGCTGAACCTGGGCAGGGGATACGCAGCAACGCTGGAGTGCATTTACCTCAAAAACAGAACAGTGCATTATCAGATAGAATTCCTGAGTGTGAGTGGACCGGATCATCTATTGATCTTAGTCATCTCCGCGTTTTTGGCTGTCTAGCATATTCGCATGTTCCCATTCAAAAGAGGCGTAAACTGGATGCAAAGGCAAAACAGTATATTTTTGTTGGATATGGTGAAACGTGCAAGGGATATCGCTTAATAGATCCTATGAATCCAAAAAGGGTTATTTATTCTAGGAGCGTTGTTTTTCTTGAGGACAAATTTATTGCAAAAGACTTACTGTTAAGGCGTTAGGGATGTTTTCTTACTGCGGGGTGCTTCTCGAGTTAAACAAACGTGTGCTCGGTATCGTTTCTTTATTTTAACTAACTTCAATATGGACTGTATATAAATCTATAATTAGGCATGTATAGCACTCGCGTGTATAGCATGAACTTTAAAAAGTATATAATGAATTGGACATTCCGCCCACCAAGAACAAAGTTCTTAATTATCATGGCAAAATCTAAAGCAACCTTACACACTAAAATCATTATTATAACACAACACTATACTATATAACAATAGTAACAATTACAAATGAAATACATATGTATTACTAGTTAGAAACATAAACGAAGTACAAAATCAGTAATACCTTATCTAACAAGTATTTTCATTTTGTAATGACACAAAGTTTACTAATGGGGCGTTTCAATATTCCTGATTTACATTTTACAGAAACAACTCTCGTTATGGTATCAGGTCCAGTATGTTTTTCTACGATTTTACCTAATATCCATTTTGCAGGAGGAATATTGTCCTCTTTTAATATAACAACATCATTGATTTTAGGCTCAGTGGTACAATTGGAATGCCATTTATATCTCTGATTTAGATTAACTAAGTATTCCTTGTACCATCTATTCCAAAAATCTGATACAATTTTTTGCGTTAAGCGCCATCTATCTAAACCAACTACATTACAATTTGTAACATTTTCATCAGCTATATTTAACAATGGTTCACCCACTAAAAAGTGACCTGGTGTCAAGGGGAGAGGGTCGTTTGGATCATCACTAAGCAATGTGATAGGTCGTGAATTCAAACACGCTTCCACTTGCGCCAGGACTGTCGCCATTTCCTCATAGGTAAGTGTGCTGTTTCCAACTACCTTACGTAAATGTCCTTTTGTACTACGGACGCCAGCCTCCCACAGCCCTCCGAAATTGGGTGCATGGGGCGGTATGAAGTGCCACGTCGTGTGCTCCAGCGTTAACAAAGCTGCTATCTCCTCAGGCAGCGATGACTTGGCACTGTTGAACATTTCTCGCATCTCTCTGTCTGCACCAATAAAGTTAGTGCCATTGTCACTAAATAAATCTCGACAGTGACCTCGTCGTGCAGTAAAGCGTCTGAACGCTGCGATGAAACCTTTGGCAGTCAAGTCCGTGACTGCTTCCAGATGGATTGCCCGGGTGACCATGCACACGAACAGACAGATATAGCCTTTATACGATTTCGCTCCTCTGCCTGGTGAAAATCTTATATTTACGGGACCACAGTAATCCACACCAGTAGATTGAAATGGTTTACTGGGTTTGAGTCTCGCTTCGGGAAGAAGTCCCATTAATGGAATCGACTTCTTCTTGGAATATCGCAAACACGTAACACATTCTCTGTATATCTTCTTGGCACGATCTTTAGCTTGTAAAATCCAGTACTTTGCTCTCAAGAAGTTCAACATTGTTTGTGGACCGCCATGCAAAGTCCGATGGTGAGCATCAACAATTATAAGCTTGCTAACGTGGCATTTAGCAGGCATAATTATTGGATGTCTCGTATCATAAGATGCGTCTGATTGCGCGATCCTTCCACCCACTCTTAATGTCCCTTTTTCATCCAAAAAAGGACAAAGTGTGCGAAGCTTGCTTTTCTTCGGTACAACTCCTCGGCTCTTTAAATGTTTTATCTCTGTGGAAAACTCGTGCTCTTGAACTCGGTTAATACACAACAGCAAAGCAGTATTCATCTCATTAGGTGTTACAAAGGCAGGTAATTTAGGTCTCTCATTTATTGGCAATTTTAGATTTAAAATTCTTCTGCAATACGAAATTACCTTTAATAATCTCGACAATGATGAAAACCGCGACCATATTGATGGTTCCTCGTCTATGCTTGATAAAACAGTTAAAGATGTCAGTCTCTCCTCCTCGTGTGTGTCTTCTACAGTTATGTTGTTTGTCTCTATTTGTATCTCTGCTAGCCACTGTGGACCGCTCCACCATAATGAATGATTTAGCAACTCTGTTGGATGTAAACCACGTGACGCGCAGTCAGACGGGTTCGACTCAGTAGGTACATGGCCAAACTGCTCAAAATCCATAATATTCAGTATCGTAGACACTCTGTTACTCACGAACGTAGTCCAACGAGCTGAGCCTGCCTTGAGCCAAGCCAGCACAATGGTGGAGTCTGTCCAGCCATATAGATTCTCCTTTGGTATTACCATCACCTGTGCCACCTCAAATATGAGTTTAGCTCCTAAAGCCGCAGCACATAATTCGAGCCTCGGAATGGATATCTCTTTTTCTGAGGGACTTACCTTTGTCTTGGCTGTCACCAAGTGTACGTGTACTCTACTCGACTCGTCAATCACTCGAACGTAAACAGCTGCCGCAAATGCTGACCTTGAGGCGTCTGAAAATACGTGTAACTCTATCTTTGAGCTTCGTGTAGCATTTATCCACCGTGGTATTCTCAGCTGCTGCAGATCCACTAACTCATCTCTGTAAACTAGCCACTCACGCAATAAATCCTCTGTCAAACAATCATCCCATTCAAGGCCAGACTTCCAAAGCTTTTGGATGAACATTTTCGCAACAACGACGACCGGAGAAATCCATCCAAGTGGATCATATAGCCTTGCTACATCAGAGAGTACTTGTCGCTTTGTGATTGGATCCTTAACTTCAGGCAAATTTAGAGTATATCCAAAATTGTCATCTTCTCTGTTCCAACTCACACCAAGAACCTTAATTGATTTGTTAAATTTTATACTTGCTGCTTGTTTTTCTATGTCATTACTCATTCCCATTTCTCTTAAGACAGATTTACAGCTACTATTCCATTTTTGAAGTTCAAATCGGCCTGTTCTCATTAAATCGTTCATCTCATGGAATATTTGTATAGCCTCATTCTCAGTTTCAGCTCCTGTAATTAAGTCATCCATATAGAAATCTTGTTTTGTTATTTTCGCAGCTAATGGATACTTTGCTTCTTCTAATTCAGCAAGACGCTGTAAAGCCTTGACGGCCAAATATGGCGCACATGCTGTACCGAACGTTAGTCTTAATAGTTTGTAGTGTTGTATCGGCTCTGATCCATCTGACTTAAATCTCCAAACGATTCTCTGAAAGTCAGTATCTTCGTCAGCGACGCGGACCATTCTATACATTTTAATAATGTCTGCAACGATACATATTTTGTGGCTTCTCCATCTCATCAAAATGTGTCTCAAATCTTGCTGTAGTTTCGGTCCAACAAGAAGGTCATCATTTAAGGACACATTGTTCTCTCCTTTGCTCGATGCATCGAAGACAACTCTTACTTTTGTCGTATCCTTGTCTTCTCTCACTACAGCATGATGAGGAAGGTAAACAGCTTTTGGATTCTCTAACTCACTCTCGGTAACTGGTCTCATGTGATTTAAACTCAAATATTCTTCCATGACTTTGTTATACTCTTCTCTTAGGTTGGGCTCTCTCCGTAATTTTCTTTCTAAAATCTCTAACCTCTTGATGGCTATCACCTTAGAATTACCATATTGACACTTAGGGTCATTTGAAGTGAGTGGCAATTTTACTACCAGTCTTCCCTCTTCGTCCCTCACTGTTGTTCTATCAAAGAAATCTTCACATTGCTTCTCATTCTTCGTCATCTCTTTTTGTATCATGTTCGGCTCGTTCTCCATCTCCCAAAACTTCTTCAATAAATCATCTTCCTTCATCTGTACATGCATACTCGTAAAATTGGTATTTGCTTCACTCTCAGATCCTTTCGAAACTCTTCCCGACAAAATCCATCCGAAAATACTATTTTGTGCCATCAGGCTCCCATTTACCTGTTTGACCATTCCCTCTAATAGTATTTCTCCATAGACCTCTGCACCTAAAAGGATATCAATTTTACCTGGTGTTGTATATGTCGGATCAGCTAAAGGTAGGTTTCCAATATCTGTCCACTCAGGCACACTAATCTTGGTTGCTGGAAGCAAAGACGTTAAAGAATGTAAAACATAAGCATTGACATGAATTGAATCAGCTGGATTATGGCGTGATTCCACGCGCAGTGAAACCGTGTGTTTGATCCTCATACGACCGTCTCCTAGCCCTGACACAAAACCACTTACAGGTTTACGCGGGAGTCCAAGTAATTGTACAGTATTCTCAGTAACAAAAGAGGCTTGAGACCCCTGGTCTAATAAAGCTCTAATAGTTTGTTTACAACCAGTTGAATTAAATACCTTAACTCTAGCAGTCGCCAACAGTACGCTATTAGGTTGAAGCGTACCTCTCGAAAACGCAGCTGTAATGTGCGTGTCACCTCGTGATGTGCTCTGTCTCTCCGGTGGGGGACCCCTCGGTGATGATGACGCCGCAACCTCGCTCGCTCCTCCGGCCTCCTGATTGGTCTCTTTATATTCTCGGTCAAAATGTAGCAGGGTGTGATGCCTCTTTCCACATTTTCGGCAACTCAATGACTGTCGACACTTAATCGCTGAATGAGTAGGTGACAAGCAGTTAAAACACAGTCTATTATTTTGCACGAAATCTTGACGCTCCTTAGGTGTCATAAATCCGAATTGCTTGCACTGATAAATGTAGTGGTTCTCATGGCACCTCGCACACTCGACGTCAGTTGACTTGTTTTTGTTCTCAAACGACGTATGAAACTTTTTAGCTTTCACCACAGGTTTGACATATTGCGAAGGACGCGCCGCGTTAGTGTCAATCATCTCCAAACTCCTGAACCTGTACTCCAAATGTTCACTTAACTGCAGCCAGGTAGGTAGCTCGTCACCGAGCATATTCAGATGATGTTCCCACTGCTTTACGGATTCAGTGTCCATTTTTGTCATAACTAAAAACACTATAATGGCGTCCCATGAACTTGTACTAATTCCCATATTTTGTAATGACTTCAAACATGACGACGTAGTATCCAACAAGTGCCTCAGCGCGATAGCAGACTCCGTGTTTATTTTCTTTATACCAAATAACTTCCTCATAACCGCATTACAATTATATCGCTTGTTATCGTAACGTCGAACTAATTGCGTCCAGGCCTCCTCATAATTTGCATCGGTGGTCGAAAAATTACGAAGTAAATTCAGCGCTTCTCCTGATAAATTGCTCTTTAAATAATGTAATTTTTGAACAGCCGTGATATTTTTATTGTTATGGATTAACGACAAAAACATATCATAGAACGTTTGCCAATCTTCATATAGGCCACTAAACGTAGGTAAAGTTATTCGTGGTAGTTTAACTTCACTGCAGCGGTTATCCATAGCGGCAACCACCCCCAAGCTGTGAGGCGATGATTGCGTATTTATCGGCAAAAAACTTTCAATATTTTCCAGTAACACTGTTTTAAATTGAATATAAAATTCCTCGGCCTCCTCGTATGTATTCTCCGTAAAATAAGATTCAATTCGATCTTTCGACGCTTTCGAAATAACCAATTTGTGTCCGATTTTAAAGTCCTTAAATTGTTGCTCAAGTACTTCAAGTCTCGTTTCTAAATATGGCCGTTTAATCCTCTCTTTGGGCGACTTCTTGAAGTTCTTTTCTCCATTAATCATGTTATTAAATAACTCCATCTGGTAAGTAATTAACTCATCTAACGTAGGCATGATGAATCACTCGATAATATTCTCCACAAATAGTTTATAATACGCGTAATTTAAGACTCAGAAGAAATGTCTCGAAAACTCAGTTTTTATAGCTCAGTTCGTTATTTTAACTCACTCACTCAATGTCTCATAATAAAAGTTAACGAAAAAGTCACAAACATCACTTATAAACACTAATAGTTCTCAATACTCAACTCGATGTTATAAGTTATAAATCGTAATATTCGTAATTGCACTTAAAACTTGCAGTAAGATGCTCGAAGACGAATCCTTATCTCTCGCCTATTGTCTCGCGGACACCGGCCGATCGGTCGCCAGGTGCAACTGTCCGGTTCGATTTGGACCATAATGTTAAGGCGTTAGGGATGTTTTCTTACTGCGGGGTGCTTCTCGAGTTAAACAAACGTGTGCTCGGTATCGTTTCTTTATTTTAACTAACTTCAATATGGACTGTATATAAATCTATAATTAGGCATGTATAGCACTCGCGTGTATAGCATGAACTTTAAAAAGTATATAATGAATTGGACACTTACCTTGTGCTAATGATGAGCGAAAAAGAGCAAATTTTATTATTTTTGATAATTTTATTAATACTGATTGTGTTAAAAATAATAATTTTAATAATGATAATAGCTGAAACGATGTATAAACAAACTGTGATATTAGTGTTAGTAATAATGACTGTGATAATAGTCTTAAAAGTCCTACAAGCCTTGATGACAGTTTAAATAGTAATAAGTCTAATCGGAACTCTTCGATGGTTTCAGAGAAAGAGACTGGCTCATCAGTGCTGTCACCTTTGTCTGACCTGTACCGCACTACTGAGGACGCGTCTGTGGACAGCGGCGAGGATGTGGAGCCATCGAGCGCCGGCACCTCTGTACCGCTGCCATCCAGAGCTACATCAGATCAGGAGCCGATGCTGACCGAAGACACTAGTATCTTCTCGTCTAGCTCCCGCCCTGTGCGGACTAAGAGGTATTTTTCCTGAAAAATTTAATGACTACCATCTATCATCACTGTTGGCAGCAGCTAGTTTATCACATGAGGCACTTACTTTCCAAGATGCTATAAATTCACCTGAAACGGATGATTGGTATAGTGCCATGGAAAGTGAAATAAGTTCTATGGTTAAAAACAATGTGTGGGAGTTAGTTGATCGGCCACAGAATGTAAATGTTGTTAAAAGCAAATGGGTTTTTAAGAAAAAGTATGATACTACAGGTAACTTTACTAAATTTAAGGCTCGATTAGTTGCTTGTGGTTACAGTCAGAAAGAAGGACTTGATTATTCACCTACCTATTCGCCTGTGGTTCGATATTCAACATTACGCATTCTGTTTGCTATTGCGAATCAGTTGGACCTCTGCATGGATCATATATCATCACCACAGCATTTTTAAATGGCGATTTGGACGCAATGATCTACATAGAGCAGCCAACCGGTTTCCAATCTAATATTAATAAGGTTTGTTTACTAAAAAAAAATATTTACGGTTTAAAACAAGCCAGCCGAATGTGGAATATTAAAATTCACACATTGCTCTCTGATAATGAACTTAAACAAAGTAAATGTGAGCCATGTGTGTACATTAAGAAAAATAAGACTGAATATATAATTGTAGCCTTATTAGTTGATGATTTCTATGTATTTCACAATAATTTTATAGAAACAGTTACATCATTGCTAAAACAGCACTTTGATTACGTCATCTCGGAACTTTAAAAAATTGCCTTGGGATGAATATTAGTAAATACAATAATGTAACTGTTCTAGATCAGCATGATTATATTAGGCGGCTTTTAGAGAAATACAATATGTCTGATTGTAAACAAGTATCAACTCCATTACCAGTAAACTGTAAATTTGGAGAAATCTGACAAGCATTTAGATGACAAAGTTTATCAGTATAGGCAACTTTTGGGCTCTTTAATGTTCTTGTCTGTTTGTACTCGTCCAGACATTTCGCATGCCTGTAGCCTACTAAGTCAGTACAGCACATGTTTTAATGAGAGTCATTGGCGCACTGCAAAGCGAGTATTGAGGTATTTGGCTGGTACAATTAATTATGGTCTTTATTTTGAAAAAGACAAATACTTTGAAATAAACGCTTTTTCTGACGCAGACAGGGCTACTGACGTAACTGACCGCAAGTCATACACTGGCTTTGTAATAAAACTTGGTAACAATGTCATCAACTGGGAAGCAAGAAAGCAACGATGTGTCGCGCTTTCTAGCACCGAAAGTGAATTTCTTTGTATTAGTGATGTATGCAAGGACATTTGCTTTATCAAAAAAATCTTGTCGGAAATAATTTATAAACAATTCAATGTCACTGTATTCAATGATAATCAAAGTGCACAGAAATTGTTATTAGTCAAAGAATATTCCCATAGAAAAACTAAACATATTGACTTGCGGTACCATTTTGTTAAGGACCTGATACAGGATGGAAAAATAAGTGTAAAGTACTTATGTACTGATGAAATGATGCTGATGTTCTCACAAAACCATTATGTGTACAAAATCATGTTACGTTTATAAAAGGTCTGAAACTGAAATGCCATGTGTTGCCAGAACACCCCAAATAGACATTTTATAATTTATAATAATTTCGTCTAATCATTTGTTTTTGTTGCTTGTGTTGTTTATGTTAATTCCATCTAGTATCATTTTATATGTTTGTCTAATGTACAGCATAAGGAGGGGTGTTGGAAATATTGCATATTTTAGTCTATGCTGTAATTATTCGTTCTCTGTGTCATACAGTCGAGTTCATTTACATCTACACACTTACGAGAACAAAAATATCTGAACACGACCCTATTGTCAGGAGCATAAAGTCGTGTTCAGATATTTTTGTTCTCGTAAGTGTGTAGATGTAAATGAACTCGACTGTACATGGCAACACTCTCTTTTTAAGCCGCTGTTAGCATGTGAGGTTGTGTCGTCCCAATTTATATAATTTTAATTGCATATTTAATACATTTTAATAGTTGAAGACATTATAATTCATTCCATGTATAAAGGGGTATTTTTGTATGTGAAAATACACTTCTATATGCAAGTCGTTGCTGTTTAATTTGTGCTCTGCCATACCACACCCGCATTCCCTGCTGCAGACTCGCTAACAATGTTTAATGTACAGTCGCCATCAGATATAGCGCCACATTTAAGGCGTTCATAAATATCTGAACATGTATGCGATATATCTGATGGCGACTGTACAATAAAGAGTTTACATACATACCTACATACATACAATAAACTCGTAAATTGTTAATAACAAATTAAGTTACGTTTTTATTTAACAAATAAAAGGGTCCCGACACTGCATGGAGGACGGGATCAGTAATAATGTCATTATTTCTCAACTCATCTTGTTCCAGTATGTGAAATGAGAGTAAGACAAGTGCAAAATATTGACAATATGAACCCTTTAAAGTTTGATTTTATTTGTCGGTGGTGTGGAATGCACGCCAGCACACGTCGCTTTTAGGTGTTCCTGGCGTTCAAAGGTTTAAACTGACAATAATTTTCCATTTGTAGTAAAGGAGGCCCCTTTACTACAAATGGAAAATTATTATTTTAGAAAGGTATGTACTCCGCCCCATGTATATGGGGCAACGGAAATAAAGTGGCCTACACTCATAAAAAATATAAATCTGGCAGTGGATTGTGAACAATACACTATCCAACAAGGTACGTACTGATCTTCTTGACACCAACACATTACAGTCCTCCAGCAAGCATGAGAGGAGAATTTCTGCAGTTTCCTCACCAGCGATATGTTTCCCTATGTCAGATAGCTGCGTTACGAGCCTTTGAACATCTTCGATGTACTTGGACATACTTGAGAATTGATTGTACTCTACTCGATGAAGCTGCCCGAGTAGAAGTACTGTTTTGTATAGGCCTTTATCCTGGAAAGTGTCGGAGAGTTTTTCCAGGCTTCGGTGGCCGTAGTTGCATCGCGCACTATCTGATACAGATGCGGCTGGAGTGACAAACAAACTTTGGGTAAGGCACACGCATCGCGCGTCGTATCACGGGCAGGTACAGAAGCAGCAACAGCACCAGGTTCAGCCGTGCTTTCCGAGTCCACGATACAGCACCACAGTCCTTCGAGAGTCACAATATTTTTTAAGGCAAATAATCCAATTGTCCAATCCGTTCAATTTTTCGAGAGATGGCGCGGCGCAGATGTCACATAATCCAACTGTCCAATCCGTTCAATTTATCGATAGATGGCGCAGATGTCACATTAGTGTGTCCCATGTCAGATCCGTGATTTCGCATTAGGTACTTACCGTTTAAAAACATGTATATATCTTCTTTATTTACTATTCCACTGATTAAATATCGAAGCAAAACGAAAAGAAAAACGGGCACATGAAAGAAAAAGACGTGCGAAAATTAAGGCAGATCCCGTCAAATATGAAAAGGCGAAAGAAAAGAAGAGAGCGCGACGTCAGCGGAGAAAAGAGCAAAAAAAATCGTATCGTTCAAAGATTTACCACGATCGAAACGCGCAACGCAAAGAATGGCGTGAACGCACCAGAAAAAGTCGAGAGCTGAAAAAATTTAGAGCAGGTGGACTACAATTAATCAGAGAGAATATTCCTCCTTCTGATTTATGAAATGAAATGAAATATTATTTATTTGCAATAGATATAGTTTTCATTGTGGTCTTGAGATTTACATCGTTTCATATATCTAGACTTAAATAAGTCATGCAAATGTTTTTACCATGGGTATGTCCAATAAGTACTAATTTGACCTCACAAGTCAGTATCTAAACGCTAAATTTGTGGGCTGCTGTTGACATTTTCATGAACTACTTAACTAAATTATTTACTAAATTATTATTATTACTTATTCTACATATGTGATACATCAAAATACTCTTTCATATTGTAAAAACACTTTCCAACAAGCCACGAGAACAGTTGGTACTTAAATTTATTAGATGGTAGTTGCTTGAACCGATTTGGTAGGTGGTTATAAATTTTTATACACATCGCATAGCAATTTCTACCCTTCATTGCCGTGTGCATTTTCGGAGCAACCAGTCTGTCTGGGTACCTGGTGTTAAAGTTAACAGTTTCACTTTTTTTCTTAAACTCGGTATGGAGTTTTACAAATATGCTGACCTCGAGAATATACATTGAATACACCGTCAACAACCCTAGTTCGATAAATGAGCTTTTACAGGATGTGCGAGAAGAAAGATTTGCAATTGCCCTAATGCATTGTTTTTGGGCTATAAAAGTACGGTCTATATGAACTGAATTCCCCCAAATTAAAATTCCGTAACGTAGATTAGACGCCACAAAACCATGGTAAGCTTTTAATGTGGTTTTCCTATCCGTTATTCGTGACAGTCTCCACAAAACATATGCAAATCTATTTATTTTTGAGCACACTTTATGAACATGCAGTTTCCAGTCACAGTGATCATCAACCACAAAACCAAGGAATGTAGTGCTATCACATTCTACCAAAGTGTGGTCGTTGTATGTTACTGATAATTTTTCCTTAATACCGCGATGATTTATGAATTGAATGTACTTTGTTTTAGTTAAATTAACGTGTAGATTATTGTTCTGTAACCATTTTATAATCTTACTGACGGTATTATTAATTTCATTAATGTAGTTAAGCCTTTCTGTCTCGGTGATTACTAGTGATATGTCGTCCGCAAATAGTATGCAATCGTGCTCAGTAACTGCTGGCAAGTCATTAATATAAAGCAAGAACAGCAGGGGACCAAGAATAGTCCCTTGCGGTACACCTACTTTATTCAGCTGAGCGTCTGACCTGTAGAAATCTTCTATTTTGTCAGTGCTGGTCCCTGTGATTTCGACTATTTGGGGTCGGTTACTGAGATAGCTTGCAAGCCATTCATGTACCATACCTCTCAAACCGTAAGCTTCACATTTTCTTAATAATAACTTATGTGAGACATGGTCAAATGCTTTGCTCATATCAAAGAAAAGAGCCATTGTTTTAATTTTCATGTCTACGTTGTTAATAATTTTATTAATAAGGTTAAAGGCAGCTAATGTAGTGGATTTTCGTTTCTGAAAACCATGTTGCTGAATGCATAGTATTCTGCATTTATTAATAAAATTCATTAAGCGACTATGCATGGCCTTCTCTAAGACTTTAGCTAGGATTGGTACAAGCGCAATGGGGAATGGATGAAAATTTCAGAAGTGCTTTAAAAGTGGTTGAAATTTTTACTGGTGGTAGGAATAAGCTTTCTTAGCACCAAAAAAAAGTTTCAGATTTTTTGGCTGCACCGGTGATTTTTAAAAAATCAAAGAGGTTTTAGTTCAGTGCCTCTGACCAGTTTTCGGCTGTTTAGAAGTTCGCCCAAACCTATAAAAAAGTCAAATGACGCTGTCAACTTCTTTGACACTTTTGACAGATCTCTTCAAAAACACAACGTCTTTTACTTTCGCTGTGACCGCTGTATTTCGACTGCTTTCGACGACTTATAGTACTTTTTACGAATTGTTTTTGCCCCTGGACCTTGATCATTGCCTGCCTGAACGACGACTTACGCTTTTTGACCCTGGATTTGATATTGCAAGCTTAAACGACGACCATTGCTACTCATTGGACAATTGACTTATTTTGTCGGCGAACGGATATTTTTACGTGTACTTTGCCATGGCCGATCACAAATATGAAAGATATAGAGATCCAAAGACATGTTTTATACCAACGTGCTCAAAAAGTGATAAAAAAAACCCTGGCCTGAGATTTTTTTATGTAAGAGCAGAGCTTAAAGAAAATTGGTGTCAATTGGCTGGCAGGAACTGTCCAAAGCGCGCAATTTTTTGCTGTGAAGATCATTTAAACGTAAGTTTATTTAACATAAAAATATGATCCACATCCAGACAAGGGGAGCGATTTTATCCTTATGTTGTCAGTTTAGCACGCCCTCACACGAAACTATTTGCTGTATTATTACTCCTCGCTCGGAACTCGCTCCCATTGTGAAAAATATTACCGTTGCTGAACCAGCAAGCTACATCTTCGATCCCATACTCACTCGCCAGTTCAAGGAAATATCGATTAATCACCATTCAAACAAATAACAAAATGAAGATTTAACGAAGTTTGGATCTGAGGAAGTAGGTGTTTTGGTATTAGGTACTTTTCACAATGTTGATACAGTTATACTTGAAGCTGCCTGTAATTTACTTACATATAGTAGAATATTCATATAGCAACCCTCTACAGTTTGAAGAGTAAAATGAACATCTTCGATGTACTTGGACATACTTGAGAATTGATTGTACTCTACTCGATGAAGCTGCCGGAGTAGAAGTACTGTTTTGTATAGGCCTTTATCCTGGAAAGTGTCGGAGAGTTTTTCCAGGCTTCGGTGGCCGTAGTTGCATCGCGCACTATCTGATACAGATGCGGCTGGAGTGACAAACAAACTCTGGGTAAGGCACACGCATCGCGCGTCGTATCACGGGCAGGTACAGAAGCAGCAACAGCACCAGGTTCAGCCGTGCTTTCCGAGTCCACGATACAGCACCACAGTCCTTCGAGAGTCACAATATTTTTTAAGGCAAATAATCCAATTGTCCAATCCGTTCAATTTTTCGAGAGATGGCGCGGCGCAGATGTCACATAATCCAACTGTCCAATCCGTTCAATTTATCGATAGATGGCGCAGATGTCACATTAGTGTGTCCCATGTCAGATCCGTGATTTCGCATTAGGTACTTACCGTTTAAAAACATGTATATATCTTCTTTATTTACTATTCCACTGATTAAATATCGAAGCAAAACGAAAAGAAAAACGGGCACATGAAAGAAAAAGACGTGCGAAAATTAAGGCAGATCCCGTCAAATATGAAAAGGCGAAAGAAAAGAAGAGAGCGCGACGTCAGCGGAGAAAAGAGCAAAAAAAATCGTATCGTTCAAAGATTTACCACGATCGAAACGCGCAACGCAAAGAATGGCGTGAACGCACCAGAAAAAGTCGAGAGCTGAAAAAATTTAGAGCAGGTGGACTACAATTAATCAGAGAGAATATTCCTCCTTCTGATTTATGAAATGAAATGAAATATTATTTATTTGCAATAGATATAGTTTTCATTGTGGTCTTGAGATTTACATCGTTTCATATATCTAGACTTAAATAAGTCATGCAAATGTTTTTACCATGGGTATGTCCAATAAGTACTAACCCTGTAAAAAACCCTGGCCTGAGATTTTTTTATGTAAGAGCAGAGCTTAAAGAAAATTGGTGTCAATTGGCTGGCAGGAACTGTCCAAAGCGCGCAATTTTTTGCTGTGAAGATCATTTAAACGTAAGTTTATTTAACATAAAAATATGATCCACATCCAGACAAGGGGAGCGATTTTATCCTTATGTTGTCAGTTTAGCACGCCCTCACACGAAACTATTTGCTGTATTATTACTCCTCGCTCGGAACTCGCTCCCATTGTGAAAAATATTACCGTTGCTGAACCAGCAAGCTACATCTTCGATCCCATACTCACTCGCCAGTTCAAGGAAATATCGATTAATCACCATTCAAACAAATAACAAAATGAAGATTTAACGAAGTTTGGATCTGAGGAAGTAGGTGTTTTGGTATTAGGTACTTTTCACAATGTTGATACAGTTATACTTGAAGCTGCCTGTAATTTACTTACATATAGTAGAATATTCATATAGCAACCCTCTACAGTTTGAAGAGTAAAATGAAAGTAAATAAATATCGGACAACCTCACACAAATCGATCTAGTCCCAAATGAAGCTCAAGGAGGCTTGTGTTATGGGTACTATACGACGATATACGTACTTATATAAATAAATATATACTTAAATTTAACTTACATAGAACAACCATGACCCAAGGCAACCATGAACCGGGATTCGAACCCGGGACCGCCGGTTCAGTAGGCAGGTGTTACAAACCGAGCCATCGCCTCGTCAAAGTTTTAATTTATTGGCTTTATTGTCCATTATATAAATAGTGGTTGTAAGTACTATGTATTGCAGTGGCATGTCATCTAGCTTACTCTTGGGTAAAGCCCACATGAAGCCGAAGGATATTTGTTTTATTTTTTCACAAATTCAATCATTATTATTATTTATATAATTTTATTATTACTTACAGTTTGAACAAGATTTGGAAAATTACCACAAATGGATAGCTGGTGCTGCTCCAAGGTTAAAATTAAACGCTACATTAAAGAATTTTTCAAGGAAAGGAGTACAGAATATTAAGGATCTCACACAAGCATCAACTTCAAGTGCTGTTGCTGATGAGCAAATTTGTCATAGTGTAAGTATTTTTTATAATTAACGTGACAGACACTTATATCCAACAGTTAGGTAACTTCATAGAAAACGTAAAAAACGTATATAATAAAAAAAACATACTCAATAATAAGTAGTAACTTTTATAAGTTCTTTTCTAATGTCTAAAGGAGTAAAAAAGGTTTATTAACATTTAGATTTTTAATTTTTTTTTACCTACATATAACTACAAACAATGGAAATGATACTATATTTTATTTATGTACTTATGTTAAATATGATCAGGAATGGGTTGCTAAAGTCTCGGGTATGTATGGATGATGTATGTATTATTTATGTATGATCCATCGATTATTTTTCGACTCCTATGTCTGTCCGTCTATCTGTCTGACATCAGGCTGTATCTCATAAACCGTGATAGTTGAAAATTTCACA
Organism: Apotomis betuletana; assembly: GCA_932273695.1. Taxonomy (NCBI): domain Eukaryota; kingdom Metazoa; phylum Arthropoda; class Insecta; order Lepidoptera; family Tortricidae; genus Apotomis; species Apotomis betuletana. Next base: position 18,964,525 of record OW026312.1, read on the forward strand.
GATGATGTATTTCTGTGCCACTATAACAACAAATACTAAAAGATAAAACAAAAACGTATAGTACTTACATACAATAAACGTGATTGGTGGCGTTAACTTAGTAGTACAAGAAAATTAGATTGAAATGTATGGAAAATTTGGCAAAATTAAAGGACAACTTTTATCTAACAGGATACAATACAATACAATACAAGTACTCTTTATTGCACACCTCATTCATAAAATATACAGGAGAAATACAATGCAAGAAATTACAATTAGAGGTAAAGAACAGGCGGTCTTATCGCTAAAGAGCGATCTCTTCCAGACAACCTTTGGGTAGTGGATTTCGTTTCTATACACTTTGTATGTATCGTACACGGTTTTCTTTTAAAGTGGAAAATACCGCGCTCCGGGACACATTCGAGGGCACGTGGGGGTGACGCTCACCCCTGAGAGGGGGGAGAGTAGATAAAATTAAAACTGGCTCTATAACCTACATATCCTGATAGATAAAAGTTGTCCTTTAATTTTGCCAAATTTTCAGCTAATTTTATTGAATTATAGCGCTATACATACCAGGTGTAAACTTAACCCGGATAAGTATTATTAGTACGGAACCCTCGGTGCGCGAGTCAGAATCGTACTTGGCCGATTTTATCTATCATATGTATGTATGTATGTAAAAACTTTATTGTACACAAAAACAATTTACAAAACTTAAAAAAATAATAATAGACATGTACAAAGGCGAACTTATCCCTATAAGGGATCTCTTCCAGTTAACCTTTGAGCGAATGAGAAAATAATGGGATATCCAAGAAGATAGACAAACGACAAGTTAGTATGCACAGATACACTAAGGACCAATGTCTTCATATAATAAAATATGTGTAATCCCAATATATAATACATATATATCATAATATACATAAATATCATAAATATGAAGTAATCACTCTAATCAACTTCGACGAGATCAGGGATCTAAAAGCCATAACTTTTTTAAGTTCTCCTTAAGCGATGCCACGGATTGTGACTGCCTCACGAATCATATTATTATTATTTATAATTTATTTGTTTCAGGTTGATGCCTCTGTACAATGTAAGGGCATAGCCATGCCAAATAAGTCTATAATGGCGAAACCGAAAACGGCAGACAAAGGTACAAATTTTCGAGCAAGAAAAATAAATAAAGTCATGCCATCTCTGGTTTCAAATGTACCTGATAGTGAAAGCAGCCCTATAAGATCGCCATCATTGTGTGGATCGTCCAACTTTGACTCGGCTACATCTCCGAGCACTAAAAATTATGATAAACTATTAGGTAGAGAACATTTATTAAAACAGATTTCTAACAGACCCAAAATGTATTTAGGTTTGCCAAAAAACTTTTGGTGGGTTATTGAGTACATAGCCCAGGAAACATCTAGTGTAGCTTTACATGTAATAATTACACTATTTAAACTAAAAAATAATGATTCATTTGCCAAGATGAGTGACGGATTTCAAATGGCGAGGTCTACCATTCGTGTCATATTTGAAAAAAACGTCGTAGGTTTATCAACGCTTTTACAAAATACAATATACCTACCAACTCCAGACATAATAAAGAAAAATTTGCCTCTAGTTTTCAAAATCAGATATTCCAATGTACAGTGTATAATTGACTGCTTTGAAATTCAAATTGAAAAACCCACGGATCCGAATAAACAAGCACAAACTTGGTCGACATATAAGTCATGTAATACTATGAAGTACTTGATTGCCTGCACTCCAGCTGGCTATATATCATTTGTATCGGAAGGTTATGGGGGGAGAATATCTGATAAAGCAATAACTGAGAAGAGTGGATTTATAGACGTTCTTCCCTTTAATGCTGTCATAATGGCAGATCGAGGATTTAAAGAAATAGAAGCCTCATTAAGCACAAAAAATATAAAACTTTTACGACCGCCGAGTGTCTTTATGAACAAAACGTTGTCGAAAAAAGAGGTAATCCAAACTAAGGTAATAGCTAGTTTAAGAGTCCACATTGAACGAGTAATAAGGAAAGTAAGAGAGTTCCATGTGTTAAAACCTCATTCTGTGGTCAATAATAAACATATCAAGTATTTGGATGAATTCGTTATTATAGCGTGCGGGTTAATCAATCTTCAAGATCCAATAATAAAAGACTATTGACTGACTTAAGGCGTTTTATTTACGATGTACCTTATATATAACCTTATATTTGTTGTTAATTACATTATTACAATAACGTAATTATGAAATATACAGGGTGGCCCATTTAGATCGGGCTGTATGTAAGATCTGTTCTTTCTGAAGAATATTATGACCACATTGAGATATTTACTTTACTTACACCCTAGGCCAAAAGTATGGAAACAAAACTGTTTCTTTTAATATTTAAAGTTTCCTTTAAATTATTAATTGTGTAAATGTTAGTAACCATTCGGCCACTTCCAAAAGATTATAAATATTAAAACGTTCATTATTATTAAAACATCATAATATTGTAGAAAATATACTTATACTTAACTAACTCCTGGAATAAGTTGTTGTTGTTGTTTGTTTAATTTATTCCCTGAGGATATCACAGCTTTTTATTGTAATTAAAGCTTGTTACCATACATTTGGCCTAGGGTGTACTGAAGTATATTTGTTTAAGGATTTCATAGATTCTGTCTACTTAGTTTGAAAAAATTGTTTTCATTTATTACTCGTGTACTGCCTCAAAAGCCTAGAAGCATGAAAACCATTTTGTTTCACATACCTACATTACATAAGTACCTAAACTATTTAAATTTATGCGTTCTCAGAACTAATCATGTTTTCCTGAAAAATGGCGAAGAATAGAGGTAACAAACTATAAGGTATATATTTTACATAGAAAACTATCGTGAGTCTCAGACATATTAAAATACTTAAACGGGTTTATCCACGTTGTAGAAGTCGAATAACGCTCGACATGTTTCGGATCGGTACGCGATTCATCATCAGGAGATACGATCAGTCGCGGAGGCGGCCAACTGAACACTGCGGGCACGCGCCGAGTCCGCGCGGCTGCTCGACGCGGGTGTCACCGGCGGAGGCGAAAAACTACCCTCATCATTACGCACTATGTCAGTTGTTGGGTTGCACCCAACACTCACTACGTCATTTACTAAGGTCTCGTCCACACTAACCACCGATGTAGTATTCAAAACCGTCCTCTAGCTGGTTAGTGCCCCCCTAGTAAATGACGTAGTGAGTGTTGTGTGCAACCCAACAACTGACATAGTACGTGATGATGAGGGTAGTTTTTCGCCTCCGCCGGTGACACCCGCGTCGAGCAGCCGCGCGAACAGGGCGCGTGCCCGCAGTGTTCGGTTAGCCGCCGCTGCGACTGATCGTCTCTCCTGATGATGAATCGCGTACCGATTCGAAACATGTTGAGCGTTATTCGACTTCTACGACGTGAGTAAACCCGTTTAAGTATTTTAAACTATAAGGTCCTTAAATAAATGAAATAAATGTCTCAAAGTGTACATTCTTAGACGGATAAATACATGCAAATACGGTCTTATCCCTAAAGAGTATTAGGGCTATTATATTTCTTATGAAATAAAAAGCCAAATAATCCCTTATTATTTATTTATTTAAATTAGTTACACAGCATAACAGTAAATAAACCAAGGCACTGTGAACTACAAAATTACATTACAAAAAAAAAAACTTAACTAAATCTAATTTGATTTAGGCGACGTAACAGCGTGGCTCCGTTGTGTCGTCTGATCTGGTGCAGGATTCGGCAGATTGCCCCGGAACTGACGAAACACAACACCCTTCGGCCAGAAGTCTGCTCTTGCGATGGTGTCCTGCAGCGGCCGCGGCACGCGCGCCACAAACGAGCTGAAGTGCACGTAGTGGCGGGACTGCAGCTGGTGCACCCTCAGCGAGAAGCCAGTCTTCCGGCGGACGTACTCCACCACATCGTCAGCCACGGCGGAGTGATGCAAGCGCGACAAATAGAGCGCCTTACTCGGTGTGGCAATCCGAAGACCAGAACCAACCGGCTCGGCAGTGCCACTCAGTCTTGCGGGGCACCCTACGCGCTTTGCTCTTCCTTTTCACCAGTGTGAACCCCTCCTTATCCACATTGGTGCGGGAGGACGTTCCCTTATCAGGAACCCGTACTGAGGCCCGGTTAGCTGCGACAGGCTGACCGGCGACGTCAGCATAAGCACGCTGACGCAACTTCGAAACTTGAGGCGGCCGCACCGGCGAGGGGCGTGCGGGCGGTGTAGCGGCGGGTGCGGCACCTTTTACAGTGTCAGCAATACGCAAACTGACAGACTCGGCGCTTGTAGCGGCGGGTCGGTCATCGCTCTTGAAATTTGATTATATATTATGAATGTTGTTTTCAACGCTCAGTATAAATTTAAACTGACATTGTCAGTACGTACTTACTTAGTGAGCAGGCGTGTCTCAATTTATATTGGATAATATCTACGTAATTTTACATCATAGTTTAAACTTCTCGTCTGATATGGATAAATGAAGCAGAGTAATGCAGTATATGTTTGGAATCAGTGCATGAAGCCCTTTAATTAGATACCCCACATGATAGAATTCAGAACACAAAATATCAAATTTCAAATTCAAATTCCCATTCCCAATATTAAACATTGATGACGTTATCCTACAGTGCTCACAACATAGCACTATTTAATATTAACGGGAATAGATTAGCTTTCCAGAACTCTTCTGCAGCGTTCATCAATTTTTCGATGTAATCCTTATCAAAATCTATTGAAAACGTTTCGATTTTGCCATTATTTTCAAAATTGGGATCTGCAATGCAAAATGTACATTTATTTTTTTGAGCTGCCAGCATCTCCAACTGAATTTGACCCATATATTTCTTGCCAATTTCTGCATTTTTTATGTAATTTTTTTTTGTTTTTTCTGAAGTCGGACATTTAATTTCGATAACAAAGTCATCTCCAATGCCATCAGGTGAAGCTCCAAATATACCATTCACAAGTATAAAACCTGAAGCCTCGATTTTACTATTCATATTCTCTTCAAGTTTCTTTAGGACACCTTTTTCAAGGATCTTTCCTCTTTTCATTGCTTTGGTCTCATGCACCTTTTGCCCTCCTAATAATTCTTCGACAAGACTACCATGAGGTGTCTTGCAATGAGCAATCTCGTATATTTTTGAACCCGTTATCCGGCCTTGCCTCATGCTATGCCACAGCTTTGAGTTAACTTGGGTCACGGTTTCACTACTGATTTCACCTTTTATACTTTCTACCTTCTGATCACTATATAATTTGAAATTGTCATAGTTATGATTATTTTCATTAAGAACAAAATCAACCATTAGGTCAAATACACAATAATTTGTCAGCTTATCCGTTTCATTTGTTGGATCATGCGTCATTAAGAGACTTTTTCCACATGCATGTTTTTTTGCTTCGTTCCGTAGTTTTTCTAATACTGAAGCATCCTTTGGTCCTCTCTTGACAACTTTGCCCTTACTTAAATCTTTACACAAGATTGGTTGATCCCGAGCTCGTTTGAGGTTTGGCTTGGTCCAGTAGCACTGCACACTGGTGGATGCAGGTTCATCACTCCGCTTTTGCAGCCAATGTAAAACCACTATAGTATGTTTGCATCCTCCTGAAAACAAAAAATTAAATTATAATTACATAAGATAAAGGTCTTCCTATGTATATTTAGGTAGCCGACCCCGATTGAGAATTCATTCTCAAAAAAAATGGGACAAAAGGCTAGGAGGATGAAAAGGTCTTCCTATGTATCCTGCTTGGGACTTTAGCAGTGCATTCCTGACAATAAAACATCTAAAGTCCATCCTGGATTATGCAAAAAACTAAAAAGTAGGATGGATTATGTAAAAAAGTTCTCATTAAGATTTTAGTTTAGTTTAATAATATAAATAGTAATTAATCTTATGGGTTAGTGTACCCTTAAACAATTTGAATGCCGATGCACTCCTTTCATTGGTTCATAAACAGGTTTTTGTGTATGTGTGTTTTATACTATTTACTTGTTTTTGTTTATGCAATGTTGGTGCGTCTTATAACTAAAAAAAAATGAAAAATTGGGAACGGGACATATTTTCATGTATGAAAATAAAATAGTTAATATATACACTTTTTTCAAATAAATAATGGAGTCTGAGGCAACAAACATAAAAAATAGCAATAAGAGAATAAAACTGTACCTATTAAGAAACTCCCCTTAGTTAAAGTCGATTCAAAAGCAAAAATGTCCCTGTATTTATAAAACCTTATTTACTCCTTTGGACTTTACCAGCTTATTGCATTGTGGTACTGTTACCAACACTGGGATCACACAAGACATATAGTACAAGCATAATTATTTAAACTTTATTGCTCAACATACAAAATAAGTAGGTACAAATGGCAGGCTTAATGCCAAAAGGCTGGGTTATTCTGAGAAGCGTTCTAGCCGTCTAGCATAAACTATACTATGTACAGATATTTCCGACAAAACTTACCAGCTCCTGCTGCACAGCCATCACATGATGTATCTGTGATGGTTTCCTCCAACTCATTTATATTTACAGCAACAACATAATATTTGTTGGACAACTTGTGTTCTGGTACCACTTTAGCACGCACAGTGCATATGCTTCCATCTCTATTTACTTCCACATATCCAATAGCGTTTTCTACATACGAATCCCTCGAAGACCTTAAATAAATAAAAAATGACAGTCAAGTATAAGTCAGACTCGCGTACCGAGGGTTCCGTACGAACTAAAAAAACATTGCATACTTATTACTCTCTAACGAAAAGATAATCAGTAGGTACTAAGCGCCAAACTTAACTTTACCGTTGGAAAACTGATTTACGTACTTTTAATAGAGGCTATATCTTTTATAATTTAATCACAAATTTATATTTTGTAGATTGGTCCCAATAATGTGGTATAAGGTGGTATAACTTGCCAAATTTCATGGTTCTAGGTCCACAGCCTTGAAGCCCTTGAGAGTGCCGAAATATCAGATTGTGCGGCATAAACGGCAGAAGTTTGAGTATTTTACAGCTTTATAGGCCTGTAGACTTATGGTTAGACTATGGTTCTTGTTTTTGTTTCCTTTTGGGGTATGGAACCCTAAAAAGTATGTTAATGGACATACACAGCTGTGTGAAGAGCTCTATAGGAGTTCATATCAGATGTCAGACCATCCTGATAATTATTACGTGAGTTTGAGCCGTTTCTAAGTGTTACTATAAACTTCAAATCAATAAGTACGTAATCATAATCAAACATACGAAATTCTCGTCAAGTCTTTAACTTTATTCATTAAAACTAAATCATGATTAATTTACTGTATTTAACGAGTGTTTACGTCAAACAAAAATAACATGCTGAGGATAGGCAAGGCCCTAGATAAATGTTAAGGTGATACTTACGATAACGCTTTGGCGCCTCGTATTTCAGCGGCATTGTGTTTGTCACTGTTTTTCATGAATTCCATAAGCATGTAAGTATCTACATTGGGCAAATTTGTCGAATCTGCTTTCACAAAAGCGGCAGCATCCATCTCGGCGAATTTCCAATTCCAGGGTGAGTTGCAATGGTCGTCGTATAAGCTAGCAATATCAAATCCAGGGTCAAAAAGCGTAAGTCGTCGTTCAGGCAGGCAATGATCAAGGTCCAGGGGCAAAAACAATTCGTAAAAAGTACTATAAGTCGTCGAAAGCAGTCGAAATACAGCGGTCACAGCGAAAGTAAAAGACGTTGTGTTTTTGAAGAGATCTGTCAAAAGTGTCAAAGAAGTTGACAGCGTCATTTGACTTTTTTATAGGTTTGGGCGAACTTCTAAACAGCCGAAAACTGGTCAGAGGCACTGAACTAAAACCTCTTTGATTTTTTTAAAATCACCGGTGCAGCCAAAAAATCTGAAACTTTTTTTTGGTGCTAAGAAAGCTTATTCCTACCACCAGTAAAAATTTCAAGCAATTCTGATATTTTCATCCATTCCCCATTCTATCTCCCGTTTTATAAATGGGCTTAAGAATGGATAATTTTAATTTATCGGGAAATGTGCCTTGTAGATAAGTCAGGTTTATCAAATGAGATAAGACGGGAGCTATGATGTCACCAGTTATTTTAATAATATTTGTTGTAATACTGTCGTGACCTACAGAGCTTGTGTTGTTTAGTGTCTTAATTATACGTAATACTTCATTAGGATTTGAAGGCGAAAGAAACATGTTAATATTGTTAGATTTTACTGAGTAATTATAGTTGTTGTTTAAGTTATTCCCAGTATTTGTGAGTTTGATGAAGTATTCATTGAAGGCATTAGCTATGTCTTTAGGGTCATTAATGATATTTTCGTCATATATTAGTTTATCAATGTTATTCCTTTTTATGTTTGTTTTACCCATATCTTTTTTTATTATGTCCCAGGTAGCTTTTGAGATATTTTTGGCTCTTAATATTAACCTTTTATTTTCTTTTTTCCTGGATGTAATTATACATTTTTTAAGCAATTTATTGTAATTATTGTATTTAAGTTTATTTTCTTGTGTTCTATTCTGATAATATGTGTATCTTAGACGACGTTTAGTGTTAAAAGCAATCCTAATTCCCCTCGTTATCCATTTTGTACCATTCTGTGAATTTTTAATTTTAATTTGAAATATTGGAAAGCATAAGTCGTAGAGTAGGATATACATTTCGTGAAATTTATTAAACGCAACATTCGCATCCTTTTCGGAGTACACTTCATACCATGATACACTCATTAAGCTTGATCGAAATTTTCTAATGTTATCCTGGCTAAAGTCTCGTCTCTTAATGAACTTAAATCTTGGAGGAATGTATTTTCCTTGTATTGGTACATGAAGCAATTGGGCAGTATGATCAGAAAGGCCTAATGGAAGGACTTGGCCTTTCGCGTCAGAAACATTTGATATCATTTGGTCATTACAAGCATTTAACCTTGTAGGAGTTTTTATATGAATTTGAAAATTGTTATTTTGTATTATTCTGTAAAATTCATTGAGTATCGATGATGGCTTCTTTAAATCGATATTAAAGTCGCCTACTATCATTATTTTATTAGTTTTAGCTCTTTTGCTAATAGTTTTTAATAGGTTCTCCAGCTTTGATAAAAATACTTTAGTATTTGAATCAGGAGTCCTGTAGACACAAATAAGGATACATTTTAAATCAGGGATGAGTACACCACAAATTTCAAAATTAAATTCATTTTTTAACTCATTTATGATAACTAAGGGCTTGGTTTCTAAATAGTCTCTACATAATATACAGGTTCCTCCTCTTTTTTTCTCTCTTGAGAACGAAGCTGCTAGCTTGAAGCCATTAATATTAATATTTGCTTCGTCACCTATTTTTACAAAGGTTTCTGATATACAAATCAGGTCTATGTATTTTCCTTCTTTAACATCTAGATCATGTAGGGAGACTTGGAGTAGATCTTTTTTCATTAATAACCCTGCTATGTTTTGGTGGAGGACCAACAAAGTGTCATTACTCTCGAAAAAAACAATCATCTGTTTGAGTACTCGTGGAAATATTCTTATGATTTACTTTATCTACTTTAAGTGGCAAGTTACAATGATGATTGCTTTCATCGACAGCATCGACATTTTCATTGAAGAAGTCGATTTCACTGATACAGACCTTCAAGTCCATAAAAATATGTCGCATGGCTGTGTTATTTATGAGACCTGAAACTTTATTAAACATTTTGCTTGAATATTCCAAATTTTTGTTGGTATCAAGCACGTAAGCATATTGGTATTTGCAAACTTCAGAATACAGCAGATTATTAAAATATTCCACGCGTTTATTGAAAAGAACCCCATATTTGTGGACTTTAAAATTTGGTAAGCAAATAATGACGTTAGTGTGCTTGACTTGTTCCAATTTATATCTTATTAAACTAACAATGTCATGATAATTTATAGTGTCTTTGAAGTCGGCCGCACCAACTAAAATGATACAATAATCATTGAATGTAAATTTTTAAATTTTTGAGTTTATACCATCTAGCAAGTGAGAGAGTCCGGCGTCAGTCTTGATGTAGTGACTTATTTCATGGGAACTGAAGGTATTTCTTGCCGTTTGCAAAATCTTATTTCTATTGTTGTTGCTTATTAGGCAAATTTTCTTTAATACCGGGAGACAAGAATCCTTTTCCTCTTTCTCCTCATTTCTTTGTGTAGTAATCTTTGATGTATTCAAAATGGACAATGGCCGTTGTAAAGGCGCGAGGACTGGCTCTTCGCGGGGGGTTTAGACATAAATGAAGTCCAGGCGCCTAACCCGTCCATCTCTTCACCAATAAGAGAACGTTCCGCTACAGCAAAGGGATGAGCAGATACAATTCCACAATGAGTAGGCAACGGCGCCAAGCTTTGAAACAACACAAAAAGAAAAGAAAATTAACAATGTTTTGATTAAAAACAGAAAGCAAAAGGAAAGGAAAGGACCTCAACGCCAAGTACAGAGCGTGGGGATCCCCGTCAACTGATCCCAAGGGCCAGGCCCTTTGGGAATGGTCAGTGCGGTCCAGTCTGGTGGTGGTGAACCGAGGCACCGAGCACACCTGCGTACATCGGCAGGGGGGTTCCGTAGTGGATGTCACTTTTGCCTCCCCTGCCGTCGCGAGAAGGACGTCAGAGACGAGAGGAGAGACAGGCGGGTTCTCGTGGACACGGAGACCCTCTGCGATCACAAATATATTCGGATGAGGGTCTCCAAGTCGTTGACATCTAGACAGAATGTGTTTCAAAAAAATTTTATTTTTTAAAATATATGATTGTTAATGATAATGAAATTGTGTGTTGAAAATTTGGTATATTTTTTTATATAAATTGTTTGTGTTATGTAAATGTTAATTTTTTTTTTTTTTTTTAATGAGAGGAATACTGTAGGCACACATATAATGTACCATGCAGGTTCATATTTCAGTATTCATTATACCTCGTAACTGTTAACACGTCTTTTATTTAAAGCAACCTTCTGATGAGTCAGTAGGCATAGCATAAGCATACATAGACAATATACATATATATATAAATAAACCCTACAAGCTGTTTCGGAGCGCCGACGAGACTAATAACTGACACGGGAACGTCGTTTACTAGCAACAATTTTCGTACGTTTATGGAATCGCTGAATATAAAACATACACTAAATGCGGTAGCCACACCTAGGGCAAATGGCCAATGCGAGCGTTACAATAGGACCATTCTAAGTGCACTATCTACGAAAGTAAACGACAAAGATGACAAATGTTGGGACGAATACATATATGACATTCAAGTAGGACTTAATACAACTGTTCATAAGACTACAGGTAAAACTCCATCCGAGCTCCTGTTTGGGTTTAACATTAACAGCAGCTCAAAAAACATTTTGTGTGAAGTTCTAGATGACACTAGGGAGGAAGTAACAAATAGCATTCAAGAGATAAGGAATCAGGCAGGAATACGTATATCTCATCAACGAATAAAGGATAAAGCTCGATTTGACTCAAAGCGTAAGACAGCCAAAATATACTCGGAAAATGACTTGGTGAGCGTTCGACGAGAGGTTCCCAGTGACGGTAAATCGAAAAAGTTGGCGGTAAAGTTTCAAGGTCCATACCACATTGTAAAGGTTTTACCTAGCGATCGTTTCTTGATTGAAGACACCCCTTGACGCGTAAGCATGGCCACCGGCGTTACGAAAACATAGTTGCTGTAGACAAGCTTAAACGTTGGTTAGTGTTTAACAGGGATATCGAAACAACCGATTCAGTCTGGAGAACAATCTGATTTAGAAAATATGCCTACTTAATTAAATTTATCATACCTTATATTATCAATATTTATCCGTCCTGTCAGGTATTAATACAACAGATGCAACTAATAGTCATCGATTCGGTGTTATCTTAAATTAGGCTATAATTACTAATTAAACACGTACTTCCTTATTTTTCAGTTGTAAACTGACGATCTAGTTATTATTATTATGATCTAGTTATTGTTATGACAGTGGGTGGACTGGTTTGAGTCACATGTACTTATATGAGAAAGTGCACATACAGAATTAAGTTCATTATTTCATTACTATTATTTTATTGTTAACCGACAAGTACAACATTAACAACATCTATGCTGTGCCAAATGGTAAGATCATAGGTAGTAGCACCACTGTAGTATTATTTAGAATTCAACATTATTATTGTGAATTATAATGTAAAATGGTACTGTTGTATAAAATAGCATATAATTGTCGATTTGATGTATCATTGTGTAACAGCCAAATCTACTGACATTTATTTAGATTTGTATAAACCGCGAGGGGACCTGCGTTAACAGGATGGCCGAGCTCTTAGCATTAAACCCATGTACACTAGTATTTTACTATTACTACATTAATTTCATGTACACTAGCCTTATTAGCCTAAAATGCGGCAACATTCTGAATAAAAATATAACTAAAAACTGGTTTTAACTGGCAACACAATTGATGGTGAGCTTGAAGAGAAAAACGAGAATAGGTGTGATTTTTAGAGTTTTGTGTGGAAAAAGACTGATAATTGTATAAGGTAAGAATCAAACACAACATCGTTTTCCAACCCCAAACTACAATAAAAGGGAAACAATTAGTTTTGGCTCAACATGTCCAAGATGTAAAAGAAATAAAATTTGAAGATCATAAGCCACACCATCGAAGCTCGTGTAATACGCCAAACTTCAACGCCATCAAACTTCATCTACGCCATATAAAACATCATTGAATGTAAGCAATATTTTTCTGTACTTATTTGCAATCTTTGACATAGTACATACATACTGTGATCCATTTCAATGTAATAGAAAGTAAAGAAATAATTTATTTGATACAGATTGATTCTCGTCGTTATGTTAAAAGTGGAAAATGCGATTGTGTGTACAATCAGAGTGGCAGGTGCAAACATATCGCGGCTCTTATATACTACATCAACCACGAAGAAAGCTTCTCGAAAACCAGTGAAGAGCAGCAATGGGGCAGACCTAGTGCCAGACAGTTCGCCAAAGAAAAGTACTCAAAAGGGAAATACTTTGAAGAAATGTATTCTCAGCAAAGAAAATTAGGTGTTATCCTTTGCCATTGAATGTTTCGGAATTGAATTAACTTTAATGCTGACTGCTAAAGATGATAAAGTTAATAATGGAAGCTAGTGCTTTGTGTTCCCGTACGGAAGAAAATGATGCATGCATTACCAAATATGATAAAAATGTAGTCGACCAGGTTGAGATTAGCTTACAAATTGAGGATTGCGTTGAATGTTTAAAAAACTTTTGTATTTTTAAAGAGGAGTTTGAAGTTTATAAAAGTTATGAGATAGAAATGAGCCAAAATCTAAAAGAGTTTTATGAAGCAAATATTGTGATGGAATAACAGAAGTAAAAAAGAAGAATGAACAGTCAAAGTGCAAAGAGTGGTATACTGCCAGGAGATTAAGAATCTCGTCCAGTACAGATGTACATCATATAAAAGTGCGAAAATCAAAATCAATTGATAGTTTGGTGCATAATATGCTGTTCTTGAAATTAATTGATTGTGAGGATACTAATTATGGTAAACGTAATGAAAGTCATGCCTTTCAACAATACCAAAACGTTTACAACTGTCGTGTGATAACAGTTGGGGTAATTGTGAGCAAAATACAGCCTTGGCTTTGCACAAGCATAGACGGAGTTGTCATATAGGACGGGTGTATTATAAAGCTGGTAAAATTTAAATGTCCGATATCTGGCCAGAAAAAGCTATTGTGGATTAAGTCGGTAAACTTTGTAATGTGCAATATCTGGAGTTTGTTAATGGTAACATAGAATTAAAGAAAAAACACTCATATTATACACAAATCCAAATGTATGTCACTGGTATGACAATGTGCGAACTTTTTGTTTATTCTCCAGTAGAAAACGGTAGTTGCTCAGTAAGATTAGATAGAGATGAAAATTTTATAAAAAATGCAATTTTGAAAAGTAATATTTTTTTTTTTTTTTTAATTTACCACAGTCTTATGTGACGATAAGTAATGAGGAACTGAATAATAATAAAAATATTCTGCCAAAGCTTAATTTTACTGGTAAAAAACTAGGCACTGAGCCCGAAGTTTAGGTAAAATAGCTCCCGAGTTTCCGAACCCTGGTTATAAGGAACGGACCCTTCTTTTATTTTACTAAAATTGAAAGTATTCAGCATAAGTAGACTTCCTGCTTTTAATAGGCAGTAAGTAGGTATAAGTAAAAAGAATTATAAAACATGACTTTTTATTTTTATTTCATTTTTCAAAACTAAATGAATCGAACTCGTTCAATTTTTAATGATAATTTAATTTGTGAATTGCTACACTCATTACAAAGTAGGTATTAAAATTAAAAGTTCTATCAAGTTCTTTGTTTATTTTTGGAAAGTATCCTATTTTGCAATATGTCTGCTAGAAAATATAAAAGTGGAGCTGAAAATCGAAAATTACAGTTTGATCGAGAAAAAGAAAGAAATCAATGCGCAAAAATTGAAACTTTTTAAAATCAGAACATATAAACGAGAATGAAATAGATACCTACAAATCCATTAACACATTCGCTGCCAAGGATTTCGTAGCGCTACGCGCGTAGCCGATAACATGGGGAAAGGCGTATGTAGCGAAAACTCGCTACGAGCACTGGACCCACGGGGCGGGCTCCCGGTGTTTAATGTGTTAAAAACGTAAAGGAAGCTGCTACTAGTCGTAGAGAACTATTGTGACTGTAAAGTTGGCAATAAAGTCGATATTTCGTTATTTCCTCGTTTTCCTGACGACGTCCGAGTCCAAATCCCCGCCGTTATACTGTTAAATTGAAATGAATAGCATTTCGCTAGTACACGTGATCTTCAAAACGTTAAATCTGATTGCACGCTACGTAAAAACAGAACTCAAGCACTTTCCCTGAATGACGGAAATAAAAATGACGTCATAGACGTGCTCGCGTACCAAAACGATCATAAGGATTTTGTAAAAAAGGTATCGTCTCTTAATATTCAATTCTACAGTCGCGACCAAACAGAAACCTTAAATAATGAAGGTCCCTCAATGTTACACTCCTCAATTGAAATCTCGGACCGAGATACCTCTGCTTGTGTTAAACATGCCAATGTGGTATTTACGGCAAAAACACTTAAGCAGCTTGGAGTACTTGAAAACGAAGATCTCAGTGATGTGATATCGAAAGTAGTTTGTGATAATGCATCGTCCAAAGACTGCATGTATGGTTTCTGTGAATCTTGTAAAGATAATGTTTATTAACGCTGATGAAAGTCAGGTGAATTGCAACAAAAAACATGTATGGCTTGAATGGAAGTTACAGAATCACGAGAATGGCGAACTAGAAAACAGAAAAAATACTAAGAAAATTGTGAAAATACATAGACAAGGTAGTATTACAGGATTTGCTCCATGCAATAAACTCTCACATGAAGCAATTTCTGATTAATGCACATACCACACCAATATAAAAAGATACAAAGGATGCATAACCAACTTAGAACCGTATAACACAGTCATACACATTGACTTTTCCGAAAATTATGTTTGTAAATTGCATACAGAAGTTCAAGTACATTGGTGTGTTTTACATCAAACCAGAATCAGATCAAAAAGCAATAAGTACCTACAAAATGTGCACCTGTTAAAAAATATTTTGATGTAAGTGTATTAAAAAAGGTTACACATACTACCTTTTTGAGAGTTACCTATCTGTTTTGTTCAATAGATGTTAATTTATTTTATTGAATTATTATTACACATAAAAAATTTTTGGCCAAGATTAAGATCTGAGCATTCAAGGCGTCAAACATTGGTGTGTCGATGTGAGTAATTAACAATTTATAAACACATTTTAACAAAGAAAGGGAGGTCACTAGAACAAACTCAGTCAAAAAACATTTAAAGTACGGTAACCGTAAATGACGAACTAAAATAAATAGAACAACCACACAAAACGAAACAAAAGATACATTCCCCAACCCATACAGTGGTCCCCGTGGGGAATTAGACCATACACCCCCCCCAAAAAAATATCAACAATCCAACCAGTTACATAGCAACCATAAATGTTGCGTACCCTAAGATCGGAAGAATTTCTGCTAAAATTAAAAATGCCACTAAAGAAAATAAACTGGAGTAATAGGTATCAATGAAGAAACGCGCATGGGCGACCAAATAGAAGATTATAGCTAGTTTGTTCTATACTCTAAGGGTGAGACGCCCGGTCAACATGAAATACTCCAATACCCAGTCTTCAAACATCTCCAGCTCAATTACTGTTTTGTAGGCTATGCAAAACTAAACTTCCTATTAAGAAAGAGTTACTGAAACCAAATTTGCAGCCTGAGATTAAAAATATGTTAATAAATAATTGTAATAAAAATAAGATGATTTATGATCAAATTCAAAGAAAATGAAAATGCAATTGTTTGGAAACCAGGTGTAATTCATAAAGTTACCAGGAACCCTTGTTCATTTATAATAATGGATGACTGTGGAAATTTGAAAACCAAGAAAATCATGGTTGATTAGAATAGATAGGAGCACTAATGAATTAAAGCCCAATGTGCAGCCTGCTTGGTCTCGGGTTGTCACCCATCTGCCTCCTGAAGTGGATCCGACTGTTCTTCCAGACTTACCTAGGAGATCTAACAGAGATGTTAGACCTCCTAGACATCTCAATGACTGTGTTTGTTAACTGTAGTAGTTGTTATTAATTTAACATAAGTACATACCTTACATGTAATTGAACTAAATTAAAAGAGGAAGATGTA
Organism: Apotomis betuletana; assembly: GCA_932273695.1. Taxonomy (NCBI): domain Eukaryota; kingdom Metazoa; phylum Arthropoda; class Insecta; order Lepidoptera; family Tortricidae; genus Apotomis; species Apotomis betuletana. The sequence continues at coordinate 18,981,362 of OW026312.1, forward strand.
GTATCTTATCTATGGCAGTCATATTCATGTCACTATCTGTGCTTTTAAACATAAACATAATCTGTAAACCACCCCTGATACTGGTTGTTATTTCTATTATTAGTCAACCCAAAACATAATTAATACAGCGTAGGTTTCGTGATACATAAAGAATTGAGAAACAATATTGTTGAAGCTTGTGGGAGCGTATAGCAGTCCTCAAAATCACTAAACCTTCACATAAAAATAAATGGACCATAGTACAAGTGTACTCTCGTACAGAACAATCCTCCGTTAGCACCATCGAAGCCTTCTATAAAAAACTTAATGAAATATTAACAGAATTAAGATCTACAAATTTAATCTTGACGGGAGACTTTAATGCCCAGAGAGGGAAAAGAAGAGACGGAGAAGAAAGTATAATGGGACCACACTACCTTGGTAACAAAAGATCAAGAAATGGACAGAAATTAATAGATCTAGCCGTCATTCATTCATTCATTAATTTATTTTGATAAAACATAGTTCAAACAACACTTAGTAAGTTTAGAGGGCTGGGGCACAGCCCTCCAAAGAAGTATAGAAAGTAACAACAACAAAAGCAAACAAAAGCTATGCAGATAAATAATTATAATAGATGTTTCAGATTTTCCCAGTATCAATAATGCAAAAGCTTTTTACCATGACAATATCTAATAATATATTTTTTTTAATTTAAGACAGTATAATATTCATGTTTAGAAAACACCAAAACTGTATAAACTATTTAAAATATAATTATGACATTATTACATTCTTAAATATTAGAAGCCTAATTGCAACCCTAAACAAGAAAGTACCAACAAGACAACTACAGAATCACAAGTATTAAAGTTTGTTTTTCTTGATATGAAAACTTATTGTAACTTCCAAATGTGCATTTGTCAGAGTCAGTTTGCACAACTTGCGGATTGCAACAATATTGAAGATGAACACAAGAAAACCCAATTTGTGGAATGAATATGAGTGCAGTACTCAGAGACTGCAAAGATGCTACACTTTTGTTTTGACATAGTTCAAACGTGACAAACCTCGAGCAAAATAACTACTATACCCACAACCACAACATTAGGTCGCCGTCAATGGAACTTGCTAAGTATGTAAACAAAAGACGTAACTTTGTTTTGTTACTGTTTCTCCTTGAATTTTCACACCACCTCATCCAACATTTTTGAAACGATACACTTTTGAAACGGTGGTTGTCGTCAAATACAAAACCTTAAAATATATAACTGTATCTTGGATATTTCATTAAGTTTAAAATGGTTTTATAAGTTAGGTTATTAATTATTATTAGGACCTGATGAAATGACGTTTTTTTTTGTTTCTTAAATTCTACAATTGGCTATGATAGGTAGTGTTGTGACGGTTGTCAGTTGTGACTAATTGGCGATATATTAAAGCCGGTACACACTATCCAACTCACTCTCTGTAACGGCCAATGCGGTAGTATACTACGCGGTAATTTGACAATTTAAATTTAAATAAATACGTAAACTCTGATTAATTGTTTTAATCCCCTTTTTCTCATAAACTTTTTCAATTCTTTCGCACTTTTTTTAAATATTATTTAAACTTCGGAAAATTTAATAACAAACTTTAAAACCCTTTCCAGACCTTCCGATCCTACCCGATCCGATCCGATTTATCGGATAATGTGTAGTGTAATAGATCCTAACAATTACACTACACATTGTCCGATTTTATCCGATAAATCGGATCGGATCGGAAGGTCTGGAACGGGTTTAAAAACGGTCATTCACTAAAGGCGATTTTATCGGGTCACGATTGAATCGACCTGGTTAGGTTTAGACCATGTTTAGACGATCAAATTTTATGGCAGATACAACGTCGATATACAACTCTATCGGAGCCTTATCGAACCACGATTGAATCAATCAACCCGACAGGCGTGCGTTCAGACGATCAGATTTGATAGCCGATCTGGCATGCGATACAGGTAAAATTGGTGGCCGTCTGGAAGCCGTGGCTAAAAACAGCAAGAAGTGAAAGCGATGTATGGGAGGAAAAAAAAAAGTCTACAATAGAATTTGACATGAGATGTTCAATATGTGTGTGTGACACTAAGCCAGTTGTTGTCTCGATATAATTTAATTTTCAGCCGATATTGGCAATATTTGGAATATTTAAATATTATTTGTCGTTTAGTCTCTTGCTTGCTTGCTTAGTCTCTAGCTTCGGGGTTCGTTCCCATTGCAGTTTTGTTTCTGAAGAAATATTTTATATTATCTACCAAATTACTACGAATGTGAATTTTTTTTTTCGGTTGATGTCTGTCTAACATAGATTTTTATGCTAATTTCGTCTTTAGTACATTTCGATATATTTATTTGTGATCTGTTCTATGGACATGGTTCTTGGAGTGAAAGACTTGCACCGCTGAAGCTGTGCCCAAAGTGCATATAGGTACTATTAAACAATGGTAGAAAATAGGCATCCCATCATTAAAGAGTGATCTCTATCATCTTTTTCATTAGCCCACAGGTGTGCCTCTCTACTCCCACTATAAAGGCCTCCCTTAATTCTTGCCAGTGGCCTCGGTGAAGTGCATGTTCCGGCCAAGCATTCCCGAATACAGGTTTCAGTACCTAAAATCCAGTACCAGCAATCCTGTGCTGTAGTATCCACTCGGCAGATAATTTGGCGTGATGTTCTGGATGCATTCAGCAGAGGTGTCCTGTCCTTTCCAGTACCATTTGAGCTTGGCGGCCTTGATTCCCACATCTGCTATACCTGTTTTGGAGCACAGGAAGTGCTGCGAATGCTTAGATAACTCTTGGTTAGACAAAGTATTCCTATTGTAATCGCAAAATAGATATTCTTAACAATGTTGCTAGATTTAATTTTGCATTTGCTGGGATTGTTTGGTGACATCTCCTATGGTTGGATAGGTATAAATAGCTATAATAGTATAAATAGCTTTTGTGTTCATCCTAACGCATACCCTAAGGTTTTTGAGTCAACATGTATTTTATCTGTCAGGTCTACAATATGTCTGTAAAAACTGTTCTCTAATTATTATTACAAAGCTGTGGACAAGCATAAAAAACCCAAATTGGGTGGTGGTAGGAAGTTGATGTACTGTCGTGTTCCATATCTTCGACTGGATTTTGACACGTTTCCTAAAAAATCCTGCAAATTTAAAAGCAATTTAGTCCGTTATGATCAAGAGTTGGGTACCAGTTTTAGTTTTAGCCCACGGCAAAATGATATTTTTGAACCAGTCTTCAAATAAAATGCTGTCAAACTATTCCAATTTAGATCGATTAAACCTAAATCCCTTTGGTCCATTAGGGGCCATTGGGTATACAAATGCTCCGCCTTATACACTACGTATGGTGGAAGACATTCCCCAGCTGCAGTTATGGCGAACATTATAGATATAGCCCCTTTCGTAAAGTTCAGCACCCTTTCTGGATATTTGATGCCTCGTCTGAACAAACATTTCTGGGCTCCAGGATTGTCCGACAAGTTTGTCTCATCATAATTTATAATGTTTTTCTCGGGGACGCCTTCTAAAGATATTTTTAGATTTTTGAAATATTTGTTAATTTCACCGCGGGTTTTTTCTGCACGGCTTCATTTAATACCACTGTGCTAGAAGTTCAACTGGTAGTACAATATGATACTCATGCAAAATGTAAACCATTGTATGTTATTAACCGTGTATGTTATTAGCCGTGTACGTTATTAACTTATTATTATGTGTATCAAGGTGTTAACGTAAAAATAGCTTCCTTCCTGCACCTCCAAATGGAATTCAAGTCTTTATATTTTTTAAGTAAATAGTATTGGTGAACGTCATTTGAAGCACTTTCCCACGTCCGCGTTCTACGATTTTTATTTCAGCTGAAGCTGAATTGTCCATTTTATTTATTTCAACAGATCTAATTCATAGACAGCGTTGATGCACAAATAGTAAAGGCACATTTCACATACTAATTTGATTAAACTATCATATCAAAAGTACTTCAGTCTTATTTATGTGGCCAGTACATAATAAATGTAAAATAGTATCGCAATGAATCTTAATGCAACTAACTACAGGACAGGTTGTACTACCAGTCCTCTGTTATGGTCACTAGTAGGGGAAATACGGACAAAATGACAGGGTGTTTTGTTTTTTAATCATAAATCTTTATTTATTGTAATTATAATCAGTCTCATACATTTGCAATCATCTTAGGTTAATTGACTAACATTAAAACAGTCTTATACTTGCATAGGAACGATAACAAATAAGATATTAAGAAAACAATGGACGAATCAAAAAAAACATTTTGTCCGTATAGTACGGACAGTCCCGTAAGTCCGTATAGTATGGGTATAATGACATACCACAAATTTACGAACAAAGTTCACAAATAAATCTCTTAGTCTTCCTTGAGACATCAGCACATGAAGCGTGAGCCCAACGAAAACAACTCATGCACCGTAACCAGCTTTCTCCCGGCTTGGACCGCGAATAAAGGTCATTGCAATAAATGCATGGGCAGTCTTCGTCGTCCTCGTTTTCGGCTGCAATATCTTCAGTATCAGAGCTGGAATCGATGGTCTGAGCAGTTCGACGCTGCCTCTTTGGCATCTGTCTTTTTTTTGGTGCTTCTACCACTGTGCTTTGATCAGTGCGACGCTGCGTCTTTGGCATCTGTCTTTTTTTTGGTGCTTCTACCACTGTGCTTTGATCAGTGCGACGCTGCGTCTTTGGCATCTGTCCTTTTTTTGGTGCTTCTAGCACTGTGCTTTTGACAGTGGATTTTTTGTTGCTATTGGACTTGCCATCTTCAAAAAGCACCTTTTTCACCTGTCTTTTATTTTTTGCGGGTGGATCTTTTGATCTATTTTTTTCAATAACTTCTTCCATATTTGGAGTTGAAGTCAAAAGCCAATGTCCTTTGGCAGGCTTGAGTTTCCTTTTGCCTTGGCTTCGAATGAACTGCCCCTGTGGTGCTGGTGAAATAATCGCAATTGGAAATTCAAATGACTTTGATGAGCCTGGTTCCACACCATCATCGTGAGTTGTTGTTGCTGTAAGAGATTCCTGCGCATTTGTTACTAAATCCTCAGAAAAAGTTACTCCAACATCTGTAGTAAGTGGTCGTTCTTCGTCTTCTGGTATCGCATTCATTTGTGTCGTTGTATTTTGTGTTTCTAAGGGATCTAAAGTAGAAACATTTGTGTTGTCTAAATCGGCCTGTGTAGGGTTTTCATTTTCAACCTGTGATAAACGCGCGTAGGCAGGTTCAGGTTCGGTATCTGCAACGTTGACCTGATCCAACGGAATATTTGTCGTCTCAGCTGGTTCAAACATGTAGTCTGGGAAAATGTCAGGATTTATTGGCCATAAACCTGTGCTTTTAAAGCTATTACTTGCATTTTGTACCGTTGCGGCCTTTCCATATGCTTGAGCAAACAAACCTCCAATTTGTAGATGGGTAACAACGCGTCCTGGGTGATTCTTTAACCATTTAAAGAGTTCTTGATTGTAAAACGTTTTTAGTGGTCCGTAAATGCTAACATACAAGGGCTGCATTCGATGTGTGCAGTGTGGAGGTAGACACAGCATATGAATGCCATTTTCTTTGGCATATGTCAAAGCTTCAATGGTTTTGTGACTTGCATGACCATCACAAATTAGCAAAACCGGGTCCTCTTTACTTGCTTTCGTGTGTAATTGGAAATGTTTCAACCATTTTACAAACACATCTGTGTTCATCCATCCTGATTCTTGAGCCAGTCCTAGAGTGCCAGTAGGAGCTTCATCTATTAGTTCATTTTTCATGTTCTTCCTAGGAAAAATCATGCACGGTGGAATAAATGAACCAATGGCATTTGTACATCACACTGCAAGTCCATGTCAAAAGTAGAGAGTTCAATTTTTGTGATGGGTCTGTGTGTTAAGGTGTAAGGCTTTGGTTTTTCCCTTCTAATATTGTACTCGCATACAACTAGACAGTGTCCATAAAGAGGGCCCACACGTACAATACATGTCTTTTTAGCTTGCGTGTCGGTGCAAACTACGTCAAGTAATGTCTTACTATTATTTGTGAAATGTGTAGGCTCCGTTATTAATTGTGATAACTTAAAGGTAAATAAAAACTGGTGGAATCGTGCTACTTTTGTGCTGTTTGCCTGTAACAAGTCAATGTTTAGGTCACCCAACAAAATCAAGTGGTCGTAAATAGGTATTGAACTGATCGAGCCAGAAATTGCGTCAAAAAATAGGTCAACATCCATCCAAGGCGGCCGCAACTCCTATCACTATTTTCCTCCCATCTATATATATAAAACTCAAAGGTGACTGACTGACTGACTGACTGACATAGTGATCTATCAACGCACAGCCCAAACCACTGGACGGATCGGGCTGAAATTTGGCATGCAGGTAGATGTTATGACGTAGGCATCCTTTAAGAAAGGATTTTTCAAAACTCACCCCCTAAAGGGGTGAAATGGGGTTCCAAAGTTTGTATGGGGAAATAAGATTGGTTATTATTATTTTATTTGAAACTTCACAGGGGTATTTCTAACAATAAATGAGTAAACACGTGTTTCAGGTTTTTTGAAAATTCAACCCCTAAAAGGGAGAAATGTGGTGACAAAGTCTGAAAATCAATATGGGTATGGTTTTTATGGTTTATCGGGTCGCTGATTACGAAAACCGCAACGATTTTAAAATCCAACGTAGCGGACGTGAATTATCATCTCCCCTGTTGAGGTGAAATGGGGTTGAAATGTCTAAATAATAAGCCGCTGGTTCTAGAGTCCAAATTTGGCACGTAGGTTTCTTATAAGGTGTAGGGGTGCACTAAGAAAGAATTTTTCAAAATTCACCCCTTAAAGGGGAGAAATGGGGGTCCAAAGTTTGTATGGGGAAATAAGATTAGTTAGACTATTTTATTTGAAACTTCATAGGAGTATTTCTAACGATAAATGAGTAAACACGTGTTTCAGAATTTTTGAAAATTCAACCCCATAAAGGGAGAAATGTGGTGACAAAGTCTGAAAATCAACATGGGTATTGTTTTTATGGTTTATCGGGTCGCTGATTACCAAAACCGCAACGATTTTAAAATCCAACGAGGCGGACGTGAATCACCATCTCCCCCGTTGGGGTGAAATTACTAAACCGCTGGTTCTAGAGAGTCCAAATTTGGCACGTAGGTTGCTTATAAGGTGTAGGGGTGCACTAAGAAAGGTTTTTTTTTAATTCACCCCCTATGGGGGTGAAATGGGGATTCAAAGTTTGTATGGGGAAACAAGATTAGATAACTTGGTACCCTGTATCCCGGAAGGGGAAGAGGGAAGAGTTGGTTTCTATGGATTATCGGATCGCTGATTACTAAAAAAAGAACGATTTGAAAATTCAACATGGCGGACGTGTAATACCATCTCTCATGTTAGGGTGCGATGGGGAAGAAATGTCTAAATATGTCTAAACATAACATATGGGTGTCGTTTTTAAACGCACAGCCCAAACCGCTGATTCTAAAGAGTCTAAATTTAGAACGTAGGTTCCTTATATGGTATAGGGGCGCACTAATAAACGATTTTTCTAAAGGGGGTGAAATAGAGATCCAAAGTTTGTATGGGGAAACAAGATTAGACTATTTTATTCGAAACTTCACAGGAGTATTTCTAAGAATATGAGTAGGTAAACACGCTTTTCAGGCCTTTCAAGAATTGAAGCCCTAAAAGGGGGAAATGTGTTGACAAAGTCTGAAAATCAACATGGGTATTATTTTTATTATTTATCAGGTCGCTGATTACGGGTACAACAATTATTTTAAAACTCAACGTAGCGGACGTGAAATACCATTCCCCTGTGGCGGTGCGATGACGTTATGATTGTGGGTGATATGAATATGGGTGTCATTTTCATGTTTTTTTGGGACATTTGTGGACATTAAAATTCTTGAAAGCATTTGTGCCTAATTGCAATTCAATCGGTGCAGTAGTTTTGCAGCAAATCGGTTGTAACAGGCGGACTCACAGACAGCTATCCGAGCAGCAGTGATCCTATAAGGGATTTATTTTTGCTTTTGAGGTATGGAATGAGTCCCGTTATCCTAATAGATGTTTAAATTTGTATTTAGTGCCATTTCGATTGTCGTCAAGGCCAGTGCGGGTGGCGCGGCGAGACTGGAGTAGTCATCGGGAAACCTCCTGCAGCCGTAATAAATGCATTCAAACTTTTCAACAATAAAACAGCTAGACGGATATGCATGAGGGATAAGCAGACTATACCGTAACTTTAACAAATAGCCCACTCTTTATCCTGAAAAAAAGAGCATCGTTCCCGTAGGATAATGTTTATTGAATAGGAACGCGGGCGAAGCCGCGGGTTAATGCTAGTTTATGTATAAATTTACCCACATTTGCTCCACCGACTTATGTTGCGGATCTACGGGCCAAGAGTGTGCATTCAAGTGACGTCTAATATAAAACCCAACGCCTCCTCCACGCATACGTGTGCCCGGTGGTCGGGGAGTGTGTCGGAGCTTGAAACCAGGTAGGACAGGCGCCCGTCCTTCTTCCCCATCCCTCAACCCAGGTTTCATTTATCGCCAACACATCCAGGTCTTGACGAATGCATGCTGCTATGAAGTTATCAGGATCCGTGCCTACTGAACCTGCATTATTACCAAATGTAAAATAAGAATACTGAATTTAATTTATTCTATATGTAATAATAATAATGGCTATGATTGTGTTATAGCTTAGATTGACAATGTATGATTATTACAAATAAAAAATCTATCTATCTATCTATACAAACCCACTCTAAACTGATTACAAGCCATGATCCATGCGTAAGCGCAGAGCGCTGCAAACCGGTTTAGCGCTTGTAGTAAACAAAGTGATTAGGCGCGCTACAGTGTATAGGTTATTCACGTCGGAGTGTATTTTGCGTGTGCGAATTACGATATTGTGCGTTTTTGTGTGGTGTTTTATAATCAATGAGTGACAAGAGTTCTATTATGAGATATACGAAACAATAGTGCAATAAGTTCAACAAAACGGTAACTTTGAGACTAGATTGAGTATTTTGCCTGGTAGGAAACAAATAGGACAGAACAAAAAGTGCAGATGAAAGCCAGCCTATCAAACATTTCGTGTGCCAAAAACCCGTTCCAGATCATGCTCTGTTCGAATGCGATGACGAGGTGCATCCGTAAGTAGGTAATAATTGAGCGACCTGGATCACAGGAGATCCAGGTCGCTCAATTCAAAAACTTGATTTCCTACTTTTTTAAAACTAGATCATTTCAAAGTCACTTTTCAAAAGATCAATTTTTAAAATGTTCGCTCAATTCAAAAACTTGATTTCCTACTTTTTAAAAACTAGATCATTTCAAAGTCACTTTTCAAAAGATCAATTTTTAAAATGATCGCTCAATTCAAAAACTTAATTTTCTAGTTTTTTAAAACTAGATCATTTCAGTCCGTTTAAAAAGATACATTTCGATATTTTTTTTAAATCTTCGCTCAATTCAAAAACTTGATTTCTTACTTTTTTAAAACTAGATCATTTCAAAGTCACTTTTCAAAAGATAAATTTTTAAAATGTTCGCTCAATTCAAAAACTTAATATTCTAGTTTTTTAAAACTAGATCATTTCAGTCCGTTTTAAAAAGATTCATTTCGATCAATTTTTTTAAATCTTCGCTTAATTCAAAAACTTGAATTCCTACTTTTTTAAAACTAGATCATTTCAAAATCACTTTTCAATAGATCAATTTTTAAAATTTTCGCTAAATTCAAAAACATGATTTTCTACTTTTATAAAATTAGGTCATTTCAAAGTCACTTTTCAAAAGATTAGTTTTCTTCAGTTTTCATTTTTAAAACCTTGCACATCAACTATGACATTCATGATAGTTTTTGTACGATGTTGCTTAATGGTTTGTACTTAATGAGTCGATCATTTATAATCAAACAATACGCAGAAGTATTCTCTGGAATATCTTCCGAAGACTCGATTTCTAATCGAACATCAACCGGTCCAGTTTTCAGCGTATCGTTTTGTCTTGAGCAGTCTATTACAAACAGTGGGGCTATTTGTCCAAATCTCTTCAAATCAAGCAACGGTTCGATACTGCCGTTGTAATATGACTGACGGAAATTAGCATACATCTCATATAATATACCGTAATTGCCTTCATTGAAGTTTAAGTTTAGTGAATCGTAAGGAATATATTGTGAATTTAGGAATAGCTTAACGTTTGTTACATGACAGTGATCAAAGCAAGATGAACTTACCATCTGATTTAATTTTCTATTTGTTTGTAGACCAAATATAACATATCTTGGTTTCTCTAACTGGGAAGCAGTTTTAACAGACCATGAGTGTTTTGTTGTTTTTGGTAGTAGTGGATATTCGTATAAATCCCAATTCCTGAATGCAAGCTGTATAGGTCGATCTTTTTTCCAAATGTTTTAAAAGCATCAATCTATTACGATCAGAAACTCTAACATGCGGCACACGCCACTGAACCTTCTGTATTTCTATATTAACTTTATCGGTTTTAGCATCTGTAACCACACTATTTGCAGCAGAACTACTCATATGTAGTACGAGCTCTTGTCTGCAATTAATGAGTCCTTTATTGTAATCTTCTGCAAATCCGAGTACTTTATTTAATGGTACAATAACAGAGAAATGTTTTGTTTTCTCTTTAGTCCCATTTAAATTCCAACCCCATAATGCGGCATTTTTACTTTCTCCATCATCCATTGAGATATATGATTTCATGGTACTTGTAATTCCAGCATTTTTTATATGATCTATTTCAACGGGTCGGCAACGATTCTTCGAATCTGAAAGCCTCCAATTTCTAACTGTCATCTATTCAATTTTAACTATTCAACCTTTTTATCTATTCATTAAACCGTTCATCTATTCAATTCTATCAGTCATCTATTCAATTTTATCTATTCATCCAATTTATGTGTTGATCAGGTAACTATTAAGTTTTAGTATGCCATTTAACTTTCAACTATTCATTCGTCTTCAAGTTAAGAATACTATTTACCTGTAAATATCTATGAGTAAGAAATAAAACCAAAATTTGTGATCATAGTCAGCATTTATTATTTACAACGATTTGTATGTATTCATTGTTTTCAATAGATTTCTGACTCGAATGTATACATCATCTGAATATATATTTTCGACCACGTGTTGGGCACAGATTTTTGCATTACATGTGCAGATTGAATTTTCCGCATTACGAAACTGATCGGCGTCATATATTTCAATTCGAATTACTTTTGATCCGCGGGAGCTGGTTCGATAAAACGAGGAAACCTCATTCGTTTTGATCCAGGTTTCGCTTGGCGGAATGTCGACACCATCACGAGCTCTTGCATCCTCAGCATTCAAGTAATTGGAAACATTTGCCGACGACGAACGAGCATGACTTGAAATCTTGAAAAAATAAAATAAAACAGAAATCAGTAAAGATGGTAACACCCTTAATTTCAATATAGAGATGTTTAAATACTTACTGACTAACCCCCTAATTTCAATATAGAGATGTTTAAATACTTACTGACATTTTAATCTCGACGTGCGGTACCGGCCACGAACTTTTATGTTTTAATGAATTTCCGATGTGTTTCCTTTATTTAAATAAGGGTCTTGTCATTAAGGTTGCTATTAAAGAATCGTAAATTAAATTATGTCACTCGATCGAATTAATTGTAATCAGACTCCAGGGCTGGATGAATAGATGAAGGGTTGAATGAATAGATAAAAAGGTTGAATAGTTAAAATTGAATAGATGACAGTTAGAAATTAGGGGCTTTCAGATTCGAAGAATCTGAAACCCCCAATTTCTAACTACTAATATTGGTTAACACTCTTTCGGGTAGCCGAGCAATCAGCTTTTTTTTCTTCGTTACATAAATTCCCAACCCGTTTTTGTATGGCCTAAGATGCAATCCTTTTCCAATACACATCGCTTTCATGTTCATGTTATTTTTTTTAATTCAGCTAACTGTTTTTGGCCGATTTAAAATCATAGCATTCCTGATTCCAGTTATACCACCCGCTAAACTCCCAGTGGCAGACAAGCTGGCTAATATAGGTATTAACGGCAGAAATCCTCCAGTTTTAGGAACGGTAATCACTCTCGGTATTTTAATAGGTAAGTCGGATGCAAGTTCTTGAGCAGCTGCGTATGCCAATTCAGTCAACATTTTCTTACATTTTGGTTTCAAATTCCGAATATGTTTCTTAGTGTGAGAAACAATATTATTAAATGTCTTTTTTAAACCAGCATCGGTTTTGCTCTTAAGGACCCCTTGTGAACTTTTTCTCGCTTTTAATTTATTTCGCGTGGAATAATATACTAATGCGTACAATATAAAACTGTACTGCCTTAAATACTAACTGTACTTGTAACATCTACAAACGATTCGTTTTTTCTATCCAACTATTCTCACTTGGAGGTAATCCCAACCACTTAACATATACTTTGTTTCCTCTGGTTTTCAAAACTTTTTCAACGAGGTATTATACATCAGGATGTAAAGTTTTCTGAATTTTTTGCGCATAAAATGCTCCTAAAATTGGTCTAGATCTCGCGTCTTCTAGTAAATAAGTTGTTGGATTAGCATTAATAGTATTCACTTCTAAAGTTTGTGTTTGCTTAATGAACCTCATGGTGGTATGTGAGAGTCATTGGATACATGTTAAATGACAAACTATTATATTTATTATAACTAACCCCTGTACTCTGCCCTGGAACCAATTTATGATTTTGTGCCTGTGGCAGTGGAGACTGCGGGACCGTGGGGTACTGAGGCCAGGGACTTTATAAGGGAGGTGGGTCGCAGGCTCAGAGACAGAGGGTGTGATCCTCGCTCAGGGTCGTATCTGGTTCAACAGATTTCATTGGCCATACAACGTGGGAACGCTGCCAGTGTAATGGGAACGTTTGGGCCAGGTGCGACTCGGGGCGAGCCTTTTTAAGTCCTTCTTCACCTTCCAAGATATTTGCTATCGATCCACAACGTTGACGAAGCCTGTTGCAGATGTCACGTTATTGGTGTGTTGTTTGACGAAGCCTGTCGCTGATTAGATTTTTGTATTCTCTCTGACGATGCCTGCGTTGCGGATTTGACTTTTAAACTTTGTCTTATGCATTATTTACTGTTGAATAAATGATTTAAAATTTATTATAATGTTGTATTAACATTTGTATCGACTTTTAAAGGTTAAAATTAGATTAAAAGACATACTATTAAATATATTTTTTATTAATTATTACAAAATTATACACTGGTTAAATATTGCAAGCGATACATGGATAAATATAATAATACAATACTCTTACTTGCATTATTTAGTATATTATAGTATCACAATGTCCCCAAGATAAGGTTTTAATGCCATTTGGCAAGATTTTCCGTTTATCATCATTTCTATTTAAGACAGTTTTATTGACCTCTTGGGTGTATAATACATGTTTTAAAGACCTAATTAGTTTCATTTTATATTTATAATTTTCATTACTCCTAAGAGCTTGCTTATAGTTACTTAATGTTAATTTCTTTGTAACACATTTTGAAATACCCTTTGCTTTCTTAATTTCTACCTTTACACTATTTATACAATACAATTTTGCCCTCAAGCCAATGAATTCAGAAATCACCTCACCTCCTAATTCATCTTTGAACAACCCCGGAACTTTAGCATTATTTCTTTTAATGCTGTAAGGGTTATCATTCGAAAAGTTACTCGTGTCAAATTCCATATTGTTTTCTTTGATATCGACGTAAATATCATCAGTTTTAATTAAATAAAGTAAGCTATCAGTATAACAAAGCTTAGCGTTATCTTTATATTTTCTTTGAATGAAATCATAATGGAAATGATACAAATGTTGTTTTGCATACTCTAAGACAGTGAAGCCTATATACAAAGGTCTATCTAAGACAATTATTTCATGCTTCAATTGGATTGCTACAAAATTCTCATCAAAAATAGTAATACTTTTCAAATTAGGTTTAGTTATCCATTTCTCTACCCCAATTCGTTTGTTTGTAACATTAGAGTGGTCATTCCATTCAGTTACTAGTCTAACATCAACCCGTTTCCTCTTATTTTCTATGGTCTTTCCGAAGACTGAGTTATTAAGTAATTTGAAAAAATCTTTTTCAAAGTTTGATTTACACGTTTGACGCAAACGTGTGTTTAAATCAATGTATTTTTTTAAGAAAGGCGCTTGACGAAATTTAAGAATACAGTGAACTTTTTTTTTAAATTAATCCATGGTTTAAACACTGTTGTAAATGAGAATAATGAATAACTTAATTTATCTTATCGTTCAGATTTGCAACTAATTTTTTAGTTTTTCCAGTAGGGGGAATCATTTTTTCTGGCGCAAAAGGTAAGTCACTGTGAGTATTGTGAAGATAGTCAGGGTAAGACAAATCAACCTCTAAAATGTATCCATATTCTGAATCGATGCTAACGTTTGATAGGTGAAACTTTTCTTTCTCATCTTCAGACAAAAATCTAAATTCTGATATAGGGAGATTTTTAGTCATAGCAAAACCATACAAATTATTTGCATCTAGATAAATTAAATAAGATGAAAGGTCTTCGTCGTCATAATCAGGAAGGTATTTATTATTTGCTTTGGCATGTCGTAATGAACATTGTGCTAAGCCGCCGCGTATTCCTCTTTCCAGTAATTCATACATTTTCAAATCGGTAATGAGATCTAAACGAACGCCGGTATATAAAAGCATAGCTTCCCAACTAAAACTAGGAGAAGAGACATAGTGTGCGGGGTCTAATTTGTAGTAGTGCAAAGACATTCGCCTGAAGTTTTCAAAAACATCACAAAGTATTAAGACGTCAGTTTTTAAGTATAAATCTGTGTACTCTCCTAATGATTTAATCTGAAAAGCATTCCATATGAAAACTGCGCGATTGTAGTCATCGTTTGATATATGTTCTGAAGTCAAACTATTATAAAACTGATTTTTCGATGGAATGGTTTTTTCATCAAACTTATCCCACGAATCAATGAAATCATACGGAAAAACACCTTTCAATTTCAACAATTTTAACTGACTATGATTTCTGAATTCGTTTGACAGATGAATAAAATCATTATCAGAGAGATTATTACTCAAATTTTCTAAACTAGAGGCTAAAAACTGGAAAGAGTCTATGAACCTGATTTTAACATCGTTCTTTGTATTTTCATTATAAATAGTCTTAGTTATAGATAGATATTTTTCTTTTGTTTTTGGAATTATCGTGATTTCTCCTTTATAGTTAGCTAATTCTCTTATGAATAGGTGGCTATCGTAACCGGACATGTTATGAAACACGACTGGGATAAATGAGCATACTCTATACATGAGGTTACAATCCGAGTGTGCTGCGCCGCGATATTCAGAAGTTATGTGATCGTGATCTCTGACTTTGTCTCCCAATAAAGGTCTCACAAATATGACAAATAGTAGCCCTTTGGTGATTTTCCTTTTGTTCTTCAGTTAATGGAGACATCGGTTTTATGTTGCAAAGAATTTCATCTATTTGTTTAGCGTCTTTAATTAATCTTTCTATAAAAACTTTTACACAATCAGGACCTCTATAATACTCGTATTTATTGAAATTAGGATCATGAGAACAGCAAATATAATAGCCAAAACATGAGGGTTGATGTACTTGTAAATTTATTGTATTGCTAGATGTCGACGCATCTTGATTACATTTGACTAATAAGCTTTCAAAGTCAGCATAGATAACAAAATTTATTTTAAGTTTTCTTTCATAATGGTTGAACTCTAATATTTTCCCTTCTTCTGGGAGCACTTGTAAAACTTTCGAACACGTGTGTGTACGATATCTCATCTGCGTCGTAAAAAATTGTAAACAGGAATCACAAAAGTGAATCTTACCATTATGCTTAGTGATTTGTCGGCGGACTAACCGAGGTAGATCTTTAATCAAACAGTATTGACCATTTTTACCATATTCAAAAAACAGTAAATTAATATGATGTAATTTTTTAAAGGGTGCCAAATATAAGAGCCCTGTTACTAGTGCTTGACGATTTAAGCCATATATATTAAAACTTATATCGGGGTTTTGTTTCTCAAACTTTTTTAAATCGTTACAAGTTGGGGGAAAAGACATTTCGGATATATTAAACACTTTTGAATAGTGTGGATAGGGTGAGGTTCTAGAAACATTTCGACTAGCCGGATAAAGTGCTGCTACCATACTCCATAAAAAACAGTGATTATCATCATTCTGAATATTCAAGCAACTTTTGTTGTTTTTAATATCTTTAGGTAGTTCAATATAACTACCTCCTCTCATATGTGAATATTTGTTAACATTGATTTCTAAGTGTCCAATACCAACATACGACCATCCGGACTTACAGTGTTCAAATTCTGATATTTTATCTTTTAAAATACTTGTTAAATGAATTAGCATGTCATTTAAATTTGAATTTTTACAAACGATTTGATACTTTGTATTAAATGACTTCAGCTGCTCTTTCTCATTTGTCAATAAATTAAATGCTGCGAACAATTCAAAATTTATTTTAATGCACTCATGTTTTAACAACAAGGTTTTTAGGAGACTTATGATGTCATTTTGATAATTCGTTAAAAATAATTCTGGAGTGATTAGCTGATCTGATTCTAAAGGGCTTAATCTATATGTTACTATGCGACTTTTAAAAGCTGTGGCAATGACTTTGATGTTCTCAGAAAATTCTGTACTTATTAAACAGTTTGATTTATGTAAATTACTTCGAACATGATAATGATATTTAGAACTTAAAATATTAATTCTGCAATTGATACAATATTTAACATCTGATTTCTCTGGCTTGTCATTTATGGGTGTTGGTGGTTTAGCTGCAAACATAAATAATGCAAGTTAGTAAATAGTTAAAGATTTTATTTATTAAAAATGTTATAGGTTACACAATACACTCTACTCATGTCGATTATACAAGGAATATACGTTTAAATACTAGTTTACCATACAGGTTATATTGGTTAAAATGAAGCACCTAAGTACTATTTACAAATAGGAATTGATAAAAGCAGGAGAGACACTCTTAAACTCTTTTCGTATGCCGGCGAGGTAATTAGAAATATGTTGCCATGAGTCGACATCTATATCCGTTCTGTTTTTTACTGTCACTATTGCATGACGCCAACGATTCATGGGTGACACGGGTTCGATCTCATCACATTTGTAAATTTTGAGCTCTATAAAATGACTGCCTTTTTTCCCTACATCGACCTGTCGTGAAAACCCGCCAGCAACCCTTCTTGTAATGTAAGAAATTAAAGGAGCAGTCTTTTTACCCGCATTATCATTATCCGAGTCATCGCCGAATAATTCTTGCGCTGTTGTTTTTTCAGATTTCGCCTTCTTGCTAGTAGTGGAAACATTCGAAACTCCCGCTCGATTTTCGCTTGTTGAGAGCACTGGCTCTGGAACATGCGCCGCCTTAGTCCGCTTCCTTGACTTTTTTTTCTCTACCAGCTTAACGGGTTCTTCAACAAGTACCTCCTCCTCTTCACTGGACGCTTCCGATGATGGAAAAATGTCTTCACATGCTTTCGACCTGTAATAGAAGTAGTTTGCTTTATAAAGTTTCCTTGAATTAAAATAAAATGCGTGAGGTTTGAATTGAAACTTAGTTAAATGATACGACTATCAAATATAACAAACAACACAAATGCTTTTTTTTGCACGGCCAAGTATACTGGAATATACTTAGAGATCAGAAATTACAATGAAATGAAAAGTAGAGGTAGACAAACACATGGTCTTATCGATAGACTTTTATATTATAGATTTTTATTTTATTTTATTAGCTAATTTTATTTTCAAGACTAAGAAAGAAAGTACTTGCTAATTCATGTTTGCGTTCATACTGAATATCAGTACCCAATTATCCGCTAGATGGTGGTGACCCGACCGCGGCGATTTGTAGATCGCGCTATCGTTTATCTGTCGTAATTTGTGTAAGAAGTGAACGGATTTTATATGCAATATAGACTTTATACGTGACTTGTTGTTTCACTACCAATCACTATAGAGGGCACCCTTTTTGATCTTAGTAGGGGTACATACAATTCGTTTGTCTTCATCGTAACATTAATTCAAAATTATAATCATTAGGAAAGTTAACATTATTCAATAGTTTGACTTATTATATTTAGAAACTTACATATTGAAATAACTTCTGTTAAATGCTGTGTGGCAGAAACCGAATTGAGAAGGATGCAAGCAGCAACTCGATTCTGAAATAAAACAAAAATATATTACTTTTCTGATAAGTGATGATTGATCAGCATTGTTTCTCGCACAATAATGTTCAACAGATTTTCTTTATTATTAAATAGCTAAAACCATTAGCGGCAAAATCACTTTAAAAACAAACCTACAGTTTTTTTTTTAATAATTTACAAATATGCATGAAGGAAACTGTCAAATAACCATTTAGCTAGAAGAGTTTTTACATAAACTTTTCCCTACATCCTGTAGGCATGAAGGTAAAAATTATCTACTTTTTAAAACATATTTAGGTAATAAACTATCTGTATTGCCCGCAGGAAAGACAGCTATCATTATAGCTATCGTCCACAAGAGACTAAAAATTTAATGGTGTTTGTAAGGGAAGGTAAACAGCAAGCTATCGTGTCGCTACACCACAAAATTTACATACCTACCAGTGGCATGGCGTCAATACAACCCGATTCCCATCCGCTTGCACACTTCAGGGTGATTGAGATTCTCTATAGCTACTGAATAAACAAAATCTACCCCGGCTTGAACTGAGTTTTTTTTTTGTTTGACGCCACGCGACTGATAACTACAATCAATGCATCATAAAAATAAAATAATAAAGTAATGAAAAGTAATCGCTTCAAATTACTTACATGATTTCTCTTGAAGATTCACTGTCACCCACAAACACACAAACACGGAAAATGTTTCGAAAGCAACAAGGTCAAAAACACTTAGATAGCACAGAGCAACCTATGTAGTTAGCTCACTATAATTATTATGTATCTAGAAGATTTTCTTGTCCAAAGACCGAGCGCAAAATGATGGAGTAACGCGTGTGCGACCCTATTAAAACAAACTTTAAGATGTCTTTGTGTGAAAGTTGTATAACTATAGGGTATCATTATGTGAGTTCAAAAGTGATGACTTCTTAAATCATATTTGGTAAACTATACGACCTATTTATATATGTAGTATGCTAATAATCAATGTCTACCATACTACTCGATAGTCATGCTAAATTATTCAACTCATTTAGCAATAACCCCAGACTTTGCCTGTCGCTATTAGTATTTGTTTAGCGTCTAGTACAAACAATTTATCTTATGTACACACAAACTGACTCTATGATCGGGAGTCTTATGAGATATTTAAGCAAAACATAGGCAGGATCATATTGTTTCCGACGCCACTCTGTCGCGATTTTTATGGGCATGGTTGCAAGTTACATATATAAAGTTAATACGAATTTGAACTTTGAATACTCATGCGTATTAGTAGGAGTCATTTCAGGATATTTGTTGCGCTTTTATCGTAATAACATCATCAAGTACGAAAGAGACATAAAATAATAAGGATTTCTTCATTTGAATATTCGAGTTTTATAAAATAATTTTTGCAGACTTTAGAAATTATTTCATTATACTTCAATGTATTAGTAGAGACGGCTGTTAGCAAGAAAAAATCATAAAAATAGTTTGTGCAATGTCGGTAAGTTTATTGTTACGTTTCATTTAAGAAAAAATTAACCGTCTGTGATTCAAATGTATCTAATCTGTACATGAACGGATAATTTTTTTTGGCTTTTCAGTTTTTGATACGGGCCATTTTTATTTAAAAGAAAATATTGTTTCTTAGTCATTGAAATAAAATTATTATTGAGTAGCCTTGAATGGTTTCCATCAGTAGCTTACACGTAACTAAATAATATAATGCTTTTCGATAGCAACTGTATGAGTTAAATTACCATTTGTTGTACTCGTATACCAAAACTTCCCAACGTAAAAAAAAAATATATAGTTTTCTAAAAACCGCATCAAAATCGGTTCAACCTAAAGCGAGATAATCGTGGGCAAACATACATGCATACAAACATACGGTCACCTCAGAAACTCCTTTTTTGAAGTAAATTAAGAGACAAGATATTGTTTTTTATGTTAACTAATACTTTTTGTCATATTTTTAGGAATCTGGAGACCTCTTTAATTTCTTGCCTATGGACGGAAATCGGAAAAGAAAGAGGTCAAATTTATGCAGTTATATAAAACAAACAGTGCAAGGGACTAAAGTGATAAGAATCGAAGTTTATACTCGTAATGCAGAACAATTTGAAAACTCCGAGGACTCTGTTTGTCGATGTGCAGCTGAGTTTTGTGTTCAGCATGTTATCAAAACTGCCTTATTTGATGACATTTATTTAAAAACAAAGGATTTGATAGGCAAAATACAGGAAAAAATGGAAGCTGAAAGTACAGGTATCACTTTTTATCAATCATGAAAGTACTTTGCTATAACTATAGTGTTGCCCTTTTAGGACGGAATCTTATTCATAAGTATGTACATACTGTACATTTATATCTTTGTCTCGTCTCTCCTATTTTATAATTATCTACGTTTTGTTTCACTTGTTTTTATCTTTTGAATGGTTTATATTGATCAATATTTTTTTCTTTACAGGTCATTGAACATACAATCGTATATTATGATATAGTTCGTTTCGAAAGTACTTCACGGTAAATACTTAGTTGCGCAATATGATGTTTACTTACAACTGTACGGGGGTACAGACATAAGCATATTCACCTAATTAATATGGTACTTGTAATAATAATAAAGGTGTGAAATTATAAGTAGATAAAATAAGCGTTGTTTTATTTTTATTATACACTAAAATAATTATCTATTTTATGATATAAATAGGCTTAAAAAATACGTACACTCCATTAGTGTTTTAAATGACTTTTTTGATAGAAGAGAGATATTTCGAAAACCGTCTTTGAAATGATCTAGTTTTGAAAAACTAGAAACTAAATTTTCGAATTGTATTAACATTTTTAAAATTGATCAAGACGAATCATTCAAAAATGACTGAAATTATCTAGTTTAAAAAAGAAATTGTAAAACTGAATTTTGAATGGAGAGAATTTTTTTAAATTGATCAAGATGGATGTTTCAAAAAAGTGACTCTTTTAAAATACTAGAAAATGAAGTTTTTGAATTGAGCGAAGATTTAAAAAAATTATCGATGTGTATCTTTTTAAACGGACTGAAATAATCTAGTTTTAAAAAACTAGAAAATTAAGTTATTGAATTAAGCGAACATTTTAAAAATTGATCTTTTGAAAAGTGACTTTGAAATGATCTAGTTTTATAAAAGTAGAAAATCATGTTTTTGAATTTAGCGAAAATTTTAAAAATTGATCTTTTGAAAAGTGATTTTGAAATGATCTAGTTTAAAAAAAGTAGGAAATCAAGTTTTTTAATTGAGCGAAGATTTAAAAAATTTATCGAAATGTATCTTTTTAAACGGACTGAAATAATCTAGTTTTAAAAAACTAGAAAATTAAGTTTTTGAATTGAGCGAACATTTTAAAAATTGATCTTTTGAAAAGTGACTTTGAAATGATCTAGTTTTTAAAAAGTAGGAAATCAAGTTTTTGAATTGAGCGAACATTTTAAAAATTAATCTTTTGAAAAGTGATTTTGAAATGATCTAGTTTTTAAAAAGTAGGAAATCAAGTTTTTGAATTGAGCGACCTGGATCTCCTGTGATCCAGGTCGCTCAATTATTAACTACTTCCGTACCCGATTGTTGTCGCACGTAGATCCTACCGTCCCTGGTCCAAACATATCGCCAGCCGAATAGCTGCTTCAGTTCTCGGGCCTTCTGGAACAGACGCCGATTGTATGAAGTTAGCCGTTCATTGACGTAGAAGCGACAGTTGGGACCAGGTATACCAGTGCCCTCCGTGGTTGCCCCGCGACGAACCCGCGCCGCCTGGAGCAGCTGGTCTCGCACGGCGCGACGCGCGAGGCGCACCACGAGCAGCCGCGGCCGCCGTTCTGGACCCTGGACGCCCTCTTCCAACTGCTGCGCGCGACCGACGCGCGTAGCATCCACGATGTCGTGCTCTGCCAGCGGGATTCCTAACTTCTGGCCCAAGGTAACAGCTAAATGCGTTGCGTTTTCGCCATTGCTCTCTGGGATGCAAGATATCTCGATGTCCTTTAGCAATATTCCTGGTTACGATCATTTAGCTCCAACTTGAGTTGTGAAATTGTCTCCTCAAGCGCAGCTGCGACTCCACCATCTACGCTCGTGTTTTGTGGTTGTGGCCTGGCCTCTAAAGCCTCGACGCGAGTACAGAGGGTGTCAATGCGCCCATCACAGCCATCGATCCGCGACACCAAGCTTACCATGGCCGTGCGAAGAGCGTGAATTTCTTGGCTCATCGAGCGCAACTCCTCGCGGAAGAGACGGAGTTCCGTGACCAGCAGATGCATGTCAGAGGCGCTGGTTGAATCAAGTGTGGTCGTGTTGTTACCGTGCGCTTGGGAGCGAAGGGTGTCCGTGTACGACACGTCCATGACAGAACTGTCCTCGGAGGCTTCCTCAGGGCTCATTTCACCAAGTGGGCGCTTGGATCCTCGGTGCACTGTTATGTTGGCATTACTATATCTCACCGGCGTTTCTGTCCCAGCCAACACAGATTAGCTGAATAAATTTTGCGTAAAAGCAATTCTTTTGACTTTAAGCTGGATAAAGTATTTGTATAACTTCTGTGTAAGCGCTTATACAGATGATATTCAGGCAATTTGGGCACAAAATATCTTGCTTCAATTTGGATAACATTTGATTAATAGCCACATAGCAGCTGAATAAATGTACAACACACTGAATATCTTCTGCATAAATTCTGATTTTTCTTTAGTCCAGAAATTATACATCTTTTATGCAGTTGTTAATTTGTGAGTTCAGATATTCAAATGATATTCAAGATTCCGATCTCAGGAGTAGTTTTATAAAGAAATTATGCAAGTTAAAAAAGTATAAATGTATTTTTTATTGTGACGAGATTATTTTGTGTTAACTTATAGTTCACAAAATTCTGTAATGGTCGCTGATCACGTCTTCAAAAATTTGGTAAGTAAATTGTTTCATATATTTTAAGTAAGTTTAAGGTGAATTATATAAACGCATGGCACTTTACTGTGAATTATCAATATGATTAATATAAAATTTTTTGAGCGCCTTAAGATAAAGCTACAATTTAAAAGGTAAACAAATGTAAAATAATATTTAAATTAAATTATCTTTACTTTTTATCAAATTTCAGTCCCAGCAAATAATGAGAATCAAATTTTGTATGACTGCTTATGTTTCCTACACACTAAACAAAGTGTTTCATAAGATAAATGTTGAGGATTTTTATAAAAAGAGGTTATGTCGAACGTTAGTTAATGGCGGACGGCCAATTTGAATAAAAGTGTCTATTTCAGTGATTATGTAGCTTATTTCACCATAATAGTTCACATGCGACTACATATCCAGAAATTATTTGGTTTAAAGTACAATAATTATACATTTCTCAGAGAAAGGTCTTAAATTACATAATTCAGTATACTCTTATTCAGCTTTTTAGGGTTCTTTTTTATAGAAAATAAATCTATGAATATTTGAGGTTGATGGGACCTATACTAATGTAGGTAGGACCCACTATTAGGTATTTAAAGTTATCTACAGTAGGTACTACTATGACTATGAATGACGCATTGCGTAATATTTAGTTAGACAATTGTTTATATTACCAACTAAAATATACATATAAACACACAGCACATTGTAGGTAGTCGCAACCAAAAGTATCGCGCTTCCTTTCCCACCACAACGCTTCAAATAGGCGCTCGGCTAAACTCGGCTTACGATCGGTTTGCGCTCGGCCACGCTCGCTGCGCTGTTGCTTAGTACTATACTCAATTCAAATTGTAACTTTAAGTAGAGAGGTCCCCGTTATCGTAGCTTCCTTGTCGACACAGAGTACTGTGACGCCTGCTGGGGGATAGCTTCAGATGATGAATAATAAGAGCAGAGGTACTTCGTTAAAACTGTTTATTGCCCAGAGGCCAGACGATAACTAACTATACATTTTATTTTTATGACTCATGTCATACGTCTTATTCTAAATCTAAAACTACTTTATTCTTAAGTTGACGGCCAAGCACCATCCGTGAAGCACAACCTTCACATTTCCCGCCGTCTCGGGGTGGACGAGGGAAATTCATCTTAATACAGAGACACTAGACAGACTACTCCTGCCTAACACATAATAAGTCCCTACCTATGCAGGGATACCCATACATTCATACCCAGATGGTCTCTTGCTAAGAGATAACCAGGGTCAGGACATGAGCAGACACTAGCCTATGGCATGTTACGTAATCTGACATGTTGTCTGACACTGGCTTCGCCTTGACAAAAACCCTGCTAAAAAGGCAAGGCACCAATCTGACTACCCCAAGTGTCATTCGACTTATACCAAAGCATAGACCATTCGATACGATATTAAAAAGATAGGCTTCCACAATTTAATCGCCTGGTGTAAAACCGGCTTAAATAAATTACCCGATTAAATCGCCTCGAATGTTCCCACCTTAACTGCCTGGAGTATGACACACGTCGCATGCTCCAAACAATTGTACCACGATATGTCACTGCCCTTATATTAGATGGCTGACACATTGTCTATGACACTTGTCTCAGTCATCCAAACAGACAGTGACAATCGTCTACCACTAGCTTTATATTAGAATCCTGGCGCATATATATTAAATATGCCCCAGAAATCTGTACCTTAATTACCACTTATTCTAAATAAATACCTGGACTAAAGTATTATCTTTAGTCCAGCTATCTGTACCACTCCTAAACAAAAAGAAATTACGACCTCATAATTGATTTTACGACCATCGACGATAGCGGTACACGTCATAATGACATGTCAAAATGCTATGTCACTGTCGAAAAGTCAATTATTATTAAAACGCGAAACTAAAGTTATTTTTATTAAAGAAATCCTACCTAACATTTAATTAAAATTAATAAAATTTATTATATTACAGACATGAAAATAAAATAAAATCTTCAGTCTGCATTGGCCTGATGCAGGGTGCAGAGTCCTTGGCCCGACAGGCCAAGACCCCACGATCCTGCCGCCGCCTGGATGAAGAATGCGAGCCGCATTCAGTCACACCAGTAGCTGAAATCCCAGAAAGCTGGGACAGCTATGTATGGCCTCCGCAGTGTGATACATGAAAATAAAAGATTATTATAACATGTGTAAACATTAAAGTTCTGAAAAGAAAATCAGTGTTATAATTAATTATTGGAATTCTGTGAAAGTTATAAGTTATTATTATTACAAGGAAAGGTATTGTAAATGCAATAAACTTAAAGTGCAATAAATTTATAGTGCAAGAAATTAAAAATTGAACTTCCTATAGTAATATCTTAGAAATGCAGCTAATATATAGTGGAAAGAAATTAAATTATAGTTACAACAGTGACACTTGCAAATGCAACAAACATAACTGCATCCTTGTACAGTCAGCCTGAATTAAAAATTGCTGAAAAATAATAGTTTTATTATTTACACCCTAGAAATATAGAACTGTTTAAATTTATTTTTAATTAACGATTGAAGAATTTCTTCAATCTGTTAACATGAATTATTACATTTTTGGCACGACCATTAGGAGTGAGTCTTTGCACCACATAATTCCATGGAGATAATCGGTGGATTATTTTATAGGGTCCTATAAATAATCTACAAAGTTTTAAACTTCTTCCAGTCAACCGTCTTGGTTTTATAATCATGACCAAATCATCAGGCTCATATTGAACTGATTTTGTCTTCTTGTCATATTGTAGTTTTTGAGAGCGCTGTGCCTTCTCTATATTCTTCATTGCTTTCTCTGATAATTCTTGTATGTAATCCACTTTCTCCTTTAACGTAGTGTGTTCTTCCTCATGTAGTCTTAGCTTCAAATCTTGATTAAAATGCGGTTCCCGTCCAAAAACTATATGATATGGTGCAACGCCTGTAGATGCTTGAATTGAGGTATTGTATGAGAAGACAATTCTTGGCAATGCTGACGACCAATCCTTCTGATCTTCTTGTATACATTTTGACATAGCTGTTGTCAATGTCTTGAAGAATCTTTCTATTAAGCCATTCGCCTGTGGATGGTATGCCGTCGTATGAAGAAGTCGACCTCCAAATTCTTCTACTGTATTTTGCACCAGTTTTGAGGTGAAGACTGTACCTCGATCTGTGATGATTGATTCGATGCTCCCGAAGGTGCAGAATATGTTCTCAACAAGAAACTGTGCGATAACCTCTGCTGTAACTCTAGGTACCGCTTTACAAATGGCAAATTTGCTCATGTATTCTATAGCCCCAATGACATATCTATGTCCGTCCTTTGATTTGCAGAATGGGCCAAGCACATCCATTGCTATACGATGACCAAAGTTTTGAATCTTCACATTTTGCAGTGGCGCCCTCTGGTGTACAATATTCTTTTCCTGGCACTTTGTACAAGACTTTATATAATCTTCTACTTTCTTTTCTGCATTCGGAATATAATAGCGATTCTTGAATTTTCTTAGGGTTTTAAATAAACCAAAATGTCCTCCACTCCATGTGTTATCATGTAATTCTGCCATACATTCTGTAAATAAACATTGTGGTAAAACTGTGACACTTTTCAGCTGGTTATCAACCCATACTTTCTTGCATAAAATATTCCGTTTCGTGTGATAACCTTTATATTGGTTCATATTTGATAATTTTTCAAATATATTTTTATATTCCTCGTCAGCCTGTTGTTTCTGTAATAAATCTATTTTTTCAAAGCTATACAAACATAAATCGTCCTGATTCGGTGCGATATTTTCTTCTGGTTTTTCATCATTATAGAGGGGATTTCTGCTTAGGAAATCTGCATGAATATTGTCCTTTCCCTTACCATGGATTATTTTAAAATTCCACGGTTGTATGGCTAAGGCCCATCTCGCCAAACGTCCATTCATATCTCTACGTGATCGTAACCATACAAGGCTCTTATGATCCGTAAATACTTCAAATTCCATGCCCCATAAATATTGTTTAAAATATGATAGTGCCCATATTAGACCTAAACATTCTTTTTCCGTAATTGTATAACGTTTTTCCGCGTCGCTTAATTTCCTCGAAGCAAATGCTACTGGCCGTAGATCTGATTTGCCTTGCATAATACATGCTCCCAAAGATTGATCTGATGCATCTACATACAGTCTTGTTGTCACATCTTCATCTGTCGTGAAATATCTGAGTATTGGAGCTTCACAAATCTTGTTTTTCATTATATTGAAGGCCTTTTGCGCTTCTGTTGACCATTCAAATTTACGTCCTTTCTTCGTCAATTCTGTCAGAGGCAATGTTATCTGAGCGAAACCGTCAATACATTTTCTGTAATACGAAAATAGACCTAGTACTGATCTTAGTTCCTTTAAGTTAGATGGCGGCTTTGCATTTCGCATTGCTTTTACCTTCTCCATGTCGGGTCCAATGCCATCCTTTGATACAGTATGTCCTAATACTGTTAAACTTGTAAACCCGATCTTACACTTCGTTGGTTTCAAGGTTAAATTTGCCTTCTGAAATTTTCGTAATACATTTTCCAGTGCCGTTAAAAATTCTTTATAAGTCTTAGCATATACTATGATGTTATCAACATATACCAAAACATTTTTGTATTTCATTTCCGCTAAAACTGTATCCATTGCTCTCTGAAAATGGGCCATACTTGTTATCAATCCCATTGGTAATTTCTTGAATGCATATAAACCTGATTGACAAATAAAAGCTGTTTTTTCTTTGCCTTTTCCGAGGCATAATTGCCAATATCCTGAATTTAGATCCAGTTCGGCAAAGAAACGTGCTCCTTCTAGACATGTTAATAATTCTTCAATGCGCGGTATAGGATATGCGTCTGGTTTAATTTTCTTGTTTAAGCTTCTAAAATCTATACAAAATCTCGGTTTCCCATCTGCTTTCTCTACAATCACGACTGGTGATGCGTATGGGCTTTGAGATCGTTCTATAACGTCATTCTTGAGCATTTCCTGAACTTGTTCTTCAATAATTTGCTTCTGTTTCTCCGACATTCGATATGGCGGTTTATGTACTGGTACCTCATCAGTCGTTTCGATGTCTATTTTATATGCATTGTATGCTCCTAGATTTGATGGACTGTATGCAAATCTATCTTCATACTTATTCAATAGTGTCATTAGCTGCTGCTTCTGAGAATTGTTTAATTCCTCGCCAATTTGTATACTATCCTTATTCTCTTCTGCAAAATATATCGTTTCACATCGGATGCCTTTTTTATTTGATTCTTCCAGTGGCATTGGTTTTCTTGGTTCCTTCCTTATATTATTTACCAATGTCGTGGTAAATCTTCCACGTAAACATATTACATTCTCCTGAAAATCAATGTTGGCACCATTCTGTACCAAAAAGTCATAACCGATGATGATTTGGTCAGAATTGATGTCAATTATATTAAATTTGTGACTATATACTACATTATCTACAATTATATTTAATTGTACTGAACCCTCAGTACAAACAAATTTGCCACCGATTATCTTCAACGACATCCTATCATCGTCATTAAATTTAATATTCAAACTTTTGACAATAGATAAACTAATGCAAGATACGCTTGCTCCACTATCTATCAGAGCTAGATAATTGTCATTAGATATTTCTACATTTATATATGACCTATTATGTATTGGTGTATTATTGCCTGTAATAGTATCGGAGCGTAGTGTGTTTAACGCCGCGCCGCTCCGGTCCCGCGTCGTCCATCTGCGTTTGGGTGATTCTCTTCATTCCGGTACGTTGATCTTGAATGTGCATTTCCTTGGTAGCTGCCACGATAGTTTTGCTGTGTTCTTTGTCTGAAATTATAGGCTGGATAATTTCGGTTCACTGGTGTGTTCACTGCCTGGTCGTTGGTCATCGTTGCACATACTGGTACCGGTGTATGTACTGGTATCGGTGTTGAAAATGCAGATTGGGGTGCCGTAGACACGTTTGGGGAAGAAATGTACATAGGTGATGGTGGATTTCCACCTTGTTGGCTTTGAATCATTGTATACTGATTTTCTTTTATAGGGATCACAATTGAGGGTTTTTGCTCTTGCGAATGATACTCATTGTACCGCTGGATAGCCGCTTTGAGCTCTGCCTTCGTGTTGATCGCTGAAGTTGTAAAGAATAATTTGACGTTGTCATGTAAATTTTTAATGAAATGAGTTATAAAGTCTGTTTCTACAATGTTCCCGGCCTTAGATGCCAATTCTTCCAGAGCATAATAGAATATTATTGGTGATTCATGAGTCTCCTGCCGACGATAATAAAAACTTTGTACATAATTTTGGCTCGACGGGAATTCGTTTTTTAATTTCGTCAAAACATCTTCGAATGATGTGAAAGTTGCGTGATTCGCCTTATAAAATTGTAACGCTGGTCCTGATAAATACGCTGCGATCGCTGCTTGCGACTGTTCAGGTTCATATTTTTTGATTTGCGCCAATATTTTGAATTGGAAAATAAAATCATCCACGTCTGATAAGCCATTAAAAGTACTCGTCTCCATTTTAATGTGGAGTCCGAAACGATGCACAAACAAATTATAATCGCATAGTATGAAAAATGATAATGGGTGATTCAATAATTCGACAACTTCACCCGTCTGTCGAACTCGCTCCGTTGCGGCAGTGCCGTCACGTCATACAATACCACACTGTCAAATGTGCACTTAATCTTCGTTGCGCTTCGTACGCATATAGACAGTGCGTTCCGCTCCTGTACGGCTTCTATGCAAACCGTATGCTTCCAGTACGTAATTGTAACATATGCCCAAGAATCTGTGGACAAAATTAATTGGGAGCGGGGAAACTTTCAATACTCGCGTGACTCTAGTTAAAAATTTCGCAGACTCCACCAAGTGTGACGCCTGCTGGGGGATAGCTTCAGATGATGAATAATAAGAGCAGAGGTACTTCGTTAAAACTGTTTATTGCCCAGAGGCCAGACGATAACTAACTATACATTTTATTTTTATGACTCATGTCATACGTCTTATTCTAAATCTAAAACTACTTTATTCTTAAGTTGACGGCCAAGCACCATCCGTGAAGCACAACCTTCACAGTACTTTTTATAAACCCGGACTTGTCGCGCTTGTGTAGTCATTAAGTAAGATACAAGCGTAAACATCGAGATTTATTATATTATAATGTTAGTATTTATAATAGTGTTGTTGTTGTTTGTAATAGTGTTGTAGTATTTTTGAAGTGTTATTGAAAAATTATAATTTTTTTTCAGAAACATGTTCAAAATCGTTTCTGTTCGTAAAAAAGGCCGGGTTGAATTATCAACAGTGCCCGCTTCTTGGGAGAACAAAGGAAAGTTATACTGGCCAAAAAAAAATGTCGAGCGACTTTGCAAGAATCCTGCAATCCTACCACAGCCGGACTGGAACACCTATTACTGTACATTAAAACGCAATAATTTCAAAACTTTTGAAGAAGCTGAGGAAGAATTATCTCAAATGTTGAATAAAACTGATACGGATGATACGGATTTCGAACAACAACAAGATCCACTCGTTAATACATCTTCTCGTATTTCACAAAATATAGATTTTAATTCGATGGCAAAAAATTTGGTAAGTAGCATACATTTATTGAAAATGTATCTGTTTATATAGTACAATTATAGTAACGACTGCCCGCGGCTCCACTCCAGCCGCGTAGGCAGTTTCCGCTTTTCCCTTGGGATCAAGTTATTTCTCTAAAGCCTGTTTTTTTACGTTTTCGCAAAGAGTAACCAAAGATAGCGGCGATGACAGTAATAGTGCTGGGGTAATAAGAAATTGATAAGTTCAAAGTTTAGTTCATTGAGTTGAGTCACTCACTGAGTGATGCGCTTCCAAGTAATCAAGGTCATATTTATTTATGGAAGGACACAGGGTTAGTTGGGAATTGGGATATATGTGATCGATATTGTTTTTAATAATATTATTTATGTACGTCGCATGTTTTATAGTTTCAAAATAAATTTACGTTGACTATTTTGATTATACCAGGTGTTTCCTGTAATAGGAGCAATAAATGAAAACATAGATTTTACTCGTTAAACTGAACAACATTTGTTCAGCAACTTTAAAAAAAAGTCAGTTTTCAAAATTGTATTATTTCAAACAAATTAAATAGTATTTTCAATGTATGTCGTCCAACGTTGACATTCCCTGAGCATTGACATAGCTGTCACTCTACTAATATCGGACATTTCGCAATACATTGCTTCTTTGTCTAAACATTATTCTACAAAATATCATTTAATACACGTTATTTTCAGAAATTGCTTAACAAATGTTGTCCAGTTTCAAGCGAAGAATCTATGTTTTAATTTATCGCTCCTATTACAGGAAACACCCGGTATTACAGTATCACAGATTCTGCAAGTGATTGAATACTATATTATTATTTCAAAATACTACACCCTAAAAATATCCGGGGTGATTAAATATAACGCTGCATATGAGCCGCGCATAATGTTTGAAGAATTTGAACTGTGACTTAAATCAGTTTGTTATGTTGCCCCATCACAAGTTTTTGTTGATTAAAAGTGAATATAATATGTGTAGTTTTTGGTTTAAAAATGTGCTGTGTATAAAGATTAAGGAATGTAAAGCATTCGGTGAGGCAAATAGTCTAAGATTAGCATAGAAACTTAGGATTTTGTGACGGCGTGGTGTTTGTTTACCAAAATTGAAAACGTAAAAAAGGCTTTATTGTAAACATTGTCCTGTTTTATTATGATATGAGTCAGCTACAGCCAAGTACTATCAATGTAAAATATAATTAGATAGTTTAGATGCTACTCCACTTGTATCTTACACTGTCCTCGGGTCAGGGTGACTATGAACATCGGTATAAAAATTCTGTATGATGTATTGTAACTATTAGTTTACCTAGTACACTCGGGGACGATCGCGTTCATAACGTTTTGCACTTCACATAGCGATCGCTGTGTGCCGCCCGTGTGCATTTTCTTATACAACTAGTATGTAGCTCTTTCGTATTAATTTTGTTCTACATTGAATGCTCGTTATCTACGATGGCATAGCACTAATAGGTACTAAAATTGTATTAGTTCTGAGTGAGTACCGGTTACTTGCCTTTCTATACTTAGATATACTTACGTTAATGTATTTACTTTACAGATTGATTCCGCAGCAAGTACAATTACAGCAGCAGAACAACAACAAGGTCCACGCGTTAATACATCTTCTCGTATTTCACAAAATAAAGATTTTAATCCGAGGGCAAACATTTTGGTAAGTAGCATCTATTTATTGAAAAAGTATCTGTTTATATAGTACAATTTACTAACGACCGCCCGCGGTTCCACTCCAGCCGCGTAGTTTCCGCTTTTCCCGTGGGAGCAAGTCATTTTAAGTGAGTACCGGTTACTAGCCTTTCTATAATTATTTATACCTTAATGTATTTATTTTACAGATTGATTCCACAGCAAATACAAGTTCAGCAGCAGAACATGTAGTCATTGAAGGTATGGAAGGTGAAATTTATGAAGTGATTGAAAATTCACCGGATATAGCAAATACACAACAAATTTCTACTTCGCAAGTATCATATGTCAGTGATCAAACTACTATATCAAATGAGTTGCTTCTTGCAGTTTTGCAAAATCAAGATAAAATGATGAAAAAACTTGCAGAAGTTTCAGTCCAATTGGAGGAAATAAAGGAAAATAGAAAAACATTTGTTACCACACTTGGGGAAGCTACATCAGGATCACAAAAAGAAAAATTTATAATAGAACCTATTAAAAATGTGAACGAACTGGAACGATTTAATAATCAACTATCAAACTTTGACACGTTTGAAAGCTTATTACAAAAATATTCTATTTTGTGCTCCGCTTCTAAAGGGAGTGGTTTTAATTGTGCATATAGACTATTAGATGCTTTATTTTCAAAAGATTTTTTATGTAAGTGCTCATGGACAGGAGGAAGTCGTGGATCTGATGTAAAAATAGGATTCAAAGCCTACAAAAATGTTATCAACTTTTTTTTTGAGATGGTTAATTCATGGGATCCTAGTTACACAGTTGAAAATAATGAAGAGTTTCTGAAGTCCGTATTGAGAAACGCGTTAAAAAGAAAAGGAACAAAAAACATTAGAAAATCAAGCAAGAAAAACAAGAAGACTATAAAAGCAAAGAATGTGAATCTTGAAACCGACAAAACTGAGACACAAAATAATAATAAAACTAACGTAGACGAGACACAAAGTAATAACAAAGCTTGCGAAGACGAGATACAAAATGATAACGAAATCAAGGAAGTCGAGCCAAAAAGTAATAATAACGAAGCCGACGAAGACGAGATACAAAATAACAACAACGCCAACCCAAGCAATGTAAAGGTAGGCGAATTGAAAACGAATAATCAACACGACAATTGTGGGGATCACCCGAATAATGTTGAGAATGAAAAGGACGAAGAATCACTTTGTTAGACTGGGCTTTTTATTTAGTTATGCACAACATTTTGTAAGATTTTAGATACCTATTTTTTTTATTTTTTATTATTAGATGTGGAGGAAAGATACAAAAGGACCGTTTGTTTCACTTGTCTATTTTTTTTTTTTTATGTTTTGATTGATATTGAATAGAAGATTACTTTTTTACCACTATCTCCAAAATTTTATCTATGATTTGAGTTCTAAACTGTTAAAACTTAAATCATAGATGAAATTTTGGAGATTTAAGTTTTACATCTTTACCAACATTTATGACTTTTCTTAAGTTTTTTTAGGAAATATGATCGAATGGATGAGCCGAAGTTAGGTTGGAAATCCCAAAAAGAACTATTAAAAAAACTACTTTTATATAGGATGAAAATTATAGATTACCGTAAACTAAAATGGTAAGTATGCTCGGTCAGTGAAACGGCTTTCCAAATGAACAACATGTTCCTTGGTAAAAGTGGTTCACTTGATGGAATTAGGTATAAGATATCATTATAGAATAAGTCAGATAAGTTGAAGAGTCTTTGGGATATATTCAATATTATGATCAAAAACTAATGTGAATGCTACTTACTTTTTTAAGGTCATTTTAAATTAAGCACAAATATTTTAAGGGTGTGTTTTTCTCATGAAACTGAACAACTTTCCCAATAAACATAAGACAAAAATTAAAATCTTGTGTTTATTGGGAAAAGTTGTTCAGTTTCATGAGAATAACACATGCCTAAAATATTTGCGCTTGATTTAATATGACCTTATATATGTGACTGCATTATAGTAATATAAGATATTGATTTGACTGATAGTTTTTAAATAATAATCCACACGCTACTTAAAGATGCGACTAAATTATTAGGTATTGATCTGACTAATAGTTTTAAGTCGTTATTGATTGGAGATATTGATTTAATTCACACATTTTAATAAATAAAACAAACTAATACATAACTAGAGTTTTATTTATACAATTAACCTTATAAAGTAACTTAAATACCTACAATATGGTTGACCAAAAAGTAAATAATGAAATAAAATGTGTTTTCATAAACATTTATATGTGTGAATGTGTGTGTGTGTGTGTGTGTGTGTGTGTGTGTGTGTGTGTGTGTGGGCGTGTGTGTGTGTGATGTGTGTGTGTGTGTAATGTGTTTATAAATGTGTTTTTTGTTTGTGTTTATTACTTGTATGACTATAACTATTGATTCAGTGTGTGTAAGAGAGGAATAAAATATAAATAGTCTTTATATGAATTAACCACTAATTTGCAACAAATTTTTTCACAATGTATATTTACAACTGTACGGTGACAATCTGGTAAACTAGCTTTAAATATATTAAGATAAGATGATTTTATAGGAGTTTGGAAAACATCAGACAAATTTTCAATTTTGTAACCTTTTATATTTTTTTCTTTTATCTCTATCACTTCAATAATATCTCTTTCTGTGCTCATAAAATATTTATCTTGAGTTTTATGTGAAATTTTGAATGTATCGAAGTTCACAATATCGTGGTGTCTACTTTTTGTTATTACCGGATAATTAGTTTTAATTTTTTTTACCACGATATTTTTTAAACAATTATTTTTATTACTTTCTGCCAGCCTATTTGCAACTTGAATTAGTGGTTTATTCCCTTTCCTTAACATATTTTTTATAATGTGGAGCATATTCTCAAACGGATACGAATTAAATGTGTTAAGAGGGCCAAATTTACGGACTTCATCAGTAACATGTACTAAATTATGAATATTACTTGTAATGTAGTTACCGTAAAATGTTTTGAAGTTTTCTACAAAGTGTAATAATAGTTGCTCAGAAAGATCTAGTAGTGAGCTGTATTTTTGAGATGAGCAAATCGTAATTGCACAAAAAAGTAATAAAAAATGTTCATAGGGTTCTTTTGACATCACTTCAGGTAGAATTATGATACTTAGGTAATAAAAAAAAGATCTGAATTCCACTGCTTTCCAATGAAGCAGCTCATCTAACCCTCGTGCGGATCTATGGATTTCAGAAGGAAGTTTACAAGCCCGTAAAAAATCTGTGACTTTTTGCGTATCTGAAGCCCTCCATTTGGTCAAACGTTTTTCAAAATTACCATCGCGCCATCCCACTAGTAAACGTTTCATAACTCCCAGATCAATAAGATGCAGTGAATCAGAAATTGGGAAATCTTCAATCATATCGATAGGTAATCCTAGAAGGGGTGTGTCTGTTTTGTGATGTTGTCCATAGTTTCTTTGTCTAAATTCATTATCCGTTCTCTTGGGACATCTTGAGTCTGGAAATATCACTGTATGAGACTTGTGGGAGTAGTCGCCTACGGTTACACATTTTAAACAACCATGCTTCCCGTTGAAGTTGCATACACCTGAAAATAAATGCTCACGTTACACATGCTCGAATAATTTGTGACGTTCTCATGGTAAAGGTTCCACTTTGTCGCTTGTGAATAGAGTCGAAATTTGATTGTATCTTTATACTAATAACCTGTCAATGCGTCCTTATTGGTAAGCGACAAAGTGGGACCTTTACCACGAGAACGTCACATTTTATCAACTGACGTATTAAAAAATCGTGACACAATATTGGCCTTCGGGAACTTAATAAATAAGTATGTAGTGCGTGTGTGTGTTCGAGCGTGCGTTTGTATATATGGTCTAGTAGTAATGTTTAAACGATCTATATTTTAGACTTACAAAATTACCTTTTATGAAAGCTCTCGCTGGCGAATCACATATAAAGCATCTTATTTTTACAGTTACTATCTTTTCTTCACCTTCTTTAACCATGTGGATGCCATTTTCGAGTAGCGTTTTCATCTCTGAGACAAAGTCTTCTAAATACTGATTCAGATTTTTTGGTTTGCCAGAACCATAGTAAATCCCAACAATGAGTGGTCGTATATCAGTTCTTTCATGTAAATTACAAAGAATAGGCCAAAATTCTTTTTTGGAACTTTTAAAAATTGGCAGCCCATCAAAATTGAAATTAAGATTTATCATATCTGGCAAGTCCAGCCAAACATTTAAAATATTGGTCAGTTGTTTCGTGAGGCCGTTATACCAGTATTCTCCGACTTCAATTTCTTTAATTACGATATTTCTAGGAGTTTGCAATAAAGTCCTAGGATCAACTGGTACAGTTCCAGGAAATCGTTGATTAATGACGTTTAGTAGGTCTTTTACAGCCTCTTGAGAAATATTTTTACTCACTGCCCATTCTCTGAGGTTATTGCGAAAATCTGAATTTTTACTAAATTCCGAGTTTTCTTCCAAATCAGTAGAACTTGAATCACTATCAAATTGTACAGTCTGTGATGGAGATGCAAAGTTGTCACACATATAACTCTCGTTATCTGCACCTAAAGTTGGACCCAGTCTATTTGTTTGAATCACTAATCCTGATGGTGATGCACAATCATCGTGTACAGAACCCTCTTGAACTGTATTGGTCGCACTTGACCCGGGCCTATTTGTATCAGTTGTCAAATCCTTTTGTATTACTGCACAGATACTATTTTTTATCTTTACATACTCTCGTGAACACTTTCTTCTTATTCCTCCCGTTCTCTTTCTTTTTTTCCATGAATCATTTACGCTTTTGTTATTATTTTTCTGAGGAGGCATATTGTTGATGCAGCATTTATCACTGTGACACAAAATGGTGAAATATCTGGATATAAACATACGATATCTTCAACTAACCAGTTATTTGCTGCTTAAGATACCCACATTTGCAACTGATATTGTTTTAAGCTTAACATAAAGACAATTGTACGCTTATAGCGCTATAAGTTTAAACAAGGAGTTTATTTTCAATTATGCAGAAGTCAGCTGTGTAAAGAAGAAAAAATCTAAAATATTCAGCATCTGAATAAATTAGTACCATTTCGTACACTATGCAGCTTAAAGAAAATATTTTGTCTAATATTCAGCGTTTTGCTGTTTAACTGCTTTGCTTAAATATGTTATACAGGAAAATGCAATAATTTCAGCTACTGTGCAGATAATAGCTTTTTCAATTACTTTTATTTGAATATCGCTTGTTTAGCAGATTCTACTCTTGATTACTATTCAGCTTGAAAAAATACCGCGAACTTTATACAGAATTTAATAAGCTTACAACATTATTTTAATTTAAGAACTCTCTTATTCAAAATAAAGCCATAACGTCAGCTGTGATACAAAAGTAATAAAGCTTGACACTGCTTATTGTGGTATATTTTCGCTTCTATCTGGCTTATGTGTTGGCTGGGGTGTTGTCTGACCTGGGCTCGACACTTTTGCACAGCACGCACTTCCAAACACCCTGTATGATATTGCTCTGGAACAACTCTTCAGAAACATTCGCACACAGCAGATCATACGTATTCCGACAGTTACAGCAGTTCAAAAATCTGCCATCGACGATACTGTTACGGCAACCAGCACAAGTTGACATCTTAAAATCAGTTTATACACGATGGCAGTAGAGTCGATATTCAGACGGCCGCTATCACCCGCGATTCACCTGTGCCCACGTAAATGCTAACAGCTGATTCGTTGACAGCCGGACAGCTAACCCGCACAAACACTGTTTATTGACGCTATCTAGTTTGTAGCAAAACGAAATTACAACACTGTTTTCTCGCACTGTAACAATTATACGATGAAATAAAAGTCTTGTTTAGTAGTTCGCTAGTTTGAACTTTCCTATTTTCACCCTACTGGGCGCTGTAATTAACTATTTACTGGTAAATTGGTTAAAAAGACAGAGCGATGCGAGACTATGTATGACGGTTATGGCGTCCGTGACGTCACTCTCTCGTGGTCCTCACACTTGCTGTTAATGGGGACTTGGGATCTTGCGTGTAAAGCGGACATCCTAGGGTATGGCTAATGCGCATAAGAATTTTTAACATCAATCAATATCTCCGATTTTTGCCTCTTATTTTTTCGATTTGTCTTAGGACCTTTTGGGACCATTGTTGGTATGGGTCTTATTTGCAATGGTGTAAGGTTTTCTGTAGGTGCTTGTGATGATCAGGTAAAGGTGTTGTAGATGGTCCTATCTCCTGGGCAGGAACAGGTAAAGGTGTCGTAGATTTATCGAGGTTTTCATTTGCAGAGAGATCAGTCATCAATGGTGGTGAATTCTCATGCTCAGCTCGTGTCCGAAAATAATCTATGCGACAGGGGGTCACTGCAGACGACGTGGAGTTGCATAGACTTTCAGTCATCGTAGTTGGAGCATCATTTAAAGAGCTTTGAGCTTCATCGCGAGGATGATCAGTTATAGTTGAAGGAGCGTAATCCTCTTCTCCAAAAACCTTAGGATCGTATGACCATATTCCTGGTTTCCTAAACCCATTCACTGCATTCTAGACTGAAGCGCTTTAACGTATGCTCCTCCGAATAGTTAAGCCATGTCGTATTGATTCACGATTCGACCGGGGTGCGATTTTTGGAATGTATTTAACTCTTGCTCAAAATTTTTTGAGCGGTCCATACCACATCCAGTGTTTGCATTGTCCCGCCCTTCTCCTGGTATCCTCAGCTCGGACCAAAGTGGGGGGTGCGCAGAACTCAATGAGACCCGGCTCATTCGATAGAGGAAGCTCTGCCGAGCACGCCGACGTGCCGCACGCCCCGATACGACGACCCGTTGAGGAGGTACAGTCTTCCGAAGTTGAAGTTTGACAGTTGTCAAATTTACCAAGATGGCCGCCTCTAAACTTTGAACCCTCGTATCTCCGGTTCTGGTGGTCGCAGAAAGTCGCGGTCGTCCTCAGCTGGGACAGAAGAGGGGGTGCTCTGATCTTTCTGAGATCTGCGCCAAACGACAGCGGCAGTTCCGCCGAGCTCAGGGACGTGCCGCACGGTCCAATAGCTTAACGGGGTCGCGAGCTATGATCGATCAAAGATTGCCTTTGACAGTTGACAGCTGTCAAAGTCAAACCTTGGACAGCAATAACTCCCCAACCAAATGGCTCAGCGAAGCGGGACTTTCTCCTAGATGGTTGGCTTCCTCCAGGCTACCGTTTACGCTGGTAAAAAAATCAAAAATTTCCAAAAAAAATTGGGATTTTCCCAATTTCGACCCCAGGGGCCCAGGGCACCCCACACTCCTCCCAGATGACCCCAAACTCCGAGCCAAAAGGCCCAAGGGGCCAGGAGATACGGGACGCTAAAAAATCCAAGATGGCCTCCGCGCACAACTTTAACCCGGGTGTGTGGGTGAACGGAGCGTCCTAGCGAGACCGGACCACTTTCTAACACTTCTTAAAGCCAGGGTCAAGGGACACGACTCAAGGACTTCCAGACGTGCACCAACGTTGGCGTCAAAAGTAGCGGGGCGGGCCTATGCTTGCTTCAGCAGGTATACCAAAGAAAACCCCAGCTCGCTACGACGCTCCGGGGCCGAGATCCGTCGGTCCGAAACCTCACCAAGGAGTTGAGCTGGTCTCCAGCTGTACCAGGATCTACGGAACTCGGTCGTTTGTGGCCGGATTCGTCAGCAAAAAAGTTCGGGGAGTGCGGGAGACTCGGGCGCAGGCACAGGCACCGCAAACAGGTCAGCGGCCACGCCGGCCAAAGCGGAAAAAGCAAATAACACAACCAGGGGCACAGAACCTTTAAATTTTAACCTAAAAATTTGGGAAAAAAGACATATGATGTGGAAAAATGCGCTCTACAAGATGGTGTAAAAAGATATCATGCAAGTTCAATACGTCAGAGAACACGTGTGGGGTGAAAATCTTATAAAATCGATATCTTAAAAACTACTTGTCGCGCGAAGGTGAAACTTGGTATACTCGTAGATCCGCTGCGGCTCCGTCCGTTCCCGCAATAAAAGGTGCAGGTCGTCGATCTTGTTTTCCAGCAAACCACGTGACAAAGTTCCCATAAATTTCAAAAATGTCCTATTGGCAAACCACTGCGACTTAAGAGACGCGGTTTTTTGCGTTGGGTTGCTGCTGTTGTCCTCTACCCGGCCCCGTCCTCAGAAACAGCGGCAGACGCCTGGATCCTATTTTAGAATTACCGTTATTTCCGGTTTTTCCTCGATAACTCCTCAGCCGGTGGCCGCAAAAATACGGGGCGTAGCTCGTTGTGTAGGGCTTGACGAGGCGCGTCCAACAATGTACCGCAAGAGGGGGGTCACAGCGACTAAACGAGCAGCGTTTCACTTTTAAACTTTTGAAACTCACAAATAACCTTAAAAAACCGGGTTTTCTTGCACTTTTTCACTCGAACCGATTGTGTCCGGATGTTTTTTGTTGCACTACCGGATGCGCGCCGATTTTGCGCGTCTTTTAACACTTGAATCGTTCCAATCGGACGAACTTTTCCCGGTTATTTGATTTTTAAGCCGCGGAGCGCTCCAAAAACGTGGCGCTCCGGGCGGCGGTAGGGGCTCTTTCTACATCCTATGTTAACTTCACATTTTGTACAGTATATTTATTAAATGTCCTGTTGATTCATACATTAAATCGGGATAGGATTTAATCCACCTTTCAACAGTTTCTTTCTTGGTATGTCGAGGCATGTTTAGTTAAATTGGAAGGTCTAATATTCTTAGTTAAACTAACAACACTTCACTTAGTACAATCAGAAGCAAATAGGAGTTCAAACACGAACTTAAAAATTTTCATATGAAATCCCGGGATTAAAAGGTATGTCCATACTAAGCTTACGCACCGAAGTTTTTTTTTTTTTTTTTTTTTTTTATGTCAAAGGGGGCAAATGAGCAAACGTATCGCCTGATGGAAAGCGATTACCGTCGCCCATAAACACCTGCAACACCAGAGGAGTCACAAGTGCTTGCCTACCCGGAGGACGAAGATAGAATGCCTCTATGCTAGTAATTTCACCGGCTATCTTACCCCCACACCGGAACACAACAATGCGAACATTGCTGTTTGGCGGAAGTTCCGCGAAATGGCACTACCTAATCCTATAACTAGGCTTGGGACTTTTGGCTGCTCGCCGTGGTTGTCCAATCCATGGAGTCGTCATATGATAAAAATATATTCAAAGTCAAAGTATGTTTACACAATATTTTATAAACAAAAAAACACGCTACTCTTTTGAGTAGTACTACTAGGTAATAGATATACAAAATAAACTGAAACAAATATTAAGTAACAAAAAATATCTTCTTCAATTGTGTAAGTAGCTGCTAAATGTCCGATGAGGTACTGGGAACTACACTGGCTTTTGGAATAGGGTAGACCGAGGCGAATCGGGTCATTTTACGTTTGAGGGCAAATAAATACAACTTTTTAAGGTGATAATGTTTTCATTATTATTAAATTGGAAAAACTATTTATTAATTAACAAAATCCAAGAGTCAAACTTAAAATGGAACGTAAATCTGATTTATGAAAAATAAAATACAAAACTACCTAGAAAATCCGACTCACCCCATTTTTAGGGGTAAAACGGATCAATCAATCTCTGTTATAAAATCTTAACTAATAAAAGTTAACAATGTTAAATATAATGATTAAGAATCACAAATGGCTACTAATTGAGATCAACTATCATTGGTATCTTTATTGTTACATTTGAACATTATTTTTATTCCTGCTATTTTTATAATTTTTTTTATGACACCATCTATAGAAAGCGTCACATAAAATCACTCATATATGTTACTATATTTTTAAACAATAAATGTTAGACATTCTTTAGCCTCTTAGCTACAAAATCTTATAACTTAAATCGAAATAAACAAAATATTATAACTTTTAGAAACCAAAACTTGAACATTACACATATCCGATTCACCCCAAATCAGAAAATAAGTTATTTATAACAAAGCACTGTCCCACAGTGCAACATTTATGTAAAAATTAGACTTTTTAATCAATAAAAACATACCTAACTTTCTAATAATGAGATCAATTATCATTGCTATTACAAACGTCACATTTGAATGGCCCTTTGACACCTCCTCGATCTGCACATTTTTCATGGCACCATTCTTCGCAGATCTGGCATTGTATCCAATCTTCGACCGGAGGATGTATAAACTTTTCAGAGCAATAAATACAATACCAATCTCGAGATGACGAAGCACCTTTAGCTCTTAATTTTAGTGTCGTTTTATTTTTTTTTGGCACGTTCTCTTTATCTTGCTCCTGCTTTTTGCAATTGGATTTATTTTTACTTGTCTTCTCTGTGTTAACTTTAGTGGTTATTTGTTTCTGTACCCTTTTATTTATTTGAGTATTTTTCTTCTGCAATTTTTCTTGTTTCTTTGCGTCCTTTAGACGTAGGTTTTCTTTGCTTTTTGGTGATGTTAAATGTAACATAGGCTTATGGACGTTTCGAGCTTTTTTAGGTGGTTGGTCTGGGGGCTTCATTGGTGACGGTACAATCTCTTTTATAATTTTACCTTCCAGTCGTTTTAAAGTAGTTGGTGAGATGCCATCCTTAACCTGCTGTGCTGTTGTTTTTCCCTGTACCTCTTTGGCCTCTTGCGATAGTGATGGTGGTCCTTCTGTTTCAGTCAAATTTATTTGGATAACACATTGGGGATCATCTGCAGAAGGCTGCTTTTTCGCGTTTGTGGAAGTCTCTGTTAGAACTGTTGTTGCAACTGGCTCTGTACTGGCAGTTGGATGAACATCGGGAACTAGTGGCGCTGTCAAGTTTGTAGCAGGCTCAATTGGCAATGGCGATGTGTTTTGTACAACTTGTGTAG
This sequence comes from Apotomis betuletana, assembly GCA_932273695.1. NCBI lineage: Eukaryota > Metazoa > Arthropoda > Insecta > Lepidoptera > Tortricidae > Apotomis > Apotomis betuletana. Next base: position 19,024,845 of record OW026312.1, read on the forward strand.
CCGCTGGTTGTGCACTTGTTGATGGAAGAGTATCTGTTGTTGGGAATTCAGAGACAAACTTTGTGTCCGGTACAGCATTGGGATTTAATGGATATATTCCGGTCTTTTCAAAGCCTTTTGTGGCATTTCCAACTGTCGCCGCCTGGTTCCACGCCTGTTTAAATATTCCACCAAAAGCAACTTTGGTAATTCCTTTTTCCGGATGTGAATGTTGCCATGCCGTAGCGTGTTGGTTATAGTATGTCTTTAAAGGTTTGAAAAAAGACACATCTAGTGGTTGCAGAGCGTGTGATGTGTGAGGGGGCATCAAAACTAGTTCTATGTCTGATGATTCACATAAATCAACCACAGATAAGCTGGTATGAGATGCGTGGCCATCCAATATTAAAATGACTTTTCCTTGTGTCCGGTATCGATTGAAATGGTTTATCCACAACTTAAATGCGTCTTCATTTACCCAACCCTTCTCTGTCATAGCAACTTGTGTACCAGGAGGCATCCCAATCATAAAGTCGTCTCGTTTACGAACGCCTTTAAAGAGCACAAATGGGGGTATAAACTGCCCTGCAGCATTCATACACGCCAAAACAGTTACATTTTCACCTCGTTCTACGCTGGTAATACTGACAACGTCTCTTGACCCTTTTTGGGTGACAACATTTGGCGGGCGATTATTAAGAGGAATACCCGTCTCATCCACATTATAAATACATTCGGGCTTTCCTCTAAGCTTGTTGTCATCTATAACCTTACTTAATGTAGTAAAGTATTCTGACACTTTTTCTTTTGTCATACCGTTCATTCTTGCTCGCGAAAGTCCCTCAGGTTTTCGAATAGCTAAATGTGGATTTCTAGTCATGAATCGATGGAACCAATCTTCGCCTGCCATTTCTGATTGTCTATTAAATTTATGTGCTATTTGCTTCCGTTCAGCGTACTGAAAAACGTACTTACGTACTGATTTCGGTGTAAGTCCAAATCCTCGAGTTGCTAATTGCAATAGTCGATCAGCAAATAACTTCTCGGCTTCCTCGTTCAATGTTGGTTGTCCACCACGATTTTTTAATACGCCTCGAGACAATGTGACCCTTCTTTGCAAGCTCGTGAACGGAACATTGTACAACTCGGCAGCTCGACGTAAAGTTAGCTCTTTAGTCAGCACCTTATTAGCAGCTGTAGTCATATTTTCTGCCGACCATTCTCCCTGGTGGGTTTTTTTCTTATATGTACGCACCATCTAAAACATGCAAACATACAATAAACTAAACAAAACCGTCCTAAAACCTCGTTTTGAAATTTGATCCTATTCACCCCCAATCAGATGATCCGAATAACCTCATACCATAGGTTTGAATTATTTTTGCTTAACGGAAATATGCCTTTAGATATAGTCAAAACAATACAAAATCAGGAAACAACATGCGTGATTAACAATAAGTACCAATGATTACTAACCTTTAGCCTTTTGCATTCACTTTTAACACGGAATGTATTCGCACATTTTTTACATCAACGCCAAAATCACAGCACACCCGCGCGAACGACTCATCGGGAAGCGTCACCGTGACTAACGCGTGAGCCTCATCCAATGGCAGTGACCGTGGCGGCGTGCGTGGGGAACAGAGCGAACGCGGGACGTTGATTGGCTGGCTGTAACTAACCGCGATCTTTCAAATTTGACAGATATGCTTATTTTGATCCGATTTCCCCAGTGATCCGAATCGCCTCGGTCGACCCTAAGCGTGTCATAATCATCTTCCATTAATATTTCGTGTTCATCACTAAAATGGTAATAAGAATGTATTATTATTAGTTTTTCTTTATTTTGCGGAGTGAAACGACTTCTAGACTGATACTTAAACTCTTTTATTAACGTATTTATTATTATTTTTAAACTAACATAGGTATAAGTATTTTACTAAAAAAATAATGTATGGATCATAGTTATCTGAAAATAAAGAATTATTATTATTATTCCTTTATTTATTTCGTATCTTAGGTTAGGTTTTTACAATATATGTATATAAAAAGTAAAATACAATAAAGAAATTACAAAATATATAAACACATAATAAAAAACCTAACCTAGGGTGCCGCCGGCAGCGGGGCAGGGCCCAGGCTACCGGTGGTTAGGGCTGCAGAGAGAGGAACCTCCTGACAATGCGCGCCGTGTCCAGGAGTACCGCCTTCTGTATCTGGCCCTTGATCCAGCCATCTAGCGAGAGTCTCTTAAGATGTTTGTCGAGACTCTTCGCTATAAGACCGTTCGCCGAAACGACTATCGGGACAATGATCGTCGAGTCAACATCCCACATGGCGGTCACCTCGTGAGCCAAGTCAAGGTACTTGCTGAGTTTGTCCTTCTCGGCTTTCACGAGGTTCTCGTCATGTGGGATGGTGATGTCGACGAGCACTGCCTGGCGCTTGGATCGATCTACCAACACGATATCAGGCTTATTGGCTACAATAGTCCTGTCCGTGATGATAGATCGATCCCAATAGAGCGTGGCACGACCATTCTCAAGAACTGGCATCGGTGCGTACTTATAGTACGGCACCTCAGACCCCACAAGACCGTATCGAAGAGCAAGTTGCTGGTGAATGATCCTGGCTACTTGGTTATGTCTGTGCAAGTACTCGCCGTTAGCAAGATGAGAACAACCGGAGATTATATGCCTGAGTGACTCGCCGGGACGGCGGCATGCCCGACAAATGTCGACCGTCCTTCAGGATATATCTCCGGTAATTGTTCGTCATCATTACTTCGTCCGCAATTGCACAGACAAAACCTTCGGTTTCCCCGAAGAGATCCCCGAAGCGTAGCCAGTTCACCGACGCAAGCAGATCTACATCGGGCCCCGTAAGGGCCTTGTAGAACCGCCCGTGTAGCTCCTTGCTCTTCCATACAGCCCTGCGGTCATCGGTGCTAAGCACCTTTGGTCTGCGCCAGTTCTCGTTCGCTAAGGAGAGAGAGGTGAGGCCTTTGTCAACTGCTACTACATCGCGATGAATCCCACACTCGTTGTTTAGGAAATACTCCCTAAGACTGCACACCTCGCGGTTATGGAGGTCCTTGGCGTTTAAAAAGCCACGGCCCCCACACTTACGCGGGATGTACATTCTCATAACTGACGAGCGTGGGTGCCTCATGCGATGTGTAGTGAGCAGCTGACGGACCCTCGTATCCAGGGCGTCCAGCTCAGTCTGAGTCCACCTTAGTATGCCAAAGGAGTAAGTGAGCAGAGGCATCACCCAAGCGTTGAAGGCGCGCGCCTTATTGCCACCGGACAAAAGACTGTTAAGTACTTTTGTCAAACGACAAAAGAAACGCTCCTTCAACGCCTGTCTAATGTCTCCGTCCGCAATACCCAATGACTGTGACATACCAAGGTACTTGTAGGTTTCAACTTCGGAGATAGACCTGAGGGACATTGTCTCAGAAAGCTGTAAGTTCGCGGAATTTACGACTTTCCCCCGCTGTACATGCATGACCGCACACTTGTCTACACCAAACTCCATTTTGATGGCGCTACTGAAGGTTTCTGTTACTTCCAGTAGTTCCACCAGATCCTGGCGTTTTGGTGCATACAGCTTAAGATCATCCATGTACAGAAGATGAGAAATGACCTCACCTCCTCTTCGAAGCCGGCAACCTAGTCCTGAATCCTTCAGCAGCGTGCTGAGTGGATTCAGGGCTAGGCAGAACCACAGAGGACTCAAACTGTCACCCTGGAAAATACCTCTCTCAATCCTTATCAAGTCCTGCAGGCCAAAGGGGGCCATCTCCGCCACCTGGTTGACGAAGGACTGTGGTCCACTGCCTCATACACGCGCCTAAGAGGGATCTTAGAGCTGTATCGATTTTATACAGCTCTAAAACCCTCTCCAGCCATGAATGAGGCACCGAATCATAGGCCTTCTTATAGTCAATCCAGGCGGCCGAGAGAGACCCCTTGTTCCGCCGGACCTGTTGGCAAATGGTCGTGTCAATGAGGAGGAGCTCCTTAGTACCACGGGACCCAACCCTACACCCATTCTGAGAAAAGGCCAAAACGTTGTTCGCAACAATGTGCGTGTTAATTTTTGTTCTCAGAATGGACGTAAGGAGCTTGTATAAAGTGGGCAAGCACGTGATGGGTCTATAGTTTTTCGCTTCCGTGGTACTACCGGACTTATGGAGCAGGAAGGTAACACCAGTAGTCATGAAAGATATTATTATTATTATTATTTATGTGCAGAGAACGATCGCTCCACGTCCACTGAAGTTAACGTTATATTCTCGAGAAGTTTTTCCGATACGAGTACGTCATCTTCATGGTGCATTGTTCTCAAATTCCGAATTACATCGTAATCGGGATTCCGATCTAACACGTTTTCTACTTTATTTAGAACGGTATCTGTAGCACACCATTCTAAAACAGTACGTGCTTGGTCAATCACTTGTAAAGAGTCATCGAGAGAAATATTGGTGCACTCTAATTGAGTTATTGTTTGCGGTATAATTTCGTAGGCATTTTTTATAAACTCAAGTTCACTTCTTAGGTTGATGTTTGAAAAAGCCTTTTTGGCTTTTTTAATAGATACGGCCTCATTCGACTTTAAGCTTGCAACAATATTTTTTATGTTCTCAAAATACGTGCTATAATAGAAAGCTGCATTTAACCAAGTGCCCCATCTGGTTATTACGGGTTCGGGCGGCAAAGGTACGTTTGGAGCCATTTCTTTGAAAAGTCTAACTCGTTTAGGTGATTTTAAAAATATTTTCTTCACGTTTGAAATCAAAGTATCTACAAGTATATGCTCGGACCTTATTTGCTCTGAAACTCGATGAAAGGCATGAGCTAGACAAGTTACATGCTTCAAATTGGCATGCCTTTTCTTCAATAGTTTTCCAGCTGCATCAGTACAAAACACAGCGAATTTGTTGATTTTATTAATGTACTCGTCCTGCCATAAAAAGCGTAAGCTCTGTTCTACCAAATTTGACATTATTTCACTATTTACCTTTTCAACGACTCGACACATTAGCAAGTATGGTCTTCGTGAATAACCATTCAAAGACTTTGCCACTGTATTCACTATACTATTTCCCATGCTATCCAAAGTTTCGTCCATTGAGAACCATATAAAACTGTCTAAAAATACGTTTCTCATCCTTGTAATGGTGCTCACATATGCCTTTTCTAAATACACTTTCTTCAGGACACTTTGCTCAGGCAATCTTCTAGTTGCACAAACACAACAGATATATTTATTGAAAAACTTTTTAAATTCTGGATGGTTTACTTTGTTCCATGCAATATTGCAATTAACGAGAAACAAACATAGATCTAAATAAAAATCGTTAATATTTCCGGTCTTCTTTTGGTGATTTTGGCTGTTAACATGCCCCAATATGATGGACTTTTTGAGTCTTAGGTTAGTACCACATGCGGAGCAATAAATGTGGGACTTGTCTTCACTTAATGTTAGTTCGTCGTAAGGTTCAATCCAATTTAGTATGACGCTATTTTCGCCGCAGTAATTTTGATGGGATAAACTTTTGACATGGTTTACAACAAACATTTTTTTTGCAGCCTTGAAATATTGATGACATAGAGAACAATATATACAAGACTTTTCTTCATCATATTTTAAAAAGTCCTCATATGGCTCTAACCAGAGCTCAATTTCGCCAGGCGTAAAATTATTCATTTAAATTAAACCAGTAATGTAATTATTGTAACGGTCTTCAATCAAAAGTGACAATTTATAAAGTACTCAAAATGTTTCTTAATTTTAAGTTGCGAAAAGTTGTCAGTACGAGTAGTCTGTCACAACACAAGTACCTATCAAAAAGGATGCATAATTTGTGACCACTAGGTATAATATGAAATTACCGATAGATTTAAGATAAAATTAATTACAACGTGCAAACTATTATAACGTGCCCATTAAAAATGTAACAACATAAATTATGGCATTTAATAAAACATTTAATTTTTAGACATTGACTTTGAATTTTTTTTATCATGTGACGACTCCATGGATTGGACAACCACGGCGAGCAGCCAAAAGTCCCAAGCCTACCTATAACTATTGTAGCATAAACTTAAAAAAAGCCACTTCACAATAATATTTTAGTTTAATTATTAAAAATAAATGAGAAATAATATATAGTGCACAGTTCCCTAAAACAAGTATATACAATTTTATTTACAAAACAGTTAAACCAGATCATTGACCCGCAGCTGACAACTTCGAAACCCGCACGCGTAAAATTAAATGTTTTATGCCACGTTACATAAAAGCGCGAAATTTCACCCGCGCAGTGCGCAGTGGAAGGTTAACCTCCCAACTATTTTTTTAAATAACAAAACAAAATAGATATTGTTGCCGAAATACTTTACTAACCGCACTAAATAAAATAAAAAAACTAACTACTTAAACAACATTTAACAAACTAAACTAAAAGCAACTACGTTCTACTGACGGAGGCGTAAAAAAAATGCATTGCAGCCACATAAATGTCCGATCTGGTTTTGCGGTCGCGATCGTAGTCAGCTCAGTCGTTGACGTACAATTTGAAAAAGCAAACTAAACTTAAAAAAAAAAAAAAAAACTAAGTCGTAGGCAACCGGCGAACGCAGTGAAGAAAAATAGATATGAATAAAAAATAATTCTATGGACGCTTGTCAGTCTAGCTTAGCTTGAGTATGTGAAGTGCATGTAGAGAAGGTGATGATACTGCTCGGGCTTCCGGGGAAAACTGGCGTCGCCGAGAAAATCAACTCCAACTTAAACAACGCCACCCTGTGGCACCCGTCGTCGACTCAAAAGTCCAAACAGCCGTTGGTTATTTAATTCTCGGGCAGAATACTCGGATGCCCAGCCGTTAAAAAACATAGATAGAACAGCCAACCAAAAAAATACGCAGCTCGCACCGAAACAACGTTGAACTTATACCACATCAAATTCCAGGCTATAATTGAAAGGGAACAGTTTAAATGCTCACCAAAATGGCTTTTATACCCCCAAAACTAAATTCCAAATAAATTGAATTGCCTCCATTTTATATAAATTCACTCTATACAGTGCTCCCCAAATTAAATCATTTTGTATACCAAAATCGATATACATTACACCAGAATAATTTTATGTTGAGTCAGAATATCTTTTTGCTTCCCAAAATGGATTTTTTGCTCACCAAATATTGTTTTCATAAAACATCAAAATGATTACCAAAAAATATCTTTTTGCTTCCCAAAATGGATGTTTTGCTCACCAAAAATGGATGTTTTGCTCACCAAATATTGTTTTCATAAATTAGTGTTTCAGCTAGGTATCCATCTAATCCTGATCACCTTTCAGAGCAGATCCGACTCGGCCGGGTTAGGTTAGGTTAGTTTTTTTTTTAAATATCCCTAAAAAACGCTCCGTAATGTGCGGTAGTCATTATTAGCTATGCTATATCAATTTGAAATTTTCTCCATACAAATCGTTTTTTTTTCGATATTTTCCGAATTTGACCGAATTTTCGGACAAGATTTCAGATTCATATTTTTGAGCCCCGAGAGCCCCCCGATACCGAGTTTCAGCCGCCTAGCACCAATTTAGAAATTTTGAATCGTTTTTTTTTCGATATTTTCGGAATTTGATCGAATTTTCGGACAAGATTTCAGATTCATATTTTTGAACCCCGAGAGCCCCCTGATACCGTGTTTTGGCCGCCTAGCACCAATTTAGAAATTTTGAATCGTTTTTTTTTCGATATTTTCCGATGTTGACCGAATTTTCGGACAAGATTTCAGATTCATATTTTTGAGCCCCGAGAGCCCCCCGATACCGAGTTTAAGCCGCCAAGCACCAATTTGAAATTTTGAAAAAAAAAAGTCGCCATCTTAATTTTTTTTTCCACAAGTGTCTAACAACCAACCTTTAAAAACAAAACCTGCTTTTGTCAAACCAGCCAGCTGTGTCAATGACCTTGTTGTTGAAACTAAAAAAAGTTACTTTGCAGGCCTAGGCCTGAAAAGCAGTATGAAATCCCTTTACAGTCCTCTCGAGTTGTTGCGCCCAAAAAGCGATACTTCCGAGCCTATTTTAAGGAACGTAAAGACATTTCATTGGATGTTTGAGAAAAAGCCATTTTGGTAAGCATTTAGTTTTTTGCCTCAGCAAAAATGACTAAAATGGAAGTAATAATATAAAATATTGGTGACATCCATTTAACAGTAATTTAGATTATTTGGTCTGAAATTAACTTTTTAGGTGTGCATATATTTTTATAGGATGTAAGAAAAATAATTATTTGCTTTATTTATAGAATAGTTTGGGGTACACTATTTGGTGAGCATTCATCCGTTTTGGTGAGCATTAAGAATTTATTGGTAGTAATTTATCAATATATTTGGTAGGCGTTTAATCATATTTGGCAGGCGTTTAAACCCAAGCCTAATTGAAATATCATTTACAGAAAATAAGTTCTTAAACTCAAAGCGTCTGAATAAGAAAAAAACCAATCATTTCTCCATGACAACCCGTCAACAAAAATCTGATTTGACACGAACGAAATTTTAAATAAAAACATAAACTTATTGGTAACGGCCAGTACCACAAATGAGGTTAGCATGCGGTTGATGAAAAAAAAAGGTAAGTATGCAGCGTATTATGCTGCACTATATAATATCAAAAAAGATCGAGACCCCGTGGTCCAAAACGCAGCATTCCCGCGCTGGGGGTAAAGCCAAAATTTTATCGTTGTGCTATTATCTGGGTGTAACTTTTCTTGTCCTATTCTCTCTTCATCATTTACGTCTAAGTTATCTATCTCCATTCTGTCTTCATCACCTGTGTCTAGCTTTTCTTCATCATCTGAGTCTAGTTTTTTGAGTTTCTTTGCGATTACCATTTGTTATTTTACTTTTCGGTTAGTTGATCGTCTTTTCCTTATGGTTGATTGGTTGCTGTTTTTTACTAAATTATGTCTATTTGGGTTAGCGCAATCACACATTCCACTCTTATTACTGCAGAAACAACTTACTTCCCGATATTCGATATATTTTTTTTGGTTCGTTATCAATTGGTGAATTTGCATTGTATTGGGACAAGGAGCCAGATTTTTAACAATGTTATCGTCAAGTGGATTTATCATTTCAGATGGAATATAAAATAATTTTATAGTAGTAGGGGAAAGTCGCTATGATTGGACCACTTAACTTCGCTGCCTTATAATCTACAAAATTGATGTAAGAAAATAAAACAAGTTTGATAATTTTTTACTTTCGAAATATATTTATTCATTACCTTGAACACAACACAATAAGGTATAATAATCTTAGAGAAAAAACGTCAAAAGGGTTTCTCAGGCCTGTTGCCTTCTTTGGACCATGGTCACCTTGATTGAACCACTGAGTCGCCATCAATGGACTTAGGAAATTTATACTGATGGTCCAATCAAGGAGACTTATGGAAATCAACATAATATTGTTTTTATAAAAAAATTTTATTAAATGTTTAACAAACTTCTATTGTAGTTGATTTTTTATTTTGCACCTCACCTGATCTTGAATCATCCAGCCGTGATTCTACGCATTCCTCTCGCGGTTTCCTTCCCATTGGTGAATTGACTGCCAACGGATCTATGTCATCTTGAATTGATGGATTTGGTATGTTCTCCTCTTCTGGTACTAGAAATTCATAGTCCTGAAACACATCTTTATTCAGAGGATAGATTCCTGTCTTTGCAAAGCCATTTGCAGCGGTGCCCACAGAAGCAGCTCGAGCGTACGCTTTCCCAAAAAGCATAGACACTTGAAAAGTGGTAACAGTTCTTCCAGGATGTTGACGCAGCCATTTTTCTGTTTCATCTATATAGTACAGGCTTAATGGCTTGAAAAATGACACGTCAAGCGGCTGCAACTTATGAGTTGTGTGAGCGGGAAATGAAAGAATCACCACGCCGTGTGTTTTTGCAAACGTAATAGCAGCCAGATTTTTAGTATGACTTGCGTGACCGTCTAGCAAGAGCAAAACCTTCTTTTCTGGTGTCGGTTTCACAGTCTCAACAAAATGTTGCAGCCATACGTAAAAAATGTCTTTGTTGATATAACCACTATCTGGATTAAACGCGAATATGGTCCCAGGCGGGGCTCCATCTCTCAATTCATCCTTTGCTCTCTTGCGTTTAAAAATTATAAGTGGTGGCACAAAGAAGCCAGCAGCATTAGCACAGCATACGGCTGTGGTTGTGGTACCACGTTCTCCACTAGTAATAGCACCGACTTGTCGTTTGCCTTTTTGAGCTAAGAATGTCATCGTCTATAACGTCACGAGCATTAGCAGCTGCAAAGTACTTCCAGCACTCTTGATCGACTTCATTAAACTCTGAAGTTAAACTAGAGCTGATAATGCTGCTGTTTTTTCTTGATAACTTTGACACAAGAAATACCTTTGAGGATTTTGAGGAAGTAGCAATATCAGCAGGAGCAACCTCGAATGTGGATGTTGTGGATGCACCTGAAAAATCGGCCTGTTCTTTTTGCGAGGAATGCTGCACGGGTTGTATTTTTTCCTTCGAGATATGAATCAATCTGACTTCAGCCCATGAAACGAGGGTTCAACAGTGCCGCAATTACAATTTTATCAGTAATCGGGAATCTTTTGTCGAAGTTTGCCAACATTTTATTTTTCAGTGATAGCATTATTCGTCAGACAAGGAATTGAGAATATCTTTGATTTCCAAATGAAACACCAGTGCTAAATTAAGCGATGCTGTCTTTTGGGTCGAACACATTTCGACGAACTCACGGATTTTACGTAAAAATCGAATTAAATCTTCTAACAAGTTCCATTCCTGTTGGTAAATCTTTAAATCATGCTGACCCACCTGTGATAAGAATGGCTGTGGTTAGAGACGGAGCGAAATCAGTTTCGGTAAAAACTGTGGGGTCAAATGGCCAAATTCCGCACTTTTAAAATCCATTCACTGCTGTAGACATCGTTGATGCTTGTGTTAGCCTTTCCAAAAATTTCAGCGACTTGCCGTACCGTGGCGATCATCCCCGGATTACTGCGTAGCCATGCTGTGATTTGATGGTCATAATACGTGCTGAGTGGCCTCATATATGCAACATCAGCAACTTAAAGTCGGTGAGTAGTGTGTGGAGGGAAGCATAGAATGATTAGTCCATGAGATCGCGCTCCATTGATGAGATCAATGTTTTGAGTGTGAGTACTATGTCCATCCAACAACAGCAGGACAGGTCGTTCTGTTGTTGCTGCACTAAATTCCACGAATTTCTTAAACCAGCCAGCAAAGAGTTCCGTTGTCATTCAGCCCGAATCACTGCATACTCCCCAAGATCCTGGTGCAGCATTAAACATTAATTGCGGGTCCATACGCTTTCGAGGAAACACCATCATGGGTGGCATGTATTATACATGCCACCCATGATGGTGTTTCCTCGAAATATTGGCCTATAATAGGCCACTTGCACTGAAACAGATTTCCACAGTTATTGTTTTCCCTCTTTCTGCAGAAGTGATCGCTCCGACTTGCTTTCGCCCTCTTTTGGCTATAATTTTTGATTTGGTTTTTGGAACGATAGAAATACCTGTCTCATCACAGTTAAAAAATTCTATCAGGCGTCAAATTATTATATCGTAGTTGAAGTATATTTTTGGATCGCCTTTTACAAATTTCAATTTCTTTATCAGCAGCCAGCGAATTCTGTTCCCATTACAGTCTATAGTTTTATTTTTTAACGTAGCTTCAGCTAGTTGTTTTAGGTCATAAAATTCGTGGTACTTGAATTCCTTGACGTGGTCCGGATCTTTTTTGACCTTCTTATAGACTCCTTTCGATCTTGCACTCTCAAATATATTTTTCCAATCTGTGACGGAAAATACTTCCTTATTTCTCTTTGCATTTTCAATGCTGCTGTGCATGGAATCTGCTTCCATGTAGGAATGTCCTGACTCGAGAAATTTCTGTTCGATGACTTGCAAATGATCTATGTTATTAACAGCCCAAAGTAATATGGCTGCAACGTTCTAGTTCCCCGTCTGCGCCGGAGTAAAATCCAAGTTCATCTCGGTGTTTTATTGCGTCGCTTATCACTGAAGGTGAGATGCCTAAAGTAGCGCAAAAGAATTTCTGGCAAACTTGTAGCTCCTCTGAATCCCTATCAAAATAACATTTTGTACTGTAAGGTCTAGCTGCGCGTTTTCTCTCTACTACAACTCTCTTTAGCGGCTGGGCGGTCACACGGGAGAGAATAAAGTTTTTCTTACTTACAAAGTCCAAATTCCAATATAATCGGTAAATTTTCTCCCGTTCGTGTTCCGTAAATGTATCTGTACATTTAAAAGTACATTTTGCGCAATCTAAAATTTTAGGAACTTTTGGAGCTCGTATAATTTCGTTGTTTGTCGTATAGGGTAATCCTTCAGCACGTCTTTTTTTTGCGACATTTTTTTTCGAAGTGTTTGGATTCACAGCACGCCAACGGCTTACTATTTTTACGTGATCCCAAACTAAATCTACAACATCTGTCAAAATCAGTAAAGCAATCTGAGAGGCATCGTTGCTATTTTCTACTTCATACTGATGACTGGTGCCAGGCTGTGGTGATGGTGACAAAGTAAAAGATAGAATGCTATCACTAGATTTAGAGCCTAGTAAGTCCTGCAATGTAATTAAATCGTCGTCATCGCTAAGAGTATCCAAACACCGCTACTGTTCCTCAGGATCAGGACGATACGTTGGAATCGTTGGATCATTATCAGAAAAGTCACCGCTGAATATCGAGCCTGAATTTGATGATGTTTCTGAAACTCGCCTTGTAAATTGTGGTTCACTAATCTGCGATACCTCTTCATCCGACTCTGGCATACTATCATCGATAAAAAATATCACTAATAATTTCCTTCATCTGATCAGCGATATATTCTTGCGACTCGTCGAGATCAGATGCTTGACGTATTTCTGGATCGCATTCACCTGAAAAAATAAAAATTCTGTTTTGAAATATTCGTCAAAACATGTTATGATGCAAGTTTCTATCACCATAAACAAAGGGCCGATTACCGAACATCGCAACGAAACATTGATATGATTTATATTCATACTTTCTTACTCGTAGTGAATATCTATGTCAAAGTTCACAAATATATTTAACTAAATACGGCAAAGCGAATCATATTTAAAATGATTTAATTATTTTCAAAAGGTAAACTTAGGGTCTCGTATAAATAAATGAATATTACTTACTTACTTACTTCTACTCCTTGCGTTAATTTTTACCACATAGTTTGTCAATTTAGGGTATTTTTAATAATTATTTACATTAAAATTTTGTTAGCCACGATCAGAACATCGGCGCACGAGTCGCTACTGAGTGAAGTTAGCTACTGCACGAAGCTCGTACGTATGCGCACTTAGTAGGTTCTGCCTGTACAAGTTTAGTGTTAATATGGGAATAGTCAAAGTCAAAAGTCAAAATATTCTTTATTCAAGTAGGCCTAGCTACAAGCACTTTCGAATCGTCAGTTACAGAGAGCAGAGCAATTTATTGATAAACTTATACTAAAAATAAAATAAAATAAAAAAACATAAAAAACAACATTATAGAAATAAAAGAAAAATCCTAAAAAGGATCGTCAACACATAAAAAAATTATAGAAATAAAAAACTAGAGGCTAGAATATTTCTAGAATAAAATTCTAAATGTCAAAAATTATAATAAAAATAGTTAAAATTAAAATATCAGTACCCTGATAGGTACTCGTTACAATAATTACACATAACATTGCGTGATTTTCACTAATCCCACGACACGTTATCATTCATGTAGTCTTGAGTGCTATAATAAGCTTTAGAAATAAGTTTACGTTTTACATAGTTCTTGAATTTACCAACAGACAAGTCAGTTACGCTTCTAGGAAGTTTATTATAAAATCTTACACAGTTACCCATGAATGATTTTCTTATTTTATGGAGCCTAGTGGCAGGCACTGCGAGCTTATGCTTATTTCTAGTATTAATATTATGTATATCACAGTTCTTCTTAAAATTGGCAATGTTCTTATGTACATACATAAGATTCTCATAAATGTATTGACAATGCACTGTCATTATATTAATGTCCTTAAACTTATCTCTAAGCGAGTCTCTATGGTGCATTTTATATATCGCACGAATAGCCCGTTTCTGGAGAACAAAAATTATATTAATATCTGACGCACTGCCCCAAAGTAATATGCAATACGACATAATGCTATGGAAATAACTGAAATATACTAATCGAGCTGTTTTCACGTCTGTTAATTGACGGATCTTACTAACTGCAAAAGCTGCAGAACTCAGTCTATTCGAGAGATTAGCAATATGGGGACCCCATTGGAGCTTAGAATCTAATGTAATACCGAGAAAAACTGTGCTATCAACTAGTTCCAGTTCCTCATCTTTAACAATAACACTTGCTTGCTCGTGTATAACGTTACTCGTGACAAACTTAACACATTTAGTTTTTTTCTCATTTAACAATAAATTATTTACATTAAACCAATTCACTACTTTACATATAGCATTGTTTACGTCATTATAAGATTGTTGGTTTCGTGCGACTTTGAAAATAAGTGAAGTATCATCCGCAAACAAAACTATATCATGGTGGGTCTTTATGAGCTGTGGCAAGTCGTTAATGTAGATAAGGAACAAGAAGGGTCCCAATATTGATCCTTGCGGCACACCCATAGAGACTAATGACCCCGGTGATCGCTTTCCATTCACGTCAACCCTCTGTATTCTACCATTTAAATAAGATTCTAACAATTTCAGTGCCGATCCTCTAACTCCATAGTGGTGTAGTTTCCTGATCAGTGTCTCATGATTAACGCAGTCGAAGGCCTTAGATAAATCACAGAAGATACCTAAAGCATCTCGTGATTCCTCCCAGGCACCGAAAATACATTTTACTAGCTCGACTCCAGCGTCGGATGTCGAGCGACCCCGCGTAAAACCAAATTGCTTGTTATGCATTAAATTGTTCAAATTAAAGTGTCTTAATAATTGAGACAAAATTAACTTTTCAAAAATTTTACTAAATGTTGGTAGAACACAGTTCATGCAAAAGTGATTAACTCGCTATATAGTGATTTGGCAGTATAATATTGCAATCTAGTTAATACAAAGATATTCTGTCAAAAAGTATAAATACGTTTAGTATATTTTTACTGACATAAAATTAATATATTACAAAAGAAACGTCTATGAAAATGCCCGTTCAGTACAAATAGAACTTACTTCCAGTAAATAAAATACAATTTCGCATGAACCATGAGAATGCAAGAAAACGGTATAAGCTAATTACAGGTTTTATTTGGAGGTAAAAATATAAACCATTGAATTATCATCATACACATTTCAGTTTCTGTCAGTGTATAGTTTTACCAAATCATCAGTAAGTTACTTTATTCCGTAGCTATATTTGTAACGACGGGTCATATCGAAACATGGGTTTTACCAGATTGTAGAGAAAAAAAAAGCGATTCTAATGGGCTAAGAAAATCACTTTCGACATAATGTCACTTAGTCGGTATTTGCAGTAATACGACGATATCTTGACGCACACTTTGCCACTTAGTGTAAAATAGTGGAATAGAGTCATCGAATTCCTTGTAATTTAGACCTTTATTTTTTCACACGTCTTGCACTCGCGTGATAAACATTTTTCGTTGAATCTGTTGCAGCAAACTTGATTCAGAAGATCCACGTAATTCGAGACAGATATTATTTATTTTAGCGTTGTATAGTGATTTCAGCGTTAAATCCATATTGCTATGTGTAACACACATGCAAGTGTCACGACTACGCTGACGAGCCACGCTGTGACGGCTGGATGACCCAAAATGGTCGGAGTTTGCAGAACATTGGGTAAGATTGTTGCACTCACTGCGTGGTCTATAGCTCAGGTATGCAAAACAGGAGTCCATAATAAAAGCACAAACAAACGGTAAAATAATTATATTGAAACTTCAACATTAAATTTCGACCCGGCTTATTGCGGACGTATGGGACTATAACTGTATTAAACCAGTCTTCAAAGCAGAAAGAATCGAACCATTCACTTTTGGATCTATTATTTCTCGTCCCTTCTGGGCCGCCCTCCATCCATGTATCCCACAAATTTTCAGATTTATACACCACATATATTGGCAAAAGTTGGCCAGACGCAGTCCCACTAAACATTAGCGAAACCGATGTTTTAGAATTATTAATAATACGCTCTGGATACTTGCACTCCCTTCTATGTATGTAATTTTTATTACCAGGGTCCTCAGTAAGGTTTGTTTCATCATAATTTATGATGCAGTCTGCAGCAACCCCCTCAACGGTTTTAGTGTAATTAAAAAAAAATCATCTTTGTTCCTGGCATGTTGTCTTGGCTCGATCTGTGGAGATATTCGCAGATTGGCGGTTCGAAAGTAGAGTACTATGTCGTTTAAGAAAATTACGAGTCCAATCGACACCAGCCAAATTGTCTTCGAGCCCGTATATTTTCTTGCCAATTTTATTGAGGTATTTCTGAGCGAAAACACGAAGATCTGTTGTTTCAAAAGGAAACCCCCATTCTCCTACTTATAATATGAATTTAAGGAAGACGTTCTCTTCTTCAGGTGTAAATAGTGTCGGATGGCCAGCGCTTGCTTGTCTACAATTGATATTTCGAGTTTTCCTACTCAACGTACTCTTAGGAATACCGTATGTATTCGCTGCCTGAGTTAAACTCATTATCCCATCCTTTAAATAATTAATTGCTTCTTGAAGCTTTTCAAGGCCGTAGTTTTGGTACGGCAGATATGCATTTCCGTTTCTAGTGTTTGTGTATTTTCTTATATATTTACGTACCATCTGAAACAAGAAAATAGAACTTACCCTTAAACACTCGAAAATGGCATTTAGGGTTATTTGGTATACCACCTATAATATTCGCAAAACTGATATCAGCCTGGAAGGGGGCTATTTGGAATTCAGTTCCAAATAACCCCAAAACGGTATTAAATATAGTCCATTGAATGAGTCCCTCCAAGGGGGGTCTAGAGTGCGTGAGTTAGTAACGTAAGATGTTTCTTCGGAAACATGTCAAGAGTCCCTAGGTAATAAACATACTAAAACCCCGGGACACTAGGAGGAGCCCCGGAGTGGGGGGAGGGGGGGAAAGGGTCCATTTTTTAATTTTTCGCTTAAATCTCAAAAACGGTACATGTTAGAGAAAAACTTTCAAGGAAAAGTTGAAAGGCCATAAAATTATCTACAAGTTGTACCTAAATAATTTTTTTCTATTCGCAGCCGTTTTCGAGCTACATCCCATGAAGAAAAAAAATAAAAAGGTCAAGTTGCGTAACTACCCTAATATAATATTTTGACAATCAATTCCTCCTAAAGGCTTCCATGGAGGAATGTGTTTTTTTTACCAATGATAGACCTAATTAAGAGCAATCTATCAGTACCGGTCACAAGTTGCACTTTTGAGCTTTTTGGAAGAAAAAAAATAAAAAGTTCAAGTATCGTAACTACCCTAATAAAATTCAATTCCCCGTAAACGCCTCCGTGGTGGAATCTGGTATTTTTATCAATGATAGACCTAATTATGAGCAATCTATCTGTACCGGTCACAAGTTGCACTTTTGAGTTTTTTTGGAAGAAAAAATAGAAAGATCAAGTTCAGTAACTCAAACTACCCTAATATAATATTTTGACAATCGATTCCTCCTAAAGGCTTCCATGGAGGAATGTGTTTACTTTACCAATTATAGACCTAATTAAGAGCAATCTATCAGTACCGGTCACAAGTTGCACATTTGAGTTTTTTGGAAGAAAGAAATATTTTTTGATCGATGGATGTGATAAACATGGGTATGTAGTATGGGGAAATTGTTTGAGCCAAAATCATTTTTTACTGCGTGTAACTCAGAAACGGTAGGATATAGGAAAAAAATATTTAGGTACAACTTGTAGATAATTTTATGGCCTTTCAACTTTTCCTTGAAAGTTTTTCTCTAACATGTACCGTTTTTGAGATTTAAGCGAAAAATTAAAAAATGGACCCTTTCCCCCCCTCCCCCCACTCCGGGGCTCCTCCTAGTGTCCCGGGGTTTTAGTATGTTTATTACCTAGGGACTCTTGACATGTTTCCGAAGAAACATCTTACGTTACTAACTCACGCACTCTAGAACTTTTTATTCAATGGACTAATAGTCCCATTTCATAAAATCAAACAAACATGGCGATCGAAACAGGTTAGAAAACGCCGGTAAATATACTTACCGCTACCGCTGTCTGTAGTAATGCCTCAGTTCCTAATGCAAAAGCTGAAGATATAGCGTTATTTCTAAAACAATTCTTAATTTCTGATACATTTCTGATACAACAAATTTCGTTGCCTTTAGGTACAAATTCCCCTACTAATAAACCAAAATACCGTAAGAAAGTAAGCATTTCTGATGATGATAAACGCACATTTCATTTAATTAAATGATTCATAGAAAAAGTACAAGGCTGATTTCTACAGTCAGGACCATACTCAAAGGCATGAATTCTTTTATTAAGTTCAGTCAATGTAAAACAATTCAAACGTCTTATGCACTGAAGAAGAACGAATTGCATAATATACTTAGCAACACCTTCCAATATATCGTGCAGGCAATCGACACCAACCTGATTATATAAATCAAAATCCCTTACATCTAGCCATACACATTTTTTTTAATACCTATCTCCGAGGGGTTACCAAGCAGTTAATCATGTTCATAATTTTGTAAATTACGTAAGATATCTTTGTTTTCAATGCACTGAGTTTTCATATCTTGTTTCGAAACTTTACAAACTCTACAAGAATAATCGTGGTCGACTTTTTATTGTTATTGTTAACAAACTTTAAATTGGTTTTAGCAGTTTTTTTTATCGTTTTATAAAATCTTACTGTATAATATTCCTCTTCTTTCATATCTTCTACAAAGCCAACATAATGCTTCCAATGTCTTTCTGTTGTAATATCGGACCAGCACGTGATCACCAATATTGTAGCTTTCGAATACATTGTGATGATCATCATCTTCGTGTGATTCTAACAGAGCCTCTTCGTTCTGGTAATCATTTGTCATATAATCTACAAGGTTCTCTTTATATTCAAATATATCGGAGTCGCTATGGACGCTCATGCAATCGGACACACTTGTAGAATCAATGGATATGGCTCTAACCCTCTTTTTTACTGTAGATTTATTTTTTCTTTTTTAATTTTTGGTATTGTGTTTTCGTTTACTGAAGATTGATTTTTTTCTTTTGTAATTTTTGGTATTATTGTTTCGTTTACTGTAGGGACAGTTGGGGTACAATGGAACGCAAAAACCTTTCCTTTTTTAAAAAAAATCAGTGGTTCCTTTTTGCATTATTTTAGTTTCGAACAATCAACAACAATTCATAAACTATCAATTAACAACAAAAATGAGATCAAAAATTTGCCTTAAACCTACAAAATATTTTTTTTTGCACTGCACTTGTTTTGTTCCATTGCACCCCAGGTCTAAGGTACAATGAAACGGCATCTGGGGTACATAGAAACAAGTATAATAATTCGAGAAATGTACGAAAATTATGTAATTACCCAAGCTTATACTTGCTTATTAACTTTTCAGGAAAATAATATATATGTCGCAGAAATGGCCGTGAGCTTCATCGAGATTTTCATATGAGCAGACATCGTTATAAATTTCAGGGCCCTCGAGGTAATCAAAAGTCAGTTCTTCAGTAAGTCCATATAATTACAAGAATTACACTTTTATCACTATATATAACAAATTAAGAGTCACTGTCTCAGGTAAACTTATCAACACTAATTATGCACAAATGAATAACAATTAACAAAGCTAGCGGTGCGTCCACACGCGGCCGCAACCCAAATCGAATCTGTCGCCTCAGGATAACCACTGAAGGTGAAGTACCACGGCCCGCTGTCAGGCCAAAGTCGACCTTATATCGGCTATGATCCGACATATATTACTTTGCCGATTTGTTATAAATAAATAAGTATGTGGGACATTAGATACTTAAGTACATTGATTTTCAAGGACAAGGAACACTACCATGTTACAAAATATGCTTGAAATCAGTGGTCATCCACCTACCTGATGTACGAGTTTGCCTCTTGCTTGAAGAACTGTGCCAGACGCAGTAGTACATGCAGGGATATAATATGTTGTGGTTCTTTCACCTGGAAAGAGTTCATTTATCAATGTTGTCCACTTGAAATAAATTTGACCAACTATTGGTGAATTTTTGTTCTCATTTAATATTTCTTTGGCAATCACAGACGCCAATAAATTTCAAATCAGAAGTGAAGCAGTTTCTAGTGATTGTTTCAATAAATGTTCAAGTATCTGAAATAAAATATTACTACATAGGTATAAATTCAAAGCACGGAAAATTAATAATTTTTCACCTGTAGGTATGTAAACCTGTAATAAATCTATGTAATTCTCTCTGTAATTTAATATTATAAATTCAAAAGTTCCAACTAAGACGGGGGCGGAGGCTAATTAATAGCTAATTATTAAAAGTATATCTGTACCACTTAAATGATCTGCTTAACATTTTATCATACATACCCCAGATTGAGTTTCTTTTTCTATTTGTTGCTGACTTGTTGTACTTTTGTGTTGACTTGCAGTATTTTCTCTATTCCAAATCAAACTGAAAGTTTGATAAATCCAGGCCCTGAAAACAATAATGTAACTTAAGTCTAATAATACAATCCTAGTCTCACAGTCTCAGTTCCCAATGCCCATGCCATTGCTGCAATGCGGCTCCTATCCGATTACCTGAGGCGTCACACATGATGGCTTGCGGCGCTTCTGCTAATGGATATGCTAGAAGCGTTGCGTTCTGCAAACTTGTTTTGCATTGCCGGAACGCTTCGTCCCCAGTCTCATTCCAAGTAATTATTGTTTTGTCTCTGCGTTTGGATTTATGTAAATACTTATTGAGCTCTGACTGATATTTTACTGCTTCTGGTATGTGATTGCGATGACAATTCAACATACCGATAAAACGTCTGAGTTCCTCCACGGTTTTGGGTATACAGATTGCTTCGACTTTCTCTTTGAGTGGTCTTAGGCCTTCTGTTGTTACTTCGTGTCCCAAAAAACTAATGTTTTCCTTTCCGAATTCGCACTTAGATGAATTAATTGTGATACCGTATTTATCAAAGCGCTCAAACGATTTTGTCAAATGTTCTCTATGCTCTAATTCGTTGTCGCTTGCGATTATGATGTCGTCAATGTAGCAAAAATGTTTTCTAAACCTTCTAACACTGTGTGGTTATTAAATCGCTGAAAACTTTGAGCTGCATTTCGCATCCCGAAATTTAGTCGCACAAATTCCCATAATCCGAAAGGGGTTATTATTGCGGTTTTGTGTACGTCTTCCGGTGCTACGCTAATACAATGGTATGCCCTGTTGATGTCTACACGCGAAAATACTTTTTTACCTGAGAGTAAATACGTAAAATCATGTAAGCGTGGGATCGGGTACCGATCTGGTTTTGTTACCGCGTTTAAAACTCTGTAGTCGCCGCAAGGTCGTAAACGTCCGTCCTTTTTTTGTACGACGTGTAGGGGACTAGCCCACTGACTCTTCGACGGTCTACAGATTCCCATTTCGTACATAATGCGAAATTCCTCTTTAACTTTTAGTTACCTGTCTGGATATAAGGGTCTAGCGCGAGCGTATACTGGTGGTCCCGTAGTTTCTATATGGTCCTTGAATGTTATCGGTTTTAACATGTCCGGAAAACTAGAAATAGGGTCAAAATACGGATGGTCCTTATTAATAGTCCTGACTGATAACTGTTCCTCACTAGTTGAAATGGACGCAATAATATGGTACCATGGGGCTGATCTGATGATGGAGCCGGAAGGTGGCCATAGGAACTCTATAATAGAAAAAGCAATCCTACCGAGTTTGGGCTCTTTAGAATCGTCTCAGTGAGCATTTGAAGGATATCCAAAGAAAAGCACAGTCGGCTATAAAAGCTTGTCACTAAATTGATTTTTTTGACAGATACTTATTTTAATTTTAATGTAAACATGGCGTCTGTGTTTATGAACAGCTGATTTTTTTTTCTAGTGGCTACCCATTCTGCCATCGGACCAACAATATCCGCGTTAATGCCTAGTACACACGAACTGATATTAAGAATACAAATCTGCATGATTCAATGTGTTGATGAATAAATTTAAAATACTGTCTATACGTAAGTCACCAGAGACCATAGACAATATCTAAAATCCTCTGTATTTATTTTATTACATATAGAAATTAAATTTTTATTATCAGGTTGTGTAATAATGGCTCTAATAGGGTCTATTGGAACACTACATACGCGAAATACGGACAACTTCCATAAGAAAAAACATTTTGGGGGATTGGAGGGAAAATAAAACTTTTGTCATGTTTTTTTTATATTTGTTGTTGATATTTATAAATATAATTTCATGAGTTCTGATGATAACAGCGACAAAGAAATTAATTTACTCCGCCAGAATTGAGGGCGGAGGCAGAATTAGCAATTAATAATCTGTTGCAACCAAAGTCGAAAGGAGAACTACTTGAATGAAAAAAAAAAATATGCTCAGTCTTATAACATTTATTTATTCATTTATTTAAACTTTATTGCACAAAAGACAGAAGTAAAAGTACAAATGGCAGACTTAATCTTTCTAAATTACAAGAAAGTCAATGTACAAGACAAGTAATTGGACGCCACACAATTCTATCTATGCCCAAGCAAATATCAACATTTTAAAAACTAGATTGTCCCGACCTCTATACTGGATGTTGTTTCCGCTGTATTTCAGCTATATTCCTTGCCAATCTTCTCATGCTCAAAAGGCATGGGGGTTGAAAATTGATTAAGTTGCAGAAGGCGACAAATCCTTACGCAGCCAAGTCTCAAAAAGATGTACCCCAATCTTCATCAATTTACATAAATCCACGGCCAGGCTGTTTTCGGTTCCCGTGACCCTCCTGTTTACATTAAGGATCATAGTCCACCGCCAAAATCTCCTAGCACACATATATTCATGATCCACAGTCACCACGCGGTAGATCAGTTCCTCAGCCTCCTTTGCCAACTCAGCAGAATCAACAGTCAACTACTACATTATCACAGCCAAGACCAGTTTCGGAAGTTTAGCAATCTAATATCAGTGTACCTGGAAAAACAAATAAAATTTTCAATAAGCAATTGCCCCAATATATCAATTAAATGTGGTAGTGACATTGGGTTTATCATAAAATTTTACGCGGTTGAGGGATTTTTGTTCTTCAATAATAAATTTCCCAACTTATCACGAAAATCTTTACAAAATCTTACAAATTGTTAGCCAAACCTCATTCACATCACTAATATCGAAAATAAACCTACTTCAATTGGTATATAGTTTCATGCTATGTGTAATAATTATACTTTACATTTATACGGTCTAATTTATAGGATGCAAATAATAAACGTGGAAGAGCTTCCTGTCGGGGAACAATTGGAGCGCCCGTTAACTATTAAAAAAGTTCGAACGTGGAATCCGTAAGTAACAAGAAAACTTAGATTATCTGTGCCCTAAAAGCTATCTTCGATTCTTATAAATATATTTTAAATATTTTTTCAGCAATCTCGAATCTAATGTGCATTCTGAAAATCAGAGGTCTCCCATTCCACACGAAATTCCACCCTCACCTGCAATGTAAGTTTCTACTACACTTTGTTGTCATTAAAGTCTGCTACGATAAGTTTATTAAATCAATTTTGTCATTTCAAGTACGTTGAATGTGGTGGCAGTGCCAACAGTACACCCTCAACAAGTGGCTATCAATTTATTGTCCAAGTGTCGATAGATGAAGACAACAACTTTTCAGCATCGAGCTTTGTAAACCGCAAACACCATTTACGCGAACGAGAAAAGTATGTATCATAGCTTTTATACAATATAAATTTGTATTAATCTGATTAATAAAATGAAAGCTCATGGATTTTTTTTTAGGACATAGGAGAAAACGTGTGCGCCAGTCCCTTTGCGAGGAACGACCACAACTGGCAGTGACAAGTTCTGTGGCAGCTTCTTCTTCATCTGATAGGTATGTGCGTTTGTTTTTTTTTATATCCATAATAATCTTATATTATGAGATGGTTACATAATACAACATGATAAATTTATTTGTTATAGGAACCCTGCGGCTTCTTTGCGGCCTATACGACGTCTGCGCGACCTAGAAATTGAAGGTCTATTACATTACGGTAACTACATAAGTTAACTGTAATTTAGTTAGGACGCTGAAATTAAAGATGTACTAAATTGTTATTGGTTGAATCTATCAGGAAGTGAAGAAGAGAGCGAGAGCGAGGATGATGAACTTGAAGCTCCTGTCCTCGTTCCAAGAGCGTTACGGGTGCTCTGGGAGACTCCCGTAGATGAGGAGGAAGAAGTTGTTGAGAGGGCTGCTCCGTCATCTCCTCCCGTAGATGAGGATGTAGAAGTTGCGGAGAGGGCTGCTCCATCATCTGCTGCCTCGGAATCTTATCTCCCTCAATTTTTTTTAGATTTTGAGTGGAGCTCCTTTCCAAATCCTCCCATTCCACCCGAAACGCGTAGGGAACCATTTCGCCACACAGACTGTGGTCCTACCATAAGAGTAACTGATCCTTACGACATGTTTACAGCAATATGGAACCGGGAGTTCATGGAGTTTGTAGCAACCGAAACAAATCGGTATGCTGAGGAAGTTGCCGAAAAAATGATGCACACGGGTGAGCTGTCTCAACAGTAGGACAGTTGATTGGAAATACTCAACTGGCGACGAACTATACATTTACATGGCAATTATCCTGGCGATGGGTGTGGTCATAAAATCCAGAACTGAGGAGTACTGGAACACTAAGGCACTTGTCCCACCGGCAACGATGAGCGATAAACGAGTAGAACGATAAACTACAAACGAGTGGGCGAGCGGCGAGAAGCGAGTGTTAGCTCCAATAGTTTTGTCGCTCAGCTGTAGGCGAGTGTTCGCGTGCGACGGGCTATTACTCGCGTCACTCGCTCAGGTGTAGTCAGTACAGCCGAACACGCAGACGTCGCAGGACGCAGACTAGACTTGATCAAACCAGCACGCCACACTGTACGGCGATATTAGCGGTTCGTTGTAAGAGTTCTAAGTAACTATGGATGAGTTTTTAATTGAGTGTATAAGACAATATCCCTGTCTTTGGGACACAAAATTGCCTACCTACAAACAATTAGATGTGAAGGACGCTGCTTGGAAAGATATTATAAAGAAAACTAAAATAGAGAGTGGTAAGTCAAAATTCTTTATTAGCAGATATCATACATTTTTTATTAAGTAGGTATAGTAAAGTATTGTAAGTTTTTATCTCTATGATGATGGGTAAAATAATCTCTTCAGGGTTTATCGTATAAATTGAGTATTCTATATGATCATATTTATATACTTAATACTATATAATACATATTATTACATAATATTGGGGGAGGCCTATGTTCAGCAGTGGACGTCATTCGGCTGAATGAAAATGAAATCAAATGAAAATTATTTATTTATTATATTGAATGGATGGATGGATGGATTATATAATACTAATATTACCTACATTCCGTTTATCTATGTATTTATGCCAGATTGTGTGATCGTCTATCAGAGTCTAATGCATTTTGAACACGATTATTTTGCCACAAAACACTTCCAATCGAATTAAAGTATTCCTTGAAATACTCTCGAACGAAAAATCCGTTTTCAGAGTCATCTATGTTTTGTTCCAATGTCTCAAAGTTATTACTTGACTCATGATTAGAAGTAACAAACTCTGAAGAACCTCCTTGAATATTATTATTTAATACATAATTGTGTAGAACGCAAGCAGCCTTCACAATTTTCTTGGCGGTACTTATTTTAACATTAATTGGCTTAAAAAATATACGCCATTTGTGTGCTAACTTGCCAAACGCACTTTCCACTATTCGGCGTGCTCTGCTTAATCTATAATTGAATATGACCTGGTCATTATCCAACCTTTCATGATTAGGGTACGGTTTTAATAAGTGCGTCATTAAAGGAAACGCACAGTCACCGATAAAAACATATGGTTGCGGCAATCCTCCCTCATATAGGGGTTCATCTGCGGGCAGTCTCAATTCATCGTTTTGTAACTTGCTATAGAATTGACTGTCAGTGAATATTCCTGCGTCACTGAAACGGCCCATGGAACCAACATCGATCATTATAAATCTGCCATAAGCATCAGCAATCGCTAACAGTACAATCGAAAATGTGTGTTTGTAGTTGTAAAATTGTGATCCTGATTTACGAGGTGCAAAAATTACCACGTGCTTGCCATCAATTGCACCAAGGCAATTTTTGAAATTCCACAATTCTTCGAACTGTTTTGCGATATCTTTCCACTCCGATTCAGTAGGGAGCTTCATTACTTTTGGCTGCAATTTGGCCCATATACATTCACACACTTCTGGTATTATTTTGGAGAGCGTGGAACGGCCTATTCTAAAGCTTTTTGACAGTGCGGTATATGAAGTTCCGGTTATAAGAAATCTGAAAAAAAAAAAATGTTTTAAAAAAAAAACTTTTTTAAACGTTTAAAAAAGTGTTTTATTTCAATGAGAACTCATTGCGGAAATCGAAGACAATATTAATAAAATATTTATTAAATAGTTCTTTACATGAAATTAATTTATAATATATACTTTTGTTTAATTCACAGTTACTGTGGCCAAGATAAAATGGAAAAATTTGCGAGACACGCACCGTGAAAAACTCAAGAAAATTAACAAGACAAAAAGTGGACAGGCACAAAAAAACATTAAACCATGGAAGTACATGAGTCACATGGAGTTTTTGCTTCCATACATGACTAATACGGAAAGAGATACAAATGTACCCTCTCCTGATTTTTCGTCAGTTTTGAACGAAACTCCCTCTAGTGTAGATGCTGAAGTTAGTAGAGGATCCGATTCGATGCCAGCACAAAAGAAAAGGAAGGATGATGAAGAGAATAACGATCAAGATGATTTCTTAGTTAAATTATTAAAAGAGGTGGATGATAACCGAGAGAGACGAATGGTACAGAGGGAAGAGTTACGTAAAGGTATACAAACACCAGTTGATTCATTGAAAGCCTTTTTTGATTCAATGTACCAAAGTACACAGCAGATGCCAGAGTTTTATCAAAGATCAATAAAAAGAAAGCTGTTTCAATTGGTAATGGATGCTGAAGATGATATAGCCAATACAAACTATTCGTATTCTGGTTATTACACAAGTAATGCTTGCAACTCACGTCCTTCTACTAATCAAACAAATTATTCTTCTGAATACGCTCCTACTACCTCATCTGCTCAACCCAGCGGTTCTGGTTTGCAGCAAGCTCGTAGCCTAGAAGATTCAATGGCTGCCGATAATACTACTCAAGATATTGCTGATATTTAAACCTCCAAGTCAATAGTATAAGAAAATTAGCATCAAAATCGTTGATCAGACCAAATAATTCAAGAAAGTGGTACAATTATTCCTTAAGGTGTCCAGATGAATATACTAAAGTCCCGGGGGTGGGACCGGAGCCGGGAGGGGGGAGGGTGGTAAAGGTCTCTTTTTCAACTTATTTCATTTTAACTCCAACTATTTATATTTAGCAACTATTTATAAATAGTTTTGGAGTTAAAATGAAATAAGTTGAAAAAGAGACCTTTCCCACCCTCCCCCCCCTTCCGGCTCCGGTCCCAACCCCGGGGACTTTTAGTATAATCATCTGGACACCTAGGAATAATTGTACCAACTTTTAAAACTACACGAATTATTTGGTCTGATTTCTCTAATTTTCTCACACTACAATGGATAATTTAATTTTGTTACTGTGTTATAAGTTATTGATTAACGAAAGACTTACCTTAATGTTATTACAAGACGCTCTTGTGTACTAATAGCTTCTCTATAATTCGTGTTATTTTTTTTTATGTCATTTTCGATTAAAGAATGCAAATACTCAAACTCTTGTCTTGTCATCCTAAAATGTGAACGAAACTGCTCATCTGACAGCTCGTTGAATAATCTGAATTCACTGTATTGCCTTCTAAAGTAATTAATATTCTGCATCCATATTCTTCGTTTTTTTCTGTTCAAATTATTCCCTTTTTTCTTCCGTCTATTCAGAATTGCTGCTGCCACTATACAGGATAATGCATCATCATCATCGTCTGAACTAGACAACAATGACAGCTCAAATGCTTTTCTCAAATTCATTGCAAATATCTGCACTGAAATAAACGCTGTATAAAATCACCGCTGATTGGTCTCGCAGGTTGATTTCTAAACCAAGCGAGCATCGCCGAGCGAGTACCGCTGAGCTAGTTTTATCTTATCGCTGTTATCTGGGCGACAAACTAGTAGAGCGAGTGCTCTCGCCGGCAGTGTGAACAGCCAACGATGAACTATTAATATATGTGTCTCTTTTACTAACACAGGATCCTTTATCTTTTGTTCGTTTCTTGGGCGAGAAAATCGCCGATAGCTAATCGCTTCCTCGCTCTTGGTGGGACAAGTGCCTGAGATGGATATTTTTTGCACGCCAGGCTTTCGCGTAAATATGTCATTGCGGCGATTCCAGCTCCTTAATAAATGCCTGTAAATGCCTAAACCATGCGGCCCGGGCAAATAGCAGGATTCACCAGTGGAGACGTAGATGTCATGGTCTGGAGAGATGAAAACCGCGTGGCAACGATCTCTACCTACCACGGCAACGCCGTCTCCACTGTTGATAATTCAACGAAGCCGATATTCGTGACTACAATGTATGTATGGGCGGCGTGGACAAAAAAGATCAGATGCTCGCAACTTATCCGATAGAAAGGAAAATAACGCTGGTATAAGAAATTGTTTCGACGACTTCTTAATGTGTCGACATTAAACGCGTGCATTATCCATAAAAAAATGCGACGGTGAAGTTGCCCCACCGCAATTTTCGACGCACGCTCATAAATACCATTCTCAAAAAGCACGCTAAACCTGCGCTCATGCCTATACCTGCCGGACAAGGTATCTATGAGGCAAAATACCATTACCCGGGCGCGTACCCATTTTTGGTTACTCCGAGAAGCTTAAACCGACAACGACATGCGTGCAGAGTTTGCCATAAACGCACAACAACTTTTTGCGCTGGGTGCAATAAAGCCGTGTGTGCGTGTAGGTGTTTTTCTGCTTTACACGCTTAAACATTGCTTTAAAGATGGGGAGGGATTGAGGTTTGCGTAAGTCAAGCGGCAAAGTATTCCACAACCGAATCGCTGGGCAGTCATCCAGTTCATCAAGCAGCAGTTCCAGTAACAATTCATCAAGTTCTTCCAGTGACCACAGCACAAACGGTGTGGCTGCTTTGGATAGAACAAGTACCGCTCAAAATACTCCGAGTACTAGCTCTTACAATAGGGTTGTCAAGGAAAACGTTACCTCGTATCACATATTACCTGTTGATCAACTTGAAAGCGACCCTGACTTAAGTGATGATGATCGTACATTTCAGCTAGAACATATATCTCAAACTCGTCTAAGAAGCTCTTCTCCGTCTGAGAAAAAATGGAAAGCTATTTAAAATCAACGAATTGAGTTATGACTCTATCTATGACTATATCTACTCTATCCTTAAAGGTTTGCAAGCTGAATGGGTATATAACTATAATGAAAATGACAACAGGGAGCAAGTTACGTGGAGCGATATCAAAGTACTGCAATTCGTAAAAAATGAGCCCTTTACTATGTTTTATAAAACATATCATACTCAGGAAACATTTATGCGAGTGAATTTAAGAAATAAAAGAAAAGAAAGAATAAATGAAAATGATTGTCTCCGAACACCAACTCGATGTTTCTATTTAGCCTTTGCTGACACTTTTTTAAAACCCAAAACATCGGTTAGTATTGAATGTACGCTACCAAACGAAATCTTTAGAGTCTCTGCTATGTATTTAATTGTTAGTCGCCGGTCGTCCAAAACCATTTTCTCAATTTTTTCAACGGTTTTTGCGTTAACTGAGGTAGATGGCCGGCCGGAGCGGGGGTCGTCTTCGCAGCAAGATCTGCCTCTTTTAAACTCGGCAACCCAGAAAGCGACGGTGGAATAGGGTACAGCACTTGTGCCTACGGTTTGCTGAATATCCAAAAAAATTTCCTTGGTAGTCATTTTTTTCATACACAAGTACTTTATCACGGCACGTAACTCATTTTTTTCCATAATGGGACGTTTTAGTCGACTTATTTCGCAAAATATTGATTTACCATGTAACGGCGGGAACAATTCGAATGAAACCAACTGTCAAATATTACGTTATAATGACAGTTCAAAATAAAATAAAAACTTAATTTAAAAACTTTTTATAAACAGCCAGTTCTAAGGACTTTTTGATTCACCCTCGTATAGACGAAATTATGCTCAGAAAAGCGTATCAGGGAAAGTTGAAGTTGACTGAAAATAAAAGAAAAGGCCTAAGTGAACTTTTACGAAAGAACCTAATACCGGGTTACTATACTGTTAGCGCGGTGGTGGCATCATCACGGTGGTGACGTCATCAGGGGAGGAGTGGGGCGCGGGCTGCGCTCGCGTCTTCAGAAAAAACCCGGCAAAAGTACATACGCGGGATAACGCGACGGACAAGGCAACTTGGTATTGCGATTAGTTGTGAAATATAAACAATATTATAATCTATACATTTTATTATTAACACAGCGGTGAGATACATATCCATAAACTTCCGAAGTGAATGTAAAGTGATAACGGGGAATAATTATTAAAGGACAATGACAAGGCCGTCTCGTAATCGTGAAAGGTCAGAATCGGAGTCGTCGAGTTTTACCCCTCCGAGAAAAGTGCAGTGCAGGCGATCCAGAACACCGGAACACCACTAGGCTCTGTTCCGGGTTTTGATCCCAGGAAGGAGGGAAGTTACGTGAAGGAATGGATCCGACATATTGAGGACATTGCCTCTGCCTGTGATTGGAGTGAGCGAAGAAAATTGTATCGTGCGACCCAGGCTCTGGAAAGCGAAGGTAGGGCTTGGTATAATCTATGGTTGCCTAAGAAGCGCTCTTGGAAACAATTCCAAAAGGATTTGCTAAATTTTAAAATTTTATTATTAAGGGTTTCCAAAACGCTCGCAGTAGTTTCGCTAGGCTCCTCAAATACTTCAACCCGAAAATATTCTTTTAAAACCTCATACTACTCAAGAATTCGATCGACGCATGCTTTAAGTGATAAACCATCTGGTATTTCCTGGGCTCAAAATTGTATGGCAGTCCACTTCAAAAAACTTTTGAAATTCCTCCAATTTCAAATTTCTTTTTAGTGCTTCGACTGAAGTGGGAAGCAATATTTTTTAGCATGTCTTCTACTGACCTCGGTAATTTTAAGCATGCTTTTGAGGCCACAAGATGGATTAGGTGGCAACTGCATTTAACACATGCAATGTCCGGTATATGCTGTTTTAAATGACTGAAGACGGAGTTATTTTCACCGATCATGCTATTAGTTGTATCCGAAGCAAATCTGATAAAATTGGTTAGAGGAATAGAATGAAGCTTCAACCGGTTTATAAGAGCATCACATAAATCTTCGCCTTTGCCTGAGACGACTTCATATAAGTCAAGGTACCTAGTCTCTACTGATTGTGTATCATTGTTATAAAATGTTATGGCTAACGCACACTGTTTGTTGTGTTGAAACGTCAGTTGTTTCATCCATAATATAATACTGAAAAAAATTGCAGGTTCCCTGATTTTATCATTATTTCATATCATTAGCGAGTGCTGGAGCTAGTAGTTTAGTAATCATGTTAGTAGCTTTAGTGCGACCTAATTTTATTTTCTTGGCTTTTTTTTGAGTCCGGTAGCATGTGACAGTAAAGGTACTAAATCATCTGCTAATGAAATTGGTAAATTGTGTTCTGCTAAGAATGCACAAATTTTAATTTCCGCTCTTCGTACAAGGTGATCGTCAGTTTTGGGAGCAAGCAATTCAATTGGTTTACTATTTGCAATGTTTCTGGAATGTGTCTGGTGCTTCACTGATGCCATATGATTATCTAAGGCTGACTTATGATTAACTACATTGGTGTCACACACTTTACAGAAGGCATTGGGATCATTATTTTCATTTGTTTTATTTACTAGCCATTTAGTATATTGCTTCATGGACGTTATAACGTTAGGAATAAATAATTTGCCATGCTACGGTAAAAGGACGTATCTTACTATGACATCCGTATAAAGATACGACCTTTTACCGTAACACGGCAGATTTAGTTCCCAACAAAAAGTTATTTTTTTCATGACTCCTGGAATAGATCTTAAAGCGCTTTAGTATACAGTCTAGTGTTAGCCTAAGGAACATAATGTACTATGTGTTTAGTCTGGGCAGCACTTGGGCCAACTCCCATACAAAAGTGGTCAAGCTTCTAAATAAGACGTATGTTTTTAATGCCGGAACCTTAAAAGTTCCCAAAAATGACCAAAAATGAAACGTTCCGTCCAAGTTCCGCGGGGATCTCAAAAGTTTCCAAAAACGGAACAAACGGAACCAAACGGCAACACTGGAAGAGAAATGGTGAACTTACCTTTGATGAATGTGATGAAGCTAAAAGGAAAATAATTATGAATGTCCAACATGAAAATAAACAGACGATAGAGAAAAAATGTGGGAAAACAATACAAGTTCAGTATGACGAGACAGATAAACTAATGAAAGTAAATACAAAATTACTACTTACCGATTTACCAGAATGCACAAAGTCACTTACGATTGTTCCTGCCAAGAATATCATAATACGAAGAATGGTATGTACAAATTATTACAGTTTTTGCAATATTATAGCAATTATTTCACAAACCAACTTTTGACCTTAAGTCTGAAATCGACCCTTTTGTCCTTCGCTATGTTTAGTTAAAACATGTTTTTCCGCAGTCAAAGACACATCACAGAATTTGCATCGCGCTTTGAAATTATCTTAAAGGTCATGAGTAAGCCAGTTAGTAAATTTTGGTTAGGTCTCCCATTCAACTCTATACTTTTGTTGCCTATGTTTTTCTTTTACTTTCAATCCTTTTTCTAAGCGTCTCTTCTTTGGCGGTGAAGCCCCAGAGTTTTCATCGCTCTCACTATCAGACATTATTAGAAAAAATAATAAACAACAATCCAATTGTCCGAACGGCGACTATAATTATACAGCCGTTTCCCCGTCTTGTTCCCCTCTCCCCTACTATCGTGATAAACCACCACCGACGAACTACTACGTTCGTGAGAAATAATTTACTTACCAATACAATATCCTTTAGGATCCCTAAGTATCGCCCATTTCTGGAGTACTTTTTTAGTGAAAAACATGTGCCTATTGTATGTTTCATTACTGGGAGGACTGCAGTGAGCTTCTAGTCTGTTTAGTATTTCCTCATATTTTACGTTATCTTTATTTTCGAACGTGTTGTATACCGCTAGGCCCTCATCTCCGACACTATGCAGTAGGAGAGCACGATGTTGAACTTTATTTAATCATTCGGCGGCCCCGCTCGCCGTGAAATAAAGTGTGAACTTCTGTTTCCATTCTGTGAACGCTTGTTTTATGTTTTTGAACGATAAATTTAGTGGGCGTGGTGGTCGTAGCATATCCATTATGATGTTCTATTTGCAGTGAGTTTTCCTTTAGTTAAATATGGCGTCACCCAGCAAACTCCCTTTGTATTTTCACTTAAGTTTTTTAATACGTATACGATGACGTACCCTTTGAGTTCTTTATTTCTTTTATGTTCGCAGCGCCATGTCATGATGGTTGTGTGGGCCGGGTGTCCATATCATAATGAAAGTCACATATTTTATAATTAAAACTTGTATTGAAAACCAAACCACCATGTTCGTTTTAAGTAGCAAGCCAAGAGAGAGCTGTATGACAGTATTACGAACCTAACCTTATAAATACCATAGATAAAGACAGCCTGTCACCTTTCGAATCGAGTTCACGTTAGCGAACTCAGAAGACTTATGGTGCCGACCGCTTCTGGTAGTTCTATAAGTATCCGCTAGAGGTGCCGTACAAGTTTTTCATACAAATCCGTTACGCATTCGCAAGCGAGTACGGTATTTGTAAACTCATGGTAGAGCTACAGCTCCTCGGTGAGCTCGACGGGCTCGAGGCCTAACGTGACGCACATGTTGTGCAGCACGCTGCAGGCAGGCGACAACTATTTTCCCGTCCATCTGGGGTCGTAGTAGAGCTGTCGAGCAACGAGCAGACATCTCCAACGTCCTTTAAAAAAAATTTACATTTCCGAAGTGAGAAGTCTTCGCCCTCATAGTAAAATGAACTTAATTTGCGAAGATTGCATTCACTGTGCATTTGTTTGAAGCATGTGCCAATGAGTGAGTGAATTTTATAATCGATGTTAAGATGCGAGTTGAATTTAACCCCTCCTTTGTGTTATAGGTATCTTAGGGTAGGCGCGTCAACATACGGTATTGACTGGCGTTTATTGCATACGAACGGGTAACGAATAAATAAAGTTTTAATCACATCATAGACCTAATAAAACAGCGGTTTCACGGGTACTATTTTTCTCGAAGTGCTCCTTTATGTAGCCATTTAAAAAAATGAACGAGTCATGTGTCGCTCCCCCATACGACGCGTCCACATTTAAAATTAAATTGAGTTCAGAGATTATGATTTGAAATTAGGTACAATTCTCACAGTTTCAAGATACCTGAATATACGGTATTAATTTCAACTCTATACCTCCACGCGCTCCCGACATAGAGTTTTGACAGACAGATAGACGAACGTACGGACAATAAAGTGATCCTATGACTATGAGGGTTCCGTTTTATTTTTTCCTTTTGATTTACGGAACCCTAAAAATTCACGATGTGGAATACATCCGATTTGAAAGATTTTTTTTTGAGGAATCGATATTTGCATGGCGTTTAGAGCTGGCCATAACACTGACCACAATTCATAGTCCAGGGGATTTAAGTCGGGACTGGAGTAGGGCCAATCATCTGAGGAAGTCCGGTACATTCCTTTCCAGCCAAATCTGGGTGGTGCGAGCTTTATGACTCGGGGCTGAATCCTGCTGAAAGGTCCAGTGTATATTTTTGAACATGGTGTCGTTGAGTGGTTTAACTACAGTTTCTAAAACCGTATCTTGATATACTTTTGCCGAAATTTTCACTCCTTTCTCGCAAAAAATGGATCTCAGAAACCCCTTGGTACGACACGCCCCAACAAACCATAACTTAAGCTGAATGATGACCTCGCTGAACCCTCCCTACTATTTCTATGGCTTCTCGAGAGTCGTGTGCGTATACTTTATCGTTTTGTTTCTTAAAGTGCTGCTCGATAGTAAAAATGTTTATATTTTTCATCTGCTTATTTAGATATCAGGCGTTTTGATCTCTCAACTCGTTCTTTAGTGACTGATTCAAGGTATGTCCTGTATATCTACAGGTGGGTACTGACCAACGTTACGAGGTGTAATGTAACTTTCGCATCGAGCGTGTTACGCATCGAGCATGTTACGCTCTGTTCTAAAATCGGCGTAACATGCTCGTCGAATCTCGGTGCTCCGTTTTCGCCTCCAGTTCACTCAAGATGGCCGACAGCGAGGACGCGTTGGTATCTTTGATTCCACTTAATTATTGTTTCATCAAAATTAAGAAGAAAAACGTTACTGGACATCAAACTTATTTAAAAGCAGAAGCGTATGTGGTGGTTTGTCTTTGATAGCAATTTTAAAAAACCAAATGATTACTGGACAGTATAAAAACTTTGTACGCATGTCTCCGATCGATTTTGAAGAACTTTAGAATTTAATTGGACCAAAAGTACATAAAAAAGATACTAATTATTGAAAAGCAATTAGTGTCACGGAACGAGTAGCTCTAACGCTTCGTTTTTATGCTACAGGGGATTCCAATACTAGTATGCAATATCTTTTCAAGATATCAAAGCAACGAATAGGATTTATACTAAAAGAGGTCAGCGAAGCCCTTATTGGAGCACTAGCTGTGCCCCGCGGTGTTACCCGCTCATCCCATGGGAACACTAAATATTGTCGGGATGAAAAGTATCCTATGTCCTTTCCCGGGTCTCAAACTAATCTCCATACCAAATTTCATCTAAGTCGGTTCAGCGGTTTAAGCGTGAAGAGGTAACAGACAGACAGACAGACAGACAGACAGACAGACACACTTTCGCATTTATAATATTAGTATGGATTAAAAGAAAAAGTAGTCATTACAATCAATTTATTTAATTAATTAAATCACCAAATTCTGATACAAATTGTTCACTTGTATTTAATATCGTTTAATTGTCGCCTCAAAACCAGCTTGCTCCTAGTTCCTTTTTTCATAAATTGTTGCTCCAATTTTGCCATCATGCTGTAGGCTGTTCTCTGATATATAATCAATATGGCTGTCGGCCACGCCATTAATAATCAGACATTGCGCCCGCGCTTCTAATGTCGTGTTCTCAGGATTACTCGCAAATCCTGCACTTTATATAGCATTTAAACAATCATTTTCTTTCAAGATGCTACTAATTCTAAACGTCCATATAGCGAAATCTTTACCCGCGAATTGCTTTATTTTTATTGTCTCCGCCATTTTTACCGCATCGCCAAAAACGGGCCACGCTCTGCTACCACTGTTGTTCGTGTGTTACTTATTAAAACCACTTTTCACTGTATTATTCTTCTTTATTTATACTTTTCCTTTATAAAACAATCACAGCAACAAATTATGCGTCTCTTCATTTTTACCAGTTGACAGATGTGCCATAGATAAGACAGAACTTAAATATTTTAAATTTAGGTTTCGGATGCGTGGACATTGGCGTCAACATTGTGCAAGATATATTGCAATCCGCAATGTCCGAGGCAGAATTAAAAAGATTACGAGCCGCTGCGGGCCAGTGCAAAGCGCAATTTACAAGGTTCGCGTAAGCGATTTCTTGCAAATGAAGAGATAAACAAAACCAGCACTGAACATTTTAAAAATACGATTGCAATAGCTTGACAATGCCATGTAGGAGTAGGTACCTACCGAAAAACTCAGTTGCTAATTATCATACTTCTAAATAGGACCAGCGACGAAGACTTCCTAGCCGACGACTTGGAAGAGCGCTATTATGTTATTTGTAAGGAGGTTAACAAACTTGTTAAATCAACACAGTGTAAAATTAAGCACGGTACAACAAAATTACCGCATCTTGACATAGCAGTATTCACGGGTGAAGACGTCACGATGTATCTTTCTTTCATGGAGCTGTTTGAGGCTGTCATGGGCGTGACCAGGAGCTAGCCCCTGTGCAAAAACTTTGTATACTTGAGGAAATATCTCGGTTGTGAAGCGTTAACGCTCATAGAAAGTTTACCGTTAGTTGACTCGTCGCATGAAGAGGCCCTGCAATTGTTGAAAAGCCGTTATAACAATATTAGTGACCAGCCATGTCAATAATCTTCTGGACTACCCGTCACCCCCGTCATTAATAAGGGGACTGCGCACAATTAACGTGAATTTGTGTCTAGTGTTCGTCAACATTTGGGTGCTTCATAAAACATGGAACAACCAGTGGACAAATGGGATATATTGCTGCTGCCAATACTATTGCGCAAGCTTGACCAATTTTCAAGCCGAGTCTTTCACTCAGAGCGAAATACAGGTAATCTTCCTAAAGTTTCTGACTTATTAAAAAATAGGGTCTCTAGTTTTGAAGAAAGTGTAAGTAGCAATAGTACTGAGGCTAATTATAAATCTACGCCTAAAAAATATCTTTGCTGTCAATTGTTAATAAAAGCTGCGGCTATTGTGCTAAATCAGAGGATCACAGGCTTATCAATTGTCCTAAATTTAGAATGGCGTCCGTCAATGACAGGCAAGCTTATGTAAAAAATAACAACCTATGTCTGTTATGTCTCAATGATCATGGCAGTAAGCCATGTAAATATAGATTCAAGTGTACTATATATAGTGCTAAATCGCACAACACTCTCCTGCATGATGTGGAGGGGAAATAGACCCATAACTATAGTCTGTACTTTTAGGTATTTATTATTAATTACACTTTGTATAGTGCAATGTGAAAACTGCATTTTTTCTGCAGTAGCAGAATTTTCATTTACATTTACATTGGCACAGATGTCAGGCCCTGTTATATTAATTACTTCTTTTTTTTTAATAGAGTTAATTATTTTATTTGAAATTTCCACTTTACTTCGAATTGAGTTGTCGATATAGCCTTCAGCTACAGATGTGGATTTCCACCCTCCGTGGCGTTTCAGAGTTGTAATATCTGCTCCTGCATCAATTACCAATGTTGCGGATGTTCTCCTAAAGCAGTGCCCCGTGTACAGTTCAGGATTGGGAAGTTGTAAATATGTAGCTATTATTTTGCCGAGTGATCCAAACTTGTTAATACCAACTTTTTGGGAAATGCATTTGCCTCCAATGTAATGCAAAAACAATTAGGCAGTTCACATGAATTTGGGCGTAGTACTATGTATTTCTTACATAATTCTAAGGTCACTAATACAGGGATCAAACAATTTCACATCATCATACTGCAAATTGTAAAATTCTTGCCTTCGGCGCGCACCCATTGCTCCAAATATCAAGGCTACCTGCAACAATAACACATGTAGTACCATTAGAAGGAGTAAGTCCAAACACAAACATATATAGGATTAAATATGAAGAAAAACAATGAACAATACATTATAAAGTTGTAAACTAGTTATCCGTTAATTGTACTTCGCCAGATTATCCGATCTTCTTCATTCTTCAATATTTTTACTCCTCTTTGTGTGCCCCTCTGGTGACATATTGTCGAAAACCTGAAAAACAATTTTCCAGTGAGAAACAGTGAAAGTCTTTTATTACTAACTTTGTCAGACCTTCTAGTGCGTGCGGCTCCCACAAGTGATCGATGACACCCACATTTTTTAGTGTCATTTGAAGCGTCTTATAGACCTGCAAACTCCTGAAAAATTTGAAGATTTTCTGATGGAAAACAGAAGAGTTTTCCCCAAGAAACCGAATCTGACGCAACCACGAGTTCATGGAAGCAGTGGCGTCCGGCTGTTTCTGACACTGCCGTGGCACGTCTGACCCTCTTCCACACCCGTGGCTGCTTGAACCAGGAAGATCGGATGGAAAACCACTGAGTAATCCAGGTTTTTCTAAGATTTAAATAATAAGTACTTTTCCCCCCTTAAATACTCGGTCAAGTGACCTTTTTTTGTTAATATAAAAATACATAAAGTCATAGAGAACATTCTTACCAAGTTTGAGATTTTTGGGACCTACAGTTTCCAAGCAGTGAATTTTTTTGTGAAACGAGTCGCTTAACACGGACATTTAATGGGTCATTTTCAGATTTAGGAGCGCGTCTATCCGGTAGACATTAGCGAAATTAAGGATTCCAGGGCCTAATTTTCTGATTAAATGCCTGTGAGAATAAAGAACGTCCCCTCTTCTATAATCCGATGTAATAGCAACATAACCTAGATTCATGCAAGCTCTTAACTTTTGACCACCGAAGGGACAAATTTTGTTTTTTGAACTGACAATGACCCTTTTACGTAATTTGTTTTTTTTTTTTGACTTTCTGTATATGGACCAAATTTAAAATTTTAAGTGTTTATTAGTATCAGGCCAGCTAAAAAATAGGTTTTACAACAATGAACTTGATGTCAGCTTGAGTCCCATTCTCAAGTGTACAAGTCAGTATTACACAACCAAATTTTTTTAATTGTTGGCCTGAAAATGAAAATATGTTATCAAATGGTTCTTTGACTGGAATTATCATGTTGCTCTGCTTTTCAAATTTTTTGACAGTATGAATTGAGATGACACTTACTTCAGCGCCATTGTCAATTCGGCAAGTTAACAGCTGATTTTGACATTTAAGATTGATTTTCCAATTATTTTGATTTTGACTAGATTTGAGATCATTTATGACAGATTCGATTATAAAATTTTCTTGACTAAAATTATTTTGACCATGACTAATATGACTAAAACTAGGGTCTTTTTCTGAACTATGACTAAATACTGCACTTATTTACTTTTCTACTGAGACAAAATTTTGCAAAGTGGTTGGGCTTCTGACAGATTGCACAGGTCTTCCCTTGCGCTGGACACTTGTAACGGTGTACGTGTACCTGCCCACATCTTCTGCACGTCCCACTGCCCGCTTGGCGACTTCCTGACGTTGATCTGCTGCGATCCTGGCTCAGTCTTGGTCTTGATGAAGTTGGTCTTGACGGTCTTGAAGTTGATGAATTTCTTAGTCTTGAGTTATGATGCTGTTTTGAAATTGTTTGAATGTGACTCGATTCTTGATGTTCTTTTATTCTTTTGGATCTTGTACCGGTTATTAATTAGGCATGTCACGTACTCGTCTAATGATTCCTCTTTTTGATATCTTGTGAAAAAATTATACCTTTCTACAATTGTACTTTTACACGCGTTGAACTTTTCATCAAATTTTGATAAAATTGAACTAATGGTTTCTTCGGATCGTTGCAAGTTGAATGAGTCATATATTTCAAGTCCTTCATCACTTATTGCGTTTAGCAATATAGCGATTTGTTTCTTTTCTGGCAGCTTCTCCAGGTCGTTTGCTTCGCAATATATTTCATATTTCTGTTTCCATCTTCTCCATTTCTATGCATTTGCACATTCCGAACTTCCGCCATTTTGAACGTTGAGTTGTAACGGCTTGAGGCTGTTGGCCAAAATTACGTTTTGAGACTTTTCCGTCGTTGACATTGTTTTTCACTTCTTATTTCGTTTTCACTTCTGACACCATGTATTTCTTGTGGTTCTGGAGGATTTTGGGAGTTGGCTTTATTTATATTTTATTTA
Source organism: Apotomis betuletana (assembly GCA_932273695.1). Taxonomy (NCBI): domain Eukaryota; kingdom Metazoa; phylum Arthropoda; class Insecta; order Lepidoptera; family Tortricidae; genus Apotomis; species Apotomis betuletana. The sequence goes on from OW026312.1 coordinate 19,065,863, forward strand.
ATAGGAGAATGGAAGGGTTGAGTGAGACACCCCCAAGTTCAAATCAAAGACAATCTTTATTTTTTCTTAAATATTACATGTCAATCTTGACCATAGACTATACTACAGTAGCTTTTATTTAAACGCTCTAAAAAGAAGAAACTATTTTTTTCCTTAAACATTTTAACTATCAACTTATAACCTCATCATATACAATATATGATAATAAAAGCTTGTCGCGAGGTTTAATTACCTATCAGTATTTAATATTTAATTAAATTGAAATTAAAAATATAATAAACTTAGCAGATCAATTTACATAATTAAATTAGTACTAGTTTATATACATATCGCGCGCCACGTTTACGGGCAATTTCCACCGGCGGAGGTTTTTTTAACGAACAGTTTCTTTTGCGAAAACCAAGAAGCCAATCATCACCAGGGATATCTTCTTTAAATGGCGTAATTATACCATTCCTTTTAATGTATTCTGACACCAATGCTTTGACTTCTTTTGTAGTTAAAGGAAATCCGTTTCTTTCCATAGTGTGCAAATGGGAAGCTATTTCTTGCTCCAATGTTCTCGAAAATACTGTTGCTTTTCCGGGATTAGGCTGCTTTTGCCCGCGTATAGCATTTACATGTAATCGCTCCGCAGGGACATACCTATTTATCTTTTTTTGTTTTATAAGTCGTACTGCTTCAAGAAGCATTTCTTTCGTGTAACGTTTTTTTTCTTTTATAGTTTCGAACCATCTGAAATAACTTTTTTTTTTTAATTTTGGGCATCCACTGTTTCTTATTTAAGCTACTCATTTGTTATAAAGTCTTACATGCTTCGCATCAATAGACATGTTGATTGTTGACTATTTTTTTTGAGGATGTCAATCGAGTCTATTTTTTATTGTGATCAAATGTCTATGTGGGACTGACTACACTTAAACTGCCCTAAAAGTCAGAAATGACCGTCAAAGTTCAACATTCCTACGTAGCGCTAAAAACGCTCCATACAAATGGCGTCCAGGCTAGTGACGTCACAGGCCGGTATAGGTACCAATAATTGTATGGAGAAATTAAGAAATTTGCCATTTTCACCGTGAAAAAGTGCGTTTAAGTTCATGGTTGTCATACAATTATTGTTTTGTAAAATTATGAGGATGCTGAAAAATTTTTAAAAAATCTTTTAATAAAAAAAAAATTCATAAAATATAGAAAAGTAGTCCAGCTCATAGCTCCAAAAGGAAGTTTCAACAAGGAGAAGTGACAAGTTTTAACTGTTTTTATTTGTACCTTTGAAGTCACATATTTCCAAAAAAGATTTATTTTTCTGGATTTTTTCTTTGTTTCGTGATATATTTAGCTAATTTTATTCATATAATTGCGTGTGGCAATTGTGCTAGAGGTGCTGATGCTTTAACATTTTTAATGGAACTGTGATTGGGATAGGTACCGATTTTCCCTAATTTTTTAATATTTTTTCTGGTGTTGCAGTTGAAAGTTTAGTGCAGCTAATTCCTACATTTAAATCAAAAGCAGTACAAGTGTCCAACTTAAGTCAATTTGTCCTCGTTTTAATGAAATTAAAATATAGAAGCAAGAACACACAAACTTCTAATCAAATGTGTACCAAAGCCACATCCACAGAGAACCACTGCTACTTCAACAAAAACAACATCACCAAATGTATTCTCCACAGAAAAATAAAAAGGCCACGCATATCAAAATGAGAAAGAATTGATTATTTCCTATTGCAGAAGAGTCCGACGAAACACCTGTAGGATTACAACATTCCTCGCCATCTAGGGTTGCCACCTTTTTTTTGTACTAATAAAGTATATTGGTTAGTATAGGTAGAAAAAATAAAGTACTCTGCATCAAAATAAAGTATTATTTATTTTTTCCTCTAAAAACATATTTTTTATCACTTTTAGCGATTTGTAACAAATTTTTGTTGCTCTTAAAAATGTTTACAGCATCTTTGCAGTCTATATTTAAGTTAAGATAAACAAATAATTCGTTTTTAATTAAATTTAGGGACGCTTTATTCCTTTCATCTCGCCACTTGACATTCATCAAAGAAAATACTCTCTCCGTGAAAGCTGATGTAGCAGGAATAGACAACAGAAATGAAAGTATTTTAAACAAATTTTTGAAGTTTTCACTATCCTTACTAAAAATTTGCTGCCATTTTTGTGCAGTGTTTAATTCTACAAAGCCTTCATTACTATTTATTAACTTATCTAATAAGGTATTCAGTAATGAAATTTCACCATACAAATCATCCATATGTATGTTTAGCTTCTGCAACTTTAAGTTTTCAATTATGTGAACCAAATGGTCAAATTCAATATTGGTTTTTAAATTTATCTTGCTTAATGAAAATAACCAGTTCGTGTGACTAAAATCAAACCACTTATTAAGGTAAAATAATGCTCTGTCAACAAATAATGAAAAAATCTTGTTAATCTGCTCAGTTAGTTCAGGTGAAGACAACAGCTGAATTTGTTTTCTTGTTTGATATCCAAAAACAAGATCTTTTTTTCTTTGTGTTAGTTCATTTTTAAGATTTTCCATAATATTATACACATCCAAAATTGTTACACAATTGCCTTCTAGGAATTTTACAGTTTTATGAAACACATTTAAAATGTGGCTACAAAAATTCAAGTAAATATGAATCAAGTCATATTCACTGTTGTTGAGCATCAATAAGTTTTGTATGATCATTGGACACTCATCTTCTAGGCTTACAAAATAACTTCTGAGGGCTTCCCAATTTAGCAATAAATTGTCTATGCAGGGTAAAAGAGAGAGCCATCTTGTGCCCACATGTCGTTTGAGTTCATGAAAGTCTCCATCCACTGATTCAATAAAAATTTTCAGTGCTTCTCTCCTTACAGCCGAGTGGGAAAAGTGAGCATAGATTTTCAAAATTACATTTTCAATATCATAGGTTAAAAAGCCCATGGCATGTTTCATGCAGTTATGTACTATATGTGCATGACAGTTACCCTTAATCAACTCTGGTACCAAATCTCTCATATTTGTAAATAAAGAGTGATTAACTCCAAAATTTGCATTAGTGTTGTCAGCACTTAGCCCTGATACATTATTAAAAGACAGATTGTACTGCTCCATTGACTTTTCAATTGCTTGAAACATGCCATCAGCCGATTCATTGCTGTTTTCATAGAAATCTAACAACTTGTTTTGAATGCCATCTTTTGGTGTAAAATATTGTACAACTAATGGAAAAAGTTTTATGTTTTTCTTGTTTGAGGCATCAGTCTGTAAACAGTAAAATAAATTGTGTGTATTTAATTCATCTATTACATTCTGTAAAGCATATGGCCCCAATACCTCTGTAACTAAAGCTTCCATTTTGGTTCTAGCCAAATGAATACTTGTTGCTGTGCTTGAATTAACATAAATAATTTTGTTTAGCTTCACTGTGCAGTCCATACTGTTGTAGGACAAATTGTGTTTAACAGTGTGATATCTTAAAGCAAGCTCAGCTGCAGTAATATTATCTTTATCAGTGCAAGCTGAAGAACCTGATGAAGAGCCCAGAAATTTCTCAAGCATTCCAGATGTTCTTTTCAATTCAGATTTGGATTTATGTTGTTTTGTTCCCAGGTGTTGTTTTACCTAAAAACAATACAGTACAGCAATGAAACCAACGCCAGACCACCACCCACCAGTCACCAACCAACCATATCAAATGAAATCAAAACATAATACCATACATAACACCATATAAGAAACGACACAAGTGCATGTTTTTCTACTAACCTGTCCTATTCCACCTGAAGCGATTGTAAATGTAACACCACATAATTTGCATTTTCCATTATATTCGTTTTGTGGATCTTTAGTTAACCAGGCACCATATTCGTTTTCCCATATTGTTTTATACTTCTGCATACGTTTAGTGTTCTGTTTTGTATCCATATTCCTTGGAATTTTTTCCGGTGTATTATAATTGTCCTCACAATCACTATTTAATTGCGTTTCACGCCGTTTTGTAGAAATGCATGGAACGCTTTGTGTACTAGAGTTACCTTTATCCATGATTCCCTCCCTATACGTATTTCGCTATCAAACCTAATAATTATAATTTCTAATGCACTGAAATAACACAATTCACATTTCACAAAATAACAATAAGGCGCGCGCGACGATGACAGAGAGATGACAACATGACATTTGGGGAGAGGTTATGTTGCGTTCCAAAACTGTACTCAGTGCAAATGCGATGCGTTCCTTTATACGTAAACTACAATCAACTTTATAACTATGATTTATGAAATGTATTCTAGAGAAATTACAAACTATGCGAAATAAAGTAATTTCACGTACTTTATTTTCCTCGTAAAGTATAGAGTACATTTACCCCGAAATAAAGTATATACTTTATTATAAAGTACGGGTGGCAACCCTATCGCCATCCTCCCTACATTCAGTGCAATATCTATCTTCCCCACCAGTTGAATCTTCTCAACTAAAGTTTACATCTGACAGCAGCAAAAAATAATTTGAGTTAGAGAGATCTGCAATAAGATTAAAAAATAAAGAGGAAGAGATCTCAAATAGCGTACCAAAATACATTGCAGTTGATTAAGAGGAAACCCAGATTCTACATAGGCATACCAGAGGACTGTTTGTACCTTATAGATATTATAAAAAAAATTACAAATATCAGAATGTGACATTCTGTTATGTCTTCTAAAAATAAGACTTAACAAAACGTTTTCAGAACTTGGTGAAAATTTTGGTATTTCTATGTCTTATGCATTTAAAATGCTGGAATATTAAGCCATTTTATATTCAAACCTAAAAAAGCCTTTGTAATACAACAATTGCCAATGGCATTCAGACATAAATATTATAAAATAGACTGTATTATTGACTGCCTTGAAATAGAGATCCAGAAATGGATTCCAGAGAGGATTCAAACATAATTGAACCATTGTTAATTGTTACTCCAAATAGGATTTCATCCAATGAGGCCTCCTAGTGTCTCTTCTACTTCAAAGATGTCCAAAGCTGAGGCTCGAAAAACGAAACAGGTTGCTAGCTTGAGAATCCATATAGAGAGGGTTATCAGACGTTTGAGGGAGTTTTCAATGTTAAAGCCCCACACACAGACACACAAAGATGCACTTGACATTTAACAGTGCACAAACTCGCCTCACGTTGAAGCTGAACATAACCTATGGCATCAATAGCAGATTCTCTTGAAGATCTAAAACAAGATATTGTACATTATTAATAGTGCAAGTCCTGGTTCTGAGACAGGCTCCCATGCTGGGCTAGGCTGGGCGCCTAGGCTCGGGCCTCGTGAGCACTGCTTCTGAGAAAAGGCTATAGTGACATTGAAAAATATAAAGGCATTTACCAGTCTTCTGTTCCAGTGAACTGCCAGCCTAAGCATTCCTAGACCACAAAGGCAGAAAGTCAAAGGCAGAATCTTCAGTCCCGAGCCTTAAAAACTGGGTGGCTATGGTGGGTCTTCAATGAAAGGAACATTCATATCAGGCGTCCCAGGTATTTCAATTCGGCTTTCGTCGAAAACTTTTTCGGCAGGGTGCGATCATGTGCCCGAAAACAACGACCCGACCTGCCACGCCTTTGCCTGTACATTCAAGTCTCTGCTTGTAACAGTTGTAACAAATTTAATAAAATTTCATGAAAATACTTATAATTTTGCAGATGATCATGTCGAGCAGTGTAAGGGTGCGTCTTTACTGGAGCGGAGCGGAGACGTGCGGGATAAACCTATCACCAGATTTCAAGTCCGTCTCAGCTCTGCTTCGCTTTTGTAATTCTGCCGTCCCTTAAAACATCATAAACTAACTACCTTTTAGTTTAGCAATAAAGTTTTAATAATATTAATCAAATCCAATAATATGCAGAAGTATAGATAGTTCTTAAACACGTGTAAGAAAAAGTAAATAAAAAAAACTTGCAGTTTTATAGTTTAAACTTTTATTAACTAAATAAAAGAAGTTTTCCTTGACATAAAAACAAAATTAAAAACTTTTCAAAAAAGTTATAAACTTGTACAAAAAACATTTAATGTTCATTTTAAATGAACATTATAAATGAATCATTTATAACAAGACACAAACATCGTCATTAAACATGTTTAATGTTTTAAACTCTTAGAATTAGAACACAGTTTAATCAACTACTGTAGGTACCTAATTATTCCTTATAGCGGCAGTACACTACTCGCAAAGTTCCTCGGCGAAGTACTTTGACAGATGCCCGAAGTGCGACACTACACTACTCGGAGCTCATTCGCGTTGCGGCATCGGCGCAACGTGCACGCCTGGCACGATGGACGTTCAAGTAGCAGCTGCCGTTACTATGTGCACTCTCGCGTACTATAACTACGTGTATATTTATCATACAAAGAAAATAAATAAAAAATGGAGAATTAGAAGATGGATGATTGCAATGCATCGAAAAAGAACTAGGTTAGTAGAATTTTATCAACAGAATAGTTCTAAAAATATATGAGTTCGTCAGTTAGATTTTTAAACATTTTGAACGAGGCAATAGAATTAGTTAACCGATTTCAAAAAAGGAGGACGTTTTACTACATGTCTCTTTTGTATGAATGTTTACCGATTTCTCCGCTACTCACGAAATTTCATGACGATCGGTTGAGAAATCTGGCTTCTAAGCGAGAAAAGCCGTAAATCCGAATAAAACTAAATAATTTTAGGCCAAGCTGAAGCGGACACGCTTCGCTCGCCCAGCCAATAATTGGACAGTGTTGTACAACCTCCTATTGTTGTTTTTAATTTCCTCTATATTCTTGCAGACATACTATGGAAGCACAATTCCAGGAACTCACGCAGGAGCCATCAGGGGAATTTGAAAATTTTCACCGAATGACGCTGGACGAATTTAATTTGCTGCTTTCCAAAGTAGAACCCCTTATATCTAAAAAAGATACTCATTTAAGAGAAGCTATACCTGCCAAGATCCGATTATCAATCGCATTGAGGTTTTTAGCAAGTGGTGACAGCTATAGATCATTGCATTATTTGTTTAAAATTTCAAGCTCATTGATTTCAAGAATTGTAGTTGATGTCTGTAAAGCACTTAATAAGGTTCTTAAGGATGAAATGCTTTGGGCTAATAACCACAAAATTTCATTTTACCTCTGTTCGGTCCCAACCGACATTACTTTGCATAAAACTGAACGCACCCGAGCTGTCACTTTTGACACTAAGATCTTAGAGGTCGTTCTGTCACTTGAATTTTAACTTGCAGTTGTGCACATGTGATTTTGAGAGATTTGGAATTTGAAGCGTTTTGGAAAGACACATGTGTGTCCGCTTATTTTGCGTATATTTGTTGAACTCGAGTGATTTGTTCGGCATAAGGCCCCTCGATAATATTGGACGTGAAAATTGTGGTTTTGACGGAGCTGGCGATACGGTAGCCGCGAGGATTCTTCGGCGCCCAGCAAACACATTCACACACACCATAACACACCCTACACTTACTCACCTTTGCTGGAATTGGGCTAGATCGGCTCCATTGGGAAGGTTAGTGCTTTAGAGATAAGTTAGAATTAAGTTTAAGAGGCGCGTAATCGCGACCCGTTTTTGTACTCGCCCGGGAATTTACGTTTTGCTGGTTACACAGGTTGATGGGCCCCCTGTTACCCGTAGTCCAGGGCGGGAACAAAACATTTTTGGTAGCATAGAGCGTGGTTGTTTTGATTTGATCCACTTTTGATAAAATTTGGGTAAATTTTTTTGGTTAGAATTCACATGTTTTGAGGTTAAAGTTTTGACAAAAAGTGGTTAAATTTACATGTTTTTGATTTGAATAAGGTCAATTTGCTTATTATCAACAACACGAGAGTTGTTTTATGTAGATAATACTAGTTTAGTGCTCAAATTTAGGAAAGTTTCAACTTGTTATAAATTTGGGGGTTGGTAGACATTTTCTTTGTATGATTATAAGAAAGTAAATTATTAGAATAAACTCAACTCATTATAGTTTTATAGTGTTTTTGGAGTTAAAACAAGTATCATATTTTGTTGATATTGCATGTCAAGTTGAAACATTGAATTATTTGGAAATATTATTAGGAGCACTTTAGAAATTGACCTTTGGACTTTGATATTAAATGTTATAATTTGTTGGCATTTTTATAATTGGTAAACCGCCAGTGTGACTATATTGAATTAATATTGTTATTGGGTAAGAAATTCTACATAATTAATTTTAATTAATTAATTTATTGATTTGTTTGAGAATTTCACTTTGTGTTTTGTTTGAATTCAATATGGCAGCGGTATTTAAGACAGCAATTCGCGCGGAGTTACGTTGGTTTACTTCTGGGGCTGCTCTGGTGGACAGAGAAGACCGAACTGACGCATTGTTAGACAGGTTCGAACAGATTAGGGACCGCGTTGATAGGGCGCGACATAGCTTTGAAAGCTATCTCGGTAAAATTGAAGGCTCTGGGCCCGAGATGGCACAGCATGTTCTACGCGAGGCAGCTGAAGTGGAACGAGATTATGACCAATGCATTGAGCTGGCAGATAAAATCGTTCAGCGTGCAAAGGAGATATTGAGAATTCGGACCACCGGGGTCCGGAATGAGGGAAATTCTGCAATTAGACCCACTCCAGAATTGGCAGCACGACTTCCTGCGATAAGCATCCCACCGTTTGACGGAAACCTGGACCAATGGACCAGTTTTATTGACCTGTTCGATAGTTTGGTACACGCCCGAAAGGACCTAACGGACTCTTTGAAATTGGCGCAGCTGATGACAGCTTTGAAAGGTGAACCACGTGACCTGGTAGCACACTTGTCGGTCACCGATGAAAATTATGAAACCGCGCGCACACTGTTAAGAAACAGATACGAGAATGTGCGAAGGCTTGCGGATGCCATGATGGCAAAAATTTGGAATATTCCCCGGATCGCCCAGGTATCAGACATCAGAATAAAAATGCTGAATCCTGTTTTGACAGCGACCAAAGCTTTGGGGAAACTTGGCTTGCCTGTGGACCAATGGTCCTATATGTTACTGAGTTTTTTGTTGAACCGGCTACCTGCTGATGTCCGGGCGAGATTTGAGAACCAGTATGGAGGAGACACCGCCCAGCACTTACCGGCCTTTAGTGACATAGTGGCATTTTTGGAAACGGAGTGTCGCCGTGCTGATACTTCGAGTTTACCTTCAACCTCGAGACCAGCTGTGCCCTCAGGGGGCCAGATGGGAATTGTCGCTCAAAGGGGAAACTGGGGAAAATTGATACCTCGACCAGCGAGGCCCAGTCAATACAATGTTGGCACGGTGGAACCTGACCCCTGCTTGTACTGCAAGAAACCAGGCCATCGGGTGCCTGTCTGTTCAACGTTTCTTGCCCAGAGGGTCGAGGGTCGCCGGAACATCGCAAAGCAAAGGAAGTGGTGTTTCGTGTGTTTGGACCCACATTTTGTTCGGGACTGTGCCCAACCCCAGGAGTGCCGGTCATGTGGTGGGAAGCACCACCACATTTTGTGCATGAACCGCAACGGGACCTCCAAGCCTCCCGCTGCCCAGGGTTCACGCAGCACCCCTGTCCGGAGTCGGCACCCGGCCGACCAGGGGTATTTGGAAGATGGGGAAGGCGGGGAGAATTCGACCCCCCCGCATTCACAGAATTATGCTGCGGTCGCGCGCTCACCCGCGCCCTCACGGCGGGCTCCCACGGGCGGGTGGCCGCGCCCACCCCCTCCTCGGTCGGCGCCACGGATGTCGCCGCCGCTGGCCGAGCGACCGCGCCTGGAATCGCGACCTCCCGCGTTCGCAGGCCGGAGACGAGGGTACCGGGCGCCGCAGATGGCGCAACCAGCGCGACGCGCGTACCAGCCTGACTGGGATCCGCTCGACCGGTTCGAGCGGCCCTCCCACGCGGAGCAGGACGCCACGCGGTATCCCTGCTAGGGGTACGCCGCCCATGCATCGACCACCGCCACACCCCTCGAGACCGTGTTGTTGCCCACGGCCTCGGTTTGTGTGTGGGGTCCTGGCGGAGGATCAGTTCGTGTGCGCGCCCTACTGGATACGGGCGCACAGGGCTGTATTGTATCCAAACGGTTGATGCAACGGATGGGCTTGGTCTTGAGACCTCACCCGGACGGTGTCCGGGGGGTCGGCAACACATCAGTGTCAAACCTGGTAGGACAGGTCACGTTCACCTTTGGCCCGAGTCCCACCTCCCATGCGAGGATTACAGCTCCCGCATTGGTTTTGGAGGAGGTGGTGGGGGGGCACCCCCCGGTCAAGCTGCCACCAGAGATCCGGAACTTGACAGTTGGTTTGAATTTGGCGGATGCTGGCTTTGACACCCCTGGTCCGGTTGACGTGCTGCTGGGTGCAGACGTCCTAGGGGGCATATTGCTGACCGGCAAACGGATACTACAGCCTGGTGGACTTGTGGCATGGGACACCAAGTTCGGATATGCTGTAATGGGTCCAGTATTAGCAGTTTCCACGCCTCCTGCCGAGGAGAGCTGTTTGGTTGGAACTGCTCTCTCAGACGCGGTGCAACGCTTCTGGGAAATTGAAGAACCGCCTACCGCGACGCGGATGAGTCCTGAGCAAGAGGAGTGCGAATTGTTTTACCAGAACAACACTGGCCGCCTCCGCTCTGGTCGGTTCATAACTCGACTCCCCCTACTTACTCATCGACCACCCCTTGGTGCCTCTCGCGCGTTGGCTGAGAAGCGGCTGGTTTCGATGGAGCGCCGTATGAAGAGGGATGCGCTCTTCCGGCAGAAGTATGTGGACTTCATGAGGGAGTACGAGCAGTTGGGACACATGACGGTGTCACGCATGGATTGGAGTACGGTGGAGCATTATTTTCTTCCCCACCATGCGGTATTGAAGTCACCGGTGTCCAAGATTCGAGTGGTATTTGATGGCTCTGCCGCCACCTCGACTGGAGTGTCCTTGAACCAATGTTTGCATGCAGGTCCTAAGCTGCACAAGGACATAACCGATATTCTCACTAATTTCAGGAAGCATCAGGTTGTGTTTGTGACCGACATCCGGATGATGTTTCGGCAGATCGTCATCCACCCTGATGACCGTCGGTATCAGCTGATCTTGTGGCGTGAGAGCCCAGATGAACCGATGTTGGTCTATGAACTGAATACGGTTACGTACGGTCTGAAGAGTAGCCCGTACATTTCTATTCGTACATTGTTGGAATTGGCGAACAGAGAGAGACTGAGGTTCCCTCGAGCGTCCGCCATTTTGGAGAAGGACTTGTTTGTGGACGACGTGTGCACCGGGGCCAATAGCGTCGAAGAAGCATTGGTCATCCGCGATGAATTGATTGCACTCTTGCGGACTGGTGGCTATGAGTTGCGGAAATGGTTGTCCAACTCACCAGAGGTTTTGGCCGGACTCCCAGATGACCACCAGCAGGATCCACACCTCTTCGAGAATGTTGATAATCCGCACATGTTGTCGGTTCTTGGCGTTCAGTATCGACCAGTCCAAGATGTGTTTACCTATCGGGTGGAATTGGATACCCCGAAGGTCTGGACAAAGCGGCTTGTTCTGTCTACGGTGGCCAGGACTTACGATCCAAATGGATGGATCTCGCCCGTCATCTTCAAGGCCAAAGCGTTTATGCAGCGCCTGTGGGCAGCCCCGATGGGTTGGGATGATGCGCTTTCCGGAGATTTGCTGAGCGATTGGGAAACCTACTTTTCTACGCTCCCGGAGATAAACCAGGTCGAACTGCCGCGTAAGTTGCTTCCCGCAGGGAAATACAGAGCAACACTTCATGGGTTTTGCGACGCCTCTGAGCGAGGATATGCGGCTGCCGTGTATTTGCGAACGGTCAGCTCCGCCGGAGCGGTCGACGTGCACTTGGTAATGGGAAAGAGCAAGGTGGCCCCGCTTCGGACTCGTTTGACGATCCCGAAGCTGGAATTGTCGGGTGCAGCTCTTCTTGTGCGATTGTTGAATCATGTAGCCTCGACCTTGAAGGACACCGTGAACCTTGAGGAGAGTGCCTATGCATGGACTGACAGCCAAATTGTCTTGTGTTGGCTGAAGTCGTCGGTCCACACATTGGAGGTTTTTGTGGCCAACCGTGTCTCGCAGATACAGAACTCTGAGACTGCTTTGGTTTGGAGACACGTGCCAGGTGAATTGAACCCATCGGACGTGGCGTCTAGGGGTTGCAACGCCATGGAGCTTGTTGCCCACCCACTGTGGTGGAAGCCAGAATGGCTATTGGAGATGGAGTCACGCTGGCGGCCTGCCAGTTGTGTCATTGGAACCCCATCGTCGGGATTGAAGATCCACCTTGTCGAGACCGCTCCAGGGACGGACCCTGCTTGGTTGCTAGCGCGATATAGTTCTCTCGACAAGCTGGTTGGAGTGACCGCCTGGGTCAGGCGATTTATTCACAATTGTCGCCACCCTGACAATCGGCTACACACCAGTGTTCTCGCTTTTGAAGAGCGGAAAGCAGCCCTACATCACTGGATTCGGGTTGTGCAGGAGGAACACTTGGGGGACGTATTGGAAACCCTGCGGAAGGGTCGCCCCAAACTTAGACGAGCGATAGCGCGTCTCAACCCGTTCATTGACGAGTCTGGAATACTCCGGGTTGGAGGACGGCTTCGCAATGCTAACTTGCCTTATTCGGCGCGCCACACCATACTGTTGCCTAAGAAAGGGCACTTGGTGGAATTGTTGGTGAATGATCGCCACCTTAAGAATTCTCATGCTAGCTGCAATGCGCTCCTGGGCATTCTGCAGCGAGAATTTTGGATACTGAACAGCAGACGCGTTGTACGGAGCATCGTGTTCCGGTGCTTGCCTTGCTATAGGCTCAAGGCAGCCACGATGCAGCCTCAGATGGGTGATTTGCCACCTGACAGGGTCACCCCGGCTAGGCCATTTGAGAGGGTAGGGACGGATTTTGCCGGCCCTTTCTTGGTTAAAACGTCGCGACTCCGAAATGCGAAGAGTGTAAAAGCGTATTTGTGCGTTTTCGTCTGTCTGTCCACCAAAGCCGCTCATCTTGAATTAGTTGCTGATCTTTCGACGGAGGCCTTTATTGCGGCCCTAGATAGGTTTGTAGCCCGTAGGGGACTCCCGTCTCTGATCCGGTCAGATTGCGGAACCAATTATAAAGGTGCCGACCGTTATTTACAAGATGTTGTGAAATTTTTGTTTGAAAATAGAATTGACATTGGTACAAACCTCTCCCGTCGGGGTGTCACCTGGACGTTTGACCCTCCGGGATGCCCCCATTGGGGAGGTATTTTTGAAGCTCTTGTAAAGCAAGCTAAGACTCATATGTATAGAGTCATAGGTCAAACTATTTTGACTTTTGAAGAGCTGGCGACGTTGTTTTGTAGAATTGAGGCAGTCCTCAATTCCCGTCCGTTGTGCCCGCTCAGCTCTGATCCAAATGACCTGGAAACGTTGACTCCAGGCCATTTCTTGATTGGTCAGCCACTTGTAGCCCTGCCGGAGCACCCCCTCAGGGAAATAACTTCCAATCGTTTGTCGCGCTATCAAATGCTGCAACAAATGGCTCAGAATTTTTGGACCAGATGGTCATTAGAGTATTTGCATGTTTTGCAGCAGCGCCTCAAGTGGACTGACAAAACCAATCCCCCCAGTGTTGGAGACCTCGTGTTGGTTAAGGATTCCAACCTACCGCCACTGCGTTGGCGCCGGGGGCGAATTGTTAACTTGTATCCCGGCAAGGACGGGACCCCTCGGTTTGCTGAGGTCATGGTGGGGGATTCGGTTCTCAAGCGAGCGGTAGCAACGCTATCGCGCCTTCCTCTTGTATAGCGGACCAGCTTAGAGCTGTTCCGAGGCGGGTGATTGTTCGGTCCCAACCGACATTACTTTGCATAAAACTGAACGCACCCGAGCTGTCACTTTTGACACTAAGATCTTAGAGGTCGTTCTGTCACTTGAATTTTAACTTGCAGTTGTGCACATGTGATTTTGAGAGATTTGGAATTTGAAGCGTTTTGGAAAGACACATGTGTGTCCGCTTATTTTGCGTATATTTGTTGAACTCGAGTGATTTGTTCGGCATAAGGCCCCTCGATAATATTGGACGTGAAAATTGTGGTTTTGACGGAGCTGGCGATACGGTAGCCGCGAGGATTCTTCGGCGCCCAGCAAACACATTCACACACACCATAACACACCCTACACTTACTCACCTTTGCTGGAATTGGGCTAGATCGGCTCCATTGGGAAGGTTAGTGCTTTAGAGATAAGTTAGAATTAAGTTTAAGAGGCGCGTAATCGCGACCCGTTTTTGTACTCGCCCGGGAATTTACGTTTTGCTGGTTACACAGGTTGATGGGCCCCCTGTTACCCGTAGTCCAGGGCGGGAACAAAACAACCTCATTATCAATATTCCCAGATCTCAAAACTTCATGGTCTCAAAATACCTAAATTTCAGAATGCCCAAATTTTTTTCACAATCAACCGAAACCTTAATATCGCCGATGTTCAAAATACCTTAGGCTCATAATACCTAAACCTCAAAACAGCATTATGGCAAAACAACATATCCTTAAAACAACCAAACCTCAAAATACCTAAATTTATACTACATGAAGATAATACTTACATTGCAAATTATCCTTTTACTGCAGAAACTCCGTAGTTAACCATTTTCATAGAATACCTATCCTACTTTAATGTTCGCCACTTGAAATTGAAGTAATAATTAGATAGATTATGAAATGTGTCAGGCAAAACATTATTCTGGTTGCAATTATTTTCATAGCAGTTTAGTAACGGGTAAATGCAAAATAATAAACCATGGATCTGGTTTTTATTACCAATCAGAAAGGCGGCCGAGCAGTTTTATATAACGGACACAAATATAACTTCGGGTATACAAATAAAAAAACTGGATATACAATGTGGCGATGCGTAAATCGCTCCGAGCAATGCAATGCATCTATAACAATAGATGAAATAGACGGAAAAGTTGCGAGGGAAAGTGAACATGTGTGTCGCTCTCATTATGAAGAAAACATACGTGATGTCATAATGGACACTTGCAAAAAAGCTGTTTGTACGGAAATGTCACCAGTACGAAAAATATTCGAAAAAACAGTTGTGGAAATGCATGATGTCGACCAGGAATTTATCATGTGTTCATACGAAGAAAAAAAGGAAACATTACGTAGAACGAGGCTTAAATTTTTGGGACTGGCAAAATCAGAATTCACGGTTTTAGAAGATGTCAAAATTGCAAATATAATTTCACAAAATTTTTTAGTGTTCAATGATGGAACCAACGACAAAATGTTGATATTTTCAACTCTAATTAGCAGGCAATACTTAGAAAGCAGTGCGGGGCAAGAGAAACAATATTTCGGAGATGGTACTTTCAAAAGTACACCCAGACCATTTTACCAAATTTATAGCATTCACATAGATGCAAGTCCGGATAGGAGATCAACTAACGTGATTCCAGTGGTGTTTGCGTTACTTCCTAACAAGAGGGAGGAGACGTACTACAGATTGTTCTCATTTCTGCGACAAACATTAAATATGACCATTGACAAATTTAAATGCGACTTTGAAACAGCAGTCATAAATGCCTGTAAAGCCGTATTCCCTGATGTTCAATTGACAGGCTGTCATTTCCATTTTGCTCGTGCTGTGAATAAAAAAGCTAAATCATTGAATATGGTAACCAATGAAGAACGCGAAATTGTAACATTTTGTGCGAATTTGCCCCTTTTACCGGCAGCTGAAATAAACAATTGCTGGTTGGATATTCTCGATATGGCTCCAAATACACACACAATGTTGATTTTTAAACAATATATGGAGAGACAATGGATTCGATTGGGTGGATCTATCATCAGCTGCGCTCAAGATAGGCATCGCACAAATAACCCCGTAGAAGGGTTTCATAGACGCCTTAACACTCGCATGCCTCGTAACCCGACTTTAATGCGATTTCTGTATAAATTAAAATCGGAAGCAAAATGGCAGGATTATCGAATCTAGAACTCTCTATTTACAGTAAGCAGTAGGAAACGGAGGGAAATATATTTCGACAACCAGTACCAGCAACAAAAGAGGGAACTGAATAATGGGGTCATAACGATAACGTCTGTGCAGTTTTTGAAAAATGTGTGTCTATTGAAGAAACGTCTACATTAATTAAAAACCTGTATTTGTGTGTGTGCACTGTAGGTACAATAAACTTGTTGTAAGGTAATATGTAAGATACTTAATAAAATTAAAAAAGCCATTTTTATAGCATATATTCTTTTATTTTTAATTAAAGCCGTGGTAACCTACTGGTCTATTTCGAAAATGTAGGGCAGAGCGGAGCACATTGAACAGGAACTAGAAATTACCACGTTTGTGGACAATTTTTTTACTCGTGATTCACGCATGTATAAGTCAACCATAACATCTCTGTGGACACTCGACTTTAGGAGAGCGGCAGATTGATGAAGGTAAAAGATCGGTGGATAATATCAAATAAACACTCGTAAAAAAATTTTTTGGAAAAATGCCTAAATTTAGGTATTTTGAGTTTGAGTTGTTTTGATATTTTGTCATTTCTGCCATTCGGTAATTGAAGGAATTGTGCATTTCAATCTTCAGGCATTAGAGAAAATGCCTTCAAAGTCATAATGAATTTCGTTCATATTAAGAATGTTACAATTTGACATTTAGGTTTTATGAGCTCATGGTAATTTGAAAATAGGGAGTATTGGCAAATAAGGTATTATGGGATTTAGTGGTTTAAGCCCAAAGCGATGAAATAAAGGTAAGAATCAAAAATTTGCAACAATACTGTGTACCTATTGTAGTAAAACCACTCCAATATAACTCAATACTTTATTTCCTTATTCTCACACCAAAGAGAATATAAACACTACGTTTTAAGAGACGGAACTTCATACATTTTTCACTAGTATGGTATCCTAAGCACACTAGTACCAACATCAGAATAAAATAGTGTTGCCAGTATTATAATCTGTCAAAGATAGTGATGCGAAAATTCGATACTAGTGATGTATAGCCTCGACGTTTATCGATCGATATCGGTGGTTTAGGGATTCATCTAGGAGTTATCTTATGATTATTATAAATGAAACTAGTTATCAAATTATTTCCAAATTTATTTTTCGCATTGAATACATGATACTTTTTCTCCATAACACCGTCAAATAGCAATATTTTGTGTGCAGATTATGTATATGCATATAAAAAAACATTATTTCATTAATGTAACATGTTACTACGTAATACAACATCAGGGAACTAGTCAGTAGGATCTTGATCAACATACAATATCGTGTTTTAAGGAAAAATGAAAATGTTGGAAGTAGCAAATAGCAGATATGAATTCTTATTAAGCTGAGCAAGTTAATCTTTAACAAATATGAATTTACAGTCGAGATATCAGGGAAAATAACTCAAAGAACAAAATTGTCTGTTTTAACAGTACTTATAACATATACAAATTACAACTTGAACTGGTATATAAAAATGACAATCAACAAGCATCACATGCCGGAATCAAATAAAATAAAAATAAAATATTTGTTGCCATTTGGGACTAGATCAATTTGTGTGAATTTGTCTGACATTAATTTATTTTATTGTTTACTACATATATAATGTTATTTATAGGTATTTTGATGCAGGAAACTGTTCTTCAGTAATAAAGTCGGTATTACTTTCTAAGATGCTATAAATTACCACGTGTTGAAATTTCTTGCAAAGAAAATGTAACTACGTCACTTACAACTTTAAGCATATTGCTGTTTGTATACATCATAACATAAGACTGTTAGTACTTGTAAGACAAGACATTTTTTTTCGTAAACACATGTAATAATGAATGACATAGCCATACATACCGTTGCTCATCTGTCGGGAAATTGGCAAAGAATCCAGGACTATGTCGTTCCCTTCTCCCACATATCTCACAAATCCTGGTTTTTCCACCCATTATTGAGTCTCTATCTCGAAAATAATCGCACTCGGAAAAACGGAAGAGCAAATTGCTCAACTCAACGTTGTAGTCCACAAGAACGATTGATAAAACTTTTCACACACACTTCACGGAACGGAGGAACAAATTTGCTCAACTCGACGTCTTGTTCAGCTGGAGAAAAGTTATATACAAAGGAGTAAAGGACGAAATCACCACGAAAGGCACAGCCGGCGTCCATTGTTTTTATTTATTAAGTTGACAACAATGACAACTGATTTTAAGTGTTGCTACTTTATTTTATTTTTTTGTTAGGTTGGCTCCTCTAGGTGTAGGTGCCCATACAAAAACTTTTTATAAGGAAGTTTCCTAAGACTGTCTCACACTTCACAATCTGATACATATGACCACCCCGTAACGTTGTCACAACCAGAATGCCCGCCCGTTGCTCTCACTTCGCGCCAACCGCCCGTTGACAGAACGACCGCTCAAGTCAAACGACCGTCTTTTTAAAACCGACTTCCGGATGTCCAATAGTAGTATTATATTATTTTATTCGTTTTACTTATTTCGATTTACTTTATTAAAATCACCTTACACTCGTCCATCCTGACCTCGTGTATGTCCCCATACACGAAGCCAGAATTGACAACCCGAAA
The DNA here is from genome assembly GCA_932273695.1 of Apotomis betuletana. Taxonomy (NCBI): domain Eukaryota; kingdom Metazoa; phylum Arthropoda; class Insecta; order Lepidoptera; family Tortricidae; genus Apotomis; species Apotomis betuletana. Next base: position 19,084,506 of record OW026312.1, read on the forward strand.
TTCCCTGACCTTACACTCGGCAAGTGAGAGCATCGTGCGACTTTAACTTAGGGTTAAATAATGTCAAATAATTTTATCACATTAAGATGTTAAATTAACAACACATATCCTCATAGCAAGGAACCGATTGTTCCGCAATTGACAAGTCACAATTAACAAATTGAAATGCAACAAGTTCCTTCAAGTTATTATTATTCGCTAGCCCATCCATTAAGCGAAACTATAAATATCCAAACTTGGGTAATGGTCTCGTGAACCCATCCATTCTCACGAGATCACTACAGGAACCTGTAATTACTAACCCATCCATTCTAGTAAATCAGGCTCCACAAGAGGATAAATACGTTACATTTTTATTCAAATCATCCTTCATAATAGCACTGGTCATCTCAACTATGTTAATAAGTTTACTTATTTATACATTTTGTTACCATATATAAAACGACTAAGTAACAATTCCGTAAACCCATCCATTCTCACGAGATCATTACAAGAACATGTACTTACTAACCCATCCATTCTAGTAGGTAAGTCAGATTCCACAAGAAAATAAATAAATTCCATTTCCATTTTATTCATCTATTTAGATAACACTGTGCCGTGGGGTGACCGGCCTTAGAATTGTCCCCCACCATTTCGTCCCGTGGTTGCAGTAGAAGCCTGCTAAGGGAATAATAATATACCGGGAGATGGGCAGCAGCGTCTTCCAGAGACCTTAAAAAAAACTGCGCGCGCCAACCCGCCTGCCAAGCGTGGCGCGTATGGCAAAACCCCCCTTAATGATAAGTCACATTAATACCAGGCCCCCAGTCTCCGGCAGCTCCGCTATCCCTGGCGTGGGTAGCGGCCAAGGGAATGACGGAGCAGGGGGTGCTAAGAATCCCCGGACTAAATCCGGCTACCCATCCCCACGACGACTGGCCCTGGTAACACACAACATACGCACAATGAGGACTGATGAAAAGATTTGCGAGTTGGAAGAGGAACTGAGCAGGTTACACTGGGACATTGTAGGATTATGCGAAGTCCGTAGAGAGGGGGAGGACACCGTAACCCTCAAGTCTGGTAACCTGCTCTACTACCGGGAGGGCGCCCAACAGTCCCAAGGCGGTGTCGCGTTTCTCGTTCACAGGTCCCTCGTTAACAACATAACTACCATCGACAGTGTGTCGAGCAGGGTGGCATACCTAATACTCAGAATATCCAAAAGATATTCGTTGAAGGTCATTCAGGTATACGCACCGACCTCGTCACATTCTGATGAGGAAGTAGAGGCTATGTATGAGGACGTAAGTCGTAAGTAAGGGCCATACATACTTCCAAAGGTTCCCCCTGTTTTGGCATAATATTTTTAGTCATAATTTTGCATGGCATAATCTATGTAGGCAGAACTGACTTTCCGCATAAACTGTTTTGGCATAATCAAGATTCGCATATTTTGATTACGCAGATATTCATTTGTCATAAATTTATTTCGCATATTTTTGTTTGTCCGAATCATGTCTACGCATAAAATAACTAGGCATAATTTCATTTGTCATATTTCATTTGCGCATATTTTTGTTTGTCCGAATCATGTCTACCTAACCTAACCTACTTTTCAGCTAGCAGTTCATTTTTGCGAGGGACGTAGTTTTAACCTAACCTAACCTACTTTTCTGCTTGTTTTTTTGAGGGACGAAGTTCTAACCTAACGTAACCTACTTTTCTGCTAGCAGTTCGTTTTTGCGAGGGACGTAGTTCTAACCTAACCTACTTTTCTGCTAGCAGTCCTTTTTTTTGAGGGACACAATTCTAACCTAACCTAACCCACTTTTCTGCTAGCTGATCGTATTTGCGAGGGACGCAGTTCTAACCTAACCTAACCTACTTTTCTGCTAGCAGTTTGTTTTTTTGAGCGACGAAGTTCTAACCTAACCTAACCTACTTTTCCTGGGCAGAAATACTACCAAGTATATACGCTTTGCGATGAATACGGCTAGCTTTACCCCAGCCTACTTAACTTTTGGCCGAGAGCTACGCACTCCGCATGACGTACAGCATGATTTGAGGGTATCCAAAGTGAGACCTTTATACCCGATATCACTCCCAAACTGCTGCTAATGGTTGACACTCTCGCACAAGCTAAGGAAGTACAAGAGATGACAAAGGAAAAACTAGACAAGAAGCGAAAACCCTGAAGCCTGGAGATTTGGTGATGGCGGACTCGCACTCACTGAGTAAAGCTAGCAGTGGGTATAGTGCCAAAAAAAGTACAAATGGCGGACTTAATCTTTCTTAACTACCAGAATGGAAAATGTACAGTTGCCATCAGATATATCGCAGCATATAAGGCGTTCATAAATATCTGAACACGATTCTTATTGACTGGGCGTTACAGTACATGTTCAGATATTTATGAACACCTTATATGCTGCGATATATCTGATGGCGACTGTACAAGACAAGTAATTGAACGCCGAGCAATTAAATCTATGCCCAACCAAATACCAATCTTCTGATGCTAAAAGGCATGGCGGTTAGAAATCCGATAAAGTTGCAGGAGGCGATAAATCCTCACATAGCCAAGTCTCAAAAAGATTTACCCCAACCATTTTTATTTTTCATTTTGATTTCAGTTTCATTTTAACCACCAGTTCTTCACAGCCAAATTCATGATCCACAGTCACCACCAGATCCTCAGCCTCCTTTTTCATCTTAGCAGAACCAACAGTCAACTACATTATCACAGCCAAGGCCAGTTTTGGAAATTCAGCAAACAAATATCAGTGTACCTGGAAAACAAATAACAATTTCAATAAGAATTGCCCCAATATGTCGAATGCCTCATTTAATATCAGTTAAATTTGTCAAAACCTTTGTAAATAATCTGTTTTAAAAGTAATAGTTACGTACCTTTAAAAAGTTCTGTGCACTAAGCATCTCACTAAGGTAACGCTAGGTTGTTTTCTTGTTTCCTTGTAGAAATAATATGCAATAGATATCTATGGCATAATTTGATAAATTGTTGTAAAGTTAACTTTATTGTTATAGAAATGAAAGAAAAGGTCATCATGTGAGTCAGATGCCACGCACAATTGACAAATGTCTGTCCTAAAGTTTCGTTCAAAAACGTGTGCGATCCGCTGTACTAACTTAAATTGGAATTAATCTTATTTTAAATTCAACCCAAGTTGTAAACGTAACGAAAAAGTAGTATAGCAACCTCAGCCACCTGAGTCACAATAAGAAGAAAATGGACTCCATGAGAGTTAAGGTTGGGACGATCAACCGAGCAGAACGTCTCGAAGAAATCAAGCGTGAACTCTTCGTCAGATTAGATCAAGACGCCATTGCAAAGCTTGCTGAACCACAAACACTACAGCCAATAATGTTACCTGTCACCACACGAAGAATAGGAATGGCTACCACTCAGCTCGCTGACACCGCTAGGCAATACGGAAACGATATACGTGTGCCAAACATTTATGCACAATATCGCGTATTCTTAGGACTCACTGAAGCAAAAGTTTTATCATTAAAGTCAAAATACACAGTAGTCCCACGCTTTACAGAAGCAATCTACCAACATAATGGTATGACGCCTGCGGCTTTGAAGATTCTCAAGACCTGTACTTATGGTTCCAGTAACCATAAAGAGAATAATAGATGCAATTGGAATCGTCAGCCATGACGAAAAGGTTTATTTACCTGTCATCGCGGATAGTCTCTTTTGGAAATACGTAGTGCATGGAAGGAGGATTTGTCTGCATCGGCCGCTGAATTAGTATAGTACATGGGGAACCGCTTAGACTGCCCAGTGATTTATTGCAGCCGGTTGGTGATCAACAGACAACTACACAGACTTTCTTTCACGTTTGCGACAGCATATGAAGAAACTCCAACCAGCGGCTGTGGTACGTCATGGCTCTAACAAGATATTTGTGTATAAAGATTTATCTAGCGCTACACACGTGTTTGTACGCCAAGACCTGGTGAGAAGGTCACTTCAGCCGCCTTATACCGGTCCTTGTAGAATAGTTGAAAGGTCGGAACAATATTTTAAGATTGATGTAGCTGGGAAGTCAGTTTCAATATCCATTGATAGGTTGAAACCAGCCTACATTTTGTCAGATACGCCTGGCACTATAACGTCATCAGTCGTTCCTCCTATAACGCCGATAGTTTCTCCCGAACATAGAGTAACACGTTCTGGTCGATGTGTGCGTTTCGCTGATTTCTATAGGCCATAAAGGTCTCAGGGGGGGCTGATGTGGCGACACTTTTTGCAGTACGAAAAAGATTACTGCTAAGACTGTCTATTTACCATGTGTGTCAAGATGGCTTGTCAATCTTATTATTGTCATTGTAAAATTGTTATATATATTGATATGTGTTAAAAACGTGTGTTTAATAATTAGTAGATTTGTAGTATCTCTATTCCTACAAATTGGTATAGTAATAAATATGTATATCTATATAGTTTAGCAAGCCTAAATTAACAGTAAAAAACGGCGGCAAATTTGAAAAATCACAGCTTCAATGTCTTCGTTTACCGCGATATTAAATTTGTTTTTTGAGTGATGTATTTTTTATTTCAATACATATGTTTGAGAAAAGCGCTATACATGCCTTAGCCGTGAAAAGGGCTTGCTGGCTTCGTATCACTATCCGGCCTCCCTTCGGTCGGTCCATACCTACTCAGCCGGCAAGCCCTTATTTCCCGGCGTCTGCAGTAATGTAATATTTTTCGATATAATTTAATTTATTGAATTTTTTGTTATATTTTATGGTTCTTCATTCCTTTTCAGATTCGATGCGCATCAACACGAAATGTCAAGCCCTGCTGTCATAACAAATTGGAGGGGTATTCCTAACAATAAAAAAAATGGTATACTCAACCTGATGCCGAAGTCAAAAACATCATTTTGGCAAAATCTCCCGGTAAATGACACGCCAGTCGATTTAGTGTAGGGTGGTCAGAGTGATGCCGATTAATGTTTGTGTCAAGAAAGATATGGATTTGTCAAAAAAAAGAGCTGGTTTAATTTTAATTTCTTTAAAAATGTTTAGGGTCATGTTGACGTCAGAAATACCAGTTAAGACTTAGTAAGGGCTCTTACTAGGTATTGATGCTGGTATTATGTAAGAAACTAACACGGGTAACATTTTCAAAGTTATTAAGGGGTGTAAAACTTGCATAATATATTATAAAATGAAGATATTTTGCGCCGTTTTTGGATTACTCGCAATAATGTCAGTGAAGAAATGTTGGGTGCCGAATTGCAACAAAAACCGTAAGTTTGCTTTATTGCAATTAACGAAGTTTTTTTATTATATTACGAGTATAACATGGTGCAATGGATTTAGTGAAGATCAACAGCATTCAATGACAATAACTCGTACAACACCCCTGACCCCTCACCCGATGTAAGTGGCCCTTAAAAGCCATCCCCTCTACGAGTGCCAAACCAAATATGTTAAAACTTCCACAGGTCCTTAAGTTGAACAACAACTTAGAATAACTTAGGTATCCAACTTATTGTTTAAGTTTTATAAGTGTACTTACATGGATAAATATACATACACATGAAATTTCACTTTGGCATAAACTGAAATGTACAAAAACTGTGAACTTCTGAAAATATTTCAAAATACAGGTTGAATTGATAACTTTCATTTTTTTAAGTCTACTATAAAATATCAAGTTACAAGTTGTTATCCTTTAGTATACTTCAAAATATAAATATGAGAATTTTATTTTTCAGGAAGCGGCAATAACATATTGCACTGCTTTCCAAATCCAGACAAAGACGTTGGTAGGTTTGAAATTTGGAGAGATGCAATTGGAGGAACATTAACGTCTTTGGATCAGCATACAATATTTTAACTCCGGGGAGTTTGCCACATCCATGTTGAGGATAAATATTACACGCGCTGTTAATGACTGAGTGCTAGTGCTGTAACCTCCTTGCATTTACCAGTTTTTGAACAATTATCTCTGCAATTAGTAGCATTGAACATGATTGACGACCAAAGTAGACATCAGCAGCATTCTGGAGTGGCATCTAGACACATCAACTTCAACACAGGATCCTCAACAATCATTTGTGCAGCCATCCACATCTGCGGTTTAAAACGTACCTACTCCAACTACGTCTTCAGAAACAAATTTAAAACGACCTCTTAAGAGTTACTCATCTGAGATCAATCGCCTAGGGAATAAAATAAAATTGTTAAAAAAAGCTAGACTCCACAATGGCTAAGCTTAAAAAAGCGTTAAAACTCTCAGAAAACCGCACATTTCAGACAGCTTTGAAAAAATTCACTACAGCAGCTAAAATTTTTACTCTGCTACAGTTTCGGGAAATTGTAAAGGAGGTTAGAACAAGAAGAAAAAATATATGGCTTTGACTATGTCCAAGCAAGGATCTAGGGCATATATATATACCTACAGTGTCATATTTGTGTAAAGTTTAAATGCAAAAAACTGTTTACAAGCATTACACTTTTTTTATCTAAAGAAAGATCAACAGACAGTTTCCTATCTCCTATAAAATGTAAAAGACTGACTATGGCTGTATATTTTTCTTTTTTAACAGAGTTTAAAAAAGAGGATATAAATTATATTCTGTAAAATTGTAAAAATAACATAATCTTCTTGATTGCAGCCAATGAAAATAATATTTTCGGTAGTAAGATTTTTCTGTTGAAGTTGAAGTTGAAGACGATGACATTCTTGTAGAATTACAAAAGGACGTTCTAATTATAGGAGATAGTTGGAAACCTGACCACAGGGATGATCAGAGTGCACACGCGACTGAATCTGCAACGACTATTCCTAATTCGCCAACGTCCACTATAGTCAGCAATGTAAGCGAATGGAGCACAAATAGCACTGTGTTAGACATTTCCTACGACAAATTACCAACGTCGCTTAAAAAAAAATTGAATGATCTTGAACCGGTTTCCAATGCGGACGTCAATACTATCGTGAGAATCTTAACGGATGAAGTACTCCAACAGTCAAAACTACCTACAAGATCAATGTATAGAACAGTTGCAAAGGATTTGTGTGATAAATTTCCGCAATTATATGATAGAGATGCTGATACAAAAGAACTAATTGGACCAGGTTATAAAAACAGAGAACCCATGGACCCCAGAGATGATAGCATCCACCACCACAGGCAAGACCCTTACATTTGACTATCAGGTGTATACGGCGGACCTCCTCTCCGACAAGGCCATAATACCCAGCAGGGATCACTGGATATACGAATATGATACACAGGCCCATAGGACATTACACGGACGCTTCCCCACAGGGCCGCCTAGGGAGAGTGGGAATGTGATCCTTCAGTATGTGACAAGAGAACATGTATCCGTCGAAGAGATAGTGACCACCTCGTATCTACAGGCAGAGCCCCTCCCTCCTGGAAGGTTGCCATTGGGGTGCCCAAGGAAAGAGAGATGAAGAAGGAGAAAGCACGCTTTTACGGGAAAATGACGCTGGAAATAAGGCTATACCAAGTGTCTACAGAAAATAACATAAAAAACGTGTTCAAGTACATCCCTCATCAAACGATGACCAAGTCGGAGGACGCCCTCTATAAGCATCTAATAAAAATGTCAGAGTCATCGAGCACGCACGAAGGAAGTTTATGATATTATGACAAAACAAAAAAATAACTAAAAACCCAAAAATTACAATTTAAAATTTAATTACCATTAATGGGCAAAGGACATAATTTTCTGGAAGAGCGTAGGAGTATTTGATCAGAGCCAGCCATTTTTATCTCTGCCACTCTTACCCTATCATCAGGCCCAGGTATGACCTTTACAATCCTGGCCATTGGCCATTCTAAAGGAGCAGTGTTATCTGCCCTTACTATAACTAAATCAGCCAATGAAAATAATATTTTCGGTAGTAAGATTTTTCTGTTAGACGGAACAGAAGTTGAAGACGATGACATTCTTGTAGAATTACAAAAGGACGTTCTAATTATAGGAGATAGTTGGAAACCTGACCACAGGGATGATCAGAGTGCACACGCGACTGAATCTGCAACGACTATTCCTAATTCGCCAACGTCCACTATAGTCAGCAATGTAAGCGAATGGAGCACAAATAGCACTGTGTTAGACATTTCCTACGACAAATTACCAACGTCGCTTTAAAAAAAATTTAATGATCTTGAACCGGTTTCCAATACGGACGTCAACACTATCGTGAGAATCTTAACGGATGAAGTACTCCAACAGTCAAAACTACCTACAAGATCAATGTATAGAACAGTTGCAAAGGATTTGTGTGATAAATTTCCGCAATTATATGATAGAGATGCTGATACAAAATAACTAATTGGATAAGGCTACTTCACAATTTTCAAAAAAATGGAAGATAGACTTCATTATCTCCAAATGCCGAATAAATTAAAGCGAGGTGTATGTTATGACGGTTTGGGATCAAGAAAGAAAACTAGAAAACTTATGAATTTGAGTGCTGGCTGCAAGGGATGGCAGCCTAGTGATCCTGATAGGTACTGCTGATCTTGAAACTTTAGAACATAAAATGGACTGGCTTAAATCGAATTCTTGCATAAAGGATAGGACATGCAAGAAACCTATTCACAGCAGAGGAAATTTCTGAACTCGACACCTGCGATACCAAGTATTGTAGAAGAGTGGCCGGTGTTGTTCGAAGATAAATATATGATTTCGCACTTTGATCGTCTTTGTGCCTTGAATTCTGACCAGTGTATGGAAGCTTTTCAAAATAAAACCGCGGCATTGAACGAGCGGTTGAAAGCTTTAGTCTCGAAGAAAGCCTGCGAACAGAGCGCTCACAACGGCAATGATTTCATAGATAATATTAGGCTGATTGCTGTATATTTTAAAGAAGATATATCACACATGTACCGAAATGATGAGGTATATCTATTATATTGATCACATTATTTCCTTCCGAATTTCGTTCCTTGCTTAATTTTATTAGTAGTTTCATCTATACTGATCTTTTTTTTTCAGAAACCGTTGATTAGGGCAGAAGTTGCTGACCTCCCCAAAGTTGCTGCACCTAATATTGTATATTCAGGTGAGATGTAACTACTACAATTATAAATGGGTAAGGCCGCTGAGCGTTTCAACTATCGCTTGCAATGTGTTACATTTAAAGACGAACGAACGAAGCGACGGTTGAAACGCTCAACGGCCTTACCCAAATACCAACCAGGAGAAATAATTAATGCCCAGGTTGGAATTGACGGTTTTTTTATGTAACTAGGTAGCTATTAATATAAGCAGCATTTAGTGCCTGTTTTAATTTTTTTTTTCGCACAGATATTGTATATATATATTACTTGCTGGTAGAAAAAAAGGGGACCACTAATGTACAGCCAAATAATGCTCAACCCAATAATGTACAGCCCAATAATTCCAATAAGCCCAAACATCGACGATAGTTTTAGTTAAGATTTGTAGATGGCGCTTCAAATTTGTCTGCATCGAAAACGCACGAGAGGGCTCTCTTTACCAGACTATTCTTTATCTGTGACTCTAGTATAAATAACAGACCAAAACAGAAAATCGCTCATTTGCCACGCGCAAAATTTCGACATCACTACTGAATTCTCTCCTACCAACTATTTGAAATATTATTACATATTATCCTAAAATTTAATATTTGTTCAAATTAACTAATTACTTTATCTATCCTTCTAAGTCCCAGAAAGTAGTTTTTGTTTGTTCAATTGTGTTTGTAGTGGTTTTTGTTTTTGGTAGTAGGCCTGTGGGACTCGGGAGGTTACAACGGAAGTTATTAGTAATTTCCGTATGGATTTTGAGTGGGTTAAAAGAGACATTTATTTTTACAGGGCATCACGGAGGCGAGGCGGCACTACTAGCTACACCTGCACGGCAGGAGCATGCGGGGCGACCTTCAACGTGCGAAACGGCGTGCTGGGACCAGTTCGCAGACAACACGACCACGACGAGGAACCCTGGATTCCTAACAGGTATAGCAGATTTGAGGCCAAGAAGATCCGTCTGATCCACGGTGCGGATGATAAAAAGATGATTCGTAAAGCTATATGGAGTACTTTTCGAGCATGAGAAGTGAAAAAAAAAACGTATTTCCCACTAAAGTAAATTCAATATTATTTGTATGAATCTTTTTTATCGATTCATATTTTTTATGTGGTAATACCACATTTTTATTTTTATAAATAATGACACAAAGGTAAATTAAGAAAGAAAAATTGAATGCGATCTACTACAATCGAAGCGGGGTTTGAACCCGCGACCTCTTCATTTCAATTCAATTTTTCTTTCTTAATTTACCTTTGTGTCATTATTTATAAATTCAATATTATTTTTTCAGGAACCAAATGTATCAAAATATAAAACGACGCTGTCGAGAAGAGTCCACCGCGTTCATGACGATACACTTGGAGGAGGCGGCAAGGTATGCATATATTTTTATGGTACATTCGATTTAGCCAGACAATGCGTTAAAAAACCGGCCAAGTGCGAGTCTGACTCGCGCACCGAGGGTTCCATACAAACTTTTACTTATCCCATCTTAATTGGCCGGGTTGAGTTAAGTTTGCACCTGAAATGTATGGCGCCGCATACAAACGAGGTGCAAACTTAACGCAACCGAGTTCTCCAAATATGACGGTTGAAAATTTAATATATTACCTAGTCGTATAAACGTACGTATTGTTTTTTCTTTGTATTTGAGGTGTGCAATAAAGAGTATTTGTATTGTATGGTATAAATGTATAGTGGTTTCAAAGACTGCATGTATGTCTAGGTTTAACTTCAGTTTGGGTATTGCAAGGTGAATGTTTCATGTATTAATGATTGTTTCAGATATCCAGACGCCGCTCCTCATTTACTGTACGATAATATCGTGCCGTCAATGCGTAAGTGGAGGCGCGCTAACCAGCCACCAGTGCCAAGAACAATGGCCGAATGCGCAACAGCCCTGGAGAATCACGGCCAGATTTCCAGGCTGTATATAGTCACCGTGGAAGCCGCAGGCGGGGGCCAAGCTGTGATACTAGGCAATCTTGGCGGCAGCGGACACCATACTCGCCGATGGAACTTTTAAAACTGTGCCTGCTGGTTTGCGCGCCAGCCAAATTCTAACTGTGCATTGCACAATCAATGGGCATTATTACCACCCTTTAGTGGCCCTGATGGAACACCGCCAGCGACCACTTTACGTGGCGGTGTTCCAGAGTGTGGGAGCTCGCGGGCAACCCTCGCCCCGAGCACATCGTGACGGACTATGAGCCGGCCCTGCAGGGAGCATTAGGGCAGGTGTCGGGCATTCCCACAGTGGGATGTTATTTCCACTACACACAGGTAATTCAGAGATAACTTTTATTATTTTTCTTCAAATCTTTTTTTGTAAAATAAGTTATGGCCAAATATTATTAAATTAATTATTATTATTAGTAAAGCAGGCAGGCAGTTGCAGTAACTGATAATGCCTTGCATTCAGCATGCATCATCTTAACAAAGTTTTCAGTGTCGAGTAGAATTTGCATTGTGCTTGTCCAACTTATTCTTAAATTAGTAATAGGTACATTATATTCCAGTCTCTGATCAAACAGGCTACTCTTAATATACTACTTCAGTTGTTACCAAATAAGTGCCTAATATGTAGCTGGTAAATGAATAAAATCAGTGAATGAGGTTACCTAGCTAATAAAATACATGTTCATAAATTTCAGGCATTAATCCGGAAGGCCAAGGAGCTTCATATCTCTGTGAGGCCCAACAGCCCGGGGCTAAGGCTGGTGCCCCAACTAGCAAAAAAGTCTTAGATTGCGCACTTTATAAGAGTGGTGGGCTTATAGCGCTCTTATAATTGTTTTGCTGATGCTGCTGCTCTTATATTAGCTTTAGATAAGATGGTACGGACTCAAGAACTCTCAGTCTTATTACCTAGTCTCATATATGTATATAAGCTCATTTTATAATACTATTATAAGCCTATTACTCCTACAACAACATTAACGAAGACTCATTGTACTTGAGAATATCTGTTCTTATAGCCACATTCTCTAAGTTGACTTGATTTTATAATGGTCTTGATAAATGTTCTTATAACAATGTCAGACTAATATCAGCATAATATAAAAACACTATAAGTGCATACTTTTTTGGTCTTCATAAAACTATTATAAGATCAATATAAGATGGTTTGATCTTAAATCGATTTTGGGAACACAATTGTAAGAATAACGTTTAGTTAGCCATATTGTTTTGTGAAAAAGAGAGTGCTGTGATTTAAAATTTTGTGTAATAAGCATGGATTACAGAGATTGGAAAAAGCATTCCAAATATTAATGTTAAAAAATTTAGTTTTCATGTAGGTTAAGCAAGAAACCCTAAATTAATTCAATATGGCCGTACGACTTGTATTCATAATGCTAATATTAGCGTAAATGATCTTACAGTAGTCTAATAGTGCGCTGGAAAAATGCAACTATCAAAATGGCACCGTTATCACAACAAATAAAGAAATAAAAAATTATAAGAGGATATTTAAATTGAATAATTGAGTAGGCGCATGAAATTTGAAGTGTAAAACAGGGTCCACTTTACAGTAAATAATATTTTCCAACGTAAAAACTTACCGCGCAACGCAACATAAACACACACCAAGATTTTCACAAACACGTTATTTTATTAAGTTACCATCACTATTAGGTAAGTCATAAACAGTTGTGACAATAATATTTATTTTTTATTGTCACGCTGCAGTTTTACTCAAGACATACAAGTAATCAAAATAAGCTTGTTTAGGCTCACAAGATTCTAACGTTGGACCAATATGCGTCTATGTGGGCTTACAAAACACTTACGTGAGAGCGATATTAGCCTAAAGCAGCTTAAATTCGTTTTGGCAAGATTACTGTAAATGCCATCAGTATTCAATTAGACTGATATTAGGACGATATAAAGTAAATACACTTATAATTTGCGCCCAAATCCAGGCTTATACGATGATGTAGGATCAATATAAGAGCGAAAATTTGTAGTCTTTAGACTGTTGTTAGTGCGATTTTGCTGGTTGGGGCGCCTGTACTGCGCGCTGGCGCTCTTGCCCCCTGAGCGCATCCCGGCCGCGCTGAAGGAGCTGCCTCGCGCGGCGCGTGGGGAACGTCTGCCGTTCCACGCAGACTTCCACTCATACTTCGTGGATTTCTGGATGGTTCAAGTAAGATTTTTTTTTTACTGATGCTTAGTTCTTTTTTTTAGGGTTCCGTACCCAAAGGGTGAAAACGGGACCCTATTACTAAGACTTCGCTGTCCGTCCGTCTGTCTGTCTGTCACCAGGCTGTATCTCATCAACCGTGATAGCTAGAGAGTTGAAATTTTCACAGATGATGCATTTCTGTTGCCGCTATAACAACAAATACTAAAAAATTGAATAAAATAAATATTTAAGGGGGCTCCCATAAAACAAACGTGATTTTCTTGCCGTTTTTATAGATAATGGTACGGAACCCTTCGTGCGCGAGTCCGACTCGCACTTGTTTTAAACTACCGACCAAAAAAGAGGGGTGTTATAAGTTGTGTCTGTCTGTGTATCTGTCGGTGGTATCGTAGCTCCCAAAGGAATGAACCGATTGTCGTTAAGTTTTTTTTGTGTCATAAATAATTTTATCCCGAGTATTCTTAGCTTTGTCTGATGAAAATCGGAGCAGTCGTCTCCAAGATATTCAGCTTAATTAGTGGAACAAGTGACAAGATCTCAGCCAATATTGAAGCTAGGAACTCCAAATTTAGATTTAGGTGTATAATTTGTTAATACGTGCGAAGCCGAGGCGGGTCGCTAGTCGCTAGTATTCACTAAATGCTAACACAAGTATTAATTTAATTCATAATTACTTGGGTAGTTCTACTTTTAAAGTCCTTCATAAAATTAAGGTGGTCCCCGTTGTAACAAAGGTTAATACTAAATACAGAATGGAGGAAGTATCATTTATTTTATTTAAATCAATTTAATGACTTGTATATAGATAACCATCTTTAAATTTACTTTAAATTAATTTGAACTTTATTATAACAATGGAGTCAAACTTTTGTTACAAAGTTAAAACGGCATGTCCCCATTAGGTGTTGCTTGGAACTATTACGTTTATTATGAAAATAATTTATAGAAGTCACACAATTTAATAAATACATGGAGAGATAAATTGGTGAGCATGGTAACGAGAAAGTTTAATTTAATTTATCTGTAAAAGTTTTTATTTTTGCCGTGACGACAGATTGTCCCGAAAATTCGAGTATCCATCGTCACGACGGCCAAATATTACCCTAAGTTTAAAAAAAAATATGTGAGTGTGTTACGTTATTGAGTGAAACGAAACGCCAAAGACCATAGATTATAGAGCGAAACTCAAATCAAGTGATTGACATTGACAGCTTGTCACTTCTTTTACATCAAGGACGAAGACCGGCGGCGTGTGTTTTTTGAGGTTATCCTTAGTCACAGCGTTTTTTGGTATGTATTTCATGAATTTTTAATCGTTTTAGCTATATGTATGTAATCTTTACGGAAAAGTATTTTTTTTATCTAAGTGTTCGCTATTCACGATTTGTAACAATCTTATTCAAAAATTGTATACTTCGTCACACGTATCCTTCGGCACAGGTACAATGTGACGATGGAGACATGAAAGTGACGAAGGTTACATTTATGGAAGTTTTCATTTATAGGACGCTACATATAATCCCTACTTTCTTTTCTTTTCAGAAATAAATACCTATAAGCAATGCCGTTGTCAGCAGCTGAAAGGCAACGTCGTTGCAGGTTGAAAAAAAAGCAAGACAAGGAAAAATATGAAGAATATTTACAGAAGGCAAAAGATCGCTATCATAAAAACAAAACGCTAGTGTAAGATATGAATGACAGAGAAAAAAGATTGGCGAACAGAAAGTGGAAAATGAAACAAAAAAAGTACAGAGATAAACAAAAGGAACAGGAAAAAACGTTAGAAGCTCATACTCCACCACCATCACCGCCAGCCTCGCCTATCGTAAGTAGCGGAAGAAAAAAAGTAAGACGAGATAGAAGTCAATTATATCGAGAAAATTTAAAGTTACAAACTGAAAATGACAAATTGAGACGAAAGTATGAAAAGTACAAAAAAAAACTACAAAGGAGTCAAGCAAAGTTCGAAGAATATAATGTTCTTTGTAACAGCATTAAAGAAAATTACAAGAACTTAAAATCCCGAAAAGATAGAAGAGTACTTAAAGAAACCGTAATGTCAGATAGAGTGAAGGAAGCAGGCCTTGAAAATGTAATAAGAATGGATGCACTGGGTATACGCTACAACAAACAACAGAGAATTAAGGCAGTTGATAGGAAATTGAGAAGAATGATTGTAAACTTCTATATTCGTGACGACAATAGTCGTACAACTGCAGGTAAGAAGGAGACCGTAACAAAAAATAAGGTTAAAAAACAGAAAAGGTTTCTCTTGAATACTGTTAGCAATTTGTACCGTCTCTTTAAAAAAGAATGCAGCTTACCTTGTTCATTAGCTTACTTTGCAAAAATGAGACCATTCTATGTCATGTTTCCATCAGTAAATGCAAGAGATACGTGTTTGTGTAAGAAACACAAATATTCAGTTCAAAGCAACGGCTATAAGAAAAAAAGGTGCTATCAACACTGATAATTTGAATAATTTGCTGGAATCTGTTGTGTGTAATATGAACCAAAAACAGTGTATGGTTGGAAATTGTGAACAATGTAAAAAAAACAAAGTTGTTGATTTAGAAAACATGAATCCTGAAGAAAATGTGTCATGGTGGGAGTGGATTCGTAAGACAGAAGATTTTACTACGGCAAATGGTACTCGAAAAGTTATAAAGAATGTGAAAGAATTACAGACTGGAAAATTATTCGACTTAATTGACAATTTTGAAAAAGACTTTACGGATTTTAAGAAACATGTTTTTAACGTTTACACACAACATAAAGCCTATCGGAATTGCATTCAAAATCTCACGCCTAACAGTGTTGCCATTCATATGGATTTCAGCGAGAATTATAATTGCAAGCATAGTGAAGAAATCCAAGCTCATCACTTCGGAGGCTCACGTAATCAGCTAACACTACACACTGTTGTTTTGTACGCAAAGCCAGAAGGAGCAGAGACGAATGCAACAGTTTCCTTTTGTACGGTGTCTTCTAGCCTAGCTCATGGTCCTGCAGCAATCTGGGCACAGACCCAATTTTAAAATATGTTCAAGAAAAATACCCCAATGTCGAAACCATACATTTCTTCTCTGACGGTCCGTGTACGCAGTACAGACCGAAGCAAAACTTTTATTTGATGTCAACCAAGTTTTTCGATTATGGATTTAAACATATGACATGGTCATATTTTGAATCTGGGCACGGCAAGGGTGCCGCTGACGGGATTGGAGGCCTCATCAAAAGAACAGCGGATAGGTTAGTTGCTCATGGACGTGATGCAGTAAATCTGACTCAATTTTACGATCTATTGAAAGACGCAACATCCGTGAAGATGTTTGTAATCAGTCAAGACCAAATAGATCAAGTATCTAGGAAGATACCGGCTACATTACAACGAGTTCCAGGCACGATGCTTTTACATCATATATCGTCTAATTCTCGGGGAAAAATTACTTATAGCGAGCAGAGCTGCTTCTGTAGTAATGGAGAGATTATCGGATTTTGTTCATGTGTTCCTAATAAATCCCACAAATTTCTCATCGCCCAAGAAGCCCAGAACATTGAAAATGCTGCAACAAACACTATGGAGACTGCACCTTTAAATAACTCCGAAACTGATTTCGTGGAGGGTGGTTCTACTACTATTACAAACATATCAAGTGGAAGAACAGGACAAATATTTAACAGAGTTTATTATGACTCCAGCGATAGTTCAGACGAGGAACCATTGGCTACTTTACGCGAAAAGAACACGAAAAATTGTAATAGTAGTGGAACCAGCCTAGATAAAACTACTATCCACCCCAGAAACTTATCTATCGGGACTTATGTTGTGATAAAAATTTTGAGCCAAAAAAGAAAGCAGTACAATTATGTAGGATTGATAGACAGTGAGTTTGATGATTTCGAAGCCAAAGTTATATTTTTAAGATGTTTAGATGAAACAAAGACTTTATTTCGTTTAGATAAAAATGATGTGTCTTTTGTGCACTTAGATGACATGCTCAGAATACTAGAAAAACCTCAAGTTATTAAAAAAGGTACGAGAGTTTTGTATTCCTTTAGTAAATCAGTGGAGGAAGTTTTCGAAATGTAATTTTTTCCCTAAATGTTATTTGTTTAGTTGTTAATGTAGGTTTTTGCTGATTTTCCTAACATATTAAAGTTTATATTTTAGTAATAAGCAAGATTTGTCTGTGATTAATGAAAAAAGAAGCTGAGAATCTCATTAGTTTTAAGTTATAATTGTTTGTTCGTCTACTTCGTCACATTTACGTCTCCTTCGTAACGATAATATTGATCTCGGCCCCGTATAAAGATTGTTGTTAAAAACCAAAATTCTTGCGTTAAGTCCTCTTTGCTACTCATTTTATGTCGTGTAATACTTGGTGTTTAGTATGTAATACTGCTCGTTCAAATATTTTTTTGTAAAAGTGAAAAAAAAAAAAAAAAAGTTTGAAAGGAGTAAATGTGACGAAAGAGACATGTTTTAATTTTTATACGGAATTATTACCTGATTATAAAGACCAAAATGTTTGAGACTGATTAAAGTTAGGATTTTGTAATAATAAATACAAATAACCATTTAAAATTTCTTTTAATTTATGCAAGTTTGCAACAACTGAATTTCGTAACGAAGGATACATTATTTTCCATCTGAATCTAGTAATCCGCAAAAAAATATAAATTTTAATAAAAAACTGAGCTGCTGGTCAACAAATACCGAATCTATGGTAATTTTCCCACAGTTTAGTCACATGACATGTTTGAAATAGCTTTATTAATTTTTTTCCATGGTTAAGACCTTAAAAGTAGAACTACCCACTTACGCCTACTTTGTCTTTAACAGCAGTACCTACCTACTACATAGGTACATTCTACTATTGGGTACTTTATGGTACTACTAGACCATTCTAAAGGTTTCATCCGCGGTAGCGTCTAGTATTCATCGCGCCCGCTGCAGTGTGACAATGCATTTATATATTTTTTTTTAAGTGACACCAGACTGTTTCTCCGTGCATGGTCGTCCACACAGGACGAGCAACATCGCGGAGAGTTATCACCGCATTCTCGCGACATGCATGGGAGGCCCGGCACCCAACGTGTGGTCCTTTACACGTAAGAAATAACCTTAGATACAAGTATAAGTAGCTATTAGAAGTCCAGTAGCATTTTCCGTTATCAGTTTCTCTTCCCAATATGGGATCATTAAGTTTTCCAGAGGATCATTAAGATTTGAACTCAGAATCTACAAATAGTTTATTTTTAGGACGTATAGTTTTTTAAATATCATTTTTTAAAACCTCGATGTGACGTTTGGTTAAATGATGGCTGTATGCAGCATTACTTTAGACTGTATTGAATTAGTAACGAAAATTAAAAAAGTAGTCGTGACATTGACAAGGCGAAATTCCTCCAGTTGGATACTCACAGAAGCTGGTTTTTAATGCTGAAGAAGAAGCGGAATTAGCATCATATTTATTGAAGTGTTCTTCAATATATTTTGGCCTTTTACCTGAGCAAGTAAAAACACTTGCCTACGAGTGTGCATTGAAATTTCACCACCTAAATATACCACCATCGTGGCACAAGAACGGAATGGCAGGCAAAGATTGGTTCACAAATGTTATGCAAAGAAATCCCACTCTTTCAATAAGGACCCCGGAAGCTACCAGCTTAGGTCGTGCCACATCATTCAACAAGCACACCGTAGGGCAATTCTTTGAAAAGCTTGGGGCCTTGCTGCTTAAGCACAATTTTAGCGGTTCTCGAATATGGAATCTTGACGAGACAGGCGTCAACTGATTTAAGGCCAAAACAGATCGTCGCAGGGAAAGGCACAAAGCAAGTGGGTGCCATCGTGTCGGCAGAGCGTGGTACTCTAGTGACTGTAGAACTGGCTGTAAATGCACTCGGAAACACAATTCCACCCATGTTTGTGTTTCCACGGTTGAAATATAAAGATATTTTCATTCGCGATGGACCCACCGAGAGTATTGGCGCTGGTAACAGCTCAGGTTGGATGACGAGCACCGAATTTATGGTATTTATGGAACACTTCATAAAATATACAAAACCGTCCCCCTCAGAACCAGTCCTTCTACTCTTGGACAACCATGCATCACGCATCGACATTAAAATCATTGAAAAGGCAAAAGATAATTCAGTGATCATGCTCTCTTTCCCGCCGCATTGTACCCACAGACTTCAACCACTGGATGTTGGTATTAATGGTCCATTTAAGGCCTATTGTGCAAAGGCACAAGAGAACTGGCTTAGAAACAATCCCGGAAAGACAATGTCGATCTACGAGATCCCAGGCTCAGTGAAGTATGCCTGGCCGTTGGCATCGACGCCCACCAATATTTCTAATACGTTCAAAAAACAGGCATATGGCCGTTTGATCCAAGCGTATTCACAGACGATGAATTTATGCCATCCTTCGTCATCGATCGTCCAGAACCTGAAACTAGACCTTCTCAATCTATAGATTTAAATGATTTGTTGGGCCCATCCGGTCTGCAACAAATGACTAATGAATCTGGCCGAGAAACAACGCCAGAAATTATGCAAGAATCTGCCGAACAAAATGCACAAACAGTTGCAAATGACAGTCTTCCTCCAAATGTTCCTGAACCCTTTTGTGCCACCAAATGATCTAGAGATGGGGGATAAATAACGTCACGATGACAAAGTCACAGTGAGTCACCGTCAAAAGTTGTCACTGTGACTTTTCACAAAGTAACAACGTGACAAAATCACATACGTTCCTACTGTTCCTAGCGCAGTCTGTTACTCAAATCACGATCACAAGTATCACAAACGCCGTGAGTGTGGCGTTGGCGTGGCGCGGGAGTACTGTGACTGTGACTCAACTCGGCTCTATTCGGGCTTAATCGGAAGTGTTCGGAAGTAGCGAACATCGGATGACGCCTGCTGCCTGAGAGCGAGTGAAATAGCGTAAAAGGTGAACGGTATCAATGTTAATAATGTACATACAAATCGTTGCATAAAGTTGATCCAAAATAATAACACGCCGCTTATTTCTAAATAGATAATATTCCTATAAGTACGTATATGTTTACTTGTAATGTGCGACAGTTCTAAGCCTGTAAAAAAAGTGTGAAGGTTAGGTACCTATTTTGGATCAATAAGTTACTTGTATGATAATGATAACGGTGTGACAAAAACATGGTTATTAATGTAATATTCCTACCTCGGGGTTTTCGGTACGGGAATGTTTGATATTAATTAGCCAGTGTTCGTATTGACTAAAAAAAAACAGAATGTCCTCTGGCTGATTTCTACCTCATTTCTTTTAGTTTCAAAAAACCAGCTAGAGCACCGCGACAATATCATATAAGGTGATATGAGTAACAGGCGTGACATAGTCACGTTGAAATAACAGTGTGAAAAAAATAACGTTAATTACAGCACCGTGACTGACCGTGACCTGTCATAAATATCATACAGTGAAACGAGTAACAGGCGTGACAAAGTCACGATGACTTTTCACTGTGACATTTTTGGAACGGGATCGCCAGTCACTGATATCAAAAAGTAACGCTTTTCCCCATGTCTAAAATGATCCTCAGCCAGGAGCACTGGAGCATCTAAAGATGTGCCTTTTTCACCCGAGACTCCGGGGGAGTCGAATGTATAGGCAGAGCCTTTGAACATTGATCCCAACGTCGCCCGCGAGCTCGACCTAAAGGAAAGATGAGTTTGATCAACTTCGAAAAGCTCGGAGCACTTGAGAAGTGGACGAAGGGTAGGGCAAGAATAAGAAGACTGGAGGAGGAGCTCTGACTAGCTAGAGAAGATGTCAAGAAAATAGAAAGGGCGAACCCATTCATAAGAAACGTCAAGGGAATAATCAGCACCCGGCCGAAAAAGACAGCGGAGCCCTCCCAGACAGAAAACCGGGAGTCCGGGGAAGCCTCGGGACAGACGCCGGGGTCAAAGGGAAAAAAAGCGGAAGGCCACCGGAACCTCGACTTCTACCTCCTCTTCAGAAAAGAAGGAGCCCGGCTCCGGCGCGCAGAAGCCCCCGACCCTCACCTTGGCGGGGCTCCCGCCGGCTCTGCAGGGGACTCCCCTCCAGCCACGAAGCTCCGATGAGAATCTTCCCGTTCCAGGCGCCCCCCAGACCGCCCAACCTGAAAAGTAGGGAAATCTTCCCCAAATTCCTTTTCGGAGGATTCTCCAGTCTATTGAACGATAAATACTGATTTGTAAACTAAAAGGTGATTTGAGAATAAAGACTGACAAGAAAAGTTTGAGAATGTTTCATTGGGACTCTTGCAGGCCTACGGGGAGCCGAGGGAGGTAAAAGAGGCAGCAATGAAATAGCTACTGCAATAGATCATTGGATAATTCAGTTGCCGTCAACAATAAAAGAGGTAACCATTTACAGTCATACGTGTGTGGGCCAAAACAGAAATCAATATATAACTGCGTTTTTAATTCACTTACCTAATTCAAAAAGACAGTGTGCATTTGGAAGTGTTAGAGCAAAAATATCTAGAGAATGGGCATACTCATATGGAAGTGGAGTCAATGCATAGTTCAATCGAAAGAGAGCAGCGACATACGTCAGTTTACTCCATGATCCATTGGAAAAATATAATGGAACGTGCCCGTTCCAAAAGGCACCGAGAATCTGCTCCACCATACGTCGTAAAAGAGTTACTTCACGACGAAATGCTCGATGTCAGGGCGTTGAATGGAGCAGTCGTTAGAAACACGACACACGACACTGACGGCAACAAATTGAAGTGGCTTAAATTTAAGTGTCTCAGATTTGAGAAGCAGTGTCCTGGAGCTCTCGTTACAGTCGGCCGGTACTGTTACGTACCGAAGCCGGCAGCAATTGAAAAATTCGTAAACACACACTCACATACGGCATTAATTCTGCTTTTTATAATTGTTATTTGACTATTGCTCGTAAATATTTCAGACGTGTAATGTGCGAGTACATGGCGGCACATATTCTCTACGCGAACGGCGAGTACAGCGGGCCCCTGGGAGCCACACGCCACGAAGCTCAATGGATTGAACTCGCCGGCTTGCTAAGAGAGTATGGTCCCGATAAGCCCGTGCAATCATGGAAAACCGTAAGAACCTACCTATTAATTATTATGATAATTTCACTTATCATTTGCCGCACATGTCGTAAACAATGAAGAATCAATTATATGATCTAATCTAATATTAAAAACACTATGGATTAATACGAATAAGATTCTAAATTAATAGAGACAATTCATAACTCATTGGCAAATACTAAATAAAAAAATAAAGCTACTTGTCTTAACAAATTGATAAGAAACATATTGTTACTGAAATTGTAGGTCCCCTTATGGTCCCCCATGAAAACAAAAAGTATGTTTTTTGTCAATACTCAGATGGCTGTCTAAACAATTTTCTTTTCATATCTATATTGTATTTTGCACAGTGGTGGTGCAGTTGTCTACTATGCCATCAGTCCTTCGAATATTTGTGTGTATTTTTCTATATAAGTATGTATATTGTCGTTTTGTGACCATAACACAAAACAAGCTTATTGTGTGACTATAAATGTGCATGAAAGATGTTCCTTGTGCAATAAACCTTGTCTTATTGATATTCTAAATGTGCAATCCTGTCAAGATATAAAACTTGGTAAATAAATAGATCGGATTTATCGATGATTGTCTTACCTTAAAAGAAAAGGGCGTGGGGTGGCAACGGGGAATGCTTATGAAGTTCCCATAGTGGGAGAGGAAGTGCAGATGGTCCTCTCCGTTATCGGGGAGGAATCAATCATCTGTGGGGATCGGTCCTCAAGAATTTGGGGTTGGTGGCGTAAGTATATTTTCCAATCCCGCTTTAATGGGGTGAGGAATTTTATTTTGTTCAACTTCATGTATATCTTTATTAATTTGCATGTGCTGGTGCAGGACGACATCATCTTGCCTGCGGTTGAATTTCACTGCACATCGCCTGCCTCCACCCAGATCCGTAGTAGTATTTAGCACTAATTTTAAAGATAATTAAGTTACTTAATTTATCTTTAAAACGCGGCGTAAACGGCGTGAATGGCGTCCATTCCATATACTTAAAATAGGTATATGGAATGGCCGCCATTCACGCCGCCGCCGCCGGCAATTTTAAGGGTTCACACCGCCGCCGATGAAAAGTGGGTCGGCGCACATGTCTAGTAGGTAGACATTGGCAGCTATGGCCGGCACAGTGAGAGTAGCATTTTAGAAAAAACAGAATTTTATCGACAATGTTTACACAATAAAGTGTTATTGCCTCCAAATCCCTTGCCTGGCACCAACGAACCTGTACCTCACGTTTTGATTGGCGATGAAGGCTTCGCACTACAAACTTTTTTAATGCGACCATTTCCCGGATCTCAAACTGTACGCGATCCTTGGAAGCGAAAATATAATCACAGGCTATATCGCGCACGTCGTATCGTTGAAAACACTTTTGGGATATTGGCAGAAAAATGGAGCTTTCCAGACCAATGGCATGCCATTTTGGAAAAGCTATTCATGTTACAAAGGATGCGTGTTGCTTGCATAACTATGTCAGAATTGAACGCGGCGATATGATGCAACTTCGGATGAAAACTTGTCCGAAAATAGTGAAGCAAGAACGAACTGACAATTCTCCAGCGACAGGGCCCTGTTTCGTAAGACTTACAATTGTCAGTAACAGGGTGATAGGTGACAAGTTGACAATTCGACAATGAGGGTTTTCGATACTTTTTCTGCCACCAGGCGGCGCTTCGTATGCGTCAGGTCCAAACAGCTGTCAAATAGCACAAACTCGTAGGAACTGAACTTATTGTTTATTGAAATTCTATTGTATTTGGGGGTGTTATTGGCTTTGTTATGGATGAAGGCCAGAAAAAGGTCGCCGAACTGAAGATTGAGCTCAAAAACAGGGGCGCAAAAGTCACTGGTACTAAGGAAAAGCTCATTGAAAGGTAGGTAACATAATGTACTAGTATTTGTCACAATTTGATTTCGTTTTTTAACTACTAAATTGCAATTATTTGTGTTTCAGTGTTTTGTAGTTGATTAATGTATATTTTTATTTCAGGCTAAAGGACTATGACAGAAACAACAACTTTAAACCAAATGCAAATAATAATTCTAACCTCTCAAGTCAGATTCTTTATACGACAGAATGACCAGAAAAAAAATAATACAAAAGTGTGGATTCAAAAACAGTATTACCCAACTTTGATATAGTTAATATAACCCTTCGTGTGTCGAAGCACTGATCAGTGCACCCTCCATTGTCTGTCTAAGCACTGATCAGTGCCAAAACTACATGAGCATGATTTTATTGAATTTTTAGACTTAAAAACATTACAGAAGAGTCTAAAATGTGTTTTATTAAAATCCTAAAAGACAAGTAAACCATAGACATGCATACATTCCTGAACGATTCGTATACAGCCGTTATTTCGAGCAGTTCAAAATTTAGACAGTGGTCGGTGAATGTGCGTTGTGCTCGCTTGTACAAAAAGCTGACATTTTATGGATTACTCTTTGAAAAGGTAAGTAACTGTTATTATTTACTATAATATATACATTTTAGAACTATTATATTCATCGAAAACGTATCCGTTTTATGTATTTTTTTAAAAATCTCGTAATTACTTTGGTGACCGTTACAAGTGGTTTAGTATTTGAAACTTTTTACACATTTCTCATAGAAGTATCGTAGTCATGCTGATATCATTTTGAAGGTAATTTTATTGGGAACATATTACTGCCATAATTATATTAGAATCGTTACCAATATTTTCTAAAATACCCGTATTTGTAGTACCAAGTGCTATTCTACACGCACACATACACAGGCAAGATGGCGGCTTGAGTGTATACGTACACGTACGTTCCATCGAAGACAAAACCATACAGGGTGACCTGAGTGATGTATTATTTACATTTTGACGTTAAAATCTAAATTTGAATAAATTTTTTGGGACGGTTTCTGTTGATAGTATGCGAATGTTTTGCTGTAGGTATTATACATTTACCGATATATTGGAAAAAAAAAACTTGTACATATTGTTAACTAAAGTACATTCGCGATAAATTTTAAAATACTAGACCGATTTTAACATAGTTTTCACTAACATATAGCGGAAAATACTAAACAGATTTTGATATGGTTGTCTCTAACACGTACTTTTTTACATACGTACGTGTATATATACATACATGTGTGTTTGTTTACGTTAATTGTTTTTTTATGTATGTACGACAGTTTATTGTACAAATATAAATTACAATTCAAGTAGGTAAACGATGCCAAGATATGATACGATAAATGTAAGAGTATGCACGTTATCAAGGTATGAGTAGCAGTACTTATGTTTATTTTACTTATTTTAGATGGAGTCTCGAAACAATTCTCTTCGGCTCTTTGGTCAGGCCTTCCAGGTGGAGCGTAGTCCACGTGGGAGCTTGAGACTAGGTAACAATGAAGTGCTTTTGGCCAGGGACGCTTCAGGGAGACTTTGCGTAAGTGTTATTTTGTTTAAAAAACTGATTACAAGTAAAAGATCTAAACTTTTATCGTATTGACATTGAAACAATTTTACTTACAGCCATGGCGACCACAAAATGTGGAAGTTGGGGAAGGTATCGAATTAGTGGACGAGCCTCAAATTACACCTCGACGCCTTTTTGACTCCGATGATGAGGATGATGAAAACGTAAGTGATTATTATAAAGCTTATAATATATGATGGGTGGTCAATGGGCAGTGTTACCAAATATTGTGTTGTATTGTAAGCTGGTTATCTGCAACTAAACTAACTTTCGTTCCTCTCGAGATATAGACCTGCCATTATCTAAATAGATTGACATGGATCTAACTTGTCAGCGACATAACTCACGCGCCGTCTTTTGCTGGCCGTGCGGGTCTTTTCTACTGCTAACCAGTAATCAAGCTTGCACTATTTTTTTATTGGTGATATAAAGGATTTGCAAATTACTAACTATGGCTTCAGCAAAGTGTGAATTATGTTAAGTACAACAAGGTTGATTTTGCATTTCACCTTCACATATTAACTCTCTCGCCTAACTAACAGTGCATTGTGTGTGTGTGGTGTTGGCTGAGTTTGCATGTGGTCATAGGATGTCGGAGGCATTTTGGGTGCTCAGCTCGCCGAAGCGTTGATGCTCGACTCGGGCAGTGAGGAGGAAGATACCCAAGAAGAAATCACTGACCAGCAGCTCCTTGAGATACTTGACGACGAGCTCCTTGATAGACATGGCGACGAGGAGGAGGAGGTTGATGTAAATTACGATTGGAGTGAGGACTTTACCACTTTTAACGGAACGCAGTCAGATTTCCGGGAGGAGGTTGGTCCCAAAATTGACGGCACGAGTCCTAGTCAGATATTCTGTCAGTTATGTGATCAACCTCTCATGGAGACTATTGTGGGCGAAACAAACCATTACGCTAGGCAAACCATAGAAATGGCATCAGAGTCCGAAACAGGCATCTCCGATCATTCAAGGATTAACGAATGGACGGAGACTTCTGTTTCGGAAATGTACCGTTTAATAGTGGTAATAATAACTTTAGGCATGTGCTTAAGAAGTCGGGTTGAAGAGTACTGGACAACAGGCCTATTAGAGATGCCAAAGTTTAGAAAGATTATGTCATTAAACAGATATTTATTGTTAATGCGATTTATTCACTTTGCTGACAACGACTTTTTAACAGAACGAGGGGAAAGTCGAAAAATAGCCAAAATCAAGCCTTTGTTAGACTACCTCAATAAAAAATTCAAAGCAGTGTACTCCCCTCATAGAGAACTAGCGATCGATGAATCCTTGCTACTTTGGAAAGGGCGCCTAAGTTGGGTTCAGTGCATCCGGACCAAGGCAGTAAGGTTCGGCATAAAGTCATATGAGCTCTGCGAGTCGGTGAGTGGGTATGTGCTGGATATCATTTTATACACTGGTAAGGACACGACTGCTGCTGCCGAAGCCGTATATGGATTCGTCGGTAGTACTGCGAAAATAGTATTAAAATTGATGACCGGGTACCTAGGAAAAGGATTTTGTTTATTCATGGACAACTATTACAACTCCATCCGATTATGCAGATTTTTAAAAAGCAAGAAGACGGATGTCATCGGCACTCTTAATCGCAGACGGGTGGATACTCCTGCTCAAATCAAAGCTTTGAACGATAAACGAATGGCTAGAGGCACAATAGTAAGCAGACACTGTGGTGACGTGTCCGTCGTTGCGTGGAAAGACGTGAAACTGGTACCACAACGCCGACGTTGCCCCAGACCAACGAGCTGGTCGACCCTGCCCAAAACCCAAGGTCGTTCAAGATTACAATAAGTTCATGGGCGGGGTTGATCTTAAAGATCAAAAATTAGCTATGTACCTGCTTGAGCGCAAACGTGGTGTAAAATGGTATATTAAAGTATTTAAAAGATTGTTAAATATTACCATCCTAAACTCATACATCATTTACTGCTCCAACATTGGCCAACGTAGAAAACTGACCCACCGTCAATTCAGGTATAAACTGATTGAAGAATTAATGGAAGAACATGGATTATCGTCAAACCCTCGGTCTCGTCATACCAGAGTTCTGGCGGAGGATCGCCATAACAATGATCTACCTCATTTTCCAGAACAAATTGAAATGGAAGGTGAGCGCTCGAAGGTACAAAATAAATATAAAAGGGTACGTTGTGCCATATGCTTAGCAAAAAAAATAAGGACAATGACAAGCATTTTTTGCAGTCACTGCAAAGTTTTCCTGTGTGTTGGCCAATGCTGGAGAGAGCATCATACTCTACAGCAGAATGCAGAATAATGTTTAGCGATTTGACGAGCTTTGTTGATTTGTTTTTGTTACACACGTAGTACAGTCCGCGTCAAATAGTTAGTAACAGTCAAATTATCCAAATAGTTCGGTGCACCATACAAATTGTAGGGTGTCACGAACTATTTGACCACTTTGACTGCTACTAACTATATGACGCTGACTGTACATACACTACAAGTTACTAATTACGCTTCTCGCAATTTTCATTCGAATCTTATGCTTAAATCCTATTAATCTTTAACTTGAAATATTTAAATATGATAAGATAAGAATATTTTCCGCTACTGGTATTTCGTACTTGAGAGCACTGGTGGCCTAACGGTGGGACGTTGGACTTGCAATCCAGAGGTCGCGGGTTGTTACCAATAAGTTTTTCTGAACTTATGTACGAAATATCATTCGATATTTTCCGTGCATGAGAGGAGGCCTGCGACTAGCAGTGGGGCATATATAGGCTGTGATGGTTATTTCCTACCACGCAGAGGTTATCATTTTACATTGAAGTTTCATAAAAAATAAAACAATAAACAAAATAATCTAATGACATAATGTTTTTAATTGACACTTAAACTTTCGTGAGACATATTAACACTATAGTTGTCTAAAGTACATGAGTTTTATCCGTTTTACTTTATAATAGTGTTTCTAATTGACGGTAAAAGTTACTGGATTGTAATAAATCAGGTTACTGTTATTTATATTTATGACGAATTATGATCTTAACATTGTATGGTTCATTTCTTTGCCTCTTGATGTGTTACAAAATGTATGCCAGCAGAAAAATAAATCTAAATGGATAAACAGTTATTTTTCTCATTTTCGAACTTTTAATGTATAATTAAATTATATTAATTAAGTAAGTTACATAACCAAATATGTAAACAAAATAAGCATCTATGCCGTTGTGTTTTGTAATTATTTTTTTGTAAGTAGCAAAAAATATGTCAAAAATCGGAATAGCAAAAAACTGTTCCCCTTACTTTATAATTATGCCGAAGACTGTATGGTTGAAGGGTTACGTAGCATAACATCTAAAATCAAATGTCATAAACTTGATACCCATACGTCTAGAATGCCGAAAGCCTAAATGAATAATGTTCGTAATCTATAACGTTCGAAATACATACAACACGACTGGTCGAATGAATATAATATCGAAGTACAAAATGTATAATATTATTTGTCATAAACTTGATACACATACGTCGAGAATGTCGAAAGCCTAAATAAATAATGTTTTTAATCTATAACGTTCGTAATACATACAACACACGATAAGAAATGATTTAACAATAAGTAATGATTTGTTGTCAATTATTTTTTGTGTTATACTTTTAGAATATGTAGACTTCTTTATTTTGTTGATTTAGAGGAACTTCGACAAAATTTTAGACAATAAAGTTTGCATGCTGAATAAGTAAAATATGGAGAATAACGCTCTATAATAAACATTTTGTGATACCTATGTTACCCACCCATATTTCGCAAACTAATAAATATTTCATTTCATTTCATATTTCATTTCATTTCATTTCACACGCCTGTACCTGAAATACATTTTGTGGACGTAGATTGATCGAATTAAATAGTGTAATATATATATATATATATAATAATAAAAAATATTATATCGTATGAATATTTATTTAAACTTAAACTAAAACACAAGTACTTCTTTTATAACAAAAACATTTTAAATGTAAAATCACAAATTGGCAGCAATATTCTTCAAAAGGTCGAAGTGGCCGTATTCGTGTATTTTCGTTATCATATTTGCTATATTACAAATATGCGATTCATTTTTCCTACGTCTTTTTGACGGAATTTGATGTCCCAGTTTTATTTTTTCAATTTCCATAATATTGTTCTTGATTTCTTTTTTCAGTTCATTAACCAGTTCATAAAAACCAAGTTGTTTTTTCATACATATTTGGTTTATATGGTGGTGAAACGCCTTCAGCACTATTTTGTGTGTAGGGTATATCGACCTGCTGATTCACTCCTCTAGTACACCAAAATATTGGGTGGAAATTTAATGCCCCACCGTTTATATAATTTTTAGCAAACCACTCTGCAATCCGGTTTTCGTCATTATATTGCTTTATAAATTCTTCGTAATACTCTTGCACATTTAGGGGATGTACATATGCCAACGCTAGTAAACATTTCACATGTATTTTAAACTCCTGATTGGTATCAAATTTTGTGGTCAGTCCTTCTTTTTGAAGTTTTCTATATAAAATCTGTCTTAAATGAAAAAAACACCCTTTGATGACGATGTTCTCAAAATTTTGTGTCAGACTTAAAACGGCTGCCTTTTCAAAGTCCAGAATGGCATGAGTGAAATTTAAATTTATGTTGTGTTCCGCACAGTACTCTTTGATCAGATCGAACATAACATCGTATGTTTTTTTGTCTTTGTGTGAGCATAATACGAACAATAAAGGAAATGTCTTTTTCCCCTCATGAAAAGTACCATGTATTGTATATAGCTGTCGAAAAACTTTAGGTACTATTTTAAACGTCCCATCCATTATCCAATACGGCGACTGGCCTAAATAGGTCATGAAATCATTGTTGCTCAAAAGTATTACTCTGTGGGAGTTGTCATCAAAAATTCTATCCTTAATAACAAAGTTCTCGTTATTCATCATTGTAGCATTATCATCCATCGTAAAATCACATGAATCGGGATCTGTAGGTATTTGATTCACTTTCTGTTTCTCTCGCTGTACAACCTGTCTCATAGCCTCTCGCGATGGCATCCAAGGTGCTAACTGTATTTCCGAAGAGGCAATGTGATTTTGTAAAATTTGACAAGTGCGAACGTACGGCTGCTCCCTTGCCTTTGCCTTTAAATTATTTATATTGTTTGGCCTCATTGCGTTTCCTTCATGGCTATGCTCGCCACTTGATGAAATCACGGTCAAATGTTCAACCGTGACACTTTTATTTGTCACTAAACGTGCGTTGCACTTATATATATCGTCTGATCTACATTCACAAATCCAATATACTTTATCCTGACTTTGGCGATTTTTAACAAAAGTATAGCCATTTCGCCATAATAATGTCCCACCTTTTTGACTTTTAATAAACTCCATCTTCAAGTTTTGGCCGACTGATATGACAGAAGACAGAAACAAAGCCATGCTATGTTATGTTGACAAGTGATTTATTGCTTTTTAAAGAGGTGCCACTGCACCATTCATATCTTAGGTTCTTATAGAATATTAAAGAGGTTGATCTACTGATAGCCCGATAACTAGTTGAGAGCACTATTTTCTGTACGCATTTTGTATTTCGGTGTGTATATTAATTCGGTGTAGATTATATTATCCAAACCGAAACGACGAGGGCGGGTCGCTAGTTAATAGGATAAAGCTAAATCTCAGACAACGCCATCTGTCTTTTATACCATAATAGATAGATAATACTCAAAGATTTTATAATATTCCTACGTTATATAATTTGACTTTATGTATTTTCAACGTTATACATAGTGAGCAGTATAGATTACAAATGTTATGAATTTAGACCATAGAGTTTTTAAATTTATGATAAAAGAAGTTATTAGTACCGTACATTATGCAACTTGACCGTATATATTTTGAACGTATGAAAAACGAACTTATGACATTCGATTTTAGATGTTATGCTACGTAACCGGTTGAAGTGTATATAAAAATATTGAAATTGAATAACAAACATAAATGGTTCTTCTTTCCTTTTTTCCGAAAATTATTAAATTATGTCCGGTTCACTAATCCGGCCTTATTTTGGTGGCTAAGTGTTTTTTAGTGTAATTGATTAGTTTAGTTTTTTTTTTTTTTTTAAATAAGCGTTTTAGTATAGCTGAAATATTTTAAGCTAACCATTTAGGACCATGACCTATCATAGTAATAAAGGATCAGCTTAGAAAATGTCAACTATACGGTTATTTGTTGATTTAAAGTCGTAAGTGGTGTCCTCACTCCAAAAAAATTCTAAAGGTGGATTTGTAATAAATTTATTGTGATAAAATATTATGTTCTCTTTATTTTATTTCATAAGCCAATCTATATCATACATAGTAACTGTCTTTCTAATGTTATTTTTTTCTTTACCTCTGTCATAATGACGTCCAACTCACGGTCACCCATTATCCCACTATTATTATAAATGCAGCAGTAGCTCAAATTTTTTGGTGTAAACAATTGCTATAACCATTGTTTACACTAAAAAAGGCCATTGTTATAATTGATAAACACATATTATTTTATTATATACCTATGTATTTATTTGTTCCACACGTGCACCCTGTATATCCAGCACTGATCAGTGCCTAGGCAGATATGCAATTATTATCAAAGCCCTGATCAGTGCTTAGGCAGATGGCAAGTGTCTCTCTAAGCACTGATCAGTGCTTAGACAGATAGCCTGTTTCTAATAGAGCGCTGATCAGTGCTTAAGCAGTTGAGCGACAAAATCGGCACACGCACACTAGTACACAATTATAGATCGTCATATTAAAAATATCCCTTTTTCTTTCACATTTTTTGTTTGTGTTTGCATAGGAATTGTGGCAGTGTGTATTATGTATCGAAAGCTCATTATTTCTAC
The DNA here is from genome assembly GCA_932273695.1 of Apotomis betuletana. Classification (NCBI taxonomy): domain Eukaryota; kingdom Metazoa; phylum Arthropoda; class Insecta; order Lepidoptera; family Tortricidae; genus Apotomis; species Apotomis betuletana. The sequence goes on from OW026312.1 coordinate 19,117,195, forward strand.
TTTGCAACACAGTACTTTCCACAGAGTATAGAGTTTATTGTCTTGTCAAAATCAGTTGTTGAAAATAACCCTGACAAATCAGGTATTACTTAGATTTTTGTTAAAAATATCATTATATATTGTGATCTGGTGACTTTATCTGTATTATATCTGTAAAATAATATATTATTGACTAAAATAATCACTTACTTACCGCAAATATTCAATATGTACCTATTCAGATTCAAAAGAAGTTTGGTCAGAACGAGGTGTAAAATGGGTAACTTTTGGGTGTGAATCGTGATTTTCAAAACAGTTTTTAGGCCTTTTTTCATAGCTATCTTGTATTTATTTTTACATTACTAAGTTGATTAGATATCAGACTAATTAAAACAGATTATAAAAACCAAAATAAAACATAGCATGCGTAAAAAATACATGTTTATCTGCAACTGTATATTTTTTTTTGACAAATTCTAAGTTTAACTGCCTGTAAAATAAAAACATAATATGATTTAGCAACAAAAGGTAGCTTATGAAGTGCATTAGTTATGTCGTTTTCATACACAATAGCCGTTTTCATATCTACATAACAATAAATTACTAAAATTGCAAAAATTCTAAAGTGTGTTCAACTTGCTCGAAACGCGCGCCATTTTGCGACAGATGACGGGTGCTAGTCTGCGGCCCCATCTGACACACGAAGGGATAAACACGTATTTCCTTGAATTGTATAAAGAGGGCATAGGAATGTCAAATTATTCTGCTGTGCACAGAAGAGGTTATAATATGCTGCAAAATAACTCCCTACTAGCACTAGTGACCGCAAATACTAGTACACATATATTTTTCAAAGGTCAAGTTTTTTACGCAGCGTTTTGCCATCCCCGCACAACTCTGCTAATTTATCGTCATTTTTGACTGAATGCAAAAAGAGAAAACTGACTCACTCTTATTTTGAATTACAACCAAGAAAAGAAAACACTAGATAAGTACAGCTTATTTGATTTAGTTTTAGATTTCAATTCCCAAAGTAATCCATGTGATGTGTCCATACATAATTTTAAAACATGCAGAACAACGCCCACGACGGATATATCCGCCGCACCCGTGCGGACCGATGTGACATTTATCTACATATATTCTTATTAACTTTCCTTTTAACATATCACGAAGTCGTCTGTGAAAAAATACGCACCCCTGTATAGGACAATAAAATTATGTGCAGATGTAGTGCGTACTCATCTCTCCCTTACGCGAAAACTTGGATATGTTTATTAACAAACTTGCTTTCTTAGTGGACTCAGTTATGGAAGTGTACCGACTGGTTGTTATTTCATTTAAATATTTACCGTAAACCACTTTTGTTTGCAGTTTATTTATGTTTCAAATATCTCTATGTGCTCTCCTCATTTACATGAGGGTATACTTTAAAACAATCAAAACTATTTTATTCACCTCTGTCACTCGACATAAATAAAGTCACGCGTTTATTGAATATGGAAATTTCAACAATTAATACTACAATTTATCGAGAGTATACATTTCTTTTTCGATCGATAGATTAGGTTAAAAAGCAATTTATTCAATTTTCAGATATTTAGAGGCCAATGGAAGACTGCACATTTTTAATAATAAACTACCAGACAAGAAATGGGTATACTCATTTATTAAAAGACATAAATCCAAATTAAGTTACCGAAGGGTACAAACCATAAAAAGGAGCCGAGCGGAAAAAAAAACCCTGACGAAACGATTGAATACCTACTTCAGAAATTTTAAGGCATCTTTGGAAGACGCCCCCGCCAACGCCAATGGAAAATGTCTTGAACTATGATGAAACAAATTTTAGTAATAATCCGGGGCCCCAAAAATTCCTCTTTAAGAGAGGTGCATACCCATAAAGGGCATACTATTAAATGCAACCAAGGGTTCAATATCAATAAAGTACGCAATAACAGCTGGAGGTGAATGTCTTCCTCCATATATTGCATATAAGGCAGAATTCTAATACACACGATGGACGCTAAATGGCCCTCGAGGAGCTAGATTCAATCGTTCGAAATCAGGATAGTTTGATACTACAATATTTAAAGATTGGTTTAAAACTGTTGTTGTTCCATGGGCTAAAACTAATTCTAATCGGGTAACCTCGCGTGTCATATCAATCACAAAATTATGACATATTGCGAGGAAAATGACATACGAATTGTATTCTTACCACCAAATTCCATACATATAACACAACCCTTGGATGTATGTTATTTTATTTCATAAAAAAAAGACATTTAAAAAAAAAAAACGGAGCTTAGCTACAGAGAGATTTGGAACTTCCCAAACTGTGTTGGTAGTGCAGATGGCAAGCATGTTCGGCTAAATACCCTCGTAATAGTGGCTCTAGTTATCACTGCTACAAAAACAGTTTTTCAATAGTCTTGTTCGCAGTTGCTGACCCATTTTATAAATTCACTGTGGTAGACATTAGACGTGTGCGCCGCCATGCCACGCCGCCGCCGCCGGCCATTTTCACCCACGCCGACGGTAATCGGCGTGAAATCGGCGTGGACCATGCTGGTTTAATATTCAATATTCATACATATACGCCTCCTGCACGGCTCACACCTTCAATCATAACATCCTTTTTAATTTGTCATTCTAAAATTTACACGAACGAAACATTGCCATTACATTTTGGGTAGGTTAGGGTTCAACAATTTGACGCAACCTACTCAGTCAGTTCAGTTTCTTCGTGCATTCGTGGCGGAGTGTTTGACGTGTAATAGAATTATTAATGGAAACTATTGAATGTCGAATTCTATGAGTAAACAGTATATAGATCGTTTAAAAATAAAGAGTTTTACAGTCAAACCTCTACACAGTAGCTCAAAAAGTAGTTTTTGTTGGAGATATTTCGGCAACCTCATTGTTGACAAAGATGGTAAAAGAAGATCAGTCTTGCCAGAAAATGTGTTCTGTTCACCGTGATTAGAGGGATGTAAAATTACAAAGAAGATCAATTGTTTGGACAGTGAGTATACTTAGTAAATGTTGTTTTTTTTATGAGTTTGATGTTATGTTATAATATGATTTAAAAAGGTTAGTAAGTCAAATATCTTCGGGCATAGTTTTTATGGTAGTGATGGGTGTAACTAATTTATTGTGTTATAGATCATTGTATTTATAATACATATTATCAGATGTGACTTATGATATTACTATCACCCACGTAATAATATACGTAACAACAGTGTCGTGTTATTTCATTATTAACTGCGTTGTTTTGTGATCATTTAATTGAAAAATGAGCGATATGAAGAAACGTGAACGTTCCTTCAACTGAGACATCGGAAGTGCATTTATTAACCGAATTAGTAACGAAATATAAGTCTGTCTTAGAAAACAAAAAATCCGACGCCGTGTCAAAGCTGTTTGGAGTGCAATTGCCACGGTTTTTAATGCTGCATTCAGTGGACATGCAGTGCAAACGAGCAAAGCTTTAAAACTCAAATACGAGAGCCTGAAAACATGCACCAAAAAGAAGATGACTTTGCATAGGCAGGAGTTATACCGAACAGGCGGCGGTCCTTCTGCTGCTCCTACTTTTATTGACGTGAAGGAATATGTGCTGGCAATATGCTCCAACATATCTGTACTAGACGCTTGCAATGATAGTGATAATGTAATGAAGTTGTCCGGCCTGTCACGTATTTCTCTAGGTTTTCTATCAGAAGGTGGATGTACGTAATCAATTATTTGTCTGTCTTCTCCGATAGCTAAGTCTTCAACGGTGTCAAAAATATCCATTAGCTAGCTCGTTACAGGTTGTAACATAACCTAAAAACGACCAACTTGACAGAGCGATAGGTACTAACCAAAGAGATTTAACATAATACTTATAGGGAGGACATTGCGAACCAAAGCGTAATCCACGACTTGTTACCTCGAGGTAACAAGTCGTTTAGTCTATAACGACACGTCACACTGACATGACGCATTCATATTCCAATACTAAATTAGAAATAAAAATAATTTAACGGTAAATATGCCTAGTTGCGCCTTGAGATCCTGTAAGTCACGTTACGGCAAAAGCACTGGACGTGACTTCAGCTTGTTTTCGTAAGTATTGTGTATATTTATTTTATAAATTTAATAAAAAATAATTGGCAATGGGCGATTCTAGAAAATGTCCCTATACTAATAGTACCTAATAACGCCCTCTGTTGTTCAGTAGCAGTACTACTTAATGTGTAGTGTAGTGTAATATTATGTCGATATGTTTTATCGATAATATTACTATGGGCTAAATAATAATTTAACTATAAAATTATACAAGTACAGAGTACAGACTAATAAGTAAAATAATAATGAATGCAAACATAATCATGCTATTTAAATATTTATGTGTAACAATTATTGCGATTGTTTTGTTTCTGGTATTGTAGTTTTCCGACTGCCAATAAAATAGAACGGGAGAAATGGATAAAATTTGTACAAACAGAGCGTCGTGAAGAAAATTGGCTTCCAACTAATGCATCGAAATTATGTTCGAAGCATTTTAGTAGCCAAGACATGTACTGTGGAAAAACTGGTCGTACAGTATTAAAAAAAGGATCGTTACCATATATTGAAAGTAAAGTAAGTTGTATTTCGTTATTATTCTTACACATACAACTAAAAACATTTAACAGGCTGTATATATTGTGATAATTGGTAACTTAATGAGCTTTAGAGACCTTGGTTTTACCTATACTAATTCTACGATATCTGTCAATCATCCGTATGTCAGTATCACGTACGAACTATTATATTTTATAGATTGTGTATTGAAATAAAAAAGATTGAGTCTAGTAAACTGATTATATTAAACTTAGTATGGTATATTTAATGACGCATAATTCTCGGTAAAGGTCTTTAACTTGCTTTAATAATTTTTTATAGTTTCAGGTTGAAGGAATAATCGAAGGCGTTGAGACCAACAGAGTTATTTTATTATAGACCGGTCAACGTTGATGTGTCAGACTCAGAGTCAATCTTCGATACTCCAAGGGAAATTGCACTAAAAGCTCAAGTTCATAAGTTACAAAACCAAAAAATACACCATCAAGCTGAAATTAAAAAGTTACGTCAGGAAAATAGATATTTGAAACTCAAAGTACTTAACTTGAAAGATCTCGCTAACCATTTAGAAAAGAAGTTCGATATCCAAAAAAACGTAGCAAACTCTCTAAAAGCTACAGCAGAAACACAAGCCCTTTATGAGAGGCTCAATAAAAAATCGACGAAGACAGGTTTGTCTCGTCAAAAATTTGGTCCGGCTCTTCGTAAATTTGCATTAACTCTTCATTACTATTCGCCTGCTGCGTACAGATATGCTAGAAAATGTTTTAATAACGTTTTCCCACATGAAAGAACACTACGCCGATGGTATGTTAGTGTAAATGCGCAGCCTGGTTTTACTAGCGAGTCGTTTCGAGCTTTGAAGATAAAACGCTCTAAAATGGGAAAATAATTAATTTGTTCGTTAGTTTTCGACGAGATGTCTATTAGACGTCAAAAACTAATGAACACTAAAATGAATGACGGTTTTGTTAACTTAGGTTTCGGTGACATAAGGGAAGAAATAGCCTCTCAAGCGCTTGTTTTCATGGTAGTATCACTGGACCAGAATTGGAAATTACCAGTAGGATATTTCTTTATACATAGTATGACGGCTGAGTTTAAAGCTAAATTAATTAAGCAATGTTTAAGCATGTGCCATGAAGTGGGCGTAAAAATTGTCAGTATGACTTTCGATGGTGCAAAAACTAATTTGAATACTGCAGAAATATTAGGTTGTAAATTGAGTGACCCAGATGATTTAAAAACTGATTTCCCTCACCCTGATAATCAAGAGAGTGTTGTGATAGTTCTTGACCCCAGTCATGTGATAAAATTAGTTAGGAACACATTCGAAAACAAAAAGATATTTTATGATGCAAAAAATGAGAAGGTTAAGTGGTTTTTATTGGAGTCTTTAAATAAGCTTCAAACAAGTGAGCAATTAAATTTTGCCAATAAGTTGTCAAGTAAACATATACATTTTAGAAACCAGATCATGAAGGTACGATTAGCGACAGAATTATTAAGTAGAAGTGTAGCAAAGGCGTTGCTACTTTGCAATGAGTTACTTACAGGAAAAAAGTTTGAGAATGTATCTGCTACTGTACAATTTATTACTGTTTTAAATGATTTATTTGACATCATGAATTCAAATAAATATGGAAAGTATGGTTTCAAACAGCCGCTAAATCTTGAAAATGGGTCCACCGTTTTTGCTTTTCTCGACCAAGCAAAGAATTATATACTTTCTCTGAAACAGTACTTAAAATTTAGAAAAGAAATAAAGCGTCGCAATTTACCCCCTAGAATAATTTTAAAATTAGTAAAACAGAGATTGGTAGACACTATTAATAAAACTGGATTTTTGGGATGTTTAATTAACATTCAAAGTTTGCAAAGTCTGTTTAAAACAGTCGTTAAGACAAATAAAATTAAAAATTTGTCCGGGTTTTATTAAAAATTTGTAGGTTAAGTCAAGATCACCTCGAGTTATTTTTTGGATGCTTAAGAAGACACGGAGGTAATAACAACAATCCCAATGTGGTACAATTTAAAGCAGCATATAAAAAGATTTTAGCTAATTTAGAATTACGTGATTCTTTTTCGGGCAACTGTGCTCCAATGGACAACTTTACCATACTTAATTGCTCTTCCTTAGAGACAGTTAATAACACTTGTTTATTGGGGGATAATGAAGACATTAAGTTAAACGAGGCTTTAGAAAAAGAATTCGAAACGGATTTCATAGCAAATGAAACTTGCGAGCTCTTGAATGGGATATTAAATGATACAAGTATATCAGTAGGCGCCTGTCAAATTATTGGATATATATCTGGTTATGTCTCTCGTGTACTAAGCAGGAAAATCAAATGTGAAATTTGTGTAGCAAGCTTAGTTTCAAATAAGAAATTAGAGTTTCATAAATTAGTTACGATAAAAGATATGGGTGGATTATGTTACTCTAGCAAAAGTGTTTATGATGTGTGTAAAACCACAGAAATATTCATTAGAAAACTTATTAATGAAAATGATGGCAAAGGTGTATCAGCAAGGCATAATATTAATTTTATCAAGACCAAAGTATTAAAAGCATTCTTAAATTCAACCGTTTTTGAGGGCTTAATTATCCACTCATTTGAGAGCCCTGCGATGCTTAATCACAGGCTACATTTGATAACATCTGTAATAGAGACATATGCTTACATAAAACTTCGATTCATAGCAAAGTTCGACCCCGGTCTTCAGAAGAAATCTAAAAGACAAAAATTAACAAAACTGATTTTATTTCAAGGGACTTAAGATATTTAATATTTTTGTCAATAATTAATTCGTCCCTGGTACCCTTATTATAGTTGTTGTAAAGTATGTAATGTAAATAAATAACTAAGATATATTGGAACCACTTGAATTATTTGAATACCTCCCAAATTCATCACTCGTTTGTTAGAAATTATTCAAACATGAAATATTTTATCATGTACATTTATCCAAACTATCGATACTTTGATATCGACATGTCACCACCCCTATAACGCGTAACTTACTAAAGACACCTAGTGCCTAATAGCTAAATTGCGTTTTTAATTCGTTTAGTTAGTGGTTTCGCTATTCAATGCTACATGACGCCACTGACGCTCGGGATGAACGTTTTTGTATGAAAACCTGTCCAATGTCCTCTCTATAAGTATTATGTTAAATCTCTTTGGTACTAACTGGCTCTTGAAGGGGATTGAAAAATCGGCCCTAAGAAGCAAATGAAATGAATTTATGAATTTATTATTTATTTGTGATCGATTTTCAGTCATGCAAAGCGGTTCGATAGTTGTAAAAATGCGTTGATTCTACCTCGACTTGACGAATGAAGAGTCCTATGACAGCCTATTTCAGTGCAATATCCGTCAAATATCTTGTGTTAAGTATTAATTTGTTTGAAGATAACCAAAATAAAATAAAAAAACAAGGACGGCCTATTGTATGAATTGCTCATCAACCAGGGAACAATTTCAATTCATCCGAAAATATTTTTTTAAAGCGAGTTAACGTTTAAGGAACCTTTTTATTATCAGTTTAAGTAGGTAAACAAACAGGGATTTTTATTGGCATGTATTTAACGCGGCGACAAATTAATCAGATTTAGGGATTTATAAAAAATTAAAGGGGATAGCAAAAATAATAAGTTGGCGACTAATTGCGGAGACTATTAAAGTAAAAAGTAGCAGCTAAGTAATCAATTTTCGGCTTTGTTTCAATATAAACTAGCATCGAGTTATTGTTTTGGCGACTGAATTAACTAATTAAGCGGAAACATGACAGCGGATAAAAAGTTGAAAATGGCCTACTCTAATTGTTCAATGGAGATTACATATAAAATAAATCAAGGTCATAAAAAAATACTTTGTGCGACAATTTAAGAGCTTTAATCAAAGTTGAAAATTGCATGTATAAATAATAATTTTGGTCTATAGTTTTATTTAGTGGCTCTGATTTTTGTCAATTTTTCGTCAGGTGTGATGTCATATTGACACCTATTTTTTATGATTCTATCGTATAGAATACGTTAAAATAAACGTGTTTTGTATGGACAACTTTTTTCTAAACTTAATAATTACCGAGATATGGACTCCTAAAACCGACAATATTTTTTTGGATATTGTGTCAGACTCTGCCTTAGCTCCGGCGCTGCGGGAAGTGCAGCCCTTCCGCCCTTGCGTGGCAAAGCACGGTCGCCCGTACTCCGTTCCGCAGCTTCGGCTTGTTGGTCGCCTTCGGCGACCAGCCTCAGCCGCTCCGCTCCGCACGGCTCCCGAGCTTTGTCACGGCGGGCGAGGGCTGCTCTCCCTCCGCGCCTCCGGCTTTTTATATACACTCTAGGGGTAGGGCAGACAACACCACGTGGAATCGGGGTTGACAGCTTCGGTTCTGAGGCAAGTCTTATGATAATGCAATGCTTATTTTAGCGTAGCGTGTTTTAGCTAGATTCGGACTAAAATAAGCGTGTTTTGTATGGACAAAACATTTTTACCTAAAAAACGCTTATCGCCGTTTTCATTAAATTATGGTTTCGAAAACTAAAAAAATAACTCCCCATTACTTTTATATAGTACCCATTTTAATATTTAAGCTGCCAGCAAATCAAAGCCCAAAATGCTTTTTTAGATGGAGACCTGTAGTTGCCACTAATATAAAGTTTGTTATCCTTCTGCTAATATTAGTCGCCAAGTCATTATTTATAGTACCTCACCTATGATTTCAGTAATCTTGTTTATTATTTCTGCTACCTTAAAGTAGCTGCCATTATTTGAATTTTAAAATATCCTTAGTTTAAAGCTCATTTAATATAAATGATTGCCAAAATATTTAATCGCTGACAAGTTATTATTTTAGTTGCAAATAGTTTGCTGCTCTTTAATTTTTCTGTCGCCGCGAAAATAATAAGCCATTTTTATTTATGATGAAAGAGGTTACTAACTTCTTTAGTTGGTCTAGAGGTTACCTGGAGTTATTTGTTGTGGTTAGAATTATTAACTAAGAAATTACATAAATACTCCACCAGGCCTCTATTTCACCAAGTTGACAATTGTCAGCGACATATGTCAGCTGACAATTCTCAAGCGACAGGTGACAAATGACAATTTGTAGTGGTACTACATAACACTCGCGACTAACCTGTCATTTTGACTTGTTGTTTTCCGAATAACTAACATGTTCTCCTTGAAACTGGCTATTGAAATAGACTACTTACATTCTCGTACAGGCCTTTTTAACGTGCACATATCGGTCGCATCGTCTCGCGCGTAGGCTAAGCCGTGCTTTGCAATATTTATCGTGTCTGAAGAACCTTGAATACATATGTATGTAATGGTCAGCATGTCTTTCTATTATATTATACCTGACAAACACTCCACAGCAGTACGGTCCTTGATCTAAAGGTTCAACTCCGCCGTCTGTGACTGTCCGAGCAAAATTTATCTTCAGTAAGTATATTAAGGGAATTTGTTGTGATCTTTTGTACATTTTAAAAATATTCTAACCCTACCACACAACAATAATTGGCCAACGCGGCTTATTATTGTTGAAAATTATTTTTTATAGCAGTGCTTATAAACATGACAAGCATTTTGTGACAATTGTCCTCATCTTCATTAAATGATAAATATGTTGTGAAAAATGAATCATATTTCCAACTCGACATATTTGTAGATTTGTCAGTAATTTTCGACATGGGATCGAGGCTGCGTCAGACTAGCATTACAATTGTAGTGTTTTCGTTGTTAGTTACAAAATGGCTCTACTCGCAAGCAGTAGTAGTGACAGTGATAGCGATTTAGATGACTTCGCATATAGGAGAGTATACAGGGCGTCCCAAGACTATGGGACATCAAGGGAAAGTATCTTAAATATAGATAGGATATTTTGCTGAAAGAAGACTTTATGTTATTTTTAAAAGTTAGTCATTTTGCATTTAAAGAACGCAAGCAAGAAGAAAAATATAAAAACATCAAAAGACGTTTAGATGCCAGAAAACCAAAATTGAAATACAACCTAACAACTTGAAAAACTCAAAAATTCAACCGAAACGAAAACCACAAAGAAAAACAACTACTACACCATATCAGTTCAACTAATTGTGAAAGTGAAAAAGAGAATTCATACTATGCATAGTAATATTACTGGTCTATCTGCTTCCACAAGTGCAATAAATGCTGACATACCTGACATTACATATCTACATCGACCGGTATACGAAAGATGAAGAAAGAGTATCTTCTCTTTTATTTTTATTAAAGAAAGGAAGAAAGAAAATAATGTAAACCGAAGATAAAGAAAAGGGTCCGAATACAGTCCAGTGACTCGACAAGTGTATCAGATTGCCTAAGTATTCATAGTGACTCGGACATTTATGACATTAATGAAACCTTTGATATGAAAATTCAAAATAGTACAATAGTCGACCAAAATAAAGAGCAGGAAGTTCCGTTGGAAGTAGGTAAAGTCGAGCATCAAACTGATCGACTGAATTATTTGGAGTCCTATAAAATTTATGACCATCCAGATGCATTTAAAGAGGCTGGTATAATGACCCTCTACTCGCTTTTCGTATATAAAAACTTATTGTACGCACGTAAACACCTCAGCGGCAGCCTACAATTTAAGGATATCCACAATTTATCCCACTAGAAACAGTAATAAGATCTGTCTTCCGAAAGTCCGCCTAGCTAAAACCAAAAAAGTTTCATACATCAAAGCATTCTTATTCCTGCTTTATATTAATGACCTTCCGCACACAACAGCAGAAAAATGCATTTTATTTGCTGATGACGCGACTCTCATAGTAAAAGGGGATACTAAAACCCATTACGAGAGAACTATTAATAATGCTTTGAATGATATATACACATGGACAAATAATAATAATCTTAATATTAATCTAGCTAAAACCAAATTTATTCAATATCATTCACACAAATCTGTTCCTAAACAATTAAGTATTAAATATAATAATCAAAACATAGAAGAAACAGACACCATAAAATTTTTAGGCTTAGTTATTGATAGTCACTTAAATTGGAAAGAGCACGTTGATTTTATATGCTCTAAATTAGATAGATTTGTTTTTGCCCTAAGAAAACTTAGCAGAATCGTTTCTACTGAAGCAGCTATAACAGCATACAATGGCTACGTGTCGTCAACACTCAACTATGGTCTTTTATTGTGGGGAAATTCGGTCAATGTTGAAAATGTATTTAAACTGCAAAAAAAGTGCTTGCGTGCAATTGCTAATTGTTGGATAACCGATAGTAGTAAACCCATATTTAAGAAATACAATATATTACCTTTGGCGTGTATGTACATAAAAAAGGTATGTTTATTTGTCAAATCTCATGCAAATTATTTTAAATCACGTTCCGATGTCTTTTCTGGAAATCATAGAGCACAGTACAGGAGCCTCCTGTACCAGCCACGTTGTCGTGCTGATATCTATAAACGAAATGCCTACAATACCTGTATTTTAGTATATAATTCCCTACCTGACAATTTAAAGTTGTTGAAAAATCCAGAATTTAAGACAAAATTGACAAAATGGCTACATGAACATTGTTTTTACTCAGTTAAGGAATATTTAGACATGAAGAATATGCAGTAGAATTTAAATTATCATTATGTTCAGATTATTGTTAATGGCCTCAAATAATTTTACAATGACAAACACAAAATTTGCATGCCGTTTCGGCTGAATACTGTTAACCTGCTATATGCGAAAATATTTAACACCTTCTATGTACGTATTCTAGCAAATAAACATTTCTTTCTTTCTTTCTTTCTACTTTGAACAATCAGAAATACCTGTATACTTTCAAAAGTTTTTAGAGATACTGAAAGATGACGACAGTAAAATCGTAGCGAACTGGTTTCAGGAAAATTACGTTTTTGGTACCGTAAGTAGCCAACCCAAATATTCACCTGAATTTTGGATTGCTATGAATTAAATAGTATGAAGATACCAAGAACACAAAATTCAGCTGAAGGTTGGCATCATAAAATCAATGCTTTGATTGACAATGACAAGCCCAATCCCAAAACCTACCTGCTTATCAAGGAACTAATAAAAGAAACAATATCAAACACAGCTGCCATTGAAAAATTTCTATGTGGTAGCCCACAAAAACCTAAAAAACGAAAGTACGCAGACAAAGATGACCGTATTAATCGGATTCTTCAGCATAAGCAAGATTATTCAGAAATTGAATTATTACAAAAAACCGGTAAAAATATAAAATTGTAATTTACTTACTCATCGAAATAAACCCACATTAAACTGTACCAATTATTATTAAAGGACACTTGGATAAAAAAATGATTTTTTCTATTATTGTTTTGGCTACATATTAAGAACCTAACGTGGTTAGGTTTAGGTTAGGTTCTAAATATGTTATGAACGCATTTCGGGGTGCCTATTTCCGCTCTAAGGAACGCCAGATAGACCTAACCAAGGAATAATAGAATTGTTACGATCTTGGCTTGTTTATTAGGGTGGAAACCCCGTCTTTCTGGCTGCCCTAAGCTCACGTAATCATAACTAAATTAGATAAGTATTTAAAATAATGCCGGGCTATACCTACTTTATGGCATCATAATTTCTCAACTATTTTCACATTACATACCAACTATTGTGATGTTTAAAGTGGAATCTTCCGATATAAAATAAAATAAAATGCCGTTTTCTAGGGTCTGTAAAATGTTTTATAGTGTTTGTAAAAAAATAGCAAACACTTTATGTACAATTATAATGGATTAGCTCTGGCGCTACGGGACGTGCAAGCATTCTGACGCTCCGCATTCATGGTCATAAAACAAACCTAACCTACAGTTTTCGGTTTGTAACCTGACTAACTAACTGCTAAATTTTAATATACTTCCATGCAAGTAAGCAATCTGACGCTCCGCTCGCTCCGCTATGCATAGTCATAAAACAAACCTAACCTAACCAACAGTTTTCGCTCTTTAACCTAACCTACTAATGCTTCCGCAGCTTCGGCTCGCTCTGTGCCCGCACTTTCCTACAGCGGGCGGGGGCTGCCCTCCCTCCGCGCCTCCAGGTTTGCAAAAACACTCTAAGGTGCTCTGTGTCGGCTCGCGTCCTTACCAGCGAGAGCCTTAAATTCGGACTTTCGCAGCGTAATATATCGTTCAATGTTGTATGTTCACTAAAACATAATTGTACTGTTTGATATTTTTATTTGAATTATGTTTCCTTGAAATAAGTGCTATTGTAGTAAAGCGGTGCTGAATGAAACAATAATATTCAAAAAAAAAAACTGGGACTAAACTTTTTCGTGTTTCTGTGAAACAATATTCTATAAAAATCTGCCAGCGAATCAAGAATACATAAAAAATATTTCTATTAGTTGATGAGTCTGTTAATAAAAAAAAGAGATAATAAAATTCATTGATTTGTGTTTCTGTGAAATATGTTTCTTTCAAATAAATAGTCTTTAAAACAATAATATTCTAACTGAAAATACATGAACCACATATTCTTTGAAACATTTTCTGCGAAACGAAATTCTGTGAGATTTCTGTCAGCGAAACCTGTTGGGATGATGTCGTGAAGGTATATACCACTTTCAGTGCACCATTTGGAAACAAAAGATTTTCGCTCCCTTTCATTTTAAAATTAATAAGCTAATTATACAACTTTACACAACAATCTTGTTATTTAATAACGTACGATTTGACAGATGACATATATTTTCTTTTCACCACTAAACCTCTTTTTCTAGTCAGTTACAGTGTAAACAGTCGTTATGGAGACGTAAAGACAAGTAAGTTTGCTAATCACGCATTATTATTTATGATTAAAGGTGTAAAATTAAATTAAACAGCCTGCCTATTTCTTTACCAAATCCAAGTGCTATTAACAAATTTATATCTGAAGCTAAGGCGGAATTTGAACGTAGAAACAGAGGATGAAAAGCGATATCATTTATATTAACAATTCTGAAATGGTACTGGTATACCCTTATAAATAATGACACAAAGGTAAATTAATATGTGGTAATTAATGTGTGGTTAGGTAATTTAATATGTGGTATTACCACATAAAAAAATATGAATCGACAAAAAGATTCTATACAAATATTTGGTATACCCTTGTTCAACGTTCCCCACTTGTTAAAAGGAATAAGAAATAATTTATTGAATAAGGACATGACATAAGAAAACAAACATGACAAAAAAAGTTAAATGGGAAATTCACTAAACGCATCAAGTTTTTCTGGTCCCTGCGGCAAAAACTATTATATAGAGCAGCTGTTAAAAGAAAGTCTCCTTACCATGAGCTTCGGCAAGAGGCTCTTCTCATTATGAAATCGATTGTATTTATAACGAAAAAAGGTGATGGTGATGGGTCAAATACAGAGAGAACTTTTTCGGAAGTATTCGCAGTTTGGGTGGTCGCAATGCAGCACCCTTTGGGTTTTGAGGGAGCATTACTTACTTATAAATAAGATGAGCGATCATTCGGTCAACTCCAACTGTGAGGAGGATTTAGGAAAATGATTAAAATCACTTTCTTTTTAATTAAAACTCAAAAAGAATCCTGATATGTTCCCGAGATTTCTATGTAGACGCAGCTGTAGCCTATGTAGAGGTGAAGAGCGAAGGCCTTGTTCGCTTCGTAAGGTGTAGAATGTTTACAGCGGAGCACAATAGTTATTTGTTATGCAAGGCTGCAAAGTTGTTATTTGGCGCGAATGTTGAAATTGAAAGCTGAGCGTAGCGAAGCTTTCAAGACACGAGAAGCTAAATAATTTTGCAGCCATGCGGAACACACAACTTTTCACCTCACTACAGCGAGGAAAATGGAAGTTCAAGAAAAACAATTAAAACATAAAAATAATCATATTTAATTTTGCCTTCTATTTAGCACATCAAATTTAAAACATTAACAAACTCAAATCCAAACCATATAAATACGAGAGAAGCACACACATATTAAAAATATGGCCGTAGTTTGTAGTATCGTCGTGTATATTTTATCGTTGAATTTTTCTTTAGCACTGTTGTATTAACGGGTGATAACAAAAAAATGAGAATAACTTTCTATGGACCTCAAAACAAGACTATTCGACAAAAAACTTTGTTTATGAAGTTGTTACTACTTCTTTTGAGGTTCTTAAACTTCATTTGATTTTGTTTTTCAAGCATTAATATTTGTCAAAATGGTGTCGAAACAAGAAACGCTGCGAAAACGGTTGAACATTTTTATAATTCAAACTATAACTGGGGGAAAAAGTCTACTGTAGATAATTTTAGTAAAGAATATGTACTTAGTCTCCACTATTTATAGAATTCTTGCATCCTTGACGATAGATCACAAAAGTGGTAGCCGGCGACCAGCGAAGATAATGACCAAGAGAAGGATGAACCTACACCATAGCACTTTTAACGATAATAATCCTATGAGCCAACGAGATGCCGCGAGAAAAAATAAAGTGTTCCCAACCGTGCACTTGTTCGTTCTTGAAAAAGATAGGTCTGAAATGCCGCAAGAAGGTGAGAGCACCGGAATACACTGAACAGCAAAAACTGACTATTATATCACAGTGTCGCTGGATGATCCGAAATTACAAAGGAAAATCATTCATTTTGGACGATAAAAGTTATTTTCCTTTGAGTAAAACACATATACCTGGAAATGACCGATACTACACCAGCAATAATTTTACAACACCAGACGATATAAAACACAAGTATAAGCACAAGTTTGAGCAGAAAGTTATGCTTTATGTGGCTATATCCGACAAAGGTCTTTCGAAACTGTCGTTCTAACCGAGTGGTTTAGCGGTCAACCAAAAAGTGTATGAGAGCGAATGCTTGAAAAAAATACTGATAGCATTTATTCGCAAACATCACTCAGATGGAGAATATGTTCTGGTCGGATAAAGCATCGTCGCATTATGCCAAAAAAACGACGCGTTTCCTAGACGCTAATAATATACCATTTGTACCGAAAATCCGAAACCCCATAAACCTTGCACAATGTCGGCCGATTGAAGATTTCTTAGGTTATTTGAGCAGTTTAGTATACAAAAATAATTGGAGAGCTGAAAATTGTACCCAACTGATATAAATAATTAAAACATGTGTGCGGAAAATGGACAAGAATTCCGTCTGAGATGGTCAATTCGGCTATTATAATTTTTTTTGGTATTGTGAAAGCGGGACCGCATCTGTGCAAGGGTCTGGGAATCGTAAATTCAAAATATAATAGATACTGTTCTGCTCATAAATAACCCGATGTTATTTAGAATACTAAAACAATTTCGCTGGAATTTTAAATTGTCACTAAGACTTAAGGGTGACGGAAATTTATTACGAAATTGATTGTTCTTAACCGTCAAGCTTTCTCACGGGTTGTTAAATTTATTTCTAAGGAAGTAAGTTAGAAAAAAGGGGAGTTAATTATAGACAATTCAAGATACAAACACCACGGGGCGTCATAAAACTATATTGCGCAACCTTTCCAGGATAATGGGAAGAAATTTGAAACTATGCACATCTGCTAAGACATTAATCTTAATGTCTTTCGTGACAAGCAAGCGACATAATTCTAATGAATTTAGGGGCGTGTCGTTTGACTCTGAAATCAATGACCAATGGACAAACATAACTAATTCGGGGTGGTGTCCGAACATTGTTCATATTGACTGGCGGGAGAATTTTTGGATTGCAGGAGGTGTGGCATGGACCAGGAAGGAGGCCGCTCGACTCGGACTGGAGCGAGGCTTGGACAGTTACGTTTTGAACCGCGCTGCGAGCACTCGGGATCTCCTCGAGACTAGCGTCAACTGTGGTCACTTTTTCTTAGTAAAATAATAATAAGTTTTAAATAAAGTAAAGGAAATATAGTTTAAGTGATTAGTGATTAAGAGGACTCTGTGTCGGAACGAGTGAGACGAGAACTTCGTCTGAACGAGGCGGACGAGGTCTACAGCGAGGCGAGACGGCGAACGCGGGCGAGAGACGGGTTAGCGTTTGACAAACGCTAGGAGCAGGGAAAGGCTTAGACATCTCGGTAAAGTACTTTGATACCATCATTGTCCGAAACAATTAGAGTGATTCATATTTTGCATCTCACTTTCATATGTTTCCGTTATGGACGCGGAGGGTGCTCTAGATGTTTTGTACCGCCTAGGCCACAACAAGCACCCCCACCCCGGCCCTACGCCTTGGGAATTACCAGTCCTCTTAGGGGTACTGTTGGCTATTATAGTGATGATCATTTGCGCCTACTTTTGTGTGCGATTTAGTGATTGGTGGCGTCGGATCACTCACACCGCGCTCCACGGGGAAAACAATAACATAGAAATTGAGATGGTCCGGCCTTGATTAGAATAAAGGGAGGTGTGCGAGTTTGGGATCACTCTGATTAAAGAAATATGTGCTTGTATGAGATAGGTTTAAGGAAGTGTAGAGGATTCACCTTTCTCACTGTTGTTCCTCGTGAATTTGGGTATTAGGATAACTCTTAGTATAAAATCTGTAAATATATGTGTGCATGTGTGTGTATAAACTAGAGTTAAGGGCCAAGAGGGTTTTTGGGTTGGATATTTCATTTTCCCTCTTATTAGCATGGCCGTTAGGAATGAAATGTCCGGCGGTGGTTGATGTGACCCATCAACCATGGTCTAAATAATCAAACAGTTTCTTTTGCAAATTTACTTTAAAAGTGAAGTTAAACTTAAATGAACCTTGATAAAAATAAATCTAATTCTACACAACTTCATATTTTTTATTTACCCCACTGTTAGGCACCCTAGGGTTTGATAACGGAGGTTGTGCACTAAGGCCGTGGCTCGTAAAGCCTATAGTTACATAGCTAGATTGTTTAATAATTGTTACAGCCAGAGCGACCGCTAGGAACAGAACCTCCGATATCAAAACCCGTATCTTATACTCAATTACGATTTCCGTTCTAAAATGATATCAGTCGAATCATTTCTTTGAGACCTAGTTGGACCTAAAGACGAATCTAGACTGTGTGGCAGTCAGTCGAATAAATCAGAGATAATGGAATTTGGACCTTGGGTCAGGCATTCATTTAAAAAGCCCATCTAGGACAATACTCACTAGGATATTCCTTGAATACCCGTTACTACCTATTGATCTGACGCGGAAACGCGGGGTGACATCTGAAGGAGAATACTTACACATTTACCTGCTCATTCTACGTAAGTATATAACTATGGATCACACTTGGCTGCGGTTGACTATTGAGGGCGGCGAGCACTGGACCAGTTGGAGGCGAAGGGCGTATGGGCAGAAAAAGGTCATATTTCCTAAGGTAGGCATCGTAAGGCCTAACCTTTAAGTGTAGGACAATGCAGGCTGAGTCTAGATAGCGAAACTGACTCGAAGCAGTCGGTAGCGTGACAACTATTCCGTTTACAAAGGCGTGACAGCGGCGATTGCTGGTCACTCTACTACACGCCATGTCTTGCAGATTGACCCTCGACCTTTGATTTGGCCAAATCAAAACCTAACCTATTTGCATACCGACACCTAAATAAACTATGACCCGGGTCGAATGGGGCGGGCTCACAGCCCATTAACAAGACCTCATCTTCGGATACGAGGCAATAAATCGCTTCTCAGCGAAAGAGGGTCAACTGCGCCCCTATAACTCGAGTACGAGGCCAGGTATCTGGTCTACCTGTGCGTAGGCTTCCCCTGTGATTGCGGGCGATCGGTTGTTCACGACGGGAACAAAACCCGTACAATGGAGGCTACTTCATTTGTCCTAATAACGGAATCGATGTCACTAACGCCGACCTCTAGTAGCCAGATAGCTATGACTGCTTCAGCCTGGATGTATGTAAAGGTAGTAATGAATTCTCTTATCCATACAGTAAGCCTTAATTCTCTTTAAAATTTATTCAATTACATAAACAGCTATAATTTAGACGATCACTTCACGAGCCGTACCATCACACGTCCAAGAGTCTTGTTCCAACGTCATGTCTATACTGAGTGGAACAGCTGACCACGAGTCCTATTCTAATGTGCATTGATGATTTTGTAAATAGTTTCTATGTACATATTTTCCAATAATATCAAATTGTGCTAAAAAGATACACGAGTATTTTTTTACACCTCTGAACGAATTCTCATTTTTTTGTTATCACCCGTTATATTTGTATTTGAAACTACTTGACATCATTCGTTGTGAATGTGGGAGAATGGCATTCTGGGAAGGATTAGTTGGCCACACGGAAGTATTTTCCATAACATTTGCTTTGGAAGTTATTGGACGATGGGATCCGAACAAGATTAATTCGGCTTTATCTTCTTTAAAAACGCCAATAGTTTCGGTAAATTACTTATTGTCTCCAAATATTTATAACAAATCCTTTTCCGTTTTAATGCAGGCTTTTAGCATTGAATAAATACTAAATTGGGCTTATCTTTCTTGTTTTCCACATTTCTATAAAGTAAGACAACAGTATGTATTCTCCACAGAACCAATTTACGTTGTTTACGTGAATTGTGAAAACTTCCAACTTTTTAATTATTATTTTTTTCTCGGGTGCGTTCAGTAATTACACTCTTATGTTCCAACTTTTATAACAAATAAATATTAAAATTTGTGATGTATTTAATATATTTACTAGTCAAAATATGTAAATGAAACTGAAATACTTACTATTAATATATATAAACATATTCAACATAAAATAAAGCGTAGAAAAAATAAAAACTTAATAATCTGTAACCTCAAACCAGGTTTCTGGACGTGATATTGTAGGCGTATATTTTTTTTAAAGAAGTATTCAAACGTACATATGATTTTAGCCGGCCTGACCAGATCGCCCTTTATTAGCAAGCGTTGATTGGTTATTCGAAGATTTATCGACTGATGAAATCAGTCACGCGTTGAAGGAGTCTTAAATATAAAAAAGTTACATGCACCACAGAGAATCGAAATCGTCGTGTTCGAAATTCAAATGACGTTTGCACGCTAGCGGATAAAATAGACTTTTGTACGCAGATTTCGCCCTATAAACGGAGGTTTTCCGAGCGAGTGAGGTGAAAAATACATTCCAATGTTCCGTGCTTGCAACCATCAATGAAGCGGAAGACGTTATTCTAGAAGTGCTGTGTGCAAACTGTACTGGTAGTGAGGGAGGGTGCAAACATGGCGTTTGTTTTCTGGTGTGGCTTATTAAGAGTGCTGATGAGCCATCAGCAACATCAGTGAGATGCTACTAGACTCGGCGAAAACTATCAGAAGCAGCTAAGTTTACTTTTACAGCGGCAAAACTTTTGAAAGACGATGGTCGAGATGATATCGCATCCGTGATTGAATACATGCTACCTCAAGAGAGAATAATTTAAGATTTTATAAGATACCTACTGCAAGTGTTATCTTCTGGGTTGATAATTAATGTTCAGAAAATACACCCGAGAAGCAGCTCATTTTTACGTAACATTATATAATTGGTATTATATGCCCGTTACGGTGCACACAATTCTAGCACATGGAGCAGAAATAATAGGACATAACTGGTATTTTACCTATTGGACACCTGTCCGAAGATACACAAGAAGCGATCCTTAAAATATTTTGCTACATAAGACTACATAATACACGCAAATGCAATCGAGTTGTGTCAAATACTGATCTAATAAATACAATGATGTTATTATCAGATCCAGTGTTATCGACTAATGCAAATAAAACATTAAGCATTCATGCAAAAACGTTGGTTGATAATACGCAAAATTAAAAGGATTTATATACCAATTAAATATTAAGAAGCAACTACTTTTATTTTATGAAGCATATTCAAATCTACCTCAATGGGACGTGCCATTGCTATTTGAATGCGCCTGCACAACAAAATATCAATATTGAGAATTTTGTTGATTAGAACCATGATTTTGCCATATCATTCAGCCAGTAACAACCTCTGGTGACAACCGTAAACATAACCCGATATGGTTGTTATTAACTAAAGGCTCAGCAAAAGCTAGACAACGTTCACAACTTCCAGAAATTGCAAGTGAAATAAAAGAGATTACAAAACTAACTGCAAAATATTTGTTTTCTGTAGCAAATCCTCCGAAGAGACAAGTTCTTCCAGAAAAACTTCCATATTTTAGACTAATAATTATATTGAAAATCTTGTCATCAAAAAAGAAAAATATAACACAAACGACGGGAAAAGTGTAAATAAAGGAAGAATCGGGAACACTACATAACATACCCAACTTAGGCCAGTTAAGAAGAAAGCTAATAGCAGATATAAACGCCAGACTTCGAGTTCCGACACCATCACCTGCGAGTACGAGCACCGGCCATACTACTTACTTTGAACAGCCATCACAAGAAACGCAAAAAATGTCAAGGGCTTGTTGGTCTCCTTGGGGAATTCTAACGTGCCATACTCACTTGGTATTAATTAATATCATGTATTCGACTCATTTGTTACTTCAGTTTTTACATTGATTTAATTTCAGAAATGGACAAAGAGGATCTACATACTAAACTGGACTATTTGAGGAGTGAGATTCCCAGCTTCGTGTCGTCTGAATTATGGGAGACTTGGGAAATAACACAAGAAAATCGAAAAGAAGAACGCCGTGACACTCCTATTTACAAATCAGCTACATCACACAGGATCATCTTATAAAATTAATGCAAGTAATATTTGGCTTGGTCGAAGGTCCAGCAATTTGTCAAAAGTCATTATATGGACACATAATGAAGGAGTGCGCTTATATTATCATGACATTTCAGGAGATGCTAATAGCATTGAGCAATTGTTGACAATTGTGGAAGATTCTATTGTTCCAATAATGAAATACTTAGAAGCATGTTTATTGCAAATACAAAATGGTAAGAAGAAAGAGATTGAATACGCAGGTCGT
Organism: Apotomis betuletana; assembly: GCA_932273695.1. NCBI lineage: Eukaryota > Metazoa > Arthropoda > Insecta > Lepidoptera > Tortricidae > Apotomis > Apotomis betuletana. Next base: position 19,139,707 of record OW026312.1, read on the forward strand.
TGTTTGAAGAACACAGAAACAAGGTATCATACTAATGAAATCTAAGCAAAAGCATTACACTGGGCTATTACACAAAAATTCAGAGTATATTTGCTAGGCACCATGTTAACACTTGTCACGGACAGCTATACAACAGCATATGTAATAAACAAATCAAAAATTAAAAGATAATTCGCAAAGAGGGCCTTCTGATATTTGAGTCAAAGAAAGCACAACGGGGACGTTCAGCATCACGGAAGCACAGCTCGTCAAATCGGCGTTCACGGGATGACCCGAATTGGCTGTGCAAGTACCATTATCGTTACAAGGACAGACAGGGCGAAGAAGTTTCGGCATCTTTGGTGTTTACGATATCATACCCACAGTGATCTTCTTTTGCTCTTGGAGGTTTTTTTTGTTCTATAGGAACTTTTGGAAACATGGAAACATGTTTTTTCTATAGGAAGTGAAAACGTGCTCCGTGGCCATCTGACCTCGTCAAAAGGTCCTATAGGAAAAACAAAACCCGCTATCGAGACAATGACTTATGTTGACTTATTGGCAAGAAGTTAAATAGATATTTAAATATCAGCGGAGAATGTGTTTTGGATGTTCTCAGAGTGTTCCAGTATTGTGTGGCTTTGTAATGGCCAAGAAAATAACGTAAGTTTCATGTATCATCGCTACACACCCCAGCATACTCAAAGAGTACTGAAACAAGTATCAGAAAAACGCTGAGTGAACAATACCGAAAAATATTAACAAGAGTTATTTATAAAAAGTAATTTCAAAGGAAATTTAAACGTGACCTGAGTGCGCAAGTGCCCGCATCAACGTATTTAAGTTGGCTACAACGGATAAAACGGTTATTTCATTCAGAAAGTATACAGGGTAACTGGAAATTCGACGTATTCCTTCAAAGTGGTTATTCTATGGTTCATTTGCAATGATTTAAGTCCAGTCAACTAGGGGTCAAAACTCATTGGTTTTCAAGTTATTGGAGTTTTTAGATTTTTTTGGAAAATACCCGCTTATCGACCTACAAGTGGTATTTTTTTTAAACTACTTCAATTTGGATTAAAAACAAAATCATTTTCTTTTAAACAATGAGTTGCTAATTACGATAAATAACAAAAACATGCAAAAAATGCAAAATTTTACAGAAAAAAAAAGGATTTGAAGTCACCAGTTCTTGATTTTATTTCCAAATTTTGTAACATTTGAACACATAACTTTTAAAAAAAGTAGGACACTTGACGTACAAATTACAGAAATAAGTTTCTAAGTTCATAAGCTTTCTAAAAAGGTACAATGGTTGACATTTTTAGCTCAATTCTTAAAATAATTATTAATAATAGCAGAGCCGGTCTTGACTTAGCGTACTTGGCCCTTAATCGGTTCGGCGACACAAACAAACTAATTAAGGGTCATCAGGTTAATTAGTTTGTTAATCACTTTAAATTTGTTTTTGCGTGGGCTTTATTTGCCTTCTCTTATCAAATTTTTATGGGCTGGCGGTAATTTCCATGGGGTGGGGTTGGGACTAACCGAGGTTTAAATAATCTTCATGTGTAAGTAATCAGTTATTCCAATCCAGACGACTGATAATTAAGTTTCTTTCTCAAATGGCTGCTTACCAATTTGCGTAATACGCCGATATCTTTTATTGTTACGGGCTCTGTGACGGTGATGCCGCTGCAGCTAGAAGAGAGTACCAACGTCGTTTCCCTAACCGCCGTTTACCACACGTAAGCGTGTTTGGTACAACGTACCGTCTTATTCGGGAAAATGGAACAGTTAAGCGCCGCCAAGCCGATGCTGGAAGACCTCGACATTACGATCCTGCTGAAGAAGAACTGATCCTCCAGATTTTCCGGGCAGACGGCACTACCTCGACGAGAATCGTAGCTAACCAGCTCGGTCTGTCTCAGTGGAAGGTATGGTTTTACTCATCTCGGCAGTATCCATATCATTACACTCCAGTACACGCAATTGAAGAGGGAGAAATGAAATGAAATGAAATAATTTATTCAGTAAGTAGGCCACAAGGGCACTTTTACAAGTCAGATTGTGAATCTACCGGCATTTCGCAAGAGGAGACCGCTGTTGAGAAGAAAGCCGAAAGAAACTCAACAGTAAGTAATTTTTTCGTAAATAATACTTAGAACAATTACATTACATTAGTGTTATAACTAATTATTACATGCGTACACGTATAGGAGATATATAGATACTCCAAATCAATGTTAGGTAGGAATATTAAAATAACACTTTAACTATCAATTTATACCCAGAGATGTATAAAGTCTCTAGGTGTCACAAATGCAATAAAATACAATTACTTAATTAATTTAATTCCAAAGAGATGTATAAGGTCTCTAGGCGTCAACGTGAATAATCTACAATAGAGAATAATTATTAAACCTAAATTTCTTAGAGATGTATAAGGTCTCTAGGCGTCACAATATACAAAAAAGAAAAATAATAATGATAATAATAAATATGATAATAGTTAAATTTCATTCCTCAGAGATGTATAAGGTCTCTGAGCGTCATTGTACAGTACACTAAGTTTATTAGAGATGTATACAGTCTCTAAGTAAAAAATAATAATAATAACTTCAATCGAGTACAGGATGAAGTCTCTCACGTCAATTCAATAAACACTGGTAAGCAGTTACTACACGACTAATTTGGCCCTTGCTAGTATGAACAGAACGGACCCCACAAACGGCACCCGTTCACGAGCATGACGCATATCTCAGCCATCGCCTCCCTCAACCATATTATAGGGAAGGTTGCGACCCGATCAACGACGCCACCGTAAGCAAAGACCTTTAAGCGAGCATGACATGCTCACACTGCCGGGCATTCATCACTATAGCTATTTGCCCGGTGAGAAACAACATAATGTGCTCTCATGTTACATTAAAAATTGGGCAAGTGCGAGCCCGACTCGCGCATGAAGGGTTCCGTACCTATACATATATGTATATAATCTATAACAAGTTTGTTGTATGGGAGCCCCCCTTAAATATTTATTTTATTTTATTTTTAGTATTTGTTGTTATAGCGGCAATAGAAATACATCATCTGTGAAAATTTCAACTGTCTAGCTATCACCGTTGTTGAGATACAGCCTGGTGACAGACGGACGGACGGACGGACGGACGGACGGACGGACGGACGGACGGACGGACGGACGGACGGACGGACGGCGAAGTCTCAGTAATAGGGTCCCGTTTTTACCCTTTGGGTACGGAACCCTAAAAACAAACTAATATTACCGATTAAAATAATGCTTATTTTACGTTCACATGACTAAACCACTGGCTTAAAGACATCCCTATCATCTAAAAAGTCATTCACAGTATAATACGCCTTATTTATTAGATGACGTTTTATGTGAGACTTGAATTTGCTGGAAGGTAAACTCACTACCTCGGTAGGTATTTTGTTATAGAAACGTACACAGTTCCCCACGAACGAAGAGCTAACTTTACGGAGACGATGGGCAGGCATTACAAGCTTATTCTTCCTTCTTGTATTATACTGGTGAATGTCACTGTTGAGCTTGAATCAATGTAGATTTTTCCGGACATACATAATATTCTCAAGGATATATTGAGACGCTACGGTGAGAATGTTGGCTTCCTTGAACTTTTCTCTTAGCGATGCACGAGCTCCTAGTTCATAAATAGAGCGTACGGCTCGTTTTTGTAGCACGAAGATGGTTTGAATGTCCGCCGCTTTCCCCCACAACAGAATTCCATATGACATCACACTATGAAAATAACTGAAATACACAAGCCTTGCCGTCTCGACGTTTGTTAACTGTCTGATTCGCCTCACTGCATAGGCTGCGGAACTAAGCTTACCTGCAAGAGTGGCTATATGCGCATTCCATTGCAGTTTTGAGTCCAAAGTAACACCCAGAAACACTGTTTTGTCTTCAAATTCTAGTACATCACCTTTCAATGTCACCTTGGCACAATCTACTTGTTTCACATTCGGTAATGTGAATTTAATGCACTTGGTTTTCTTGGCATTTACAAGTAGGTTATTTGCAGTAAACCAATCCACAATAGTAGACAGCGCGTCGTTAATAATAACAAGGTTATTTTCTTGTCTTTTTACTTTGAAAAGGAGAGAAGTGTCGTCTGCAAATAAGACAATCTCATGTTTATCTTGCACAAGGTTTGGTAGATCATTAATATACACTAGAAACAGAAAGGGGCCTAGAATTGAGCCCTGAGGTACACCCATAGCAACAGCTGATCCAGTTGATTGCATTCCGTTGATGACTACGCGTTGCGTTCTGCCTGAAAGATATGATGTGACAAGGTCAAGTGCACCGTTCCTTACTCCGTAGTGTTTCAATTTACGTATTAAATTATTATGATCAACGCAATCAAATGCCTTAGATAGGTCGCAAAAAATGCCAACAACATCTTGAGCCTTTTCCCAGGCATCAAAGATGTGTTTAACCAGCACCACCCCTGCATCAGTAGTGGAGCGACCTTTAGTGAATCCAAATTGACTGCTATGTAATAGGTTATGTCGATTAAAATGAGAAGTAAGTTGATTAAGAATGAGTTTCTCAAAAACTTTACTTAATGCGGGTAGTATTGATATTGGTCTAAAATTTGTGGGGTCTGATTTAGTTCCCGATTTGAATAAAGGTATGATCTTGCTGTGCTTCATCAAATCAGGAAATACTCCTTTATCAATACATTTGTTGAAAATATCGGCCAAATATGGTGCAATTGCCTCTACAATTGAATGTAACACTTTCACAGAAATGCCCCACAAATCTTCGGTCTTCTTCAAATTTAAAGACCTGAAGGTTTTAATAACAGTGTTAGGGGTAACATGAGTAAATTTGAAGATGTCTGTACATTCTGTTACATTCGTTTTTAATATTGATTCAGCAACATCTGGCGATGAATTTAATGACTGCGTCGTCTCTACAGGTATATTAGAAAAGAACAGCTCAAAGTGATGCGCTACTTCAAGATCGGAAGTTACTAACGTATCGTTAATTTGTAGGTTATAATGACGATCTTTGACTTTAGTCTTCCCAGTTTCGTCATTGATCATCTTCCAAACGGTTTTCACTTTATCACTAGAATTAATGATCTTCTTGGACAGGTAATCAGATTTAGCGGCTGCACACATTTGCTTGAAAGATTTAGAAAAGTTCTTCACGTACTCCAGAAATTCCGGTCTCTTATCGATTGATCTTTGATCATAAAGATCGTAGAGACGAAGTCTTTTTTCGTGGATATCTGGAGTAGCCCAGTCGCTAAATATAGTTTTAACCTTGCTTTGTACTTTTTTCAGACTGAGACAGGAATCAAATTCTTTTTTTATGCTATCAAACAAGACCTTACACATGTCGTCCGCATTTTCTTGAGGAAACGAAAGATAACTAAGTTTTTCCTGAATATTTCGACTAAATAAATCTAAGCGATGCTCAGTAATAGGTCTGCACATAGTGTTTTGTGGATCAATTTCAATTTTCCTACTGAAACTGAATGATGCTTGTTGTCCACAGTGGTCAGAGTTTAGTTTGTTTATGATAAATTTATCCATCGCATCCGTATTACTAAATATGTTATCAATACATGTAGAACTGGTGGCTGTGACACGGGTAGGCTCACAAAACAAATTCTTTAGGCCAGAAGATTTGAAAGTGCTCAGTAAACTCACACTCGTTGATGAAACTTCAAGTAAATTCACATTAAAATCACCACACACAATAATGCACTTGTTACTTGAGAAGACACTATTGAATACTTCATCCATAGTTGACTCAAATGTACTATAGTTCGCAGATGGGGGTCTGTATACGCATATAATTATAAATTGGTCTAATTCTATACATGACAGTTCTACTTGACGTTCAACGGACATGTTGACAATATCCTTCCGCTCTTTACACTTAAGATCATTCCTTACCATAATTAAAGATCCACCGCGGATGTAAAACTCTCTAGTGAAAGAACTCACTATGCTATGATTATTAAAATTGAACATGAGTTCATGTCCTTTAAGCCAGTGTTCAGTTATACACAGGACATGGATATTTGAATGATCTATGAACAAACCAATTTGAAGTTCCTTACTAGTAAAACCCTGTATATTTTGGTGAACTACATTCATCGAACTATTATTAGAACTGCTACCAGTGTTACAGTTGTCGGTAGGCTTAGAGCCGGCGGGTGCACACGTTGTCGAAGAAATTAGTTTAAATCACCCAGCGGCTCCGTGCCCGCGGATCCCACGTCACTACAACGTAACGTAGGATTCGCTCTTGCACTGTCACACGTCATGCGAGTCATGACGGGGTCTACTATACTGAATGCTAACAGATTAGCACAATCACGTAAGTATCTTCTCGGAAGATACGTACGACTGCGAGTCAGGACGAAATTTTTAATAAATTTATTCGTATCAAAATACGAAATCGTAGAGTTATACATGGACAGTCTATACAGTAGGGAATTATAAAAATCGATTTTTTTATACATACTTTCTGTTCAACGGTGTGTTGACATTTTGTCTCTATATAATGTAATAACCCAATTGCCTGCTAGATGGCGTTGTTACTTCGGTAAAATCGGCTACTTCACGCTGTTAAGATTTTCCCTGAGATAATGACCCCATTTCGAGACATTTACTTTTTTGTACATTGATCGTTTGCAAATATATAGTTTATATATACCAAGCAGCAGCAGTGTATCATTTACTGGGAGCCAGTTGTATATTGGTCCTTCGAGTGGGATCGGCCTAGTGGACACGGCGGCCACTTCGGGTACTAAGGCAAACAAGAGCCTATTTTTCCGGCATTGTGACGTAAGCAGCGCATCGTGACGTCACCAGAGAAGTACAGCGTGTGACGTAAGCGAATCGAATGTGTGACGTAGTGAAGTGTGAGTACATTTAATTATTACGTAGTGCAACTGTCAAAAAGATAGAAAGATTTCAAGAATTTCAGACATAGAAAATTTACATCAAGTTTGAACATAGAAAAATTTAGTGACTTAGAATAATTTCGAAAAAGTTGGAACGACGGGGAATCCATGCCCAATTCTGCCTAGGATTGTCAAAGTCTAAAACACTTAGAAAAATTTAATCATGGATGCTCGGATAAAAGTTCAACAAGACTTATATTCTAGAATCGAAAAGGCTTCAATTAACTTTAAAAAATCGCCAAAAGAGAGACTTACTGTTGACTACATTACTACCAGATTGGAAAATTTGGAAGCTTTATGGATTCAGTTTTCCTCAACTCATACGCGGATTATACACGAGTCTGACGCAACACTTTTAGATGCCAGTGTCTACATAACTGAGGATTTATACACGTGTGCAGAAGAGTTGTTTATGCAGTACAAGTCAGAACTAAAGGCCGCTTTAAGGAAACTAAACGTAACAAGTCTTGATGGAAACGGTGAGTCTTCAGCTAGCCAGTGCAAGTCTGCAGGTAGCCAGAGCAAGTCAGACCTGATTAGACTGCCAAGGATATCCATTCCCACGTTTTCAGGAAATTATTCCGAATGGACGAGTTTCCGAGATCTTTTCACGTCACTAATACACAAGAATAAAGAGTTAGACAACGTCCAAAAATTGCACTACCTGAAAGGTTACTTAGTCGGTGAAGCTGAACAGCTTTTACGTCACGTCCAGATCACACACGACAATTATGCGGCATGTTGGGAGAAATTGGAGAAGCGCTATGACAATAAGAAATTTCTGTCAAGCAGCATACTCAAGCGCTTCATGAGCCAAAAGAACATTGCCACAGAGTCTGCAAGTGCGCTCAAGGAACTACTGGACACTACTAACGACTGTTTAAATGGATTACGAAATCTGGGCATAGACACAACTACATGGGATCTCATCGTGATTCACATAATCTGTCTCAAGTTAGACAATGAGACAAGAAAGCAGTGGGAACTGAAAATCAGCGAAGCTTCTGATGATTTGCCCACCCTGAAAGACCTGCAGGAGTTCCTCGAAATAAGATTCAGGGCTTTAGAGTGTTTTGATACCAAATCATCGAAGGCAGGATTTACGCCTAACAAATACAGTGTTCCATTCAACAGCAAACCAATGGTTCATCATGTAGTCGAGGTTTCGTGTGCTTACTGTTCCAAAAATCACAATTTGTTCAATTGTAAAGATTTTGCAAAGCTTAATGTCAATGCTCGACGTGAATTCATCCAGTCTGGTAATTTCTGTTTTAATTGTTTAGGTTCAGGTCACTATGTCTATTCATGTCGTCAAACCACTAGATGCCGAATGTGTAAGCGAAAACATCATTCATTACTGCACCCAAAAAATGACACTGCCTCAACCGATTCTCATGGCAAACCTACTCAATCGGTTGATGGAGGTATAGTTGCACACGCAACTACAGCTGATTCATCGTCGCTTAAAGTCGATGAGCCCACCAGTGTAACTGTTGGAGCCTATATAAACTACATGTTGTATGTCTGGCTGTTTTTGTAGTAACGTAACGTTAGATTTAAATATGACGGTTGCTATGTATTACGATTCATAATCTTCAACCTATCACTGTCCACGGAATAAACTACTCTTATACTATTTGAGTGGTTTTACTCTAACATGGTAGCAGAGCGCTAATATAAGTAAGCGCTAGTGATGTGTTGAGTGTTTCTTTTATCGTGAAAAGTGTGTGCACGAAAATCTCAAATTTCGTAATGGCGACGTCCGTTACAGGGGCGGCTATTGTTCCTGCCATTGAAAAATTAAACGGCATGGGGAACTATGGATCATGGAAATTCGTCATGAAGATGATTTTAATCCATGAGGATCTTTGGGAGTGCGTAGAGACTAAAGACGGTAAGGCCGTTTGTGAAGATAAGAAGAAACAGGAGAAAGCTCTGGCTCGCATTTGTTTGAGCATTAATCCTGCGGCAATCACGCACGTGCGGAATGCGTCTACCGGTTGGGAGGCGTGGAATAGTCTGCAGTCTGCGTATGAGGACCGGGGGTTGTGCAGAAGGCTAGGTCTTATGCGGCAGCTGTTTGGGATGAAACTGCAAGAGTATCCCGACATGCAGACGTATCTCGCGAAGGTATGTGATGTCTCACAACAATTAACAGACATCGGAGCTGCGCTGGAAGACGAGTATTTAGCTGTCATAATGCTCAGTGGGCTCACATCCGACTATGACCCACTGATAATGGCGTTAGAAAATTGTAACATGAAAATGTCGAGCGAGCTGGTAAAACAAAAACTTTTACAAGAGGAACAGCGCCGGACAAACGGAACGGACACGAGCAGTGGTTCCGTTATGGTGGCAAAGCGACACGAAAAGCCTGTCAAATGTTTCCGCTGTAAGAAGCTGGGTCACATTTCCAGGAACTGTCCTACTAAGAATACGGAGTTGAAGAATCCTAGTAAAGGCACGGCGAATATGCTGAGCGCGCTGTCCGCGAATGTACAGTCGAACGCGTGGTACATAGATAGCGGCGCATCATGCCATCTGTGCAACAGAAAGGAAATTCTTCAGGACTTCGTGGTGGATACAAGTTTGGAAGTTACGGTGGCGAACGGCGATAAAATTCGGAGTGCGGGTCGTGGCAGTACCAAACTGCATGTTCGAGATGGCATAAAAACTCTAAGTGATGTTGTTTTTATTCCGAATCTGTCATGTAATTTAATGTCTGTCAACGTTTTGACATCTAAAGGTTTTCGAGTTATTTTCTGTTCTGAATTTTGTAAAATATATTTTGATAATGTTTTAATAGCTATTGCTAAACGTGAGAATGGTTTATATAAATTAGAAACTTTCTCGTCGCGTATATGCAATGTATCTAGTACGTCTGAGTCCGAGTCCGCTGATCAAGTTGTGGCGAATGTGGGGACTGGATGTGTGATATCTCAAGATGTGTGGCATCAGCGTTTGGGTCATCTAAACTCAAGGAGCATGAACCTATTGAAATCAGGTATGGCTAATGGCATTGACTTTGAAAACTCGAATTTTAAGCAGTGTATTTCTTGTATTGAAGGCAAGACTGTGAAGTTGCCTTTCCCGAAGAAGTCGTTCACTCGAGCTACTGAAGACCTAGGTCTGGTACACAGCGACGTCTGTGGGCCTATGTCGCCAACGTCAATTGGAGGTGCTCGTTATATGTTACTTTTTATAGATGATTTTACGCGGAAAACTTTTTGTTATTTTATTAAAACAAAAGATCAAGTTTTCGATATTTTTAAACAATTTAAATCGCTGGTCGAGAATCAAACTAATAAAACTATTAAAGTGTTGAGGACCGACAATGGAGGCGAGTATGTAAATAAACAGTTCGAGTTATTTCTGAAGCAGCATGGTATTATACACCAGAAAACTGTGCCTCACTGTCCACAACAAAATGCTGTTGCGGAGAGGGCTAATCGCACGATTGTTGAGGCTGCACGGTGTATGTTGCAGGGTGCCGGCTTGGAACAGAAATACTGGGCGGAAGCAATGAGCGCCGCGGTTTATTTAAAGAATAGATCACCAACGAAGGCTGTGCTGGGTGCTACTCCTGAGGAGAAGTGGTCGGGAAGTAAGGTAAACTTGTGTGGTGAGGTGTAGTACATGAATATAAATGTATGTGTTAGAATAAGTTGATTAGTATTAAACGTATCGCCGAACAGTATGGTTGTTTGTACTCACTACAGCCCCCCGCGTTCGCCCCACATCAGATGGCGACCCTGCCGCTAGCGCGTTGTGCTTGGTGCTGATTAAGGACTTTTGACATGCACGTGTAATAAAACGAAATCATGATGCAATCGCGATCAGAGACTCGTCCAGCGGTGTCACGTACGATTTGTGAATACGATTTTAATAATAAACTTTCTATCTTTAAAAATAACAATGGGCAAGGAGTGTTCCAAGTGTGTCTGCGATAACAAGGAGGTGGTTATTAACCAGCACGGAGCAACAAATGACACAGGAGCCGATATAAGCAGTCACACAAGTATAAACAATATTTTACTTTCGGTTGTACTGGCTTTATGTGGGGCAGGAGTCCTATTTATCATATATAAGAAATACAACCATTGCCATAGAAATCTCGTTAGAAATGAGATACGAGAGAATGCATTTCGAAGAATTCGTCTGAGGCTGTCGGGACGCGGTGACCGTGACCGTGACCGTGCCATCGGTGATCGTGACCACATCGAGGACCAGGAGCTACCGGCGGCATAGCGGCATGTACGGAAATACTCGGCGATATAATAGTATGTAATTTGTTGTATTTAGAATAATATTAGTAGTCCTTTTAATAATTTCAAAAAATATTTTTTTTATGGAAGATCTAGCCAGTGTATTAGAAAACTTACAGAAAATACAAGTGGCATTAAGAAAATTAGGTAAAAAAAAGGCATTTGTACCCATTGAATGTAAGTGAAAAAATTAAAAATGCCAAGGCCACATATGAGCAGTATAAATTAGTTCTTGTAAACTTAAGTAAAGCAGACTTTAAGTTAGAATATGCAGAATATACTATAGAAAATATAATAGATAATATAGAACGTACTTATAAAAAGATCTTGCGTTATCAATGTAACGAAACACCTGAGTGTTCTAAAAATAGCTGTACAATAACCACTACCATGGACAAGTTCGAGTTAAAAACGGCTGCTACTTTGTTACCTATAATGGATGGATCGGAGGACAAAACAAATACATTAATAGATGCAATTAGTATGTACGAAACTTGTTTAAAGGAAACGGCTTGCAAACAATTATTAATAAAATTTGTGCTAGCCACTAGACTAACAAAATCTGCAAAATTAAAACTTAAATCACAATACAACACTTGTGAGGATTTAATTGCGGACATGAAAAAATATTTGTTAACAAAAAAATCTGCTAATGCATTACTTATCAAACTCAACAATATTTCACAGGGTGAGATGTCCATTTCGCAATACGCAAACCAAATAGAAGATATTTTTGTTAATCTAACTATATCACAGGCCAACAACAATGAAAGTGCTTCTGAAATTCTAAAACCAATAAATGAGCAACTAGCTATAAAAAAGTTTGCTGACGGATTGCGTAATAGACGTCTCAGTACAATTATAGCTGCTCGAGATTATACGGATTTCAAGGATGCGGTGCGTGCAGCACAGGATGAGGAGTCAGCACAACCAGGAACTAACACGATGCTGAATTTAAGAGGTAGGTCATCCAATAGGAATCCGCACTATGGCAACGGCTACCGAGGAAACAGACCCTACAGAGGTAATTTTAATACCTCGGGTCGAGGGCACCAGTATAGAGGTAATTTTAACAATCCAACTAGGGGATACCATCAGTACAGAGGTAGCTATAACATGCCATCATATTATAATAGGTACCAATCTCGTGGAAACTATTCGAGATCGCGTTCGAATCGCGGTCAAGGTACCCGTGGTAGGGGACAATTACTTGCAGCCACGGAAATAAACAATGAGACGACTAATAATACTACACAGCCGAATACAAGTGAGTTTTTTCGTGCCTAAACAACATATATTAACTTGTGACAACAATATCGGGTAGGTATTTTTAGACACAAATCATACGCAATATTCATTTTTAATTGACAGCGGCGCTTCATTATCCGCTATTAAGTCGAAGGCGTTATCGGAACATGCTGTTATATACAATGAATATAATTCGGTACGCGGCGTAGGCGGTACATTACAATCCTATGGATATACGTACATTACATTATATACTCAGGATGGTTATTCTTTTAACCATAAGTTTCATGTGTTTGACTATTTACCTATACAATCGGATGGAATTATTGGGTTCGATTTCTTAAAGAAAAACAAAGCTAACATTGACTTGGATACCTTTAAATTATCATTAAAAAATCAAGAAAAATTAACCACAGTACCAATTTATGGATCAACAAAAGTTAGTCGAAATTATTTATCGATTCCCGCTCGAAGCGAATCAATTCATTATATAAAGTTAAATAGACCTATACGAGAGGATTGTGTCGTATGCCCCCAAGAGATACAGGAAAATTTACTTTTAGCAGGATTAATAGTGAAACCAAATAAAAATATAATTCCTATTAAACTTCTCAATACTAGTGATAATGATATAATAATACCTACGTTTGAACCAACAATGTATTTATTAAGCGACTATCAAATGTGCTCATTTAGCAGGTGCGGCTCAAGTTCCGTTCGCGCTAAAGAGTTGTTATCGTTATTGAAACTCGACCACTTGCAACATAACCAGCGTGGAAACATTGAAGCTATTTGTTCCAAGTATGCTGATATATTTCATTTGCCCGGTGATAAACTTACAACTACTTCTGTGTGTGACCATACTATAACGGTTAAAGAAAATTGCAGTCCAGTATATGTAAAACCTTATAGAGTACCAAAAAGTCAACAACAAGAAATACAAAAACAAATAAAACGGATGATTGATGATGACATAATCGAAGAAACGCGAAGCGAATGGTCAAGTCCGATTTTATTAGTGCCAAAAAAGGGAGAAAATAAAGATAAAAAAGACTGGAGATTAGTTATCGATTATAGAAAACTCAATGAAAAGTTAGAAGACGATAAATTTCCTTTACCGAATGTGACAGAGATCTTGGACTCACTATCTGGAGCCATATATTTTTCACATTTAGATCTTAGTCAATCATATTATCAAATTAATCTTACACCAGAGTGTCGTAAATACACAAGTTTTACAACAAATACAGGACAATACGCTATGAAACGATTACCAATGGGGTTGCGAACTAGTCCTAGTACATTCTCGAGAATAATGACAGTAGCAATGTCCGGTCTCAATTTTGAAAAATGTTTCGTTTACCTTGATGATCTCGTTGTATTTGGACGAAATTTAGAAATTCATAATAAAAACCTTTTAGACATTTTTGAACGGCTAAGACAAGTCAATTTAAAATTAAATCCTACCAAATGTCAATTCTTAAAAACAGAACTTCTTTACTTGGGTCACGTGGTGTCAGCAAAAGGAGTTTCACCGGATCCGGAAAAAATTAAAGTTGTAAAAAATTACCCAATACCAACTAATGCCGATGAAGTAAGACGGTTTATAGCATTCTGTAACTACTATAGAAAATTTATAAAAGATTTTGCTGAAATAACGTTACCATTAACAAATTTGTGTAAAAAGAACGTTCCCTTTAACTTCACCAAAGAATGTCAACAAAGTTTCGAATACTTAAAAAATAAACTTATTAACCCACCTATATTGCAATATCCGGATTTTAGTGAAGATAAACAATTTGTTTTGCAAACAGACGCATCAGGAACAGCCATAGCAGCAATTTTGTGTAATTACGATATGAGACCAGTGGCTTATGCCAGTAGGCCATTAAATCAAGCTGAAAAAAATTATCCCACAATACAAAAAGAGTTACTCGCCATAGTCTGGGGAATAAAATATTTCAGACCCTACCTTTTCGGCAAGCAATTTACCATTTTTAGTGACCATAAACCCCTCATTTATCTATTCGGCATGAAAGACCCTTCAAGTAGATTAATTAAATTCAGACTGCTACTAGAAGAATATGATTTCAACGTTTGTTATGTAAAAGGTAAAGATAACGTTGTAGCAGACGCGTTATCACGTATAATAATAACATCTAGCGAACTAAAGGACATGACTAATCAAATAGTGACGGTAATGACTAGAGCTCAGGCTAAAAGGATGAGAGAGGAAAGTGATATTCCTAGTATCGACACAAATGGGCGGCCTGATCAACCGCGCGTTGTAGAGATATTAAGAATACCAGAAAGTGAAGTAGAAATGATGTTAGTAAGAGGCGAGGAAGTAAGGAAATTGGAAAATAAAGGATATTTAACAAGAAAAAACGAATGTTTTAGTTATGATAAAAATAAAAATATAATATACGTAAATCTCGATTTTAGATTACACTTTACGCGAGTCGAATTTGTAACTAAATTGAGCGAATATTGTAAACAAATTGACGTCAAACAAATATGTATTATAAAAAATGATGAAAACGAGATTTTCATTAAACAAATAATACAAGAAATAAATAATCGTAAACAGTGGTCCGGACCACACATATGCATTTTAAGAGGAATAAAGAGAATACACGACGATGACGAAAAAAAATTCATTATTAGTGACTACCATTTACTGCCCACGAGTGGCCACGCAGGGGTACGTAGAATGGTTAACAATATTAAAAGAAGGTTTTATTGGCCTTCCATAGAAAATGATGTAAAAGAATTCGTTAGGAAATGCGAATCTTGTCAAAGACATAAACATTCTCGAAATACAGTGGAACCGATGGTAGTGACGACTACAGCCACGTCGGCATTTGAAAAGGTATTTCTTGATTTAATGGGCCCAATCGAACAAGACGATGAAAACTACAAATATATACTCACTATACAGTGTGAGTTAAGTAAGTTTGTGGAAGCTTATCCACTAAGAAATAAAGATACGGTAAGTGTAGCACGTAGTTTAGTTAATAATTTTATACTTAGATACGGTCCTCCGAAGGCGATTGTTACGGATAGGGGTACGGAATTCATTTCCTCCACAATGATCGAGGTATGTAAACTCTTAAAAATAAATAAACTCCAATCAACATCATATCACCATGAAACCATAGGATCCCTTGAAAATTCTCACAAGAATTTAGGTTCATATCTAAGGGTACAATGTAATAAATACCCAGAAACATGGAGCCATTGGCTACCGTATTGGTGCTTTACATATAATAACTCTGTCCATACAGTAACAAAGTATACCCCGTACGAACTCGTTTTTGGTAAAACGTGTGAACTACCTAGTAGAGTAAGTGGTGCAATTGAACCATTGTATAACCCTGATAATTATAGTTTAGAATTAAGGTATAGATTACAAACAGCGCACAAAGACGCGCGTGCAAACTTGATAAAGTGTAAACAACTTAGGAAGTGTACTTACGATGCAAAAGTGAACACAGTGAGTTATAAAAAAGACGATCTCGTCTTAGTGAAGAGTGAAACCGGTAACAAACTAAATACGTTATACAAAGGACCATATAGAGTGATTAGATTAGAAAAACCTAATATTGTAATTTCTATCAACGGAAAAGAGGATATTGTTCATATTAATAGAACTAAGTTGTTCATTCCAGACATTTAACGTGTCTTAACTGTTATAACTATACTTATTTCTAGTATGGAAATCTATTACTATGTGTAAGAGCTACTTATAAACACTTATCTAAAAAATATTTTGTAAAAAATAATATCAAATAATTGAAACAACTTTATTTGTGATACTTAAGTATATTGTCAACATGTATCAAAAAAAAAAAAAAAAACATTTTTTTTTCTTTTTCATCAACCCCGGTGGTGTGGTGAGGTGTAGTACATGAATATAAATGTATGTGTTAGAATAAGTTGATTAGTATTAAACGTATCGCCGAACAGTATGGTTGTTTGTACTCACTACAGCCCCCCGCGTTCGCCCCACATCAGACTTGAACCATTTAAGAATTTTTCGTTGTGTTGCTTACTCCGTCTTGGAAAGTCGGAAAAAGTTGGATCCGAAATGTAAGAAGTACATATTTATAGGCTACTGCGAGGATACTAAAGGATATCGACTTTTAGATCCTGCTCATCCTAATAAAGTCGTTACTTCGCGGAATGTCGTGTTTGTAGAAGATAAATTCTATAAAGATATTTCTGTACAGAAGGATCAGCAACAAGTGGTCAACGTGCCGACTCCGTACATGATCATCAATAACCCTGGATCTGGAAATGTAGGAGCGCTGGCGGCAGAACCTGTTGTACCGATGCAAGAACCCCACGAGCACCAGACTCAAGACACAGAACCTTCTGAAACTAGTGAATCTTGTAGTACTTCGGATGAAGACTACGTTCCTGGATCGTCCTCTTGGGATTCAGATGAATCAAGAGATAGGAACGAATTCGAAGATGCTTTGGTATCAGCATTAGCGAGTTGCGATACGGATACACCAAATACCGTACGTGAAGCACTCGATGGACCTGAGTCTACGCAATGGAAGGCAGCAATGCAGGATGAATATCAATCTTTTTTGGATAATAAATGTCTGGAACTTGTGGACTTACCGAAGGGCAAGAAACCTGTTAAGTACAAGTGGATATTTAAGAAAAAGAGAGGATTAAATGGAGAGCTCCTGCAGTACAAGGCTCGATTGGTTGCGAAAGGATTCACGCAGAAGTATGGAGTGGATTATTTTCAAACATTCTCACCCGTCGTGAGGTACTCCACAATAAGGCTACTTCTGGCATTAGCGGCTGAATATGATATGGAGGTTGATCATATGGATGTGAAAACTGCTTTTCTCAACGGAGACTTAAAAGAAGTCGTTTATATGGAGATTCCTGAAGGCTTTGATGTAGAGAACAGTAAAGGGAAAGCATACCGATTACTTAAGGCTGTGTACGGATTAAAACAAGCCAGTAGATCATGGAATGAAAAGATAAACGACGTGCTTGTTAAGAAGTTGAAATTCAAAAGGTTGGCATCTGAGCCGTGTGTGTACGTAAGATCGAACAATAATGGACTTGTCATTCTCGGCCTATATGTTGATGACATTTTGGTGTTTAGCAACAGTCAAACTGAGAAAAAGGCGGTAAAAGAGGAGATAATGAAACAGTTTGTTATGAAGGATCTTGGGCCTGCGAAAAGTGTATTAGGTATACACGTCTGTCGTAAGGATGGAAAGATTATTTTGGATCAGTCTAGCTATATTAGCAAAGTTTTGGAAAGGTTTAAAATGACAGATTGCAAACCTGCTAAAACACCGATGGAAGTTGGTTTAAAACTTGCTAGAGCTGAGAAGAATGGAGACTACGAATATAGAAACTTGATTGGTTGCCTGATGTATATCGCAGTCTGTACGCGTCCTGACATAGCGCATGCTGTGAGTATGCTGAGTCAATTCAACGATTGCTACTCGGAACCTCACTGGAAAGCGGCGAAGCGTGTGCTTCGATATCTTAAAGGTACGATTAATCACAGTATTACGTATGAGAAGAGTGGAATGAATGTGACAGGTTCAGCGGACGCGGACTGGGCGGCTAGTATAGTCGATCGTCGGTCTTATACCGGATATATATTTAAATTAGGCAAATCCATAGTTTCGTGGGAGAGTCGTAAACAGCGTACAGTGGCTCTTTCTAGCACTGAAGCTGAGTATATGGCTTTATCGGATGCGTGCAAAGAGGCATTGTTCCTTAAAGCGTTCATGTCGGAATGCTTGAATGTAGACGTGAAAATATTGGTGTATAATGACAATCAATCTGCAATTAAATTGTCGGAAAACCATATGTTTCATGCTAGGACTAAGCATATTGATGTTAGGCATCATTTCATTCGCGAAATTGTCGAGAATGGTGTGATAACTGTTAAGTACATGTGCACTGAGGACATGTTAGCGGATGTTTTGACAAAGCCTTTATGCATTGAAAAATTTCAACGTTTTGTAAGAGATTTATATATGCTTAGTGCTCCGTAGTGTATAGGTTTTTATTATTTGTACTGGACGGAACATATAGTTTAAGGGGTGGTGTTGGAGCCTATATAAACTACATGTTGTATGTCTGGCTGTTTTTGTAGTAACGTAACGTTAGATTTAAATATGACGGTTGCTATGTATTACGATTCATAATCTTCAACCTATCACTGTCCACGGAATAAACTACTCTTATACTATTTGAGTGGTTTTACTCTAACAGTAACAACGTGTTTTTCGACCAGTCGTGGTCAAATCTTATTGCCAACGGCTTTGGTTCAAGCTCAGTCGAAAACAGGTTCAGGTGTCACGCTCAGATGTCTACTTGACCAGGGATCACAGGCCTCGTTCATAACGGAGTCTGCCGTCCAATTGCTTGGACTTAAGAAAATACCCCACAAGAGCACTGTATCGGGATTGGGAAGTGAAGGGAGTTCTTGTATAGACTCCAAGTCGGTGGTAAATGTTCAAATTTCATCACTTCGAAATCCTGATTTTAAGTTTGATGTTCGTGCTTTTGTGTTGGGCAAACTCACATCAGCTCTGCCAGCAAGGAGAGTTCTGGTTGAGCTGAGGTCAGAGTTATCAAACTTAGAATTAGCTGATCCAACGTTTAATGTACCAGGCAAAATAGATATGCTCCTCGGCGCAAATATTTATAGCCAAATACTCTTAGAGGGTATTATGAAGAAATCACGGGGAGCCCCTATTGCTCAACGCACTTCCTTGGGTTGGATCCTGTCAGGGCCGATCACTTCTGGTGATTCGGAATTACACAATCCTATTAGCGTCAACCGATACGACACTGATAAGATTGTGCCAGATCCAAAGCAAAGCTGCACCGAGGAAGAAAAGAAATATGAAGAACTCTGGAAAGAAGGTCCGCAGTGGCTGAAACAAAAATACACGTATAAGCTATGCAAAGTTAAAAATAAAAGAAAACCTGAAAAAAAAAAATAGTAAGAAAAGACAATTTTTACCTCATTGAATTCGGTGATAAACGATAACGGAATTTTTAGTAACTACGAAACTGCTAACATTGGAAATATACGAAGATGGCAGCTAAGAAAGGAGATGGTTCGAGACTTGTGGCACCGTTGGTCGCTTGAATATCTGATGCAGCTTTACCATCGTTGTAAGTGGGCTTATCAGACACCTGAGTCAGCTGTAGGTTGCATTGTGTTAGTAAATCAGGTAAACTTACCTTCAAGGAAATGGTTATACGGCATTATTGACGATAAATATGTATTCAGGTCTGGATGGAATTACTAGAGTAGTTAGCTTACATTTTTCGTATTTATAGATAGTTTAATTGTTTTCCTTGACAATATTCTATGATATCCAGACAATTTGTTATCGTATAATTTATTTCAAATGCATGTATGTTTTAGTATACGCCCGATCCATTCTCATAGTTGTTATTGTTATCTCATGGTGGGCGGCGTGAAGGACACTTGTTTTATAATTGTCCTTGGTGGGCGGAATGTTCAACGGTGTGTTGACATTTTGTCTCTATATAATGTAATAACCCAATTGCCTGCTAGATGGCGTTGTTACTTCGGTAAAATCGGCTACTTCACGCTGTTAAGATTTTCCCTGAGATAATGACCCCATTTCGAGACATTTACTTTTTGTACATTGATCGTTTGCAAATATATTGTTTATATATACCAAGCAGCAGCAGTGTATCATTTACTGGGAGCCAGTTGTATACTTTCTGATGCTTTTATCGGGAATGGTAAAGCACACACAATAACTTTCGCTACACCACGGTCGACGATACCGGTGAGGGTCTCGCAGAAGTCGACAACGTCTCGTTTGGAATAATCCAAACTGTCTCCCAGCACGATCACGACGGTGGTGTGTCGGTCGAACGCGTCGGCAGAAATAGACGAGGCGATGCGCGAGCTCTTTTATCTCTTTTAGTTCCAACTGTGTTTGCCGCAGTCGGCTAGCCATAACATCACTCCTCGTGGTTGGTTTTGAAACTTGAGCTGAAAACATTGTGAATATGTTTTATATTTGATATCAAAACTTATATTATGCAAGAGAACTAGTTAAAAAAAATATGAATAAATGAAAAGAGGGCAAGGTAAAGATCTCTTGTAATTATTTACCACAAAATATAAACACAATTCTAAGGTGATGGTTCTAATGGAACGTAATATGTCTTAGTATTAGTCTGTGCAATATAATTATACCTATAAGACACTATTTTTATGCATTTAGGGGTATTATTTTATTTGTTGACACTACTCTAATACTCATACTAACAAACAAAAGAAATCAGAGTATATGGTTTTAATACATGACAAAACAAGTAAAAACTAATGAAATTCAATAAGTAATTAGATACAAATACTCCCTGGTTCCAATTTCTATGAAAAGAAATACATATTGAGACCCTGCAAGAAGGATGGATTTCTGCAGATTTTTAATTAATGCTGACATCGAAGATCCCGAGTACCTGAGAAGAATCTTGTGGACAGATGAATCCAATTTCGACCGCGATGGGATAACCAACTACCACAATCTGCATTTTTGGGCTCCTAAAGGTCAAAACCCAAGGAAATCAAGCGAAGGAGCTCATCAACGAAGATTTTCTTTAAACGTGTGGATGGGCATTGTGCACAATCATTTGATCGGACCCTTCTTTCTGCCCGCGAGATTAACCGGCATCGCGTATGAAAATTTTTTGAGAGATGAAGTACCCATGCTACTGGAAGATGTGCCACTTGCGACGAGACTGAATATGGTTTACCAACACGATGGCTGCCCTGCTCATTATTACGGGGGTGTGCGACAGTGGCTGGATCGAAACTACCCAAGAATATGGATTGGTCGAGGTGGACCAATCCCTGGGCCAGCCAGGAGTCCAGATTTAACTCCATGTGATTTCTACATCTGGGATCACATGAAGGCGTTGGTCTACGACCGACCGATACGTAACGTAGAAGAGTTACGTCAAAAAATTATGGCAGCTGCACAAAAAATTAAAGAAGAGCTTTCAACGCGAGTTACAGTCACTGAAGTACGAAAAAGGCTTCGTGCTTGCATACGAAACCAAGGCAGGCAGTTCGAGCAAAATTTGTAATTACAAACTGGTTTTCCTTTTTAAGATTAAATTATTATTTGAAACTTTTTTTTTATTCTTTCCCCAGTTTCTCCTTACCTTGCCCTACTCATCAAGTCAAGTCCTCAGCCTGCTCTGCTATTATCATTAATAATTTTAAGAAATGAGCTAAACATGTCAACCGTTGTACCTTTTTAGAAAGCTTATGAACTTAGAAACTTATTTCTCTAATTTTTACGTGTCCTACTTTTTTTTAAAGTTATGTGTTAAAATGTTAAAAAATTTGGAAATAAAATTAAGAAATGGTGACTTCAAATCCTTTTTTTTCTGTAAAATTTTGCATTTTTTGCATGTTTTTGTTATTTATCGTAATTAGCAACTCATTTTTTTTAATCCAAATTGAAGTAGTTTTTTAAAAAATACCACTTTTAGGTCGATAGGCGGGTATTTTCCAAAAAAATCTAAAAACTCCAATAACTTGAAAACCAATGGGTTTTGACCCCTAGTTGACTGGACTTAAACCATTGCAAATGAACCATAGAATAACCCCTTTGAAGGAATACGTCGAATTTCCAGTCACCCTGTAGAAAGTTATTACACTTAACCTAAAGCGGTGCTACATAGAGCTCACGGCCGACTTTTTGACGGAGTTTTGAACTTAAAGCCAAGTACCGAAGGCACAGAATGTACGAACCGCGAGCAATGATAGGGCTACAAGCAAAGTTTAGAAAGGCTCCTTCAGACTGGAAGGCATCCCAAGGAAAGACTGAGAGGGCTGATTTAACTAGATGAGGATTTGTACAGAATTATTTTCACACAGAGTATCTGTGAACACACTAAGGACATTCCCAATCAGTCTCCTTACATCACCTAGCGTGTCATCAGTATCTTCGGCATCTTTGGTGTTTACGACATAGTGATCTTATTTTGACTGCAGCAACGTATTTAAGTTGGCTACAAAAGATAAAACGGTTATTTCATTCAGAAAGTCTAGAATAATATTACACTAAACCTAAAGCGGGCCTACATCGAGCTCACGGTCGACTTTTTGACGGAGTTTCGAACTTAATGCCAAGTACCGAAGACACAAAATGTATGAACCGTGAGCAATGATAGAGCTATAAGCAAAGTTTAGAAAGGCTCCTTCAGACTGGAAGGCATCCCAAGGAAAGACTGAGAGGGCCGATTTAGATGAGGATTTGAACAGAATTATTTTCACATATGGAGAATCTGTGAACGAACCGACCAGATCCCCAATCGGTCACCTTACATCACCTAGCGTCTCATCAGTATCTTCGGCATCTTCGGTGTTTACGACATCATGTCCGCAGAGTGATTTTGGTTTGCTCCTGGAAAGCACCCCAGATGGTCATACTCAAACAATACTGAATCACGTATCAGAAAAACGCTGAGTCAACAATACCGAAAAATATTAACAAGAGTAATTTCAAAGAAAATTTAAAACGTGACCCGAATCTGCAAGTGACCGCAGCAACGTATTTAAGTTGGCTACAAAAGATAAAACGGTTATTTCATTCAGAAAGTCTAGAAAATTATTACACTAGACCTAAAGCGGGCCTACAGCGAGTTCACGGTCGACTTTTTGACGGAGTTTCAAACTTAAATCCAAGTACCGAAGACACAGAATGTATGAACCGTGAGCAATGATAGAGCTATAAGCAAAGTTTAGAAAGGCTCCTTCAGACTGGAAGGCATCCCAAGGAAAGACTGAGAGGGCCGATTTAGATGAGGATTTGAACAGATTTTTTTTTCACATATAGAGAATCTGTGAACAGACTGACGACGTCCCCAATCAGTCTCCTTACATCACCTAGCGTCTCATCAATATCTTCGGCTTCTTTGGTGTTTACGACATCATATCCACAGAGTGATCTTATAGCACTCCAAATGGTCATACTCAAACAATACTGAAACAAGTATCAGAAAACCGCTGAGTGAACAATACTGAAAAATATTAACAAGAGTAATTTTAAAGGAAATTTAAAACTTGACTCGAATGCGCAAATGAGCAGCAACGTATTTAAGTAGTTACACTAAACCTAAAGCGGGGCTACATCGAGCTCACAGCCGACTTTTTTACGGAATTTCTAACTTAAAAACCAAGTACCGAAGACTGGCAACTTCAACGACGCCAACGCCATCTACATCGTCGGCATGACAAGCAACCTCCCTATCTATCGGAAGAGGAGTGATTACGAAACTGTTTTGATGATTTAGTTAAGATTTGTGTATGGAAAAATGGCAAAGAACCAACGAGTAACGGAAGCAACGTTTTCTCAAATGAGAAACTGTAGTACCTCCAGGAAATTCCGTGTTTGAAGCGCTCGAGGACACGTATTGCTCACTGGCTCACTGGTGACTTCGATCACTGTTATCCTGAAAATGAACTTTCATTAGATCTTAAACTACCGCTACCAAATACCTAGGCTTGGAAATAACTAGCTACTTGCTGATCCTGCGGAACTTAAAGACGGGGACATCTTGTCCTACTGGCAAACCAGACAATCTGCCTACCCGCGTTTATCGTCATGTTATGCATTCCAGCAACCAGCATTCCGAGCGAAAGAGTGTTTTCGGTTGCTGGATTGCTTTTAACAGCCAAAAGGTTGAGTTCCAGGCTGAGTTCATTTAGGGTGAACAAAATAATTTTTGTGCACGACAACTATAAAAGTTGCAAACAAAATATTTCTGCCAAGAAAAGTGATTGAGTCATCTTTTCAGTTTACTTAAAGTTCTTTCGTTTAAGCGTGGTTTTTCATTATACGTCTTAATATGCAGTTGAAAAAAAAAAAAACGTGGCGCGCCGCCGCCCGATTTTTTTCGACCGGCCACGTCTACTTAGAAAATGACTAGTAATAGACAACGGGTACCAGGTGTCCCGTTGCCAGGTTTCTAGAAAATGGCTAACCAATAATAGCGGGTAAGTACCAGTTGTCCCATTTGCCAAATTATTGGAACATTTGGTTTTGGCTTATTGTTGTGTTTTTGGTGTTTTGGTGTCTTTTTTGTCTTTAATTTACGCATGATCTTTCTTTTGTCTACAGTGCTTGAGACAAACGCGAGCTCATAGAATTTTGGCTTTGGTTCCTCTCCCTAATGCATGTTCGGATGATAGTTCTGATTCTGAGGACGAATCCACGCAATTGGCAATGACCAATTCGTCATTGTTCGTGTTTTCTCGGAGTGTTTGGCATCGTTTTGTTCACGTAAATTTCTCATTTTGTTCTCGATACTCTTCAGTTGAAATTCTTAATTCTCTTTTTTTTTCTATAAATTCTTTCTGTAATGTTTTGGTTCTTCTGTCTTTTTTCCCATTTTTTTCCTTTGATCGTAACTTCTTTTAGCTTTGTCTTTTTTTTCTGTCCTTGTAAATAATTTGTAATTAGGTTTAGTTTTTAGTTAGGTTTACTTCTTAGTTAGGTAGTCTAATTAGGTTTATTTTAGATAGGTTTTTATTGTCGTTGATTGTTTTTTTTTCTGTGTTTTTAATAATGCCGGTTGTTATGCCAATCAATGATGTGGCAGGAGTAAAGATCGAGATCGATATTGACTCATATGCCGTGGTTGGGAGGAGCCTCAACCTTTTTAAGCCTGGAGTTCGGGCTCTAATTTACGGAGGTGACCGTTTTTTCGATCAATGCCGAAATGTAAAGATGCTGGACGCTGTTCGCGACCGGCAATCACAGCATTTCCGGCATTGATCGAAAAAAATGGATCGATTTCCGTTTATTAGAGACGAACTCGGAGGTGGTGAGGGTCCTCCTCATGACGGGATATGAGGGAGACTATAATGAAACGACGGTTTGGCAGTTAACAAAGAACTAACTTTTATTTTTTAAATTACATACACAGATTATATATATTATGAGTGTAGTTGTACACAGATTGACAACAGATGTCGTCACTGGTATCTTGGAGGAGATTATTTGTATATAATTCAACACCCCCACTATATCAAATAATCATAACGCTCTACTACCACAATCTTAAAAGAAAACTGATCTTTAAATTAAAAACTAAATTATAACTACACCTAATAAATCCATAAAGGTATAATGCTTTTTGGAACACAAACTTTTTGTGAGCATATCAGCGGGCATATCAGCTGTTGGCAAATACTTTAATTTTACTATGTTATTCGAAACACACTCTCTAGCAAAATGATATTTCACATCAATATGTTTGGATTTCTTGTGAAACACAGGATTTGTCGACAGCTTCTGTGCACTCTGATTGTCATTAAACAAACTCAAAACATACATTTTATTTGTGATTTCAAATTGCAAAGCTCTCAAATAAATGGCTTCTTTACAGGCTTCTGATATAGCCATGTAACTCAGCTTCACAGCTTGATAGAGCAACAGTTTTTTGTTTTTTACATTCCCAAGATATTACACCATTAGCAAGTACAAAACAAAATCCAGTGTAGGATCGTCTATCTACAGTATTATTTGCCCAATCAGCATCAACAAAGCCATTTATTTCTGAATTTCCATTTACACAATATTTTATGCCAAAATTTACAGTTCTTTTTAAATATTTTAAAACCCTTTTGGCATATCCCCAATGCTCATCTGTGTGACAGTTATTAAACTGGCTCAGGTAATTTACAGCATATGTTATATCTGGCCTAGTTAAAACAGATAGATACATCAAACTCCCTATGAGCTGTTGATAAGGTATTTGATTATTAACATTTTGATCAATTTTTACATTCAATTTGGCCTCCATCGGAGTTTCAACAGTTTTACAATCTGTCATATTAAATTTTCGCAACAACATATTAATATAATTTTCTTGACTCAATGTTACAGACCTATCTAATTTATTAAACTTAACATTCATACCTAAACACTGTTTTACTATTCCTAAATCTTTGATTTTAAATTGGCTTGACAATACTTTCTTTAGATGTTCGCTTTCATTTTTACAATTTGAGAATATGAAAAAATCATCTACATATACTGTCACAATGGTTTTGTAAGTACCAACATTTTTTGTGTACATACAAGGTTCCAATTTTGATTTACAATAACCATTTTCAAGCAAGCAACTATCTACCTTCTTATTCCAGGCTCTTGAGGCTTGCTTCAGGCCGTAGATGGCTTTCTTAAGTTTTAAAACTTTGTTAGCACTATCTGTAACATCATAACAATCCGGTTTCTGCATGTAGATGGTTTCCTCGAGGTCACCATTTAGAAATGCGGTTTTGACATCTAGATGTGTGACATCCAGTCCCAGTTGTACTGACAATGAAAACAAGAGTCTTAGGGTCGTGTGTTTTACCACCGGTGCGAAAGTCTCTGTGTAATCTACACCATGTTTCTGAGAGAAACCTTTAGCAACTAATCTAGCACGATACCTAACTTTGTTTTCATTGTCATACTTCTTGCGTAAAACCCATTTACATTGCACAATAGTTTTATCTTTAGGAATATTAACAACTTCCCATGCATTATTGTCATCAAAACACTGCAACTCATCACGTACTGCCTCTAACCACTGTTCTTTTTCAGGTCCTTTCAGAGCGTCTTCGAGTGAAAGTTCACAAGTATCTTCTACACTACCACTTATACAGGCATTAGAAAAACCATACCTGTCTGGTTGTTTTCTCTCCCTATGGGAACTAAACTTTTTTGCAACACTCACTACACTTTCCGCACTGCTGGCAGAAGAGTCTTCATCTTCTTCATCTGGTACATATGTCTCGTCAGCATCCTGCATATCTTCACTTCCTGTGTCATCCAAGAAGTCCCCCACTGTATCCACAAACACATCAGTACATTCTGTTGGTTTTTCTTCGATGTGAACTGCATTTTCTGCTGCCGGAGTTTTCTCAATTATGATCACATCACGGCTGGTCGTAATATCCATTGTTCTGGGATTATAAATTCGGTACCCTTTCACATCATCTGGATAGCCGACTAGAATGCCTCTCTCAGCCTTCTTGTCCCATTTGAGTCGCTTCTCCTTAGGTATATGTGTCATCACAACACTCCCAAAAACTCTCAAATTACTGATGTCTGGCTTAGCACCTGTCCACATCTCGAAAGGCGTCTTCCCATTAAGAGCTGATGCTACAGTCCTGTTTTGTAAATAGACTGCAGTGTTAGTTGCTTCAGCCCAAAACTTTTCACTAAGGTTAGCATCAAATAACAGACACCTAGCCTTTTCTACCACAGTACGGTTAAAACGTTCAGCCAAACCATTCTGTTCAGGCGTGTACGGATTGCTCTTCTGGTGAATTATCCCTGAATTCCTAAGATAATCATCAAATTCTTTGTTGCAAAATTCTTTCCCATTGTCAGATCGCAGGATCTTTATTTTCTTATTACACTGGTTTTCTACCAGTGCTTTGTATCTTTTAAAGCAAGTAAAAGCTTCACTTTTATTCTTCATAAAATAAATGTAGATCATGCGGCTAAAATCATCCACAAACAATATGAAATACTTGGAACCTCCGAGTGATGCATTGTTGAATGGACCACATACATCAGTATGTATAGTATGCAGAAGTTCTGTACTTCTATTGCCATTCTGTGGAAAGGGTAGTCTACTCTGTTTACCCTCACAGCACACTGTACAAGACGATTTCGAAATTTCTGCCTTTTTGTCTAGTGTGAACCCTTCCACGGCATCCTGCATTTTGTTTAGGTAATTGCTGTTGACATGGCCAAGCCTACGATGCCAAATATCACTTAAGTCCATCGCTGCAGCCATCAACGCTTCAGGCTGTCTCAGCTTGTAGACACCATTTAACAATGAAGCTATACCAACTAATTCACCATTTTTATTGTAGATTTCACAGCCACTGTTGGTGAATTGTACTCTATTTCCTTTAGCAATCAGTTGACTCACAGAAATCAGATTTGTAGTCAAACTTGGAACACACAATACTCCTTCGACAACTACATCATACTCGCAGTTATCTGTCAAAGTCGCTATCGACACATCACCAGAACATTTAACCGGCACCATTTCCTTATTCGCAACCACAATTTCTTTGATCGCATGATCGACAGAAACATTTCTTATCCAATGTTCATTGGCGGTTAGATGCGCGCTTGCGCCCGAGTCGATATACCAGTCAGTCTTCGAGAAACCGCCATTTAAGAACACGGCACTGAACGCGTTCGTTTGTTTACGTTCATAAGACTTGTTACTCGATGAATCTTTGTTAAAACTGGGGCACTGATTACGGTAATGTCCCATCTGTTTACAATTATAACATTTTATAACCTTCGGTTTTGACTTTGACACATTGGAGTTTGACGTATATCCATACTCTTTGGTTACACCAGTGTTGCCACTCTTATGATGTTTTCGGAAACTCGCAAATGCTCCACTCACGTCGCCACTGTCTTCCTCTAAATCCATTAACTTTGTTTTAATGGCGTCCGCCGTTATTGCAATTCCGGAGTGTTCGATCGCCATTATCATGGGTGAATATTTTTCGGTTAATCCTGCTAAAAGTAGCGAACCGACCCACTCATCATTGATGTTAAAACCAGATCCACTCAATTTTTGGCTTGTTTCAATGATCTGCGTGACGTATGAAGTCATGGATATACAATTTTCTAGACGAATCGAAATTAGAGTTCTCAATAGGCTGATTCTTCTGGGAGAATAAACGAATTATCAGCTGGGAACATAACCTATAATGAAACGACGGTTTGGCAGTTAACAAAGAACTAACTTTTATTTTTTAAATTACATACACAGATTATATATATTATGAGTGTAGTTGTACACAGATTGACAACAGATGTCGTCACTGGTATCTTGGAGGAGATTATTTGTATATAATTCAACAGAGACGAACGGGATCCAGTTGATTACCGCAAAGTTTCTTATGATTCGGTCGTAGTAGCCGCACTGCTTGAGTTGCCGCCTAGGACAGCCACGCGAAAAAATTGCGGAAATTTGTTTGGGGCTAACAACCCCAACCAAAAAATTGCCGTAATGCCCGCAGACTGGGAGGCTTAGAAGGCTTTATTTGCGCGGCATCTCGATTTTTTTTTGCAGTCACCTAAAAATTCCGCACAATTTGACCGCACAAAATATTGTATGATGGATTACGGAAAAGAGGCCGGCCGCACATCCTAGGGTCTCGTATATGCAGGCGTACGAGACCACTAGCCACTTAATACCCCGGCATGACGAGCAACATTCGATTTTTGGATATTTCCTTAGCCGTCATTATCTATACATATAAACGGACAAGTCCTGACTGACTGACTGACTGACTCACTCATCAACGTAGAGCCGAAACTACTGAACCTAGGAACTTCAAATTTCTAGAATAGATCAAGTATACGATGCAAGCAAGCACTAAGAAGGGATTTTTCGAAACTCATCCCTTAAGGGTGACAAATTGGGGTTGAAAGTTTGTATGAAACTTACGTAATTTTTGAGTTAAGAGTAATAAAACTTTGTGTATAGATTTTCGATCTAAAAACAAGAAAACTGATTTCAGGATTTTTGAAAACTCATTCTTTAAAGGGGTTAAATAGGGGGTGAAAGTTTGTATGAGGAACTTGGATTTATTTGAGTAAGAGTGGTAATATTTCGTGTACAGCTCTCTATACAAAGTAAGAAAACAAGTTTCAGCATTTTTGGAAATTCATCCCCAAAAGGGGTTAAATGCACAGTGAAACTTTGTAAGAAAAACGTGGTTTATTTGAGTAAGGTGTGCATTCTTTTACGTGTAGACTGATCATCAAAAACTAAAAACATGTATTTCAGCGTTTTTGAAAATTCAACCCCTAATGGGGTAAAGATCCCTCTTTACCGGTGAAAGTTTCTATGAAGAGCTTGGGATTCTTTGAGTAGGAGTGGTAATATTTCGTGGACAAGTTCTTATTTGCAAAGTATGAAAACAAGTTCAGCATTTTTGGAAATTCATCTCCGAAAGGGGTTAAATGGACAGTGGAACTTTCTTGGCAAACGGGGCTTTTTTGAGTAAGGGGTGCATTCTTTTACGTGTAGACCCTTCATTAAAAACTGTGAATATTGATTTCAGCGTTTTCGAAAGTTCAACCCCTAAAAATGATTTATACAGAAATTAGATTAAAGGCTTACCATGCGAACGTTGTCGCAAATTTTTAAGTATATATCGATGTAATCTCCCACCATAGTTAAATTGCGATTAGAGGAAAGGCACGCGTGGCAAAACAGCAAACTATAACTGAATCTGTCTTCGGAATTCAGCCCACTCGCGTACATTTTAAAAACAGCTATTATTTATCTAGATTTATATGATAAAAACAAAAATATTACTAAAATGGCGCTAGCTCAAGTATTTTGTTGACTCGCTAATTGTTTGACAGTTCAGTGACGTTTATGTTTTTTTTTAATGATTCGTCCTTCTGGACAGGCTAAGACCATAGGCCATACTGCCTCACGTTTATGTTTATCAGCTTGCAACCAAATTTTATGACGGCTGTACACTCTTACCGTTGCTAAGTAACGGAACTACTTTCAGCCACAGTAGCGCCACCAAAATTTAACACCTTTCAGCAGTGCGCTGCCTACAGCCTAGCACCACGATGTCGGTTACAGCCGCCAGGCTACCGAGTAAGCCATGATTTACGATACGATACGATATACTTGGATTTATGAAGATTTTTTTTTTCATATTATGACAAATATATTGATAATTTCAACCAACTTTTTGAAGTAAATAATACTTTTCCCCGAGTTCTACCTAGACATAGTTATTTCATGCTTTCATAAGGTGATTAAACTTTTGACTATGATTTTGTTCGGTTCATCGGAAAATGAATTGCCCCATGTGTATACCACGACGTGATCTAGCAATATATATAAATCTACTACCCAAAAATTTATGTATACGCGCAGATTTCTATTAGTTGTATTATTTTAAGAAACAACAAAGCGGGTAGAAAGTTACGCAGAGAACGTTTCCAGACCCTGTGCGAGCGAAGCCGCGGGCAAAAGCTAGTTAAAAATATTTCCCAGTAATATTAGAAAAGCGAAAGTCTGTGTATGTTTGCTACTTCTTCACGCTAAAACGGCTGGACGGATATGCATGAGGGAAATGCAGATTGCAGATTATACCCTAACTTAACAAATAGCTTACTTTTAATCCTGAAAAAAGAGCATTGTTCCCGTAGGATGATGTATATTATATAGGCACGCGAGCGAAGCCGCGGGTTAATGCTAGTCGTGGTATAAATACCGCATTAGCCGCTAAGGCCCGAGCGTGGCTGGCTCAACTACGGCAATTTGTTGCTGGCCAAAAAAATGCGGGCGATCTGCGGGTGGAGATCGTGTCTGATTTCGAAAATTTAGTCCATCCCAAAAGGGTATTTTGAGGTGGATGGCAGGGTGTCAAAAATTGGGGCGGTTTTGGCGACCCTCATCGAGCATCGGGCTATCGTAGAAGTATTAAACTGGCGCAGCCACGTGAAAGAGACTGGTGAAAAGTTACTCCAGTACGTTGATGACGCCACCAAATGGTCGGGATTGTTCTCCAAACCCAATTAAACAAGGTTTACATCACTAGACGATACGACCCGGTAGTCCGACAACTTTTGTCGCCAGGAACCGACAATTTGACAAAAGTTGTCAACTACCAGGACATCGAGTTGGCGTCCTCAACTTTCGCCAGCCTAAACGTACCCGCGAAATACGGCGCCCTACTAGAATTTTTGTACGTTCAGAGGCTGGCCAAAAACAGGTCAATATAATAGACACGCAGAAGAAACCACCAATCATATTCTACTAGATTGCAAACAGGTAGAAGGATACAGGATGAAATACCTAGGATCTCCAAGTACCGTACACGAAGCCATAAGCAACATCAAGGCTTTGCTTAGGTTCGTGGAGGAGTTGGGGTGGTTGGAGTAGCGCTACCCCCTTTTCACGCAAAATAGGCACGTTGGATGTCGACTTGCGGAAAATGCCCAGCGCAACTAACAACTAACTAACTAACTAACTAATAGACACGCTGTTCCGGGTACTCGCTGCCGCCCGCGAGTACCTAGTCCAAAACCGGGCCGTGTCGCTGGCCACCTGCGATCCCCGATTCTTTTACGCCATGTCAGCTAAAAAGGATCGGGAGATCAAATCTCAGGTAGCGGTTGCGGAGGTTGTGGAGGCAATATTGTCGCCGCGGCGGCAAATAGTGCGGTTTGGACTGGCCACAATGCCATGTATTGAGCCCGACGTCCTCAAAGAAGATATAAAAAACCTCATCTTCCTCCCTTCCCTCATTATTTCATAAATGTCAATTGTTCGAATCCGGCCGAGTTTGTTAAGGTAATAAAAGATCTTAAGAAACTCGACCGGACAAAGAACGTGTCGACAGTGCTGCAACAGCACGCCAAACTGGCGCAATTTTGGCGCTGGGAGGAGGATTGGCATTCCTCTCAAATACCCTTCGCCTGAGGCGGTCCAAAGGGAAGAAGGTTTGGGAGGATACAAAAATATATTACCAGGAACTAGAAAACCGGTCCGTGGTTAGCTTGATCAGCCGCTGCCGTAAGTTGGCGAAGCATTCTGCGCACATTCTAAACGAGACTTTAAGGGAGTTTAGATTTTTTTTCGCTAATTAAATTTATTTTGGTATTTCACATAATTGTCTCGTATTAATTGATCACCATTTTAATATGAAATAACATTAAAATATATATATCATTCTGTAGCCTA
The DNA here is from genome assembly GCA_932273695.1 of Apotomis betuletana. NCBI lineage: Eukaryota > Metazoa > Arthropoda > Insecta > Lepidoptera > Tortricidae > Apotomis > Apotomis betuletana. The sequence goes on from OW026312.1 coordinate 19,172,984, forward strand.
AAAAATCAATTAAAACTCAAAATATTTATTACTTCAATATACTGTTTCTGGGTAAATTGCTATTGCTTTAGTTCTAGCGCTTCGCCGACCGCTGCCGCGGCATGCTCGCTCGGCACGCGCACTGTTGTGATCGCAAATCTAGTTAGCTGTCCGTCCTGCACGTGAAATTTTGATAAATTATAAAGTCACATACACGGCTGCAAGCTCAATTAACAATGTCTTTTCCTACAGTTACTGCAGGAGCTTATGACTAAAATTGACATGACAAACGATTCCAACATACGTAAAGGATCTGAAGGATCTGGAATATACGAGGGCAGTCCCAGAAGTACCCGACCTGACACACTTAAAGAGGTTTTTATTTTGAGTAAATACTCTTTGTAAAAAGAACGCATTTTATAAAGTTTAAATTTGAAATTCGAACACGTAGCGTCGTTTGTGTTTTGTTTAGTAGCCATCAATAGTGGACGCTGTGAACAAATTTTCAGACATGGAGAAAATTGGCCATCGTTATGTGATACAATACTTTCATTTGAAAGGTTTTAGTCCAACTAGCATTAAAGCGGAGCTAGATTCTACTTTGGGGGAGTCTGCTCCATCGTTTACAACAGTAAAATATTGGGTGGCAGAGTTTAAACGAGGTCGCTCTAGTTGCGAAGATGAACATCGATGTGGTCGACCAAATGAAGTGACTACGCCAGAAACAGTTAAAAAAGTCCACAAAATGGTATTAGATGACCGTCGATTGAAAGTACGCGAGCTAGCAGACATGGCAGGGATTTCAAAAAGTGCTGTACATCGCATATTAACTGAAAATTTGGGTATGAAAAAGATGTGCGCAAGGTGGGTGCCGCGATTGCTCACAGACGAACAAAAACGACGTCGCGAAGATATTTCAACCGAGTTTCTGGCTAAATTTCATAATAATAAAGCGGAATTTTTGCGGCGTTTTATCACTATGGATGAAACGTGGGTGCATTATTTCACACCAGAGACGAAAGAACAGTCGAAGCAATGGACTCGAAGAGGAGAACCGGCCCCAAAGAAGGCAAAAACCGTTCCATCAGCAGGAAAGGTCATGGCCTCCGTTTTTTGGGATTGCCGTGGGATAATCTTCATAGATTATCTTCAGAAAGGAGAGACTATCACTGGCGAGTATTATGCTAACCTTTTGCATCAATTGAGTGAAAAAATCTGTCAAAAACGACCACATCTAGCGAAAAAAAAAATTTTGTTTCACCAAGACAATGCACCAGTACACACGTGTACCAAGGCCATGACCAAAATCCGCGATTTAAAGTTCGAATTACTTCCTCATGCACCCTATTCGCCCGATTTGGCCCCTTCGGATTATTTTTTGTTTCCAAATTTAAAAAAATGGCTTGGTGGTAAAAGATTTGCCAGCAATGATGAAGTGGAGGCTGCGGTTGATGGGTATTTCGACGAGCTCGACCAATCTCACTACAAACAAGGTGTTGAAGCTATCGAACATCGCTGGGCCAAGTGCATAGAACTAAAAGGAGATTATGTAGAAAAATAAAAAATAAAAATTTAGATTTTCTTTTGTTTTCTTTGTCAGGTCGGATACTTCTGGGACTACCCTCGTATCTTTTCAATTCCTCAAAAGTGACAATGAGAATACCAACAGTGCAAGAAGAAAATAATCTTCAGTTTGATGCCAGCCTTCTTGAGTTCTTACAGCGAAACAGAAGATCACAACTGATAAAAACAGGCCAAAATAGCAAGCTTACAGCAGCTCAAATTAATAGGGGAGAGGGGGGCTAGATTTAACAGGGGTAAGTATTAACAAGTCTATAACTACCAAATTAAACGACGATGCGGTCAGAAGTTCAAGGTTATAAGTTCGGGCGACTTCGGCGAACGAGTCGCGACAAGTCAGCCGGCCGCCGCGTTGAGCAGTTGTCGCACGTCGGTAAATATACAGGTAAGCGAACATTTTTACGTCTCGATTTTTTTGATTCGTGCTTTAATTATTTAGTTTTGCGATTGCAGATTTTTATATAATGAATGTTTATTTAGTTGTTTATAACATTTGCGTGTTATTCAATGAAATATACGTATAGCTTTTTTTTTTATATTACTTATATTTGAAAAGTTCCTCGGGGGCTAGTTTTAACAAAATGAACGGGGTAAGTATTAACCCGTTAATATTTGCACCCGCGGAAGGTGTGTCGGTACAAGAGTAAAATTGATTATCGTTCTTGCAGAATGCGGACGTGTAAAAGAAAAACCACACTGGGAACCACTTCAAAAGAAGTATATGATTAAGCGGTGCAAAAAGTATTAAAATCCAATAGAAAATATAGGAGAATATCGCTGCTGAATACAATATATTATGTCACGTTACACTCTTCAATTACGTAAAAAAAGCAAAAGAAGGCTAGGAATACGTAGTAGGGTTTAAAAAACCAAGGTAATTTTTTACTGAAGAACAAGAACGGTCTATAACAGACTATTTAAAAAAAAGTGCAGCAATACATTTTGGTCTGCTTCCTGCTCAAGTAAGGTCTCTGGCGTACGAAGCAGCCGTTCACCTAAATATTCCAACTCCGGAGAGTTGAAAAAAAAAACAAAAAAGCCGGCGTTGATTAGTTCAAGTCGTTCATGAAACGCAATCAGGATTTGTCTATCAGAAGCACCGAAGCTACCAGTTTGAGTCGATGCAACTCGTTCAATCGTACTAATTGTTCATTTGTTTTTTGAAAAGTACACAGATGTTCTTCAACGATATAATTTTACCGGAAGCAGGATTTGGAATATGGATGAAACAGGTGTCACCACCGTTCAGAAGCCTAAAAAAGTCGTTGCACAAAAAGGTCTTAAGCAAGTTGGAGCTGCCATATCTGCCGAAAGAAGTACGTTGATCACTCTGGCGGCTGCGGTAAACGCTATCGGTAACACCATACCACCGATGTTCATATTTGCGAGGATAAGATACAATGTACTTTTTGTTGCAAGCGGCCCAACAGAATCCATAGGGGTTGGAAACAGCTCAGGGTGGATGACAGAAAAGGAGTTTTTAATTTTTATGGACAATTTCATAAAACACACAAAACCGACACCAGAGGAACCCGTTTTGCTGATATTGGACAACCACCACCAAGTTGTGAACAAAGCCAAAGAAAATAACGTAGTTTTGCTGTCATTCCCACCTCACTGCTCTCACAAACTGCAGCCCCTGGATGTCGGAGTATATGGCCCACTTAAAAACTATATTAGTTAACAATCCTGGCAAACAATGACTATTAATAATCTTCCAGGCATTGTAAAAGACGCTTTCCCATGTGCGTTTACTATGAGCACTATCACCAACTCTTTTATGAAAGCTGGTATTTTTCCTTGCAACGAAGACATCTTTCAAGACTCGGATTTTACATCATCATATGTCACAGACCGACCTGACCCAACCATTCAAAATATGCCCAATGAAGAATCCGTAAATAATTCAGCTACTCCAGATACAGATAACCCACCGACGCAAACAAATCCTCCGCCTATGAGTGCTGATGTCTCTGCAATGAATGAAACCAACTCAAGTTTACCAACATTAGACATGGATGCAACGTTAATACCAGTAATTGAAAAGTATCTTAAAATAACGTCTACATCAATACTCAGTCCTCTTTTTTTTTCAATTAATTATAACCCCGATATATTATACTGGTTGGGAAAATTTAGTTCAAATATAACACATGAAATTAAAACTGCAAAATGAAAAAATTGCCGAAGTGCTAAAAACCTACGGATTTTAAGAGACTGGAAATATCTGAGAGACACTACTTGGCAAAATTTAAGGAAGCGAACTATGGTAAGTTTTGCCGTCCGCAGAGACGCCTGGGCAACGCCGAGCGCGGCTCGCGAGAATCTCTCGAAATGAGGCGCGGCGCCGCGCCGCAGAGACGCCTGGGCAACGCCGAGCGCGGCTCGCGAGAATCTCTCGAAATGCGGCGCGGCGCCGCGCCGCAGAGACGCCTGGGCAACGCCGAGCGCGGCTCGCGAGAATCTCTCGAAATGAGGCGCGGCGCCGCGCCGCAGAGACGCCTGGGCAACGCCGAGCGCGGCTCGCGAGAATCTCTCGAAATGAGGCGCGGCGCCGCGACGCAGAGACGCCTGGGCAACGCCGAGCGCGGCTCGCGAGAATCTCTCGAAATGAGGCGCGGCGCCGCGACGCAGAGACGCCTGGGCAACGCCGAGCGCGGCTCGCGAGAATCTCTCGAAATGAGGCGCGGCGCCGCGCCGCAGAGACGCCTGGGCAACGCCGAGCGCGGCTCGCGAGAATCTCTCGAAATGAGGCGCGGCGCCGCGACGCAGAGACGCCTGGGCAACGCCGAGCGCGGCTCGCGAGAATCTCTCGAAATGAGGCGCGGCGCCGCGCCGCAGAGACGCCTGGGCAACGCCGAGCGCGGCTCGCGAGAATCTCTCGAAATGAGGCGCGGCGCCGCGCCGCAGAGACGCCTGGGCAACGCCGAGCGCGGCTCGCGAGAATCTCTCGAAATGAGGCGCGGCGCCGCGACGCAGAGACGCCTGGGCAACGCCGAGCGCGGCTCGCGAGAATCTCTCGAAATGAGGCGCGGCGCCGCGCCGCAGAGACGCCTGGGCAACGCCGAGCGCGGCTCGCGAGAATCTCTCGAAATGAGGCGCGGCGCCGCGACGCAGAGACGCCTGGGCAACGCCGAGCGCGGCTCGCGAGAATCTCACGAAATGAGGCGCGGCGCCGCGACGCAGAGACGCCTGGGCAACGCCGAGCGCGGCTCGCGAGAATCTCTCGAAATGAGGCGCGGCGCCGCGCCGCAGAGACGCCTGGGCAACGCCGAGCGCGGCTCGCGAGAATCTCTCGAAATGAGGCGCGGCGCCGCGACGCAGAGACGCCTGGGCAACGCCGAGCGCGGCTCGCGAGAATCTCTCGAAATGAGGCGCGGCGCCGCGCCGCAGAGACGCCTGGGCAACGCCGAGCGCGGCTCGCGAGAATCTCTCGAAATGAGGCGCGGCGCCGCGCCGCAGAGACGCCTGGGCAACGCCGAGCGCGGCTCGCGAGAATCTCTCGAAATGAGGCGCGGCGCCGCGACGCAGAGACGCCTGGGCAACGCCGAGCGCGGCTCGCGAGAATCTCTCGAAATGAGGCGCGGCGCCGCGCCGCAGAGACGCCTGGGCAACGCCGAGCGCGGCTCGCGAGAATCTCTCGAAATGAGGCGCGGCGCCGCGACGCAGAGACGCCTGGCCAACGCCAAGCGCGACTGCGCCGCAAGCGCGCCGCCAATAACGGTAAGTCTCTCGTAGTCAGCCATGTTTGTTTAATAATGGGAACAATTTAAACGGTCACCAAAATGGCTTTTATACCCTAAAACTAAATTCCAAATAAAATGAATTGCCTCCATATAAATTAAACCCACTCTATACAGTGCTCCCCAAATTAAATCATTTTGGATTTTTTGCTCACCAAATATTGTTTTCATAAAACATCAAAATTATTACCAAAAATTGCAATCTATTTTGCTTTAGTGTAATCAAATTATCTAACCTTTAGTCAAAATATATTACTGTCTATCTAAAATTACAATCGCTTCCCTTTATTCTTCTAAGAGAGAGGATATAACGAGTATAATAAAATTATACGTTTTTTTTTTTACTGAAGGACTGGGGGATGTCAAAGAAGTCGATATTGTCAAAAACACTGTAGAAAAGTTATGTGAATTGGCGAATAATAAAATTTTAAGAACCCAAGTACTGTGGAACGCTTTGCCGCTAGATTTGAGACGCGCAAAATCTCTTCCAATTTTCAAAAGTCATCTTAAACAGTATTATTTGTCACTTCCCTAGGCCGCTTTTATGTACGTCGTCGTATTTATGTATATATTTGTATGTATTATGTATTTATACTATTTTAAAGTATATATTTTTTATTTTTGGATTTAAGTTTAAGTATTTCATAACAATTTTTTGTTTACTCTTTACCCTAAGGTTGTCCGGAAGAGATCGCTTTTTAGCGAGAAGACCGCCTGTTGTTACCAACTAACTGTAATGCATTTTTATTTATTTTGTTTTTTGTTTGTAATTTTGTGGTGCACAATAAAGAGTATTATTATTATTTATTCATCAGTTGAAATAGAACTTCCAAGCTTTGCTAGATTTAACAACGAAGAGGATTTTAGACGGATTATCAATCGACAAGGAGTTGACGCTGGTATCTAAATGGGGGTTTGATAGTGCATCCAGTCAAAGCAGATATAAGCAAAACATTGAAGGTGAAAACGACGACTCCAGCATATTTATGACATCATTAGTACCACTCAAAATGGTTTGTGGAGAGGACGTTGTATGGACCAATCCGAAACCTTGTTCGCCTTCATATTGTCGCCCATTGAAGGTAAGTTTCGTGAAAGAAAGTGAAGCAGTCGTTCTAGATCCTAAATCAAAAATTGATGATGAGATTAAAGCTCTACACCCAACGAAATACAAGACCACTAAAATAAACCACCTGCTGAATGACAATGATTGATTGAATGATTGATGGAAAAATTTGTACGTATCTTTCTAAAGCGAGGTCAAATGCTACATGTTACTTGTGTTTAGCTAACCCTGAACATTACAGTGAAGCAGAGTTCTTCTGACATGTACGAATTTGGATTATCTTCGCTACATGCTCGTATCAATTCAATGGAATGCCTTCTACATATTTCATATAGGCTGGTGTTCAAGAGCGATCGATGATCATAAGAAGATTATGAACGAGACGAAAAAAATGATTCAAGATCGGTTTAAAGAAGAGTTAAACCTTATTATTGATAATGTGAAACAAGGATCGGGTACCACGAACGACGGAAACACAGCAAGACGCTTCTTCGAGTCTCCTGAAAAAACTGCAGCGATAACAGGATTAGACGAAGAGCTCATTCGCAGATTTGCTGTAATACTTCAGGCCATAATATCTGGAGAAGAGATTGATGTGCCTAAATTTAAAGCATATGCTTATAAGACTGTTCAAAAGTATGTTGATTTATACAAGTGGTACTATATGCCATCAACTGTACGTAAGCTATTGATGCATGGCGCAGACATCATCGCCAGCAATGCCATCGTCCCTATAGGAAGTCTGTCAGAAGAAGCATCTGAAGCCAGAAACAAAGATTTTAGAAGGTTCAGGGAACATAATTCAAGGAAGAAAAGTAGGCAAGCTACCAATGAGGACATTTTACATATGCTTCTATTGTCCTACGATTCCCATATAACAGCTACAAGAAAAGAAAAGTCAAGATTTTTTTACCGAAACGGTGGCTTTGTTTATTTCTTAAGAACCGCCACAAGAGGCTGTAACAGAGTTTAATGGTTAGTTAAGTTATGTAGTTAGTTAAGTAGTTTTAAATCATAATGTTTGACTTTTTTACTGTAACTGATTTGAAATATACGGATTTTTGTTATTTATATTGGCTCTGTTGGCTGAATAAGTGGTATTAACGTACGTAGGTATATATAGTTCGCCGATGCCCTATTTATCGCATGTATTTTTTTTTCTTTTTCTTTCAGTAAATTAGACAGATAGACTCATAATAAGTACTTTTATTTACTAATTTAGACGCCTCGAACGAAAAATACATAAAACGATTTAAACAAAAAACCGTAGCTGTGACCGATATATGTAGTATGCCAAAAAATCAGTAATGATTCATTGTATAACCATCTGCGAGGAAATAACGGTTAATCTTGCGGTTCCAGAGATATTTAGATTTTTGTATCAGCTCAATACAAGTATTTCGGAAAAAAATATAACTCATTAATTTTCCAAACAAATTGTCCCAAAATCATATTTTAGTAATTAAACAACAGGTAAAAGCGATTCCAATAAAAAAACCCGAATATCACAACTTTGATTTCTATGTCTATGAAAGCCGATTTTCGTCCCACTGCGGCGCGGTCCAAAAGTTTCTGGCTGCGGAAATTTGGCGGCTTAAAAAAATTAAAAAAATATCATCGCGATTGTCATTTATTCTGCTTTTTCGTGTATGTATGCCGTTTCGTTTAAGTTATAAGTATAGTACCTATTGTAATGTATGTATCATATTAAATTAAATGAATACCTAATTTAAAAGTAAACCAATGTTTAATTTTTACTTCCAGCTATGTAAACATCGAATAATATTTGTATTCCATAAAATAATCATTAAAATTAGAGCAAAAAATATGTTTGTTAAATAAAAATCGTACATAACGCCATCCAATATAACCGCGCATCGCTGAGCCACTGAGCGACGACACAATGACGGCGCGCCGTACATGCTTCTAGAGTTCGGACGTCGCAGTGAATGGGTTAAAACCTGACAGTGAAACTGAGACTGATTCTGAGGATGACGCTAATGTAAGCTTGAGAGAAAGTTCTTGCTCCCCCATCGAAGAGATGTCTGGGGAAGTGGATGGGTGAACATCAAAGAAGGATCTTTTGTTCTAGTACAATTCCAGAAAAAAAGGTCTTATATATTATGTAGGTCAGGTGCTTGAAAAATATAATCCCAATGAATGCAAAGTGTCATTTCTAAGGAAGAAGCCTGGTACCTGGAAATTTGTGTTCGCCACTACCAAAGATGAGGGGACTGTTGAATATCAGATGTTGTACACATACTGTCGCCAGCAAAATCTGCTTTAACAGCGAGATCAGCCCGCATATTTAGTTTCGAAAGGGACTTATCTCTGTATAGTACATCTAGTTATACCTAAGACTAAGACTTGGTACTGCTGTGGTACAATTTCTAATGTTGATTAATTAGTTATTCTAATAATAAGAAATAAAATATGACAAGAGTTAAAGTTACTATGAATAAATAGTTATTATTTGTACTCGAGTACTTATTAAACAGTAAGTGTTAATTATTAACTACATATAGGCTGATTCTTAGTTAACTTTCTTAGTCATCTCAATAAATTATTTATTTATTTATTTAAACATTATTGCACAAAACAAAAGTCAGCACAAATGGCGGACTTAATGCCAAATGGCATTCTCTACCAGCCAACCAATCATTGTATAATATGTTGATGATAATTTAAGTTAAGGTTAACCAGTCAACCAATCTTTGTATAATATGTTGATGATAATTTAAGTTAAGGTTAATAAGTTAGACCTTTTAATGCCTGATACACAGGAAATCCTAGTTCAGGCGCAAGTCACATTTTATTAGAATGTCTTAGTTTATAGTTATTATTACTGTAAAATAAGTTATTCTTTAATAAATATATTTAATCTTTTTATTAAATTATGAAGGCTCTCTGACATCTCACTCAATAGTAAAGAGAGTTTTATGGAGCAAACTGATTAGTAACCTCCGCTGTTAATGTGATATTCATCAAGCAGCAAGAACAATGCTTTTCTGAAGAATTATTGAAAAACAAATAAACATATAATTCCTTAGTATCATAAAACAATATAACACTATACCAAATAACAGATAATATTGACAATCCTGACTTCCACACAGCACTGACAAGACTTCCCTTTGAGACTCAAGATATCTGTCTAGTCCAGGAACGACTATCTCACCAGAATGATCAAATCTAAACAATAAAAAATCTATAAATATTGTATTTAAACAAAAACATAATGCCAATGGTAGGCCTCAAATTATTAGTGCCCCAAAAACCTAGGGGTAGGGTTATCAGACATGACAATCAATAAAACCAAACTGGCATAAGTTTCCATGTTGTAATTAAAGAAATTTGGGGAAAAACATATTAAATGACACCTAGCAAATCCATCCGATCCAAAATATCTTTATGGCCTACTTAGAATTAATAAAAATTTCATTATCTAGTATGAAAAATATCAAATATTGTATTACTTAGATTTTACTAGGGTTTGCAGTCTCGGAATTCCTTGCACTGCCACACAAAAATTTCTAGGAACCTAAATAGCTCAACCTAGATCATTTAGAACCAACTCTTTCATACTATAATTTCCCAGGGCTGTAGCTGCTAAGAAGGACTTTATTAAAAGAAATTAATTACAGACATTTAAATTAAGAGCAAGAACCTGAAGCCCCCCGAGCCAACAATACTGCTTTTAGGCAACCTTTTTATGTACAAAAAGGTCGCTTTTTACCTTAGCACAGCAGAATATGAAGTTATTAAGGATTTACATTTGACACACTATAAAAAAATTAGTATTGTATGATAACCAGAAATCATTTTACCTTTTAATATACCAGACAAGTTAAAGTAGACATTATACAAGGTTATTTTAAAATAAAAGGACAAACAAACCACAACCAAGGTCAAATCTAGGCTAATGGTGAAAAATTGCTTAAAAACTGTCGGGTTGAATGTACACAATGTGTAAGTGACTCAAATAAAAACAATGCCATCACAATAATATTATACTATGACTTCAATAGTTTTGCTGACTAACATTCGAACATGACACCAAAAACAATGTACAATTAGGAACGATCCAGAAGACATCAACCATCTAACAACGCCTACAATATACACTATTTTGAATTTAAATAAATACACAAGGCAAATGAGAAACGGCTCATTCTACTATTTCAGCCAGTGATGCAAACTGCCACATTGCTCCCAAAGGTAATTAAATAAATAATCAAGGTTATGGTAATGAAAAAGGAGGCAGTCAAATAAATCAGGACATTTTTAAAAGTAATGAGATCGAAGCAAATTAATTGGTTGACTTTTTAAGACACAAGACCACAAATACCAGCATTTAAAAATTGCGCAGATCTGTCAAGGAATGTGTATTTCTTGGTCGTGCTAATCGTTAATAATTCGAAATATGCACATTATGAAAATAGCTTTCAACAATCGATTACAATCCGAGAAAGAAAAAGGGCTCACACAATCAATAAATAAATCTATAATACAAAGTTAGGGCAGCACAGCTACCTTGATCACAGTTATTGCGACCCTTTCGGGTAATATTGGCCGCTGTATTTTTTTAAAGTATTGGGTAAAATATTGAATTTACGTATGAATTACTTTTTATAACGGGATACGCTCATGACCTACGGTGGAATCACTCAGTTGCAGTGTGCACAGCACAGTAATTCATGTGCTCACGAATACAATGAAATTAAATAAATAACAATGAAATGACAAAACGAATTGACAAGGAAAGGAATGGATGGATATGGATGCCGGCCGTTAAAGTGTTACCGGCTGCACACTATATACATGCGAGTATTGTAATGCCGGTAGTACACTACTCGCGAAGTTAACCGAAGTTGGGCGAGACGAAGTTGGCCGAAGTATGGGTTTCCGCAGTGAAGTGCCTCACCAGTAACCACACTAGCATGTTCGCCCAACTTCGGTCATGTCCAATATCCTTGCTATACAACTCGCAGTTGACTAATGCACTTTTGGACTGCACATTCAACACGATCAGAAAAAGTGACCAATTTGATTAAATCGGCCAATATTTCTAACTCTGGTAGCCCCCTTATCGAGCCCCGATTAAAATACATATTTCGATGCGCCTGTCCGATCCGATTGCTCTTGATTTAGTCGAGATTTTAAATCATATCGGCTAAAATGTCTTATCGTGTGTATGCCGCTTTAAACCCGTTCCAGACCTTGCGATCCGATCCGATTTATCGGATGAAATCGGATAATGTGTGGTGTAATAGGCTAGTTGACTCATGTCAATTTTTAATGAACTAAAGTTTATTCCGAATAGTATTTAGCAAAGGAAACCTAAATATATATTTTTCAATTCATAAAAGTGAAAGATGGCTGAAATTTTTTTTGCTTTTTTTGCTTATGATAGTGACGTCATCGGTCATGAGGCTCCGTCCACACTTGTATCATTTCGCCGATCCGATCCCTGTCGCGTATCCTCACCGCGTATCATGAACGGTAAGTGTGGACGTCGCGCCGTCGCGATCATGCAACGGCCCGTATCCGCTCGCTCGAAATCCATGTTGATACGCGTATCTTCAGTACCCCGCACACTCGCGATCATGAAAGCATTGCATGATCACGACGGCGTGACGTCCACAGCTGCCGTTCATGATACGCGGTGTGGATACGGGGTGCGGATACGCCGTGATCCATCTCGAGTGGGTTTTTGCCCGATCATCAAAGGCGCTATTTGAGTCATCGATCCACGCTGCGGTCTTTGGGTTTTAAAACCTATCTTAACGATTATTAAAAAATACAATACCACTGATGGACTGTCTACTTTGTTAGGCCTTCCCATGCGGCGTCTTCCGGCACGCGGTTTCCACTCGAGAACCTTTCTGCCGCATGCCATAAAACAAACACAGTCATACGAAGGCTATGTCTCCGTGAGCGGGTGCCATAATTGAAGGCCTCTCCACGCGGCGTCATCCAGTACGCGGTCTTCACTCCAAAACCTTTCTGCCGCATTGTCATAAAACAAGCACAGTCATATGTAGGTTATATTTCCGTGAGCGGGTGACACAACTCAAGACCTGACCACGCGGTGTCTTCCGGTACGTGGTTCCCGTTCGAGAACCTATCTTTCACATTATCTATAATAAAAACAAGGACAGTCATTTTAAATGGGACGCAACTCCGCACAGAACAATGATCACAAACAAAATGAAATGTTCATTGTGCAAACGAAATGCCAAAATGATCAGGGCGGTGATACGGTGCTACGATACGGATAGCGTCCAAGCTACTGCACGCCGAAATGATCGGTGCCACGATACGCGACGAGGATACGATACGGCAAGTGTGGACGTGTTTCTTCGCGCGACGGCGCAAATGATACGGAGTGCCCGCAGGGAGCGTCCAAACAGAACGATACGCGGTGAGGATACGCGACGGGGATCGGATCGGCGAAATGATACAAGTGTGGACGCAGCCTAAACAAAACTGAATGTCTACTTTGACGACTTCGAATAGTGCCGTCCCTCTCGATATTCTGTCAAAGTATATTGGAGTGAGCGGAATGGCACTATACGACGGTCGAATTTCGAATCGAATATTTACAGGTAAAACCCGTTCCAGACCTTCCGATCTGATCCGACTTATCGGAAGAAATTTCCTAACAACTGCACTACACATTATCCGATTTCCTCCGATAAATCGGACAACTGACTACACAATATCCGATTGCTTCCGCTCGGTCGGATCGGATCGGAAGGTCTGGAGCGGGTTTTATTCTACGTCACGCCACAGATTGGCAAAAGGGAAAAATGGCGCACGGCCTATAATCTCCGAAGAAAAGACGTAGGCCTTATAGTCTATGGTATTGTCTATGCCGCTAGAAATCCTAGTAACAAATCTGACATAAACCTCACTCTCCCCACTTCATACCTTTCCCCTCCTATCTGTCATTTCCATTGGCGCCATTGTTTAATTTGATAATTTGAATTTGACGCTATTACTGCTATTACTGTTTTGTACGTGATCGAGTGAAGTGTCGTTGATTCCTATCCGCGCTTATCCTCTCCGTTTAAAACAGTAATAATTGTGGTACTGAAGTTATTCTTGATAACTAGAATGTATTACAAGTGTTGTGTAGACAACTGTGCAAGTAAACGACAGGACGTTAAATTGCATCAGTTTCCCGCATCGGAGACAGGACTCCAAAAGTGGTTACAGTGTATAAACAGTGATCGGCTTCGCAGCTTTACTATACAGCAACTTCGAAAAGTGTTTGTATGCCACAAGCACTTTGAGCTTCGATTTGTTACCGAAACATCTCGTATACGGTTTGGCGGATACCCCACTTTGTTCTCTGAAGAAGAGATCAGAAATGGTGTACCAAGTATTCCACAACGAGCTAGTTTAATTGGTAAGTACGAACTATTCACTATCGTGTTAATTTACTAATTCTATTCCTGCCATAATTGACACGTAATTACAATAAAACACAGTCAGTAGAGAAAAATATACACCAAAAAATACCACGCTATGATAGTTCTATCTCTTATACCAAATACTTCTTCTTGCTGATAAGTTAAGCATGCTATCATTAATATTATGAAATTTGTGAACATATAAACCTTGACTTTAACATGTGGTATTTATTTCCCGTGGTGATTATGAAAATCGAGGCAAGTACTTAGTTTAGAAGTGATGATTTTTATTATTATTATTATTTTTGGCAAGGCACACAGTGTAAAATATCGCTTTTGACTGCTACATGAGGTATAGAGCCCTGATTTATTTGCTAACAACAAGTAGAGACTTGCCTCACTTACATTCACATATAATCCATTACACTGAATATACCTTTGTGAAGAGCAGATCTTGGCATATCATAAATTATATAATATAGTTTATATTGTACTAAAAATGATTATCACTATGTTGTACAAACAAATTTAATTCGGGTTTTTGGTAACACAACACGGATGGAGCGGAGCGGGCCATTCAGTATAAAAACCACTTACAGTGCATTTAAATATGGCTTTGGGCTATAATTTGAATTAGCAATAATTTGTTCAATTTTATGCTGTAAATAGTATGCAAGATTCAAATCTCCCAAGTGTATAGAGTCCAATTTACTTTTTATGTTTACTAATTAAAAATACATTATATTTAACATTATTGTTTTACTTTTCAGAGAATGTGGCCTTTGACCATGACTATGACAGACATTGCCGGCAGCATTTAGATCACACATATGCTAAACCCAGTACATCAAGGGGTGTGGAGCTGCGCTTGCTGGAATCTGAAGGTAACTTATTTTTAGATAATATGTCTACAAATGTCTATATGGACTGCCATATCAAATTTGGTATTATGAATTATGACTAGGGATAGGAATTTTGTTGCATACCATGAGTCATAAAATCCATAAAGTTGCTGTCTGTTAAAATATTTTTGTCATCCAATAATAAAATTTATATTTTCAAATGAAATAGGTACAAGAGTTATTATGACTATTTATGACAAAAACAAAGTACATACAAACTAAGCAATCTTAAGCAAATAAAATTCTAGATTTGTGTTGAAAATCAGTTTTCTATGGAACTTTAGCCAAAACTTAATAGCGTGATGCAGGTTCATCTTTTGTTTTATATGGGCGCGCGGCGTTGTAAATTCATGTATAATTAAAAAAAATGCAATTGATTGGCCAATAAAGTTTGCTTGATTGGTCTGCAATTGTTTGACTAACAGATCACCTTCAACAGTTTCAATTTTGTTTTAGGTCGATCACTGGAACCACCCCTAGACCTGGGGACGCAAAACCTGCGACTGTGTTCTGCTACAGGTGATTTAATTTATATGCTATAATATAATCGTCTGATACCCAAATGCTTAGGGCCAGTTGTATCAAACCATTTGTCGTCGTATCGTAAGTAGCAGTCCGTTACCCCGTCTCCACACTATCCCGAAGTTGACCGAGGCGATGTTAGCTGAAGTAAGTTTCTGCAGGGAAGTGTCTTCACACTATCATATTCGCTCAACCTCGGTCAACTTCGTGAGTTGTGTAGGCTAGAGCGTTAAATACCTACTTGGTATTTTACGTGGTATACTTAGAGCGTTAGACGGTATTCTATGGGATGACTGGCGCCGTGATATAAGTCACGTTAACACGTTAAATAATAACGTTAATGGAATTATAATGTGATTATGGATATGTAATGCAGATGAATAAGTCTCTAATGTTTACAAGAATAATATTGATTAAGTATGAAAGGGTTGTAATAGGAAAGGTACGCCAAACAGTTTTGATATGAAATGAAGAGAACCGACTAGTTAGCGATAATAGTGATAGACAAGTGGAAAAAATATGCTGTACCTACTGACATAGTACGCGGCTTAATATATCATTAGATATTTTTTGGTATTTAAATATATATACTTCGTCTCATCACTAGGTACACTATGCAATAGGCAATATAATAACACTTAAAAAGATTGCCGCAATTTATATATTTTTTGTTTACATTTATAAAAAATGCCTTATTTTGGTATTATTACTACACCACGGCACATTATAAAAGAAGATTCCTCACCGCGTTTCCTGTCTGTTAGTTAGTATGCGATAAACTCAAAACTTCGAACGAATTTTCATATAATTTTCGCTAATGGATGGAATGTGCTTAAATTCCGCATTTCTGAGGACTGTATTAAACAATTTGTAATTTACGGGTATTTTTGTAGTTTTATTTAATTTCAGGTCATTTAGAAGAGGCAACTGTGATAGGATCTTTTAATTTTTTTTGTTTAAATCTAAGATGAATAATAATTATTATTTACTTAATTTCAGGTTCATTGTTAGAGGAACCACCGATTGGGGAAACCCCAAAACCATCAGAACTGCCTACTGTTTCAGGTAATTTTAGTGGATTAAAAAGCAAGCCCTAATAATGCACATTATGTGAAATTAAAGGATTTACCTATTACGCTTGAAAAGACACAGCTCGGCGATTGTGATTGTGACAGATAGATAGCCAGACAACGGAGGCTTAATAATCTAACGTGCGTGTTTTATTTCAGGACCTCCGGCCCTGGAGCAAACAGTTCTGCAGGAAATACAAAACTTACCACAAATGACTTTTTC
The DNA here is from genome assembly GCA_932273695.1 of Apotomis betuletana. Taxonomy (NCBI): domain Eukaryota; kingdom Metazoa; phylum Arthropoda; class Insecta; order Lepidoptera; family Tortricidae; genus Apotomis; species Apotomis betuletana. Next base: position 19,189,488 of record OW026312.1, read on the forward strand.
TGGTAATTTAATTTGCTTTATTTATATCTATCTAGGTATTATTTGAACTAATTGAATAGCCGAGAAAAATTATGTCACTGAGCAAAATTATGTATGTACTAGCTGTTGCCCGCGACTTCGTCCGCGTGGAACCTTTATCTTGAAAATTTTACATCTTTATTATTTTCAGATCTAAGTAATGTTGAAATTGCTAAACGTGCTTTTTTTTGCAATTGTATACGAAATAGTAACGAACCCTTCGTACGCGAGTCCGACTCGCTCTTGGCCTTTTGATGAGTCAGTCAGTCAGGACACTTGCATTTATATATATAGATTAGCGGATTTCCCCATACAAACTTTGCACCCCTTTTTAACCCCCTTAGAGGTGAAATTTTCCAAAACGCTGAAATTACTTTTTTGTATTTGATTACGTAAGCTTTCTACAAAGTTTCAAGTCTAGTTCAAAAAAAAAAGTTTCTCCCATATAAACCTTGCACCCCTTTTTCACCCCCTTAGGGGTGAAATTTTCTAAAACGCTGAAAGTACTTTTTGTGTTTTTGAATAAGTAATCTTTCTACAAAGTTTCAAGTCTCTAGCTCTAAAAAAAAAGTTTCCCCCATACAAACTTTGCACCCCTATTTAACCCCCTTAGAGATTGAATTTTTCAAAATCGCTTTTTATCTCTTGTACACTTTATAAATGCAACCTAGTGTGCAAATTTCAACTCTCTAGCATTTGTAGTTTCGGCTCTGCGTTGATGAGTCAGTCAGTCAGGACACTTGCATTTATATATATAGATATATATAGATAAGCGGTGTTCCCCATACAAACTTTGCACCCCTTTTTAACCCCCTTAGAGGTGAAATTTTCCAAAACGCTGTAATTACTTTTTTTGTATTTGATTAAGTAAGCTTTCAACAAAGTTTCAAGTCTCTAGTTAAAAAAAAAAAGTTTCTCCCATATAAACATTGCACCCCTTTTTAACCCCCTTAGGGGTGAAATTTTCTAAAACGCTGAAAGTACTTTTCGTGTTTTTAAAAAAGTAATCTTTCTACAAAGTTTCAAGTCTCTAGCTCCAAAAAAAAAGTTTCCCCCATACAAACTTTGCACCCCTATTTAACCCTCTTAGGGGAGGTATTTCCAAAAATCCCTTCTTATCCCTAGCCCACGTTATAAAAGTAACCTACTGTGAAAAAATCAACTCTCTAACATTAGTAGTTTCGGCTGTGCGTTGATGAGTCAGTCAGGACTTCTTCTTTTATATATATAGATAAATAAATAATTATTGAACAACTTAACGCCGGCGGACTTAGTGGTATTTGGCAATTCCAAGCAATTTTCCTGTTATTGTACAGTCGACTACAAAAAGATGCACGTACTTTTTGTTACTCCTAAGTAAAATTCGAGCTTCGATCTCATTTACAAATTAGTGTAATAAAATCACTATCAGATATTAGTTCAATTTGCTCATCGCTCATCTGGTTAGTCTCAGGTGTTACTTTTTAACTGCCAGCTACGTAATATGCAAATCCTAAAAAGGTATAAAAATATCAAATTATAAAAAAAATATAAAATTATGAACTTGATATCGATTTTATTTCAGGTTCATCAAAGAAACGGCAACGAAATGTTCCTCGAGCTCCTCAAATGGCCATTACAGGTAATTATATTTAAAGGATTGTATCTGTATTGGCATTTCGAAGGAATCTACATGCATAGCTCGGCAGAGGTCTGTTAATCGTAATGAAGTTAGGTAACATTCGGATAACGGATTAATTAAGTTAACTTTAAAAGTCGTTAACGGATATGTTTACTTCCGTTAACGTTTAATGTGATTTTGTTTAAAAACTAATCATGACTGTTTTAACTAGTTTTTTAGGGTTCCATACATCCAAGGAAAACGACGATACCCTAATAGGAACACTCGTGTGTATGTCTGACCATCCGTCAGTCACAGCCATTTTAAAAGCTTTCATTTAACTTGCAATGTATGTATCTAAGTAGGTATGTTTGTTCGGGTGAAATCTTGCAACTCAATTTTGAAGCAGATATCGTCAACCGATTGAGCTGAAATTTTGCATACTTACTTAACTTTGATGACAATACAATAATATGGTACCATGGGGCTGATCTGATGATGGAGCCGGAAGGTGGCCATAGGAACTCTATAATACAAAAAGCAATCCTACCGAGCTTGTGCTCTTTAGAATCTTCTCAGTGAACATTTGATGGATATCCAAAGAAAAGTACAGTCGGCTATAAAAGCTTGCCACTAAAATGTCATTTTTGACAGAAACTTATTTCTCTGAAACTACTACACCGATCTACCTAGTTAAAATTTGGTATTACTTGCTTTACACTTCCGTACGTTACTAACGTAACTTAAATACATAAATTAATACAAACATAGGGGTCGCTATTGGGGGCTAAATTAGAACAAAATTCTATTTAAATATGTTTTTTTTATATATATAAATTTAAGATAGGTATATATAAGTACTTTTGAAGTAGTAGTTTTGAACTTATTTAAGAAATTAGGCGAAAATTGTCCATTCCCATCCTTACCTCCGAAACAAAATACCCTAAAATTTGCAGGAATTTGATAAAGATAACGAAACCACAAAAAACTAAGGAACCCTCATTTTATTTACTGTATGCTTGTGGCTTGGCTGAAATATGTATTGTAGATTAATTCAAAGGTACTTGGATTCGAAGCTGCGATTGCCATCGTTCAAGACTACTGCGCAGGTTGGCTTCATATCTAATAAAAAATATTATTGTTGCAGGCACGGCTACAGAACCTGGATGTAGCGGGGCTAGGCCGAAGCGTCGCCGACGAGTCCTTCGTAAAGTGGCAGATTTGCCACCATATTGTCAAGATATTTATATAGAGTATAAAAAGTCTGTCAAACAATTGAACTTCTTGAGAAGGGCTAAAAGGGCTATCAAATTTTCAAAAAGCGAATCTTTTGAAAAGCTAACACAAAAAGTTAATCCATTGGCAAAAAAGATAATGTGGATGCAAATAACTCAGAATGAAAAAAAAATAAAAGGCAGACGATTTTCTATCGATGAAAAAATGATTGCCTTATCGATATTAAAACAAAGCCCAAAAGCTTACAGATTCCTACAAAAAATATTTGTCTTGCCATCAAGAAACACGTTGAACAAAATGGTATCGTCATTGAACGTGCAACCCGGCATCAATGATCAGATTTTTAACGCTACTAAAAATCAGGTAAGTACTTTGCATATGTTTTAAAGTGTTTTCAAATAGCCACAAGGCTTAAGAACATTTAATGACTTTTTAATCGCGCCGCCGGTGCGGTTTTCTGTCCACTGAGCAGCACTACACACGACGCGTCGTCTAGGCACGTTAGCCGCGATTCGCGTACCGAAGGCGCATTTATAAAACGCAGCATTCATGCAATACATGATACATGAATTGTGCCGCATAACTTCAAACTCTGATAAATTCAGGGCGTTTACTAATAACGCCCCGATCGCAGTTTATTTCACGCACTAGCCGCTGGTATTTTTCAACTTTTGCTACGCAGAATGACAAGACTTCAAACTTCCGATCTTTCAGACTTTTTAGTTCAAAAGTAGTTAAATTAGCAACTGTGTATTTTCAAATTCACCTAAATATATTTGTCAAGTACTTCCACTCTATACATGTATTAATAGATTTATTTATTTCAGGTTGAAAACTGGGAAGAAAATAAGATAAGATAAGATAAGATAAATCTTTATTGCTCTCATATAGTGTACAGATGTCTTAATTCTAAGATTATCTATACCTAACATGACACCCTGTAAGGGCATTGCAATATTTTGCGGAAACGACTTATTATCTAATTAAGTTATGCTTCACAATCACAATATATCGAGGAATGAAAAAATATACTATACATACCTACAAATATTTTTTGTTTTTGTAGAAATAGGTAAGTATTTAGAAATATCTTAAATTTAATGAATTATTTAAAGTTGACCACTTTATATTAACAAAAAAGGAGTAGGTAAGTATTTACTTAACTAAATAACAAAATAAAATAAAATAAACTATAATTACATTTACATATTTACACTAAAGGAATACCAGGTATAACATAATAATGTTATTTATAATATTTATTTTCTTCTAGGTATTCTTGTACATTATAAAAGCTGTTTTCAGTTAGATATTTTTTCAATTTTTTTGTAAATGTGTTGTATTTAATTTCTTCAGCTATTTCTTTAGGTAAACTATTGTAAATCCGAATTGTCATGGCATGGGGACTCTTGTTGCTCATTTGAAGGTTACTTGCAGGTATCGCTATTTTATTCTTGTTTCGTAGGTTTAAGGTACAAGTATAACGTTCGTCCGCTTTAGTGTATAAAGATGGGTGTTTTCGGACAAACTTACAGGCTTCTAATATATACAGGGATGGCAAGGTTAATATATTCATTTTTTTAAAATAGGGTCTGCAGCTATCATATTTTTTTATATTTGATAGAATCCTAATGCATCTTTTTTGCAGTAAAAATATGTCTGACCAGTCTGTACTGTTACCCCATAAAATAATCCCGTATTGAATCCAAGCTTGTGTAAAAGCGTAATAAGCACTAACTGCTGTTTTTAAATCTGTGGTCTTTCTAATATTTCTAAGGGCATAAGCAAATCGAGATAGTTTTATACAAATATGTTCAATGTGTGTCTTCCAATTAATGTTTTCATCAATATATATGCCTAGTAGACGATAATTATTTGTTTGTTGAATTGGAGTATTTAAATATGTATAGTTTATAACTAACGGCTGTCTTTGATGAGGTCTGAACTGAATTAAGTTAGTTTTCTTTAGGTTTAGTTTTAAATTATGATCTTCAAGCCAATTTAGCAAAACATTAAGTAGAGCATCTAATTTGAGCCTCAGTTCTTCGCTATTCTGACTTGGGATTACTATTGAGATGTCATCTGCATATAGAAAGCACTTAGTATTATCAGTATTTATTATGTTTGGCAAGTCATTAATATAAATTAGAAATAAAATACATCCAAGAACACTACCTTGCGGTATTGAGCACGTGGTTTGTTTTCTCTGGGAATGTACTTTAGTTACTGTGTTGGTATTTTTATTATAGTAGTCTATTTCAACAAATTGTACTCTGTTTTGTAAATAGGATTTAAACCAATCGTGTGCGACGCCGCGGATTCCTACACCATACAGTTTATTTAAAAGAAGGTTATGCTGAACTCTATCATAAGCTTTACTCATATCGAGTAATAGCCCAAATGCATATTGTTTTTTATCAATAATTCGAATAACTTCCTGAATAAGCGTATGGACCGTCAATGTAGTATTTCTTTGCTTTCTGAACCCATATTGACAGTCGTTAAAGATGTTATATTTATTGCAAAAGTTGGATAAACGCTGGGCCATGAGGGTTTCCAAGATTTTTGAAAAGGTTGACAACATAGCAATGGGACGATATTGGTCAGGATTTGTTTTGTCTCCTTGTTTTGGAACTGGTTTAATAACTGCTATTTTTAATAGGTCTGGGAATTTCCCGGTAGAAAACGATTGGTTTATCAAAAAGGTAAGCGGTATAGTCAATTCATCAGCACATTTCTTTACTAGGGATGGTGGTATTTCATCGACACCGCTGCTATGCTTATTTTTTAAATCTCTGATGCATTTGTTGACTTCGGTGGGGGTGACAAGGGATAGGAACATGGTATTATTTATAGGATTTATGACTGGACGCCCAATCGGCTGAATATTGGTGGTATTAATCCCTACTGACGTGAAATGGTTATTAAATTCATCTGCTACAATGAGCGGTTCGTCAGTAAGTTTATTGTCTATTTTAAGAATAATATTTTTCTTTGAATTTATTTTTAGTTGCGGCTTTTTTGTTTGTTCTTTTATAATTTGCCATATAGTTTTAATTTTATTGTTTGAAACGTTTATTCTTTTGATGCAATGTAGTTTTTTTGATAGAGTGACACTTCTTTTTAAAATTTTGGTATATGTGTTCAAATGTTTTGACAAAATTGGGTCGTTTGCATAAGCATTAAGGTTTTTCAGTTCTCGTTTGTGGCGGCAAGATTTTTTTAATCCTGGTGTTAGCCATCGTCTTTTTGGTTTTGCTCTAGATTTTAATTGTTTCTTAGGGATGCACATGTTTAATAATAGTTTCAACTTACTATCGAAGCACTCAAAATTTTTATTGACAGAGTTTTCAGACGAAAAGATGGAGTTCCAGTTAATATTTTGTAATTCTGATTTAAATAGATGGATATTTTTTTCAGTGAATGAACGTTTCATATGTAAGTATTCATCATTTTTATACCGTGTCCACTCATTCGCATTTGGCACTTTGACTATAACACCTTTATGGTCTGAAAAGCCTAGTTCGTGTACTTCTACTTTGAAGTTATCAGCTTCAAAATTTGTAAAAATAACATCTAAACACTTTTTTGACGTTTTTGAGATTCTAGTAGGTTTTTTAACATGCTGTTTAAAGTTAAAACTAAGCATTAGATTTAGTAAGGCTTTTGACAGTGTAGTTTTTTTTAGAATGTCTATATTTAAATCGCCTCCAATTATTATATTTTTACTATCATATTTTGTATCCAGTACGTGTAAAAGCATTTCTAAATTCTTAAAAAATAGTTCCGGGCATCTTTCACTATTAGGCCAGTATATAACAACAATTATTAAATTCGACTGACATATTTCTATTGCACATGTTTCGAATACGTATTCTATTGATAGGTTCTTAATATTTAATAATTCAATATATTCTAAATCTGCTCGCAAGAAGATGCATACACCTCCCGCTTCATAATTAGACCTACAGAAACAAGTCGATCTGTTGTATCCTTCTAGGTGCAACAAATCTATTTTAGATTCAGTTATCCATGTCTCAGATATACAAATTACATGTAAGTTAGGTTTCTCATCAACTAAGGCGTCTACTAGATGTATCTTATTATTAACACTGCACATATTTTGGTATAACATTTCTAAGTGGCATGGGTTAGGAACGAAAATTATTTACAGCATCTACAGGTGATGTAGTTATGTGGTCCCGATGTTGCGCGTAGGAAGCTCGGCTCTGTTTGTTGTATTGAGTCGTCGGTGTTGCAGATGAATTAGAATGTGAATTGTCAGATGTATTAGCCGTGGCTCGTCGAGGGATAATCTGCTCTGTGATATCTCGTCCATTAATAATAAGTCGGTTATTACGTACTACTGCTTTTTTTCCACATTCTCTGGCCTCGCGAAGTTTTTGTCGTAATAATTTCCTTTGTTTCAGGCTGTCAATATCTAAGAAGGCAGACACATATAGTCCCGTATTCCTAAGGTATCCGGCGTTGTCTATTATTTGTTTCGTAACTCGTTTGCTCAGTAGTTCAATAACCAATGGTCTTCTATATTCTGTTCGTCCTATCCTATACATATCTTCTATAAATCCGTTGAGGTCAATACCATAGAGGTCATAAAAGAGGTTAAGCACTCTATCGAGCAGCTCTGTTTCCGTCTCCCACTCCATTTCAGCCAGGCCATAAAGAACTATTTTCTTGCAGTTATCACTGTATTTATGGAATTGTTCCGGACTGCTATGAATTAAAGCGTTAGGGTTTGGTAGCGTTTTTGTTACGTCGGCATAAGTACGTTGGTGTTTAAGACTCTCTTCCAACGACGAAGTTTGCTTTTTTAGCGCTGATAATTCTGTTTCCATGTTTCTTATTTTGTCGTTCGTATTGTTTATATGTTCGCTGTTATTTTTCGCTGTTTTTTGCACAGTAGTTATGATAGAAGAGTTTTTATCTGCATTTTGTTTGATTTGAACTACTTCAGTCTCTAGGGCCGTATATTTCCGAGACAAGTCTGAAACGCTTGTTTGAATCTTATCGATAAGATCTGAGAACTTCTTTTCTTGGTTCCTTAGCTGGTTCGTTATTTGTGAACGAAAACTTCGCAATTCAGACAGGATCAATTCCGTGGTGTTTTGATTTTCTGCGGTTTCTTTGTCATGGTTGGATTTGTCGGGAGTGGTAACACTATCAATATCCAGTATTGTGTGTCCTATATCCTGAATTGTTGATGTTGAGGTGAAAGATATAAAAGAATCTTCTAACTTGTTCTCTTCTACTTGGGGGGGTTCATTATCTAATTCAAAAGCGGCAGCGCCTCTTACTGGCGTGTTAGTATTATCCTTTTTTAGCGTATTGCATTTGCAGTATTGGCATCTCCAGTTGTACTTTTTCTCACTATCAAAAGCATAAAAACTGTCATACCGCTTCTTTGTTAAACCGGCGCACGGTAGGTCATAACTTTGCTTACACTTCGAGCATGTCAGATATTGATATTTGGGTAGTATTTGCAGACATCCTGCGCAAGTATGTACTTTTGGTTGATCCAATTCAAGCTTTTTTTGAGGCATTTTGTAACTTGGAATATTGTGCCTAAGTAATGTTTTCTAAACTACCTCCTAGATGGCGCTAGCTTCTATGCGGCAGATTGGCGAGTCAAGTTTTGATCAAGAGTTGGCTCAGCTTGAACGCTATCTATTCTGTGGTAGCGCGCTCTCATTGGTGGAAACACTTTGTTTACATACTGTTCCATTATTTTTGACGAGGTGTCGCTGGAGCCCGGATTGGACTACGACAAATCCAAGGACCATATAAACGGCTTCGTCCATTTAAATAAGAAAACAAACCAGTTTGCAGACCACGCCCTAGCCTTTATGGTTAGAGGCGCAATACATAAATGGCAACAACCCATTGCATACTACTTCTGCGAAGGTGCCACTAGAAATGAGGACCTTAAAATCATTTTAAAAAAAGTCATCAATGCCGTTATTGACACGGGCTTGCTACCAGTGGCAATCATCTCAGACCAGGGGCAATCTTTTCAGTCTGCTTTGAAGAGCCTTGTTGAAGACACCCACAGGGACCAGATTAATGCTGGAAGACCTACTGGTAAATAAAGTTTTTTTAATTGTATCTGACCTTAAACAAAATTTGAATGTTGCATCGACGTAATGGAACTCTGATCCACTATGGAACTCTTAACTAGCGCATTGAGTAGTCAAACGAAACTATAGCGTTAAGTTTAATAAATATCATATGCCTGTAACTACGTAGCAGGTAACTGTTGATCCTTAAAACAAATATATTTCAATATCTTATGTACACAGTAGGTACAATACCAACTACATAAATAGATATAATTTTGATTCTTGAGTCAAAATGATATTGTTCCCAGGGGCTATTTTGCCTGTCCGTGATAAATTGAAAAACTACCGAACGGATATTCATAAAATAAAATGTTGTATTGGTACAGATAGCCAATTCCAATAAGGTTTTTCTTGGCGGGTGATACACAGATTTAGGTTCTAACGAGAGCCAAATACGCTTATATTAACATTCTTATCGTGTTACTTTATTATTGTATCAAATGCGTTATTATGTTTTTTTATTTTTTTTTCAGATGATGTTATAACCATTAACGGGCATAATTTGAGTGTCATCTTCGATCCTCCTCACTTGATCAAAGGGATACGAAACAATTTTTTGACCAAAAATTTAAAATATGATGGGAAAATTTGTAAATGGAGCGATATCGTAGATGTATACAAATACGACTGCGAGCTCACTATGAATCGAACCATGCATAAATTAAATGACACACATGTGATTCCTGATAAAATTCACAAAATGAAGGTAATTTTTAACGTAATTTATATACCTACCATATGTAAAAGTAGCAACTGGACTTATCAACACAGTCCCACCCTTGGTGCCTACCTCGAAATTATCATAATTGCATTTTTTTTTAATATTTACTTATTTATACTTTATTGCACAATACAAATGGGGTACTAAATGCCTAATGGCATTCTCTACCAGTCAATTGGGCTAAACAGAAACGTAGGTATGGTGCAGGCAATTTTAATAGATAAGATAAAATAAATATATTAGATAAGATAAGATAAATTATACAAAAACTTAACGGAGAATATATTTTTAGGTCAAGAATTGCACACAAGTTCTGAGCAGGACAGTGGCAGCAGCATTACAATTCGCAGCCATGTATCGTAAGTATTCTCGCTTAATAATTTTAAATGAGGTGATACGAAACTGTCAGATTCCTATATCAAAGATAACAAAACAAGAAACCAATTCTTAGTAGGTACTTTATGCTTTAAGGCTAAAAAAAGGTGGTTTCTTTAGTATGGAAACTGAAACGCTATTTCTTTTAAAAGACGCAAACTGCTGAAATTAAATTCCTTTGGTGTCAGGCAGGTATTTCTCGCCGATTTCCCAACAAACAGCATTTTAAAGACTTTCGTTACAGCATTTTTACCAATTTTTTATTCTCACTCATTAACATGAAACTGTACAAGTATAAGACATTCGTTACTTTATTTGCCGACCAATAATATATAACTAACAATTATTTGGTTCCACAGCAACCTACCCCGATGGAAAACCGAAAAGCGAAAGCCTAAAAAACACGGCTGAAGCTGTATTCTTCCTGGATGAGTTGTTCGACTCAACAAACGGCGCCTCATTGTCTAAAAAAGAAACTCGGGGCAAGAGGTTACGAAGAGCGGTAACAAACACTTCGGCACATCATCAATTCTGGCGAGACGCGATAAAAAAATTAGAAAAAATGAAATATGTTGACGCAAGACGTGGTGAAGTATCTGTGCCGTCACTCAAAAATTACATAGTAACTCTCAAAAGTTTTATAAGATTGTGGCAATTTTTTAAAACAAAGAATGTCAAAGTTATGCGCCCGAGATATTTTAACTCGGATCCTATTGAAAACTTTTTTGGGCAGGTACGGGCGTATAACTTCAGGAACAACGATCCGACTTGCCACACTTTTAAAAGCACCTTTAAGTCTTTGTTAATTACAAGGTTTATTAAATTTCATTCAGAGGGATTTAATTGTGAGGAGGATGCTAGTGCACAATTAATAAATATAAAAAAAATATTTGAAGCTTCTTCGACAGATGGACAAGCAGAGACAAGCACACCTCCTCACAATCCAACAGAAACCTTGGACTATGAAAATATTCAAAGTGAAGCTCGCCGTGAACGGCTAAATATTCATGCTCAGGCATATACTGCGGGGTGGTTGGTCAGGAAAATTAATAAAAAACTGAAGTGTGACAACTGTTTGGCTGATCTGACTACGACAGAGTCTTCTACGCACAGTTGGATCAGCCAAAGAGAGTACAATTTGATAACTCAAAGGAGACTGACCTACCCCTCAGAACATGCCGTTCGAATGTTCGGTGTAGTAATTAAGGAAACAAACAAATATTTGGAGAGGCAGCCACATTTAAATAACATTACTAAACAAATCAAACGCCATATCCTCTCTAAATATTTATTTGATTTCTTTAACTGTGAGAGCCACAAAAACGATGCACATGAATATTTTCTAGTCGTAAGTATTAAATTTGCAATGTTTAATTGGTGCAATTCAATAAATAAAATTTTAAGAGGCACAGATATTTCCCGATTAGGCGCCACACTTCCATTAATGCAGAAGAAGGCGTTAATTAAATATAGAAAAAAATTGAGGAATAAAAAGAAATAATTTTAATGTGTTGTGCTTATTGTTTATACACATAAAAGCATAACCAGAAATATTTAAACCACGCTCGGCATAGTACAGAGCCGGGTGGGTATAATACATTTCTGGTTATGCTTGAAAACCCTAATTCCCATTATTTTACCAAGCAACGGTAGCAGCTCACTGAAAAGCTGTTTGCCATTATCTCCTTTGCCTTAACATCTGACAAAATTAAAAAAAATAAACTGTCAAATGAGACTCCAGGAAATCTCCACAGACTAATAACGCTGTATGAGAGTTGTGCGTCTGATACGTAGTATCTCTTATTAGTCTGTGAAATGGCGGACGGCGTTTCTGACTGTTCATGAAATATCTAATTTTCAATTGATAAAATTTAGCTTTCTAGCATTCACAAAAATACAAGACATTTTTTTTAGAGCTAGTAAGATCATTATTAACCATTTCAAATATTTTTCAAAACTGGGTCTACTAGCCTATTGTTAGGAAATTTCTTCCGATAAATCGGATCGGATCGAAGGTCTGGAACGGGTTTTATCCTATTTAAACCAAATACGAGGTTTTTGGCGGGAATTCTGTGAAAGATGGTCGACAGTGATTTGTAATATTCATTTCAGTGGTTTATTGTGGGATTTAGTGCATAAAATTAGTGCCGTTTTGTGTAGTAATGCTCATTAAAGTGAACTTTGATGTGGAATGTTGCAAATTCATTTGCTCATTAAAGTGAACTTTGATGTGGAATGTTGCAAATTCATTGGAAAATCAAGAGATTCTGTGATATGTGAAACGTGACTTTTTCATACAGATCACCTCTGCTAGGAACCTTGGCTTCACGACCTGAATGTGCAGAATTGTCGCCGAAGCTTCCAGAAAGCTATAAAATGCTTGGCATTAGTATTTTATAGCAAATTACTGAAGACATAAAATAGGCTCGGTTAACCTATAAAACAGACAAGGCTGTATGGGCTACGATCCCTTTGCCTTTCCCGTAAGGGATAAATTTAACCAAAAAAAAAAAAAAAAACCAAATACCATAGATACGTCAAAACGTGTCAAAACTGTCACATAGAGAAGTCGTTATTTCCTGCCTTCATTTCATGGTTATTTCTTTGATGTCTGTGTGCTAAAGCTGCTTGTTTAGTATCTTCAATCGTGGAATTCGTGGACCGTCGTCAGTGTGTTGTTTATTGCAACCACTTCTAATTGACACCATCGATAGCCGAAATTGAATTTGTGTGATTATTCGATTAATCTTTTGGTGTTTCGGTTACGGATCGCTGGGTTAGCAAAGGTTGAATAGGCTAGTTATAAATAGGTTTGTAGGATAACAATAATGACAAAGCTTAATTTATTGGTTGGTTAGCGTCCTGCGTTGTATAAAAAGTTTAAATGATACTAAAAGTTGTGCTATTAAAGAACACCCCATTTCTTCTCGTCTCGAATAGTCTCCTCTATTTTTTTCATTGAAATCATAACCTCCATAACTTGCACTAATACAGTTACATATCCTGTGATTCTGTAATTAATTATAATTTATAGGTGATATTCCATAATTGATACTTAGCATGTAAATTAAACTGTTTCTTATGAGGAGTAAGTAATGTCTTTAAAATTTTTGGTTAAAATTAAAATTATTGGTTGTGTAGTTGTGTCCATATTGTAATCCTTGGTTTAGCTTCTATGCTATGGAAGATCTATATTCGGCTATCATCCATATCAGTTGTGAAACAGTTGTTTTGCTCTCTTCATTTCGCACTGAAGTTTAAAGCTGGACAATCATAAAGTCAATTGATGTTGTCATTGTAAACGAGATGTAGGCTGTAATGGTTGCTCCTTGAATATGATCAGTTGCGGTAAATCAAAAAGAATAAAGTAGAGTACGAAATGTCTGGTAATTGTAAGTTGGGATCAGTAATTTCTTTCTTTTTTCTGTGGTAAACTGTTTAGTTTGAGCTTGTTGTATATTCTCTGTGTTTGTACAATATTATTATCACTTTCTCAAACTCAAAAAAAATATAATATTTTTTGTGATCATGTTATAAATAATAATATAAGCCTTTTATTCAGATATTTCAGTTTACAATCTTATTTTTATTATATTTTACATTGATGTGTCTGTCTGCCACTTGGCAAAGGCCTCCTCTAACTTTCTCCATTCTTTTTTATTTCTTGCCAGTCTGGTCCATAGCCGTCCGGCATTCCTTGTTATCTTGTCTTCCCATCTTATTCTCTCATCATGTTATAAGGACAATATTAAATAAATTGTTTTAATTTGAGAAAATATAAATAGTTTGAGAAATAAACTTTGACACTATTTTAACCAGTTATTTTAGTTGTTTGTGTAGGATATTTTTTTTATGGTTGATTCTTTCAATACAATTTGGGTCAAGATTCAATGAGGAAAAATTTGGTTTTTGTTTCGCTCAAATATGTTATTATTTGTTTACTTATTTGTTTCCCCATAATGTCAATTCTTCCCTTATTGTTTGAAATGTTTGAATAAATATCATATTGATGGTTTTAGTCACTGTTATCGTTGTTCAATGTTACCTAATGAGTAGTTGAATTCTTTTATTTATTTCTTATATTGGCACAACATAGTGGCTCCACTTTGCCTGATGGTAAGCAAAAAGTGGAGCCTAAGTGGCTATGGCCAAGTATTATAAAATTTCATTATTCAATGTAAATATAGTGAATAAGTTTTTTATGCTTCTTTACGCTGCCCGGTTAGTGATAGATGTGTGGAATCCTCACTACCACTTATATTATCTATGCAGGTTTATCTATGCCATCCTAGCATCAGTTTTAGAACAAACACAATTGTGGTTGTGTTGGACACCTTTGTTTGTAGACATTCCCAGTAATTTCTCATTGTTCCCGTTTGGTGATTAATGTCCAGAGAGTTCTCACAACCACTTTTGCTACGTAGGTATAACAATGCCATTGTAGACTAGCGTCGGGTTTAGTACACATACAGTTGTGGTTGCATTGAGCACCTTTGTTTGTAGGGAATGTTCTCAGTAATATCCCGTTGTTCCCAGTTGGTGATTAATGGCCAGAGGGTTCTCACAACCAATTTACTACCTATGCAGGTATAACAATGCCATTCTACTCGAATTTATATGCCATACGATTTAATAAATAAATAAACGATACATCCAAAGGTTGCATTCGGTGAGACGAAAGGTGGGAGGCATATCAGAATTACACTATTATCCCGACATTTGTCTATAACATCAATACTTCGCGTATGGGTGAAGTGGCCATCTAATCTAATATCAATATGTCTGGACTCTCTTTAGATGGATGTATAGTGTTGATGAAATGAACAATCCATTGAGTAAATACGTGGGTTTGTATTCAGCCCTATTTGTGACACGTAAACTGAGATCCAGGTGGAGCACCATTTTTTAGCTCATGTTTCATGTTGATTGACTCTGGGAAATATACAATATAGCATATACATTTAACAAAATATAGGTACTTACATGAATTATTGTTTTAAATTTTTCCTGGCCCCGTTTGTATAATATCCTTTCTTTTATACTGGGTACCAGTTCCTTCAGCTCAAACTCTTGAATATCTTCTAGTAACTTCACCGTAATCTCGTTATCTAAAACAATTAGGTACATATAGGCAAATCGTAACAAATGGCTACATTTTCTATGAAAAAATTTCAAAATGGCGCAGGTTTGCGTAAGTACCTGAGCCGTAGTAAGTCCACAGATTTTAGGGTCCCGTCGGTAATTTCGATGTCTTTCTCGTCCTGCCACTACGCGGCATTGTCCTCTCTTAACACACAGGACTTCTCTCCGCTCACGCTGAGCTAATCGAGCAGCACCGCGGCGGCGCGTTGCGAGCACCCGTTATGGACAGGCAAGAGTATTTCCAAAACTTGTATCCCTCTTTTCCGTTGTCTTCTGATGCATTTGACGGTGATATTACAATTTTTTTGGAGCAGAAGTAAATACTACATTCTTTACACGTTCGCTTTCTCTCTGTAATTTGCTGCCGGTCAAAGGATGGGCAATAAACGTCATATGTCACAAATTACGAGTACCCGTACGATTTCCCGTCGTGGTATTTGTGCAGATAATATGAAAGGTGCATTTGGGGACTGTATGAGCGGGTACGGCGGCGGTAAGTAACACGCCCCGCCCGCTCAAATGAACGCAAGACTACCAAATGCAAAGCAAATTTGAAAACTCTGGTTTTGATAGTTTCGTTAATGTAAGGCTTGATCATTTAAAAAATAATGTACACATGACACAATCATTATTGACACGTGAGATAACTATGGCATTAGCTGTCCACACACACATACACCTTCCTCGCTATTCTTAACTGGCGCCACTGTAACGTCTCCTCGGCTTGGAATGAGACAATTTAGGTTTTCAGGGTTATCCGCGGGTTGAATTGGTTGGGCATGGAATCGTCATTACCGATTAGGTGCAACTCATACACAACTTTGTCTGGAAATTTGCGCTAAATCATAGCTCGGAGATGGTCTTCTTGACTCGATTCCCCTAATTTTTCAAGAACCCGAAGATGCTTCTCTACTTTATTGAGGGTTGTTCGACAACTCTTGCTGTCATCACCTGCCTTCTTCAAATTGCACAACTCCGTATAATAGGCATCAATTACTGTATCATTGGATCAAATCGTTCCCGTAGTGTTTCCACAGCAATCGCATAATTCTCGTTGGTAGTCAGAAATCCCGAGACAGCATCGAATGCTTCTCCTGTCTCCTCTCAAACACCCTAGCAGGTACTATAGCTTATCTGCTTCTGCCATGCTTCAATCGTGGATATCAGCTTTAAAGCGGTCCCAGAACTCAGTCCATCTCAGACGGTCTCTAGAGAACGAAGGCAACTGAAGCTTAGGTTCCCTAAACTGATTTTTTATTAATTTCTATTCAACCGAGATTTGTATTTAATATAAACAATTGTCTATTTTTTATTAATTTGACGTTTCTGAAGTAAGATTTTTTTTTATATAAGCTGTATTATGGATGGAGTCGAAATTAGTATCAGGGAATTAAATATTCTACGATAGGTATCTAAAGCTACAAAATATGTAATAAGTAAAACTTTTCGTTGAGTGATATATGTAAGTAAATCAACAAACTATTGAGATCGTTTAAAACGAAATAATAAGTAGGAGGGCTATAATTTTCTTATGAAATAAAAATCTTAAAGGTGAATTTGGTAACCTACACTAAATAGTAAATCTATTTTCAATGAGTTTGGAAAAACAGTAAGTAGATTGGAGTGGATTTCTCCTATGGGAAATAAGTAACAAAAGACTTATAAAAATACTTTATTCGTTATCAGAATCTGTGTCACTATCAGAGCTACTGTTGTCGCTCTCTCTAACATTTATTATGAATGAGTCACAGACACTGTCAATTAAATGGTCGAGCTTTAATAACTTGTCTTCTTCTTTTATTATATGTGATATACCCCCTGCCATTCCACTGCACTTATTTTATGTATTCCTTCCAGTAACAATTGCTTCACTTCCGCCATCTTGAATGTTTTGTTGTTTCTAGAGACGTGTCCTTTTACTTGTGCCCATATTAACTCAATTGGGTTGAAGTAATATAGGTTTAAAAAGGTATGAGGGACTGTAGAGGAGATGAGTTATAGGCGGAGCTTGTCGGTAGTAAAGACATTTATTTTATATAAACATTAGTTTATATACACATTTACAATTAGGTTAACGCTTATCCAAGCAATATGCATTATGCTACAGTAAGCCATTGTGTTACTGTTGAATATTAAATGTAGACATTAGCTACACACTACAGCTTCCCCGTAAGATCCCTTCACCCCCGGTGTGCTGGAGAAAAAGAAAAATGTAATGTATGTTACTTGTTTACAAATTCAAAATGAAGATGGGGACCACTGTGTAAATTACTTATAACTAATTTTATACACTTTAGAAGAATGCACCAAAGAAAGAAAATTTGTTGGTCATCCCATAAGAAAAATATTGTCATGTCCCAGTGTCACTGTTTCAAAAGAAATATTTTACCATTATAGTTGAAGTTAAAATTATTTTTATTAGAAAAAAATCCTATCTGTTTCAACAAAATAATCAGTATTATCATTAAATAATCTCTCTCAAAGCTTAAAAAAAATATATAAAAATTGCCATTAAAGTTATGTATCAATGACATATAAGGTACTGGTATTACGGTTTCGGTATTACCCTATAAAATATCTAATGCCGTATCAATGGAGTCTTCGCTCCAAAAATAATAAACGGGAATGGCTACCCAGGGCATGGTCACCCTTAATCATATACTAACTGGGCTGCGCGTCCGTGCGCACCCTTAACTCAAAACATGGGGGATAATTGAGGGTCACCTGTCTGTCCTCCAGGTAGCTGCAGACTATTCCCACCAGCCAGTCGTCCGCACAGTGACGCCTCAGTTGCCTAATGATCACAGGCCACCACGCTCCATCAAAGGATCCTTCTATGTCCATTGATACCAGGGCCGTAATCTCCTTTCTTTTCAGGCCCTCTTTGGCATAGGTGATGGTGTCATAAAGCGCGTCCTCCGTGCTCCTCTGGGCAGTGAAGCCGTACTGTCGCTGGCTTAATCCCGTCCCTCTCGATAACTCCCCGGTGATCCTATTAAATACGAGTTTTTCGAGGACCTTACCCAGGATCGGGAGCAGCCCAATCGGTCGGTATGACTTCGGGACGGCGTAGTCCTCCTTGCCAGGCTTAGGTATGACCCGGATCCAAGCCTTCTTCCAGCATACCGGGAAGTAAGCCAGACGCAGGCACCCATTGAAGATAGCCAGCACCTCTGGACACGTCACGAACGCTCTGTGCCCTATGTCCGACGTTATGCCTTCCACGCCGGGAGCCTTGGCCGGGTTCATGCCTCTGAACACCTCTTCGGCCTCCTCCGGCGTAAACGGTACAAACCGGCCAGGTGCAATCGGGCTCCTGGTGTTCGCGTTTATCTCCTTCGCTTCCTCCCTAACCACCTTGTGCCATCCGTTGTCCAGGCTCTTGTCGTTGCCCGGGAAGAAGGTTTCCGTCAGCAGCTGGGCCGACTGGAGCGGTCCGAGCACCCGGCCATCAGTCGGCGACTTAAGGAGGCACTCCAAACTGGTGTCACTCGCCAGGCTCTTCTTGACGACCCGATATGACGTCTTCCACATGTCCTCCCGCTCTTGTTGGGAGCAGAATTTCTTCCAACTGGCAGTGATGGTACTCTCTATCGCCTCCTTGTATTGATCGCGTGCCTCCACATATTCCGCGTATGCTATTTGTTTGCGCGCAGGGTTCGCGGTTGCTATGCGCCTGCGGAGGGTCTTGGCCAACTGCTTCTTTTCAGTCAGCTCATCCGTCCACCATGCTATCTTGCTTGGCTTTGCAGAGAGCCCCCTGGTCGGATTGGTGTTTACACATGCGTCCTGTATAGCACCCAAATGGCATATCAGGCCTGTCGCCTGTACTTAGAGTCACAAATACATTGAGAAACACCATGAGCAAACACAAAGGACTAGTGATCTAACCTATGCAAGTACACACTATAAAAATGTGCCTTCATCTCCTAACATAAATCTGTACGGTACCTTACCTAAGTACCGAGAGAGTAAAAATTGAAATTAAAAATTTCATTAACAAAATATTTCTATAAGGAAAGTAATAAATTCAAGCTTCAATTCACTAGACTAAACTATTAAATGATTAGTTCAACAACTAGTCAAAGTGTAATTGTTAATACAAAAATATTCAAATTAATCTCGAACGCACTAACTGTGGGTATCGAATTTCATTCAATAAAATTTTAAGTTAATTATAAGTCGGCGAAGATGCTCGACGTGCTTAGGAATTTGCTTACGCGCGCGGGTGTCCGTTTCCGAGCGCGCGGATATTGCGAAACTTGTTTACGACGATTGTGACTTGGTTAATTTATAAATAGAATAAATTGTAACAATTTATGATGAGATTTTAAGTGACACGGGCTGACTATGATCGAGAGAAGAAAAAAAAAATATTTATCAAGATGTATGATTTTACGAATTTTTTTGGATAAATTGAGCGTTAACCTGTAGTACATATTATGACACACAAAATAATAATAAAAGACCTACAGTGCCGTGGTAGGTGGTTTGTGGTTGTTCCGGAACTCCTCGAGCTCCCTAATCGTATGTGGCCACGGTCGTCGGAGCGGCGTGATGGTGGTGCCTAACCTGCGGCGGCGCCATCCTCTGCCTACGCCTCCTTCCGCGTGGTCTTCGTCCCTGCCGTGGAGCGTCCATGTTAGCGGCGGCTCCGGGTGTGTGTCACTTAATGGTGGCTGCCGGCGGGTCGGCGCCACTCGTCCCACTGGTGGGATCGTCGGTGCTGGTGTTCGGGCTCGGTGAGCCCTGGACTCCCTCGAACCTGGGCCCTCGTGCTCGCCTTCCGGTGGAGGTGCTGGCGATGCTGGTGGGGCAGTGATCGGTTGGTCAGCGGCTGGTGGTGCCGCGGCTGGTGGTGGCAGCTGCGTCATTATGCGCGTCCAACGATGTACCACAAGAGGGGAGAAGCAGCGTTTCACTTTTAAACTTTTGAAACTCACAAAAAACCTTAAAAAACCGGGTTTTTTGCACTTTTTCACTCGAACCGATTGTGTCCGGATGTATTTTGTTGCACTACCGGATGCGCGCCGATTTTGCGCGTCTTTTAACACTTGAATCGTTCCAATCGGACGAACTTTTCCCGGTTTTTTGATTTTCCCTCTGCGCACCTCGACGGTCACGTTGCCGATGACGCTGATGGGTCCTTCGATGTTGACCTTCACTCCGCCGATGGTTATTGATAGGTTGTTCATCTTAATATTTTTTTTCTTCTCTGGATCTGACTGCGTTTCTGCGTTCTGGTTCTGATCTTCTTCGTTCGTGATCGCTGTTGGAGTTCTTCTTACAGTTGATGTACAGAAGTTTTTTTTGTCCGTTATTGCAGGGTCGCCATGAAGTAATATAGGTTTAAAAAGGTATGAGGTACTGTAGAGGAGATGAGTTGTAGGCGGAGCTTGTCGGTAGTAAAGTTTTTTATTTTATATAAACATTAGTTTATATACACATTTACAATTGACAAC
This sequence comes from Apotomis betuletana, assembly GCA_932273695.1. NCBI lineage: Eukaryota > Metazoa > Arthropoda > Insecta > Lepidoptera > Tortricidae > Apotomis > Apotomis betuletana. Next base: position 19,210,179 of record OW026312.1, read on the forward strand.
ATTTCATATTTATAACAGGTGGAAATTAATATAGAGATCGACAGGGCTTTAAGTCGTGTACCTTAAAAAAAATCTTTGAATTTATTCTTCTGTATTTAAAGAAATATAAGAAAATACATCAAATAACTACAATCTAAGACAATACGGGCTGAATAGGGCTGTTGTCTAAACCAAAGAGCGAAAAAATGTATTTTTTTTTATTTGACGGTGACAGGTGACAGATGCATACCGAGTTTGATTAAGTTTTTTTTTAATAAGAAAACCGACTAAAGTATCTGTTCCATTAAGTTCTGGTTTCTGTGTTGCCACATTTTAAAATGAGTATGTTTTTATAAATTAATATTAAAGTAAATAATCATCTCAGAAAATAAATAAAAACAGAGATTACTTCATCTTTTTAAGCAGCATTCAGAAAAGTAATAAAATTATAGTCTTAAAAATATGAAATGTTGTCAATTAGGTTAACGCTTATCCAAGCAATATGCATTATGCTACAGTAAGCCATTGTGTTACTGTTGAATATTAAATGTAGACATTAGCTACACACTACAGGGTTCAGTTCGCAGTGGTAGGCTTGGCTGCCATCTCATCCACGTAACATCTGCTGTATTTAGCTTTCTCAAGTTCTACAACTTCCATCAAACGTGCTTTAGTCATTTCTTCGCTTTATTCAATATTTTTTTGATTTGAGCCAATATTGTATGTGAGCCTTCTTCCATGACTTCATCGGAGTTTTTTCTACTTTTCCGGAGTGGTAAGAAACATTATCCATTACAACCACAGAATTAGGTTTTAATTTCGGTATTATGCCCCTAAAAACCTATGAATTCCCTTGGCGGTTTCAGCGTTTACGCTTTTTACCGTCGATATCAGCCTGGGCGTCTAATTTATACTCATCTTGAATTGCAGTAAAGTGAGGAAACAATGATAGCAAAAACAGTTTGTTAATGATGGAATGGTTGGTCACAAACTGGTTGATAACTTCTGTTTGAACTCAAATAAAAAATGTATCATAATAACCAGCAAAACAAGCATCAGTGCTGTTAATGAAAAGCCTTTCCGGTTTGTCGACAGGATTGGGTCTTCACATGACCGCATGCGCCTTCCCAAACCACGGCCTACTGACTATTTCGGGTACCTGACCAAAATACAAACATAAAATATTAAATAAATGAGCCCTACACCCACCCCAGGGAATATCTACCGAGCTTAATTGCACTTTTACTTGATTTATGTAATTATTTTCACGCTACGGTCGGAGTTAGCGAACCGCGACAATCGCCATATTTATTTATTCTTCTTCTCTTTACCACCTTCCTCAATGTTATATTGGGCATGTTGTTTTCAGCAATTTTGATTATGCTGGTATCTTCCTCAATTGCATGATTTCCATCATCTGTTTCTGTAATGGCCTGTCTTTCACTTGTATATACGTGTTGGGCGTGTTGTTTTCATTAATTATACCAGTATCAGATACAGGTACAGGAAGCAGCAGATGTGTTTTTGATTTGAAATAAAGCATTAAAATCCAATAATTGACCTTGGATAGTTTTTAATGTTGGATGTTCTCTTGCAACTTTCTTATCTCTCATATATATGCCAAAAGTTTAATTCAGAGCGTTTTTGACATTTAATATTAAACTTCTGACGTAAATGTGTATAGTGGCATTGCAACCCGCCAGTTTTTAATCAGTGTGTTTTTTTGAAAAGCATGGATCCACTTATTTTTAAACTGCTGGTGGATTGTCTTTAATTCTTCACTCGTGTAGCTTTCAAATGAATTCTCTCTGCAGTTTTCATCAGACTCCGCCTCCGGATAGTGGTTGTATGATGTTAATGGTAGAGCTCGCTGATGCTGCTGCTTCAGAGGTAATGGAGGGCTCTCAACCTCAACGCTACCACTAGAATCCATCAATACATTTGTTAAATTTGGTCATTAATTTTTGCGATGGCCACATGCAACGTTGCTTCTGGGGCGTCAGCCACTCCCGTCTTATAACACTCACTCCACCACCTCCTTTTTCATCAAATTCAACCACGTTGTGTACATGTCTAATAAAGGAAAACATACCTAATCAAGAATTGGGTTCCACATCCAGGGGCAGGGCAGTGTTTAGTGTTAGGTATTTACATTGTTATTAGAAAACGCACTAGGTAGGTAGGTATTAGAATCGAAAGAAAAATAACTTACAAAATTCACACAATTTTAGTAAGTGCCTAATTATAACATGTCATGACTAAAGATCTCTTAGACAAATCCCAAAATAAAATATTGCACCACGCGTGCACCACACCACGCCGTTCACCGCCATCGCGTGGTAAGTTAGAATGCTTTTACTTGTACAAACTTACACAAAATCAATCATGCAGTGCAAACTTGAAATAGGTAACTATTATTTTGTAATTAACATTAATAACATTACTTACCTGATTGCTGTCGGGAGTTTCTTTTTTCAGAAAGCAAAACTAATCTCGTCAAGGTCGAGCACTTACTATAACTACTAGGTACTCAGGATAATTTACGCCAAATTGCGTGGTAATGTTGAATAACACAACAACTAACTGCGATTTTGCACGAGGTTAAATTTCCTTCGACACAGCACTGCAGTAACTGTAACTGTAATAGAGCCGTTAGCATCTGAGCGTTAGGGTAATAAAACTCTGCTATAGGCCATCTCGCTCGCACTCATGGAACTTAAGTGATGCTTGTAGCGGTATTTGCTTGTTATCGATAAATTTATTTGTAAGTGAACATGTCTGTTACATTATAAGTTATTGTTTTTAGAAATTTTCTATCATTAAATTTTTCTACTAAATAATACTCATCTACATAACCTTGTTCATTTATAGATATAGTCATTTTCTCACTTGAAAAAATTACTTCATGCCCCGATTTTTTTTTCCCACTAACTAATTCATCAGTAATACAGTATATTTCAACTGTACGTCTTTCAATCCTAGGATTGTTTGTTGAAATCTTTGATAACAAGTTATTGTTAACTATAACACAGTCATTTTTAACTTTATCACAAATTTCAACTTTATCGTTATTTACACTTCGATTACTTACTTATTTCACTTGTCTTTAATTATATCCTTTTGAGTTATCGGTTCGTCGATTATCAATTCATTAGATTTAGATTGAACATCAGCATTAATTGTCGAATGCAACAAAGGTGATGACGGTGATGCGCTTGCCGCCCGTCTGGACCCCAACGCTTCTAATAGTTTGGGTCTCCTGTTCCCGGGACCGGCCGACACCTTTCGGGGCAAGATCCATTATGCATTAATTGTCGAACAATGTGGTTTTGTATTAATATTATCTCGTTCATCTGTATTAAACAATACCCGCAATTTAGCGGATGTAACATTTTTTTTAATACGTTCAACCAATACAGAATTCAATGCAGTTTTATTTATGGTGGATTTATCTTCAATTAATTTATTACTCTGATATTTTTTACTTATAAATGATCTTGTACAACCAATTTTCTTATCATTAAGATAAATAGAAGATACACAACTCAAACGTAATAATAACTCTTTTACATAAATATGACCATATTTATAAGCATTATTTTTTTAAGCAGTAAACTGTATCAAGTTATTTAATTTACCATAAGTTGAAAATCTATTATCTGTCATATATGTATATTATCAGATGTTCAGGCTCATTTTTTCATTTGGTCATTTCTTTTTTTTATAGCATAAGTCAATAAAGTAGTTATTATTTTACCAGGAAAATGTGGTACGACCTCAAAACACCATCATTAAAACCGAAGAAAACAAAAAAAATCAGTATCATATTTATAGTTTACACCATTATCAGTTTTATCAATTTTATGTAATGAAAAGAAATTCTTAACGAATATATCATTAACTCGACTTATAAAGCCACAAAAGTATCACCACTAGTATAGTTAGTATAAATATATTCCCAATCTTCACGAAATCTTCATCAAAATGTTCTTTTAACACATTTTTTTTTATTTCGCTATTGTTTTTAACCAAAGACAAAAAAAATATTTGTGAAGTAGATATAATACTCATATCACTCAGTAGTACATCAACTTCCCTTTTTGTCGAAAATGTCCTTCTATCATCGTTAATTTTTTTTGAAGAGATTTAATACTCTTTTTTAAGACTATTCATGTAATAATTATATAGGTCATTACTGTTAATGATACTGTACAAACTTTTTTTTTTTCAATCTGCATGTGGATGCAGGATTGGGGTCTCGGGGCTTATCTGTCTCGTGCAACGTAATCGCAGTTCCACCCCAGTACGTGTATTGACCACTGTCTGCTGCCTTGACCCTGATGATGGTGTGATACGTCCCAGCCCCCAGCCGAGGCTTAGACCAGATGATGTAAGGGGCGTCAACTTCCGCGCCGCGTGGGTTCCCGTTATTGTAATTTCTAAAGGCCAGGTGTAATGACTGGCAATCAGACTCTGCTGTGACAAAGCTTCTGCTTGAATAGAAATGAACGTACCAGTAGTTCTTTGATTTGTCTCCCCTTCGGAACAGGGTTAGTCCACGTTGCCAGTTAGCAAGTACCAGGGACAGAAATTGTACTAACTGTCCGTATTCACGCAAGTCCATTACAGTTTTTGCTTTTGTGAGTTGCTCCTTGTACGGGTGAGCTCCCTAGTGCAACGTTGGAGGGTATAAGTCCGTACTTATGTGTCTCCTTTGTCGTTCGCGAGGCGCGTAAAGTGGCGTCGCGCGACCCCGCGTTCTTTCCGTTTGCTTTCCATATTTCGCTCACCTCTTTGTCACGGTCGCCAGATGTGCGGGTTCCAGCCCTCCCGATGAGTCGTACTCGCACCTTTTATTAATATTTTCGGGATCTTTTAATTATTTTTGAGGAGACGGAATGACACACCAAGTTGGCTTTTTTATTCATTGTATTTCTTTTTCAGTGTTGCTACATATTAATAATAATGACGTCTGTACACTTCGTACGTGATGTCAAGCTAAATATGTTACACACTCTCGTTTCTTAACAATAATATTTTTATTGTCGTAACGTTTCGTTAGGAGTTTTGGTGCTTCTGGATAGCTGTCGTCTGTCAGAGGCAAATTATTTGTTAGCGCCAGTGGCGTAGCTAGGTAACCAAGGGCCCTGGGGCAAATAAAAAAATGGGGCCCCACTGCTATGTAAACTGATTAGGTTTTATCAAATAAAAATATGAAATATAAATACAAATACTTTTAAAATGCTAAGCTACTTAAGCTCTTTTTTGTGCACTGCAGGGCAGGTAATAAAAATATTAAACAGTAACAACTGAAATGTTTATTAATTTAGTTATAGAGGGATAGCACATTGGACTCATATAAATGAAACAAAAGGTTATTTAACTAGAACTATGTTTAATTCTCTTGCGTTAAAGTAGGTACTATAAAATCTAAGGGAACCTAGCCAGCGGAGTTGCAGTACCGACTGGCCCTATGCAGGTTGTTACTAGGATTCTAAGCCTAATTTTGGTCGTTCACTCTTTTATATTTAGACAGATAAGAAAGATGCACTCAGCTGGAGAACGATGAACTAGGCCGGCCTCACAGCTTGCCGGAGCAACTGTCAGCGAAGAGGGAACGTAGTCAGTCCTGGAGCCGTCCGGTACCGGGGAACGGATCACAGGGCGACAGCTGCGGTGACCTCACAGCGCAGGTCTACCACGGACCTCCTTTAACAGCAAAATCAAATACTAAGACACAAGTAAAGAATGCGGCGGCGTTTACAACGCGCGCCGGCTCCTGTGGCATCAGGGGTTCAGACAACAGTGGCGCTTATTGACCTTGGTCAAGTACAATGTAAATCAAACGCAATCCATGTGAGTCGTGAACGTATAACCTCTCACGGACGAGTTAGTAGACTGTCAGGACATTTATGTAATCAATAAACCATATTACGACCGGCGAACAAGCGGATAATATATCAAATTGACCAACCTTTTGGAGGAAAACGAGTCCGCTTGGGTTAAGTACTTCGATGACAACTCCGGGTATCCAGTGGCAAGCCAACACTGGGATTCACCGCACCTCACCGTCTGGGCGTTCAGGGTAGTCGAGCAGACCGGCCCGCGATGATGGAGTGTTTCTCTCCTGGTTTTATTTCAACATTTTCCCTTGCGTAAAAACCCACGCGGCGCCCTTTGTCTGCGCTCGCTGTCAAAAAAGGCTGTGTTGCCAACCTCACCGGGCGCGTTCACGGAGCACGGTTGCGTTCCGAAACACGCATCATTACACACCCCCTTAACCAGGAGAATTTTACGTCGGAGCGACGAAGACGTACAATTCAAGCTCGCCCCCGAGCTTCTACACACGTCCAGGGCAGAAACCAGTACAATCCTGTAGCAATAATACGACAGGTTCATTAGAGGAGACGTGGATTCCCGACCAAAGAACCGCACGTCCTACTGCCCCCTTGGCATCAAAGGAATCCGCGTGGTCGTCGCTGGAAACCTATGCAGCTAGGCCTACGGGTGCAGTAGTGGATAACCTGTATTCTGGCTCAATTTGTATTGGTTGTATGCTTAGTCAGAGGTTTACAATCCTTGACATGCCATTTTCCTAAAGGCTTGCCGGATTCGTCCTCCAATTCGTACACCAGTTTTGAAAGCTTACGAATGACTTTACATTTTTCATACTTTGGTGCCAATTTTGAAGCAAAGTATTTACCAGCATTACTTTGTTTGAAGGTGCGTTTCCGGGTGTATTGTTTTACCATCTTTGACAGTATAGAATCACGGATATTTTTATCTGTCATCTTCCTAGTTGCACTTATGGTTGCTGCAATAGCAAATTCAATGCTTGAATCATCTAGATGTTGACCACCAGAGCAGCAACTTGCATTTATTGTGGTTATTACACTCACACTATTAATATTTAGATCTGATGCAATTCTTGGAACATCATCTTTTGAAAAGATTGCACCAGCCAATGGTGTGAACAATATCTTTGTCTCAGTGTTATATATGTAGGTTGCAACTTTATTCATTATTTTCGTTGCCAATATGCCTGCTTGCTTGAAGGTCATGAACTCATGACCAATGTTAAGTCAGTGTTTGCGCCTACAAATGTTGCATCTTTAAATGTAGACACAAATACTGTATGCATACTTAATACACCAGGCTTGCTTTTCCCATCTTCACCTTCTTCAGACTTCACATATGGAAATATAAACTTCACAACTTTGTCACCTTTAGTCTTCTTTTCAGTCCTGATCTCTGGTCCAACTTCAAACAGAATTTTTGTAGCAAACTCAACTGCCTTTGATGGTACACTAGATATTTCACTGCTGTAGTCTTTGCAATGTACGACAAAGGCAGCTTCAAGTGCACCTAGATCAAACTCTTGTCCAGCATATTTACTGTCAACATCTACAGCAGTAATGCCATAGCATACATATGCCTTAAATTGTGTGGCAGCTGCCACTTCTGCAGGTACAACACCACCTAACTGGAATGCAGCTGTACTCTTCCCATCTTTGTCATCGATCTTAAGAGCCTGTAGAATATTCGGTAGTAGTGTCTGGTCCGACATGTCTGCTATTCAACTCGTCCAAGGCGTATTTGAGAGTCTCTAATATGGAATCTTTATCAGTATAGTGATGTTCTGACAGTTTGTCAGCTAACTGTGTTATGCCAGTCAGATCAAAATTGCCTATAAGACTAAATGGTGTTGATGAACGAGATATTCCACCAATGAAGACCACTATACAGATGTCAACTGTTCCGTATATTACAGGAAAAGTATACACAGTTCCAGTTGGAGACACTCTAAAGACTGCTGACCCAATACTGACAGTTTCTTTCTGAATGGAAAACGTTCTACTTATACTCTGTACTTTTATTATGTATTTATTGAACATTTGTTCATTTACCCCTGCGTGCTGCTGCTGGAGGCTCCGGATATCCAGTGGCAAGCCAACACTGGGATTCACCGCACCTCACCGTCTGGGCGTTCAGGGTAGTCGAGCAGACCGGCCCGCGATGATGGAGTGTTTCTCTCCTGGTTTTATTTCAACATTTTCCCTTGCGTAAAAACCCACGCGGCGCCCTTTGTCTGCGCTCGCTGTCAAAAAAGGCTGTGTTGCCAACCTCACCGGGCGCGTTCACGGAGCACGGTTGCGTTCCGAAACACGCATCATTACACAACATAAATTACAATTAATACTTGGTGTAGGTTTGGCTAATAAAACGAAATAGAGAAGATTCAAGGGTTAAAGGTCGGGCCTACCAACTGACTAAATAACAATTATATTTGCCGACGCGTTTGGCTCGGTTTGTAGACACCTGTCTACTGAGTCGGCGGTCCCGGGTTCGAATCCCGGCCGGGGCAAATATTTGTGCAAAATATTTGTTCTTGGGTCATGGATGTTATCTATATATGTATTTATATATTATATATTATGTATATCGTCGTCTAGTACCCATAGTACAAGCTTTGCTTAGTTTGGGACTAGGTCGATTTGTGTATGATTGTCCCTTAATATTTATTTATTATTATTATTATTTTATTATTGAGAATATTGAAGATTTGTCGTACTACATTTTCGAAAAATGTAGAGGTCTGTGGTTCCTCCAAACCCTCCGCTCTTATGTGTGTCATGCAAACATCATCCACGTTCACATGATCGGCGGTGGAGGTATCTCCAACTGCAATAATTTTCGAATCTTCTTCAGTAGGCTTCTCAACCAACACTGCAGTTACATTATTTGAGTCACTATCAATAGAAATATTTTGGCCAGATGTACTTGGCTGACTAAAAAACTTGTCAATTTTGGGAAAATTTTGTTTACTATCTTCTCTTTCTTGGCGTTGTTTGCGTTTAAATGCACCACTGGGTTTCTTCTTTTTATCCATAATTTTAGTTTTCTAATTTATTTAAACAATAGGTACAATATTAGATTGTGCTCGAGTAGGTAGGTAGGTACTCACTGGTCACTGATGACGTTAAAAGTAATATAAAAGGAAAGAGAAACACAATGATACGTTACAAGTGTTTTTGGGGAATCCCCGGTTTTTTTTTTATCACCGTTAGTGTTACCACATTTAACGGTGCAGACCACGAACAATCTGCCCGCGGACCTGAATTAATGTACCTACTGCAGGTGACTTGCATTTTTTCACGATATTTCGCGTTATACCTACAATGAGCTGTAGCCGAAATCTATAGATTTGACTTGACATGATTTATTGACTTAACGGACATCAATATGAGTGGTAAAATCAAATAAAATTGAACCACAATATTGACCAGTACAAAAAAGTTTATTGACATTAGCTTACTTACTCCTGATACAGCATTAATTTTTTAACCGTTCTCGGAAAAAAAATCTCAACTCGAATTCACAATAAAACGCACATCGATGAATAATAAAAAATGACGACACTGCCAACCTACAGAAAGAATTTAGGGGAATTCCCTAGGCATAACTTTTGAATTTCTCTCAACTGAGTTGTCATGATTAAAGTGGGGTTGCAACCTGTCATATATGGGAGAAACCCCTTCAGACCCACCGTACCCCTGGCCATACCCCTGGTGGTACGGTGGGTCTTTTAAAGTTAAACGATACCACTGACTACTAGTGATGTGATGTCGATGTCGATGTCGATGTCATCTATAACTGAAAGTAATAAAAACACTCAAGGTTCCAGGTAGCTGCTATATTTTTTGTTCTCAATTTGTTGAACATATATTTTAGCGTATATAATAATAATATAAGCACCCTTCGGTGAAATTAAAACAAAACACACAAACTAGTGCTGAAAAATAACTAAATTACTATTTATACGTATTAACCTACATAGGAACCTTCTGGAAGCCGGGTACACTACATAAATACGAAAAACTAAATTCCGATTATCGGAATCACAAATTTCATAATAACGATCATTATAATTCCGAATGTTTTAAAACTCCGACTATAAGTATTTAGATTTATATAAATCCGAAATTTCTATCATTACACCGACCAATAATAAACCCGACTAATCAAAAGTCCGAAACATCAAAATTACGAATTGCTGTTATTAATAACTATAAAATACAAACCTAAATATGTGAAAGTTTTTCGGGCTAACGGAGGCCTGCTTCAAGGTGAAATAGGTAATGTTAGGATTTAACCTAACCTACAGTTTTCGGAGTTCAGCAAATCTGTTGACGCTCCGCTCGCTTTTTTCGCTCCGCTACACGTGGTCACAATACAAACCTAACCTAACCTACAGTTTTCGGGGTACAGCCAATTCGATATTTGTCCAAATCCGGTTTTCTATTTTTGTTTTAACGAAAAAAATCGGTTAAGTAAGTAATCTTTACCCAAATACTCCGAAATATTTTATTACGAATTTACCAATTCAGATTTTTAAAACTCCGAATTTCTTAATTCCTAAGAAATAAATTTCCGATTATTGAAAACACGTATGTCATTATCCCGAATATCAAATTTCCGATTAAGTAATGAAGTTTCGGAAAATTAATAATCGGAATATTGTTTTTCAGGCCAATGACACTTTTCATTATTCGGAGTTATAAAAATCGGAATAATATACAATCGGAATTTTGAAATTCGGTTAAATATATTTCGTGTTTTTTAGTAATCGGAATTTTATTTCCTAGGAATTATGTAATTCGGAGATTTAAAAAGCGGAATTAATAAATTCGGTTTAAAATATTTCGGAATATTTGGGTGTTCCCCTGGAAGCATTTAACTGAAAAACAAAGATGTCATGATTGTGTACAGACAGATTTAGTTACGTACGCAATTTCTCTAGTCCGTATCCGACGGATATGTCTTTATTAACAATTTGAAGCTGTACGCTCATAATATAATCATCGTTTATTATTTGATTTTTCCGTCGTTTTTTGGGAACAATCTCCAAAGTGTGAACTTGCTTTAGGACTTGAAGCAATCGCATTAGCGTGACAGTGTTTTTATTTACCAGTTTATTTATTTTTGAGTGAAAGGCTTCCAAAATGTTCGTGGTTCTGTGGCGTTCACCAAACACACTAATTATTGTCGGGGAATGAATCTTAAACCAAAATGATTCTAGGTACTTTATAAATTTAGATGTTTGTACTATTCCATCAGCTTCAGATTTTATGTATGCCATACCCTGATGAATCTCTAGCTCAGGTAGAAGTGGCAAGGCACTTGCTAGGGCAACGATTCTTCGTCCTGGTTTATTTTTTGTACATCCCAACGACTTCCCTTTCTTCCACATGTTGCGAGTCCAATGATAATAACACCCGCGTAATTTAGTGTTTGGGAATACCCTCAAAATTGCGTTTATCGCACCTTTCTCGTAATCAGTGTGAACTTTTAGTGGATTCCACTCTGGTAATTGAGATTTAATCATGTTAAACAAAATTAAATAACTTTTTTCTGTTCGATCCGACATAAGTGCAAATATTAAGGGCCTTACTTTAACTGTTTCCATATCGCTCCGTATGTCACCGTGTATGTTATATACTTGCGAAAAGGGTTTTGGGCAACAGTAAAACGTTCCATCAAAAAAATATTCCTTAATATTCGGAATTAGCAATCGGGATTCTTTTGAGCAAAAAACCATGATCCGGGTGTCTTTGCATGCTTCCTCACAGTAATAATCAGCCAATATGAAATCATGATGTTGAATCGGCACTTCGATTGCTCCCAAATCTCGAAATACAGTTTTTGAAACTTGTGCTGTTTTGTTTCGAGCATCTTGAAGAAAGTGCTTCACGCTTTCATACCGAGGATATTCCCCAATCGCAAAATTCATTCCCGAGTTTTTAAAATCATTCTTTTTCTTGTCGTAAAGTTGTTCAATGGGTTTATCAGATGAAACAACAATTTCTCGTAGATTAATCTTTTCTTTCAAAATGTCATTACTGAATGGATCAATTTCACAAAGATGATCTCTACTTTTGATGAACGTATTGTCCTAAAATCAAATAAATTACACTAGGACGAGATGCAATAGTAGGTAAGTGGTAAATTTTAGAAACTATTTAAACCATTTTGATATCGATATTCATACGGCAACTAAACTACGGTGAAACAGCAGGCAGTCGGCTAGTTAATTGTCAGTAAAACAGAAATCATAATAGTAATAAGAATCATTATCAATACATTATAATTATAACCATACACGTTACCTTTGAAATCGTGACAGTGCCACTACATTTAGTTTTGCTGTATGATGAACACCGCCATAATATGGAGCCATCTGTGTAAGTCTTGTGCCGATGGTAACGGTATTCACCATGAAGAAGGGCGGTTCCACCATTTATTTTAATATAATGTATATCCATCGAGGTCATTTTATTTTACTTATTTCATCTTACTTCAAATACTGTGCTTTCAAAATAAAAAAGATTTTGACTGAGTCATATTTAAAAGAAAAAAAAAACACGTATGAAACAGGAAGAGGTTAAATTATTTAAAAATTATACAGAAAAGGTTTCGATCGCAAATATATGTAACATCGTATTACATACTGGAATATGCATTTTATCGTCGGGGAGGATCACTCTTTATAGATCCAGTCGATAGATCCACGGTAGATCCAGTGAGACATTATTTTCTCATTGGATCTGTTTTTTATATTGGCAGTTAAAAATGGATCTAGAGGGAACGATTTATCTCACTAGATCTACCGTGGATCTATCGACTGGATAGTGCAATACCGCGTAAGTAACAGCTGTCGATAAAGTTATCATTTCAATAAAATACTTGGCATTTGTTCGAATATTGGCTCGTATCTGCACTTCTTACTTACGCGGTATTGCACTATCCCCGACGATATGTACTCGTAGATAATCATGCGAGAGATATGCAGGTCACCACTAGTGACCTACACTCGGTGGTACCGTTTAACTTTAAAAGACCCACCGTACCCCCAGGGGTATTGCCAGGGGTACGGTGGGTCTGAAGGGGGAGAAACTGCCAAAAGTTCAGTTCGATCGAGATTTCTGGTAAGGATTCGAGGGCCCCCTGAGCTTGAGGGCCCCGGGGCACTGCCCCGCCTAGCCCCTTGGTAGCTACGCCACTGGTTAGCGCTAATGGTTCACCCTCAAGAAAACCCCCTTATACTAAGGTAGTATAGCCGCACAGCCGTAAACGATAGTGAACTGTGTATCATAGCTGTGAACATGTTCAAAAATTCGACCTAGTCTGTGTACTTACCGTTAAAGGTTGGAATTACTACGCTAGGTAACTTAATATTTCCCGGGCCTGAGCACATTGCACTTTGAGACGGCGAGGGGCTGCTCTTCTGACGATGCTCGTTTATTATGGAGTCCAATAGTGCGAGTAGGGAACCAGGTACTCACCTCACGGATGGCTTAGAGCGGGAAAATGGACTTTTAATCTCAAGCCAAGGTCAAATAGGTTCTATATGTTGGAAAGGAATTAAACAAAGTTTTCTAAAACCAGAAAGGTTTATTGTCCAAATTTCATGCAAAACATACAATATCTATGAAGTAACCTTGCTGTTGTGATAGATGGAGACACCAGAGGGGAGACTCCCAAAATCTATGAGGTTTTACAATGGATGGCTTATGGTTATTTATGCTAAACTTATAATTTAAGGCAAAAAGGACTGGAAATATTCCAATAAGGGGGGTCAAGAAAGGATATACCGAAAGATCATACCAAAAAGAAAAAAATCAAACGTAAGGTCGTACGTTTGCCCTTTATCCCTTAAATTGGCAAGCTACAAAATTTCAAAAAACGAATGCTATTGTTGATTAAGGGACTTAAATGGTGTCTCAGGGGCCACGAAAAAATAAAAATAAAAATCAGGCTTCAGTAGTTTTCCTGAAAACCTATGTGCCATACGTGGTACGCTGCCAATTATGTAGCAAACTTTCTTGACTTTACTACGTGCCCTGTGAGTCACCTTGCCAACATCTTAATAAAACACCATATCAAATTAAATTATTTTTTTATTATAGAAAAACATCATTTTTCGTGAAATAAACGGAAACAATTCCTGTTATTTTTGCCTCCAGTTATAAAGCACAGAGGCATTTTACATTTAATGCAATATACGAAGGTTTTACCCCCTTTTCAAAACCTGCATCGCATGCGGTTTGCTGCACTTTCAGGAAAATGCGCCACATTATCATATCGTACACTGTCTGTAGGTCTCTCCAATACTGCTTTTTGTATTTTTTTTGTCTTCGGGCATTGTTTTTCCATTTTCATCTATTACTGCCTTTCCTGATTTACAGAGTCCTTCAGAAATGCCAAGCCGGAAGTTTTTCAATGGCAACTTTTTTTTGTCACCACCTCTGTAAAGAATCCAAGCATTGTTGATACACATATCCAGCAACTGAGCAAATATGCCCATATACCATTTGCGGGTTTTGAAAGGCGTCCGATACAATGAAATCAGCATATCTGCTAAATCGACCCCACCCATGTGCTTATTGTATTCTTTGATAACTCGGGGACATAGGATGTCGACTTTCGATTTAGTATCTTTAAAATATCTTTTTATTGTTCCAATCGGATGGGAGTCCACGAATGAACTGATCATAGTAACCGCTTTACTGTCATGCCACTTTACAACGGCTACTTTGTTGTCATTGCACACAACTTGATCAGAGTAAAACCCCTGGTTTTCTTTTTCATCGCTTTATCAGAAGTCAGCAAATCCTGAGCACCTCGAAGGCGGTTTCCTTTGATTGTTCCTAGACTAAATATGCCATATTCCTGTCTCAATATGTAAACGAGTTCAGGACAGGTAAAGAAGTTATCAGCATATATTACGGCCGGCTTTGTCTGTATAGATTTGCACAAAGCAATGACTACCTTGGCTCCTCAACCAATAGAGTTTTCAGCGTCAGTAAAACTGTATCCTCGAAATGTATCATCTCCTCCATACATGATGAAATCGTAAATGAATCCCGTAACTCCGGCCCGGACAAAATTTTTGAAACCCCATTTTTTGGGTTTATTTTTCACGTACTGCCTTCGATTGCCCGCCTTAAAACCTTTTTAAGGTATCATCATTTCGTCAATAGAGTATTTTCCTTCTTCATCGATCTTTAAGAAATTTTGACGTATTTTTTCCATTATTGGCCGAATTCTAAAATACCTGTCTGTAGTTTCGAAGCTATTATCCACAAAGTGCAGATACCGACGTATTTGCTGGTAACGTTTTAAAGGCATTTGGTCAGCAATTAAGGGATATCGTGTTGTTTTCGCCCAATAGTCAGTGTATGCTGGCATTTGTACAATTCCCATAAGTACTTCAATCCCCAAGAAGGTTTTGAATTCATTCTCTGACAGTTGTATGAATTTGCCACATTTTTGGACGGAATATAAGTTGGTGTTGTGAACTATATCCAGTATTATATCCGGCGATAGAAACAGATATAAATATTCCAAAATCGAATCTAGTTCTGTCTTTCTTGGCTCATAGATCTCTTCATCTATATCACTTGTATGTTTAAAAGCAGCTTTAGACCAGTTTAGGTCAAGAGTGAATTTAGTTTTTTTTGCTTTTTTTGGGGGCACAACTTTTGGCGGAACTGGCTGTTTACGTTTGCGGGTAGTACGAGTAGCTCTTGTTACTACTTTGCTAGGACCTGGATGTGGCGAGTATTCAGGTGCTTCTGGCGTGGGTATGGATTGCACAGAATTCAAGGTCGGCAAAGCATCATAGTTTACAGTAGAAGAAGATGGAAGCACTTGGTTGAATATAGGCGTAAGCGGAGCATCGTCAAGATAGTTAGTGTGAGTTTCGCTGGTTAGGCCTTCGTTTAAGCTGTTATTGTCTGAGACGTCTGGTGTGATTTCTGATATATTTAGCCTTTCCAGGGAAGAGCTTATAGATGGTGGGTCAGAACTTATATCGGAGTCGGAAAACGAAGGCGGTTGCAAAATCGTGGATTCGTCCTCAGAGTCAGAACCATCGTCCGAAGATGCGTTACGGAGAGGAACTAAAGCCAAAATTTTATTTGCTCTCGTTTGTCTCAAGCACTGTAGACAAAAGAAAGAAAATCATGCGTAAATGAAAAACAAAAAAGACACCTAAACACCAAAAATACACAACAACAAGCCAAAACCAAATGTTCTAATAAGATGGCAATGGGACACCTGGTACCCGCTATCATTGGTTAGCCATTTTCTAGAAACCTGGCAAGGGGACACCTGGTACCCGTTGTCTATTACTAGTCATTTTCTAAGTAACTGGCAACGGGACACCGGAGGCACATACAAATGTTACCTACTATAGGCTTTCACATATGCGACGAACCAAGTAAATTAGTGAGTAATCTGATAAATTGATAAGTAAATATTAAAACAAATCCATAAAAACCTATACCTCCATTCAGAAATCTGTCAATAAACATTAAAAACTTACCCGAGACGCCGACAACTGTTTCCGCGTCGAACTCATTTTGACACTGACATTAATTTATTAATGTTGCCAGCCTAAATTGTTTTTTCTACTACGCAAAATGAATTAATCTACCAGTTATCAAAAAAATACAACTAATTCTTCTGAAAACTTAGTAATATTTTTTTTTCGTTAACGTACCACAGGTGACCCGACGCCAATTTAAGGGTTATCACCATCTCCGGGGGCTCCCTCATGGCGGCGGCTTCCACGCGCAGGTCACGAAATGAGAAAATCTGCAGACGGCACCGGGAACACTCAACGAAGCGGCAAAACGCGGAAGGAGGCGAAGATTCAACGAATTTTCAGCGATTCAATTCGGATTCAGGTGTAGATCGAGTCAAGTCACGTTAGAATTGCTGTCACAACAGTCGCGGAACCATGGTGATTAATTAATTAAATAATTTTTTGAACTCTCTTGCCCTTTCCAGCCGCATGCCGTAGGTTTCATTCAGGACGTGCGCAAAATGCTTCGCCAACTTACGGCAGCGGCTGATTTAACTGACCACGGGACGGTTTTCCAGTTCCCTATAGTATATTCTGGCATCCTCCCAAACCTTCTTCCCTTTTGACCGCCTCAGGCGAAGGGGATTTGAGAGGAATGCTTAAATCTTTTTATCCTCCTCCATCGAAAATGATTCCTTTTTAGGGTTTCCTTTCGACGGAACGGTGTGCGGGATGGAGGAAGATGAGGGACCGTGAACTGGAAAATAACGGGCCAGGGTCACAAGAGAGGTGGGCGCGCCAGCAGTTGAGCAAGAAGGTGTGGGCGGGTCATTCGCTAATGGTGTGCTAGCAGTCGCATCTGGCCTCTGCAGATACAGAGAAATGGCTGTAGATTTTTGATATAATGTTCTCAATATCATAACGCAAACAGTTCATGGCATTTTTGGCTGAATTGTGCACAATATGGGCATGACAATTTCCTTGTATTAAGTTTGGCGCAACTTCCAATATGTTTGCGTTTAATGAATGATTATTTTATGACCAAAATTTGCGTTGGTATTGTCAGCGCTTAGACCTGACAATTGGGCGAAAGAAAGTTGATGAGATAGAGTTTTTGATGGCTGAAAACATCCCGTTGTCTGATTCATTTGCATTTTCATAAAAAACCAGTAACTTTTGTTGAATTCCATCGTCTGTGGTAAAATATTTAACTACCAGAGGAAACAAATTTTATGTTTTTTTTATTGGATGCATCAGTTTGTAGACAATAGATTGTCTTTATGCAACTGCTCAATAACAGCCTGCAAAGAGTGTGGGCCAAGAACTTCATCCACCAATGCCTTCATTTTCGTCCTAGCCACTCGTATGTTAGTGGCTGTTTTAGAATCGACAAAGATAATCTTGTTTAATTTTATATTGCAGTCCCGGCTATTGTAAGATAAATTATGCTTCACAATATGGTATGTCGTCGCTAATTCGGCCACTGTTAATTTTGTGTCATCATTAGAAGTGGCAGACAAAGGCAAGTCTGATCCAGAAACAGAAGTTTTAGGAAAAAACTTATCCACTAGATTTTCTCATTTCCATTTTTGCTTTGTGTTTTTTGCTGACCATATGCTGTTTAACCTAAAACATGGAAATAAAACATACATTTTAAACAAAACAGTCACCTTAAATATATCCCTACTACTACACTACTTGCGAAGTTGGCCAAGGTTGAGCGAATATGATAGTGTGGAGCGGCATTTCAATTGGGAAACCCATACTTTGGGCAAGTTTGCCACGCCCAGCCTCGGTCTACTTAGCGAGTAGTATTATGGAGCCCGGGTAAAATTTATGCACATGTAATACACAAACACTCTTTCCCAGTTACAAAATTATGGCAATTATTTTCTCCAATATATCTCTTAGTGTACAATAAGCCAAATAGGGATTCCGGACATAGTCTATGATCGGTTCTGAGTTTTCTTTCTAGGCAACGCCTTTTTGGATATGGTCGGACACATTCAGGAGATAAAAGCAATCAACCATGCTTCGCAAGGATTCGATTCAGAGCCTGTGTTTTGAGGAGTGGAGCTAGACGAGATGGCAGCAGTCGTTGTGGGAGCATGAACAGTAAACAGAATTTCAGCAGGAGTCCCAGGAGTGTTGTCAGTTATTACTTCAGCATTATGGAACTCAGCTATAGGTCTGTCAGTAACAAAGAATGTCAGGAAATCAACCTCACCGAACGTATTTCTGTTAAATGGATGTATACCAGTTTTATGAAACCCTGAAATAATAGAGAATAGAGCAACATACGCGGTGTTAGCAAATTGAGCCACATCATTAATTGATACCGTCTTTCCGGGATTAGATAACATCCATGCATTCATGGCCTCTATACCGAGCTTTAAAAGGTCCATAAACAGAAACACCCAGCGGCTAGAATGGTTGTCACGTAGTAAGGCTTCACATAAAACTTTAAAAAAGGTCTAAAATATACTTAGTTCGGTTTCTGGGTACATTTTTATACCTTTTTTAAAGTACCTTTTCGTACTTTAAAAAAGGTCTATTTTTAAATATTAAACCAAGATGTGTATTGTGTTTTGAGACAGTGATCAGTTTAGTAGAAGTACCACCACTTCAAGCATATTTACTTATTGGAAGTAGAATTGTTACATGTACAGATATTGTGATCGTGTAAGTGTGATCTATAAATAAACAGTTTAATTTGTCAATGATTGTCACTATCATTTCTGGTTTAATAATACATTAAAAATTAAAGAAATGATTTCAATAAATATATCTGTAGAATTCGATTGGTATCACGTTGACCAGAGATGAATACGGCTATAGCTGGCTGAGTGCTTGTGTGCGTGGAACAAAAGTACTCACAGTAAAACTACGAAGATTTGGATGACAATCCTTTTCAGTTTCGGGATCAGTGCGGAGTGATCTTGGTACCTCTTAGACCAGGTCTCAGGAAACAGCGGGATGACCTTGGCTCTTAGTCCAGGCCTCAGGAAACAATGGACTGTAATTTTGTCTGGCCTTGGGTCTTAATAGTTGCTTCGCTGGCGGAGGCTGGGCCGGGAGCGTCGGGGCTGGAAGAAACTGAGCGAGAAGAAGCTGGGCTAACGAAATCTAAGCCGAAACGCACTGAATTAAAATCCGCTGAGCTCAGAGGAGTTGACGTATTAAAACGCGACCCACTCTCTGTTTCACTTCTTCCTGATCGAATGCTAGTGATAGATTGGTGATTCTGGTAACATTATCTGTCCGATCTCATAATGAGAACATATAGCATAAGCTGAACAAGCAATGCAGCTAAGTCTTCTCGCATGGAGTGTATTTGGATGCATTTTACTCAAAGCAATTTAGTGTATCTGAAAAGTTCCTCTAAATGGCCTTATTGTACAAGCATCTGCCAATTGTTGTATCTTAACGACATTATCATCATCAATATGAATAACATCAATATTTTTAACATTACTTTTCAGGCAAACGAAGTAATTGGACGTACTGGTAGTGGTGAAATTATCTTTGTGGGAATTGGATATTTGATTTGACATTCATTATTATTTTCTTCATAGTCATCACTGTCATTTTGAAAGGGAAGAACTTTCCTCTCTTTGTCCTTTTCTCTGCTTCTACTTCTATATCAGTCGAAGACAATTCCGATTCACTCTCAGCCATTTTATATTTTTGCCTGGCTTTAGATTAGTCATCTATAAAATAATACTTTCTTATTAAGGTATATACTATTTACCAAACCTACAGGATAGACTGTGATAGGATAGGTTTTACTAAGGTTTTAAATCCCAAACGCTTTGCCACACCGTTTGCTGCACTGTCATCCATCAAACTATAACAATGAATCGACTTTACTTGATATTGTTGAAACAAGATAACGTACCTAGTAGATAGATGGTACCTAACTAATATATGTATATAACCACCAAATTTTTTCATGATTGGCACAAGTGCTGAGAAATGTCTACCTACCCTACCAAAAAGAAAAATGCGCTTTTTCGCACACCCTGCGAGTACTCCGCACTGGCGCGGCCTGTCTTCAAACAAGCCTTAGGACCCCGCCTTTAGGTAGTTTATTATGTAACAATAGATTAACATGGGCCCACTATTGTAGGTGTCTTTTTGTTTTGTGTGTTTTACTGTTTTCACATTAGTCAAACTGAGATTGAACCCCTTTTCTCTTAAAAGTTTACTTCTGTTCAATTTCCGTTATGTACAATTGGCTTAGTTCCTTTTCCTGCCCTAAAGGATCGATTACTGTTATTGTCTTTTGGCTGATTGACTATAAAACTATTGTAAAATGCTAGTACAGACAAACTAAGAAAACTGTGTCTGTGTCGGCAGTTACTTGTTAACTGTTTATGAACTGTTCATATCGAACGCCCCCTCCGAAAATGTACGTGGATTTCTCGACACCAATTATGTTGTACTTCGCGTTAAATCTATGGAGCCCGTTTTTGTTACGGTGTACCCTCTGTCGATCCGTGAGTAGCACTTGACATCCGTTACAAGACCGTTTGGAAATACAGCTAGGGCCTCTTTCACAACGAGGATGAAGGGCGTTGGGTTAGTTTCATATTTGATTTTCTCTGAGAACTTATTGCGAACATATTTTCTCGCTTTTTTTTCAAAATTGTCCCAAACTTCACTGCTATTTTTACTTTGCGACGTTTTTTCAAACATATAATCTTAACTTAAACGCAATCAATTTAGCTACACGTCGCTGCTTTCAATTCAAAATTCAATATCAAACTAAATTTTCGAAAGCATAATTAAGGGTGCGCCTCCACTGGAGCGAGACAGAGCGAAGACGTGCAGAATAGACCAACCACATGACCAGTTATTGAGGGTGCTGGTGGGATATGGTCACAGTTACAGTAATTACTGTTCATCAATGAGTTAAAACGCTCCTCGTTACATTTACTCTCCTTCAACAGCTGGTCAAAAGTCAGGACATGCTCCATGATGTCTCATTCCGAAGATCTATACATTAATGATGTAATTTTCAATTTACCCTGTAACCTACTAATTTCAGCATGCAATTTCTGTATATCTAAATCATAATTCTCCAGTTGAATGCTACACTGCTTCAGTTGCTCCACTCTTTCTTTCATGACCGACAATTCTAATTTCTGTTTGAAACATGCAGCAACCACTAGTACAAGGATAAAGTATCGAAAAGCTTGTGCTTGTTTGTCGATACGGAAATGATAATGTCGAAGAAAATATGATAATGTCCTGTCATACTCAATATGTCGATGCCTGAATTTGAATTTTTTAGGTCAGGTATGAATAAGAGAATTTCATTAGCAGCCGCTCAGATGATACAGAGGTTTCCGGAATACACAGGTATTTTTAAACTAAATTGTACAATGCTGGAAAAAGACATAATTTCGCGTCAAAATTGGAGCGGGTCGGATTACTCTTATTTGTAATATCGAGCTGTGAATAATTCTATTTAGCTTAATGACATTATTAGTGCATATAAGTTAGTGAAGTACTTTGTAATTAACAAAACACAGATCATTTACATATAAGAGAAATCCATTGATCACTTAAGTTACGAATTCAAATGGTACTTTTTGCATTCTTCCGATTCAGTAATTTCTTGGTGATGTTCTTATTTTGATCTTCTTCACTACCGTAATACTTAACGCGCATATCTGCATGTTTCCATTGTGCGCTTACTTGGGGATCTTTTGGTAGTTTCTTTAAAGCAAATATTTCAATTTTTATCAAATGTGTCGCATTTGCAGTCTTTCCTATTTGTTGAAATGAAGAAGATTCCGCCTGTTTTACAGCTTTGACCCACAGTAAGAGATACGTTTTCTTCTTTTTCGGTCTTGGTTGTTCAAAAAAGCAATTGATATTTGATGTCACACTTGACTTTCTTTTGTTTAGTTCATCTTTACCAGACGGTTAACTGTCATCTCCATCCGACAGAGGATAATACAAGGGCAGATCCAATTTAATAAATTTAAATACCCGTAAATATATACCCGTATAAGTGCAGAGTGGAACCCGGTTACGGGTTCCACTCTGCACTTCTGGCGGCGTAAATAGTGTCAGACATGCGTTCGGTGATAACCGTACACACATATTTGGGCTCAAAAGTGCTTTTTGCATACATGCAATTTATTCACCAGCGTGCAAGTCCAATAAAGTGTAATTGCTGGACATGGGACCTAAAACGAATGGCCTGACTTGCTACTGGCGACTCGTTCTGCATGATTGGACTGTATAATACTTGAGACTGGGTTGCACAATAAAAAGATACTGTTTCTTTCTTCATAAGGTGAACTGGAGCGAGATGAGAGCTGGGCGACGCTTGCTGTGACACTGACCCACTTTTTGCGCCCGCCATCTTTATTCCGTCCTTGATAGACCGAATCAGAGTTATAAGATGTACGGGGGCGTGGTTTATTCGCGCTTGCGCTCATCTAGCTTATTTCACGAATTTATTTATAAAATATTCATGTTTATTAATGGTACATACAAAATGTTTACATATGTATTTCAGTTAGTCAGATCTCAAAAATGGGGAATAATAAGTCATGTTATTAAGCGTTTATTTATTATTATACCTTCATCTTATATCTATACCTGAGATCTGACAACTTTTATGATTATCACAAAATATTCTGGCTATGCGTATTGGATTCTAATTGGAACTACGATATTTTCCCTTCGTTACGTAAGCGGCATGAAATGTAGGTCAACAACATTCAAGGTTACTTTCATGGCTTACGTAAATAAGAGATACGAAAGGAGATAAAGAAATAGCCAGTTTTTGCCTATGGTTAGGAAGTGGTTCACCTAAGCTAATTTGATAATCATCTTTAATAATATAATGTGATTTTACTTAATACTATAACTATTCTCTGATTGAGTAATTCACCTAATTAAACACCTTAAAAATAATTATAATATAAAACAGTTGCATACATAATAACGATGCCCGGAAGTAATAATATTACACAATAGCTATTGTCCTTTATCTGGACAAAAAGGGTAAGTAATTACACAATATTACGTCATTACGTTATCTCGTTATATAATCATGTAAAAATGGGTCATCGTTATCTTAACCTATATTAAGCAATTATAACTATTTATTTATATTGTAAGGGTCTGTATTCAACATTCCCCCCAACGTGTGCGAACACCATAAACTAATGTGTGTGAATTACGATGAGACGAGAGGCTGGGCGGCGTATTAATCCTGCTGTCGTTCTTATCTCGGTTACACGAACTCTGCCATCTGGTCCGGGATAGATTTTTACGACCTCGCCTCTCGGCCATGAACCTCTGGGCATAGTGCCATCTGCGATTATAACGATGTCGCCGATTTTCACGTTACTAGCTGGGGCGTTCTTGACTACTCGTGGACGTAGAGATTGTCGATATTCTTTCACCCATCGATTCCAAAAAGAGTCTGCTAGTACTTGCGCTGCTTTCCACGACTTTTCGTTTAGTGTAATGTCGCTGAAAGACCCGAATGGTGACATGGCGTTTGACCGGCCCAATAAAAAGTGGTTGGGGGTCAGTGCCTCTTGTTTACTGCACGGCATTACGGGTATCAGGGGGCGCGAGTTGACAACATGCTCGGCCTCTAAAAGCAGTGTGTGCAAGACTTCTTCTGACGGCGATCTCTCCTTCAAAGTAACACGCAAAGCGGTTTTCACCGACCCGACTAATCTCTCCCAGGCACCTCCGGCCGATGGGTTCCCGGGCGGTATTCGTTTGAAAATTATCTGCTTGTTTTCTAAGTAGGCTCGCATCTCGGTGTCGATCGACTCTGCAGCATCTTTTATCTCTCTCTCGCTGCCGATAAAATTTGTACCATTGTCCGAGTAGAACACTGTCGGAGTGCCGCGTCTAGCCATCATGCGGCGTAATGCTAGTATCATCGAAGATGCAGATAGGGATGCTGCGAGTTCTAAGTGTACTGCTCTTGTGGTTAAGCAAGTAAATAAGACTCCCCATCTCTTTTCTCTCCTCCTCCCGATGGTTATGTGCATGGGGCCGAAGTAATCGCAAGCTGTCGCCGTGAACGCCGGTTGATTAACTGCGAGCCTTTCTGGCGGTATGTCACCGAGAGGTATGTTCGGAGTCTTTCCTTTATACACTCGACACCATTGACATGTGTGAGCTATGTACCTCAAAGCGCTTCTCAGTCCTACTATATGAAACGATTTCTGCAACTCGTTCATAACAGTAGCGTGATTGCCATGATTAAAAATAGCGTGGTAGTGTGCTATAATTAATTTCGTGAATGACTCTTTGGCATGTAGGACTGGGATACTCTCGCTTCTGTCGATTCGCCCGTCGAGCAGTAATGTGCCGTGTCTGTCGATCTTTACTGCTAGTCTGTGTAACGTTGATTTCTTAGGGATTGGCCGCCCAGCCTTAAGACGCTCGATGTCCTCGGAGAACGACTCGTACTGGCTTCGCTTTAAGAGCAATAGTTCGGCGATTTTAATGTGTTCGTTATTTACATTTTTGTCAACGTTACATTTTAACAATTTAGCCTTAAACATTTGGGCGGCTAGCAGGATACGAGCAGTGACGCGTAACAGGCGCAAGTACTTCGAGTACTTGTTTACGTCCGGTAAGTGAGCAAATTTATCGCGCCTAGTTACGACTAAAACCTTTTTTGCAATTCGTTCCTCACACGCGTCTGACGTTTCGGCGGACGCGCATCCATCAGTCGGCCATTTATCTGTATCCAATCTGATAAATTCGGGTCCGTGGAACCATCTATGATTTTTATCGAAATTTATAGGTAGGGGAGACCTAGGAGAGTTGTGACAATTTTTAATTTTAGGGGAATATCTCGGGCCAGAAACATTCCACAGTTACGACCTATGTGAATAAATGTAGCACCATTCCTGCCCTTTCCAAAACAATCATCAAAATTAAGTAAAGTATTAAGGTTTCCGAGAAAATCAACAAAAAGAAAGACTACTCCCTTTGTCACAACTCTCCTATCACCGAGGTAAGATGTGACAGGTACCGAGGAAAGTTGTGACAGCTATGTATTTAGACTGTTTGAGTATTAAAAAATACCATTACACATATTATAAATAAATGAAACATGTTTTTTTTTTTGCAAAAAGTAGTTTAATCATCTTTTGGTACATCAAGTACCAACAAACACAACGTATAACAGTTCCATAACAAGTAATTATATCTTATAAGTAATTATGGCATCGCTTTGAGATCAATCATATAATAATAAGTCAAATATCTAAATCTAATCTGATAGGCAATTATGGCAAACGTATTGCAGCTCGCCTCCGGTACAATCTGCGTGCGACCAGCCTTTGCATTCTATGCATTGCACCCACTCCTCATTCGATCTGCTGTTTGCATAGGCTTCAAGGCAAACCAAGCAAAAACAATTATTTTCTGCCTCTTCTTCGTCATCAGCTGTTCTCTTCTTCTTATTAGTCTTCTTGGCTTTTTTAGGTTTCTTCTTATCTTCACTTAAGACACGCTTTTTCACATTCTTCGCCTTCCTATTGGCTTCTATAGTAGCTATTTCGTCCTTAGTAGGTGTGTCAGTAAGCACAGCAGATTTGATTTTGCGTCTGTTCGGTTGACTGTTTTTTCTTGGCGGAGCTTTTGGCAACGGCCTAATTGATTCTGGCGAGAACACATTAGAAACAGTGGCAAGAGGACTATGGGCTGTAAACGTGGAGGCAACATGTTCATTTTCAACACTGTTCGGGACTGGGCTATGGGCTGAAGATCTGGAGGCAACAGGTTCTTGAGCATTGTTGTTCACAATTGTGCTACAGGCTGTAGACGTGGATGAAACAGGTTGAATGGCATTATTATTCTGAACCAGGGTGTGGTCTGTAGACGTGGAGGCAACAGGATCATTGGCATTATTGTTCACAGCGGACGAATTTCTAGATGGCATGGTCTGTTCTATAGATGCACCTGGAGTAATGGCTCTTGTTTCAACGGTATTAACTGTACCGGTGTTGAGATTTGGAGTTATGGTTATTTCTGCTGGATTGTCCACAATTCCTGAAACGGGTTGCTCTAGTTCTGGGTTGGGACGATCAGTCACTTGACTTGGCAGGAAATCAGCTTCTCCAAATATATCTGTGTTAACTGGCCATGTTCCAGTTGCAGCAAAACCAGCACTGATATTCCTTGCAGTGATTGCTACATTAAATGCAGACTTTGCTATAGATGGGACATCATAGATTGACATGACTTTTCCGGCATTGCTTCGCATCCAATTGTCACAAGCTGTATTAATTGCTTTTTTTAGGGGCCCAAAAATGGCACGATCCAGTGGCTGTAGCTTATGCGTACAGTGTGGGGGAAATGTGAGCAAAATTATGCCATTTTCTCTGCAGAATTCAATGTTTTTTAGAGCTGTATGCGAGGCATGATTATCTAGGAGCAAGAGAGCTCTTTGCTCTTTTGATGGTCTAACATGATTTTTGAAATGCTCAAGGAAAACATGAAAATCATCCTCTTGCATCCAGCCTGATCCGTTTGCTGTTCCGACTGAACCAGTTGGGCCATCCCGAATGAAATGCTCTTGGAATCTCTTACGTGGAAATATAAACATAGGTGGTATATAATTACCTATTGCATTTCCAGCTAAAGACAGTGTGACCAAGGTCCCCCTTTCTGCGGATGTCATCGCACTGACCTGTTTTTCACCACGTCGCGCAATTATCCTGTCAGGCTTTTGGACGGTAGTTATTCCGGTCTCATCAACATTCCAAATATCTTTTGCATCAAGTTTATGTTTGTTTAAGACGCTTGTGTAGTTATCAAAAAAAGTGGCCACGTTTGTTTTATTGAAGCTGGTAGCGCGAGCTATGCTTGTAGGTTGAGGCAATCTTAAAGATAAATTGGGATGTCGTTGCATAAATAGCTTGAACCACACTTCTCCTGCCTTTTCGTTCTCCTCCCATGACGTTGGAATTTTTTTATTATATTTTTTGGCTAACTTATATGCAATGACCCTAGTTTCTTTTGTTGTCAGCCCATAATTAGATGCTGCACATGTTAGCAAATAATCGCTTAATATTTTTTCCTCCTCTTTTGTAAATATCGTTGGACTGGCATAACCCATAGATGGAGCCTCGCCTACTGGGTTTTCTTGATAAGCCACTTTCTTCTTAATATATCTTGACAAAGACATGTAGTTTAGATCGTAAGACGACGCGGCATCTCTTAGACTTTTACCTCTTAATGTTACCTCTTCAAAGGCCAGGTCGTATATTTGGACACTAGCAGTGCCTTTATCAGTTTTTCGTGTGTAGTTATTAGGCATTCTGAAACAAAAAAAGTAGTCATCCAACATGCAACATCACACCACAACCAAGTATTATTTTTATATCGGAAATCACTTTTTGACATAAGTTTTTATTGCAGACTGTACTTGCAAGATTTGGCCTTAATATACTAATGTATAAACACACATACAGACATCGCAAATGAATAAAAATGTGTCGAAATAACCTAGCAGAAAAATTAAGTCAAATAGGAGAGTTGTGACAGGCTGTCACAACTCTCCCAGGTGCTCAAAATTACGATTTGGTCCGTATAATAATTCATATTTTCTAAACACGATGCAAACACAAAAAAGCAATGCCACGTTTTGAGACTTAGATAACCACACAACTTAAGAAAAAATAACACAACAAGGCACATGTAATAAGATATGATATAAATTCAATTAAAATTTTGACGAAAAACTTACTTTTCGCATTTTTTTGCACGCGGACGTCGTAACTACGCAACCGCTTCGCGTGCGCCGCCGGGGGGTACTGAGTCAACTAGCGCGTCTCTAAAGCGTCAATCGAGCGCTGTTGCCAGCTCGCTCACCTTCATAGGTAGGGAGAAATCGCGTCTGTCACAACTCACCTCTGTCACTAATCTCCTAGGTCTCCCCTACGTTTCTAGTCGCGTCGTCGCTGACGTTCAGCGCGGTTGGCACCCAGTGCCATTCACTGGGCAGCGTGCTGTCCTCGATTTCTGACAGACGATGCGCGACGAATGACTTGAATGTCCTAGGGTCTGACTTGATCCAGGCTAGCACAGTTTTCGAATCTGTCCAGTAATGACAACTCGTTACGTTGTAACTAGTCTCCTTTTTAACCGATTGAGCTAGTCTACAACCTAAGACTGCCGCCTGCAGTTCTAGCCTAGGTATGCTAATTTTCTTTAATGGCGTTACTCGAGCCTTCGCGGCTACCAACGTTGAGTATTTCTCGCCTTTTTCGTCTGACCCTACCATGTACACAGCGGTTGCGTAGACTGTCTCGCTACTATCGCAGAACGTGTGTAAAACTACCTGCCTAGTTGGGGCTATGACGTAACGCTGTATCTCTAAGTTACGTAACTTATTTACGTTTTCTATGAACGAACGCCATTTCTCGTTTAGCTCCGGTGATATGCATTGATCCCAATCTATACCTAGACGCCACATGTCTTGAATTAATGTCTTGCCCGCAATGCTGACGGGCGAGACGAGACCGTTCGGGTCGAACAGACCCATTACACCGCTAGTTACTTGGCGTTTCGTAGGTATTTTTTGGCCCTCTACTATCTCCGGAGGTAAGTTTCGAAAGTTTACATTGAAACCTATCGTGTCGCGAGAATTATGCCATAACATTCCTAATGTTCGTTCATAGTCACACTTTCCTAACAGCGTAGTCTCGTCTTTTTTGACGTCCACTACGTCGCCTAGTACCTCGGGGTCGTTTGACGCCCACCCACACAACTCAAAGGACGCCTCCTTGAATACCTTACTCATGTCGGTTACTAAACGCTTTGCCTCCTGCCTGTCATCGAAACTAGCTAACAGGTCATCGACGTAGAAGCTATTTATAGTTTTTTCATATACGAGTGGGTATTGCTTCGCGTGACTCTCTGCGTTTCTGTTCTTAACGAATATCGCTGTTGTTGGGCTTGAAGAGCCGCCGAAAAAGAGATTTTTCATGCGATATTCTTGGACTGGGCCTTGTCTATCATCTCCCCTCCACAGAAACATCAGTGAGTTACGGTCAGCTTCAATGATTCGTATCTGCAAAAACATCTCGCGAATGTCCGAAATAACGGCAATACGACCCTCTCTAAACCTTATAAGGACACCGAATAACGACTGAAGTAAGTCCGGCCCTGTTAACAGAGCGTCGTTCAGACTAACACCGTTATACTTGCAAGCTGCGTCAAAAACAACTCGAACACGTTGTTTTTGCGGATGTTTTACCGCAAAATGCGGTAAGTACGACGTTCGCGAGGATGACGAGACGCTTTCTACTTTCTCCGCGTAATCTTTGTCTAATAAATTTTGTATTTGTTTAGAATACTCGACCCGTAACGCCGCGTCTTTATCTAATTTTCTTTCTAAACTATACAACCGGTTGAGCGCCTGTTGCTTATTGTTAGGCAAAATCACATCATCACTCGCCCAGAGAAGTCCTATTTCGTAGCGGCGCTCATCTGGTATTTTAGCGCATGTCGCGTTTAGGATGTCTAATGCGCGCTGATTGGGGTCCGATTTAGGTATTCGCGGCTCTATACCTAACGATTCTATGCTAAAATGTTGCTTTATTAAGTCATACATGTCCTGTTCGTTACTACACCTCGCGTGATTTACATAACCTACCAGAGACCTGGGTATAGACATTGAACCGTGTACGCTAAACCCTAATCGACCCTCACTAGCTATCAGCTGCGATTTATTACCGCTTAGAACATTTTGTGTCACTAATAAGTGCCAATTGTCCTGGCCTATTAATAGTTTAGGCGTGCCTTCATCATAGCACAATTGATCACTTATAGGTAACAGGTGTGGGCAACTATCGATCAACTCTTTATTTACGCGTTGAGTACCTAAGTTCAAACTATCAATCGTACATACATTTATTTTCTCAATGTTTCTACGATATTTGCCCTGTATTGTTAGTTCTAAACGGTATGACTCGCTTTCGTTTATTACGCATCCGCCAACCCCTTCGATAAGGAGTTTCTCAGTCGCGCCGAGCGGAGCGATTCTTTCGGCTACACTGCGCTCCAAAATTGTTAAGCTACTGCCGTCATCTTGTAGACATAAGATTTCCTGCGATCCTAACGGGCCGCTAATAATAGCGGGTACTATCTTTAAATAAGTTGCTGGCCGCCTTACGTGATTAATCCTAGCTACATTATTCGGCGCGGGGGTGTCCCGTGACACTCCGTGTAATAACTTATTGTGACCTGCCTCACAGCCTCCGTGTCCACACGGCACGTACGCACACCTGTACGGCTTTTTATGAGCGAAATTTAAGCATCTAAAACACAGTTTAAACTCCTTAGCCTTTGCCCAGCGATCATCTACGGATAATTTAATAAAATCCGCGCACTTAGCTACCGTATGATCGCCGTTGCAAATGGTGCATTTTTTATTCGAATTTTCGCGAGTCTGTGCCGGTGCGTGCCGTGTGGATTTTTTCGGCTTGTTTTGCGGTCTACTATTTACCTGAGCTACCGTGTGCCTAGGTTTATCGACATTTTTCCTACTATTTACGACTCTATGGGTGTTAACGCTGTGATTGACGTCTGATCCTACACTATCCCTGCTTAGCGATCGAGACGATGACCTAGACCTACGCCGGGCTAACCTAGTTGTGTGAACCGGGTTACGTTGTTGTCGCGTTATCGGCCTACGAGTTAAACCCGAAGCTCTACTGGTGTCGTTTAAAAATGTCGATAATGCTACTAGAGTAGGTATAGAGGAGTTCGCCACGCGATATTTGTTCCATTCGTACCGCAAAATGGGATTTAGCTTCTCGACTAACCTACCTACTAGTTCGGGGGCTAACAAGTACTGATCCTGTTTCAACGCCTTGATACATGAAACTACATTAGCTACCTGTCCCGCGAATGAGATAATATTGGCGCAATCTTCGGTCAATTTAGGCAAACGTTTGACCTCCTCGATTTCGGCTAAAATGATAGCCTCAGGATTGCCGAACTGCAATTCTAACAAATCCATTATCTCATTCGGGTCCGATACTGTATACAAAATTGATTTTACCGCGTTCCTCGCGTCGCCTCGCAAGCTACGTCGTATTCTAGCTACATTCATGACGTCTGTGAATAGCGACTCGGTGTCTAAATATTCGGCTTTAAAGGGGATCCACTCTGTGAGTGCCCCAGAGAAATGCGATAGCTCCGGTACGTTCCGTTGTATAATTGGTGCATTTTTACGAGTAACCGCGGTCTCTATCCTGTGTGACATTAACTCAAGATCCTTGTTCTGAAACTGATCGTACGTGATCTCATTACGCGGCTCCCTAATGCGCACCCCGGGCAAATTAGTGACGTTTTGTTGTTGAATCCAACCCTCTACACGAGAATTCCTATCACAGTCCCGCGACGTGTTGCTACTAGACCTAGCTGCCTCTAGCCTGGCGATTTCTAGTCTAGTCTGAGCTTCCGCCGATACTGCCCTAGCCTGGATCAACTCCGCCTTCCTTAATTCTAATTCTGCCATAAGCACAGAGATGCTTGCATTATCCGTGGCTGGAGGAGCCTCTTTTTGCGCGTGAGTTACGTTTTTTGGCGTTAATGTTTCCTGACTCGCGGTGGCCTTTGCCTTTGCGTCACTGCTCGTATTTTTATTTGCACTTTCAACGTCCTTGTCCCAAGTGTTCGTTTCGTTCGAAGTAGTCAACCCCGACGGCGGGGTGCCGGTAACCGACATGTTGACTGGAGACACCGAAGGTGTTCGCTTTCCCGAGCGCAAAACCCTTACGTTAATCTCCGGTACGGACATTAACACTTAAACAAACAAAATAAACGAAACGAATCAACTTGAACGCACTGACATTGATCACAATTAAAACAATTATAAAACAAAAACACTTCTTTAAACACGGAACTAATCAAACAATTCAAATTAAACACAATTATTACGCGAATTTTTAAACACAATTATTTACGCGAAATCAAAAACACAGTTATTTGCGCGAAAATTTAAACACAATTATTTACGCGAAATTAAAAAACACAATTTACACATTTATACACAAAACACAAAAAAAAAACACTTATCCGACCGTATATTCCCTAATGAACCACTTCCTAACAACCTAGCATCGGGTCCAGCCCCCTGATAAGCTGGCTCCGTGCGACCTACTGGGCCCTGTGGCCTAACTGGACACACTATGTGGGGAATCCAGCTAGGACTTGGGGAAGTGTGGAACCGTATTCACGGCCGGACTGTACGATCCACCACCGTGGAAAGGTGAGCGCGTCCGAGAACTCACGAAGTACGACACTCTGTGGGTTTAACACCGCAAGGTCCACTGCCGCTTGTTTTGCAACTGACCCAACCAGTTTTCACTTGAGAATTAGCTGGACACCAGGTGCGCTCGCGCATTCTCTTTTGAAATTAGGGGGTTCGGTGCATGAGTGTCTACAGAGCGCCGCCCAGTACTCTACAGATCAATAGCTGAACACATTTAAGTGAACCGCTCACGTTCGTTAAGAGTACCGACAAGGCTCGACCGTCACTCAGTCTGTGTCGCAGTAAAGGGCTGCCTGCGCTCGAAAGCACTAGCCTGCACGATTACAAAACGACGACTGCAATTTCAACTTTCACTAGTGTTACTTGTTGAAATGCAGCATAACCGCAACTAAAGTTGCGGTCCGAATTTCTCTGTTAGACAGAGACCACTTGTGAGTGTCGCGAAAATTCGCAAAACACTTGGCGATTGACGTAATTGTTGCGTTGATTCTTGATCCGGCTACTCGAAGGGACCATTAAAACGAATGGCCTGACTTGCTACTGGCGACTCGTTCTGCATGATTGGACTGTATAATACTTGAGACTGGGTTGCACAATAAAAAGATACTGTTTCTTTCTTCATAAGGTGAACTGGAGCGAGATGAGAGCTGGGCGACGCTTGCTGTGACACTGACCCACTTTTTGCGCCCGCCATCTTTATTCCGTCCTTGATAGACCGAATCAGAGTTATAAGATGTACGGGGGCGTGGTTTATTCGCGCTTGCGCTCATCTAGCTTATTTCACGAATTTATTTATAAAATATTCATGTTTATTAATGGTACATACAAAATGTTTACATATGTATTTCAGTTAGTCAGATCTCAAAAATGGGGAATAATAAGTCATGTTATTAAGCGTTTATTTATTATTATACCTTCATCTTATATCTATACCTGAGATCTGACAACTTTTATGATTATCACAAAATATTCTGGCTATGCGTATTGGATTCTAATTGGAACTACGATATTTTCCCTTCGTTACGTAAGCGGCATGAAATGTAGGTCAACAACATTCAAGGTTACTTTCATGGCTTACGTAAATAAGAGATACGAAAGGAGATAAAGAAATAGCCAGTTTTTGCCTATGGTTAGGAAGTGGTTCACCTAAGCTAATTTGATAATCATCTTTAATAATATAATGTGATTTTACTTAATACTATAACTATTCTCTGATTGAGTAATTCACCTAATTAAACACCTTAAAAATAATTATAATATAAAACAGTTGCATACATAATAACGATGCCCGGAAGTAATAATATTACACAATAGCTATTGTCCTTTATCTGGACAAAAAGGGTAAGTAATTACACAATATTACGTCATTACGTTATCTCGTTATATAATCATGTAAAAATGGGTCATCGTTATCTTAACCTATATTAAGCAATTATAACTATTTATTTATATTGTAAGGGTCTGTATTCAACAGGACCAAACGCAAAATTTGAATGTTTCGGATATCCCGGCCATCTGGAATCCATAGTCCAGACTTATCTACATTATGTTATGACTATTTCCTATCATATATCAATGATATCAATGTGGTCCTGTCATCAAAGCTTCCCTTTGAAAGATATTCACAAAATTTACTCATACTTATGTTAGGATAACAGAAATTTAACATATTTTGACGTAAACATGTAACCAGGTTCCATTCTACACTTTTTACGGCGTATGTCGGGCATGCGTTTGATGATAACTGCATACTCTGACACACATAAATATTTGGCCTCAAAGTGCTCGTGCAAATTTTCACTGTAACAGAACCTCGCTCTGCTGACGACAAAGATTCGACTTGTTTTCTTCCCTTTATAGTTTATTAGTTCTGTCCTTGTCCGTAGTGGAATGTCCTCGTTACCTCGAAATCCTTGTCCACTTGGGAATCCAGGACCCGGTTTTGGTGAAAATCTTCTATTATCAAATCCTGCCCTTTGTGGAGCTTGAGCGCTTCGTCCTTGATCTCGTCCTCGAACTGGTCCCTGGTAAGCTTGTCTTATACCTGCATTTTCTGTGTATCTTGCTCGGAATTTTTAGTGTCCTTTTTTTACCGCATGTATAACATAAAAAACATACATTTTGATTCTTTTCTCTTCTTCTCCAAGTAATCTGTCTTTAACTAGGTCAACCGTTAGGTAAGAGGACTCTGGCATAGAAAACAGTAGCACATTCACCTTCTCTTGCGTCAATGCGCTCCAGTTTTAACTTTACAGTTTTAACCACCGCCATGGCTTCCAGTTCATAGTTACTCAACTTGCTTTGAGCCTCATTGGTTTTTCTACTCATATAGTATACAGGATGTAAACCTGTGCCTGGGTGAAGCTACATTAATATGGCCTCTCTCTAATATTGCATCTTTGTGCAATTCAGTCTTTAAATTCGGATCAAATATTTTCAACACGGGTTCCCTTGCCAATTTTTCTTTTAACATTTGAAATGCATTTCTTTGCTCCTCATTGAGGATAAAATCTTCATCTTTTTTAAGGAAGAAAGATTCACGATGGGAGCCACTGCAGTAGTAAAGTTGGACGGTTTCGAGTATTTTTTAACAATTGCTTCTTTGGCTTCCTTGCCCTACCATTCATTCATAAGTTTCCTCCATCTGGAAGCCAGCTCTAAACTTATGGGTTCTTTAAGCTCGATTTTCTCCTGGTTTACCACTTGTTTCTCGGTGATTATTGGGAGCGTTTTATCCGCTTCGTTACCGTGACCGCAATATTAGACAACTCATAAAAGCAATCAAGATATTTTTGATATGAATTTCAAAAATCTGTATCTTATACAGTACAGGAACATAAAAAAGCGCCTTTGATCATATACTGGGTTCGCCAATATCGTGGTCACGCGGTTAAAACGCTCGAATAATCACCCATCTCCTAGAGTATTAGTAGTATTCTCCTAATTATTATCATCACAGTAGTTAGGTATGTATACCTTTCCATATATTCGACTAGTAATTGAAATTGTGAGGCACTAGTTCGCATTTTGTATATGTACGAAGTAAAATTGTATGAATATTAGAAACCGTTTACAGTTTACCTTTTCATATACTCGATTAGTAATTGAAATTGTGAGGCACTAGTTCGCATTTTGTACATGTACGAAGTTAAATTGTATGAATATAAGAAACCGTTTACAGTTTAGCTTTTCATATACTCGATTAGTAATTGAAATTGCGAGGCACTAGTTCGCATTTTGTATATGTACGTATGTAAGTACGAGGGAAAATTTTATGAATCTTAAAACACCGTTTAATATTTTTTTTTATATCACAAGAATCGTGATACTTTACCTTTCTATTCCATATACTCGACTAAACTCCATCCACGGAGTCGAGTTAATATAGCGTCCTCCCTGTTGCACTTTTGTATGCAAATGAAAAGGACAAAGGATGGCCGGTGGGCGTATATAATTGCACCTCGATTCCACAATAGGCTTACATGCCGTCGGTCGTTTGGAATATTTATATTTATTTTGTTGGCAGTTGATGACTTTATGCTGACAGCTTTTCTACGTATAGTCCATGTTAAGTTAAATATTTAAACCATTAAATAAATTCAAATAATTACGTTAATTAATAATCTAATTTTTTTTACTGCATGTTGTTTTTTTTTTACTGAAATTGGTAAAAAAAAAAAAACTGTTTATTTCAATATAAGTCTACTACAAACTTCTGCTTAGACTCTAATCTTAGATTTAAAGATGTTATCGAATCGAATTATATTAAATTTACTAAATATAAATTGTGACAATGCGAATGAGAAAAAACTAGTCGGGAAGGCTGTTAATTAACATTTTTTTATACGGTTTTAGTATTTATACCTTTAAATGGATTGATAATAAAAAGGGTTTCAATAAAGGTACAGTAAATGTATGTTCGTAATAAAATATTTAATCATTATCAGATTCGCTTGATTCGTTTTCTAAATGTATAATGAACTGATTATTATTTACATCTACTGCATTCATTTTCTTCTCCACCACTTCTACAACGTGTTTAATACAGTTCCTCCACGATTCAGCGTCTACTTTTGAGATGGCTTCTATTAATAATTTTTTCACCTCTGTTAACTTAAACGTTTTGTTATTATTGGATACGTAATTACGTACCCCTTGATTTGCGACCAAATTAATTCAATTGGGTTAAGTTCGCAGTGATAAGGGGGTAACCGTAGCACACTTTTGTTTTGCCATCTCGTCCATTACATACGCCTCATACCTATGCTTGTGGGTTCTAACAATATCTAAGCGTACTGGTCTGATGATGACTGCTGATGCGCTGCAGCTGAACCCTACTGCCTAGGTGTTGATTGTGAAGGCTGATGAGGTGGGGTACGTGACCTAGGCTGACCTGAAGGGCCTGGTCGTACCGTCCGCTGTGAACTCCCTGCCTTGAGCTCACTTCCCGCAGTGCAGAGCAGTGAGTTGTGCTCTGTCGTCCCACAGTGCACACACCAGCTCTGCCCACTGCAATCCCTGGCGAAGTGCTTCCTCAAGCAGGCGACGTGCGTCGAAGTGCGTCCAGGCAGCACCCGTGCCACACGTGATGGTCCTGGTCTCGCCTGTGGCGGTGATGCGTGCCGCTGCGCCTGAGCTTGCCCTTGACCCGCTGAGACAGCTTGGTGCACCCTGCACTGGTCGTCCAGCAGTTCCAGAAGTTGGTCGATGTTTGGCAGCACCTTCGGGTCCCTCCCGAAGCTCTCCTCAAACATCTCCCTGATCCTGACCGGCAACTTATGTAACACGATAAATAACAGCAGATACGACCATTCCTTAACCGGCTGTCCTAGCTTTTCCAGCGCTGATATTGACTTACGCAGTGGGTCATAGAAGCTCGACCTGAGCGTCACCAAACTGGGTGGTACTGACGGCAGATTCATAACACGCCCTATGTATGAATCCAATAGCCTCCTGCTATTCTGATACCGTTCCGTCAGCAACCCCATTGCCACGGAGTAGTTAGCATCGTCCATTGGCAACTGACGCACAATTGATAACGCCTCCCCGGATAGTGAAGTCCTTAGATAGTAATGTTTCTCGGAGTCCGATATATCTCGACTATGAACTAATGACACGAAGAGTGACTCCCCGCGTCGACCTCCGTCGCCTGGTCCAGTCACAGCAACAGCCTATTGACCTCACTGAAGCGCGCGTGGATGGTTTCCAGTTCCTCCTCTGGAATCTCCCCCGCGCCGGCTCCAATGAGTATACCTCATACACCGCTATGAACTGTGGGTAGGAGGTCATGAAGTGTATCCTTGCCACAGTTGCTGCCACGGTTCCCGAACTACCGGTAACAGATGCAACAAAATCACACAGCATTCTATACTTTGAATTAAATTGGACCCGCGCTGACTTTACTGACATTGACATTGTAATAAATAAATAAATAAAAATAAATTGTGAATTAATATGTAAATATCCTAATATATGTGAACTATGTGATATGAACCCTTAATAAAATATGATGACCTAATTCATATTTACCAAATCCAGTAAAATATGAATATCCCAATATATGAATTATTGTTTAGACGTATAATGACACTTAATGAATACAAACAATGCACTAGTTTCCTCTACGGAACTATTACGTATAACTAATTGAAAGTTATTGACTGAAATGTTGAAATAATAATGTAAAACAATGCCCTTAAATAGTATTGACCCAATAAAATTGAATTTATCTATTGAAATAATGAAACAATTAACTTAACAACAGTAATATACAGGGTGTCCCAAGAAGTAGTGATATACTGAAGCTGGGAGGTAGAGGACCTAGAGGGCTATCTAAATCACCCCTAAGTATGTTCCGCGATTTTTCGTATTTTCGGAGTTACGACTTTTTTTTCAATTTTTCACCTATCGCTGAGTACAATGAGATTTTTATTTATGGTGACGTGAATTATTACGGTAGATGCTTGATTTTTTTTGTGTGCTAAGCTGATAGATAGGCCAATTCAGTATGGTAACATTTACTATCGTTAGATCTTTGAATGGAATAAAAAAAAAAGTTAAATGCCAAGAAAGATAAAATTACCCAGCATGTTCACAACTTCAAGGGCCTTTAAAAAAATAAAATCACAAAAAAAATACCGTTTGGCTTTTAAAACCTTGCTCTATCTATCAGGTAGCTACCCTGAAAATTCATTTTATTATTCATAAGGCTTCAATCAAAAAATTTAAATCTAAATGTGGTAAGTGCAAATTTTGAATTTACATGATGATTAATGCAAACACAGTAAAACCAATTACAAGGTGTTTAATTACAAGAAATTTTCGAAAGTAATCATCATTATTATAGTGAGTATATTTGTAGTTTTCATCGTCTTGTTCGATTGGGCCCATTAAATCTATAAATACCTTTTCAAATGCCGACGTGGCTGTAGTCGTCACTACCATCGATTCCACTGTATTTCGAGAATGTTTATGTCTTTGGCAAGGTTCGCATTTCCCAACGAATTCTTGTACATAATTTTCTATGGAAGGGCAATAAAACCTTCATTTAATATTGTTTACCATTTTACGCACCCCTGCGCGGCCACTAATTATGATTTTTTTCTCATCATCGTCGTGTATTCTCTTTATTCCTCTTAAAATGGATATGTGTGGTCCGGACCACTGTTTACGATTATTTATTTCTTGTATTATTTGTTTAATGAAAATCTCTTTTTCATATTTTTTTTATAATACATATTTGTTTTTATAATACATATTTGTTTGACGTCAATTCGTTTACAATATTCGCTCAATTTAGTTACAAATTCGACTCGCGTAAAGTGTAATCTAAAATCGAGATTTACGTATATTGTATTTTTATTTTTATCATAACTAAACATTAGTTTTTTTTGTTAAATGTCCTTTATTTTCCAATTTCTCCTCGCATCTTACTAACATCATTTCTACTTCACTTTCTGGTATTCTTAATATCTCTACAACGCGCTAGCGGCAGGGCCGCCATCTGATGTGGGGCGAACGGCGGGGGGCTATGTTGAGTACAAAGAACCATACTGTTCGGCGATACGTTTAATACTAATCAACTTATTCTAACACATACATGTATATTTATGTGCTATACCTCACCACAGGTTGTATTAGCTGGAAAAAATGCAAACTCGTTTGTTTCGAAGATTGGTTACAACAAGAGGTTGAGCAGGACAATTAAAAAATTAAAAATTAAAATTATTAAAATTATTTATTGTTTAACTTTGGATGTCACAAAACTGGCTCGAATCCTCCTTTTAAGCTTAACGCTTGTGTTAGGAGGTATTCGCTCCTTCATGCAGAGGGATACAGTGTTGGGGTTTAAACATGAAGTTAGTTTCTGTTACACATAATTATACAATACTTTACTTAATTCTACTAAACGGATAACATTGTAATATATTGCTAACAAAAAGAAAAAAGAGTAACTAAGCTAAGTAGTCCAATTGTACTACACTACTGTTAAACATGTAGGTACCAAAAACGAAATTCTGTGCATATTTATGTTCTAACTTAATAATAGGAGTTCTGTTTCATCATAATTTTTACATTTTAACCACATGCTAATTTCTTTTTTACACTCTCTATATGTTTTAGCATAAATATTAGTTTTTCTATTAACCTTATTATAGAGAAAAATAGATAGAAATGTAAATTGTCTTCTAGAAAATGAAGTTTTACTAATTGATGGTTGTTTGATTACTGAATGAGGGTTACGTTTACCTAATGTACGGGGGTCAAGTTTTTTCACTTTATGAATCTTTAAGATACAATTTAGGATAAAGAGTTGTCTTATGGTGAGAACGTCGGCATCTTTGTAAACATCAACGGTACTATACCTTTTGTTTTTTCCTAACAGTACTTTTAGGATTGCTCTTTGCGCACGCTCAAGAACAATAATCTTACTCTTAAATGTGCCTCCCCAGACTGGTAGACAGTATAGGACAATCGATTGAGCTACGGATTTATAGATATAAAGTAATAGTTCCCTATCTGAGATGTGTCTTAGATATTTAAAGATCCAAATTAGCTTTCGTATTCTGCTTGTAGTGACCTCTATATGCTTATCCCATGATAGTAGCTGGTCTATATAGATACCGAGATATTTTGTACAGGGAACGCGTGCAAGTTTATAGCAAGAGCAATTGTTAGTAGCATGATTCAAGCAATTGTGGGCGGTTAGCGTATATGAAAAATTGGGTTGTGAGCTATTTTGAATCGAAAATGTAATGTAGTTGGATTTTTTAATGTTCAAACTAAGAAGATTATTCTCTAACCATGAAACAACTTTAGACAAACCAACTTCAGCCCTAGCGTAGACCTCGGCCCAGCTCTTTCCGTGAAACAGTAACGCGGTATCGTCGGCGTAGGAGAAAACAATTACTTACATCTACTAGAAGTAAAATTTTCCGTCCCTTTAATTCCGCATCCCAAGCTAACTTGTTTGCTTTCACATATAAAGCAAACAAGTCAGCTTGGGATTTGTTGGCCGACAATTGTTTTATGTTCTAGAAATACCGAGGGTTTTTAATTTTGCCTTTAACCAAGAGTTTCTGTTTTCTGTACCACTCATATTGACAGCTACTAGAACGGTAATACGCTCTTTAGAGAGTTTTCCTCCCACACATTTTTCTCCTTTGAATTTAAAAGTTTTGTCGGGCGTCATCTTGTAAAAAAGTCCTGTTTCATCAGTTTTGAAAATGTCATTTGGTGAATACTTCTGCATTACTTTAGGCCACACTTTATTAATCCAATCGTTAATCACATTCATATCGACTACTCGCGCCTCACCGTTCATTTTCCCATAGGTAATGTTATGACTTATGATTCTCGTTTGTCTTTTAACGTACAGCCGAACGGTCAGGTAGCGCAGATTGCACTCTTTGCTGGCTTTTCTTATGCTCATTCCCGCTTGAACCAGCTCCATAGCTTTCTTCATGTCATCTTTGGTGTGTGCGCCTCTTTTTCGGCTCTTCACCTTATCACGTCCCATCTAAAATATTAATAAAATTTAGTACCCAATATATTAAGCTTGTCGTAATACATTCATTCAGTACACATTTATCCAGAGTTGTCATACAGTTAGCCATGGCTAAATGTTGGACAACACATGTGACATTGTCATGGTAAAGGTAATATAGTGTCGGTATTGAGTTATTGGTACCTCCTTATAGTTCAAAACATTCTTCTTCATAATATTTATCTTGAACAACACCGGCCACTCTTAAACAATACTTGGTATCGTAGGTGTCGAGTTCAGAAATTTCCTCTGCTGTGAATAGGTTTCTTGCATGTATAATTCAACTCGTACTTCCTCTCTATCCTTTATGCAAAAATTCGATTTAAGCCAGTCCTTTTTATGTTCTAAAGTTTCAAGATCAGCAGTATCAGGATCACTAGGCTGCCATTCCTTGCAGCCAGCACTTAAATTCATAAGGTGTCTAGTTTTCTTTCTTGATCCCAAGCCGTCATCACATACACCTTTCTTTAATTTATTCGGCCTTTGGAGATAATGAACTCTTTCTTAAAAGGACACAAGAAGGAGTACCAAACCCACCCGGGCCAACCCAAACCTTAAACCCAAGAAGTGGTGAAGAGATTGCTTGTACCCAACACTACCAGAACCGTATAGAGGAGAGTTGCAAGTGGAACGATAGAGGTGGGGATACGTGTATAAAATAAAAGGCGTGCGCACAGGAGCAGAGCCACAGTCACAGTCGAGTGCAAGTGATTTGCTAGTGTATTGTGCAAGTGAATTTAAAAATGTATTTACAAGACTTTGAAAAACAAATTTTAAAAGCTATACGTGCAGCGGGCTATGAAGATGAATATAAAATTGATAAAACGTGGAAGAGTCACAAAGCTGGAGGATACGAAAGATATTGTGCAGATATTAGACCATGGGAATGCAGACCAGTGTTGACGGCTGACGAGGCCCTTGAAAAATTTAAAAACTTTAAAGAATTGGAGAATTTTACATACAAATCAGTAGAGGTGATGGAGGGAGAAAATAGGTGTGAACATAAACCCATGTGGCATGTGCAAATTCGATACATGAAAAACATAGAATAAATGGGATGTATAAAGGACAGGTAATAAATATTGCATTCAAAACTATAATTATGATTTTGACATTGTGATTTTGACAGTAATATTTGTTACAGGCCACGCCCAAGACTATTTATTATCAAGGTAACAAATAATTCCAATTTAAAGATTATATATATATATACATTATATTTTTATTAATTTGGGATCTATTTGTTACAGAATACAGCAGGCAGGAGAGAATGTCATATATCATATTGATTACAAGTGTTACTATTAAATTAATATACATTTTATATCAAATTGTAAGGTGTCTAATCATGTAAAGTCTTATATAAACATGTATAAAGAGATTTAAATAAAAAAAATTGTCAAAGCAGAATACATTTATTTATTTCATCAAAAATAGCAAAGCAAAATACATAATTTAAGACACATTGAATAAACATTTAAGAATTTACAAAAAAGACACAAAATTGGCAAAGCATGATTATTCCATAAATGATTAAACATTATCGAAAGATATAATATCGACAACATTTTTGACAGCAAAAAATTCACACAATAATCAACCCATGGGAATTAATACATAATTCTTAGGATAATCTGGGTTCAGATTGAAACAATCGAATCGTACAAGAGCGATGACATCATTGATGGGAATATGAAAGTGAAGTCGCATAACTTCAGGCTCATCTTGGTGACCATCATCGTCAGACTCTAATGGAACATCAGAAACATCAGGAGATTCAAGCATTGCAGCGATGCGTTGGCGAGAATTAAGACGCATAAATTGAGGCTCATCTTGAACATCATCGTCAGACTCTAATGAAACATCAGAAACATCAGGAGATTCAAGCATTGCAGCGATGCGTTGGCGAGACATATTGAATACCTAAGTACAAAATACAACACAATAAAAACAATTCGCAAAGCAATATAACGTTTATTTTAATTATAATTTAATTATTTACATGAACAATTAATACATAACAATAGATTATTACAATTAATACATAACTTATTACATAAACAATTAATAGTTGATAACATGGGCAACATTAGTAATAGCTTCCAATGTATATAATTTATTAAAACATAAAGTACAAGAATAAAAGAAACGATAGGCATTACTATATTGAGCAGATGTTAAATAATCAGTAATACTAATTTTACGATAATTAGCACACACTAACCGAACACATGAAAAACAATAGGAACAATAATTGTCGGGTGTAAGAGGTAAAAAGGCAGGGAGATAAAAATGAGAAATCAATTGTACTAATATTGGCTGATTGGGGAAAGGTTGAACCACTTGATTTAGGCGCTGGTTAAGCAGCAGCACCAACGTCTTTAGGACCACAATCTT
The DNA here is from genome assembly GCA_932273695.1 of Apotomis betuletana. Classification (NCBI taxonomy): domain Eukaryota; kingdom Metazoa; phylum Arthropoda; class Insecta; order Lepidoptera; family Tortricidae; genus Apotomis; species Apotomis betuletana. The sequence continues at coordinate 19,254,258 of OW026312.1, forward strand.
CAAGACTCGTGTCTTTATTTAAAGAGTTAACAGACACGGCAGCATCAGGAGATTGAAGCATAGCAGCAATACGTAGGCGAGACATATTGGTATACCTACAATAATACATGGCACTAAGTATATAGACACACAATATATTTAATACAATAAAGAAATAGTTATAATGTTAAAGGACTTACCACTGTTGCTGGCTATAGCACTGGGAATGATCAAGGTACGGCGACGCAGACATTATATGCAGTCTAGGTAGGGCTTTGGAATTCAAAGGAGTGGTCAGTCGTGAGAACGAGACTAGCACTAGGCAATGCTCTGGAATGTGGTTATACTGGAAAGAACAAATTGGAACAGGCTACTTCACAATTTTCAAAAAAAAAAATGTGAAGTAGCCTGTTCCAATTAGTTCTTTTGTATCAGCATCTCTATCATATAATTGCGGAAATTTATCACACAAATCCTTTGCAACTGTTCTATACATTGATCTTGTAGGTAGTTTTGACTGTTGGAGTACTTCATCCGTTAAGATTCTCACGATAGTGTTGACGTCCGTATTGGAAACCGGTTCAAGATCATTAAATTTTTTTAAAAGCGACGTTGGTAATTTGTCGTAGGTAATGTCTAACACAGTGCTATTTGTGCTCCATTCGCTGATATTGCTGACTATAGTGGACGTTGGCGAATTAGGAATAGTCGTTGCAGATTCAGTCGCGTGTGCACTCTGATCATACCTTAACGTCCTTTTGTAATTCTACAAGAATGTCATCGTCTTCAACTTCTGTTCCGTCTACCAGAAAAATCTTACTACCGAAAATATTCTTTTTGATTTCGAAGAAAATATAATTCTGAAATAACTGGTGAAAAGACAGTTCAATTGCCAAAATATTGTCTGTCTGCAGAATGGAATAGCGACAAAAAAATATGTTTTGTAATCTGGCTCTATAATGAGGTGGAAGGCAAAGAACTATTATGTAAGTGGCACCTAATTTTTGGATTCCTGCGTGGCTACCTAGAGGGTTTCCAATTTCATAATCGTTGTACAACAAAGCCAGAGGTAAGAAACAATTTGTTTTTCCTATGGCGTTTGCAAATTATATAAACCTTTCTGAATAAACTGCCAGGTTGAGGAGCATTCAGTCGGATATGTACAATTTAATGCGTGAAATATTTTGAAGCACACATCAACTGCATTTATGATTGAATGAACCACAGAAATTGTATCATTGATCACTACTATAATACTTATTAATGACAGTATAGTTACATCATATGATTATAATGACGGGTTGTAAAGTCACATTTAGTTTAGAGAATTTCTCTCGCCTGCTTGAAATTGTGGTCTGTAGCTTACCTGCAGTAGTAACAGTATGAGTGATGAAACCTTCACTGCTTTCCTGTTTTGATGGACGCGAACTGCTTTTTTACACTTTTGCAATGGGATTGCCTAACAACAGCGGTAGCACCATGAATGCTATGCTGTAATTGTTTTTTCCTCAGTGGTTCTTATGTCGTCGATTTCTGAAAGCAAGCCATGATGATTACACTTCTAGCGTTTAACTGAGTATAGCAGCGCAGCGGCAACAATAGGTGCGCGTTTATTGATTAGTATTCATACGAATCGCGCAGCTACTGCAGGGCACCCTATTATGTTTGCGAGCTCCAAAATATGGTTTACGACTCCGTTTTCATACACATGTTCATCTATACCAGCAAATAGTTCTTTTCCCATGAAAGTTTTTAGTGCATTCGTTACCTACAATAAATTGCGTAGTCACTTTCGAATTTAATCGTCTATTATTGCTTAAATTCTTCCGGATTTTTTTCTTGCAGGAATGACACAAAAGCAATTACCGATTTTGAAGCGTAAGTAAGGTACCCTTTTGATTTTTGCTAAACGAGGTTTCAGGTTTTCTTTATTAGCAGGTCCCAAAATTCCTTTTAGACATGTAGCACACAAGTCACCTTTCCGCGCGAGTATGGAAGTGCACGAGAGCATCTGCGGGGGCGTCTTGCGGCGACATCGCTTGTCGCGCGACTCAGCGTCATCTGTCATGCTCGCAAGATATTGACAAGCGACGGGTAGATTTTGTCGCGCGACAAAGAGTCGCGTGTCACAGTTATGCTAGACGTGCTGGAGGGGGTGTTTGTAGCTCTATTACCTCGGGAAAACGCGACAGTCTACGCGCGAGATATCTCGCGCGCAAAACGCTCAGACAGGCTCGAGCCTGTCCAGACGGAGCGTTTTTGCGCGCGTAAGCCCTCGCGCGCTTCAATTTAAGTTGCATCCAGATGCTGCGTTTTACGCGCGTTACTACGCGCGGTGTCTGGCGGACGGATTCAGCCAGTTATAAAAATGGAGCCAGATACAGCGGGTGTGTTGTGGCTTGCATACCGTCGATGGAAACGTCGTAAACGTAGAGAAAGTCGAAGATTTAACGTGCATCCAATTCTACGAGACAGAATGACGCAAAGTATGTTTATAACATTATACCCAAAGCTGAGAGAACACAACGAAAAGTTTTTCAACTACTTCCGGATGTCAGTAACATCGTTCGATGATTTGCTAAAACTTATACAGGAAGATTTGACTCCCAACAAAATCTATGTGCTAAAGGATACTGTTTCTGCCGAAGAAAAAGTCGTGATTACATTGAGGTAATAACATTTATTGTTTTTATACCTTTCTTTTTCTCTTAATCAATTTAAAGATCTCGGTATAGATCCATCAATTCACCCTCTTGGGAACCTTGATTAGACGCCGGTGATGGGTTATCGTAGGTAAACGCCGGTGACGGCCGATGTCCCGCCAGGTTGCTGTGCCCATCTGCAATACCCCCTTGTTCTTTGTAAGCTCGTTTTGCAACTCAGTCAGAGTGGATGAAAGAATGGAAATTATCTGGGCGATGGATTTGGCAGACCCAGAGACCATCATACGCTTTTGAATATGGTCGAAGAAATCCTCGCCAAATTGTTGGTTGCGTGGCCCGCTGAAACAGGGAATTGTTGACACCTGATTATACACTCCAGTCAATAATCCCGATTGGTTAGCGCAACTCATTTTGGAGTACATAGTCAGAGCTGGAAGTTTTATCTTGACCTCACTTCCTTGCAACTTCTGGTTTTGGAAGAGCTTTCCCATTTTTTCTCTTGAAAACCAGGTTGCCAGCCCAGTAATCTCTTTCAAAATCCCGAAATTCTCCTTATACGTTCCGAAGATGCCATGAAAAACTACCTGAACTGCCATCTCTTCTGATATGCAGGTACGATAGGTGAAATGGTTCCCGTGCTCCTGCCAAGCCATGATTATTTTGTACAAGTAGAATCCTCCATGTCCCGTGAAGTTAAAGAAATCTAAGCACTCGGGCACTTTCCTATTCGTTACATGCGCATCATAGTAAACCTATAGCATGCATATAGGGTAGAACATTCTAGTCGCTTGCCTAGATGTTGTTATGAGGAGGATCTCTGCAATTAAATTACACAGCTGGCCTATGTCACTCGCCTTCTTTTGGTTTAAGGTTAGCTGTATAATATCATCAATGCATGGTATGTGAGCCAAGTCTCGTTTCACGGCATCTTCAAAATTTTTCCTATATTCGGGTGGACTCCGTATCATCCCTAAAAACGCGGTCATGGGACCTAGACTTTGTACCATACTAGATCTTTTTTCGGGAGGGAATGTGCAACCCTCTAGCAGGACATGGTGTACTCCATTCAGCCCGTATTTGCTTATTTGAAAAGCTTTTTGCTCTGATTCTGTTTTCGTGATCGGAAGGGTCCCATGTCCCACACGGAGTTCATTCAATCGGAGCTGGAACCCGCAAAAGAAGCAATTTCAATTACCTATCCACGCAGAATTTGGCTTTGTTTTATCGAAAGCTTCGTATATAAGGCCATGTTTCTTCACTGCGTCGTCTTAGATCTTGTTGGAATCCTCACGTGTTATGATATGATGATTTACCTGGATTCTCGTTTAGTCTTTTAACGTACAGCCGAACGGTCGGGTAGCGCCGATTGCACTCTTTGCTGGCTTTTCTTAGGCTCATTCCCGCATGAACCAGCTCCATAGCTTTCTTCATGTCATCTTCGGTGTGTGCGCGGTGTGCGCCTCTTTTAAAATTTAATAAAATTGAGTACCCAATATATTAAGCTTGTCATAATACATTCAGTACACATTAATCCACAGTTGTCATACAGTTAGCCATGGCTAAATGTTGGACAACACATTGTGGTTAAATGTTCGACACCCCCCACCTGACGCCGTTTGATTGACCTTGGCTGTAAAATATTAGCAATAGATGCACCAATACCGACACCAAAGGAAGCATGATGAATGTATTCACATAACTGATATATACATATTCGTCTCATGCTTAACTAAAAGGAGTGAAGTGAAAAAGTACTTACGTTTTTTTTTTCAGTTTTTACATTAAATTTGTTGTCAATCACTCGTCCGTCGTTGACGCGCGCTCGCTGCCGCCTGGGGAGCGGGGAGGGCCGGCGCCAAGGCGTCTTTTGCGCTCGGTTGCACCAAGCAAGCTAGATATTCGTAAGGCTATTTGTGTACTAGTGGCTAACTGATGGACTACTGACCCTACGATGTTGCCCCATATTTATTGGTAAGTGATCCATCTCATACACATGAATTTATTCAACTCCTGCGAGTCCAGTCCTGTGCAGCCCTCATGAGCCCAGCCAATGGCTGTAGGCGATGGGTACAGTCGCCATCAGATATATCGCTGCTATATCTGGTGGCGACTGTACAATGAGGAGAAAAACTGATCATAATTACTCCATTTTCCCTAGTTTTTTCTATCAGAGGTACATGGATCCTCTTTTGTTGGCTTTATTGTTGATATGAAGTGGTTCAACCATTCGACGAAAATTTCACTTTGTATCCAGCCTCTCGAATGGCAGACGGGAACAGTGCCGGGCGGAGCACCATCTAGAAGTTCTACCTTCATGTGAACACTGGGAAATATAAGCAACGGAGGAACATAATTGCCAGAAGCAGAATCACAAAGGACAGCCGTAGTTAGCCCTGTTCGCGATACACACAATTCGTACTTTCTTTGCTTGGTCTTTATGCCCAACTGCGTCGAAAAACCCCGTTCACATAGATAGGTAGTCGAGAACGGTAAAAGAATACGAAGCGCTTCCTTGCCAACAACAGGATAAATGGCATTATATTTTATCCAAAATTCAGTCCAATCCATGTGGCTGAAGTTATCATGAGCAGACGAATAATTTTTCAGGTCTAAAGCTTCTTCTTGCAATATTTCCGGCAATTGTTCGACATCAATAATCACGAATGGATTTCTTATCAATTTATTAATATCCTTCTCGCACTTAAATCGGGCATAACTAAGAAGGCTACGTCTATTGTAATTTGTTCAAATTTTATTGGTATAAACACCATGATCTTTATTTCCTTGCTTTCATGTCCTGCCGCCGTTTTTACATGAAATGGTTTCACTGGCATTACTGGTGTATTTGGATATTTTACTTTTATTTCGTTCCAAAATTCTTCACTTATACAAGTTAAATCAGATCCAGAGTCAATTAATGCAACCACATCATAATTATTTATTCTTATTACTATTTCTGATTTATATCTCTCAACTTCCTCCTTTTCAACTTCTTCTTCGAATACTGTAATAATTGCTGTGTCTAAATCATCTAAATGAACCTGTTCTCCGTCAAGTTTTAACACGGAGCATAAATCAATTCTTTCGTTTTAACGATTTTCATACCGTAACTTAATTTCTAGAAGTGCGCATAATCCCTTCCCATTAATTGACCAGGATCCCAATCCATTCTTTTCATCATTTGATATACTTCGACCCTAATGTTCAAGGCTGATCCGGGAACAATTTCGATAGCCTGCTTTAGTTTCCCGAAAGATCTACGTTTTGTATTGCTTCCGCTGCCTGATGCCTCAGCTGCTGGTCTCTTCCAGTTCTGCTGATACGTTTGTTGAAGGTTCTTCTTCCTTTTTTCAGCTGTTTCCCTATTTCCCCTACTTTCGTTCTTGGTCCTTTGCTTATTTATATCATCCATCGAACGCAGGAACTCAGCAGTCTCCAAAATACTGGTAATTTTTGCCGTCGCGAATGACTGCTGTATATATCGTGGATAATGCCGTATGATGTCAGATACTAGTTGGTCCTCAGGAATTGGGATTGGGTAATTAAGCATCTTAACCATACCAACGATGCGTAGGAAGTAAGCGAGCATGGACGGCGATTCTCTCCATTTCCACGTCCCATGAGTTATATTCCTTCGTAATTCGTTTTGTTCAAAACTTCCCCAGTATGCTGACAGGAAATCCCTTTTGAAATCTTCTAGGGTAGTCCAGCGATCTCTGTACATGCGTGCCCAGTCTCTTGCTTCATTTTCCAAACATTCTTGGATAGTGTCTATTTCCTGTCAAGTTTTAGTTGTTTTCTTTAGGTAATGCCTAACCAGAATTATATGAGGAATGCGCCATATTGCGGAATTTCACTGGAACTGATTTCTTACACTAGCAATGATTTTATGATTGTTTGTCAACAATGTCAATGTTATTCGTTGTGGTTTTTTTAAAAGACAAATATTTAAAATTATCCAAAGAAATTGCCAGTCGTGAACGTAATATAATAAATAAGGTGTACACGTGTTTCGAAAAACAGTCTGGAAAAGAGTGCATTCCATTTAATTATATGACGAGGTTAACATAGTGGAACTGAAAGGATTTAAACTAATGTCCTTATAGTGCGGTTGCGATTGGTTGCAAAATTGTTGCCATATAAATCTTATAAATAGCGCCCTCTTCTTGACAATCATCATAATATTTCTAGGTTCTGGTCAGGCTTTATACAGGGTGGTCCAAATATAGAGGTCCAAAATTTTTTATTAGATGCCTCGGATCTCGGGCTATCGGAATATACCACATGTATGTTGGCCGATTTCTTGTAGTTTTTGAGTAATTCATTTTTGAAAGTTTTTTTTGAGAATTTTTGGGGTGAGCCGTTTACATCATGTAACTTTTTTTTTGTGTATCTTTTCTGCATGCTTCTTTTGGTAATTTTATCCTTACGGTGTGTTCTTTCACACATAAAATAATCAACTTCCTAACTCGGATGCAAGTTACAAAAAAAAGTACCGAAAGTGAAAGTTTTACGATCAACCAAGTCGGAGTTCAATTTGGAAATTAAGTAAAAAAAATAAAAAACCAATTCCAAAGTTTAAACGTAATTTTAAAAACTTTGCCAGCCTCTAAGCTTTCAGAATAATACAAAAAATGTGGTACTTAACAGGTCAAAATTGGCTGTAGTCGTCCTTCAAAGGTACTGAGGTAGAAAGTTCCCAAATTGGTCAATGTAAAAAAAAACATGGCGCTTATTTTATGATTCCTAAGGCCTTTGGGGCCATCCGGTCTAGAGTACCAAAATGTCCAGGGTATCATAATGTCTTCATATACAAAATGACTAATGGGTTAAATTGTCCAATTGTGCAAAATTACCATAGTATCAAAATAACTAAAATATCACAATGACTATGCTATCAAAATGACTATTTTATCACAAAGACTAGAATATCACAAGGACTAGAATATCACAAAGACTAGAATATCACAAAGACTATAATATCACAAAGACTATTTTATCAAAATGACTAGAATATCACAAAGACTAGAATATCAAAAAACACCACAACTATCACACGCACAATGTGATTCGCACTAAATTTAACTATTTTATGTGACCGAAAGGTGACTATACTAATTTTCAATAATTTTAATGAGCAACGACATGCGACTCGTGCAAAATCTAACGAACGAACATGATTAATGGCTGGCGGAAATGAATAGGGATGTACTACATCTAACGGAAGTTAAAGACTGATATAGTTACGAACTAAAAACCGATATTCAATAGCAATATCGAACAGCAGTATATTTATGAGTTCTCCAGTACATTTATTCAATTTCATGGTATCTATGTTCCAATCACCGCATATGATGATCTTCTTATTTTTTTTTTTGACAAGTCGGAGTAAACTCTATTTAGATGGTCAAAGAAAATGTTAACATCTGAATTGGGAGTTCTGTATACACATAGAATCATAATATTATGGTTAGTGACCTCTATAGCACAGAGCTCAAAATCCTTTTGTTTGATACAACTCGTTGTCGAAGGATAAAACACTATATTGGATGCCATCTCTTAGAAGTATACACGTACCTCCTCTTTTTATATTAGGTCTTGAATAATACTGTGCTAATGTGTAGTTTGGTAAATGAAAATAATGTTCCGTCCCTGACACGAGGAACGTTTCACTGAGACACACAGCGTCTACTTCAACAGTTTTAAGTTTTTGCAATTTGTGGATAGTTATAACAAGTAATTCTCTTTTACTTAGAGCTCCTGCAATATTTTGATGCAAGATGGTAAATTGATTATTCTGTGTGGGAATGAAAAAACTTTTCCCCGGATATACCTAGTGTTGATTGTTTAAGGAAAACGACAAGCTCTCAGATCAGTCACCTAAAGATCAACAATCCGAAGAAGTGCCCGGCAAAAAAGATCGTTTAAAAATGGATGATTTTGATTATTGCGTGATACGACGAATGATAGGTATATAACTTTCATGAAAGATTTAAAGAGCTTCCTACGTTGCGATCACTGCACAAAAAACTAAAAGAGGAAATGGGATTCAAAGGCTCAATTTCATCTCTGCGAAATATAATCCGAGACATGGGATTCAGATTTAGAAAAACCGACAATAACAGCAGCATTTTGATGGAAAAACATGACGTCCGTTTTAAAAATAAAAACATTTGAGAGAAATCCGAAAATTAAGGGCTACTGGTAAAAATCTGAAGCAACCTATATCAAAGGGTCAAAGATTTATTATTGTTCACGCAGCTAATGAAAAAGGCTTTGTACCTGGAGCTCTTACTAGATCTATAATCTTATATCTTTAATCTTTTAATTGTAAAACCAATTTGTACTGAAAAACTGTGTTCCTTATTTTTAACCGACTTCAAAATGAAATAAATGAAATGAAATAATTTATTCAGTAAGTAGGCCACAGGGGCACTTTTACAAGTCAGATTGTGAATCTACCGGCATTTCGCAAGAGGAGACCGCTGTTAAGAAGAAACTCAACAGTAAGTCATTTTTTCGTAAATAATACTTAAAACAATTACAATGATTACATTTGTGTTATAACTAATTACATTACACTGGTACACGTAAAGGAGATGTATAGATACTCCAAATCAATGTTAAGTAGGAACATTAAAATAAAATTTTAACGATAAATTTATAACATTAAATATACCCAGAGATGTATAAAGTATCTGGGTGTCACAACATGCCAATAAAATATATTTACTTAATTAATTTAATTCCACAGAGATGTATAAGGTCTCTAGGCGTCAACGTGAATAATTTACAATAGAAAATAATTATTAAACCTAAATTTCTTAGAGATGTATATGGTCTCTAGGCGTCATAACATGAAATAAAATATTTTAAAATTATTAAATTTCCTCAGAGATGTATAAAGTCTGAGTGTCATACTACACTACTAAGCTGTTTCTTAGAGATGTATACAGTCTCTAAGAGTTCAAAAAGTAAAAATCAACATACACACAAAAAAGGAGGAGGTTCTCAATTCGACGTGAATGTTGGTGTTTTTTGTATGTATGTTATAAGATTTCTAGAAGACACGTGAACTGATTTACAAAATTCTTTTTGTATTTGATAGGGTACACTTTCGAGATGGTCCCATATACATTTTATCAAAATCGGTCAAGCAGTTTATGAAATATCAACAAAAATCGGTTGAAATCCGTTTTTAATTTTTTTAATTTGGTGATTATGATCAATTATTAATCCGACGTAATATCGTACTGTTACTTACGTCAAACAGTATAATATTGACTTATATATGTATTATTTTATATATTGTATACAAGTATAGCTTCAATAAATAATGAATGTTCAAATTCATGTCGCTTCTGCATAATCAATTTCTTAGGTCTACCGGTTAGTAATGTCATCTTGGCTGGTGCTATACATTGCGTTTATGATACTTTAAATTGAATGCTACCTAAAATAAATCACGGTAATGTTTTTCATGTCATTTCCGTCTCCGGATTTAGGCGATGATGACCGAGAAAAGCCGAATCGTTAACTGTTTTTATACGATTAAACATTGTAACCGACAATATTATTTTCAGAGGTGGACAGTTTAAGCCTTGAGACAATTTGACCATTACACGTTAGGTCGATCGCACATTTTGGCATTGTAGTATTCTGTCATAGGATCATTCAGGCCGCGAAAACATTATGAACATAGCATATTGTACATTTTGACTATATAGCGTTTTAACCAAAGTACAATAAAATTAGACTTCTACTCATTTAAGTTCCGGGGGGACGGAACCCTTATGGGATCACTTTGTGATCCGTCTGGCCGTCTGTCTGTGATTCCGTCGATAATATGGTAAATTTGATAATCTAGTCATTTTGACAATCTAGTCATTTTGACAATCTAGTCATTTTGATAATCTAGTCATTTTGATAATCTAGTCATTTTGATAATCTAGTCATTTTGATATTATTTCATTTTTATACTGTAGACATTTTGATAATGTAGATATTCTGAATTAGTCATTTTGTATATGAAGACATTATGATACCCTGGACATTTTGATACTCTAGACCGGATGGCCCCAAAGGTCCTAAGGCTACATTAATACTAATAGTACAGAAGTAACCACGAAAAGTTAATCGAAATCCATTAAACACAATTTTTTTATCTTGCTCTCAAACTAAACGGATTAACAAAAGGTGCCACGAAAGGTCATTAGGGGAATAAAATAAACAAAAACTTGACAATTGACAATTTTTTATAAAAGATTTTTAAATGTTCGGCCTCCAACTTGAATGCATAGCCTACATCTCCTTAAAAAATATCTTTTAAGGCCCTAGATGCATCTCGATTTTCGTTAATTGTTCTTTTACTTTCTTCTAATTTCTGTCGAAGTTCCGCTTCCGTGTTCGAATCCCGTGCGTAGACTAGTTCTTTGTAATATCCCCAGACAAAAAAATCAATGGTATTTAAATCAGGCGAACGCGGAGGCCACTCAATTGGGCCGCGACGCCCAATCCACCTGTTGGGATACGTCTCATCCAGGTAGTTCCTTACAGCCCTGTGATAGTGGCAAGGAGCGCCATCATTTTGGAACACCATATTCCTTCTTGTTCGGAGATTAACGTTATGCAGCAAATCGTCTAAATCATTTTCTAAGAAATTTAAGTATGCGGGTCCATTCAGTCTGGCTGGCAATTCGAACGGTCCAATTAATTGACCATCCACGATGCCTGACCACATGTTCACGCTGAACCGCACTTGAAAATTGGACCCCCTTCCTAAGTGCGGGTTCTCAACGGCCCAGTTGTGGTGATTGTGCATGTTAAATACTCCAGTCCTTTCAAACCGCGATTCTTCACTCCACAAAATTTTATCAAAATAATTTGCGTCTCGGGCGGATTTCCGTAGCTGGCCACATGGGTGCAATCGATGACCCCTATGACACCCGGCAGTTTGTACAATTCGTAAAATCTGAAATAATTTTTTGACATTGAAACGGTTGGTAAAAATAAACAAAGCTCATGTATAATAAAATAAATAAGCTGACACTTAGTATGTTAGTCTGTTTAAGGCTTCCTTACTATGAACTTCAGAAATGTTATTTGAATAAATCTAAGTAACAACATTGTGACGAACCATCCTCCCCTTAAGATTCTAAAATTTCAGTTATTAAAAACCGGCCAAAAGCATGTCGGGCCACGCTCAGTGTAGGGTTCTGTAGTTGCCCATCTTTCACAATAAACGGGCTTAAAACAGCGGTTTTAAGCCCGAGGTTTAAATTACGAGAAAGATTTCGAGAGCCTTATTACCTTCTGGAAGTTATTGACGCCATATTGAGCGGAATGTTTTAACGCTGTTTGGCACTTAACTTAATATGTGTGGTGTTCGAAGTATAAGGATACCGCGCGGCACTTAGGTAATTTTTGTGATGACTAAAACGGCTCGACCGATTTTATTCAATATAGTTATCATTGAAAGTAATTATAAGGCCTCATTTTCATAAATTATTCATATTTTTTTGATTCTTGGTTTAAAAGTGATCCCTCTGCTGCTTATTCAACGGAAATGGTATATATGTCCGCAGAATAGCATTTTGATTTAGGGCATGCACTACGTCTCTTATCGCCTTTGAAACACTAGATTGCGATACACCGTGGTATGCAACCTGCCCAACGTTCCTTTGGTATGTTCCAGTTGCAAAAAAATTTAAAGCTATTAAAATCTGTAAAGGAAATTAAATTTTTATTGTTTAAAAACTGCGCGAATATGATATACACAAAAAACGTGTTTAACGATGTTAGTAGATAGATGCCACAATCCCACACCATGGTTCGGCAAAAAGTTACGCGTTTCTCATAATCTGCGTCATGGAGCTTTTGGACGCGCTGAATGTGGTAAGCGTGGTACCCCTCTGAAAAAGAAAACATGGGTTGTAATACTTAACCGAGGAATTTAGACACTGTGAAATGTTAAACAGTTTTTTGAGTTACGTGCTAATTCAAAATTTATTTTCAAGTATGCTACAAGGGCTCTTTTGCATGTTTGACTCTAGCAGCGCTTCGCGAAAATGACATCTAATCAATCAATCAATAATTTATTGCAATATCACAATAGTAAACACAGATGTATGATGGTGTATGGTGTGTTACTTAATCTGGCGAGAAAAAGCGCCGCAAAAAACTCAATTAATGTTATCACACCGTTCGGTGTCAGAAAACAAATTCAACTCACCTGACTTAAGAACTCGTAGCACCGAGGTACGAGGTATGCCAGTCCTCCTGGTAATTCTTCTTGAGCTTGTTGACGGATCTCTTTCGATTTCTGCCAAGACTTCATCCCTCCTATCTGGATTTACTCGGGGTACTCCTTCACGAGGTGGACGGCCAGGGACTCGTCCAGTGTATATTCAGGTCCTCTAAAAATGTGACGGGATGACTCGGCGTATTCCCGAATTTCGGTTTGTCCACATTTTAGAGGTGGGACGTACTAGGTAAAACGCGGATTGAGTCTTGCGAGTACGCAAAAGAATAGATCCAAAAAGTTCCAAGAGTATTTATGAATACAGTCAGCATCAGAGAAAAGGAACCCCCTGTAGTAATGACATCAAAGCGTTCAATTTCTTTGATCGGTTCCGTAGAAGGTGAGTTGGTCTAGTGGATAGTCAACCAGCCTCTCATGTAGAATGGTCGCTCGTTCGAACCTTCGACCAGGAAGTAGTTTTTTTTTTTCCTTTATACCCGTTTTGTTGATTATTATTTAACATTTTTTTTTAATTAGGTATGAGGTAGGTATACAAGGAAAGACAGGCTTGTTGCAAAAACAATGTTTATTTATTTAACCCTTTGAGCTCCAAGCGGCAAAGCAATTCACCGTGCCACTGACGCCAAACCAAAAAAAAAAAAGTGCTCCAAAATCAACAGAGATTGAAAAACACAGATAGTGGTTTGAATTAGCATGTTTTTGACCATTGCAATTTTTGACGTCAATAGGCGTCGTTGGCGTCAGTGGCACGAATTTCCGATGACGTGATTTGCCGTCTTTGGCGGTCAAAGGGTTAAGCAAATAACTGCGTTATGTTATGAATTTTATGATCGTAATGATTTTATTTCCATGAAGTTAATTAAAAAGATTACTGCATAATGATAACTAGCAAAAATAAACTAATAGTCATTACATTTCTAGGAAATCTATACAATCCATTTTTGTATACAGTTTTCTATCTCTGCACTGTGTTAAAATATGGTTATTTACTTAGCCGAATTAACAATTCATAATTATCTTTAAAAATTAACCGAACTATATACTAACAAAACACAAGATATATACTTGGATTACGTTTAGAACGTTTTACATTAGACAACGGTTTGCTTACCTATAGATAGATATTTCAAGAAACACAATTGGAGCATTCCACGTATACGTTACGGCGTCACTACCTGTTTAATACTTTTGAGAAGTTAGGAAGCTGAACAGCGGTATATGGTAATATCATAACATAAATCATAAGCTTTAACATTGATAGTGTTTCTTAGCAAGCACTAGGTATGTTTTATTAGGGTAGTGGGACAAACGTAGATGTTTTCATGAAATACCCCAATTACAATATTTATTTACTTAAAATTGTGAAAAATAATTTTATTGTGCTTGTGAATCACTGCGAAAGTACCAACATGCTTAACTATTATAGTATAGCAATTTACACCTTTCTCTGTTATCACAGTTTCTGATAACCCTTTTAACACAACATTTAAAACAATACCTACTAGTATGTGAGGTCAGATGGTGCATTTTATTACATTAATACATTAATATTCGGAAAAAAAGGGAAACTTGATTATTGTTAAATGAAGATTGGTGATATGATATGACTAACTACAAAATATTAACATTAGGAAATATTAACACATGTTCATTCGTTCTAATGCCGTTTTATCAGATAAGTTACACAATCACTCTGCTGTTTTCCTCGATTATATATCGTATTAGTAAAATATGCTCTATATAATATAAAGCACTTGGTCATTGTTACTCTATAATCTGCACTTATTGTCACAAATCCTTACTTAATCATAATTTTAAGATGCCTGTCATTAGTAAAATGGCTACTAATGATTATAATGAGGCACTGTTATTGTTATTTTAACCTTATATATCATTCTTATTCATTTAATAACTTACTAATACGTTCTTGCAATTCTGTTTTCTTTTGTTCTGTTTCTGGTTGTCCTTCAGATCTGTCACCTGAATCTAGGATTCTAGTATTCAGCCTTCCCAATCGGAGTGGTGCTGGTTTCTTGGATCTCCTGCTCACCCTTATATCTTTATTTATGGTTACAGGTTTAGGTGCAATATCAGGCCTGATGGTGAATGGATTCAGGTTATCATTCCTCCTTTCTAGATTCCCTATTGGAACTTTATGATTATCAAGGGATTTCCCTGCCTGTTGCTTCGATAACTCTGCCATCATAAGTTTCATGTTATCTTGAAGGCCAGTTATGCTCAATTTGAAACTGTCGAACTCTTTATGTAGACCAGTCATTAGTACTTCTACTTCAGATCTAGTTATATTATCACTTGAGTTAGGTGCAGGATTTGAGTTTTTTAGGTTTAGAGAGAATTCTTGGTTAGGTTGATTCAACCCACCAAAAATAAATTCCTTATGGCTATCTTTGATGGAACTTATTTTGGACGCTTGTGCCGCCTGATGTGATTTTGATATGTATTGCCTTGTTGGTAAGCTCTCCAACAATGAAGATTGCTGGTCTTGGGTAGATTGAGACATTTTGGATAAGTTTGTCAGGGCCTTAGCCATAGTACTCTTCATTTTTGTTGTTATTGAATCTCCTTTAGGAGCACTATTTTCAGCTAAAGGCTGGTGTGCTTGTTCATCCTGTCCACCTTTAGGTTTAACCTTTGATGATGCTTTAGACGTTTTCTTTTTGGAAGGTTTTCTCTTGAGACTCTGAGATTTGTTATTAAGTGTCTGGGCATCTTGTCTTAATTCTTTTTCCTCTTCATTGAACAATTCCCCTAATGCGGTAGAAGGAGTGTCATAGTCATTATCAGGACCATTCATTTTGGGCCCTGCTATGGTCCTAGTAAGTCCAGTTTTGACCATGGAGGTCAGGCTCATATCAGATGGGTTCTTGCCTGGATCCTCAATCTCCTGATCTAACCTCTCACAGTCACTACAATAAGATGGAGATCTTGGCCCAATGTCCTCAATCTCTAAATAATCAGGTTCTTGTGCTGGGTTATTGTCTAGCTCTATTGACTCCTGCTCAGCCACTGCCTCTACAACCGGAATTTCACCTCCTAGTAAGTTAAGAACATTAACAAAATGATCAGCAGGCAGCAGACGGTGTTTTGGGGCTGAAACAGGGTTAAGAGAATTTTCTGTGCAGCCTCCTTTATGGGGAAGTTGATTGTGAAGTCTTTCAATCTTCTTAAGCAACTCTAAGTCAACCATGAACTCAGCACCTTTAACATTAATCTTAGTAGGCTCAAAAGATTTATGATCTGCCACTATCTGAGTAGTTGCCACTACCGTTTCATTGTCATATTGAATGACTTCATCTACAGTGTCAGCCATTAATAATGATTGATATTATGACTTATACGTACGTATTGATCATATAGTATGGATAAGCTAAGAATTAAGAATAAGCTAAGAAATAATAAAAGAAAATAAGATTAGTAAAGGAGAGGATGGCCGTCACTATCTATCACTTCTTGAGGCCGATTTTTCATGCTGGAAACCATATTAACACATGTATCACTATTTCGCATCAGTTCCCAAGTTTTGTTTACCTCATCGTCCAAATTCTTTTTTGACCGTATTTCACTGGAGTCCCAATTTAAAACCATCTGACCCCACAAGTTTTCTATAGGATTTAGATCCGGACTTTTGGCCGGCCAGTCAAATACCGTTATTTCTTTTCGGTTATCTAGCCAGTTTTTAACGATTTTGGACCGATGCACTGATGAATTATCCTGAACTATAAATTTGGCCTTCAGTTTAGGATATGCTACACGGACTGACGGAAGCATCACGTCTTTCAACACTTCTAGGTATCGCTTACTGTCCATGCGGCCGCCTACTACCACGAGCTGCCTGGGCCTATTGAAGACATCCATCCCCAGTAACCTAAAAGCGGTATATCTTTTAAAATCTGTTGCAAAATGTGATATAGATAAAATTCAATAGATTAAATAATCAGCCATGATCATGATTTCAATAAATTTATTTTTTGCCTACTGTTAACCGCCCGCTTGTTCTGAGGTCTAATACGTTGTTAGGGTTATACCTTTTGATTTCTATTCATTTTTTTTTTTCAAATTCTTGTATTTTTATTATTTCTTTTGGTAGTTTTTTTTTTTAAATATGTATATGCCTAGTTACAGATTTGAGGATAAGGACGTGCAATTTACACCCAGGCGTGTCTCTCGCAAGGCACACTGGTGGCCAGTGCATTAAGCTTACGACGCGCTAACTTTGCAAGGTTCGGGTATGAGTTCTGGTGATATGCCCACCATACTAACGGTGACTCATGAATATCGATGACTTTGTCAACGAGGTACCGCTGCACTTCCTAGAGTATGGCCACTATCTATTAAATGTTTTGAAAAGTCCAATTTCGCAAAACATTTAATAGATAGTGGCCATACTCTGCAGGAAGATCATTCTTTTACCGTTTTAGATGTTTGTGAAAAAGGATTGCGTTTAAGTGTTCTGGAACAGTTGGAAATAATTAGGTACAACAATAGGGGTGAGATTCTTAACGAACAATTGAATGTCGTTACATCACCGTTACTTCGAATTTTTGCTAATCACTCTCAGTTGCATAATAGGGGTGGCCAGGTTATAAATATGGCCGACCAGTCTGGGCAGCTCATTCGGTTGTCGGACTCCAGACCGTCAACATCTCCTGATGATACCTCGTAGAGGGGCGAAACACGTGTCGAGTAAGTTCTGTTATTTTGGTGGTGGTTTGGTATATTTATTTGCGTATTTATTTTTCTTATCGTGGTGGGAAGGTGGGACCATTAAATGCATATATGCATGAAAAAATACGCAAATAATTATAACGGGTTAGCACAAATTTAACTGGCACGATATTATATCGCGGAATAGCAAAGCAATATTATTATTTTCATTAATTTGTACCTGTAAAAACATGCATTTAGTGAGTGTACGGCTATTTTCCAACTGTGAAAACCTTGTCATAAGCTCCGCCAATAAATCCTGCGACACTACTTCGTAAGCTACTTGGTCAACATTTTCCTGTAGATCCGATAGCTCAGCATTTAATGCTGTAGTACTAGGTATGACCGAGCTCCCTGTAACATACTCATGTCTGCTCATTTCCTTGGTGACTTCTTTACATGGTCTCATAATGTAATTTAGTTTTTCAACGATTAATAATAATAATAATAATTTATTTATTTCAGGCATCAAAGGCCCATAGATAAATACCTTACAATCTAACATACATATTAAATATTAAAATAATAAAAACATAAGTAACTAAACTAGGTCACATTTTTCAACAGCGACGTGTTACGCGTGTTCGATGTGTCCGGTAGCCGTCCACGGAAACGCCGGAACATGACACCCTTCGGCCAGTACTCTTCCTTTGTGAAGGTCGCTAGTTGGTCCGTCGGAACTCTCAACACGAAGGAATTAAAACTCACGTCGTGGCGAGACTCCAATTTTATGACCCTCAGGATGACACCGGACTTCACCCTTACATATTCTGCAATATCTTCAGCCTTCGTACTGTAATGTAGCCGGGACACATAAAGCAGCGTCGTAGGTAGAGCGGGACGCAGCAAATGTTTCGGTCCAGTCGGTGCGGTACCGCACTGATTTCGACAGGCTGGCTTCTTCTTCTTCTTTTCGACCTTCATGAAGCCATCCTCGTCGCATCGGGACTCCCTTGGAGCCGGCATTGGCAGGTCCTTTTTTACGGGTTCCTGCAACCCCCGAGATGACGGCTGCCTGGATTTCGGAGCAGCTGGGCGTTTTGCAATTTCGGCGTAAACACGTCTCGGGGTCGACGTACTCACACGTGACGTGCTCGACATCTCCGCTGGAGCAGGCGAGCGAGCGGCGGGGCGCGGGGTTGGCGGCGCTTGGTCAGCAACCAGCGACGCATGCGATTCCACGGCGTCAGCGTTAACACCGCCGATCACATTTTGCGCACCGTGACATGCGACTATTTTAGAGGTGTCACTTGACCTACATTCAGATATAGCATTACGCAATAACGCTACTTCGGAACGCAACTCAATTACGGTATTATTGGATACCTCTAACTTAGTCTGGACTTCGGTCAGACTCTTCTTCAGGATCATAACATCCTTCAGCAGCCTGGTGACATCGACGTGGTCGAATGTAACGGGTGGCAGCCGGTGCAGCTGCTTCGCCACGAACGAAGGCACGTCGCTCGAACGGGTCGCCTGGAATAGCGTGATGATGTCCCGCAGACTCTTCACGCCTCCATCCCTTCGGCGGGGTGGCATCTCGGCGGTCTTGCCGAGCGTCTCGTAGAGCAGCGCCTTGCCACTGCAAATGTCCTCCTCCTGGAAACTCGACTTGCAGATCTGCGCGATGCTTTCCGCGTCCATGGTGGTGACGGCATTTTGTATAAATGCTAACAATTCGTTAACTATGACCTGCGACTCTCGCGGGGAGGCCATAGTGACAATACGGGCAGCGATTAAAATCGCACGATTCGCGAATTGAGCAATTCGTACTGTGCACTGCGGCACGACCGTTTATGATCGCGCATTGCACTGCACTCAGCGGCGTCTCAGTGTGGACGTCGCTCAGTGGAGGCATGCTCCTTGGCTGCGGCTGCCGGGGCGTCGGTGTTACCCGAGCTGTTGTCTGAACTGGTGCCGTTGCTGCCGTTGACGCCGGTGCTGGTGCTGCCGGTGTCGTTGGTGCCGGTGCTGCGGCTGGTGGTGGCGTTGCTATGCGCGTCGCTTGAGCTGTGTCCTCGCTTTGTTGCTCCTCTCGCCGTATCGTGATTCTCAGCGTTTTCAGCATATCCGGAGGACCCTCGATTGTCATGTTGACTCCCTCGATTTTGATTTCGACGGTGATGGCTGACATTATTGATATTATATTTTTCTTGGTGTAAATCTGTCCTGCAACTTGTTTTTGATTCTTGGTTCTGGGTAATAAGTGTACTTTATTTCATATCTACCTCAGTATATATATATTTTACAATTTGGTTAACGCTTATCCAAGCAATATGCATTATGTTACAGTAAACCATTGTGTTACTGTTGAATACTAAATGTAGACATGAGCTACATACTACAGCTTCCCCGTAAGATACCTTCACTACAATACTCAGGTCCTGCATATCTTGCACTTGAATTTCACCGACATCTTGCACTTGAATTTCACCGACCTCTTGCACTTCTGGTATGTTCACCTTACATGGGGCCGTTGACATTGCTGTATGGTTGTTCAGAAAAACAACATCCCTTTTTGTCTCAATTTCCTTTCTATTTGGAAAGTACACGCGGAATTCCTTGGTAGTCTCTCCATATCCTACAAGTACAAAGATGCCTTTTTCACCATTTGGATACCATTTTTGACGTTTTTGTTTTGGTATGTGTGAGTATACATCAGTTCGAAATACTTTGAGATTCTGAATGTCAAAGATGTTTCCCGTCCACAGCTCACAAGGACATTTACCTACAACTGAGCTTCTTCATGTCCTTGGCACACAACATTGCTCTAGCTGCCTCCACCAGAATCCTATTCTCCCTTTCAGCTCTGCCGTTCTGCTCGGGCGTATAAGCCACTACTTGTAATTCTTTGCGTAATTCCCCTAGCTCTTTGGTCATTTTTCAGTTTCAGTTCTTTTTAGTAAATTGTTAAAGAGGCCTGCAAATGAACCTTAAACTTGACTTTTATCTTTTAACCATTCTCGAAAAAGTCATTCATCCTTTAAATTTAAAGACTCAATTTTGTCTTTTCGAAGTGTCTTCCAACTCGCGACTGACTGTTTTTGTAAAGGGAATTCCTCTCAACCTCTGTGATATAATTATGTTCTAGATCCGAAATGTGTAAACAGGAACAAACAACATTCTTCGTCGTTGCTTATACGTTGCCTTCCGTTGTTAGCAATCAGAATCACACTTCAGACTCAACAATAGGAAAGATTTATTGTCCATTCTTAGGGCGCGTGTACACGGTGCCGCCTCCGCGCCGACACTGCACCGCCGCCGCACGGGCTCGTGTACACGGTGCCGCCTCCGCGCCGACACCGCACCGCCTCCGCGCCGACACCGCGCCGCCTCCGCGCCGACACCGCACCGCCTCCGCACCGACACCGCACCGCCGCCGCTTTTAAACTTTTCCGCTTATCTTTATATATTTCCAAATGTTTGTCCCATAGCACTTCTCTTTCCTCTACTAGACATATAAACAATTCGTTATCAAAAAAAATCATGATTGTTTACTAAGTAAAGTTTAGTAAGCACGTGCACGTTCTTAAGCGACCGGTAATGAAATAAATAACAAAATGGCATCGGGAGGCGCGGCGGCGGCTTGGCGGCGACGGGGGGCTCGCGTCTCGTATACATAGCGCGAGGGTGCGGCGGCGTTGCGGCGGCGGTGCGGCGGCGTTGCGGCGGCGGTGCGGCGGCGTTGCGGCGGCGTTGCGGCGGCGGTGCGGCGGCGGCGCGGCGGCGGGCTTTACGCGTCTCGTGTACCTACATAGCGCGGAGGTGCGGCGGCGGTGCGGTGTCGGCGCGGAGGCGGCACCGTGTACACGCGCCCTTAGACTATAATTTCCTCATCAAAACTGTAACAAATCTAAAATTCATTCTTGTTTATTGAAAGGACAAGCCATCTGATTTGATTTTTTAATTTTTGTTTTCCTTTAGTGTTGTCATTCCAACACAGTTGTCTACCATAAGTACATTTCTTTAACAAATCTTTAAATTATAATCCGTAAATATAACAAATATCGATGTTTAATTAAACGTTTTTAATATCTCATTAGTATAAATACAGTTTACAGATTACTAGTTTTATTTACAGTACATCACTATTGTTTTATCTGCAACTCTTCTACCTAAGATGGCGTCATTTAAGATGCTTATGTTCATGTGCTCCTCTGATATTTAATAAACCATGATTAGTATCAAGTGTTTCCTTTCACTAGTGTCACATAACATAGTGTCAGAAGTAAAGAAGTCGAGTCATGAGTAGTGAGGAATCCGAAGTATTTCAAGACACAGTCTCCAGCAACGGCAAGGTCAGTCAGTTTGCATTATCTACACATATTTGAGGTCTATCTGATTTCAGCAAGTGCGGATATCCCGCCTGGCCAACCTGTGGTCCTTGTATCCCTCAAACAGAATACTCAAAACCCGTAGACTGATCACAGCACTTGTAAATGGCATGTGTCTAGGCCGTGTAACCCAGATACAGATACACCGCAAGGTTAAATATCTTTCATTTGACAACCGTGTATCAAAACCATTATTTCTGGCATGTAATTATGCTTAAGGTGGTTGCAGAGATGTCACTTTCATACAAATCGTGTGATCAATACACACTTAGGCGGTTATGGCTTTAGGTTATTAAACATTCTTAAAAAAATCTTTAAGCGATCTTATACTAGCCAAGGAAATCAGTTTTGCTATAAATCATACAATTACAAAGTTATTAAAGCTTTAAAACCCGTTGAAATATTGTCCATATATGTATGCGTGCGTTGCTTTTACACACATACAAACGTAAGCGCACGTAAAGCTATTCATGAACAGTGCGTTCTGAAATATAATACTACTTAACTTATGATTTAGGATAATAAATTTAAATTGATGTTTCGATATGAATGCATAACAGTTTATTTTTAAATAATTACAGCTTTCATTAAACATGTAACAAATAATTGGAAACATTTGGATTTTAAAGATACCTATTGTGTTTATTTGCTCATAACAATAAAGTGGAACAGATTTCGAACGCACTAAATCTTGTGAATGAAATAATGAATTGTGTCAATACTGTCAATTGCGGAAATTCGTATAAAAATGAATCATGTTTGGTTTACATTTTTTTCGTTTCGTGAGTTTTTACTTTATGTACCTAAAGTGTGAATAATGAAACGTGCATATAATAAACATGTGTACTCAGGACATAGGTAGTGATCCCTAAACGATATTGCGATATCATGGGTCAGAAATTGCGGGGAAAGTATTGTGTTTGTAAACATTACAAACCGAAGCGTCCTGCCTTGAAAGAGGTGTCTCGCGCTATTTTCTTTTTAGGCGAAGACAAGCATGCCGTGATGACAACCGTAACTAACCACAAAAACTGAACGAAATCGCTCGCTTTGGGTGATGAAAAAAAAACGAAGCTGTTCATAGTGGGTTCATATAGGTAGTTTCTTCTCTCTGACTGAATTGATACCAAGACCTACCCATGTTTTTCAATAGGTGTGGGAAACGAAATCCTTTTGGAATTATCGATTCAGTGAACAAGTTTCCTCCTTGAAGGATAACTGTTATAACACTAATTACCCTAACACCCCGTAAGATAATCACATAATAGGTACTGCATACAGCGGTTTCCATTGCTGGCATTTTTGTGACGTAATAAATAATTTCTTTACTGATTCAAGGCCAGCTTAGAGCTTCATCAAAAGGGATTACTGCAAGATGATTTCCTCCATTGATTTATCAACAAAAACAATGTCAATTAAAGTTCATTCAGATGAAGGCTTCATCCAAAAAAAGTTGCAGAAACTTATAATTTTCTACAAAACATGCATGTTGCCTAAAATAATATTACAACGTAATACCTGCAAACCACATATGTAAATATAAACCTTTGTTTTCAGGCAGCCGTACTAACCACTAAACAGTACTAAACAGAAAGAAGCCTAGGTAATACACCTTGTTTTAACGAAAAAATTGAAAATGGTGAAGATCTGGGGGTTAAAAAGAAAAATAATCCACCATTTCGAATAAAAGCGACGTCTACAACTAACGCAAACAATAGTATTATAATAAAACCTACACGTAACAAAAATTGTTTTATTTTATTTAGTGGTTGGTGGTTCTAAAATCCATATATGTATAATAACAATATATTGTCATATATTTTTATATGGCGCGAGCTAGCTCGGGGTCGTGAAGCGTGGCGCAAACAACTGGTGCTGCGCTCAGTTAGTAGTAGTTCTAGTAGTTAGATATTTTTAGACTGAACATTTTTACAATTAGAGACTCCATGGAACCACGACTTAGAACCACGAAAATCCCAACCCTAATCAGTACCTACTATTCTTGATGTCGGGTTTTTGTATATCAGGTCAGAGTATAGCAAAAAGGGCCCGATCTTGTCATTAAGTAATAAAAAACAGAGGTATACTTGTGATTTTTTTAATCGTAAATATCTAAGTCCCAGCACAGAATAGATGATAGTACAAGTAGTTCCAGGCTACGTAGTAATTCTATGGCAACTTAGGACCGCTCTAGTTCTTAAACGGGCAAGTTAATCAAACAATTGTAATTTATAAAAGATACTTATTTTAATGTATTCTTTAGTTATAATCAAAAAAGTAACAAAACTCAGAAAAATATTTCTCAACAAAATATGTGTCCTAAAATTGGGCCCTTTTTGCTATAGGTACCCCAATCCCCAAAAACTTAGGACAAACTCAATAACATCACAAATCAGAATCACAATATATCAGAACAGAAACCCAACAAAAATACTTATTTAATTTCACCACATACTTAAAAAATGTAGAACTGCCAAAGATTTGTAATTTCTTCGTATTATTTATTTTGACAATCCAGCCCGTCTAATACAACTAGGCTTCACGATTCTTGTCGCGTGACATAGCATCGCCCGTCAGTCTCCTACAGTACCGCAAAGAAAGAGATAGGAAATATTTTTCGCGCGAGAAAGAGTTGCGTGTCACAGTTGTGCTAGAGGTGCGTCTTTACTTCATCATCAAAATCAAAATATCATGCCTGCTTATTTATTCAGCGCTTACTATCAAACTGACAGATGATACGCGACCCTTTAATGAATGAATCACCCGCACACACTCACAATTAGTGTCTATTAGTGTGAGTACTTGCTGATTTTTCACAAATTGCCAGCACGTGGGAGAATAAAACAATTTATTACGTGCTACTAATACTATATGAATAAAAGACTAATACGCGGACTCGCCAACATACAAATTTTACTTCAAACTAAAGTAACATACGAAATAATACACAAAAACTACAAATCTTGCTTCCCAGCGCCATCTAGCGTGGAATGTCTAGTTTTGTTTCCTCTGCAACCACCTTAATAGCTTTAAAACAACAAAAACCCCACAAAATTCCAATAAGCAATTAATTCAGAAAAAAAACTATATTCCAACAGAAATTCCCCTTTGTAGCGCCGGCTAGCTCGATGAATGGGTGTCGGCAAGCGGGAGTCAAACCCATTACCGATAGTTTTGTAAATGGGGTAACTGGGCTAACCAGCTCATAAACATTTACATATACAGTAGGGGAAAAAAATCTATCATATTGGTGTATTTAGTATGAAAGTTACCTAACTTTTACAATTGCAAATGGTGATGTTTAGTGTCAATATCGTATTTTTTATCGTATTCCGTTATAACGTTTCTGAATCAGGTATACGTATAAGTCAGTCAGTCGATCGCTGCGAGTCTTTGCGTACGCACCTGCTTTGGCGCGCTGCTTCGGTCAAAGTCGAGTTAAGTGAGGACAATGACCTCGACGGTGTTAAAATGTGGGAATTGTAATGTTGTCATCTGTGAATTATTGGCGTTCATACAGAACAAAGTTGAAGTGATGAAGGACGATAGTATTGTTAATTTGTGTTCGAGTGCTTTTTCTGAAGAGGAGATCGTGAGAGCCAAAAATTTGTTGTTTGACTCTATTAAAACAGCTGACCGGAATATAGCTCGAAGAACACAAAAAGTGAGTAAAAATATACAAGACATGGTTAGTCTTATGAGACGCGTACATCCGGATGAAATACCTATATTTGTAGCGCGGGATCTTCAGAAACTTCCACCCGTGACTTTTGACCATCTCGACTGTACCAGACTGTTAAAGGATGTTATTATACTTCAAAAAGAAATTGAGTCTATAAAAGTCAATTATGCGACGAAGACGGAATGCGAGTCGTTGAAAAAGGAGTTCTCAAACTTAAAGGAAGCCTCGTTGGTAAATAACTTTGACTGTGGAACCCACTTTGTTAATAGAAAAAGAGGTGGCAACTACACAAATCAGCTGAGTTTTGTTTTGGATACACAAGACAGTGGACCGTATGGGATATTAGATTTATCAAACAAAGAAACCGGCCTAGATGAATCATCAAACTCAAAGCCGTTAGAAACAAATTCTGCATCGGAACAACAAAATATTCTGCCTTCTCACTCTATCACACATACTTCACCTATTGCTTGTTCGCGTGAGATCTCGAATATTTCTGACCAGCAAGATGCGACGACGGCTAAGTGCAACAGATTCGATACCGGTGCCGCGATCTCGACTATTGAGGCTATCGCGCCGACGCAGCCGCTTACACAGCCCGGCGCGGCCGTGCGTGCGAGTGAGACCAAGCGCGTGAATGATGGTATCGTACCGAAGGGTAATAGGGGGTCAGAGATAGTTACTGCGCTTGCGCAGATTACGTCGCAGGGAACCGAGTCGACAACGACAGATAACGCGAACGAGCACGCAGTAGTTGGTAAACAAACATATGCGGGAGTGATAAAAACAGCAGGTGAATGGAAATCTGAGGTTGCAGATGATAATTGGTTGATTGTACAAAGAAACAGGTTGAAGAACAGATTTATTGGGCTAACAGGCAAGGCATTAACCGATCCGCAGAGTAAATTTAAAGCTGCTGATTTAAAAGTACCGCTTTACATAGATAACGTGGATAAAAACACGTCAGTATCAGATATTTGTCAGTATATCTTTGAAAATACTCAAGTACGTGTCGACCCGCAAAAAATTGTCTCACGGAAAGTAAAACTATACGATTCTTATAAAATATTGGTTCCGAGGCACAAGTTTGCGATTTTTATGAACCGAGACCTATGGCCCGAGGGAATAATATTTCGTAAATTTGTGGATTTTAATGAACGTAAGAAGAATATCGAGTTAAAAAAATAATATACACAGTATGGCGGAACAAGAAGTATTATCAGAAATTACCTTAGTATCTTTTAATTGTAAGTCCGCGACTAGGTCGGTGGATGGCATAAGGGCCCTGTGTAAGACTGCTGACGTCATAGCATTACAAGAAACTTGGCTATGGCCCCAAGATGTCGACTACGTGGGGTGTATTGATGAAAATTTTGAATACACGAGTAAATCCGCCGTGGACACATCCGTGGGTGTCGTAAGGGGAAGGCCGTATGGCGGAATTTCTCTGATGTATAGAAAAGGTTTGTTCACGTCGGTAAATGTGATTCAGTGTAATAGTGCGCGAGTGGCAGCAATTAGTGGTAGGATCGGCGAGCGTTCGGTGTTAATTTTCTCGGTCTATATGCCTACTGATGACGCCTCTAATTTACCCGAGTTCACTGAGTGCATGGGGGAAGTAAGTGCAATTATTGAGTCTCAGGGCGTGGATTGTGTTTTTGTTCTTGGAGACTTTAATGCGCATCCTGGGGAACTATTTCACAAAGAAATGTGTAACTTTTCTTTGGAACAAGAGTGGCGATGTGCTGATATGGAATGGCTAGGTAGTGGGTCGGGGTCTTACACATTTGTGAGTGAGGCGCATGGGTGTAAGAGATGGCTGGATCACTGCCTAGTCACCGAGGCGGCCTGGTTGACTGTTACTGATGTAAGCATAAAGTACGATACTTACTGGTCTGATCACTTTCCAGTCTTTATTAAAAGTAAACTTAGTGTAATTAATTCTAATATTGTTCATAGTAAGGGGGACTGTAGTAATAATAAAATTGTGTGGGGGGAGAGAGATAGGGAACAAATAAATTTATATAATGAAATTTGCAATGATAAGTTACGAGACATTAATTTTCCAATAGAATTTACTTCCTGCTGTGATAATCTTTGTAATGACATTTCTCATAAAAATATTTTGGATAATATGTATAGTGATATTGTAAGTAGTATGCAGACAGCCTCAAAAATGAGTCATGCTAGAAAGCGCAAGCGTAAGCAGGTAGTTGGGTGGAATAAACATGTGAAAGAGGCCCATGCTCGGGCCAGAATTTGTTTTCAACAGTGGCATATGTTTGGGAAGCCAGCTGACGGACCTCTGTATGAGGAGATGTGTACTACCCGAAAAATGTTTAAGGATAAGCTGAAGTGGTGCCAGGACAATCAAACTCAAATTAAGATGGACATTTTAGCTACTCACCACAAAGCGAAAGACTTTTGCAAATTCTGGAAGTGCACAAATAACATTAAGCCTAAAGCTGGTGTCCCGTCTACCGTTGATGGTATGTGTGAACCTGCCCAAATTGCCAACATGTTCAGGAACTTTTTTAAGGTTAAAAGCGAGCTTCCAAAACAGGACGGCAAAGTGCTTTCTACTGAGACCAATCAAGAGGGCGGACGAGTCTGTTTCTCTCTTAAAGAGGTTAAACTCATCATTAAAAATATGACAAGAGGGAAATCACCAGGGCATGATGGTCTCAGTATAGAGCACTTGATACACGCAGGGGATCACTTACCTCGAGTGTTAAAAATGTTCTTCAATTTATGTATTAGTCACTGCCATCTTCCGTATGATCTGATGAAGACAATCGTAGTGCCCATTTCAAAGAATAAAACCGGTAATGCCACCGATAAGTCCAATTACAGACCGATATCTTTGGCGACGGTTGTGGCCAAGGTATTTGACGGATTGCTTGACGACCTGCTGGCGAGGCATATAAAAACGCAGGATGCTCAGTTTGGCTTTAAGCCGGGCTTATCAACTGAAAGTGCAATTCTTTGTTTCAAGCATACCGTCAAATACTATACCGACGGCAAAACGCCAGTATTTGCCTGTTTTTTGGATTTATCGAAGGCATTCGATACGGTTTGTTATGATGTTCTTTGGAATAAGATGGAGAGGTGCACGAGTACACCGAGGGAAGTGATCAGTTTGCTCCGCTATTGGTATGGCAATCAGACGAACCAGGTGAGATGGGCAGGTGCGTACTCGGACGAGTACAGGTTGCAGTGTGGGGTAAGACAAGGTGGGCTTAGTTCACCAAGACTGTTCAACCTGTACATGGATGAGTTGATCGACAGGCTCAGCAGCACAGGTATCGGATGTTCAATAGGCGGAACTATGGTCAACAATATTAGTTATGCGGATGATATGGTGCTGCTGTGCCCGTCGATCAGTGCGCTGGTAAGGCTGCTGAAGATCTGTGAGGAGTACGCGGTGATCCACGGTCTGAGATACAATTCTAGCAAAAGTGAGCTGCTAGTGTTTAAAGCTGGAAATAAGGCCTTTGATGCTATTCCTACGGTATTCTTAAATGAAGTTCCACTAAAAAGAGTCACAAGTTTTAAGTATCTCGGACACTGGATCACTGAAAATCTCCATGATGATGCCGATGTTGAGAGGGAGCGCAGGGCATTGGCCGTGCGCTGTAACATGTTAGCACGCAGGTTTGCACGTTGTGATAGAAACGTCAAAGTAACCCTTTTTAAGGCATTCTGTCAGACGTTTTACACGTGCAGCCTGTGGACTCATTACACTAAGAGGGCGTTCAAGGCCCTGCGCGTCCAATACAACAATGGGTTCAGAATGTTGTTGGGGCTACCACGCTTTTGCAGCGCGTCAGGTATGTTCGCTGAGGCGCGCACTGATTGCTTCAGTGCCATAATACGCAAGAGAACTGCCTCACTGATGCGGCGTGTGTGTGAGAGCTCCAACACCCTCCTGCGCCTAGTGTCGGAGTTTCCTGCTAGCGCTATATGGAAGCACTGGAATACTATCCATATGGAATCAAGAGGCTGTGTGTACGATGTTTTTTAGGTTTAAGTTACTATAAATAACTAACATAGTTTATAAGTTTTATGTAATTAACAATATGGACATGGTCTGAAATAAATGCTTTGAATTGAATTGAATTGAATTAGGAGTTTCGGGAGAATTAATTTAAAAAGCGTAATTATATTATTTAAGAGTCCGCAGCAAGCTCGATTCTTCATACAAACGTAGTTACGTCCTTATTTTAATATAACATGTCACATTATCATGAAATTCTCTAAATATAATGAGATAAGACATATCTAGGGCTAAAACTAGTTTATGACTCTTGAAATGTTAATAGAAAGAAAATAGAGCGAGTACAAGTTTTGCATTTTTAGACCCCAGAAAGTTGTTCAGTTTGGCGGCATACTACGACCAAAATATAGTTTAGATTGAAGTCAAAACCTATTTCCGGTGTCGATTAAACTATGCAGTTTGATAAGAAAAAAGATTTATCAAAATTGATCTCGTAGTTTTAAAATGAGAGCGTAACTACGAAAACCTTAAAATAAATTACAAAAAATTGTTGCGAAACTGCAGCGAATTACTCTAGCGCGGGGAACGGTCCGGGGGGGCGGCGGTAAGCACCGCCCTTATCATAGCTACTCCTAGCCAGCCTCGCGCAACTCTCAAGGTAAAAAACAACGGCTATATGAAACGGGGGTGAATTTTTACCTATCTAAGTTTGAAAGAACGTTGAAACCTACAAAGCATTAGATAATTGGCGACAATCGAATTTAGGCGGGTTGTACTTCAGCCGCCATTTTTGTCCGCCATGCCATATTAGTTGACGTTTCTCATTTGTTGTGTTGTCTGGTTTTGTCAAGGTTCTGCGATCTTTTCAAATAATTCAAATTTCACAAATAATCTAATAATTTGCATTCTTTGGGTGTAGTGGTCGTTTAGAAGGTACACAAGACAATCACAATTGCAAAAATGAGTGGATTGAAAAGGAAAAAGTGCGAAATATGCAGAATGAAAACGTGTCGAATGGACGGTCAAAAAAGACTATTCATGGCAAGATTTCCACCGGACGAAGATCGGTAAGTAAAAAATATAATTAATTACTGCGTGTTATAACCATGTTAATCGTAAGTTTCATTGAAAACTTGGTATTTCGGGTAAAATAATACATACCCTTATACGTATGTAAACAATAGTGCTGTATGTAAGTTTTATCGATAATTTTCATTTGAAGTGAAAAATACCTGGGTAAATACGGAATATCTTTCTTCAAGCAAAAGCCACTACTTTTTATGCCAGTTTGAGTTAGATTATGGTCACAGAAATATTTTACGAAAAATCTTCAATGGACTATGAATGGTACGGTTTCATCTGGACAAACAGATTCATTTTACTCTGTAATTTTCTGTTTACCCTGTATTATTTGTGTTGCAGAACTTCCAACCTGGAGCACAGACTGGAGTGATGAAACGGCTTTTTTCGTCTATGTTTATCAGCAAGCCAAGCAAAGTTTGAACGAAATAAAATTATTTGCACACTTTTGTTTTTTTTATGAAGTCAGTAACCTAAAGTAAACCAAATGTTTACATTGAAGCGAAATATTTAATGATTTAAATTACCGGAAAGCCGTTGGAGACGCGGGTGCGAATGCGAACCCCGCCTGAACCATTTTTTTTAAATACCGATATCGATATCGATAATTCGATAATTTGTGTAACATGTGACATCCCTATTTTGTTCTTGATGTTGGCATTATGTCATGAGTTGACACTGACACTGATATTGTTTGCGGCTTCATATTGGCAGTATGTTTCGTATGGCACTCCCGTCTCTTAAAACGTAGTGATTACATACTCTTTGCTCCTAGCGCGCTCTCGCTTTACTGCTAGCGCCCTGTCTTCCTCTAGGTGAAACAACAACATTTTAAAGCGTAAGCGCGCGATCTCAACGCGGAGTTGAGCGGACCTTGCTGCGGACTCTTAAGACATGTACTTTAGTGGTTGGTCGACGTAAACCCATTGATCCCCGTCAAGCACATACCCTCCAGCAATCCCGGGAATCGCTGTTTGCACAACATTTTTAATTGATACAAACTTACGACCTTCCGCCCAATTCTCTGGGTCGGCTCGAGCCTTACAAATACTCGCATTTAAAACCGAATCCACAGAATTAGGCGGTATAAGTTCCGCAATTCGCGGTGACGGGACATCCGAGGCTTTCTTTGATACTTCACGACTTTTAGCTGAGTTAATTGCTAGGGACCTTTTAATAAGAGTGCTTAATTCATCATCAACACCGGTTGGTGTTACATAATATGTTAGTCCTTTTCGATGTCGCGAAAATGCGACAAGCGCGTGCGGTTTCGATTTATATATCTCAATCTTCATCAATAAAACAACATTTTTTCTATAACAATTGTTTTTTAAAAAACATTGTTGACATTCTGCTATTTTCAACTACGCTAATAAAATACATATGTTTTTATTAATTACACACTTACTATACTACATGTTATTTATTACGGTATATGCAATATTCATTCGGCTCTTATTCTTGGATCCAATTCGAATTAAAGTTAACTCTTCTCTAGGTCATTTCTCTTGGTAGTCAATACTTTTTGCTGATACATACTTAATCAAAAGGCTCTATTCTTGCGCCTGGGAGCCCTGATCCAAAGGATTCCCCAAGTATTTGCAGGAATCTTTGTTGTATTTCAGTCAGATCCCGAACATCTGAGGGTCCTCCAGTACGCTGCAGAGAAGCGCGAATTGTGGCAACAGTTTTTTTTTTTTAATTTGTAATCATTCCAATACTGAAATACAAAGATAAACAAAATAATTACAAAGCTTGCTAAAATTAGCCAATAATTATTTTTATAATCACAGTATTTACGCAAACTTAATTTGAAGATCCATAAAAGTTATAATGCTACAAAAGGTTAAAGTTACTTTTATGCCTATCCATTGCTACAGATAAATGTGTGAGTTCATATATAGTGTAAAACTATAATTGCCAGTCTTGTTGCTAGCATGTGCAGGCACCCTTGGCGTCATTATAAGTGAGATAAGAAAGTATCTACTTACTTTATTCCATGCTTTCCAGTCTTTCACAGCACCATCGCCATCTGCATTTAACGACTCCGTGATTTGCTGCCACATTCTTTTAGATCTGTCGCGGGCTTTCGCAGTTTTGTTGTACCCCATTGCGATATCTCTATTGTCGGTTAAAAAATCGCAGAGTATCACCAGCTGGCTGTATGACACTGCGCCGCGATGCATCATACGAACTAAAAAAAAAATCAAGCAATCCACTACAGATGCTGAAGAATCTTAGTGGTTCTTTAGTTATAGTTATCAAGTGCTTCCATCTTATTTGGAGCTGAATGGTGGAAACATTTAGCATCAAATAAGATGGAAAAATATTGAATTAATTGATAGTTCATACTTGCCGATATTCCTGCTACGTCCCTGACTTCCTGCCTAAGCTTTCTGATTTCCACCAGTATCTCCTCTCCAGCCACAGCTCCCGCCTCTCCCGGGGTTCTGACTAGCAGGGACTTGAGTTCTTCCAGTTTCTGGTTGACGCCCTGGATGTCCCTCCTTGTCGGTCCAGAATCACGCTTGTCCCCAGGAACCGCTTGTTGTGGTGTTCGTGTCGATATTTGACGACTTACTAATTTTTTTTTTAATTGCAGTAATGCCCCTGGCTACCTCCTACATATGTAAAGTAGATTTATGTGTGTTGGTTTACGGCATTTGGTAAAGTAGAGTGGACCGATTACTTCATGTGAGTTAGAATTTTTATTATAGCGTAATCCAAAAACATTAATGCTTATTTCATTAAATTTTTCAACTATGAATATGTTAATTTTACTGGGAATGGTATATCTGAAAATTTTAATTTGTTTTGATGAGAAATATAGGACGATACACTCCGTGAACTATCCTTAACTGGATACAAAGCTGAAAGTATTGCCCATTTCAAACACTCATGATCATGGTTTTGCACGTTAATTATTGCCTTTTTTGTTTTAATATCATGTAGTAAATCAATATATGAAGAACCACGCAATGTATTAAATTGATTAATATTCATATCTAAGTATTTTATGTGTTTAAGACTCCATCCTCTATCTTTTTTTTCAAAGTTTGAAATTTTATTCTTCATAGTTTTTCAAATTTTCTAAAAAGTTTCCCTGTCATTTTTTTCACCTTTGCAAATGGTCCAACTTAAAACATAAAAATCTAAAAAATGGTTGATTCCCTTGGATTCTTGTACAAATTCTGCGTGTAATATAAAACTTACTTTAAAAATTGTTAGTTGATTAAGAGTATCGTCTATTAGTTTATTTAGAGATTTTTTTACCCCCTCAAAAAAAGTTCAGGTGTTTCAATTCAGGATTAGTTGTTTCCGGTATTGATATTATTCTATAAGTTAATAACCTATTTTCAAATGCAGCTTCAATAAGTTCAACATTGGGATAGGAATGTTGAAATTTTAAACAGTTATTTTTATGTTAAATGCTGGGTTAGGGCTTGTGCACAAATCACGTGAGGTTTTTTCGGCTACTTTTTGACCCCCCCTCCCCCCTTGGTGATATTTGGTGAGGTTCTTTGGTAACCCCCCCTCCCCCTCACTACCTCACGTGTATTTTTTTTCCGCCAACATTTCGTAAAATAGACTCGCTATTTTGAAGTGTTTAACAAGTGAAGATTTTTTTTAACGAAGCCGAGAAAAAATATCAATTTTTTCTTAGTTTGTTCACTGTAGAAAAATACACGTGAGGTCTCCTTATACCCCTCCCTCCCCCAACGTGATATTTTGTGATTTTTTCGTGACCCCCTCCCCCCCTTCTGAACCTCACGTGATTTGTGCACAAGCCCTTAAGTACTTTCTGGAAAAGCACCACTTGCAGGTTTTACACTCGACGGCATCATCAGGAGTAGTTGATGGTTCAGCTTTGGCTCGAGAAGTTGATGGCTGCTGGGATCTAAGGTCTTGTTGCGGTTCGATATCAGCTGCTGAAGTTTGCGAATCAGAAGGTTGAAAGGCTTCTTCTTCTGATGTGCGTTTTCTTTTAATTCCACGTTTTACTGATCTAAAAAGGAGAAAAAAGTATAAGTTAAATTTATTTTCCTACTAGTAGTAACTTAGCACCGTAATACCTGATTTATTTGATTGACAAAGAGAACAATACGCTTCCATAGGTAACACACCATCTATCTCATCCTAATGTGAAAAACGATTGAAAACGGTTACGTGCCCTCTACAAGGGGTGATGTATGGTTTAATATCAGGATCGCAAGCTATAGTTTGATCAAGTTTTCCACTTATATACCACATTCTTAAATATTCATGAAAACTTTTTAATAACACATCATCTACGCGAGATGATATAAAGTTGGTACCTCCATTTGCAGACTGGGCGACAGTAGATATATATTCTGTAGTCAGTTTCTTTTTAGGCTTATCGAAAAATACATCAATGTTGTTGGTTCGTTTCTGGGTTTGAATTCTAAGCGGTTTTGAGCCTTGAGCTTCATCGTCACTCAAATTACCATAATCATAATTTTTCATGGTGTATTCAAGAGAATTCTCGTTTGATATCTAAAAACAAAAAAATATATGTATATGTATGGTGCTTGATACAAATAATATTTATTTATGCGTAGTCGTTAATGTTGAGCTTACCTCCATTTTCATTGGTAGTAAGACGTAAACACGGAGTTTCAAAAATAAAATGTAGGGATAACTACCCGTACTGTACTATAATACACTTTTAACACTTGACACCAGCTTGACACGGTTTTTCAAACCAGCAAATCTGAACGAATGATGGTGGCAACGAATTGAGCTCTGCTTTTATTCATCAACACACACGCACACGTGTTGCGGATAAGACAAAAAATCTAATAATACACGTGTGACTGCAGTTTTTGTTGTTGCGGCTGAGAAATAATCTGGTGAGTCACTTTAATTGGTGCTTCCAGTATGCGTATTTCGGCTTGTGATTTAGCAGTGTGCAAATCTAATTTTATTTTGGACTGTTCTAGTTTGGGAAGCTTTTTTATGGCTTTGCTCATGCTTAGAAAGAACAAGTCGGTTTCATCCATGTCTTTATCCTGCAGCTTGTTTTGTTGTTTTTGAAGTCGCAAATCGTGCGAATATTTCATCAAACCGTATAATTCATGTAAGTTGGTTTTATTTCGTACAGGTCTGCTAGAATGTGAATAATTAGATTGTGGTGTGGTGATCGGCTATCTATTTCAGATTGAATGGTATCGGATTCAGATTCTTCTAAATGAGTATCGGATTCTGGTGAATTTTACGGTTACTCAAGATTGATTGGTTACTGTAGCTCGAGATACCATATACGGCTTTAAAAAAAACATCTGCTCTTCATACTTCCACGGTATAAGAGATTTAGCGGCCTTACCACTATTTTTATTTCTACGTCGTTTCATGGCGTTCACATAGGCATTTCGTAATTTAGTCCAATCATCTTTACATTTATCCGCTGAAACAATAAAAAGATGTTTTATATTACAGATTTTTGGCAACTGGAAACTCCTATCGATCATTGGCGTTCAGGTATCGCATGGGTTTTTCTACAGTAAAAATCATCGTCGAAGAAGTATGTACTGCAATATGGAAGCATTTGGCACCTATCGTAATGCCCAAACCTACAGAACAAACATGGAGAGATTGCAACAGGGTTTGAAAAGATATGGCATTTCCCAAATTGTCTTGGATCATTGGACGGAAAGCACGTTACTCTAATATACTCAATAAATGCGGGCTCAACTTATTTTAACTACAAAGATCAGCATTCTATTGTGTTGCTAGCACTCGTTGACGCCCATTATTGATCTATAATAGTAGATGTAGTATGGGAGAAATAGTGATGGTGGTATATATATAGGCAAAAGTCATTAATGGAGAAAATATTAAACTGTCAATTAAATGGGCCACCAAATAAATCATTAAGCCAAAATAAAATACTGAACCTTTACCTTACACTATTGTGGCAGATGCGGCATTTCCCTTAAAAACTTATTTATTAAAACCGTACAGTAAAGTAATATTAGTTAAGAATGATGCAAACAAAATTTTTAATTATCGTTTATCGTGTGCTCGCCGCACTGTAGAAAATGCATTCGGTATATTACGAGCGAGATTGAGCTGTCTACGGCCATTACGGAACCAGTGAGGAAACGAGATCATATCATAAAATACAGACATACACAAATAGCAACAGCACTAACTGCTATGGGTTGTGGTCTACAATCTTTTTTAACCAAGGGTAACAAAGTAGACCGAATTAAAAATGTCAATGCCCCTAGGATCATGTGTGATATTTTTTACTGGGAAGCAGGAAGTCGCAGACTACTTATCCCGAATGTTATCAACAAAGACATGAAGGAATCTGTGAGACCTGCGCCAGAGGGGCAGGTCGCTTGTAACTTGATTGAAGATAGTTACCAGGGCGCGTGGAGTCGATACCAAAAATGAAGATATGCAGAAGTACCCAGTAATCTTTTATTAACAAAAGACAGGGAAAAATAATTACATTACTTATACATTATGATTAGGAAGGTATTACGTTTTGATTGTATCAAATTAACATTAAATGATTAAAATTAATATCACCGAGCGAGCGAGCATTGTAAAAGGATCGCGGGGAACAGAAGGAAGGAGGAAATGTTTTGCCATAGCCTACATACCATAACCCTTACATGAAAGGCTCATTAAAGAAAGTTAAGGCTTTACATTCATAAGTTTAGTAAACTGTACATGCTTAACTTTACCTAAAGCTTTAGTAAGCACATCAGCAACCATATTTTCAGATGGTAGGTATTTTACAGTAGCAAATATAATATGTCTCTAATTAAATCTTTTACAAAATGATATCTGATGTTAATGTGATTACTTCTTTTACGAAAATATTTCTTACATTCTAGGAGCTTATGTGCACTGATTATGGTTATATATTAAAATATTAATATATCTTTTATCACTTTTTAATTTATAACATTTAGACTTGTGGTGATTCGGCTTCTTTGAGTAGGTACGAAGTAGCTTCCTAGGACTATTCTTACTGTATAGGGTTGGCAGGTACAGGTACAGTATTAACGTTGGCAGTATCATTGAAGAAATTTGATTTAGTGTTTAAAAAGGATAACAATAATTTATATGGTTATGTTGACTCAGACTGGGGATCTTGTTGTATCGATAGAAGGTCATATACTGGGTACAGTTTCATATTGTCAGGATGTGTAATAAGTTATGAGTCCAGAAAGCAAAGGACAGTAGCACTATCCAGTACTGAAGCCGAATATGTGGCCTTATCTGAAGCCTGTAAGGAAGCTATTTACCTAAGAAATGTAATGTTTGAAATAGGTGTATTAAATAGCGAAATACCTGTATGTGTGTATAGCGACAACCAAAGTTCTATTAAGTTGTCTGCTAATCCGCTGTTTCATAAACGCACGAAACACATAGATATTCGTCATCATTTTGTGAGAGAATGTGTGGCGAAAAATAAAATAAAAGTTGAATATGTATCAACTTCTGATATGCCAGCCGACCTACTTACTAAAAGCTTAGGTGCTAATAAACATTATAATTTTCTCAAGTCGTTAGGCATCTCGGAAGTTTAATTATTTAATGTGAATTTGTTTTCTTTATCCTGGTTTACATTATTTTGTTAAGGGAGGATGTCAATTATATTCATATAATTAACAAAATAAATGTACAATGTTTGTATCTATGGCCAGTGGCGCCATCTAGAGTCAAATTATGTTAAACGGTTTGTTCTTTGTTTGAACTTTAAAAATAAAGTCAGTTGCTGTCAAGCCACTATAGTTGTTTCATTATTACCAAGCATAATTACAAAGCGACTTGCGATCCGTTATATCATTGGCCCAATCAGAATCAGAGTACGCGTTGATATTAAAATTATTAGATTTCTCAAAATTGAGACCATAGTCTATAGTTCCCGCTAGGTAACTTGTGCTTGTTTCGCAACGCGCCAGGACGCGGTGTCAGGACGGACGGGTACAAACAGATAAGAACATAAGTGATCCTAAGAGTTGTCTAAACTGATACACATTGTCATCCAATTTGTTATCTGATTTTTCCAATTTACAATTGACTGGTAATGGTGTTGAAACTGGTTTACATTCTTCCAAGTTATATTGTTTCAACAACCATTTGATATAATCCGACTGATCCAAAATAGTTAATTATTGTTAGTGGTAACATTCATACCAAGACAATTTCTTAATTTACCAAGATGTTGTATTTCGCAATGCTGTTTTACCAATGATGTAACTGTTTTAATGCAATTATTATGAAACACGAAACAATCATCAACAAATAATGCCAGGATTACATATTCTTTGCCATTTTTCTTAATATACATACATGGTTAACATTTGCTTTGCAATAGCAAACAGAATACGCAGTTGAATGTTTTACAACATGAGAATAGGTATCGCGGTAGTCTATGCCTTCCTTTTGATTATAACCACAGGCAACAAGTCTAGCTTTATACCTAGTGAATTGGCCCGTAGCATTATACTTTTTCTTAAATACCCATTTGATTTTAACAACATTTACGTTAAAAGGACGATCAACTAATTCCCATACGCAATTTTTGATCATGGAATAAAATTCAATTTACATAGCCCCTTGCCATTCAGCCTTTTCAGTTGAATTCATGGCGTCTTGGAATGTAAGAGGTTCGTATGATGTACTTGCTGCGGCCAACAGAGACGTTAAGTGATAATCATTAAACCTATCAGGGAAAATACCTCGTGTGTTCCGCACAGGACGAGAGTTAGAAGCGACGATGGACTTTTCCAACGTAAGCTCCTGTCCTCCTTGAGATGATGAGGGCGGCTGAGAGGTGTCGGTGCCAGACAACACCCCACCCTCACCGGCATCCTCGATGCCATCTTCAAAAGAGCGGAACTGGTCAGACGGTGGCGACTGCGCTGGTGAGCTGTCGAACTCGACTTCTGAAACCGGAGAATTTCGGAGAATTCTGATTAGATTTATCACTACTAACACTACTGTTATGGCTTTCACTTGCATTATGACTAATATTATTATTTACATTATTATTAATTTCATCATTATTACTAGAACTAATATCACAGTTATTTAAGGCCCCAGTCTCGCACAAATATGTTTTTTGCAGAATTTGCAGGAAAGAATCTGCGTTATTTTAATTGTTTCAAAGCAACAAACGAAATGTATTTTAAAGAAACTTAAAGAACAGGATTTGAGGTTTCCAAAACATATTTTTTTTATTACTTCGAGGTTATTTTTTATATCAATGTCACGCTTTAAACATACCCCAGTTTTCGTTCTACGCGTTGAAGGTTGAATTCCTGCACTCGCAGTGAAAAATGAAGAGCAAAACATGAAATGTAAGCAGATAACATTTGAGTTCAAATGGTCGGCAACAATCTTATCTCGTTACTTTTTTGCAAAATGGTTTAGTTTTCTTATTTAAGGTGGCTTAAGAAGTTGATATTTTATGAAGTCGACCACTGCAAAATCGTCCTTTTTTCTTTATAAAATCATCGTTTACTGAACTCAAACCTAAACTAATTAAAATACAACGATTATTTTGACAAATTATAAAAATACTGTATTTGAAAAGTCAATTTTAATTAATATAATTTTGTTCAGAATTTATACCAAAAAGTGCGTTGAAAATAGTTGACTTATCAGTCAGTTCCGCTGTGACGTTCACAGCGTTCGGACGTGTGCTTTGCGGCTCATAGTGATTTTTCCTCTCGCTCGCACGATCAAGCTCTTTACTCACACGCTAAAGCATACGAGGCGAAGGCTCATCGTGAAAGTTGCTCTATTTTAATACTGTTTTACATTTTAGTTTAAATAAGTTATTTATTCTGATTTGGATATACAGTAAACGGCGATAAAGTTTGCACATCGATCTTTGGAAAGAGGCAATCGGCTAATTTCGACTTCGTATAGCGATATCTGTGTCGCACACACCATGACGTTTGTTTTGTCAGTCGTGGTTCAAATGCGAGAGAGTGCAGTCGCATATCCAAGTCAATATATATATAGAGTTGCTAAAATTAAATTTGTACTATGGCATCTATAGGGAAAAAAGGTAAGCCGTTACTTTGCCAGTCACGCGAAATTATCTACAATGTTTATAAATATTTTGTAACTGAAGCCGACCAATCTTAAAAACATGAGAATGTTAATGTAAGTAATTACACTTTTTGTCGATCTTTAAACCCACATTTAAGTATCCTAGTAGTATAACATTAGTTGCTAATGCTCAGTCAACCCCTTTTAGGAATGTGGGCCTGAGTATATATATATGTATATTATTTTTCCCCAACAAGAACATTATAGCAAGCATATAGAGGGCTCTGCTTTATCACTTGAACATCCTGAGGGCTCTGTATTCTGTACCTACTTCATGTTTAGCTATCTATGTAGGAGTTATTGTTTATCCTGTGGGCTCTAAACGATTAACACAACTTGAGTTTTTCTGTTGGTGAAGATGACTGTCTGACTAATGCAAGCTAATGGTGTTTTAGATTCATTTGATGTTGAGGACGATGATCATCAACAGAGTGAAGACGGCTCCATCGACCAACCAAAGGGACCCTAGATTGTAGCAACCCGGTGATGCTGATTCTGCCGATGTCGTGGACGCGGACGTCCAGCTGTCAGGAGAGGCCGTATTACCAGAAAGTTGACGACACCTGACCGGTACCACGTGCTGAGTGGCCTGACGTTGGCAGAGAGTGGGGGTGGAGGGGATGCCCT
Source organism: Apotomis betuletana (assembly GCA_932273695.1). Taxonomy (NCBI): domain Eukaryota; kingdom Metazoa; phylum Arthropoda; class Insecta; order Lepidoptera; family Tortricidae; genus Apotomis; species Apotomis betuletana. Next base: position 19,295,710 of record OW026312.1, read on the forward strand.
CTTTCGTCGTGACCTGCGAGCCATTCTTGACGCCACTTTTGCAACGACTCTCGGATCAGATAGACGTCTAAGCCATCGTTACCGATATAGCTTTCTTCTTATATTTGAATTGATTTTATTTCTTTGTAAAATAAATGTGTTTTAGGTTGAATTAAATCGTTTAAGTGAACGTGAATCTTTTTTTAAACAACTAACGCCTCAATTAGTTAAAATCAGATAGTGGGATCACCATTCCCTAATCCATTCATCTCTCTTGTAAATAAAAAATTGTGCTTTTTCGTGTTTAATTCGAGTGATAATACAGTGCCGCGGAATATTATTATACTGCTCGAAATACCGCCACGCTCGGATACGCCTACCTACCTCTGCTGCCGCCGCTCCCTAAGCCGGCTGGGTCTGTCGGCTGGATCCCCGCTGACTCCTGAGCAAGTGCGAGGTTGGGCTGGCCTGCCGACCGTGCTGCCTAATGAGTCATCGCGCGCGGCGAGTATCCACGTCTCTGTATGGCCTAGTGCAGGGTCTTTGAGCGCCGATGAGGTTGTTATAAGAGAGGTAACGGACACGATGTTGTCTGCTATTACTGCCATGAATCCGGTAAGATCCAACCATTTTTACATTTCTTATTTTGATCGAGTTTTGAGGTGAATCATGTTCACAATATCAATCAATGAATGATCGTGAGTGTTTAGCACGAATAGGAAATTGTTTAAAAGGTGACGCACGCGTCCAAATGACCAAACCTTCTCAAATTTTAAGCGCCATGCGCCAGTTGTGAGTATCTGTGTCCCTGCAGGATTGATATTGCGACCATTTTCTTAATGTTTTTGACAACTACCCTACACTTGCAAAATATGCTTGACGATCGTTGTTGCCGCTGCACTTTGTTAATGGATTGTCATTGTTAGTGGTATAAATAATAGACCCGCAAATACGTGCAACAGCAACGATCGCCAAACTGCTCCTAAACAATTTAGTAAGCGTTTTTCACTCGAAACGCAAATAAAACCTGTTCACAATAATAATCGATTGTCAACAAACCGTCGCGAAGCCCCGTAAACGACACTATGGTTATACCAGAACGAAGTGTTCATTGTGAGGATTTTGGACGTAAACAACAGAATTTTCCTAATTCCTAAGCGTGCGAAATCTAATGCTTTACCTATCTAAAAAAAAGAAGGATCCATGTTCTTGTTGCAAACAAAAATGGGTCACACGGTTAATCAAATGTAAATTTTTGCCTTGAAATTGTTGACAAATACAGGCGAGGCGCGGCGATATTATAATTTCAATGACTCGGGGAGTACCTACTTGTGGATTTTTTTTACTGATAGACACACCTTGCGTCCTTTTATCGAACCTGGTATGGTACTTGTCTTTGCTATATTTACAACGTGCTAATTTCAAGTCAGACTGTTGCTGAGGATCAACAGACGTTGGGTGAAGTGCTGCGGACATTGACCACAGCAGGTTTTATGGTAAATCTAAAAGTGTATTTTCCTTTCCCGTGAAGTTGAATATTTGGGACACACAATCAGTTATGGTCAGGTATAGCCGAGCACACACATTTTGAAAGCATTGGTCAAAGCGTCCACACCTAGCAACGCCAGAAGTAAGGTAATTCTTAGATCTAGCTGGATATTTCCGACGATATATCCGTGGCGGCTGATGAATTTACACTATGTCACGAAGAAGGAACCCCAAATGGTTGTAAGACATTTTTCAAGTGAGTGAGTCTTCGTTTTTCACACCCTGAGGGCTCTGTGAGTATTATCTGTGCACATCCTGAGGGCTCTGTTGCCGCACAACCGAAGCTTAGCCAGAGGGCCAGCTGCGGTTTGGTGATGAGCAGCCTGAGGGCTCTGCTGTATCGCTTGTCACACCCTGAGGGCTCTGTGAGTATTAGCTTGTCACACCCTGAGGGCTCTGTGAGTATTACCTTGTCACCACCCTGAGGGCTCTGTGAGTATTAGCTTGTTACACCCTGAGGGCTCTGTAAGTATTATCTGTGCACATCCTGAGGGCTCTGTTGCCGCACAACCGAAGTTTAGCCAGAGGGCCAGCTGCGGTTTGGTGATGAGCAGCCTGAGGGCTCTGCTTTATCACTTGAACATCCTGAGGGCTCTGTATTCTGTACCTACTTCATGTTTAGCTATCTATGTAGGAGTTATTGTTTATCCTGTGGGCTCTAAACGATTAACACAACTTGAGTTTTTCTGTTGGTGAAGATGACTGTCTGACTAATGCAAGCTAATGGTGTTTTAGATTCATTTGATGTTGAGGACGATGATCATCAACAGAGTGAAGACGGCTCCATCGACCAACCAAAGGGACCCTAGATTGTAGCAACCCGGTGATGCTGATTCTGCCGATGTCGTGGACGCGGACGTCCAGCTGTCAGGAGAGGCCGTATTACCAGAAAGTTGACGACACCTGACCGGTACCACGTGCTGAGTGGCCTGACGTTGGCAGAGAGTGGGGGTGGAGGGGATGCCCTCTTTCGTCGTGACCTGCGAGCCATTCTTGACGCCACTTTTGCAACGACTCTCGGATCAGATAGACGTCTAAGCCATCGTTACCGATATAGCTTTCTTCTTATATTTGAATTGATTTTATTTCTTTGTAAAATAAATGTGTTTTAGGTTGAATTAAATCGTTTAAGTGAACGTGAATCTTTTTTTAAACAACTAACGCCTCAATTAGTTAAAAATATATAATCACATCGAGTTTTACAGCTCTATATATTCCACGTGAAATCAAAACAAAACAACAATAAAGTACTTAGTTCTAAATTCAAATTCTGATGAACGATTAATCTAATAATTGATGTACATGGAAATTAGCATTCGTTTGTATTCGGAAATGCGATGATTGCCGATGTGCATTCTTTATCGCCGTTTACTGTACCTACACACATTGGAACATTATCTACAGTCTACAGTGAATATAAACTAAGTAAACAACGATGGATCGGAAAAGAAAGAAATATCCTTGTATGAGTAAAAAGAAAAATAAAAGAAAAATACAAATAATGAAAGAAAATCGTAAAAAAAGACAAGTTCGCTGAATAATTATTACTTAATTATACTCGTATTTTGTATATTAAAAGGCCTTAGCTGCTTTAGTCCTTTACTCTCTAGATGGCGCTAGCGCACGCTTCTGTCGCCCGCTTTTCGTACGAGGGTCATGTCCGCGAATCAAACAGGTGAAACGATCTTGATCGTTACTCCTGCAGCATGCTTTTTAAAAGTTTCATGTTGTTTATTCTTTTTCGTAAATACCTATGTTAGGAGATGAGTTGCGTTTATTTTTTTGTATTAAGAATGAGTTACTGCAAAAAATAACTAGATGATTAGTATAACTACTTACTTTAACGAAACAAATATTTATGGGTCTAATTGATTTAAAATGGGTAAATTAATACCAAATTAAATTAAGATACAATCAAAATTAAGTACATAATTATTTTGTTTCACAGCAACTCCAGCGCCGGTGTTGGTGATCATCAACTTAAGCCGATGTCAGATGTTACCAACGATTACCAAAAATTTAATAATATTAATCAAAATCAGTGGTAAATTTAATTTTATTTTTTTAATTTGTGGTACAAAAATAAATTTACTTAACGTAACTGATTGGTCTGGTTAATTTCAGTAACGAAGTGGACATCACTCAGAATTTCGCTGGAATAAATTTAGATAAATCGCAAAATACTAATATTGAAAATGAAAAAAATGATGCTGCAAATGTCTCAGATAAAGACAATTCGGTATATGTATAGTACAATTTTTAGGGTTCCGTACCTCAAAAGGAAAAAACGGAACCCTTATAGGATCACTTTGTTGTCCGTCTGTCCGTCCGTCTGTCAAGACCCTTTTTCTCAGGAACGCGTGGAGGTATGAAGCTGAAATTTATATCAATTACTCAGGTCTACTGTCCCTTGAAGCTGTGAAAAAATCAAACTTCTAAGCCAACGCAATCAAAAGATACAGCCGTTTATGCCGCAAATTTTCGACACTTGCAAGGGAATCAAAACCTACAGGGTGCTTCCCGTGAACTCAGAATCTTGAAATTTGGTACGAAGCAACGTCTTATAGCATAGATAAAGGAATAATTACGAAAACCATATTTTTTTTTTTTTAATACCTAACTTTGCACCTAATTTATATGGGGCGCTATACATACCAGGTGCAAACTTAACTTAACCACGCAAATTTTCGACACTTGCAAGGGAATCAAAACCTACAGGGTGCTTCCCGTGAACTCAGAATCTTGAAATTTGGTACGAAGCAACGTCTTATAGCATAGATAAAGGAATAATTACGAAAACCATAATTTTTTTTTTATAATACCTAACTTTGCACCTAATTTATATGGGGCGCTATACATACCAGGTGCAAACTTAACTTAACCACTTAGGGATGGAAAGTGTTTGTACGGAACCCTCGGTGCGCGAGTCCGACTCGCACTTGGCCGGTTTTTTTTAAACTAAGCTCATCTACTTACCTGCATTCACAATGGCATTGTGTCTAATACAATCCTATCTGATTTTGTTCCCGTAACCGCCAACCAGTTACTTACAAAAAAAGGTTAGAACTACATTGCATGGATATTGAATTTTCAACCTTATTCCTTGTTGAATAGGTTTAAAATGGTTGATGATGAGAGTTCATAGTCCTTTTGCTAGAGAATGCGTTCTTGTCGAGAGTCGGGCGGTTGTAAAATTTCAAAAAGTTATGATCACCATTATTCTGTTAGTGTATTTTGTAGTCTAATGCCCTAATGGTCTAATGTCCTATGTCCAATGAAATAGAGTCGATAATCTATATAAACCTTCCAAGGGGGTTACAATCTGCTTTTACTACGAGCTCGTTATCTTAATTTGTGGTTAACTACTGAATGGTATTGAGATCTTAAGTGGATGAGCTTAGTTTAAAAAATTGTACTATACATACATAATATATGTTCTTAGATTGGTGTTCAATTAAAAAGGATATTATATTATTTGTTGTTATAAAACAAAACTAATTTGAAATTAGGAATAGATGCAATTATGGCATCATTCCTAATATTATTGCGTAACCCTATTATAAGGAAAATAATTTCCTACGCAGGAAACCGTTGAATGAGGGCAACGTGTACGGACAGTCTCCAGTCCAGGTCTTTCATCGTCATCATATCTCAACATTACAAATCTTTTTATCGATTCTATTTTTTTTTGATGTGGAAATACCACAAATTTCAATAAAGAGTGCCTATAATTTATAAATTTAATATAGGTCATAATATATATTTACATGGTAGAAAAATTGATGGGCATTGGAGGAAAATCGTCCTAAATCCTTAAGTTAGCTCATTTTACTTAAACGAAACATTGTTTTATTTTTAAAAAGAAACAAACCTAGCTTTTTAAAAAGAAACAAACGCAGCCAAAGGATTTCAATATTTGTCTTTCAGGTTTACGTGTACAATAATCCTATTGATTAGTCGAAAATATAAGTGTTTAGTTTTTTAATTTTTAGCATCAATAGGATAGTAGACCCAGTTTTGAAATATATTTGAAATGGTTAATAATGATCTTACTAGCTCTAAAAAAAAGGTCTTGTATTTTTGTGAAAGCTAGCAAGCTAAATATCAATTGAAAATTAGAAATTTCATGAACAGTCAAAAATGCCGTCCGACATTTTTGCCTTTTGCTAATCTGTGGCGTGACGTAGAATTACCTGTAAATATTCGAAATTCGACCGTCGTATAGTGCCATTCCGCTCACTCCAATATATTTTGATAGATCGAGAGGGATGGCACTATTCGAAGTCGTCAAAATAGACTTTCATTTTTCTTTACAGGACCGATGACGTCACTATCATAAGCGAGAATGGCGGACAGCGTTTTAAGTATTTCAAAATACAGATTAAAAACTGATTAAGGGACTGTAATGTGTATGTTTTAATTATAATCCTATAATAATGATAATTATGTTGACATGTAAAATATGTATTATTAAACTGACTTGGATCTATAAATAGAACTGATTTATGAAGAATATAAATAAAAAAAGATTAAAAACCATACTTTCAAATTCAATTTTTTTTAGCCATCTTTCACTTTTATGAATTGTAAAATATATATTTAGGTTTCCTTTGCGAAAGACTATACGAAATAAACATTAGTTTATAACAATTTGAGTCAACTAGCCTATTACTACTGCATTTTTTGTTCCTGTTTAAAAGTAAAGGCTTTTTAAAAGTAAAGTTTTGTATATAACGAACTATTTATTCATTTCCACTCAAATTATTTATATTTATTTATTATCATTTGCGGCCATAAACAATAACAAAGCTGTGTTATTTACTTAGTTATAACAAACAGTAACATAAAGATTCAAATAGTTGTGTCGTGTACTCGACTCGTTTTGAAGTAGAGTAACCTTCACGCGCAGCCAAGTCTAGGGAGGGGAGCGCCGCTTCCCCCGCCCCGCTGGCGTTACTAATACTTCAAAAACAAAATGCTGCGTAGCGAGACTGGGGCCTTAAAATATTATATTTGAAATGTTATCACAGCAAGAAATATGACTGTTTTTTTTTTGAACAAAATCATTATAATTAAAATTGCCAAAAAGAATAAAATGGTTTTTCTCTACACCTTTGCCCAGTTGTTTTTCTATAAATTTATCCTCAAGAAACTTCTCGAAAGTATAACCTTTTTAGGGTTAATATAAGACGATAGCCTTTGCACGATTCACTGTATCATACAAAAATAAATTGTTTGGCTCTAGCATCAAGCTTGCGTCTTTTTGATTGGGAATGTGCTTGGATGAAGTACCTATGGATTTGGCATACGCGTATACCCGAAAGGGACAGGAGCACTAACACTGGGTTACCAGGTTCCAAATAATTCTCCCGTTTTTCCAGTGCTAATTGTTGACGGTGAGGCATTCGTTTTAAATGCATGTTATATTGTATGGGACAAATAATAAAATAACAACAATAAAACTTTAATGGGACAAATAATAAAATAAGTACAATAAAACTTTACGAAAAATCTGACAAAATGTAATGAAAAAGTATATTTACTTATTTACGGTAACAAATATGTACACACTTTCGTATTTACTTTACATAATTACGATTCAGCTCTTTTGATATGAACAAATAGTAAATTGCAATATTACCAATATTCATAAAATAAAACAAAATCGCTCAACAATAATGCAAATAAAAAAAAAGAATTTATTATTCATTTTACTTCATTATTGGCCTTGCCCACTCGTCCTGTTGCACGTATCCATAATTGACGTACTGCAGAATCTTGTTTTGGAACTCTAAAACAAAAAATCTATTATTAACATAACACCATGAGTTAAGGGTAATTTACCCATTATTGTGCTGGTATTCCTTACAATCGTATAAAGCAGCCAAATTAAAAAGCAGTAGAAAAGTAGTAAAGACTACTGACACTGACAAGAGAGTAAAGCGACTACTGAATTTGGAGGGGTCGGCGGCGGGCTGAGCTCTGTCAATTTAACAATCATCGGCCCAGCGAAAAAAGCGGAACTCTGATACGGACAAAACGTCTTGTCTACACGCAGAGAAATATCTGGCTACCTATACGAGAAAAAGCGCTACTGTAACTAGAACTTCTGTTAGCAACCGTGACAGCAAGACTCACGAGTCGACTTTACAAAAACCATTCTGTTATTATTTTTACCTATCGTTTTATTAATGACAACTAGATTTTAAGTTTAACTGACCAACCAATATAATACTCGATACAGGGCAAATAACGCGCCTGTTACAATACCAATGTAATTGTAACCTTACGTCAAGTTGACATTACTAAATCTATTGTAAGAACTACTATGCAATCTTGTAAACATAAACACTTTTTTTTTTGCTTTACTAAATATTTTGCTGTATCTACTAATTAATTTGTGTAACATAACGACGTGAACTGTAATGATAACTATTCGTGTTACAATACCATGTAATTGTAACCTTACGTCAAGTTGACATTACTAAATCTGTTGTAAGGACTACTATGCAATCGTGTAAACATAAACACTTTTTTTTTGCTTTACTAAATATTTTGCTGTATCTACTAATTAATTTGTGTGACATTACGACGTGAACTGTAATGATAACTATTCGTGTTGCAACACTAGCTTTATGTTTATTGTAACACGTACAATACACATTGTAATGCTAGCATCCTAGGTATTGTTACAGCTACTATTTCGTATGCAGTAGGTACCTACTGGCTTAGATGAAACCTGCAATCTAGTGCACTTGCAGTACTAACGGGTCCTCTCAGGCTTTTAGTAGACGAAAATCCAATTTTATTTGTCTATAAGTAAATAAAACTGTATTTTCTCCATTAAAAGCCTAAAAGGGATCCGTTGTTGGTGCTGTCAGTCCACTGGATTGCAGGCGCTCCATCAAAACGTCCATAGAGCCAGCAGTATGTGCGACGTCTTAAAAAATATATAAAAAATACATTTTTCAATACAATATCCAGACTCCGACTATCTCGTATCATATGTGTCAACAAGTGTTAGATTAGAATCATAGAATTTGAGATTATCGGCATTTTTTAAGACGTCGCACGCGCTACGGCTCTATAGACAGGTTTAGGTTCCCTGGAATCAAAAATAAAAAATATTATGTACATAGAAAAATGACATTTATTTTATAATCATCACAATCCTTAGTGCAATATCTATACTTATTCTACACATCTTAGAAGTATTCTAATGAGCGTTTTCACTAATACTACTTATAGATTAACAATGTTTAAACATCAGATTAACATAATTTGTACTTTTTTTGTGTGCGTGTGGATTGAGTGAGCACCCTTCTGAAATAAAAGACAATAATGCAGTTCATTTAGTAAAAGTTCTAAAACAATTGTAAAACTAATCTCTGTATTTGTAAAAAGATAAATCAAAAGATACATCCTTTAACGTGCGCTCACTCAGTTCTCACAAACTACCAACGAAATCAGTGAATGTATTAATTTAACATATAATATTTATATACTAATATTTAGTAAAACCTATGCTAACTTACCTTTATAATTTGTAGATCACCTAGTAACGTATATAAGGTTTTACAAATAATTTCGTATGCTCACTCAAATCAGTTTTTTCATCAGAAATCGGGTTTTCGAAAGTGTGCGGAAACCTTACATACGTGATCTACAAATTATAAAGGTAAGTTAGCATTGATTTTACTAAATATTGGTATATTAATATTATATGTTAAATGAATACATACACTGAATTCGTGGGTAGTTTGTGAGAACTGAGTGAGCGCACGTTAAAGGATGTATCTTTTGATTTATCTTTTTACAAATACAGAGATTAGTTTTACAATTGTTTTAGAACTTTTACTAAATGAACTGCATTATTGTCTTTTATTTCAGAAGGGTGCTCACTCAATCCACACGCACACAAAAAAAGTACAAATTATGTTAATCTGTTATTTACAGACTTAGTTTCCATAGAATGTATATCAGAATTAGTTGTATTTGTCACTGGAGGGACTGTACTCAATAAATTATTTGTTGATATGTCATTGGTGTGAGTACCTAAGAAATTCGAGTCTTTTTGATGACTCTTTAAAATGCTTTTTAAACGAATTAAAGAGAAAAAATGTCTTATTACAATTTTCTACATTGTGTTTTCTTTCGTCCAGTGCTGAGCTGACGTGGTTTAAGTAAATTGTTTTGTGGTGTTGTGTTTTTGAGTTTTCAAAAAAAATTGACGTGTAGTCTGATGACATTGATGAAGAAGACATCCCACAGTTACTGGAGCAGTGGGGTTTGCCACAATACATTCATACTTTTAACGGTAAGTTGGTACCAACTATATGTTCGTCTGAATGCCAGGGTTCCGTACAGTTTTGGAGCCACTGGATATCTTCATCTGTACCACCTTCTGGAAAGATACATGAACGAATAAAACATCATGAAATAAAGATTTCAAAGCAATTAAATTTAATAAAATAAGTTGCAAGTTATTAATGTAAAAAACTAGTGCCACGCCAAATCATGGGATTAGGTTGTACCAGGTTCAATTGAGCCGTGGCAGAAAGCCGGGAAAAACGCTAGGAGGATGATGAAGTTGCAAGTTATTAAAGTTGCTTGCTAGAAAGAGACCAAAGACAGACAGACGAACAACACAGTGGTCCTATAAGGGTTCCTTTTTTCCTTTTGAGGTACAAAACCCTAAAAAGTGCGGAAATACTATCATTGAATACAATTAATAACCAATTTTTTTTTTTTTTTTTTTTTTTAAATTAAATTTTTCAGTTTTCGCTTCATTTGTAAACATTTAATTAATAACCTATTTGGGAGAGGCTCTAGTCCAACAGTGGGATCAGTATGATCTATTAAAAAAAAAAACTTAGGTAGGTAACTTGAAACTTGCCTTCTTCGACGACTTCTAGTGGCTCGTTGCTGTTATTGTCGGTGTTGCTGCAATTTTTCTTTTTAATGACCTTAGCCTCCCTAAGTTCGCGGCGCCTATTTTGTAGACAGTCATATAATTTGCCCTTTGCACATCTTTTAATTTTAAGTTTAGTAGGTATCATTAATGTATGGAATGAAATATGTACTTATATTTTCCTTTTTGAATACTTCAGTTATTTCTTGTGCTTTTGTAAGTAGTAGAGAACTGTCTATTTATTTTATTTGGGTCTGATTCCATTAGGTCTTTTATTATTATATTGCAAACTTTTCTTCGCCCATTATTTGATAATTTGCCTTGTTCTGAATATAAATTTAGCAGGCCTCGTCCTTTGTTCGATTTTAAGAGTAGATTTTTCAACGGCTGAAATAACACAAAAATAAAATTAATGATTACAATAATTAGGTAGGTAATATGATCAAGTTTTTTCAAAGACATATATTTAATTTAGTTCTAAACATTTGTACCTGTTTTATTTTTAGGTCAAATAGTGACTTTATAAGTATTCATCTTACCGAACATACGTCTTCATTACAGATTGTCATATCCAAATCCTCACTAGCGGTAGCCTCCTGATCCTCACCAGTGATAGACAATATAATGACATCGGAATCATTTAGTTGGGTAGAGGTATTATTGTTGTTTAGAGGAATTATAAATTCACTCACACTCTTTATTTGTTTGTGTTTGGGATTAAGCATATCTACAAAAACAGGGGCCTGCAAAATAAAATAGTGAGTAATTAAAATTACCTACCACTTAAATAAGTATATAGGTAGGTTTTAACGGCCTCCATAGTTGGTAGTGACCCTGCCTACGAAGCTGGAGGACCCGGATTCGAATCCTGATACGGGCAATTATTTGTGTGTTTATCACAAATATTTGTTCCTGAGTTATGGCCGTGTATGTATAAAGAGGTTTTATTATTATTTATTATTATTATGTATATAAGTATTTTATCTATATACTATCTATTATACATATCGTCGTCTAGTACCCACAACACAAGCCTTAATAAGCTTACTGTGGGGCTAGGTCGGTTTGTGTAAGATTGTCCTATAATATTTGTTAATATTTATTATTTTATTTATTTTATTAGGCCTACTCGTAAATAATAGCCTAAACTCAAAGGGTTTACTAGTAACCGTTGAAGAGTTCAACCCTCCATCTCCTGGTGCCATCATCAGATGAGCTTGATGGAACCAAATTATTGTATTGTTAGGTATCAGGAAGTATTACATACATTTGTGAATTTTAAAATCGATGGGACAATATACTAGGCTAAATTCAACTTCTAATGTTTGTTTACATTACATTACTTACATACATAGGTTACAGGTGAAGCCAATAAAAACATTTTAAAAATAGAAGATACTTACAGGGCTGCAGCTGCTGGTTTCTAGGCATTCTTCTGGGTTAGTTAATTTGATCCAATTGTCCAAGTTTTTTAAAAATTTGGCACGATCTCCTATTGAAGGGATTAGTTCTTTAGCTAGACTCCTGTCCAGCATCGACAAAGTCGATATTGTTATATCATTTACTAAAAAATCATAAAAAAATATATAAGGTATCACTCATACAAGAAAGTCCCAATGCAAAAAGCATAAGTTTTGATCTAGGGGAATCGAATACTTGGTAACCTAGTGTTTCATATTTAATGCCAATAATTTTGTATTTAAAGACGCGACACTATACATACACGCATCACACTCTTTCACATAGTATTTCGTATATATCTATCCCTTTCCCACTGGGGGGTCGGGCGGGAATAACGAGTGTTAGTGGCGCCACCTAGCGGACTGGTGGTGAAGACTGAAAAATATGGCGATTGTCGCGGTCCGCTAACTCCGGCCGGAGCGTAATAAAAATTAATAAATAAAACAAGTGAAAGTGCGAGTGAGCTCGTTGGATCCTGGGGTGAGTGTAGGGCCCATTTATATATATTTTACGTTTTGTACTTCGGATAGGTACACAAAATAGTCAGTTGGCCGTGGTTTTCGGAAGGCGAGTAAAATTTGAACCAGCGCATGCGGTCATGTTGAAGTCCCAATCCCGCCGGCGGACGAACCGGGAAGGCTTTACATTAACATTTGGTCCTTCGAACCGGATTTTGTATTTTTTTCCTTCCTATGCCACAGTTCAATTGACTAGTTTCAACAAATTTTCGATTTTTTGCGGACGACATAACCTTAAAAAGTAATTGCTAAATTGTACTTCGAGTAACTACACTACACACAAGTTTTAGGGAAATATAAGTATATTCGTGTTAGTTACGTCGTATTTGATATATATGAAGCCCTCCCTATATTTTGTTTCAACTTAAATTAACATTTTTAGTCACGACAAAACAAATCTCACTCGTTCGATTTTCGTAGCAGTGCGGCTGCATTTAATTGGCATTAGGTATAGAATACATCTGTTTGAATGGGAATTTAATGCATTCTTGTGTTTAGGTTATTTACTTTGTGTTAAATTATATAAAAACAACTTGGTATACTGCATAGTGTAGTGAAATTTCGTCAGCGCTTCTAACTGTCTAAGTGGCTTAGCGGTATAGAGCTTGATTAGTAAGCGTAAGGGCGGACGTTCAAATCTTGGCCGGGGTTTTTATCTTTTTGTATTTTTTTAAGGTTTCTTTTTGTACACTACGTAAATTTCTGCGGCGCGGGGTATTAATTAGGGGTAATTAATACTATTTTGGTATTTTGTAAAAAGCATTAATACTTTGTTGTGAATTTTCGGTTGTTGAACTTTATCAACATTTTCGCGGAGTACTTACTAGCGGTCGTAAATACTTTTTTTATAGTGGTTTCTATTTTTCATCATAGACACGCTTAAGGGATTGTGCCTGTTGGGGTTTTGTTTGATATTTTTGTGGTTACTTGTGCATATACCTATAACAATGGCGGCGGCTAGGCGAACGCAACTTGCTAGTATACGATATAACACAGCGATTCGTAACATAGATTTTATTGATGCGTTGGCGCGCAACACAGTTTTATCTGAGGAACAGTCTAAGGAATTTATGGTGCGGTATAATGACCTAGACAAGAATTTTACGACTTTTACGGAGATGCATTTTGAGATCCAGCTTAATGAAGCCGAAAAGGAAGATTTTGATGCAGGCGTTCATGAGTCAGTTTATGACACCTACAACAAAAAATATTATTTTATAAAACAAAGACACACGGAGCTCGTTAGTTTACAGTCGGATAGCTGTACCAGAAACAATAATGCGAGAGGTGCGGGTAATAACAGAGCGGTCTTACCCCGCCTCCAGCTGCCTATATTTTCAGGCAAACTTGAAGAGTTTGCTCCATTTATTGAACTGTTCCAGTCACTGGTCGATAGCGACCAGTCTCTGTCGGACACGGAAAAAATGTATTATTTAGCGGGGTCTTTAGTAGGGGAACCAAAGACACTAATTCAACATCTATCGATCACGGGGGATAATTATGCAATAGCAAAGGAGGTTTTGAATACGCGATATAATAATAAGCGGTTGCTAGCGGATCGGTTATTGCACAATTTGCTAAGCGCTCCCCACGTGACTAGTAAGGGGATAAACGGACTCAAAATGCTATTGAATACCTTAATTGAAAATACCAAGGCGTTAGAAAAAATGAAGTTTCCGGTGGATTCGTGGTCTTACTTATTATTCTACATCAATTTTCAAAAGTTGGATATTAGTTTGAAAAAACACTTTGAAGATAAGCACACGCAAAAGGATTTGCCCTCATTCTCTGATTTGGTAAAATTTCTGGAAACCGAGATACGGATTTTGGAATCCAGTGCGGAGCCGCAGCCCTGTATACCATTAGGCGGCGGCCGTGGTACGAGCGGACAGGGACGGAGCCATGCAGTAAAAGCTCATGCCGCATTTCAGAATTCGGGATCCACGCAGTGTAGGCTATGCGGAAAAGGCGGCCATTTTATCGCTAAATGCGATAAATTTCTGGCAATGAAACCTACGGCTAGGAAACGTCAAGTGATGTCACTAAAGCTGTGTTTTAAATGTTTGAACGGTCATAACATTGATAGATGCACGTATAACGTTAATTGCTATAAATGCAACTCGCCGAAACACCACACATTACTACATTTTGATCTCCCTACATCGGGGCCGAATCAGGAACAACATTTTAAAGGGACGCACTCGGCGGCTAGTGCTCCTGTCGCGAGTGTGCCTTCTGCCAGTGTGCCTCCAGAGAGTGCGGCTTCTGGAATCACTGGTTTGATGGCAGCACACGCCTATGAGCCGAAGACATACCAACGTACGATTCTACTCGCGACTGCGGTAGTCCGAGTACTCGATAATAGCGGACATTATCAAGAGGCGCGCGTGCTGCTCGACGGCGGTAGTCAAAGCACTTTCGTTTCGGAATCATGTGTGCAGAGGTTGGGTTTGAACCGGTTTCAATCAGATGTAGTCACAGTCACGGGATTGAGTGGTACCCCTGTAAGCGGTTGCAGAGGTGCTGTCAACCTGACTATGACACCCAGATGCGCGAGTCAACCTTTGCTCATCACAACTGCGACGGTATTGAACAGAATTACTAATCACTTACCTGGATTCTCCTTGCCGGCTCAACTAGCGGATAACTATAGGGGGTTATTCTTGGCGGATGAACAATTTTACTTAAGTCGAGAGATCGACATTTTAATTGGTGCGGACCTATTATGTGACGTATTACTGGGCGGTGGATGCATTAAGCTCCATGAGCACTTGCCTCGAGCGATGAACACGGTGTTCGGTTATGTGTTGACTGGGCCCCTAAGCTACGCAGTGGCAAGTCCTCCGACTACTCACTTTACACAAACTTTCTTTTGTGACACTACCACGGACCAGATTTTAGAGCGGTTCTGGGAAGTTGAAGACATTCCTGGTAAAGCGCAGTGTTCAGAAGAACTGGAATGTGAAGCATTTTTTCGGAGCACTCATCAACGGGATGAGAACGGTAGGTACATAGTACGGTTGCCATTCTTATCAGACGGGCCTGAACTGGGGAACTCGGCCCCACTAGCCTTGAAGCGGTTCTTGGCTATGGAAAAGCGACTACATGCTAATGAAGTGTTTCGGAAAAAGTATGTTGACTTTATGCGGGAGTATTTAGAAAGCGGTCATATGGACCTTTGTGATGGCAAAGCAGAGGACCATTCCAGCTCGGGTTATGTTATTCCACATCATGGAATATTCAAGGCGGACTCGGACAAGATAAGGGTAGTATTCGATGCCAGTTGTGCCACTAGCAACGGCATATCTCTGAATGATCGTTTACATGCCGGTCCAAAACTACAGCGGGATATAGCGGATATCATTTGTAAATTTCGGATGCACGAGTATGTGTTTACGACGGACATCAGAATGATGTTCAGACAAATACTGATTGCGGAGGCTGATCGGCAGCACCAGTTAATCTACTGGAGAGAGTCACCGGACTTACCTTTACTACTATACCGTCTTCGGACCGTTACGTACGGAATGAAATCGAGTCCATACCTCGCGATTCGGACGCTGAGGCAACTGGCGGATGACGAGGAAGCGCGATACCCGGCGGCGGCACGACTTCTTCGTTCATCGGTTTATATGGATGACGTGTTGGGTGGGGCAGACTCCATCGAGGATGCAAGAGTGCTCAGAAAGGAGCTGATAGACTTGTTACGCTCTGGCGGTTTCGAGCTAAGCAAGTGGACATCTAACAGCATGAAAGTGCTGGAAGGCATTGCCGAGGAACACCTGGAGACCCCTCGAAAAATATTTGACCAAACGGATGGTCCCAGCTTTTTTAAGATATTAGGAATCCAATGGGACTCTAACAGCGACAGTTTCTCATACCGTACAAAATTGGACGATACAAGCGGATGTACTAAGAGGTCCATCCTGTCAACATTGGCTAGGACTTTCGATCCAGCAGGCTGGGTTTGTCCTATCATATTTCAGGGCAAGATTCTGATGCAGCAAATATGGGCAAAGGATGTACAGTGGGATGCGGAACCCCCTGCGGACGTCATAGCGGAATGGCAAGGTATTCTGAGGGAACTACCGTTGATCACAAGGCTTCGGTTGGACCGCCATGTTCTACATGGCGTTAAGACTTGTTCTCTCCATGGCTTTTCGGATGCATCAGAACTCGGGTATAGTGCGGCTGTTTACTTGAGAACGGAAGGGGACGACGGACAGGTCAGAGTTAGCTTAATAATGGCCAAGGCGCGTGTAGCACCCATAAAGTCCAAGCTAACCATCCCCAAGATGGAGCTCTGCGGAGCAGCGCTCTTGGCCCGGCTTCTGAAATATGTTGTCGCTGCCATAGGTGAGGATGTAGCGATTCAAAATATCACAGGGTGGTCTGACAGTACAATTGTCCTCTCGTGGCTTAAGCTATCGCCACATTTGTTGCAAACCTTTGAGGGGAATAGGGTCTCGCAAATCGTTAACTGCGGTTTAAACATAACATGGCGACATGTGCCTTCGGAACTGAATCCAGCTGATGTCGCGAGTCGCGGTTGTCGCGCATCACAATTACTGGAACATTCATTATGGTGGGGACCCGCTTGGTTGACGAGTAATGCGGACACCTGGCCCAAAAACCTAGCGGGTAATTCGGGAGATCCATTACCAGGATTACAAAAAAGGAAAATAAATGTCCGGGCATTAGCAGGGATCGTTGAAGATGATAGCATCTTCACTCGATTCAGTAATTTGAACATGTTACTGGCGGTAGTAGCATATTGCTTTCGGTTTGTGAAAAATACCCGAGGTCTAGGTGATCGGGTTGAAGGGCCACTTACGGCCCTCGAGCGCCGATTCGCTCTGCAGCGGTTAATGAAGTTGGCGCAAGATGCTGAATTTGCGGAGGAGATCCAGCGCTTAATCCGTAACGAGCAATGCTCTACACGGCTGCGCCGTCTCGGACCTTTTATTGGTGAGGATGGGCTGCTACGCGTTGGGGGACGTTTAGAATACTCTAGTCTATCATTGGGGCATAAACATCCCGTCATCCTGCCCAAGTCTCACGCACTTACCGCCTTAATTGTGGATCACTATCATGTGGTATATTGTCATGCGGGTGCGACAGTCCTGATGGGTGTCCTACAGCGGTATTTTTGGATATTGTCGGCGGGGCAAGTGATCCGTACGCGGATTTTCAAATGTATGAAATGTTTTCGGACTAAGGCAAAACCGACAGCGCCAATGATGGCAGCTTTGCCCTGGGATAGGGTTAATGCGACTGGTGTTTTTCACACTGTGCAAACAGATTTTGCCGGTCCGTTCATAATTAAACACTCGCGGTTGCGGAACGCAAAGACACTGAAGGCTTATCTTTGCGTATTTATTTGTTCGGCATCCAAAGGCGTTCATTTAGAATGTGTCACGGATTTGTCGACGGACGGCTTTCTGGCGGCCCTGACCCGATTCACTTCTCGGCGCGGTATCCCGAATGTGATTCGCTCGGATTGCGGCACCAATTATGTTGGCGCCAATCGGTATTTGGATGATGTGCGGAAATATTTAGCTTCTCAGGAGGTTCAACAGAGGCTCAGCGACGGCGCGGCCAAACAATTCATCACATGGCGTTTTAATTCTCCTGGAGCGCCACATTTCGGAGGTCTGTTCGAAGCTACTGTGAAATCGGCTAAGACTTTACTGCGGCGGGTTATCGGTGACCAGATTCTAACGTTCGACGAGCTAGTTACGGTATTTACTAGAGTAGAAGCGGTTCTAAATTGTCGGCCGTTGTGTCCATTGACGCAGGACCCTCAGGAGCTGGAGGTGTTGACCCCAGCCCATTTACTTATCGGAAGGCCCTTATTGGCAGTCCCGGAATATAACTTCGAGGATGTCCCGAACTCACGGTTAAACCGGTTTAACCTGATTCAGGCTATGTCACAGCGCCTTTGGCGAAAATGGAGTGAGCAATATTTGCATTCTCTCCAAATGCGCAGAAAATGGACCTCGCCAACGGACCCACCCAGATTGGGGGATCTTGTCCTCATCAAGGAGGAGGGGTTACCTCCACTTAAATGGAAGCTCGGCAGGATTGAGGAATTGTTGCCCGGCAAGGACGGCGTTGTTAGGGTAGTAAAACTCAAGACCTCAACAGGTACAATGATGCGTCCGGTAGTTAAAATATGTAGACTTCCCTTAGATGACTAAGTAGATACTAAGTTGTTTTAATGTATATATTTTCAATTGCGGGTGGTGCAGTATTGCGGTTTATTGCAGCACACTTTCCTCTTCATTTTGATAAAGGCTTCAGCCTTTCTCGGGCGGGGGGATGTTTCATATTTAATGCCAATAATTTTGTATTTAAAGACGCGACACTATACATACACGCATCACACTCTTTCACATAGTATTTCGTATATATCTATCCCTTTCCCACTGGGGGGTCGGGCGGGAATAACGAGTGTTAGTGGCGCCACCTAGCGGACTGGTGGTGAAGACTGAAAAATATGGCGATTGTCGCGGTCCGCTAACTCCGGCCGGAGCGTAATAAAAATTAATAAATAAAACAAGTGAAAGTGCGAGTGAGCTCGTTGGATCCTGGGGTGAGTGTAGGGCCCATTTATATATATTTTACGTTTTGTACTTCGGATAGGTACACAAAATAGTCAGTTGGCCGTGGTTTTCGGAAGGCGAGTAAAATTTGAACCAGCGCATGCGGTCATGTTGAAGTCCCAATCCCGCCGGCGGACGAACCGGGAAGGCTTTACATTAACACCTAGATTTTATGAAACAAGCCTATTGACTAGTTATCCATTTTGCCTGTATTGAAGCTGAGCTGACACATTTGGTGACCTGTGTGCCAAAGCGATTAAGATGAGATGACTGTGTATACACATATCTGCTTCCTCGCCTCCCAGTAGCACCTTTGCTTAGACCAATAGCAGGAAATAAAATACATGTTCCTCAAAATTTACCAAATAAAAACAAAGGACATTCTAAATCACCTTTCAAAAAAAAAAAAAAAAACAAAATCGGTTCATCCGTTCGGGAGCTACGATGCCACAGACAGACACACAGACTCACACACACACACACACACTACCCTGGTTTTCCTGTTATGTATTTTGTGTTTTCGGGCATATCATAACTATTAATATATAAAATAAACACACTATACTTACCAAAAACTATTACTGTTTTATTCCTTGCGTTCGTACGTATCTATGACCCCTTCCAATTCCTTTAAGAGTCCGCAGCAAGGTCCGCTCAACTCCGCGTTGAGATCGCGTGCTTACGCTTTAAAATGTTGTTGTTTCACCTAGAGGAAGACAGGGCGCTAGCAGTAAAGCGAGAGCGCGCTAGGAGCAAAGAGTATGTAATCACTACGTTTTAAGAGACGGGAGTGCCATACGAAACATACTGCCAATATGAAGCCGCAAACAATATCAGTGTCAGTGTCAACTCATGACATAATGCCAACATCAAGAACAAAATAGGGATGTCACATGTTACACAAATTATCGAATTATCGATATCGATATCGGTATTTAAAAAAAATGGTTCAGGCGGGGTTCGCATTCGCACCCGCGTCTCCAACGGCTTTCCGGTAATTTAAATCATTAAATATTTCGCTTCAATGTAAACATTTGGTTTACTTTAGGTTACTGACTTCATAAAAAAAAACAAAAGTGTGCAAATAATTTTATTTCGTTCAAACTTTGCTTGGCTTGCTGATAAACATAGACGAAAAAAGCCGTTTCATCACTCCAGTATGTGCTCCAGGTTGGAAGTTCTGCAACACAAATAATACAGGGTAAACAGAAAATTACAGAGTAAAATGAATTTGTTTGTCCAGATGAAACCGTACCATTCATAGTCCATTGAAGATTTTTCGTAAAATATTTCTGTGACCATAATCTAACTCAAACTGGCATAAAAAGTAGTGGCTTTTGCTTGAAGAAAGATATTCCGTATTTACCCAGGTATTTTTCACTTCAAATGAAAATTATCGATAAAACTTACATACAGCACTATTGTTTACATACGTATAAGGGTATGTATTATTTTACCCGAAATACCAAGTTTTCAATGAAACTTACGATTAACATGGTTATAACACGCAGTAATTAATTATATTTTTTACTTACCGATCTTCGTCCGGTGGAAATCTTGCCATGAATAGTCTTTTTTGACCGTCCATTCGACACGTTTTCATTCTGCATATTTCGCACTTTTTCCTTTTCAATCCACTCATTTTTGCAATTGTGATTGTCTTGTGTACCTTCTAGACGACCACTACACCCAAAGAATGCAAATTATTAGATTATTTGTGTAATTTGAATTATTTGAAAAGATCGCAGAACCTTGACAAAACCAGACAACACAACAAAAGAGAAACGTCAACTAATATGACATGGCGGACAAAAATGGCGGCTGAAGTACAACCCGCCTAAATTCGATTGTCGCCAATTATCTAATGCTTTGTAGGTTTCAACGTTCTTTCAAACTTAGATAGGTAAAAATTCACCCCCGTTTCATATAGCCGTTGTCGTTCGTTTTTTACCTTGAGAGTTGCGCGAGGCTGGCTAGGAGTAGCTATGATAAGGGCGGTGCTTACCGCCGCCCCCCCGGACCGTTCCCCGCGCTAGAGTAATTCGCTGCAGTTTCGCAACAATTTTTTGTAATTTATTTTAAGGTTTTCGTAGTTACGCTCTCATTTTAAAACTACGAGATCAATTTTGATAAATCTTTTTTCTTATCAAACTGCATAGTTTAATCGACACCGGAAATAGGTTTTGACTTCAATCTAAACTATATTTTGGTCGTAGTATGCCGCCAAACTGAACAACTTTCTGGGGTCTAAAAATGCAAAACTTGTACTCGCTCTATTTTCTTTCTATTAACATTTCAAGAGTCATAAACTAGTTTTAGCCCTAGATATATCTTATCTCATTATATTTAGAGAATTTCATGATAATGTGACATGTTATATTAAAATAAGGACGTAACTACGTTTGTATGAAGAATCGAGCTTGCTGCGGACTCTTAAGCAATTCAGTAAATCTTCATTGGCCACTTGCTCCAAACGCTTTCTTATAATAGCCGTAATGATATGCAAGCACACGGGCACACATTGTCTTGCAATTCATTATCTTGTATTGAGCATTGTATTGACGAATCTACGACTTCTGGTTTGACATCCTCTTCATTGTCGCTTGGGTAAGGCGTCATTTGCATTCTCATAACATTTTTATAAAAAACAAGCGGTATGTCATCTAGGTCCATAATTTTGTCACCTAAAGCAAAAAAAAGCTTTTAAGACGAATATATAGTTGGTACAGTAACTGTGGGATGTCTTCTTCATCAATGTCATCAGACATCACGTAAATTTTTTTGAAAACTCAAAAACACAACACCACAAAACAATTTACTTAAACCACGCTCAGCTCAGGAGCCTTACCACGATCTCTTAACGCGACTCACTTTAGGCCCTAAACTGAACTGTATCGCTATTTCATACCATGACATTGTATTTACGACTCAGTTCAGATGACAGTTCAGTAAGAGCGTCTCAACTATTTCATTCTCTCATTTCAAGTACTTTTCGTACCACGATGTGTCACTTGAGACGAAACTGAATCGCACGAGTGTCAAATTTTGCGACTCATAAAAAGTTCCTCATTGAATGTATCGTTCTGGATAGTTTTGTGTAGAATATTTATTAGTTCTTAGCTTTTGTTCGCGACTTGTCTCGCACAGGTCTGGAAACGTGTCTGTGTAACTTCCTACCGTTTTATTCAGGGACGTATTTACCCTAGGGCGATCCGGGCTATAGCCCGGGGCGCCAAACCGACAGGGGCGGCGTAGGCGCCCCTGGCCGTTTGCATTTTGTTTTGGTATTGGCGCCTTTCAACCAACTATTACTTTTCACCTTTTTTTGTCAATCCAAAATTTAAAATGAACATGAAAAATAACAAGAACAAATAGTTTTGGTCGAAAACATGCTTGTAAGTTTGTCAATATCTTCGGGGCGCGTCTGTAAGTAAGAACATGAACATGCTTCAAATATAGGGCGCGGGCGCCGAGTGAGGTCGCGGGCCGGCAAGAGGGGCGGTGGCAATAGGTCATACATATATCAGCGTTGCCAGATCGGATCTTTTTACACTATATCGGTCAATTTTGTTACTACGTACCCCCGCGCCGAACAATTTCGCTCTCGCTGCGCTCGCGTTTTCATCTGATCGTGTTACTACGCACCCCCGCGCCGAAAAATTTCGGTCTCGCTGCGCTCGCGTTATTATCTATTTCTGTTACAATATACACGCACTACTACGTACGTACGCACCCCATCGCCGAAAAATTTAGGGTAGCGAAGTGTTTGACAGGTTTTTCAGAATACTGACGAGTTAATTTCTTTTGAGTTATTATAATACGATCTCTTGGATAATGCAACGGGGAAAAAAAAGATGCACAATGCTCATAGATAAGAGTGCATTACTGGTAATAAGTAGATAGAACTTCGTGTTTTTCGGTTCCATATGACTACTGCAATACTACGGTAAAGAGCTCGTAGCTTTGTATGGATTTCATAGTAAGATACGTTTTTTTCCGTAGCATTGCAGACTGTAGTAACTAAATTAGCCGCTCGAGGGTGCTTTACATCATGCTTCTTTATTTGGTTACTATTTAAGTTCTTAAACCACAATATGATTTTTAATAGATTGAATTATAAAAACAAGTAAACTATTTTGTAAAACAAAGAACTGGAGTTCAAACATTTGCACTGAACCTAAAATAGGCAACTATAATTGAACATATCTTTAAGCAGTTGATAATTTATTTATTATTCAAAAAAGTTACACAGCATTACAGTAATAAAACCAATAAGGCACTGAACTACAAAAATACATATAAACAAGACTTAAAACTAGTTAATTTACGCGACACAACCGCGTGGGTCCTTTGCGTCGTCTGATCTGGTGTATAATTCGGCAAATTACCGCGGAACTGCCGAAACACAACACCCTTCCGCCAGAAGTCTGCACTTGCGATGGTGTCCTGCAGCGGCCGCGGCACGCACACCACAAATGAGCTGAAGTACACGTAGTGCCGGGACTGCAGCTGGATAATATTGATATCATGGGGTCAAAAATATAAGCCCGATTTCAAAGGTCTCTATCTCGGCGGGAGACAGCTGGCGATAAAAACGGAGCTTTTAACATTGTCATTGACACACTTGATATTATATGGGTGATAAAATCACTTCACCGCATTTCCTGGTCACAATTTCTTTCCCCTGAACGAATACACTAAATCCGCGGAGGATTAAACTGAATTCGAAGATTGGCATACCACGTAAAATTCATTTGAAATTTAACAAATTTACATGTCAATGATTGACATGACATTATCACAGGCGGAAGGCGGCACACGTTCCGAGTCTTAATTACAATTCTTTTGAAATACAGACATTTTAAACTTTATTTCATTCAATAAAGCATTTGGTATGGCAAATAATGTCTTTAAATTAAAAAAAGAACATAAGTCCGCTATGAAATATATGTCTTTTCTTTTCAAAATTACCAATTAGTTTTAAACAAAGTGTGCTGCGAAATTAATTTGTAATATTTTAGTTACCGAACGGATAGAAGCCAGAAAGAGATAAACATATACGAAACTCACATAGCGGCATCCCTTTCGCGCCGTAGCGTTTCAATTGCGGACCAGAGACAAATATCTGAAATATCGGTCTTTCATTCACTTTATGCGATCGAGAATCAGCGCTGCTTTATAGTACTATTTGTTATGAAAAAAAGCTGCACTCTGTGATGGAAGCAAGCCGTTTTGCACAGTGATAATATAGACCAAAATAATCGATTTCACTCGAGGCGAAATTAGTTTCACCCCTTAGGAACAGAGATGGCGCCACTTATTCAAAAAAAGTTTAAAAAATTCTAAATCCTGAACGGATACTCCGATTTTGACGGAAGAGGTGCCAATCGGCAGATAATAACCCAATTTAACATGAAAAAAATTAAAATTACGTAGAAAATTATTTTGGATACCTAAGAAATAATATTTTCTGAAAAAAAAAAATTAAAATTTGTGATTTTTGGAATTTTACTCGTAAAAATGTATGTACATGGTACTTTTTTTATTTATTTATATTAATACACAACTAATTTTACATTTACGAAAAAAAACCGCATATCATTAGCTTGTATAATTCCAAAGTTATTGAAGAATACAGACATGGCGCCGCTGGGTCAAAAAATCTTACAAAAAATCTAAAACCTCAACGGATTTTCCGATTTTGATAATTAAGGTGCTAATCAACAGATAATTACTTAAATTAGTTTCAAAAAATAAAATAAAAATTCAAATAGGCAAAAAGTAATAATATTTCCAAAAAAACATACATTTTGATAAAATATATATATTTTTTGGGGCTTTTATGTAATTTCATATAAAAAAAAACTATGAAAATGGCTTTATTTTACTTATGTATATTATAACACTATTAGGTAATTGATCGTTTAATAAAAAACCGCATATCGAGAACTTGTACAGTTCCAAAGGTATTGAAGATTTTACTATAAGGTGCCGGTGCGATGTTGCCGCCGCACGTGCAACTTATGTACATGTATCTAGAAAAGTATTCTCCCGTTTCGAAGGTACTGATTACCCTGAAAATATAACCACAATTGAAAGTACAAATAATAATCATCCCAAGTAGCACACAACACACTTATATCCCTTGTACAGCTTAAATTAGAGTTTTAACGGGTGAACAGGCTCCTATACAACCTGTTTGCTAATATCACAAGTATATTAGATGCTAAATAGCATTTCTGAATCAATATTTTACTTACTTTACGTTTTATTTTCACTTTAGTCTTTGCAGGCTTTGCATTGTAACGTGCAAGTTAGGCCGTCGCATCATAAAAAAACAACAACGCATTATACCACAGCCCAATTTGTATCCATAATGTTCAAGGAGTCCAAATTGAACTAACCTTCAACTATTGTGGACCCCACCTACCTTTGATGCCGTTTCATTCCCAAAAAGAAGGACTTGGGACTCGATATTTCCAAATTAAAAGGTGAACCCACATTTGGTTTGCATGAAACGGCAGCATGCAATGGCAGCTGAAATAGATGGAAGGTATCTCACAAGCTTGTTTAGTTTAGTGTTTTTTAGTTTAAACAGATCTTTTCGAATCGCATTAACAGTAATAATATATGCTCTGTTGGAGCATCGTATAGCCTGCATGTGAATCTGGGACCAACAACGTTACGATTAATTGAGACCCAATTAATGACATTAATATAGTGATTGAATCTTACACGATTTTCACACATTATATTAAAATAATAAAACGGGACTTAATTGCAGTAAATAAACATTTTTGAACTCGGTTAAATCCCGTTCTGTTATAATAATGAATGACATTAATTATGTAAACACACCCTAAACAAAAGAAACAAAAATGGCCCTAAGTAATCGTTTCACATGAGCCGTTACGTATCGAGAGAGAATTTCTATAGATAGCGATGTACTTGCAAAAGCAGTAGTTATTTCAGGGTTTAACATGCAAGTTTTAAAACAGGACTCTTTTCTTATTGTCGACGTATGTTCGACGACGCGTTTGGCTCGGTTGGTAGACACCTGCCTACTGAGTCGGCGGTCCCGGGTTCGAATCCCGGCCTTGGGTCATGGATGTTATCTATATATGTATTTATATATTATGTATATCGTCGTCTAGTACCCATAGTACAAGCTTTGCTTAGTTTGGGACTAGGTCGATTTGTGTATGATTGTCCCTTAATATTTATTTATTATTAATATTTATTGTATTAAAATTAGACGTCTTGTCATACACTGTGAAAGCCTTGAAGTGCAGTCATAATTTCATTACTTAAAGTAATAACTGTTTTGTAAACTGCTACTAGTAGACCGTTGCACTGACGACTGCAATTTGAATGCTTCGATGCTTTCACAGAGCTGGCGACAAGCCTTTCGCCGACTACTTCAGCTGCCATTGAACAACATGTTCTGCGTGTAGCGTTTCAAGCGAGCCGAATGTGAAATAAATGTCTTAATTTCCTGTCCCAAATCCTTTCTTTTTGGGAATGGAATGGCGTTGGAAGCAGGTTGCAGGTGCGATCCACAATAGAACAGTTAGTATAGGTGCAAATCGAGCTATGGAAAAATGCGTTGTTGCAGCCGATGCAACGGCCTAACATGCACGTTACAATGCACAGTTTAGTGAAAATATGCAGAATATACTTGTGATATTAGCAAACTGGTTGTATAAGAGCCTATTCACCCGTTAAAACTCTAATTTAAGCTGTACAAGGGATATAAGTGTGTTGTGTGCTACTTGGGATGATTATTATTTGTACTTTCAATTGTGGTTATATTTTCAGGGTAATCAGTACCTTCGAAACGGGAGAAGACTTTTCTAGATACATGTACATAAGTTGCACGTGTGGCGGCAACATCGCACCGGCACCTTATAGTAAAATCTTCAATACCGTTGGAACTGTACAAGTTCTCGATATGCGGTTTTTTATTAAACGATCAATTACCTAATAGTGTTATAATATACATAAGTAAAATAAAGCCATATTAATAATTTTTTTTTATATGAAATTACATAAAAGCCCCAAAGAAAATATATTTTTTCAAAATTTATGTTTTTTTTTGGAAATATTATTACTTTTTGCCTATTTGAATTTTTATTTTATTTTTTTAAACTAATTTAAGTAATTATCTGTCGATTAGCACCTTAATTATCAAAATCGGAATATCCGTTGAGGTTTTAGATTTTTTGTAAGAATTTTTGACCCAGCGGTGCCATGTCTGTATTCTTCAATAACTTTGGAATTATACGAGCTAATGATATGCGGTTTTTTTTCGTAAATGTAAAATTAGTTGTGTATTAATATAAATAAATAAAAAAAGTACCATGTACATACATTTTTACGAGTAAAAATCCAAAAATCACAAATTTTAAATATTTTTTTCAGAAAATATTATTTCTTAGGTATCCAAAATTATTTTCTACGTGATTTTAATTTTTTTCATGTTAAATTGGATAATTATCTGCCGATTGGCACCTCTTACGTCAAAATCGGAGTATCCGTTCAGGATTTAGAATTTTTTAAACTTTTTTTGAATAAGTGGCGCCCTCTCTGTTCCTAAGGGGTGAAACTAATTTCGCCTCGAGTGAAATCGTTTATTTTGGTCTATATTATCACTGTGCAAAACGGCTTGCTTCCATCACAAAGTGCAGCTTCCAGGCCAAAACCGTCCATAACAAGTAAGACTATTAAAGTTGTTATGGTACGAAATTCAGCGATTCAATTTAGGTGCCTAAACTGAACTGCACTGCGTTTGGATAGTTTTTATAAAGATCGTGGTAAGGCTCCAGCACTGGACGAAAGAAAACACAATGGCCGCCGCCTGCGCCTGGCCGGCTCGGGTGGCGGGCGGGGTGCGAGCGCGGGAGTTCGTTTACAAAGACAGTTTTCAATAAACAGAACAAGATATTTTGCTATGAATACCACCTCGATTGTTATTGTAACATTATTATTTGAAATATTTTAAAACACGCTAACAGAATAGCACGGAGTAATACATCCATTGTACCGTTTACTGTTACCGGGTGGTTTTTACTATAATATTCTTGTTAAGCCTTAACACTACACAAAAAGTAAACCAAACGAAACGAATATTAAATGACACTTAGAACGATATGTACTGCAAACAATAATGTAGCAGTAATAAAAATATTATTGTTTTGATTACAAATACACTCGTAGTCCACCAGTAACATTGTAAATCATTAACCGTAACTAGATCATTTAGTAACTGCGAATCTCTGTTTCTTATTACATACAATACATTACATACATATTAACATAATTATTGTTTATGATGCATAATTATTGATGTTTTAGTTCAATTATATTTTTTTGTGAGCTACATTACTCAAATAATGTAATGAAACATACGATTAGTAGGAATTAATAATTAGTCGTACAGATAACAAGCATCAAGTATTTCAAACTAGAAACGTTGTAACCTAATTTAACTATTCGATTCAGTACTTCTGTTTGTCACCAATTTCTCTGCGTGTATGTGTCTGTCCATCCTAACGGTTTCTGTAAATAGTTGTCCCGTTCCCTCCTGGTATTATTATTCCCTTGTCATGTCCAGAGATACTTGGCCCATGTGAATATGCCAAACAGCCTAAAAACGCGTAGATGACGAAGATCAATATATCCGGTCCATACAAAATTCAGGAATTTTGTCAGATACACTGGTAGGCGACCTATTTTTGAGGTCTGGCTGTCAGAAAAGTCTTACCAATTTTTTCACTTTTTAATTGTTGACCATTGGCCACAGAAATAACTCATGATTTATTTTTATAATCTTGAATAAGTGTGGGAAGTGGCTGCGCTGTCAAGGATGAACTCTCGTTCAAGTGAAGTAGAATATGCCGAAGCATACATGGTATGTTCATCCATAGTCTTCTTTTCATCTCGCTGCTTCTTGAAACAACGACTAGTAGTATGACCATTCTTATGGCAATAGTTGCATACATACTTGTTTGGTTTCTTTTTCACAAGAAACGCTTTGTTATCGGATGAAACGTTGCTACGCCTGTGATCTTCTTGGAGAAGTCGGGTAAGTAATAGAACATATATAAACAATAGATATAACACTCATTAGACATAGGCTCAATTGGAATAAATTTAATTGGTATAATATTCAATTTGTATACTGAACGAAACATATAACAATAAAATGCATATTTTCATAGTATATAATGAACTGTAGGTATAATGAAATTGTGCATAATCATCTATTGGTATAACATTTAAAACACTTAATTAGTATTACATATAATATACATTTACTCGAAACATCGAAGTAATGTTACAAATCGTAAGCCACGTTGGACCTGCGCGGCTCGCACGCTTCGCTCGCTCGTTAGGGTCATAGTTTAACCTAACACTCCTCCTCGCTTCGCTCGTCGTCGTACCTAACCTAAGCAAAGTCAGATCTGCGTTAAGGTAAAATAAGTAATGTTAGGAATCGTAAGCCAAGTTGGACCTGCGCGGCTCGCTCGCTCGTTAGGGTCATAGTTCAACCTAACACTCCTCCTCGCTTCGCTCGTCGTCGTACCTAACCTAAGCCAAGTCGGATCTGCCTTAAGGTGAGAAATGGTAATGTTAGGAATCGTAAGCCAAGTCAGACCTGCGCGGCTCGCTCGCTTCGCTCGCTCGTTAGGGTCTCAGTTCAACCTAACACTCCTCCTCGCTTCGCTCGTCGTCGTACCTAACTTAAGCCAAGTCGGACCTGCTTTACCTGCCTTGCCTGCGCTCGTTTCGCTCTTACAAATATAGGTAAGCACTCCGATTTTTTTTATTCCGATTTTCAAACATCCGAATCTATCTATAATCTATCATCTTTTTTAAGTGAAAATTGCGATGGTTGAAAATACGAAAGTTTATTTTACCGAATGTTAAAATTCCGAAAAAGCTATGAAATTTCGGAAAATTCTAAATCGGAATTCTGTTTTTCGGGCTAGAGCCACGTCGGGCTTTTAACTCTTCTATGTTATAATTCTCGGAAATAAAAAAATCGGACTTGAAATTCGGAATATTAAATTTTGTGGCTTTTAACGATCGGAATTTTATTTCTTAGGAATAACGAATAAGCAAAATCGGAATAAAATATTTCGGAGTGTTTGGGTGTTCCCTATAAAATGGTACTAGGTATGTCAAATGATATTATTTTATATGATAGATATTTTAATGATATTATATTATATGTCATAATTGTTATACAAAATGCATATTATATCTAAAATTATTAGACAAAATAACCATTATAACATATGATATTATATGAATTGAATGTTATACCTATCAAGCCTTATATTTCATGAAAATATGGATTTTCTTATTATATATATCGTGCATTATATCTTTTGTATGTTTATAAATTGAAATTATACCAAAAGTTTGTATATAATATGGGACGCACCCGGAGAAGTCTGGTTCGGACAATTTCACTTGTTAAAGTTTTAGTAATGTTTGCCGTCTCGAGTGACGAGATGGGCCCTTGAAAAATAGACCTATATTGACACAAATAAAAATATTGTTGTTGCCTTTAAATCGTTGTTTAAAGGAGTGAGTCAGGATACATAACCATGGCAACCTAGTACAGAAAAAAGATAAGTGACACTTATTAAGGAAGTGGGGGCCTTACCTGCAGAAGTGCATACTGTAGTGGTACTACATAACACAGGTATAAACTCGCGACCAACCTGTCATTTTGACTTGTTGTTTTCCGAATAACTAACATGTTTTCCTTGAAACTGGCTATTGAAATAGACTACTTACATTCTCGACAGCAAACTCTGATAGCTTTCATGGCACAGGGACTCCTGTGTAGTCCAAAATAACACAAAAACTGACACTGGTCATACGAAACTTCAGGCTGCCTTAGCGAGCTTTATCCTGAACAGAACTAGGCCGAGTAAGGTGATTCTGAACCGCTACGCACCAAACTACGGCGCATTTTAATTTAGCACTCATAAGATGAAGTCTAGCCGTTTTAGAAATCTAACACTAAACCAAAACTGAGAAATTAAATTGTAAACCTGCGGGGTACTGATCTGAATAAACTTGTGACAGTCCATTGTCAACGTGAGTTTGACAGGTCCTAATTGTGTCAGCGGCGTTCTTCGAACGCAGCGCAAGGTGGTTAATATGTTGATGTTTAATTACAAATATTAATAAAAACATTAATTTCGATTACTTCGAGCTGTAAACGCATAAGTAACATAAAATGCAACTTGATTCGCGTTCATGCGACTGGTTTGGAATAGTTCAGTCCATTTCAATTTTTGACAGCTAAGCTACGTTAGCGCAATGAGGTGCGTGTGACCAGCTGAGATTTATCTGTCCAAATTGATAGTTAGTCTGGAACCGCTCGTCTCAGAGTTAGGCCGCGTCGCCTTACGACGTCGGCATTCGTGAACGCAGACGTTTTGTCGAGGAGAATACTTACTACAATGTCACGTCTATATTAAACCCGTGTCGCGAGTGCGTAAGGAATTTTCGGTTCAGTGCAGTGTTGCGTCAGTGACCGTGTGATACCGACTTTTACTTCTGCCTTTGCCTGGCTGTTAGCCGGCGGAGCCTTCGGCGACAGCATGTGCTGTTGGCGCGCGTAGAACGCGCTTCTTCACCCCCGTAGGCCGAAAGCCAAAGAGGCCAGCTTTCGTGGCGCCGGCGTCCGCGCCGGCTCCGATGCCAAGGGGCTTCACTGACCTCTCCACCGGGAAGCCAGCCACCCTGAGCGCGTGCGTAGCACGGTTGACGGCCGTGCTCAGCAGTCAGCACCATCCAGCCACCTCGTCTAGCCCCTGCTAGACGGGGCCGCCACCGACCACCACCGCTGCCTTCTCGGTGGTTCGCCCGGCGGCCTTAACCGTCCGGCGGTTTCTTCAACTGTGCGTCCATCCACGCTGCGAGTCAACGTTAGATACCAGAAGAGGGGTAAGGTAGGCGCCTACCATATGACTCTCGTACAGGCCTTATTAACGTGCACATCGGTCGCATCGTCTCGCGCGTAGGTTAAGCTGTGCTTTGAAATATTTATTGTGTCTGAAGAATCTTGAATACACATGTATGTAATGGTCAGCATGTCTTTCTATTGTATTATCCCTGACAAACACTCCACAGCAGTACGGTCCTTGATATAAAGGTTCAACTCCGCCGTCTGTGATTGTCCGAGCAAAATTTATCTTCAGTAAGCATAATAAGGGTAATTGTTGTGATCTTTTCATAATTTAAAAAGATTCTAACCTCACCACACAACAATACGCAGCTGGTAACCTAATGAGAGGAGCCACATCAAATCTTGATGATGATGATATTCTAGTTGAAGAGCAGGAACGGCCTCTTTCTATTATCCCGCGACTACGCAGTTGTTGGCGTTTATTATACACATATCGCAGTAGTTTTCCAGATGCGTTGCGGGCTGTCTTTTGGACCAAAGCAGACACATACCGTGTATAATATAAAGCTGCCGACTCTTTGTTGAACATTTCTTGTATTTCTAAAGACCATTGTAATAATTATTTATTTGTTATCACTGCATTTGGGTTGTCTTCGAATACAGGCTGTATTAACAACTTTACTAGCACTTTACGCTGAGATTCATTAAATTTTCCAGATTCTCTCTGACTTAGAGTGGCCTTACCATCAGTTGATTTCTGTAAAGTCTTCAGAACCTGAAACATTAGCACGTATTTACACTACAAATCAGGTGTACATAAACTTTACCAGTCGAGTAGAAACATCTACATATGAGTCACCAGCAGGCATCGCCAAGGTGAAGTTTGTTAATCTTTAACATCAATAGAAAAGTACAAAACTGATGGTAAGTACACATTTTACAGAGAAATCATGTGTCAGGTTAACAATTAACGAATCTCACCTTGGCTGTGCTTGCTGGATGCTTGCCTGAACTCTGCTTCCAGTATAATCAATGATTTTATTAATAACTAAATCATGATTATTAATAATGAATTTATGATTTAGTTGTTATTCTAATTAAAACTACATATGTATGCTGCAGCATTGCTGCATTAACATGAAAGATGCATGAACATGAATATACAATCTATAACTTATCAACCATATAATAAATATTAAAGTTTTTGCCGCTGTTTTGATGTAGTGTAGGTACGTTCCACTTAATCTTAAAATTACTGATTGGACTTACACAACACATAACATACATAACAAGCTTCATAACAAGAAACGGAAACTATACCTACAGCAAATGAAATAGTTTCGAGTGTCTATTAAATTTAAGTACACAGAAAAAAAAGGATTACTTAAAATAAGACCGCCCATTTTCTCAAAATAATTCGTAATTACAAAAAAATATTTATTGGGATTAAAAATGGATTATTGATAGAAAAATACCCATTTCGTCGTTCTAATACTATTTTGCTAATTTTGAGATGGATATGCTTATTTTAAGATATAATTTCTAATCATATCAACAAAAGGAACGTATTTTAATTTCAGAACTGAAATGTCTCGAAACAAAAAAAAATATCTTGAGTTAAGATTTAGTATTCTCGAGTCATAACTATTCTAAAACAAAGATGTTTTATTTTTTATGACTATAGGGTGTCCCAGAAGTACCGTGACACAGTGACACCGCAGGCAGGTCAGCTCAAGACGGATCTAACCAGCCTAACATGACTTCAGTAAAAGTTGCTCGGTTTTCGAGTTATTGCCAAATTAAAGTGTTTAGTGAATTTTCCCGGTTTCATTAACATTGATGGTGCTGGCATCGACCTGAAAGGGTCCAACATTGGTTTTATTCTGTGTATGGTGCCTTGAACAGTTAATTAAGTTGTCGTAAGTGTTATTTTGTCAATAACCAATTTAACATGCTGGAAAATAGTGGACTTATCTTGATTTAAATTGTCACTGAATCATTAATTTTAACTTTGACCACCTGCCGTAAAAAAAAAACTCATGAAAGTAAACAAACAAATGACGTCAATAAATCGAACATGTTATGCAGAATCAGAAATGGTACGATACAAGTATCTTATTATGATAGCATGTTGAAATCTTAACAGTTTACCGATGCCCCATCGAAATCAAATGCACAAGAACTAAAAAACGGATATGATAATGTTTGTCTCTTTTTTTAAAAGATATCTAGGATAAGACAAGGATAAAATGTCAAAAAAAAATCAGATTTAACTTTCATTGATTTCATTTACAACAAATGCTCGAATTGTCTGCCTTGGACTCGTATGCACAAAAAACATAGTTTTATGAAACTTCTGCTCAATTTCCCTCGCTTCGCTCGCTCGTTAGGGTCTCAGTTCAACCTAACACTCCTCCTCGCTTCGCTCGTCGTCGTACCTAACTTAAGCCAAGTCGCACCTGCTACCTGCCTTGCCTGCGCTCGTTTCGCTCTTACAGATATAGGTAAGTACTCCGAATTTTTTATTCCGATTTATCCGTTTTAAAAGTGAAAATTGCGATGATTGAAAATACGAAAGTTTATTTTACCGAATGTTAAAATTCCGAAAAAGCTATGTAATTTCGGAAAATTCTAAATCGGAATTCTGTTTTTCGGGCTATAGCCACGTCGGGCTTTTCGATGTTATAATTCTCGGAAATAAAAAAACTCGGACTTGAAATTCGGAATATTAAATTTGGTGGTTTTTAACGATCGGAATTTTATTTCTTAGGAATAATGAATTAAGCAAAATCGGAATAAAATATTTCGGAGTATTTGGGTGTTCCCTATAAAATGGTACTAGGTATGTCATATAATATTATTTTATATGATAGATATTTCAAATGATATTATATTATATGTCATAATTGTTATACAAAATACAGTTATGGCGTCGTGGAAGGCGTCTAAAAGCGCCGCTCATTTGTGTGTTTTCTTTATTTATTTGGCAGTTTATATTATAGTAATAGAATAGCCTAACCTACAGAATTGTAATTTTAATTCGTGATATTATAATATGTTAAACCACAGAGGCGACGATTTATGCAATATCGACTATAACCTGACCGAGTTTCTAATTATGCTGAGTTGCTGACGCTGACATTGCAATGCCGTACTTAATAAACGTAATCAATTATTATGTCATATAAAAAAAAAATGCAAATATATATAGGTATATAGTTTTATAGTATAATTGTAAACAATTACTTTGACACTGAGAATATAATTTGTACGCGTTTTTATCTATTTCTTTAGTAAGATTTATTGACTAAGAATTTTGGTAATTAAATGACCTCTCTCAAAGCCTGAGATACAGGATTTTCCTAGTTCAGGCACAAGAATTAAGTGTGCTCTGTGTAGATGTAAGACTTTTTATGCAAATTGTTATTCTTATGTTTTTTTTTATTAATAAAGATTTATTATTATTTATTATTTATAATTATATCTAAAATTATTAGACAAAATAACCATTATAACATATGATATTATACGAATTGAATGTTATACCTATCAAGCCTTATATTACATGAAAATATGGTATTTCTTATTATATATATCGTGCATTATATCTTTTGTATGTTTATAAATTGAAATTATACGAAAAGTTTGCATATAATATGGGACGCACCCCCCAACATCACAATATTGTCAAAAAAAAGCTTTTTTTTGTTAAGTACTAACATCTTTGAATATGGATTTGCCAATGCTACCTGGTCATTCTTTGAGGCTTCTCATGGTAAGGGGGCCGCCGATGGTATAGGAGGGGCAGTGAAAAATAAGTTGGACTTCAAAGTTGCACATGGAACTGACATTCCTGATGCAGAGACAGCATACGATGTCCTAAAAGAAACAGAAACAGCAGTCAAAATGTTTTATGTTGATGCTGAAAACATCACACCCCTGGACTCCAACATCGTAACTATGCTTACTCCACTGCACGAAACTATGAAGTTACATCAAGTGGTAGTAATTGATAAACATATATTAAAACATAGAGTACTATCTTGCTTTTGCCAAAACTTAAAAGGAAAATGCGAATGCTTCAGCCCAAAATCACACAAATTTGAAATCATTGCAAGATCGGAAATACAAAGTGAAGATACAGACTATGAGTTCCAACTGGATGAGAATACTGGACTTCTAAGGAAAGAAAAAAAACAGATTGACGAAAATGGAGAAAGCGAGCAAGTAGAAGGCGAAGATTTACTAGATTTTATCGAAAAAGAAGAAGTAAACAACAGTGTGGAACTTAATGACTCACTAGTGGAATTCACGGAAAAAGAGGTGCAAAAACTTTGTAATACAAATGACGAAAAATATCTGAAAAGAAAGCATACCGGAGATGAATTATCACACACTGAATTAAAAAGACCCAAAAAGAACCAATACTACAACCACGATAGCTCTGAGAAGTCCAGTGATGGCTATTCCATTCATGATAGTTCAATTGAAGACATAGAGTACCTTGAAGAAGAAGATTTAGAGAACCTTGAAGACGAGAGAATGGGAACGGAGTGTCCAAACCCCGACATTGAAATGTGTTCTAAACAAGACAGCAATACCAAAATAGAAATCACCAAAGATTCACACATACTTGTTAGATTCAAATTGGAAAAGAGAAGTAAATATTTCCTTGGACAAGTCCTTCGATACGGGAAATCCTCTTGCGAGGTGAAATTTTTAAGACACAAAAGCAATGGGAAATTTGCTTGGCCAGTAAATGATGACGTGGCAATTGTAGAAAATACAGATATTGTGCAAGTTTTACCAAATCCGATCTCAGAACGACGCGGTATTAAAACATTTGATCTTACAATGGTGAAATATAAGATAGATTAATTAATTAAAACTTTAAAAAATAATAATCCTGATCCTGACTGAGTCTACCTATTCAATAGGGCACGTACTAAATAATGTTTTGAAGTCAGTGTCCTTTGGTGATTTGTGTGCTAGCTATATACTACCATTTTGTGACACTATTGTGTGACTGTAGTACAAATTGTTGTGCAACTTTTGTGTCACTGCAGCACAACATTTTGTGTCACTATTGTGTCATTTGCGTCATTATTTTGGCTTTCACCCAGATGTTAAAAGTGTTTTTTTAGTATGGTATGCTTCCATAACGTTATTGTATTGGAAATTGTGTATAGCAACATGATTGAGCTGTCAAGCTAACCACACCGCGTTTTGTTAGCTACGTATATTTTAGGTATAATTAAATTGTAAACCGTCATCCACTGATTGTTTCGTTGGCAAATATATCGCTGGTATGTACCTTTATGTTGGCTGTTGAGAATTGTAATAAGTGTAAAACTGGCTTTGTGATGCTGTTCGTGCAAAGCTAGCCTTACGTATTGCATTGTCTATGCCCGCGCTCTTTTGTCTAGATTCAGTCTCCGATCGGACAGATTTGTTGGAACGTTCATGTTTTTTTGATGTTTTATTTTACAATGAATTATATTATAAATATTATAACTTGCGTGTTTATTACAAGCGAAGGCGGATACAAACCGCCACAAGTGGCGACCGTGACTAAAAAAAGTGATAAAAAATGATAGATCTACGAAAAGCAATTCGTGAACGGCAACAACTAAGAAGGATATTTAGTCGTTCTGGTACATCTCTCGAAAATGAATTACTAGAAGAGGACAGAGATTTTGATGGGATAGAAGTGGACTTCCTGTATCTGGAAGATAAAATATCCCGTCTAAAAGTATTGGACGACATCATACAGAATATCTACATAACGAGTGAAGAGTATCAAGAAGAATTGCATAGCAAAGAAGTAGACGACTCGGAAAAATATATAAGTTTATTTTTCACATACAAACAAAAATATCTGCAGTTGAAACAAAAGCAATCGCCGAAGGAAGAAGTGACATATACAGCTGTCAACGAAGAAAAAAGGAACTTTAAACTACCACAAATAGAAGTAAAGAAATATAACGATGACCCGAAAAATGGATACAGTTCTGGGGACAGTTCAGGAAAATACATGAAGACAAAAACATTAACGCTGAAGACAAGTTCCAGTACCTCCTTCAGTGCCTTAAAGAAGAGTCCAACGCGCGGGCTCTTGTGGAGAGCTTCTCCCCTTCAGCGGAGAACTACGAGAAAGCCATCGCACAATTGAAGAATCGTTATGGAAGAAAAGGATTTAATTAAAAAGAAAGGTGGGTGTTATGTATGTTTAAAGAGTGGACATATGGCAAAAGAATGTAAGTCATATTAAAAATGCCTATTATGTAAACGAAGGCATTTGATTGTCTTATGTCCAGAAATACACACCACAAAGAAAGATTATAAAGAAGGCTGGGGTGGACATTGCAAGATCCTACCACAAACACTTACAGATCATCTCTGTTACATACCTGTTTCTCAAAAGAGAGTATTATAGCAGAGAGTATTGTGGAACATTGTTAGGAATTAAAGATCCACAAGAAAAGAAGAAACAGGAAGAGATATTAATATATTTTGACGATAATATTTCTGAGACAGAGATGGGCCGATATGAAGTGAACCATTTGTGGAAGGAAAACATTCCAGCTGATATAAGGAAAGCCTTCTTAAATATTTTAGTGAAGAAAGAAGGCAGAGAATATTTAAAATTCCTTTGGTGGAAGAAAACAGAACTGTGTATAGATGTAGTAACATATCGGCATCCGAGAGTGGTATGCACAGAAGCTGAAGGAATCCTTTTACGTCGACAACTGTGTTCCAGAGCTAGAGAAATTTATTTCAAAGCCATAAGAATTAATGATATGGAATACTATTGAAGATGACTTGCAGTGCAACGTAAACTTGATACACAAAATTAAAGACAAGATTACGAAGAGAGAACTGCTAAGAGTAAACGTTATTTACACGGACAATGGCACCAACTTCCAGGAAACAGCAAATTTAATGAAGAATATCGACTGGAATAAAGTTGAAAATACCACTGCATCACGAACCATTATATGGAAATTTATTCCACCAGGATCTCTGTGGTGGGGAGGATGGTAGGAACACATAATTGGTACAAGATAATGTAATGATGTTTAATTTGTTTAGAGTTATTAACTGTACCTGTGATTTGTAATGTTGATAAAGTGTACTAACTAAATGTTATGTAAGTTTGAAATGTTTTGTAAGTTTGAAGTTAAAAACTTATGTTCTTTACTTATTTGTTTGCCCGCGGGAGGATGTTGAGAATTGTAATAAGTGTAAAACTGGCTTTGTGATGCTGTTCGTGCAAAGCTAGCCTTACGTATTGCATTGTCTATGCCCGCGCTCTTTTGTCTAGATTCAGTCTCCGATCGGACAGATTTGTTGGAACGTTCATGTTTTTTTGATGTTTTATTTTACAATGAATTATATTATAAATATTATAACTTGCGTGTTTATTACAAGCGAAGGCGGATACAAACCGCCACATTGGCTGTTTTAATTACAATATACCACCTCGACTTTTCCTATGATTCACACGCAGCGCTCTTCGATCCTTAGACCTCTAACAGGCTATGCGCCAGTGTATTTAGATTGAAAGAACATAGGAAAGTCCTTGGTGTGTTCAACAGAA
This sequence comes from Apotomis betuletana, assembly GCA_932273695.1. Taxonomy (NCBI): domain Eukaryota; kingdom Metazoa; phylum Arthropoda; class Insecta; order Lepidoptera; family Tortricidae; genus Apotomis; species Apotomis betuletana. Next base: position 19,335,263 of record OW026312.1, read on the forward strand.
TAAATATTACAACTCTGGGATATAATATTTTGCGAAGTGAAATAACCTCAAAAAATGCCACTGGACGGCAACATGCCTGGCGCCGACGATGGCCGCGTCGCGCCTGTTCCCATCGTTCCCGCTACTACTCCTACAGGTATGAATCTAGCGATTGACAAATTAGAAGGTACAGCCAACTACAATTCGTGGAAATTTGTCATGAAAATGATTTTGACCTTGGAAGGTCTTTGGAGCTGCGTGGATGGTACGAGTGTCGATGTCGCGCGCGATCAACGCGCGTTAGCCCGGATTTGTCTAGCGATAAAGCCAAATTGCTATCAATATGTCAGAGATGTGAGTACTTCAAAAGAAGCTTGGGACAAACTGTCAACTGTTTTTAAAGACAAAGGTTTGTTTCGGCGTGTCTTATTGCTACGAAAACTGCACAAGGAGGGTTCTCCCGCTGTACTACAATGAGCGACTATCTAGAAGAGGTGATGACGCTGGTTCAGCAATTAGCCGATTCATTGAAGATGCCGAGGTTGCTGAATTGCTGTTGAGTAGTCTTCCCAGTGAGTACGACGCTCTGGTGTCCAATTTGGAAACAGCTTGCATGTCAAATAGTTTGTCAAGTAAACTTGTGCGGGCTAGATTGCTACAAGAAGAGTTTATGCCGGAACCACACTTCGCTATGCGTTATTTGTTATGTGACTACGCTGTATTCGCTCAAATATTTGTTATGTGAGCGAACAACAAACGCGGCATCCACACTTCGTGCCGGTGTGCCAAACTTGGTGCCGGTGTGCCAAACATATGTGGTGCGTTTTGACTTTGAACAAACAAAATGGACGTGTTGACTGTGGCTGCTATTTTTTTTCATTTAAATGCAACTTATCAATACCAATACCTGTTGTATAAGTACAAAGTTACTAAAAGAGCCCGCAGAAAACGCTGGTGGATGATCACAAGTCATAGGAAACGAACTGTGTAAGTATTATCCAATCGTACCATAATTCTAAGATATTTGTTACTTCATTTCACGTTCATTTCATAAGGTTCATTGTTTTTATTTTAAAATTTTATGTAAGACTGTGATGTTAAATAAAGTTTTTCTTTGTCTATATCTAAAATTAAAATTGTCTTTTCCAGGGAAAGTATGGAGATGCAATTCCAAGAAATGTTGGCAGAACCGTCGAATGAATTCCATAATTTCTGCAGAATGTCATACACAGATTTTGAACTATTGTTACAAAAAGTTGATCCAATAATTTCAAAAAGAAATACCAATTGGAGAGATTGTATACCTACTAAGACTAGATTAGCTTTAACTTTGCGTTTCCTGGCCTCTGGTGATAGTTATAGGAGTCTACATTATCTCTTCAAGATATCCAGTCAAGCTATATCGAAAATTGTTCAAGAAGTCTGTGCTGCTTTATATCAGGTTCTTAAGGATCGCATAAAGGTATGAAAATAAACTGTAAAAGTCAACTGACAAAATGAAATCAACTTTATTAAAAATTATAAATTGGCTTAGTTATTAATAAAGGCGGTAACAAGTAGGTATTTCTAATACTTTGCCTTAAAAATTACAAATTGACTTAATCATTAATTAAAGGTGGTAACAAGTGGGTATTTCTAATGCTTTGCCTTAAAAATTACAAATTGGCTTAAATCACTAGCTGGACCATCGTAAATAGAAATTAAATTAGCTGGTTGTGTGGCTATTGGGTCAACATCAGAGTTCATATAGTCAAAATGTGAACTCTCTTGTTGAGATGTGTCTGTATGAGTACTTGTTTGTCTCGTAGTTCTTACTTGCGGCAAACTATTTTCCAGTTGAGTTACAATTATTGGCTGGGGTGATGGTGTACACGGGTAAGAGTGTACAGTTGATGAAGAATTTGGCCTATTATGTTCCCGTTCCAGCCGTTCATCATAAAATAACTGATTTATTTTGATCATCATTAAGTCTCTGCAATCTTCTGGAAGTTTACTTAACTTGTTTGCCACGAGCCTTCCGAAAATGTAGCATTCATCCTCTTCTACGTTTTGCTTTGGCTGGGCTATATTTTGTAGTAAATTAAATGCTTGATCCATTTGTGTTTTGGCCCTCTGAAGTTCAGGAGGACTACGCTGCCTCTTTCTAAATGTTTTCGCTGTTGGTGTCTGATGAGACAACTGAGACAATGAAGAACCTGGGTTTTCCTCTTCCAGTGTTGATGCATCATTTTCACTGACAGTGTTCGTGTTGTCTGCACTGACATTGTTCGTGTTGTCTGCACTGACATTGTTCGTGTTGTCTGTCTGTTCTGCGTCCTGTTCATTATTGTTATCCTGAAATAATAAATATTTAAATGTTAATGTTTCTTTACAGATGCCGATTACGGAACAAGGCTGGTTAACTGTAGAAAGAGGTTTTCACAACAGATTCCCACATGCCATTGGTGCCATCGATGGAAAGCATGTAGTTCTGCAAGCACCATTTAATAGTGGCTCAGAATATTATAATTATAAAAAATCATTCAGCATTGTGTTGCTAGCTCTGGTCGACAGTAACTACTGTTTTATGTACGCTGACATTGGATGTCAGGGAAGAATAAGCGATGGTGGTGTCTTCAAAAATTCTACTTTGTGGCTTAAAATGGAAAACAATTTGTTAAGACTACCACCGGCAACTCCACTTCTAAATGGAAACATCAGTTTACCCTATGTATTTTTGGCTGATGGGGCATTTGCGTTACACAGAACCTTAATGAAACCGTATCCAGGAGAACATCTACAAGGTACAAAAGAAAGAATTTACAACAAGAAACTTTCATCAGCTCGAGTTGTTGTTGAAAATACATTCGGAGTCATGGCTTCTGTGTTTAGTGCTTCGTAAACCCTTGCTACTTCAACCAGAACCATCAATAAGCGTAGTTATGGCTTGTGTAGTTCTACATAATTTTTTGAGAATGAGTAAAAATTCATCAGCTTCATACAATCCGCCAGGTACATTTGACACTTATGCTGGTGATACTTTAATAAGACATGGATCGTGGAGGGATAATGCACCTGTCAATCCAGCTATACGAAATATACGTCTCGTTCCTAGGAGGTCTCAGAGGACAACAGTAGAAATAAGAAATGCGTTTGCTAACCACTTTCACCATTGATAAATAAAATAAATAAATAAATATTGGGGGACAATTCACACAGATCAACCTAGTCCCAAACTAAGCAAAGCTTGTACTATGGGTAACTAGGCGACGATATACTTACTTATATAGATAGATACATACTTAAATACATAGAAACTTATTAACAAAAATTTATTACGATATAATAAAGAAATGTAAACAATGAAATGTTTTACTTACCTCTGTATTCATAGACGCATTACATTTGTATACACCTGACAAAAAACTATCCATACACTCGTCGGCGAACCATGAAGGACTGAAAACTTGAGATGCACCTGCACCTGATACTTCCGACTTCTTGACCTTAGTTCTATATCCTCGGTACATTGACATGAGAGAATCCTTCTTCTTTTTAAGTTCTTTCACTGTACATGTTGGTTCTCGCATATTATTTTTTATTTCAACCCAGGCATCGTTAACCTTTGTTTTTACCTTATGGCAACTATTTCTTGGATCCCAGATGCACGGCTGCATTTGATATAACTCCAGAAATCGCATTACTTTCTCGTTCGTCCACTCCATTTTCACATACACAGCACAATACTAGTAGGTACACGGAACACGTCGAGACATGACCGCCGCAAGCGAGTGAATGAGTGAACGAAGTGTGGGCAGTCGAGACGCATATTCGGCTTATTCGTGTCCTTTGAAGTGTGTCAAAAAACCGACAGGTGGACGGATAGGCGTATTTGCTATTCGCGCTTATGCGTAATGCGGGCAAATATAGCAAATATAGACGAATGAACCCTCCACACTTCGTCATATGCGGCCGAATAACGCGCATAACAAATAACGCATAGCGAAGTGTGGTTCCGGCATTAGAAAGAATTCTATTGGCTCCGACAGTGCTTCTGCGTTCGTCTCGAAATTTAAAAAATATGATAAAGTCAGTGATAAAGTGATTTGTCATGGAACGTAGCATTTTTAGAAAATTATTTTTTAAATGATGGTGACATTGGTAATGTCTGTGATAATGAATTAATTAATTTTGAATGGTCTAATAATGAGAATTTTACTAAATTGAATAATAATAATACTTCTAGCTATAGTGAACTGAATTCTAGTCAAAATGCTGAAGTAGATTGTTGTAAGAAAAAAATTAATGCTAGTAACAATGTTAGCATAAACTCAGATCATCATCATCATCTCAGCCATAGGACGTCCACTGCTGAACATAGGCCTCCCCTTTGGACTTCCATATATACCGGTTGGAAGCGACCTGCATCCAGCGCCTTCCGGCGACCTTTATAAGGTCATCTGTCCATCTTGTAGGTGGACGTCCTACGCTGCGCTTGCTGTTCTTCAAGAAAGGTGATAACAGCCTATTGAAGAACTACAGGCCCATCACGCTTCTAAGCCATGTTTATAAGTTGTTTTCAAGGGTCATCACGAACCGTCTCGAACATAGACTTGATGACTTCCAGCCTCCCGAACAAGCCGGTTTCCGAAGAAGCTATAGTACCATAGACCACATACATACGCTGCGGCAAGTTATACAGAAGACTGAAGAGTATAACTTGCCATTATGCTTAGCGTTTGTGGACTATGAGAAAGCCTTCGATTCGGTGGAAACATGGGCGGTGCTCGAGTCACTTCAGCGATGCCATATTGACTATCGGTACATTGAAGTGTTGAAGTGTTTGTATAGTAACGCCACCATGTCGGTCCGAGTTCAGGAGCAGAGCACAAAGGCCATTCCATTGAGAAGAGGCGTAAGACAGGGGGACGTTGTGTCCCCGAAACTGTTTACGGCCGTTATGGAAGACGCCTTCAAGCTCCTGGAATGGCAAGGACTTGGCATCAACATCAATGGCGAATACATCACTCACCTTCGGTTTGCCGACGACATCGTAGTCATGGCAAAGTCGATGGAGGAACTCAGCATGATGCTCGATGACCTCAATCGAGTTTCTCAACGGGTGGGCTTAAAAATGAACATGGACAAGACGAAACTCATGTCAAATGCCAAGGTTGTGCCTATCCCAGTCTCTGTTGAAAACTCGGTACTCGAAGTTGTTGACTCATACATCTACCTAAGACAAGTGGTCCAATTAGGTAGGTCCAACTTCGAGAAAGAGGTCAACCGCCGAATCCAACTCGGCTGGGCAGCGTTCGGGAAACTACGCAATGTCTTTTCGTCCGACATACCTCAGTGCCTCAAGACGAAAGTCTTCAACCAATGTGTGTTACCAGTGATGACTTACGGCACCGAAACGTGGTCTTTCACTATCGGCCTCATCTCAAAGCTCAAAGTCGCTCAACGAGCAATGGAGAGGGCTATGCTCGGGGTGTCTCTACGTGATCGAATCAGAAATGAGGAAATCCGTAGACGAACTAAACTCAGATATTGAAACTGAATTAAATTCAAGTGATAATAATCATAATTTGTCTGGAATTTCAGGTGCTGACGAGTACTGCACGGGCAGCGAGGCCGAGGTCTCTGCCGAGTCTCCGGTGCGGGACGCGCGCGTCGACCGTGTGACGTCTTCGTACGAGGCATCAGCTGGAGGGGAAGGGGTGAATGACCACCTGCCGCCTGTACTCGACCGTACGCGCCCGATGCGTAGTACGCGTTCTAAGCTACCGTCCAGGTATGAAGAGTATGAGATGGATTACTCGCTCATAGCTAATAGTATGTCAATTTCTGAGCCTCAGTCATTTGAGGAAGCCGTGGCTGGCCCTGATAGTAGCCATTGGCAGGCAGCCATGGGACATAATGGGGATATAATTCTTTGCTATCTAATAATGTATGGAAAATCGTAGATCGCCCATCAGGCGTTAATGTCGTAAAATGTAGGTGAGTTTATAAGACTAAACACGATGCCTCTGGGAATTTTGATAAACACAAGGCTCGTTTGGTTGCCAGGGGTTTTACTCAGGTTTTTGGAAAGGATTACATAGAAACTTTCAGCCCAGTAGCGCGACACTCTAGTATGAGAATATTGTTCTCACTTGCTAATAAATTAGATTTAAACATAGATCACATAGATGTTGCTACTGCTTTTTTGAATGCGGACCTAAAAGAAACAATTTATATGGAGCAACCTCCTGGTTTTGATAACGGTGATAAGAGCAAAGTTTGCTTATTGTTGAAGGGAATTTACGGTTTAAAGCAATCCAGTAGAATATGGAACAATAAAGTTCACGAGTTGCTTTCTTGTAATGGTTTCCGTCAAACGAAAAGTGAACCTTGTGTAAATGTCAAGAAGTCACAAAATGATTTTATTATAATAGCCTTGTATGTCGATGACTTCTACATATTTTACAGTAAAGGTAGTAACAGCTATAAAGAGTTATTGGATATTATGGAATATAATTTTAATGTCAAGAATTTGGGCACTCTAAAAAGCTGTTTAGGTATTAATGTAACACGTGATAGGTCTAAAGGAATTTTAAAGTTAGACCAGTCTGAGTATATAAGGAAATTGCTCATTAAGTTTGGTATGCAAAATTGTAAGGCCGTGTGCACACATGGGTGTAATGAGTGCAAATAGTAAATTTGTTAGACCTGAAAAATGTTTAGATGATGATACTTATAACTATAGGCAATTGATGGGATATTTAATGTATCTATGTGTATGCACAAGGCCCGACATTGCTTTTGCCTGCAGCCAATTATGTCAATTTAATAATGGTTTTGATCAAACTCATTGGTTGGCAGCTAAACGTATACTTAGGTATCTAGCAGGGACAATTAGTTATGGTTTGTTATTCACAAAAAATGACAATTGTATTTGAAATGCGTTTGCCGATGCCGATTGGGCTAACGACCAATTAGATAGAAAATCATATACTGGTTTTATTATTAAATTAGGCAATGACACTATCCATTGGGAGACTAGGAAACAACGCTGTGTAGCGCTTTCAAGCTGTGAGGCAGAATTTTTATCAATGTCAGATGCATGTAAAGATATGTTTAATTAAAAACTTTATGTCAGAACTTTCGGTTGAAAATTTATCTATAAATTTATATAATGATAACCAAAGTGCCCAAAGATTGTTAAAAGTACAGGAATATTGTCACAAAAGAACTAAACATATAGACCTCCGCTATCATTATATTAAAGATTTGGTTAAATGTTATGCTATTAATGTACTTGCCTACAGATGAAATGATAGCGGATATGTGTACTAAAGCTTTAGGTTCAGTTAAACATAAAAAGTTTGTGAAATTATGTAATATTGACATAGTGTAACTTGGTTCCAATAACTCTACATATTGTCATAGTACCGTAAGCATATTCAATGTGCATGTAACTGTTATGTGAATTCTGTTGTAATGTGTTTCTCTTGTGCATGTTAATGTTATGTCTGTAACGTTATTATAAACATAAGGGGAAGTGTTAAAAGTGTTTTTTTAGTATGGTATGCTTCCATAACGTTATGTAATTGGAAATTGTGTATAGCAACACTCCCCTCTTCTGATTGAGCTGTCAAGCTAACCACACCGCGTTTTGTTAGCTACGTATATTTTAGGTATAATTAAATTGTAAACCGTCATCCACTGATTGTTTCCTTGGCAAATATATCGCTGGTATGTACCTTTATGTGGGCTGTTTTAATTACAACGACTTTTCCTATGATTCACACGCAGCGCTCTTCGATCCTTAGACCTCTAACAATAGATAGGTACAAATGTTTAATAAAAATAAAATAAAGTAAAAATAGATCCGGCTAGGTCGTGGGTAATTTAGTTTTTGATCCGAGCTGAGTACACTTTAGAAGAAACAAGTCCTTGTTAGGAGTCACTTCCCTGCACCGTCGTCTTCGTAAGTAGTGCGCGGCAACTCGAACGTGCGCAGCAGGCTCAAGGGTAGGCTAAGTCCGGGCTAGATCAGATCTAGCCGTCCGGGTAGTCTGGGTAGGGCAGACTAGCTCCGGGCTGGTGATCTTGATGTAGTCCTGGGCAAGCCCCAGGCTTAGTCTTGGTAGCGTCAGGATATAGGAATCGGTAGCCAGGATTAGAGGCCCCGGGATAGGTATCGCGGCTCTAGGATAGGTTTTCCGGCCCCGGGATAGGTTTTGCAGGCCCCGGGATTGATCCCTGGAAATCCCGTAAACATTAGGTGAAGTTCAGGTATGTGACTGCGACATCTTGATTGCTACGCGAGTTTCGTAGGTAGGTCAAGTGAACTCCTAAACATTTATTAGTCATCAATGATGTGACAGTCACAAAGAAAATCGATAGAAAAACAAAGAAATACACTTACAAGGAAATCAAATTATATTTTTTACATATGAAAAAGTAAACACAGCAATATATTTACAAATGTACAGACATAGTTGGAAAACTGTACATAAAAGTATTATTTACACCTCTGTAGCAATTTATTTACAAGATATTTATAGATTTATTCAAGAAATACAATTTAATTTTATAATTATTACAGATTTTAGATAGAACATTACAATGCCAGCGCATGCCGTGTTCCTTATTTTTCACGATCGTCTTTTATCTCTTTACCACGAGTTCTTTTTCGGCCAGTATGTAGTTATTCAGCCAGTGCAGAATAAAGAGGTTTGATTTATTAGAAAGTAAATAGTTATAATCGATAAATAGTTATAAATATCGGACAACCTCACACAAATCGATCTAGTCCCAAATTAAGCTCAAGTAGGCTTGTGTTATGGGTACTAGACGACGATATACGTACTTATATAGATAAATATATACTTAAATACATAGAACAACCATGACCCAGGCACAAATATTCGTGTTCATCACACAAATATTTGCCCTTGCCGGGCTCAGTAGGCAGGTGTCTACAAACCGAGCCAAACGCGTCGTCAACTAATTATACGTCAAATTATAGTTTATAATTAGTAAACGATTAAAGTTTTTAATAAGGATAGTATGTTTAGTTAATAGGATTAAATTGTTTTAATATTATGTGTAGTATCAAGACTTATTTACCTAGAAGTTTAATATAGAACCGTTACAATTTTATTACAAACATGTTAAAGTTTAGAGCAGATAATGGTGGTGAATATATGTGTCTAGGGAATTTCAGGAATTTTGTTACAGTAAAGGAATAGATACGCAGTATACGGTGCCTTATAACCCTCAGGTGAACGGTGCAGCCGAACGAATGCACCGGACACTCACGGAGAAAGCAAAAACAGTTTTAGTAGATTCACAACTTAGTAAAGAATTTTGGGGACATGCAGAATTGTTTTCAGCATATGTCACAAACAGAAGCCCAACCGAAGGAAAAAGACAAACATCATCAGAGCTATGGGAAGGCAGGAAACCTAATGTATCAAATATGAGAGCAACTACGAAAATACATGTACGATAAGAGCAAAAACTGGATAATGCGGGAAAGAAAATTATTTTTATTGGATACCTCAATTCAGGATATAAACTATATGATATTGAGTCAAGCAAAGTGATATCAGCAAGATATGTAATATTTGATGAGACAAAACTAAAAAGTGACAATTACATAGATGTGAGATATATACCTACCGGATGTGACAGGAAAGAAAGAAGAAGAGGTTAGCGAGCAAGAACCGGACAGCGAAGAGGAGATAGATGAGGAGAAAGTATATAATGACAATATAGACATAAAATCAGGGAAGAAGAATAAAGGTAATAAGGAAAATAGGAGAGAAGAAGTAGAACCAAGAGAAATGGAAAATGCAACAGAGAAGACAGAAAGTCCAGAAAGAGGGAGAGGAAAAAGAGAAATAAGAAAACCAGTGTGCCAAAAGGACTATGAGATTGACTTAAACCAGAATGAGACAGCATTGTATGCTCTATTATCATGTTATCAGGATGTTCCAACAAGGTTTGAAGATATTAAAGGAAGAGAAGGAATGGAATAAGGCAATAAGCGAAGAATTAAAAGTTTTAAAAGAAAATGAGACCAGGAAGTTTGTACCGGAATCAGAAAAGAAAAGGCTGTTGGGTAGCAAATGGGTTTTTATTAAGAAGAACATAAGAGAACAAGAAATATACAAAGGAACATTAGTAGTGAAAGGTTACCAGCAGAAAGATAAATTGGATGATATATGTATTCTCACCTGTATCGAAGTTACAAACCTTAAGAGTACTTCTATCAGTCGCTGCTTAGAAAGACTATGAAATCCACCAGATGGATGTTAAAGGTGTATTTTTATATGGACGAATTGACGAGGAAATATGTATATTTAAAACCCCCACAGGGATTAGAAGTCCCAAAAGGTTACATTTTGAAATTGCCGAAATCTTTATATGGCTTGAAAAAGAGTCCTAAATATTGGTACGAGAGATTTACGCAAGTCATTACAGAGTATGGCTTCACGCGATCACAAAATTATTATTGTCTTTATAACAAAGGGGATCTGTATTTAATTCTATATGTTGATGACTTATTAATTGTAGGGCCTAGCTGTACTGAAATTGAAAAGGTCAAAAATTTCAAACTAAATCTTGGGATTAGTATTCAAAAGAAACAAGATGGTATCTATCTTAATCAAACTAAATATTTGCAAAGGGTTCTTGAATCTTATAATATGAATGACTGTAAAGGAACTAACTCACCTATGGATAATAACTTTAAATTGGACTTCGACATTACCGAAATTGACATGACTTTAGAACATCAGTGTAGATCACTCATTGGTTCCTTGATGTATGCTATGGTAAGCACTCGGCCTGACTTAGCAACAGCTGAGCTGACTCATATTTGAGTAGATTCCAATCTCAACCAACTTTAAAAGCGTGTACTTAGATATATAAAACAAACTATTGATTTTAATCTAAAATATTGTAAATGTAACAGTTTAATAGGCTATGCAGATGCTGACTTTGCTCGTGATAATGATAGAAAATCCACAAGTGGATACTTATTTAAATTATTTGGTAACACAATAGTATGGAAATCAAAGAAGCAGAGTACTGTTGCTTTGAGTACTACCGAAGCTGAATTAATTGCTTTATGTGAATTAAAATATGTAATACTGTAATTTATGAGGATAATCAGAGTACCATGAAAGTTGTTAAAAATCCTGATCAGAAACGTTTGAAACATGTGGATGTGAAATTTAATTTTCACCTCACCAGCTCAAACATGGCGATTTTGCTGTCAGATAACACTGAACAAAATGCGATTTTGTTTCGAGCGTGAGTAGAAAGTAGCTTTTTAATTTTTTCAATATCTGACCACGAATTGTCATTCTTCAGCCAAAGGTTAATTATAAAAATCAAATCATTTGAATCTCGATGCACTCTGTTTCTTTCATATGTATATAAAAGAGAGGGATAGAAACTTATCAATTTGAAATTCGATTTTCGAATCCGACCTCGATTGAGAACAGTTCGGATACGCGTTATACCAAAAAAATCATTAAAAACACCCGAAAAAGTTTTAATTGCAACGTATTTTTTTTTTACCGACCGAATATTAAAATTATTGTGCCTATTATATAATAACAATAGATCATTGCTCAAATAAAATAAGATTTTTCAACTTATTACTTATTGTAAATATAATAATAATTTATAATTTCACCATTTATCAAAGATGCATATTCGAAACATATCTTAAAAAATATCGAGTTCATATTGTAATTGTTATTTTCTTTTGCATTAATTTTGTTTGGTGTTTTAGGAGTAAAAATATTAATCAATTTATAAACAAAATCTCGTAATATAACATGTATTTATAAATAAACACGTCATGTATCTGCTAAATCTTCCAATTTGATCAAATAATGACAATAACCGTGTTGGTTGGTTGATTATAATTTCAATTAAATTACATTGTTATTCCTTTTTAAGCATCACTTATCTATTTTCTGATGAATAATATTACTTATTGAAATAAGCAACAAAGATTATAATTATAAACATACGTTGGAAGGAAAAACACAAAATGTCGAATATGTTCTCGCTGATGAGGTGAAAAGTTGTGTGTGCTACACGAGAGCAAAGTTTTTTGCTTCTCGTGCTGTCGAGTCCCTCGCTACACTCAGGATTCTAACATAGAATCACTCGCTACGCTCGTGATTCAAACGTAGAATCCTTCGCTTGCTCGGGACTCAAAATCAGCACTCGCAACAAAAAACAACTTTGCTCTCTTGTTGCACATATAACTATTTATAAAACGAAAGGTAGAGGAAGGATTAATTACTGTGAAATACAGGGTGTGGCCTGTAATAGGAGCAATAAATTAAAATGTAGAGCCTTTAACTAATCAGTAATTAATCCCAAATGGTTTCAATTAAATAAAATAAAAAATAAATTTAATGTTATTAAATTCGAAAAAAATCGTAACCTAGCAACGAGGCAACACAAAAATATTTTTTCTCCCGATCTTTCTTTTTTGTGAATATAATTGAAATAACAATTTTTCTGTGTTATAATACATTTCAACGAAGTGAATTTATTATTGATATCGTTCCTTTTTACACGGAGTCGGCAGCGCGGGCCTGCTTGCTGAGCATAGCGCTCCGTCCGCTGCGACATATGTCAAGAAAATGTTGTCAAGCTATATTTACACAACAAAATGCGATCATTCCGCTGAATATTTATTGTAGTTTATGAGCCGACGAAGCTGCTTTTTCTTAAAAACTTGTGCATATCTCCAGTGCATTACACCAGTGCATATCTTCAGTGCGATCAGTGTTCTACGCTCCGTGGCAGTGTATTTTTATATCCTTTTTACTTTGTTTTTCTAGTAATAGGCTTATTGTTCTTTGTTTTTTCTATTAATGTGTGTGGATGCAATCTGCAACTCAACCGGTTGTTAGCACGTCATCTAGCCATATTTGCCAAATTTGCAACAAATCTTTTAAATCTATCAAAGGTCTAAACATACATGCATCAAAAACTCACAGACGCTGTCTCAGCCAGAATGCTGTACCAGTACTCAATCACCATCTTACTCCTCCTTCCGCAACCACTCAACCATCCACCCCATTCCACCTTCAACTCAGTAATCTTAAGAACCATGTTCCGATAGTTAAACGGATTCCTCGCGGCGCTAGAATCACCGTCGCGACTCATCTTTCAAACTTAATAAATAAATGCACCGAGGATAACGGCATTGACGACTGGCAAAACCTTTTGCTTTTCGCCTTTCATGTCCTCCATGCTCACGATGATGGTTCTTCTTTATCATTCACTCAGAAAATTAAAAATAACTGCGTTAGACATTCCACACCGCCCATAGTATCAAAAGATTTCTCTACATCGTTCAATCGTCGCAAAACCGTAGAATCTAAAGTGAGTGATGGTGATCTGAAAGGCGCCGCTAGTCTCCTTTTTTCTAATGACGTGCTAGCTCCCGATACCCCTGACACCCTTTCGGCCCTACAGTCTAAACATCCCCCAGGTCCTCCATTACCATATTTTTTCGACCCACCAGCGGCAAACCAGGCCTGCCTCCAAATAAAAAATAGAGACGTCATCGAAGGAATTTCATCTTTCAAAATCGGTTCCTCCGCAGGCCTGGATGGCCTTTCACCCCAACATTTGAAGGATTTGACGTCTCACTCCGTGGGTGATGCGGGCAAGCGCCTAGTTGAGTCACTTACTAAATTAATCAATAATATGTACTTGGGTAACGTCAACCCAACAATAGTTCCAATTTTATACGGCGCAAACCTCATCGCTCTCACCAAAAAGGACGGAGGGGTGAGGCCAATCGCCGTTGGTTCCACTCTCAGACGTCTCGCCTCCAAAATTGCAGTAAGATACATAGCTTCAAAATTACAAACTCTTTTCGAACCAATTCAACTCGGTTTTGGGACCAAAGGTGGTTCTGAGGCAGCCGTCCATGCCTTGCGTGTTGCGTACATTCCTTTCCAACGAACCTTGCGATATTTTGGTCAAAATTGATGTGAAAAACGCTTTCAATTCGGTAAACAGAGACGTCTTGCTGACTGAAATTAAAAACAATGTTCCAGAACTCTACAATTACCTCCTGCACTGTTATGCAGAGCCCTCAAATTTAATGTACCGCAAAAACGTTATATCCTCTGAAGTAGGCTGTCAGCAGGGCGATCCCCTCGGGCCAGCAATTTTCAGCTTAGCTATTAATCCTTTTATTTAAAATTTAAAATCGAAATTCAATGTTTTGTATCTTGACGACGGAACCCTAGGTGGTGACTTAGACACCGTGCTGATTGATCTCGAAACAATCAAAGCTAAATTTCTGTCCATGGGTTTAGAGCTCAATTTCAGCAAGTGCGAACTTTTTATCCAAAACCTTGCACTAAATGTTCAAGACATAAAACAAAAGTTTGATGACCTTACACCGAATATTAAAATTGTTGACAGAAACTCACTTTGCCTCCTAGGGTCCCCTATTTTTGAAGTGTCTTTCTCGAACCATATTCTTAAGTCCATTTCTAAATTCAAAATCTACGAAAGTCGTCTCCTTGAAATTAGCCCTCATTACGCGATTTCTATTTTAAAATTCTGTCTTTTCGTCCCAAAATTCACCTACGTGCTTCGCTGCTGCCCTTTCTCTAAATTTCAAAATGAATTATTACAAATGGACGTTTTAATCAAAGCAAACCTAGAATCCATTCTGAACATTCAGCTCAGCGAAAAGTCCTGGACCCAAGCGTCCCTTCCCATTCGCTTTGGTGGTATCGGGACGCGCAAAATTTCATCAATATCCTCACCAGCTTTCTTGTCTTCCGTCCACAGCTCTGCAGACCTCATAGGTAAAATTCTAAAGGCCGGTCCTTTGAACTATGAGTCTGCGGGCTTAACGGAGACCAAGAGAGCATGGTCAATTGCTTGCCCGGGTAAGGATATCCCCCAAAATTTAAAATCGCAAAGGGCCTGGGATGACATCATGTCTAAATTAACGTATGATTCCCTTTTAAACCACAGCAGCGGTCCAGAACGAGCCAGACTTTTAGCGGCAGGCGCCTTAGAAGCAGGCCATTGGCTCCAGGCATATCCATCCACCAATACGGGAACTTTTTTGGAACCCGACACTTTCCGCATAGCTACCTGCCTGCGTCTTGGAGTTCAGATTTGTGCCCCACACAAGTGCCCCTGCGGCAGTGAAGTCGATTCACTGGGACGCCACGGACTTTCCTGTCAGAAAAGCGCCGGCCGCTTCTCCAGACACGCTGCCCTCAATGACACAATCCGCCGTTCGCTTGCCACCGTCAACGTGCCGGCCATTTTGGAACCACCGGGCATCGCACGTGACGATGGCAAGAGACCCGACGGAATGTCGTTGATTCCGTGGAAATTGGGCCGGGTGCTGGTGTGGGACGCCACCTGCGTAGACACACTGGCCCCGTCCCACCTCCACGGAACATCGGGCAGGGCGGGGGCGGCAGCAGAGGCGGCCGAAAAATTAAAAATTAATAAATATAGGGGTCTCGGTCCCGAATATAATTTTGTTCCTTTTGGGGTCGAGACCTTAGGTCCGTGGGGTCCCAGTGCCCACAAACTAGTAAATGAAATTAGTAAAAGGCTCATTGAGTCTACTGGTGATCGAAGAGCTGGCAGCTTCCTCGCACAACGCATCAGCATTGCGATTCAGCGAGGAAATGCTGCCAGCGTCTTCGGGACTATGCCGCGGGGGCACAGTTTTGTAGATTTATTTTAGCATAATTTAATTTACTTTATTTTAGTTCTTTAGTTTTAATTTGAATTTAATTGTCTATTTATATATTTTGTTATAATGAAATTAAATGTTAAATTTATGTCATTATCTAACAAAATTAATCGAGCCAGCAATGTACTGCAGACATATGTGTCCAGTCGGCTTACTTGACATTGACATTACTATCGTTTTCACGTATTGAAATATCTACTAAATACATCTGGCTGAGATATGCGTCATACTCGTGAACGGGTGCCGTTTGTGGGGTCCGGTCTGTTCATGCTAGCAAGGGCCAAATTAAATTAAATATGTAGGAACCGCATACTAGTGTTAAATTAAGCAAACGTGAGAAACTTCATCCTGTACTCGATTGAAGTTATTCAATGTTGATTTTAACTTTTTGAACTCTTAGAGACTGTATACATCTCTAAGAAACAGCTTAGTATAGTATGACACTCAGAGACTTTATACATCTCTGAGGAAATTAAATAATTTAAAAATATTTTATTGCATGTTATGACGCCTAGAGACCATATACATCTCAAAGAAATTTAGGTTTAATAATTATTTTCTATTGTAAATTATTCATGTTGACGCCTAGAGACCTTATACATCTCTAAGGAATTTAATTAATTAAGTAATTATATTTTATTGCATGTTGTGACACCCAGAGACTTTATACATCTCTGGGTATATTTAATATTTTTAATTTATCGTTAAATTTTAATTTTTAATGTTCCTAATTAACATTGATTTTGGACACTTTACGTGTATACCAGTGTAATTAGTTATAACACAAATGTATTATGTAATTGTTTTAAGAATTATTTACGAAAAATGACTTACTGTTGAGTTTCTTTCGGCTTTCTTCTCAACAGCGGTCTCCTCTTGCGAAATGCCGGTAGATTCACAATCTGACTTGTAAAAGTGCCCCTGTGGCCTACTTACTGAATAAATTATTTCATTTCATTTCATTTCATTTCATCAATATTGCTTATTAAACATATGCACTTATTAATTAAATTGTCACTTCTTTCAACATTACGTAACAGGTTACGATCGTAATAATGTGTGAACTGACGAAAGAACGAAATGAGTGAAACGCTTTAAAGTAACTTCAAACTATTTATTAAGCAGTTTCAACAAAAACAATGCACCAATCACTGATAATAATTATGTCTATCTTACCGGGTAACCTCACAACCACTCCACTAACACTTTAAACAATTTGTAAGGATGTTTGTTAAGCATGAGCACGACTATGATGATACGATCTGTTGCTCGGTTTGACTCCTCTCCGACACGATACGTACTGAGGACACGGTCTTGTTAAAACTAACGAAGAATTTCAGTGTTATTCTGACTGAACACCCACACTCCACAATCAGAACCGCATTTGCTGACCCCACATTTGTTGCTTTGAGATGCTAACAACAACGGGGCTGTTATCTTACCGGAGGATACTCGTTAACAGTAGTCAACTTAACACAATGCTCGGTTTACTTTTTTGCTCTTGTTGTATCATGTACCTACATATTTCGTAATGCATCGTAACTTATTTTATTATTGCAATTTGGAAATATTTTGATTTACCAACTTGACGTAAATTGTCATTACGTTGTAATAATAGAGTAGGTAAAGTAAAATTCCTAAAAAGTTCGTATTTACAATTGCATGGTTTAGGCACTTGTCCCACCAAGAGCGAGGAAGCGATTAGCTATCGGCGATTTTCTCGCCCAAGAAACGAACAAAAGATAAAGGATCCTGTGTTAGTAAAATAGACACATATATTAATAGTTCATCGTTGGCTGTTCACATTGCCGGCGAGAGCACTCGCTCTACTAGTTTGTCGCCCAGATAACAGCGATAAGATAAAACTAGCTCAGCGGTACTCGCTCGGCGATGCTCGCTTGGTTTAGAAATCAACCTGCGAGACCAATCAGCGGTGATTTTATACAGCGTTTATTTCAGTGCAGATATTTGCAATGAATTTGAGAAAAGCATTTGAGCTGTCATTGTTGTCTAGTTCAGACGATGATGATGATGCATTATCCTGTATAGTGGCAGCAGCAATTCTGAATAGACGGAAGAAAAAAGGGAATAATTTGAACAGAAAAAAACGAAGAATATGGATGCAGAATATTAATTACTTTAGAAGGCAATACAGTGAATTCAGATTATTCAACGAGCTGTCAGATGAGCAGTTTCGTTCACATTTTAGGATGACAAGACAAGAGTTTGAGTATTTGCATTTTTTAATCGAAAATGACATAAAAAAAAATAACACGAATTATAGAGAAGCTATTAGTACACAAGAGCGTCTTGTAATAACATTAAGGTAAGTCTTTCGTTAATCAATAACTTATAAAAAAATGGTTGCCTGTAAAGTCGGTTTTACGGGCGAAGGAAGATTTTACGTGACAACGTCTTATTCTCGGTAGAATATTTATTGATATGAATATTATTAAATTGCACAATAGGAACAAGGAATTGAATGAAAATAAGAATTGCACAAATTTTAACTATAGAAATATATTTTGTTTACTAAAACATTGTACTTCCCCCTTCCCTCTTCCCTCTTCCCTCTTCCCTCTTCTCTCTTCCCTCTTCCCTCTTCCGCCAAAAAAGAAAAAATTATGTCCGCCATCTTGGATTTCAAAATCGAAGTCATTTTCGTAATCGGAACCCCGAGGAACCTTGGAGATGACACCCATATCGATTTTTAAGAAAAAATAATGTCCGCCATCTTGGATTTCAAAATGGATGTAATTTTCGTAATCGGAACCCCGAGGAACCTTGGAGATGACACCCATATCGATTTTTAAGAAAAAATAATGTCCGCCATCTTGGATTTCAAAATGGATGTAATTTTCGTAATCGGAACCCCGAGGAAACTTGGAGATGACACCCATATCGATTTTTAAGAAAAAATAATGTCCACCATCTTGGATTTCAAAATGGATGTCATTTTCGTAATCGGAACCCCAAGGAACCTCGGAGATGACACCCATATCGATTTTTAAGAAAAAATTATGTCCGCCATCTTTGATTTCAAAATGGATGTCATTTTCGTAATCGTAACCCCGAGGAACCTTGGAGATGACACCCATATCGATTTTTAAGAAAAAATAATGTCCGCCATCTTGGATTTCAAAATGGATGTCATTTTCGTAATCGGAACCCTGAGGAAACTTGGAGATGACACCCATATCGATTTTTAAGAAAAAATAATGTCCACCATCTTGGATTTCAAAATGGATGTCATTTTCGTAATCGGAACCCCGAGGAACCTCGGAGATGACACCCATATCGATTTTCAAGAAAAAATTATGTCCGCCATCTTGGATTTCAAAATGGATGTCATTTTCGTAATCGGAACCCCGAGGAACCTTGGAGATGACACCCATATCGATTTTTAAGAAAAAATAATGTCCGCCATCTTGGATTTCAAAATGGATGTCATTTTCGTAATCGGAACCCTGAGGAAACTTGGAGATGACACCCATATCGATTTTTAAGAAAAAATAATGTCCACCATCTTGGATTTCAAAATGGATGTCATTTTCGTAATCGGAACCCCGAGGAACCTCGGAGATGACACCCATATCGATTTTTAAGAAAAAATAATGTCCGCCATCTTGGATTTCAAAATGGATGTCATTTTCGTAATCGTAACCCCGAGGAACCTTGGAGATGACACCCATATCGATTTTTAAGAAAAAATTATGTCCGTCTCTTCTTCCCTCTTCCCTCTTCCCTCTTCCCTCTTCCCTCTTCCCTCTTCCCTCTTCCCACTTCCCTCTTCCCTCTTCCCTCTTCCCTCTTCCCTCTTCCCTCTTCCCTCTTCCCTCTTCCCTCTTCCCTCTTCCCTCTTCCCTCTTCCCTCTTCCCTCTTCCCTCTTCCCTCTTCCCTCTTCCCTCTTCCCTCTTCCCTCTTCCCTCTTCCCTCTTCCCTCTTCCCTCTTCCCTCTTCCCTCTTCCCTCTTCCCTCTTCCCTCTTCCCTCTTCCCTCTTCCCTCTTCCCTCTTCCCTCTTCCCTCTTCCCTCTTCCCTCTTCCCTCTTCCCTCTTCCCTCTTCCCTCTTCCCTCTTCCCTCTTCCCTCTTCCCTCTTCCCTCTTCCCTCTTCCCTCTTCCCTCTTCCCTCTTCCCTCTTCCCTCTTCCCTCTTCCCTCTTCCCTCTTCCCTCTTCCCTCTTCCCTCTTCCCTCTTCCCTCTTCCCTCTTCCCTCTTCCCTCTTCCCTCTTCCCTCTTCCCTCTTCCCTCTTCCCTCTTCCCTCTTCCCTCTTCCCTCTTCCCTCTTCCCTCTTCCCTCTTCCCTCTTCCCTCTTCCCTCTTCCCTCTTCCCTCTTCCCTCTTCCCTCTTCCCTCTTCCCTCTTCCCTCTTCCCTCTTCCCTCTTCCCTCTTCCCTCTTCCCTCTTCCCTCTTCCCTCTTCCCTCTTCCCTCTTCCGCCCTCTTCCCTCTTGTTACAGTAATGCTCGATGAATGAAAATAAGAATTGCACAAATTTTAACTATAGAAATATATTTTGTCTCTCTCACTCATCAACCGTGAGCGGGCGTTACATTTTTTCATGAGTGACTCCGAGCGCAACCTAAATTAAGACGTTGTCACGTCAACACAGTAACAAAATTAAATTATCCATTGTAGTGTGAGAAAATTAGAGAAATCAGACCAAATAATTCGTGTAGTTTTAAAAGTTGGTACAATTATTCCTAGGTGTCCAGATGATTATACTAAAAGTCCCCGGGGTTGGGACCGGAGCCGGAAGGGGGGGAGGGTGGAAATAGTTATTTGTGCAACAAGAGAGCAAAGTTGTTTTTTGTTGCGAGTGCTGATTTTGAGTCCCGAGCAAGCGAAGGATGCTACGTTTGAATCACGAGCGTAGCGAGTGATTCTATGTTAGAATCCTGAGTGTAGCGAGGGACTCAACAGCACGAGATGCAAAAAACTTTGCTCTCGTGTAGCACACACAACTTTTCACCTCATCAGCGAGAACATATTCGACATTTTGTGCTTTTCCTTCCAACGTATGTTTATAGTCTTTGTTGCTGATTTCAATAATATTATTTATCGGAAAATAGATAAGTGCTGCTTAAAAAGGAATAACAATATAATTTAATTGAAATTATAATCAACCAACCAACGCGGTTATTGTTATTATTTGATCAAATTGGAAGATATAGCAGATACATGACGTGTTTATTTATAAATACATGTTATATTACGAGATTTTGTTTATAAATTGATTAATATTTTTACTCCTAAAACACCAAACAAAATAAATGCAAAAGAAAATAACAATAAAATTACAATATGAACTCGATATTTTTTAAGGTATGTTTCGAATAGCATCTATGATAAATGGTGAAATTATAAATTATTATTATATTTACAATAAGTAATAAGTTGAAAAATCTTATTTTATTTGAGCAATGATCTATTGTTTTATATAATAGGCACAATAATTTTAATATTCGGTCGTTAAATAAAAATACAATAAAGAAAAAAAAATACGTTGCTATTAAAACGTTTTCGGGTGTTTTTAATGAATTTTTTGGTATAACGCGTATCCGAACTGTTCTCAATCGAGGTCGGATTCGAAAATCGAATTTCAAATTGATAAGTTTCTATCCCTCTCTTTTATATACATATGAAAGAAACAGAGTGCATCGAGATTCAAATGATTAGAATTTTATAATTAACCTTTGGCTGAAGAATGACAATTCGTGGTCAGATATTGAAAAAATTAAAAAGCTACTTTCTACTCACGCTCGAAACAAAATCGCATTTTGTTCACTGTTATCTGACAGCAAAATCGCCATGTTTGAGCTGGTGAGGTGAAAAGGTCTCTTTTTCAACTTATTTAATTTTAACTCCAACTATTTATATTTAGCAACTATTTATAAATAGTTTTGGAGTTAAAATGAAATAAGTTGAAAAAGAGACCTTTACCACCCTCCCCCCTCCCGGCTCCGGTCCCACCCCCGGGACTTTAGTATATTCATCTGGACACCTTAAGGAATAATTGTACCAACTTTCTTGAATTATTTGGTCTGATCAACGATTTTGATGCTAATTTTCTTATACTATTGACTTGGAGGTTTAAATATCAGCAATATCTTGAGTAGTATTATCGGCAGCCATTGAATCTTCTAGGCTACGAGCTTGCTGCAAACCAGAACCGCTGGGTTGAGCAGATGAGGTAGTAGGAGCGTATTCAGAAGAATAATTTGTTTGATTAGTAGGACGTGAGTTGCAAGCATTACTTGTGTCATAACCAGAATACGAATAGTTTGTATTGGCTATATCATCTTCAGCATCCATTACCAATTGAAACAGCTTTCTTTTTATTGATCTTTGATAAAACTCCGGCATCTGCTGTGTACTTTGGTACATTGAATCAAAAAAGGCTTTCAATGAATCAACTGGTGTTTGTATACCTTTACGTAACTCTTCCCTCTGTACCATTCGTCTCTCTCGGTTATCATCCACCTCTTTTAATAATTTAACTAAGAAATCATCTTGATCGTTATTCTCTTCATCATCCTTCCTTTTCTTTTGTGCTGGCATCGAATCGGATCCTCTACTAACTTCAGCATCTACACTAGAGGGAGTTTCGTTCAAAACTGACGAAAAATCAGGAGAGGGTACATTTGTATCTCTTTCCGTATTAGTCATGTATGGAAGCAAAAACTCCATGTGACTCATGTACTTCCATGGTTTAATGTTTTTTTGTGCCTGTCCACTTTTTGTCTTGTTAATTTTCTTGAGTTTTTCACGGTGCGTGTCTCGCAAATTTTTCCATTTTATCTTGGCCACAGTAACTGTGAATTAAACAAAAGTATATATTATAAATTAATTTCATGTAAAGAACTATTTAATCAATATTTTATTAATATTGTCTTCGATTTCCGCAATGAGTTCTCATTGAAATAAAACACTTTTTTAAACGTTTAAAAAAGTTTTTTTTTAAAAACATTTTTTTTTTCAGATTTCTTATAACCGGAACTTCATATACCGCACTGTCAAAAAGCTTTAGAATAGGCCGTTCCACGCTCTCCAAAATAATACCAGAAGTGTGTGAATGTATATGGGCCAAATTGCAGCCAAAAGTAATGAAGCTCCCTACTGAATCGGAGTGGAAAGATATCGCAAAACAGTTCGAAGAATTGTGGAATTTTAAAAATTGCCTTGGTGCAATTGATGGCAAGCACGTGGTAATTTTTGCACCTCGTAAATCAGGATCACAATTTTACAACTACAAACACACATTTTCGATTGTACTGTTAGCGATTGCTGATGCTTATGGCAGATTTATAATGATCGATGTTGGTTCCATGGGCCGTTTCAGTGACGCAGGAATATTCACTGACAGTCAATTCTATAGCAAGTTACAAAACGATGAATTGAGACTGCCCGCAGATGAACCCCTATATGAGGGAGGATTGCCGCAACCATATGTTTTTATCGGTGACTGTGCGTTTCCTTTAATGACGCACTTATTAAAACCGTACCCTAATCATGAAATGTTGGATAATGACCAGGGGGCCTATGATGGTTGCGTTTATCACGTGATAAATAAGTGACAAAGCATCTGTCACTCACACTCGCAATGTGTCAAAACGTGACGGATTCTTTATCACTTATTTATCGCGTGATAAAAGCAACCATCATAGGGCCCCAGGTCATATTCAATTATAGATTAAGCAGAGCACGCCGAATAGTGGAAAGTGCGTTTGGCAAGTTAGCACACAAATGGCGTATATTTTTTAAGCCAATTAATGTTAAAATAAGTACCGCCAAGAAAATTGTGAAGGCTGCTTGCGTTCTACACAATTATGTATTAAATAATAATATTCAAGGAGGTTCTTCAGAGTTTGATACTTCTAATCATGAGTCAAGTAATAACTTTGAGACATTGGAACAAAACATAGATGACTCTGAAAACGGATTTTTCGTTCGAGAGTATTTCAAGGAATACTTTAATTCGATTGGAAGTGTTTTGTGGCAAAATAATCGTGTTCAAAATGCATTAGACTCTGATAGACGATCACACAATCTGGCATAAATACATAGATAAACGGAATGTAGGTAATATTAGTATTATATAATCCATCCATCCATCCATTCAATATAATAAATAAATAATTTTCATTTCATTTCATTTTCATTCAGCCGAATGACGTCCACTGCTGAACATAGGCCTCCCTCAATATTATGTAATAATATGTATTATATAGTATTAAGTATATAAATATGATCATATAGAATACTCAATTTATACGATAAACCCTGAAGAGATTATTTTACCCATCATCATAGAGATAAAAACTTACAATACTTTACTATACCTACTTAATAAAAAATGTATGATATCTGCTAATAAAGAATTTTGACTTACCACTCTCTATTTTAGTTTTCTTTATAATATCTTTCCAAGCTGCGTCCTTCACATCTAATTGTTTGTAGGTAGGCAATTTTGTGTCCCAAAGACAGGGATATTGTCTTATACACTCAATTAAAAACTCATCCATAGTTACTTAGAACTCTTACAACGAACCGCTAATATCGCCGTACAGTGTGGCGTGCTGGTTTGATCAAGTCTAGTCTGCGTCCTGCCTGCGACGTCTGCGTGTTCGGCTGTACTGACTAGTGGTGGGTCGTTGACGGTTTTCGCATCAACGAAACGAAACGTTAACGTAGAAACCGTCAACTAGTTGACAAACTAGTTAATTTGTCAACTAGTTTCTTACGCCATTTCTAAGATATGTGCGTCGCACTCGCAAGAAGTTAAATCATTAAATCAACGATGAACGATAGCAGCGCTGGCGACATTTCGTTTCGTACGTGAACTCGTTGACGGCGTCAACTAGTCGAAGCGTTCATTCGTAACGTTTCGTTCGTTGACGAATGATAGACGGTTTAATCAACTAGTTCGTTGAATCAACGACCACCACTAGTACTGACTACACCTGAGCGAGTGACGCGAGTAATAGCCCGTCGCACGCGAACACTCGCCTACAGCTGAGCGACAAAACTATTGGAGCTAACACTCGCTTCTCGCCGCTCGCCCACTCGTTTGTAGTTTATCGTTCTACTCGTTTATCGCTCATCGTTGCCGGTGGGACAAGTGCCTTAGGCGGTTGTCACACTGCGAACGGAATCCGGACGGACGAGCGGTGCTTCGGATTTTTAATTTGAGCGGACATGCGGTGTCAGTGTGTTTACCCTGAGGTTTTTGTGTACAAATCAAGATTATACAGTACAAAGTTAAAAACCGCAGCACTGGACGTCGCTCCGATGTGCGGAGCAGTGTGTGACAAATTGCAATTCTTCTACTACTCACTAGAGTTCGCTAGTGCTAACAACTAGATCTATTTAGACTACCGACCTCTGGTGGTGAGTAGATTTTTTTAAACATCAGTCTAGCCTTAGCATTAAAAATATTTAAAAGCGTTGTCAATGGGCTAAAAATTATAAAGAAATTATACCAAACAAAAGTCACCTGTCACTTTAAAAATATGTCAAGTCTTCAAAAAGTTGCAAAATTTAATTCTCATCGAGAAAATGCTGTAAAAATGATAATGATTACCATAATACAGGTACGTAGATATTTCAAATAACATTTAAATATAAATAAATACTAAATACTGACGGAATGCTCGAAATGTCCTAAAAACTAGTAGTAGTAATAAATAATCAAGACGCATATCAAGTTGCAGGAATGTAGATAGATATCGCATCGAGATCTCTAATCCATATAGCATGAGTAAAATAGAATGTACATTTTGTGCTCTGAATTTTCCTTCCGTACCTATACATACTTCTATGTATTACTTACTGTCTTAGGCGCGCGGCGTTTATAAACGATTATATGGATCTAGCATTATTGACGTATAATTAGTTCGGCTACTCAACACGTTTGGCAATTATTGTCAAGAATAATGTCAGTTTCAGTTCTTCTATTCCACACTAGATGGCCAGTGTAGTTTCAGGAAAACGGTCTCATCTCTGTTGGTGGGTGGGGACAACCCCCATACAAATTAGCCCATCGCCCTTTAGCTTTATTCGTTAGATCACTTTGACAAGGTTCTACGGTGGCTTAGGCTTATCAATTCATAAAATTAGTCGGCCATCAATGACGAGTATTCACACATACACTTCAAAGATTGTTAGAGTATTTACATCTAATTGATAAGAAATGAAGTCATTAAAACACTACGATAGTTTCGTGTACACGTTTAATAACAGTATAAAATTGAATTAAATTAAAAAATATACATTCATATTTATACATTCTCCTCTTAAAATTATTAATCTAATTTAAAATATTTTCAATGTGCTGTCTGCTGTCCGTTGCCCAATCTGCAAGCTTCATACCGCAACAACGTATTTCGATGCACTGCGTCAAGATTCTGTTGCCGAATAATGTCGAATGCCCCGATAATTTTGTTTCTTAACATTTCGACAGAATCGACACCAGCGAAATTCACAAGATCTTTCACTGCCCCCCAAAAGAAAAAGTCCAAACAAGTTAGATCCGGAGATCATCGTTTAGGGCCATACCGTCTAATCCATTGATCGCCAAATATTTGTGATAGTCTGTTACGCACTGGCACAACGGAATGAGCGGGGGCTCGGTCCAGTTGATACCATGTTACATTTTTTATGTGTTCTGGCAAATTACTATAATATTCTACCACTGTCTCATTTATTAATTCCAGAAAACGATCGGTATTTAAAGTGCCATTAATAAACACAGGGCCTATTATTGCGTTCCCATGAATTGCTGCCCACACATTGACTGAAAAACGATACTGATGAGCAGTTTGTCTCATCACACGTGGGTTATGGCTGCTCCAATAATGAGTATTTCTTCTGTTCCATAGGCCATTGTTGGTGAATGTGGACTCATCTGTCCCAATGACATTTCGCACAAAATTATTTTGTTCGCGGCATTGTTGAAAAAACCACTCACAATAAGCTACTCTTACCGGATAATCTCGCGGCAGCATGGCCGGAACTTTTAAAAATTTGTAAGGATGTTTTTTCCTATTTTTAGGATCACTTTTTTAGGGTTCCGTACCTCAAAAGGAAAAAACTCCAAACACACGACCTGCATTTCGGGTACTTGTCATTGGACGTTGCCTAAAATGCCGTAGAATTCGCTTTTCTAGTGCCAAGCGAACGTTAACTGCCGCACCCGGACCGTGTGCAGCAGGCTGCACCTGACCGCCGGTCACGGGTTGACCGTCTCTCACGCGTTGCACTGCGTTTGTAATAACGCGGCCGTTTGCTGGATGCCTCCGGTTTGGATACCGATCTCGATATAATGCTAAAGCTCTATTCGCGTAACCTCTAGCTTCTCCATAAAGTAATATCATATCGCACAATTCGGGAGCGGTGTAGTGAATTCGTGCCATTTTTGATCAGTGACGGCTTTTGATTTGTCACGTCACATTGTCAATGCACATAGTTTTAAAATAAGATAACAACATTAGATCAATAAAAAAGGTTAAGAGGCCTTATTCCTTTTAAAATGCTGATTGTTTAGACATTTTTCTCTATGATCAAACATGTTTCTTAACATACTATTGATGTTACTTTCTAGAACAGGGCTGTTGGGATTTATTGGTATATATTTGAAACCTACAGTTTGAACTTTTCATTGATAATTTTTGTTTCAAAAACTACTCGAAATTGACAAAATTCACGCGGAAAATTAGTTTTTTTAACTTATTTTCGACTGTACGCAATGAAAGCGTGAAATAGCTATGTTACTACCTAGAACTCGGGGAAAAGTATTATTCACTTCAAAAAGTTGGTTGAAATTATCAATATATTTGTCATAATATGAAAAAAATAAATTTTAAAAGGAATAAGGCCTCTTAAATAAGCGTGGATTGTAAAATATCTTTCCTTTTAAAATAAATTTGTTGTCAAAAGAAAACGTGCTAATAAAGAAACATACCAAGAAATCTAACGACCGATAACCGACAATTTAGCGATCATGAAATTCATTGATTATGTATTGTAACTTTGATTAAGATAAGGTCAAAGTAACTGTGTATACTCTGTAGAATCATCGTTTAAATTTATTGCTCCTATTACAGGCCACACCCTGTATTTATCTACTACAGATCAAATAGCTGATGTGTTAACAAAGCCCTTGTCGGGTGAGAGATTTGTAAGATTGTGTAAATTACTTAATTTGTTTAATGTTAATTAAGATGTGTGAACATTGAGGGAGAGTGTTGAGGCCAACGTCCACGCATCCGAAACCTAAATTTAAAATATTTAAGTTCTGTCTTATCTCTGACACACAACTGTCAACTGGTAAAAATGGAGAGACGCATAATTTGTTGCTGTGATTGTTTTATAAAGGAATAGAAAAATAAAGAAGAATCATACAGTAAAAAGTGGTTTCAATATGTAACACACGAACAACACCCAATTACCGCAAGTTCAAAAATATGTGCATTTTTGTGGAAATTACCATCTTTTTCATTATTAGTTTTGTATGGAAAGTTTAAAATTTTGAAATAAGGTAGTAACCATGGTTAATCTATGTTTTTTTTTTTCAAATTGCGGTAGTAGGTAAACGTGATTTATGAAACAAAACCATAACAACAGTAACTTGTATGAAAAGTGACAGCTGACCATTCGCCTTAAGGGTGATTGAAAAAGGCTATTAAAAATATATCCACTATCCCCAGGCTCCCCTATAGTTCTCTAATTTTTCTAATATTTACTTCTAACACATTAAATTTTGATTGAACGCTATTGAAAACTAAGGTTTAGAAACATTTTACTTGATCCAAAAAAATTAGAAACTGTGTTGCATATTTTTACTGTCTTTAAGATTATTTCTCTCATAACAATATTTTTTAGCATAGAAAAATGTAAATTATTTAAACAAGCACTAGAAAAATGCCTATTAGACAAAAGTTACTATTCACTTCAAGAATTTTTAGATGATGTTCAATGAAATTAATATATATTAAGTAAAAAGACAGCAGTTAGGCTAAAATAGAAATAGAAAATAATGTATTAGAATTAAGTTAATTAAGTTGATTGCTGTGCCCTTGCAGGGTGCATATTATGATTATGATGTTAATTGTAATATGTGTGCAATAAAAAGTTTGAGTTTGAGTTTTTCTAATATCAAGTTTCACCGTGGAATTTTTTTATCATATAAGATTTTGTTATTTTTTGGAAGGGATATTTTGGTGGAAGGCTTTTCGAAAAACGTAGAGATTCATGGGCTAAGATATACGTCTTTTGTTGGAGATGGAGATTCATCGGTCTTTGCGAGGCTGAAAGACAAGGTGCCATATGGAAATATAATTAAAAAGAAAGAGTGCAAGAATCATGTTATGAAATCTTCACAAGTGCTCTTTATAAGGGAAAATAAATAGTCAAATCGGCATGCTGCGTAAAAGAATAAGGAATTACATAAATATTAAATATATCTTTTAGATTACAGGTGATACAAAGTTACCCCTTGCTGGAAGAAAGATACATGGAGCAAAGCTGAAAAACCTTACAACAGTAGCTCACCTCAACCTAATGCACAATTCTGATGTAGTAAAAATGAGGCAGGATTTGAAAAACTGCCCCTTACATGTATTTGGGCAACACAATGATTGCGATACATATTATTGTCGATGGAAGATGGCTGAGCAAAATAATAAATTATTAGATGCCGATGAAAATTTGGTCCCAGAATTAAAAAAAAACATGTTGCTGTTTGGGCCTTGATTGAGACTGCCATTGAGAATATTATACGTAAAGCAGATAGGCTCTTAGGCAATTTTACGAACAACGTGGCAGAAAATTTCATGAGTCTTATGGCCAAATACAATTGTGGCAAAATGATAAATCTGAGTCGCGGTGGATCTTATCACAGAAGGGCACAAATCGCTGGTGTGTAAATATATATATATACGAATTTTACTGATAAAATTGTATTAAGTATAAGAAAGGCCACTTCTTTTTTTTATTGAACAATATAATTAGGTTGGTAATGTATATTTGTTTTAGGATTGTGTTAAATAAAAGGTCAGCAATGGCAAGCTGAAGCCTGGAAGAACGCAACAAATGAAAACCCAGGATCATATTTAAAAAAATATTTAGGTAAAGTCAGAAGATCTGCAGAGCTCAGAAAGAAACTTTTGCGAAAGCGGGTTTTCAATAAGCCTGTTGTTAATCCTGTCCAAAAAGCCGATAAAAATTATGGCCCCAAAGCTGACGATCCACCACTGGAGCTGACTGAGTCAGAACTAGTCATAAGTCATAAGTTTTTTATTTGCTCAAGATAGGGTACATAATGTAAGATCTTATAAATAAATATTGTGCTCCAACTATCTTGTCACGCAGTGACATGCAAATTTTAGGAAGAGAAAAAGAAATGGTTTACAATTTAGACTAAACTGAATATAAATCAAACCTAAAGTACACACACCATATTCATATTTATAAGTTTAAAAGTTAATATAACATAATATATTAAATTAAATCTATTATAATATCATTTCGTCATTGGCTATTAGAGTATCATTTTTATTCCGTTTTAATTAATTATAAATTCCAATTTAATATACAAGAGTAAAAAAAAAACATAATAATTATAAGACAATTAAATTACAAACATGAATGAACAAATTATATAATCAAATTTAACCAATGTCACAGTATTCCTTAACCGAATAGAAAGCTTTTTCCTTAAGCCATTTAAATAAGTGTTGCTTAAATTGTTTAAACGGAAGATCTTTTATGGCTTCTGGTAATTTATTAAATAAGCGAATTGACATGGGGTAGCAGTTTTTGCGGTATAGGTCCGTGTTTGTTTTAAGGTAAACCAATTTGTTTGGGTAGCGTGTATTAAAATGGCACGATTTATCCTTTGCTACAAAAAGATTCGGATTTGCTTTGACAAATACACAGATCTCAAATATATACATACAAGGTACAGTCAATAAATTTAGTTTCTTAAATAATGGTTTACATGTTGTCGTTGGTGGAACATTACATATAGCTCGCACACACTGTTTTTGAGCTATGAATACTCTATTTATACTGATGGAGTTACCCCAAAATATTATTCCATAACGTATGATAGACGCCACATACCCGTGATATGCTTGGATGGCCGTTTTCTCGTTCGAAAGGTTTTTTAAGCGCCAAAGGGCATATGCAAACCTATTTATTTTGTTGCATACCCCTTCGATATGTTGTGTCCAGGTACATTTATAGTCCAGAGTTATTCCAAGGAATTTTACTTGTTCGGATTCTTCTATGATATGTCCATTGTAAGATAGTGTGATTTTATCCTTGTTTCCTAGCTTAGTACAGAATTGCATATATGTAGTCTTATGGAGGTTAACTTGTAAATTATTTTTATTCAGCCACCCTATTATGTCAGCAACTGTGGCGTTGATATCATCACTGTGTTTTAATGTGTCGTTATTCTTAATTATTACAGATATGTCATCGGCAAAAAGTGTACAATGATGTTTTGTAGCAAGAAGTAGGTCGTTGATATATATCAAAAATAAAAGTGGGCCGAGGATACTAGAAAAAGCATGTGAAGAAAAGCTTCAGAAATTACAAGTGAGCAGATTGAGCATTCATCTTCAATGCAATCTTACAATCTTTGATAAGATAGCTCACTCTTTTTCTTGTTTTCGGATACACAGCTTGGAAGAAATAGATATCATACAGAAAAAAAAACAATTGGACAGCATAATAACGAACAATATGCATATTTTAAAAAAGACCGACTAACTGCATCACAATTTGGCATGGTAAAATAACTCGATGGTTCTCATAACATAGGATATATTTTGTACCAATGAATTTGTAAATTTTAAGTGTGTAAACGAAGAAAATCCACGCCATGTCACAATCACGTGAAAGCAATATTATATAAGCAGGATTTTTCAAATGCAGATACAAGATACGGACAAACCTACGAAAATGTCGCGATAAGACTGTTTGAAAGAGACGACAACAAAACAGTTATACCTTCCGGATTATTCATAGATCAGGAGTATGGTTTTTTGGGAGCAAGTCCAGATGGTAAAAATAAAACATTCGTTTTTAATAAAAAGGTTCTCTACTTTTTAAAATACCATAAAATAATATAGGGTAGGGTAATAAAGGGTTTGCATCATTTTTTTTAGGTATAGTAGTAGGAGAAAATGCAGTGGTGGAAGTAAAGTGTTTCCCGTCGCTTTCAAAAAAGGGCAGCACCTTTGAAGACGCTGCCAAAGAAAACAAAACTTTTCCGTTAAAGTTAGACACTAATGGGCAATTCATATTAGACAAGACGCATAATTATTATTATCAGGTATGTATGTATGATATAAGTTTCAGTTTTATTTAGAAGAATTGGACAAAATATAAATATGCGTTTTCCATACTATAAGTACTTTACACTCATGTCAAAATTTATTTCGGTTCAGTATTTGGTTATGCAGCAGTAACAAACAGACAAACAAACGATTCACATACCTACTTATAATATTCATCAAAATTGGTTCAGCAGTTTAGGCGTGAATGTTGGGGACAGACAGACATTAGTTTTTGTAATAATTAGGATTGGGATTTTGATGACAACCGTGGTTCGTGATTGTAAAAAATATCAAAGTCAAAGTCTAAAAATATACTTTTGACGATATATTACGAGTAGATATATTACCTAATCATTTAGAACCGCGGTTGCCAATGAAACGATCCTAGCAGGACTTTCTTTTAGTAATATTAGTAATAATAGTACCTATAGATGTTATGTAGGTATTAGTATATTTATTATAGAGGGTGTTAAAAGTAATCACCAGGAGGCTTTGTTTTTTCAGTTGTAGGTAGGTATGGGCGGCTTTGTTTGAGGTATGAGTGAGATAGCAATACGATTTTGACAAGTTAAATATCCACCCGAATTTCCGATTCCTGGTAATCACCGTTATCCTTCTAGGAACACATTATGGTTTATCGATTTTGATTTATACCGAAATCTATTTTTTTTTACAAAATTCAAAAGTATTTTGTAATTTCAATTTCATTTTTTTTTGGTAGTGAAGGTAATAATGGTGATGATAATGATGGCGATGATTGTGGTGTTGGGGATACTTCAATTAAATTTTTTATCGTCATCAATAGTATCATTCACCATTATCATCATATAATTACAAGTATTGCTAAAATAAAAAAGAACAAACACAATACATCACAAATCAGAATCACGAAGATGAATAAGTACTGTAACGCCCAGCTAATAGGACAGACATTTTTGTGACTTTTGGTGTTCAGATATTTATGAACGCCTTATATGTTGCGATGCGATATATCTGATGGCGACTGTACATACATACATAATATTCACGCCTTTTCCCAACAGGGTAGGCAGAGACAACATCTTTCCACCTGCTACGGTCCTGAGATACATCTTTCGCTTCATCAACATTAATTAATCTCCTCATGCGTGTTTGCCGGTTTATGATGGTGGCAATATTATGTATCAGAACAAAAAACCAACAAAGATACTTATTTCATTCACCACGTACTTGTCCTGTGAAAAATCAGTAATATATCGTCTGGTAACGACCAAAAGTCACAAAAATGTCTGTCGCTGATCTTCAAAACCTCGTACCTACTAGTATGTATGTATGTATGTAATCACTTTATTGCACATAAAACAATATTGACAAAAACTCAAAAATAATACATGTGTTCAAAGGCGAACTTATCCCTGTAAGGGATTTCTTCCAGTTAACCTTTGAGCAAATGAGACTACTAGTAGAGTTAGGTCCTAATTTTATTATTATAATTACAAAATCGGAAGATCGGATGGTCCGACCGTCCTTTTCCTAAAATCGGATACTAAATCGGAAGGTGTATAGATCGGTCGAGAAACTTCATCCGACAATTCCGATAAATTTCACATTGATGACCACGCCGTTGCATTTGCACGTGCGTACTTAGTGTTTTGAGGTGCATTGTGGTGCATAATATAGCTCAAAAATGTCGACGGACGAAGAAGAAAGTGTATCAATGGCGAATATTTTGTTTTATTTTTGGAGACATATAGAGAATGTAGGTGTCTGTGGGATACAGGGTCAGCTGACTACTCCAACAGAGACCTGAGGGCTAGGTCTTATGAAGGACTATTAAATACTAGCTTTTGCCCGCGACTATTTACGTCCGCGTGGAACTTGGAAGCATGGAAGCAACCTCGTACAACACGATAGATATCCACCTAATCACCTTAATTAATAAAAGGGATTATTTAAAGCGCCTAAGCAAATGTAAGAGCAATTGTGCTTTTGGTCTAATCATTACATTTCCGACAGGGTCATCAATGTCATCATGAATTACTTACTCACTTTTCAATCTTTTTAGGGATATTTTCCAGGATGAAAACTATCCTATGTCCTTCCTCGGATCTTAAACTATCTTCATGCCAAATTTCATCAAATTCGATTCAGCGGTTTAGGCGTGAAGAGGTAACAGACAGACAGACAGACACACTTTCGCATTTATAATATTATAGTATATATAGTATATAGTATAGTATTATAGTATATATAGTATATATAGTAGTATGGATATATAAAAAATTTCAAAAAATGCAACGTTGGCGGACTTGAAGAAAAAAATAGATAATTTAAGGACAGCATTTAAAAGGGAATCAAAAAAGGTAAGTATATTTCTATACTAGCGAGCATAATTTACGAGAATGTTCAATCAGGGAAATAAAATTGTTATTCTGCCACTATACTACTCTGTGCATGAAAAGTAATAAAACATTTTTATTACTTTTCATGCACAGATGTCTCCTCTACTATGATGGTCATGTCATAATTTAGCAATGTCTTTTTTTGTTTTAGGTTAGAGATTCCATGAAAACAGGCTCGGGAACCCAAGACATTTATTGTCCCATGTTGTGGTACTATGAGTACCTACCTCACGTTCCTCGGTGAAAAATATGTGTTTCTAAGAACTGGCTGAGACAGCTTGGATGATGGTGCTGGCAGTAGTAAAAATGTAAGTTCATATCTACACTAATATTATAAAGAGAAATGATTTGTACCTTAATAAACTCAAACTATTAGACTGCATTTAATAATCCTTTCATTTTTAGTATGCTATATTATTTCTGGGTAACATAGGTTATAATTGATTACAAGAAACTTTAATATCCATCCAGTGTAAAGCCGGGATGAGCCGCTAGTTACAAATAAAACAAACATATGTTTACGATAATGACTACTCTTTATTGGGGTACAATCGACAGCATTTGCTCTTGAAATTTATTTATTTATTTATTCAAATTAGTTACACAGCATTACAGTAATTAAACCAAGGCACTGTGAACTACAAAATTATACAGAAAATAAAAATAAAAACTTAAATCTAGTTTGATTTAGGCGACGTAACAGCGTGGCTCCGTTGCGTCGTCTGATCTGGCGCAGGATTCGGCAGATTGACCCGGAACTGCCGAAACACAACACCCTTCGGCCAGAAGTCTGCACTTGCGATGGTGTCCTGCAGCGGCCGCGGTACGCGCACCACAAACGAGCTGAAGTGCACGTAATGGCGGGACTGCAGCTGTTGCACCCTCAGCGTGAAGCCAGTCTTCCGGCGAACGTACTCCACCACATCATCAGCCACGGCGGAGTGATGCAAGCGCGACACATAGAGGGCCTTACTCGGTGTGGCAATCCGAAGACCAGAACCAACCGGCTCGGCAGTGCCACTCAGAGTCTTGCGGGGCACTCTGCGCGCCTTGCTCTTCCTTTGCACCAGTGTGAATCCCTCCTTATCCACATTGGTGCGGGAGGACTTTTCCTTATCAGGAACCCGTATTGAGGCCCGAAACCGTCGAATTGAGGAAATGAAACTACGCCTTCATTATTTAAAATAATTTGTAAATAACTGTCGCACTTCAGTTCCCAGTTCGTCGCGTTGATTTTTGTTAAGTTGACGAGGCGATACCAAGGGATGTGTTTCACGTCATTCTATGTTTTTCGGGGTATTCTTTTTACTAAACTAAAAACTGATTCTGCTAAATTTTCAATATCGAGAGATGTTTTATCAATGTATTTTTTATTGTTTCTTGATAAGTAATTGTGTAATGCACAACAAGCTAAAACAATTGTGTTCACATTATCTATATCTATGGAAATAGCACGACGAAATATTCTGAATCTCGAGGATAAAATCCCGAATACATTTTCGACAACTCTTTTAGCTCTCGAAAGCCTATAATTAAATATACGCTTATCATGAGCAATGTTCTTTAGAGGGGATGGTTTCATATACATACAATATTCTTATTAAGCGCAAATGCACTGTCTCCAACAAAAACGAAAGGTGCAGTGACATTTGGGTTTGTTAATGGTGTAGGTATTGGTAGATTTAAACTATCTTCCATCAACATCTCATAGAACTTAGTCTTTTGTAGCACAGAACTATCTGAAACACATCCATTATTACCCACGTGAACGTACATAAATTTATAATTAGCGTCTACTAATATTGCAAACAAAATGATACTAAAAAAAATCTTATAATTATAAAAAAATTATCCACTGTTTGACGGTTGTTCAATTGCAATATGTTTGCCATCCATTGCGCCTATGCAGTGGTTAAAATTCCATTTAATTTCAAAGTCTAAGCTCACTTTTTTCCATTCTTCTGGTGTTGACGTCATCTGAAATTAAATCGTTTCTATTTATTTACTGATTACTGGGAATGAAACACAAAATGAAGAGTTTGCAGTGCCGCCCACGAAAATAAAGAAGAAACAAGATACCCTCTTCCAAAAACAAACGCAGATATTAGATCAGGCCCAAAAATTACTGGCAGGCGGTGAAGATGACTGGGAAGTTATAGGAAAATCAATAGGACTTCAACTTAAAGTTTTGACCGAAGAGCAGTCAGCCATTGCGCAAAAAATAATTTCAGATGCTCTTTTCTATGCCAAAATGAAAAAATTAACATTCAATTCACAAATAACATTAGAACCCTCTCCATATCCTCAACAGCACCAGGCACCCCACCAATTCATCCCGTCACCTTCACCCTCTCCACAACCATACCAGGCATCACCCCTCCAATTCACCCCATCACCTTCACCCTCTCCACAACCACAGCAGTCATCATCGCATCAGTACAAAATTATTCCATCACCTTCACTCTCTCCTCAACCAAACTATTGGCACAAAATAATTTCATCACCTTCACCCTCTCTACAACCACACCAGTCATCCCATCGATACAAAATAATTCCACCACCTTCAGCCTCTCCACAACCACACCCGTCATATTTCATCGGTTCAAAATTATTCCATCACCATCGACACAACCACAACAGTCACCCATAAATGCATACACAATCGCTCCATCACCTTCTAACTCTTCATTGACGTCATCTCCTACAATTCTATCACACACTTCTTACCAAACTGATGATTCAGTCGGACAAACAACAGAGGGAATCAATAACGAATGCAGATATTCTTTGGAATCTCCAGTGCTAAGCATTCCACTACCACCACCACATTCCTCTACATCATCCAATTACGTCCACGGAGCCTTAAAAGACTTCATTATTTTTAAGAATAGTAAATAATGTTTTTACGAAAATTATTCTACTTAATCATAAAGACGACTTCATAATTTAAAACATGAATAAATACAAGTAATTTCATTCAAGGAGATTTCATTTCTTACCTTGATATAGTATTTTAAGCAGTTATATATTGCCGTGCAGGTTTCTGGTATAATTTGTGAGAGTAACTGAGGAGAAATGGCAGTATTGAACATCAAGTCAACATAGCTGCAACCAGAAGCTAGGAATCTCAAAGTCGCTATTAACCTTTCTTCGGCACTTACTGCTTCACGCAGAATAGTATCTTGTTTTTGTATAAATGGGCGTACCATACTCAATAATTCAGAAAAGCATTCTTCGTTCATTCTCAAATATGGTCGAAAATGCTTCGAACTTAGAATCTTAACCATTTTTAGAGGCGTAAAGGCTTTTTCTCTGTCTGTAGATTTCTTCAGCCCATAAATATGCTTCTTTTTTTCCTTTTTTGCGTGTATCCATAACAGTAGTCGATATTGTTACTCCTATTGCAATTTTTTGTAGTTTAGACAATGTAGGAGCCATGGTAAATATCGGAAGGTCTGGAGCGGGTTTAAGAGACAAGTAAAGAATTATTAGTGGCTGCGAAGTCTTCCTGGCCTGAATTTGTAGTACATATCACGATCTGACATTTCTTTGAATAACCAATTGTTTTGTAGAGAAGTACATGGTTCAGAATTGTTCTTATTATGAGATCAGACAGCAATAGTTTCGTTTTCTCTTGATAATAAATCATTAATGACTGGCAAGTCTTCCTGGCTTGCATTTGGAGGTATTAAGATCTGATGTTTTTTTGGCTAAGCAAATATTTTATGAGGAAGCGCCGGAATCGTTCGTGTAATGGGATAAGACACCAATGATTGATTTCGGAGATGCGTTTTAATTTTGTACGTCAGATTCTATACGTGATTTGATGTTTCAACGGAGTTAGTGGGTGCCGATACTTCATTTCTTATATCAGGATACGAATCTAGTTCCAGTATGTCTTCATCTCCAATAACATCTATCCCTATATTTGTGTCGGGAGAAAAAAATACAAGACTGGAATTGTATAATGTTTTTGTTGCACGAAGCAAAGTCATTAAAAATGGCAAGCCGATAGATCTCAGTAATGAGGACCAACTAGAAATACTGACCTCACTACTCGGCGATGAACACGCAATCCCAGTACAGTCACACAAATTGGAAGTCCAAAAATATAAGTACATTTATATCCAAATGCGAATCAAAATAAAGCTTCGAGCAGACGTCTAGACATTTAAAAAGAGACATAATAACTGGGTTAGTAAAACATTCCTAGACGATCTGAAAAATGTATTTACAGAAAAAGAGCGTGAATATTTTTTGCCGTCTCGGCCACGGCTCGGAACCGGTTTTGAAGTACCGGTTAGCATCGTTCTAGAACCGGTACAGTATTTAGTTCATTCATAAACCGATTAACAGATGGAACGATGAAATAAAATCTAAATGATATCGTTAACCGGTTATTAAAGAGAACGAAATTGAAAAGTTTGGAAGAACGATATAATAACGGTTAAACCCAGCCGCTCTGGCGGCATGCGTTTGAGCGGTCTGTGTGTGTGTGAGTGTGCGTCGTCGGCGCCTGTTTGTTTTGATCTAGGTAACAGTTGGTCGTCGGCCGGCAAAAGCAAATGGCAAATGACAGTTGCAACAAAACAGGTGAATATGTTTACGTTTGAAACTTTAACAGTGACCACTTCACCAGTGATTACTTAGTGCTATAATGGGACGAATGAAGGAGAATAGGATTTATTCCATGTTTCTTTATAACGAAGAAAAGAAAAAATCGAAGTGCTTAATGGAAGGTTGTTCTATGTACATAAAGGTTTAACTTTACTGAGTAGGTACAGTCAACCAAAAATGTGGTCTACCACTTTTCGACTCTATTTTACATGTGATAGAGTCCAAAAGTGGTAGACCACTTTCTTTGCTGACTGTACTTACCTAAATAGTTATTATCATTTTCATTTCAGTATTGAGGAGCAAATTGTGCCTACGCCACATCTTGGGATTTAGGTAGCCGACCCCGATTGAGAATTCATTCTCAAAAAAATTGGACAAAGGCTAGGAGGATGATGATGATTGAGGAGCAAATTGCAGAATCGGAAGGATCCATATGGTCTATAAATAACCGTTCCTTCCTTACTAAGATTCCCATAAAATAGACAAAAGTGCCAGGGAACTTTGTTGAAATTGTGTGTGAAATTATTGCAGAGCGAATTTTAAAAAGCCAAATAAATAAGAAGTTTTTTAACTTGGAGAATGATCCTTTGTTCCCTATCGCGTCATTTTTGCACCCAAGATACAAGCATACATTTTTCAGTGAGGTAGTGAAAGATAACGTCAACAGTGAAATTATTAAATTGGCTCTAAGTCAGTCTAACCGAGATTACCGAGAATACCGAGATGGTGCTAATGAGCAGCGTTCAGCCTCAAACGCAAAAAGGGGGAGAAATTGCACAAGCAACATTGATATTGATGAGCCTTCAACAAGTTGTGCTAAAAGTCTTATAAGTAATCGGGCAGTCATCCTTGATTCTTCAAGCGACAGCGAAAATTCTGATAAATTCGAATCTGCAGACACTATAACTTGTGAAATTAAAGCTCAACTGAAAGCCTATCTTAAAGATAAACGAGCTTCTCTCGATGAAAATCCTTTAAGCTGGTGGAAAACTAAGCCAACAAAATGTGACAAATTGATAGATCTGGCTCGGAAATACCTGAGCGCTCCACCGGCTAGTGTTCCCAGTGAACAACTGTTCAGTGCAGCCGGGCTCATATACCAGCCTCTTCGAAATCGGCTTATGGGTGAAAAGGCAGCGAAACTACTACTTTACTTATAGACAATTGGTGATAGACCGGGAGATAGTGACAGAATTTTCTTGGTCATTTGTAACAGTATGGCGGTTCTTCAGGGGTCTTAGTACGCAATGACAAAAAGAAAAATGATGGTCATAGCGCTGGTACCGGCGGCCCAATCGCGTGGGCGTTAGTTGAACTCGTCGGATAAATTACGAGTGTCAAACGATTTGTACCACAAAATGTTTAGTATTTTCCGATAGCCCATAAAAAACATGTAGGCGGTAGTGTCATGCCATACTTCTCCGGTGTGACTTACAGCCCGCCATACCGACGCGAATGCGTTAATTAAAAATAAAAAAATTCAACCATTTGTACCAGGCTAATTTTTTCACAGTTAATTATCGCCGTGCAGCCATTTACGAAAATCACCATGCCATACTTTTCCGACGGTTCTAAATGGCCGCCATACCGCCGAAAATCAGCAAATTTATTTTTTTCGCCAAACGATTTGTAACAGTATTGCATTTGGATTTTTGGAAAGTATTTGATAAAATGTGACCGTTATCATATTTGCCATACTTCTAGTAGGGGGAAAAAGTGCTGCCATACATGAAAAACTTATTTATTCGACACGTTTCAAAAATACGACTGTACAATACGTAAAATATTTTTTTACAGCATGGGATCATTATATTCTGTTTGTTTGGATACAATTCTACCTACAAAAAATTATTCCGGATTGTAACCATGGGGCGGATGACGTGAGACTTGAGCCAAGACGTAACCCAAAAAAAAAAAAATTGACGGTTTGTACCAGTATGGCATTTGGATTTATGGAAATTATATGATGCAATGGGACCATTATTATATTTGCCATACTTCTAATAGAGGGAAAAAGGGGCAACATACTTGAAAAACTTGATTTTACAACGGGTTTTCAAGGTGCATGACATAAAATTGAAATTCTACCTAAAAATAATTATCCCATACTGTAACCATGGGGCGAAAGATTGGCACACTCGAGCAAGATATAAATTAATAAAAAAATTGGACCAAATTGTTACAGTATGGCATTTCAAATTTTCGAAACTTGAAAAAAAAGTATGGTTTGGGAAAATTACACCGTACATGTGAAAAAAAAATATATGCAATATCAATATTAATGCAGTTTATTCCGAAAGATTTACAGACTTTCGAGGTCATCTAAGCCGAAATCCCCGGCATGCTCCAACTCGTTTTCGTCGTCCTCGTCGCTGCTTACTGCATCAGTATCTACAAATCATTTAATTTTTTCACACAAGCGCAATACACAATCGCAAATCGTTAACATAAAATTAATTTCTTAAATATTTACCTTCGCCGCCTTCATCTTTCTCTTCTTCATCTTATTCCTCTTCATCTTGCATGCTACATGGGCACACTATAACGGTCGACTTATTCTAATACATAGAACTCCAATTATTGCTATGTAGTTGTGGGTCGTCTGACAAGCAGCTGCCGTAATACCTGCGTTGCCAGACATTGTGTCTCACACACAGACCACCCCCACTAGACGGAGCATGTAAGGCGACCCGTAGGCGACCCGCGCTCACCAACGATATGGTACAGCAGAACATTAAAGTATCAACACGGCGGCCACCGTTTAGTTGCGTTCATGTTTATGAGGTCTCTCTACACCACTTAACACTACAATTTACCATGTTATTTATTTAATTTCTTTTTTCGTTGACGTACGCATGGATCATAAACAAGGACGCAACTAAACGGTGGTCGCCGTGTTCATACTTTAATGTTCTACCGTACCATATCGTTGGTGAGCGCGGGTCGCCTTACATGCTCCGTCTAGTGGGGGTTGTCTGTGGTCTCACAACACGATGAGCCGAGATCTCTCGAGAAATCGTTCGAGCGATGTTTATATCGTATAATATTGAACGGCTACCATCGTTCAATATTATACGATATAAACATCTGACTATAATTCAAGATTGCCGCCACCTAGATCTTTGAAATTTTGTATTTATATTCGTTGAACCTCAAACTTACAGGAAAAATTAGTGCCATACTGTTACAAATAGTTCAAAATACGAATAAAATCTTACAATTAAAAAAAAATATTATACGCATTCGCCACCTCCCACAGGTATGGCATTATCACACTTCTATTTATCATCATTCAGGAGCTGTTGAAAAAAAAATTTAGGGTGGTACAAATCGTTTGGCGAAAAAAAAATTTTGCTGATTTTCGGTGGTATGGCGGCCATTTAGAACTGTCGGAAAAGTATGGCATGGTGATTTTCGTAAATGGCTGCACGACGATAATTAACTGTGCAAAAATTAGCCTGGTACAATTGGTTGAATTTTTTTATTTTTTATTAACGCATTTGCGTCGGTATGGCGGGCTGTAAGTCACACCAGAGAAGTATGGCATGACATTACCGCCTACATGTTTTTTATGGGCTATCGGAAAATACTAAAATTTTTGTGATACAAATCGTTTGACACTCGTAATTTATCCGACGAGTTCGACTAACGCCCACGCGATCGGGCCGCCGGTACCAGCGCTATGACCATCATTTTTCTTTTTGTCATTGCGTACTAAGACCCCTGAAGAACCGCCATACTGTTACAAATGACCAAGAAAATTCTGTCACTATCTCCCGGTCTATGATGCCACAAGGAAATATCTGGGAATATTATTTGGCTAGCCAGACTCTACCTCTATGATTTCGATTAGAGTATCGGATACGCATAAACGTGGCAACTGGCAACGTCGCATGCGTTAGCGAGTGTCATTGGCAACTGAACAACGGCGACCCGACTGACATCGACAGGACGAGACGTGTGTCATTGGCAACTGAACAACGGCATTCATCATGGATTTGGATAAAGTGAAAAGTAAAAATAAGTTATGTTATTTCTTGTTATTATAACCATTAATGTAAAATATGAATATGTATTTTTAAAATATTATTAATATGTAATATTAATATGCTTTTGGGCTCATTAGGATTGTTTTGATTTTGACGAGTTTGATATAACTTTACATATAACGAAATAAGGTTTACTCTTAAACAAAGAGAACACAGATGTTGGTCACTTCATCGTCATCCTAAGCATCGATACGAACTTCACAGCTCCTTTACTTACGAAGTGACCAACATCTGTGTTCTCTTTGTTTAAGAGTAAACCTTATTTCGTTATATGTAAAGTTATATCAAACTCGTGTTTGCTGGAACCTCCTGGCCTTAGCCGTTTGAATGGCAAGAGGCTTTTGAGGAGTTTGAGTGAGCACTTATGCTGCGTCGCACATCGGTCGTACCTCAGTTTTGGCCGGGGCCGCTGCTGAGACTGCCGCTTTTAGGAAGAGGGAGAAGTATGCGTGTTTGGGGGGCTATTTGTTTGTTCCTCTGGCTGTTGAAACGTCTGGTTGTTGGTGCGCGGAGGCAAAGGCGTTCCTGAAAGAGCTTGGGAGTCGCTTGAGGGAGAAAGGGTTTGATGCTCGCCCCGGATCATTCCTGGCGCAGAGGTTATCGATCTTTATAAATATATTTATTTATATATTTCACACTTTTGACAGTTGAACAAATTTTCACATTTATGTGTCCATTCATTTTTTTACATAGATAGGGATTATAGGGCACCACCTATCTGTTATCACACTCGAAATCCTTCGTCGTCCATCGTCTCTTCTTCTTATTATAGCATAACCTCCATTTTGGGTAGTT
Source organism: Apotomis betuletana (assembly GCA_932273695.1). NCBI lineage: Eukaryota > Metazoa > Arthropoda > Insecta > Lepidoptera > Tortricidae > Apotomis > Apotomis betuletana. The sequence continues at coordinate 19,379,184 of OW026312.1, forward strand.
TCTCCGCAAAATGTCTTTGGGTATTTTTTAGAACATTTAGAGCCAGTTCCATAATGGATCATGTTTTTTGACACAGTCTGAAAAAGTTCCTGGTCTTTATATGGATCAGGTATTTCTGCACACACAAACTTATCACAATCTTCTGATGATCTTGGTTTATCTTCATTTCTTAGAATAATAAGCATATGAGCATGTGGAAGCCCACGTTTCTGAAATTCAATAGTGTAAAACCACGCACTCGGTATTCCAAAAATATGTTTCTTTGTTATGTCATCTAAAAGTTCCTCCAATTTAAGTTTAAAAATTCTGGCAATTAAGTCGGGTCTATGTTCTTTTTTAGTATTGTCTTGTAAATTATCTAAAATTTCCTGCCAATTTGGATAGCATGTAAATGTTATAAATAAGTCTGGTTTACCATACTTGCATACAATTGCCATGGAATCCTGATGATTTTGCATCATGTGCCGGGGACTTCCCACATAAGTTGATGGCAATATTATAATTTTACCAATGCCTTGACCCATTTCTCTTTTTTTTAATGCTAAAAAAAAAAGTTTTTCAGAATCGGCGGGCCCCAAACCCCCTACATACCAAATTACAGCGCGCTACGACCATTTTGAAATTTTTCCGCCATTTTGAAGTCGCCATTTTGAAAAAAAAATGGCGGCTCGTCAAATTGCTCGGGGAGGCCTATGACATTTGGTCGAGCACCCCCCCGCTATCTGGCCTCGTTTAGCCAGGCCGTCGACCAAAATTGTCATCTTCCACGGTATACCGAGTTTCCGATTTTTCCTGGGTTACTTGCGACTCCCATTTTATGACTCCAAAGCATCAACCCCCCACCACCCCTCCTTCCCGGAGATCAATTCACAAGTTAGAAATGAGTCGTAATGCAGCTTTATATAGTAAGAACTTTATATAGTAAGAATGCAGAAAGTCTTACAATCCACACCATAAGAAGAAAACATGGAACAAAATTCACTTAAAAATACAACCTACCTTACTAAAATACTACTCACCATCTTTACGAAGAGCCCTTCGCTGCATCCATGTTCCACAATTGTGACAATGTTTGCCAAATGCAAGGAGATTCGGCTGTCAACAAAATGAAATAGGTATCATCAAACAAAACAATAGGCATGATGACAGTAATTAAAAACTACTAAAATACTATATTTATTGAATAAAACTTGAAGCTTGGAATATAAAATACGCATTGTTTTTTTTATTATAAGTGTGAATAATATTTATTTTTATAAAATAAAACTACAAAATAAGGCAATCCGCCATGATATCTTGAACACCAATCAGAGCGCATGACGTCACGCTTGAGTAAACGCATACGCAACACGCACGAACATCTTGTGTTTTTATTATTTTTGTTTAAATACCGAGTACAATTTGAGTGTGAATATTATTAATTCGAATATAAAATAACACGAATCATGGATCAAGGATTTACTAAGGCAAACAGCGCTAATTAGCCTAGAATCGACATAATAATGCTGGGAGAGTTTTTGTCATCAAATAAAGCCTTTTTTTAGCAGAATTTAGAGATGTTAAAACTTCTATGTAAGTATATTAATAATAATTAAAAATTAAGGGGTGATGGGTCGGGGCCTCCGCCTCTGTCTTGCCTTAACCGGCCGGCCAGAGTGGAGTCGCAAGAGTTTCAGCTCGGGGGTGGATGTGGAAACGTAAGGGGTTAGTTGGCTCCGGTTTAAAGCCCAGTATTACACCTCTCCGCCCTTAGCCTTCCGCACCGATGTTGCCCTTAGGCCACTCTATGTGTCGCTATTTATGGGGGCCCATCTAGCGGGAGGCGAGTCATCGTCTACCAGTCCCATTTTTGCTATGAGACACTTTTGCTGGTAGACGCCCGATAGTCTCAACCCATAGCCCAATTAGCCAGTCCTCCATTTCATCCCCATAGCCCAATTTGTATTTAGATTCCATGTCTCCATCAATAGTTCTAGCACCTAGCGGGCGCTGTCTCTGTGTGCGTCCCATGACACGGATAGGGACAGCATCCGCTCGCACCTTACATTTCATTAAATTGTCGAAAGGGCCTCTACGCGTTGGCTTCGGCTCCGCGCACGCCTCCCAAAGGTCCGGGACACTATTGTCCCGTGAGCGGGTGCGACATTAAAAACTTTATAATTTGAGTTATAAAATAATTCCCTAAAATATGCTTTTACCCTTTATTTATAAATTGATTTTTCTTTTAGGTCCTCCAGGCCATCCTATGGCGATGAAGCTGTGAGTTATGTACAGCTGAAACGTGAAGGAAATTTGTGTGTAGTAAAATGTAAAGTGTGCCCAGAACATAAAGTCCATGCAAAGTTGTATGGAGTAACATTAATAGTAGATGAACAGGAAGAGGTAGTGAAGTCAATAGAATGTAACGATTGTGTGGCTTCCCAAGGAGGTTGTAAACACGCCATAGCCTTCCTAATGTGGGTCCATCGCAGGAGTGAGGAGCCATCCTGCACATCCATTCAATGCTATTGGATGAAATCCAAACTTTCGAGGGTTGGTTCTACCATAAAATTTATAACATCCAAAGAATTATCCAGTGGCAGTCCCAGCGTGCCATTAGATGAAGAAGTATTACAAAGTTTTTAGAGGAAGGGAAGAAAAGAAAACTTAACAACTGCGAGTTAATTAAATATCAATGTGACTATGTTTTTGACCAAAAAGAAAGTTTGTCTTTACATAAGTTAGTGCTGAAATATAAAGAAGCATCTTGTGATAAATTTTTGGAAAAAGTTGCATTGACTGATGCTGATATTGATAGCATTGAAAAAGAGACAAAAGGCCAACATGAAAGCACCCTTTGGCATGAGTTGAGATATGGCAGGGTAACAGCTTCACGAGCATTTGAGTTTAGTCGTTGCAAAACTAGTGATGGCACTCTTATGTCATTAATAATGGGTGGGAAGCTTCCTGACACACCGGCCATGAAGCGTGGTAGAATATTGGAAGATGAAGTTAGGAAAACAGTAAGTGCCAAACTAGAAAAAAAAAAAAGTGCGGATTTATGCTTTCCAAAAACTACCCTATGATAGCAGGATCACCTGATGGGATCTGTGAAGACAGTATTATTGAAATTAAGTGTCCCATGAGTGCTAAAACGTTCAAAAATTATATAGTCAATGGTAAACCAACACCTAAGTTTTATGTGCAGATGCAGCTCCAAATGTACCTAACAGGACTTAAAAGAGGCTACTTTTGTGTAGCTGATTGCAACTATAATGCAAATAAAAGTGTGGAAATAATATGTGTTTAATATGATGAAAAGTATGTATCAGATTTTCTAAATGTTATAGTCTCTTCATGGAAAGATAATGTATATCCCTTACTATACCAAAGTACTTTATAATTGTTATGTAAATAAAATGCAACATTAAAAGAAAAACAGTTTTATTTAATTAAGGAATCCTGTAAGTTTATTAAACCACAGGCAATAGTGATGACATCATCAAGTACTTTAATTAAATTGTGATTTACACATGCATGTGGTTTTACCATATTAAATTCACGTAGGCGTCGAATTACTCTCTCCACATGTATTCTTAGACTAGCAATTTTTTTTGTTTCCCTTGCCTCATTTTTTGATAATTTAGACCCAGTTGTAACACTTGGAGGCCGTACCTACTAACTGCACTCCCTCTTGTCGTAAATATTGTTCTACATGTTTAAATCCTCTGTCAGCCATCACACACATACCAGGTTGCAAATGCTTTATAAAATTACAAGATTCGACCAAACATGTATCTGTTATTCTCCCCCCGTAACCTGGTGAAATATAATTTACTAAACCATTAGGTGTACAGGACACAAGATATTTAATGGTATTAGCTTTTTTGTATTCTGACCATGAGAGGGATTGGTTTATAGCTTTAGAAGGCTTTTGCACCTCTATTTCTAAGCAGTCTATGATGCAACTTACATTATGGTATTTGTGCCTAAAAGCCATGGGTAAATTTATTTTAGTAGAATGCTTATCTAATTTTACAATAAAAGGTCGCATTATACTAGCTATTAATGGTATACTTTTTAGAAATATTTTGCTAGCATATGTCGGAGTCATTGAAAAATCATCAGCAAGCTCTCTGAATGGATTATTTAATCTAATTTTTCTTAAACACAGAAGTTTATGGTTTGTAGGAATACTTAATTTTTCTTCAATTAAATCTATGAAGTAGTAACAGTTTTTAGGAACTCCAATGTAAGCACGTGGATTATTAATTATTTTTATCAATGTACATTCCAGAATTTTTGATTTCTCTTGTTTTTTATTTTCTTCAATCAATTCGCTGCAGTCTGAAGTAGATTTCATTTGTAGAGATATTGTGGATGGTGACGATTCTCTATGTGTTACAGATAATGTATAAGAAATATCACTATCAAATTCTTCCTCAATCTTGAGCAATTTCTGTACATTGGACACTGATGGTTTAGCAGCAATGTTACTTTTAATTTTAAAAGGTGATGTAGAAACAGATTGTTGTGTAGGTTTCAAATGTGATGTCATTTGGTTTACTAAATTAGTTTCCGTTTGGATGGCTTTGCTTCTAAACTGCTATGTCATGTGTACTTGAATTGATTTATCCACTGTCTTATGTGCATTTTCTTGTGAAATATCGTTTATGGATGCTTGTGAAGCTGAAAAAGAAAAAATAATCAAGTTTATAAAATATTACCTTATAAAATATTACCTAAAAAAATTGCCAAGATTTCAAGATAAGTATATATATTTTAAAAGCAAAATCAACACAAACAGAAATCAAATATAAATTTTACATTAATATGAAACTTCAACAGGCAAAGTATTTAAAAGTCTTGTATAATATTGTTTACAAGACATAGGTTTGTCGTATTATTGGTTTTATTTATTTCATATTGGTTATGCATAATTCCTAATGAATGGAATAAATTTGTATTAGAAATATATATATTTTTGGTGAAATGACAATGGGTAGAAATAAGTACCTGAACTTCCACATGGCATCTCTTCAAGTTCCACTTGTTTTGTAGTTCTTTCTTCTAAATCTTTCTGACATTCTTCTATCTATGTCTTTCTTTGTTTTTTGAGAATATATGGTCTTTCTGTAGCATCTGATGTTCGTTTTCTTCTATCTGATTGACATTGAAATTTAGTGGGCATACACCCTGGTTTCATGCGGATCTGTGACACCGATCCCATCAAATAATATTCCATATAATTATCCATATCATTAGGTAACTGAAATATGAATAAAATACGTAATACATATCAAAGCAATGAGAGATGGAACCTAACCTCGAAATAGATTGTTTATATTTTTACATTTAGACCTCGTACAAAATATTATTACCAAATACTATATACTAGAATCTACAAAAGTATGTAAAAACTTACGTCAAAGTGATCTTCACAAAATAAAGGTGAGTACTGGGCAATATTCCTTTTGAATCTCGCCTTGCAAGTTTAAGCCACTTGTTTCGTATTGTTTTATTTTGAGGAACGAACACAAATAGCTTATTAGGAGTTTTTATGTATGTATTCTCACACTGGGGGACCCCACACCTAACCTAACCTAACCTATACACTTTCGAATTCATATTTAATAACACAAAATAACTAAATTCTTGCACGAGCGCAGCGCGTTTACGTTTTGATTACTCAAACGTGACGTCACAAGCGACGCCATGACACTAACAAGCGTTTTAGGGGGAAATTTAAATTATTATTTTAAAATTGCATTTTTTTCCTACTAAACTTTTAATTTCTGCAGAAATATCTTATTCATTGTAAATAGTATATATTTCTGGACATTATAGGTCCATTTTTCAATTATTGTCATCATGCCTATTATGAAAGACATTCATTTTATGAAATACTTACGATTTTCGGCATGATGTGTGTAATCCAAAGAAAGTAAACCACTATTGAAAACTATTATGAATACTGAAAAATGTACATTTCATTTTTTTTCCGAAAGGAACTCCAACTTCAACTTTTAAGGTTGTGGCCAGTATTGTTTTTTTCTATGGTTGTTATGGCAATCGGCCAATCTCAGGTTTAAAGAAAAAACACATAACACAGAGTATATCCTATGAAAAAGTGTCCAAAGCAATACCTACAAATAATTTGCGACGACTGAAACATGATTCGCTCAATGTTTACCGCACAGATAATTGACAACATTTCATATTTATAACAGGTGGAAATTAATATAGAGATCGACAGGGCTTTAAGTCGTGTACCTTAAAAAAAAATCTTTGAATTTATTCTTCTGTATTTAAAGAAATATAAGAAAATCCATCAAATAACTGCAATCTAAGACAATACGGGCTGAATAGGGTTGTTGTCTAAACCAAAGAGCGAAAAAATATATATATTTTTTATTTGACGTTGACAGGTGACAGATGCATACCGAGTTTGATTAAGTTTTTTTTTAATAAGAAAACCGACTAAAGTAACCGTTCCATTAAGTTCTGGTTTCTGTGTTGCCACATTTTAAAATGAGTATGTTTTTATAAATTAATAATAATAGTAGTTTATGCAACTGATACATAATGAGGGGCCTTAAAACACGAGTGTGGTTTTATGAAACGAGCGTCAGCGAGTTTCATAATAGGATCACACGAGTGTTTTAAGGCCTAATTATGTACAGTTGTATACACTACTTTATCTACACACATATCATAAGTACTCTAAGATGGGTTCAGAAGCCATAAGGAAATGACCGGCACCACTAGTGCTATCTGTAAAATATCTAAAAACGACATATACTAATGCAGTAAGAAATAAATCTGAACAAATACATAAACAGATTATTTGTTGTAATTTACATTTACATTGAAACAATATTTTCAACTAAAATGTGAATTACAATAAACTTATCACAATTATATTTTCGTAACAGCAAAGAACCAACAAACAAATGACAACAATAATGGCGGCAATTCGAACCTCCGTCAAGACGAATGTTTTTTTTTCTAAATCATATACAAACGCATGTATCCATATTCTCATGTCACTCGAGATCAAATGTCGTGCGGTTTTTATAAAAAAACATACTGAATTGACGTTTCGTATCGATAACAATATTAATATCTATGGATACTAGAATAGAGACCTACTTTAGTTTTGACAGCTGTTCCAAATTTAAACTCATAACCTTACAAAAATTGATACTGTTATAACATTACAGTACAGATTTTACCTACTGCCACAGATAAGAAAGTTCTCATAGTAAAATTGGTTGTAGTAATGCTGGCCATTTCCTACGGTTTCTGAACGCATTTTAGAGCACTAATGATATGTGCGTAGATAAAGTAAATAATCATCTCAGAAAATAAATAAAAACAGAGATTACTTCATCTTTCTAAGCAGAATTCAGAAAAGTAATAAAATGATAGTCTTAAAAATATGAAATGTTGTCAATTAAAAGGTTTACGGCAAGACGTTTCGTTTTACACAGTCACATGTCTCATGAGTCACAGTTCTTTCGCGCCACGTATTGAGTGGCGACTGCGATTTGTCTGTCAGTACCATTAGATTTTTTTTTTGAAAGAGATGATATTAGCGCAGCGACTGCAGGAAAAAAAGAGACAAAAACTTTAGGGAAACTGACAAAACAAAGAAGATATCTATTGGGAACATTAAATCAACTGTACAAAAAATATAAGGCGGGAGGTGGAAAGATTTCATTTGCCACATTTAAACGTTATAGGCCATTTTATATACTACCCCCCAAAGTCGACAAACGTGATACATGTGCGTGCAAAAGGCACGAAAATATAAAAATAAAAACTTTTGAACTCAAGTCTGTAGGCCTGATTGCGACAAAATCGTTGGATGATCTTGTGTTAATGGTTGTGTGCGACGCTAAAAAGAAAGAATAAGAAGTGAAAGAAAGAGCCTATGATGAATGTGAGAATTGTAAGGAAAAAACTGTACTGTTTGAAACTGATGGGAAAAACCTAGAACAAACTGTGTCATGGTCAGAGTGGGTACTAAAAAGTCACGAATATATTGACAAGAAAAATGATAAACAAAAGGCGACCAAAAAAGTGCTCAAAGAAAGAAAAACTGGTACTTTACTAAATCTTATGCAGTTATTTGCGGCCGAATTGGAAGAATTCAAAAAACATTCATTTAATATATATCATCAATATACAGAATATCAACACTGCATCAAAAATTTGGATGATCAATCAATAGCCGTGCACATAGATTTCTCGGAAAACTACTCCTGTAAACTGAGCTTGATCTCTTATCCTTTCCAAACACACTAGAACTCGTTAATATTTTAAAAGTATTTTTAAATTTTCGAACAGATCTTGCTCCATGTAATCTGGCCTTTACGGAGTTCCAGCGTGTTACAGAATTTCCAGTGTGTTGCGAACAAAATTGAGTTTTACATTTTCCAGTGTGTTACGATACATTTTTTATGAGCCGCACCCTAACATGTTCTGACTGTGTTAAAAATAAACCATATCATTGTGTAAATATTGATTTTATTGATGTTTGTGATCAACCAACAACATGATATTAAATTTTAGTTTTACAGCATTATTTTTTATTATAAATCAAAGTCATTTATATGAGCTAAATTAAACAATAAACAAATCACGCCTTTGTTTTGTCCATGAACTTAGACACAGAATAGAGATTTACGCTAATCTACTGCAATTAAATGCGACACTCGGATTATTAACACGTTTACTCAACGGAAAAATGCAAATACAATAATAAATTAAATCAAGCGATGTCGCGCGGCCGTGACGAGAGGAAAATGTGAAGTGATTGACGGTTCTGCTTTTCGTTGTTATGGCGACGCTAGGGATGCGTCGCTCGTAGTGCGGCTCTATAGAGATAATAGTTTTAATGTTTTAGCTTTTAATGTTTTTCTGACGATCCCATTGGTGATATGTATACCTATTATATATAAGTTGTGTAAGCTAGTTTTTGACTCATAGTGACATATGTTTCTGTTTTATCTGACATTGCATTTTAAGATTCTATTTTATGATGTTGTATTTGACTTAATTGAATGATTTTTTTTTTTTTTTTTAATTTATTTAAATCAACAGTTTTATTTTACATAGTTTTAAATATTATATTGCCACTTTTGAAAACCCGGGAGGTTTATGTAATAGTGGCAAGGTCACGCGGTTCGGTCCGCATCACAATTCATCTTAAGTATAAGTACTTAGGTATATAATACTGTAGTTAGTTAGGGTACATTGAAGACACCGTTTACTGTCGGTTTGTAAGCGATATTATACTTTATTTGAATGTTATAACGTATATGGATGTGTAGTTAACCGTGTCTTCGGTTGTACAACAACATTAGCTTATTTATAATCACACATCGGTAACTCGTGGCACTTAGGTAGCACTTGACAGTTTCTAACAGACTAGTTAGTGATATGATAATGTTCTTCCTATACCAGTCGAGAAAAAGAAACCATTCAAAAAAGGATTTTTAATCATTTAATATATGACATTCGTGATAATATTTGTTAATTAATATTTGTTCTAAATTTTCACAAGTTAGCCTACGTCTTCTACTTGAGAAAATCCACTTTGTGTACGAAAACGATCTTTCAACCTCCACTGACGTAATGGGTAAAAAAAGCATTTTATTGTAAAGTTGTAGCGTATTTTTATTGATATTCTCTTTGATTTCAACTTCTTTATTTTGTAATAAGTTATTGATGTTTTTTGTTGTAAGATATCCTGGATTTTTTGATAACACTAGTTTCAGCTTTTGATAAACAAGTTTACCTTTGTGGTGCAGTCTCAGTAATGAAAGTGACTTTTCAATTTTAAATACGATCTCCAAAGACTCTTTTAGTTTTTGGCTTCTACCTTCCAATTCCTTGATTGATGTGGCCAAGATACCAAAATTTTGATCGATGAAACTTATGTCACTTTTTAAATCACTCAGCGAAAATAATCGCTTTGCTTTTTCTATTGCAGCGGCTTCTGATGAGTCCAAGTTTTTGAAATTATTTCCTTCACTTTTTCATAATTATCATTATAGTAGTGGACTGCCTCAAGCCAGGTGCCCCATCTGGTTATGACAGGCTTAGGTGGTAAGGGCGTGTCGGGGAACCCTTCTTTAATTTTTTTTATTCGACGTGGAGACTTCAGAAAATTTTTTTTTACTAAGTTTACTAAATCATTTACTTTTGGATAAATCAAGCGAACTTTTTCGGCAACTCTGTTTAGGCCATGGGTTAAACAAGTTAAGTGAGTTAAATTAGGATAAACTTGCATTTTCTTACCAGCTTTAAGCATGTACGAGGCAGCATCTGTTGTAAAAAAAAGAAGCTTGTCCTTGTTTTTTTCGTAATTTTCGCCCCAAAGGTCTTTTAATGTTTCATTTACAAACTTTTGAATTGTATTATTGTTTGTGGCACCCAATGTTTTTGATGCAAAAATATGTGGCATTGATGGTGTTTCTTTTAAGCTTCCAATTATAATATTTGCAACATCATTACCATTTGCATCAGTAGTTTCATCCACACTTAAATATATGTATTCATTTTCTAATACATGTTTTATTTTTTCTTTTTTCTCATTAAACAATTTAGGTAGACTATTCCTTCTTAATATCGTATCATTTGGCAGTACTACATTTTCTCCATATTTATTATGAATACATTTTTCAACAAATTTTTTGAAGTTCGGGTTATTTACTTGTGTCCATGGAATATTACAGGTGGAACAACAACGTGGAATATTAAAAACTCTGCGAGATCCTTATTAAATTCCGTTTGTATGTTTTTATTTTTATGAGTGTCCGAGTCTAAATGTTTTAATACATTATATTTTTTAGGTTTTAGGAATAATTGACATTTAGTGCAAAAACACTTACTGTCTCTTATTTCAATGTCCGGTAAATTTAGAACTAAATTTTCTACAGCTGAGGTGGCAAATGATTCTTTGTGCTTTTTGGTCTTCAAGTGCATGTTTATATTAAATGTCTTACAAACTATATGAACATCGCAACGGGTGCATTTTACCTGATCACCTTGCAGTAAAAGTTCTGAATGCTTTCTAAAGATTTCCTCCATTATTGAAAATATCGTAAAAATTATTACAAGGAAATGAATGACAATATCATTGACATTGATGTTTTTAAACTAGTAATCAAACCTACTTCGTCATATGTTAAGACCATGTAGGTAATATTAATTTATTATTTTATCTTATCTGAAAAGACACTTAGAAAACGTGTCCCATCACTAATCTTTTAATTGCTATCTAAATGCCACGAGTTACCGATGTGTGTTTATAATTCAAGTTCTATGAAATATTTCTTAAGTACGTTTTTACATTTGCCGGTGCTTTTAATAGTACTTATGGTATCGTGCAGTATATGGTTAGGTAGTTTGTTTAGTGTGAATGGGATCAAGTAGTTGTTTGTTCTTTTACCATAAGTATTATTAATGCGCGGCAGTGAGTAGGATGCTAAGTAATCTAAGGTACGTAGTTTATCCGGTCGGTACTTTTGTTCCATTGAGGGTATAACGTCACATTCCTCCGTTAATAATGACAGGCAAAACCTATTGAATACATTAATTACTTTACAATGTTTAAAAAGACCGGTGTAATTATCTTTGTAACTGTATTTTATCCGCTCTGGTACAATTGTTTTCAATAGTGTAAGTTGTAATTTATAAATTTGTTCCAAATATGTTTTGTATGTACGACCGTAACTACTGATACCATAACAAATGATTGAATCTGCGAGTGACAAATAAAGCATGCGTAGTATTTTATATGGTAGTTTATATTTGAGAATGGCCATCTGTGCCGCGATAGATCGAAGTTTAGAACATACGTGGTCAACGTGCGGTCTCCAGTTGAAGTTGTTATCAATGATTAGTCCTAGGTACGTGTGGCTGGGTACTAGTTCGAGCGCTTCACATTTACAGTTTGGAGTAGGTTTATGTAAACAATGATGTTCATGTGCAATTATCCGGGGGACTCTTATCTCTTTTGTATGCGATGATTGAATATGAACAACTTTTGTTTTTTTAGAGTTAATGACTAGACCTATATCGTGAGCCCATTTACACAGCTGGTTAAAGTTATATTGTAATACTGCTTGTGCTTCGTCTAAGTCTCAGTGTGAGGTGAGTAGACATGTGCAGTTCGTTTAAGCATTTCATATGTAGAATTCCAGCGCGTTGCACAATCTAGTATTGGCTTTTTGTGATTTGATGCCTTCAGGCTTTGTTTTATAAGGGGTGTCCGCATTTTTCGAACAACCTCTCTAGCCTGATCAATGCAATCAGCTGTCTCTGTTTCCCTGCAGATGTCACGGACTGCAAGCTGCAATGTGTGTGCCGCACACATCACAAAGGTGATTTTTTTGACAGTTTGTGGTGGAGAGGGACACGAGGTCGTGAAATTTTCTTGAGATTCGTCTTCAGAATCATCCAGTTCTAAGTTCATATCGGAATCAAAATGGTCATTGTACCAAGGAATTTCTTCTTCGCAACCTGAGTCAGAATCGACAGCATACTGCATTAGCCTGCTATTTTTTTTTAAATTTGATCCATTATCATTGGTAATGGAATATATCTGGTTTCTTTGGATGTTATATAAATTTTATATCTGTGAGAGCGTCTGTTTCAAGTTTTCTGCTGTTTGTCGAGAAACTATTTCATGTATGGCCAGAGTACGTAATAAATTTCGCCATCCTCAATATATTGCATATTGACTCCTAAAAAGGATCTGTCAAAGCATGTTGCAGAATCTAATTTCAGACAAACCATTTTATTTTTTGCTTCCTCGGATATGCGTTTTCTTACCCGGTTAGCCTCATCAAAAATATGTTTTTTGACATTATGAGAATTGATAACTCTCTCATCTGAACTATCTTCGATATGTAACATCTTGATTATGTCTTGGAAGGCCTCGTCAATCATGGAAAACGGTCGCCCGTGTACGGTCACCAAACACACCGGTCCCTCACAGCTTGAAATGTAGGTTTCTCTTTTCTTTTTCTTTTCGGGGCCGCTTGTGACTGGAGTGAAGACGAGCTTGAACCGTCGTTATTATCGAGTTGAAGCGCTTCATTTGGGTGGCATCTAATTAAATGTCGAATTAGGTTTGTAGCGTGATTGCCCTGCGAAAACGAAATTTCAATTTAGGCCAAAAGGAATTTTACGAACTACGGTAGCAATTTATTTGCTGTTCTAGCGGCATCAAAAATATACATTCTGTGAAGATTTCAATTGCCAACCTGTCACGGTTTCTAAAATGCAGTCCGCTGGCTGACGGACGAACGGACAGACAGACGGGCGAATGGACAACAAAGTCTTAGTAATAGGATCACTTCTATGCTACGTTACACCGCCGTTTAGGTAAGCAAACTTGGCTAAGGCTATGTTTTATAAGTCTAAAAAAGATTTTTTTTTAGACAAGTGTTTATGACCTTTTGCACTTCTTTAACTTAATCATCATTAATTCATCAAGAGACAAATTCCAAACTCGATAGGGTTGCGTCGTTTCATTACAGAGTTCCTATCGCCATTATCAGCGCCATCATCAGATCAGCTCCATGTCATCATAATATTGTATTGTCACGCTATACATATGCGTGCAAAATTTTAACTCAATAGGAAACCAGGAAGTGTATCATATATGGTCCTTACATATGAAATTGGCGTTTCATGTGACAGAAATAAAAACGTTTTTTTTTATGAAACTATTATTTTATTTAGTCAAAGTATGTACCATGGCTATCAATGCACTTTTGCCATCTCGAAGGTAGTTCATTGATTCCTATATACTAAAAAAAGTGTGAGAGCCAGAATCAATAAAATCTTTGAAGGCCGTTTGGACAGCCTCGTGAGAATTGATTTTTTTACTTTGGTTACTATATATTGACTATTATCTTAGATTGTCTGATTTAATTGATCTTAAATTGGATGCGTTAAAGGCCTCACGATGGAAAGAGATTATGGATATTGAATCCTACCTTATATCTCTCGTTGCATCCTAGTCGCTCTGATCTGCTTCGCCAGGCTCGCCCTGCTAGGCCGTTCACCGCCTGTTAGTTTAAAAATATATGACATGACTGTCTCCAAGTGTCTCATATTAATGTGCATGGGAGTTTGATCTACGGTTATTAGGGGAATCAGTTACTCGCATGAAAGGTTCTAGTTATATACGTTAAGCGTAAGTTAAGTCATAGTTCTAGAGCATCACATCGGCTATGGGCTAAACAATAGGCAACTCTTATAGTCATAGGTCGTTCAGTGTCCCACATAAACTGTCTCAGCCGCAGCTAGCCGGAATTGTTCGGCTGATATCCTAGGTGACCCGTCACAAAGCTAGCTGTAACTATACAGCTGATGTCCCACGTGACCCGTCACAAAGCTAGCTGTAATTGTACAGCTGATATCCTAGGTGACCCGTCACAAAGCTAGCTGTAACTAAAGTGCATTCATCCTTACTTGTCTTATCATGTAAACAAACACTTTTTGAAAACATTATCACACTTTTCTCTGCAATTACACAATAATCATCACGTCAAATGTTGTTGCATACCTAAAAAAACTCGCAGAGTATTATAATCACTCAAAAAAGCACTGAAAAATATCATTTCTGTAAAGATTTTCGTCAATAAACGCACTTATTCTTATTCTTTGATTTGTGGCAACCGGTCACATTAGGGGAGCGACCATTACTGCCAATGTCACGTGAACGACGACGGCACCAATTGACGTTTTGACGGTCGGATAACCTTAAAAACATCTGACATTGCGATGTCTAGATTGTCTATGTACCGTAATGTTGGCATGACAATATATCGATATTAATACTTAAAGTACAACTTGGGAAAAATGCAATGAAAATAAATTGCAGTAATTTACCAAAATTGTTGTAGTTGATTTCAATATTTATTTTATTCAAAGACTGGCAGAGCTTAGTTGTCTATGGTTGACTAAACGTAATACCATATTGAATAAAATCTTCACGTCAAACGTCATTCGTTTCGCTACTTCGCTTCATGTTGTTCGTTACGGGTGCTCTTCGTGTGATTTTTCTCATGACCTGGCTTGCCTACGGATTTTTGCTACCCTTTGTGATTTGGACGGTGATATTATCGGAACTGACAACTACCGGCTACTCTTCAAGGACTTCGATTTGCATACGATTGAATTTTTGTTTATTTGTCTTGCTACGAGGTATGTTTCTTAATATAGGTAATTTTTTTATTATTATTTGCATTTTAGTCATGTTTCTACAAATAATTTAAGTTCAAACCCAACAATCACGTATAATTTGGTACTCGGCAGCACAATAGGTTTAAATGGATTGATAGATGATATTTTTTTCTTTTTACAAGATTTTATTAAAATTAATAAATAAATTAATAAAAGCTTTCTGTTAACCCGTTACTTTTACAAGACTACACATTTTATTTGCCTTTATTGTTTGAGCAACTCTTGGTCAGCTGCGATATGCAGGTACTCGACCTTTTTATTGCCCTTGTTACCAATACAGCTATGTTTTCGTAACAATACAAAATAGAATCCAAGATGCATGACGGATTTCATTTTAGACTCTTTAAGTTTATACTTGTGAGATTGGTCTTGATAAGTCGATTATGAATAGTGCAAAACAGATACAGTCAAAAAAGCTTGTCTAAAAAAAAATTACTTAAAGACGCTCCCAGTATAATTTGTTGGTTATGTACAAAACTTGGTTTTGTAAAATCAAATGATTCTTATTTTGTTATTTATGTATATGTTTGTTTTTGTATTACAGGAACCTTAGTTATGAGTGACCTTGAACCTACACCTGGACCGCCACATAAACGAAGAAGGAGTCCTGATCCGCCGTCTTTCCTTTTTTCGCCATTAAAAAAAAGGGCTAACCGTGGAGGAATGAATTCCAGCGAAAAAACCATCGCTATGAATTTGTATAAGTTTTTTTTAAGGTCAGGGGAGGCTTACCCGGTCAAGGGAGAAATATTAAAAAATACTGCAGAGATCATGGGAACCTCTGAAAAAAGCATTTCAAGAGTATTGAATGAATATAAATCTACTGGAAGAGTGGTTTCCCCAGACCGAAGTAAGACGAAATATGAAGTCATAGAAAGCCTGGATGACTTCACCCTCTCGGCCATAAAAAGGAAAGTACACCAATTTTACTTGGACAATCAATTGCCGACAATTAATAAAGTGTTAAAGGCTGTAAACGATGACGAAGATTTACCGTCGTTTAAAAGAACGATTATGTTCAAAATAATGGAAAAATTTAAATTTAAATATTGCAAACGTGAGAGGCGAAGCATTCTTTTAGACCGACAAGATCTAATGGAATGGAGACAGCATTATCTTCAAACAATAAAAGATTTTAGAATCGAAAAAAGGAAAATATATTATACCGACGAGACATGGGTTAATGCGGGACATACTGCGAAATATGTATGGTGCGACGACGAGATACAAAGTTGTCGTCAAGCATTTTTAAGCGGGTTGACAAATGCTTGAAGCCCTTCTTCAGCCGTTAAATCCTGAACCACCTCTAGGTGTACTGCTCGTACTGCCAGACAAGGGAACAGGCAGATCCAACGTTTTTCTGTTCCTGCTTTTGTCTTGACTAATATCGGTCCGAGATAGTCTATTCCGGTGAAGGTGAAGGGCTCATTGTAGTTAACTCGCTCTGGTGGTAATGCTGGTGTAGGTGGTAATTTGAAGGATCCGCCTCCGTGTTTGATACATTGAGCACAGCGTTTAATAACTTTGAGTACTTGTCTCTTTCCTTGTGGTATCCAAAACGATTGACGAATGATACTGAGAGTATGAGTAGCCCCTACGTGATAATTATCGGTATGAGTCTTCATAATGATATCATCAGTATACTGGCTATCCTTAGGTAACAGTATCGGATATCTTTTATCGTACGTCCAATTTGCGTACTTGAATCGTCCTTTACATCTCAGTATTCCGTCTTCATCTGTAAATAAATCTAAATTCCTTTTTAGATCTGTAATCTTTCCTGCTAACTCTGCAGCTTTCTTCCTGTTCTCCTCTGTCATCTTCGCTTACATCCATAGGTATACTCGGTAGACGCTCCCCAGCTAAAAGAGAGGTGTTACTTGCCGGACTGGTGGGCCATTTTGAGGGATGTGGAAGTTGGGTCCTGTTAACCATTTCTCTACTTCTTCCCTAGACTGCTCGGGTCTTGTAGCCACATCTGATGGATTTAGGTCTGTTGGAACATACCGGACTTGTAATTCTTTATCTTTCTTCATCTCTTGGATCCTCCTTGCTACGAAGGGTGTCAGAAGTTTCTCCGAGTAATACCAATTAATGACGATCTGGCTATCTGTCCAAAGTATTCTCTGGGTTATGTTGCCTTGCAGAAATCTCATGACATATTGGATTAGACGATAGCCTATAAGAGCCGCGAGTAGTTCGAGACGAGGGATCTTCAGGCCATCGTGGTCTTTAACTGGGACCAGACGTGATTTGCCTATCACGAAACTCCTTTCGTTGCCCTGTGTTATATAAATTACTGCTGCGTATGCTTTCATTGATGAATCTGTGAAACAGTGTATCTGATAATTCCTACGCTGAAGTCCCTTTATATAACACCGGGGTATACATATTTCCTTAAGTGTCTTAAGTTCTTCTTTGATGTCTCTCCACTTGTCCTTTAGTTCCTT
Organism: Apotomis betuletana; assembly: GCA_932273695.1. Classification (NCBI taxonomy): domain Eukaryota; kingdom Metazoa; phylum Arthropoda; class Insecta; order Lepidoptera; family Tortricidae; genus Apotomis; species Apotomis betuletana. Next base: position 19,396,883 of record OW026312.1, read on the forward strand.
AGACAGAGGTTTATCCCATTTAACCTTTAGTTTTCATAAATCCTGTAGAAGAAGTTTAGCAGGTAACATTGAAGGTGTCGCGTATCCACAAGGATCATATACAGATGCGATAAACCGTAAGACTCCTCTCTTTGTGTCAGCGTACTCGTTCCCCTTTATCCGTAGGTGAAGTGTGTCGTTTACTAAATTCCAGTCTAGGCCTAGTACTTTGACTATATGATCTTGACAACTGTCTGGTATGTGATTCAAGAACTCTGACGAGTTAGAAGTCCATTCTCTGAGGTTCATCGACACTTGTTGGAATGCTTGCCTTGAATTCTTGTATAGATCGACAGCTTCTTCTGCAGTTTCAGTTCCTGTCACCATGTTGTCTACGTATATATCCTGCGCTTGATTTCGTACGCTTTGTGAACTCGACTGGGACAAGTGGTATCTTATAGTTGCGTTCAATAAGAACGGGCTTGAGATGACTCCGAACGGTACCCTGCAAAACCGCAAGTGTAGCAAGTTGTTCTCATGAACTGGTTGGTCTATGTTCTTGACCCATAGGAATCTCGTGACGTCGCGATCCTTGGTTTGCAAACCGATCTGCAAGAAGGCCTTCTTTACGTCAGCGCAGATCCCTACACTGTGAGACCTGAACTTCAGCAAGAGTCCTGTTAAATCTTCTAACATCATAGGTCCGCAGTATAGGCATTGGTTGAGACTCTTGTTGTCTTTGGTCTTCGAAGAAGCGTCATATACTATCCTAATAGGTTTGCCCGTCTGCTTGACACAGTGGTGAGGGAGATAGTGTACCGGATGGTCAGAACTGCTAATCTCTTCGTCCGGTATTTCTTCTATAATTCCTAGGTCTTCTTGAATTTTTAACTGGTCGTACGACGTCAACGTGTCAGAGTCCGATCGCTTCATCAAACCTACTAATCGTCCTAGCGCTAAGCCGAAGTTAGGTGTTAGATCAGGAGGGTACTCCACCCATGGCCACGATACTTGATATCTGTTGTCTTCAAAGCGTGTAGTCTCATTAAAATGACGTATAGCTTCCTCTTCCCTGCTTTCCTTTGGAGAATCGACAATACCTATTGCTTCCAATTCCCATAACTCCTTTAGGTTAACTTCACTCAGGGGCAAATCTGGTTGGTTAAGCTTTACTTCCAAGCTAGTCTGAAAGTATGTGACTACAGCCAGATCATCTACAGGCTTCAGTTCTGTCTTGCCGCTGACAATCCAACCGAATTCTGAGTTCACCATGTACAGGTTATCCTGGATTTTAATCTTTTCAGTGAGCATAATTGAGAAGTTAATAGTCGTTGCCGATAAGCAAGTCAACTCGGTCAGCTAATGATCCATCATCTGCTAAGTCGAACATAGCCTTCCAATGCTCCTTGTCTGGTCCGATATAGGATATGCTATGAGTGATCATAGGGACTACGTAAGCCACAATAGGAATAGTCTTGCCGGAACGTGTTGAGATCTGGAACTTAACTCTGGGACTATTGACTTCTTGTGGCACTTGGGAACAGTTAGCCGACTATCCTCTATAGTCGCAAAGTTAAGTTCCTTTGCTAGGCTCTGTGTTCTTTGACTCCCAGAATCCATCAAAACTCTGCACTTGAGATGATCATCATCACCTTCTCTCGCTAGATCAACAATCGCCGTTTGGAGAACGGTGAAGCCGACATCGTTCACATGAAATTGGCTAGTAGGATTAGTCTTAGGGTGATCGCCTACATCTGATCGGCCTTTCTGTGGATGTGTAGTCTTCTTTCTTTCCACTTTTTTGGTCCTTTGAGGACATAGGGCTCTATGATGACCGTGGTTACCACAGTAAGGGCAACAACGCTGGGCCTTGCATTGGTTTCCCACATGACCTTGTCTGAAACATCTGAAACAGCGACCATTCAGCTTCGATTTCCTTTCCTGGATTGTCGGATATGCCTTGCATGCATCAGCAAAATGATCGCCATTGCAGAAGATGCATGACCACTTCTCTTTCTTCCACGGCGCTCCCGTTCGGACCTGTTCTCTACGGCTTGAGTTGTTAAAGTCATTGAATTTCCTCTTAAATCCATGACGTGGAAAGCTGGTAGTATTGGCGTGAGAAATTGCATACATCTTGTGATGGCCACGAACTTCGTGAGTCGTCTAAGTGCTCTGAATCCACTAAGTGGTTGAAGGAGCGGTGTATGGAATATTCCGGACGGGACTTCGTGCAATTTGTGCATTGCCACATCAATTCGCTCCCTTCGAGGGTGCGTAATTCGAGAGGGCGAAGGGTGGGTCGTGAGTCGGAGCTTCTCTGTCGCGCAGGTTGCGGTGTCAGGGAGACGACGGCGCACACTATCCAGCAGTGTCATAGAACGCATGGCGGCCGGATCGAGCGTCATAACTGTGTGGCTCGTTTTGTTGCCAAGTCGTTGGAGAATCGGGGGTGGAATGTTACGATGGAGCCTAATATACGAACGCAAGTCGGCATAAGGAAGCCGGACATCATAGCCGTTAAGGATGGTGTTGGAGTGATTGTGGATGCGCAAGTGGTCTCGGGTCGTGTACCTCTTGACGAAGCTCACAGCCTAAAGCGCCGTAAGTACGGCACGCATGTTGAGTTAGTCGAGAAGGTCGCGAGTATATTGGGGCTACCGAGTTCTGATTGCGTGCATACGACTTCTTGCTCTATTTCCTGGAGAGGTGTTTGGAGTAGTAAGTCTCTGGGTGAGCTTAAGACTTTACTCGGGATTCCGGATAAAGCATGGCAATATATACCAGGCCTTGTATTGAGAGGTTCGCATACAAACTGGACACGGTTTAATCAAATGACCACCACTGTTGAGCCTTCATCGCGCTTGTCTCGATGAATCGGTGGGTGCCGTAGCTGGGCGGCGTTACTGATTCTCCTATGCCTCGTGTCCGAATATCTGAATGACAGGTCGCCAGATAGTAGAAATAACACCAGGAGAATTTCTTTTCTCAGCCAATTAGGAATGTGGGACTAACCCGATGATTGTTGTCGACTCTCCTTCTGGAACCAATTCCTCTAATCCTCTCAGAGACATGTAAGGCTTCGGTGGTATAGCTGGTTTCATTGCCTTCTCCCCTTTGAGTAGTGAGCCTGTTAGCATCTTCCTAGGCAGATATCAATCTTTCTAATTCCTTTCTGATTTCTGACACCGAGTCGTCTTCAATCCGTTTCTTTAATTCATAAACTATTTCTTTCGGGAACTTCTCAAGAATCAGAAACCGCAGGTAGCTGTGTGTAGTTATTTTCTCCCAAAGAGGCTAATACTCTTAAATGTCTCTATGTCATTCAGGACTCTGCGACAGTCAGTCGTCGAACCTTCCGCTGGCTTTATTTTGTTCAGAGCAGAGTAATGGGCATCCTTAACCATCTCAATTCTTCCATATCTTGTTTTAAGTGTAGTGACAGCAATTTTATAGTTTTTGTTAGTTGCTCCTAATCCTTCAATAAGCTTCTTGGCTTCTCCACGCAGAGTAGATGACAAATACATGAACTTGTCAACGTCGTTCAGCATCCGGCTATCCACTAGAGATGTAAATTGGTCCCAGAATTGACTCCATTGTAGGACATCGCCGTAGAATTCAGGTAGGCTCATCTTCGGTAGCTTGCCGGTGACAGATGGAATGCCATCTCTTGATGAGGAAGACTTAAATCGCTTCAGTCGAACTTGAAGCTCCAGCAAATATTCTTCAGCTAGTAGGTCTTCTAATTTAACGTTTGGGGAGTTGACCACACTGTTCACTCAAATAGAAGCCATACTGTAGGTACTCGCGACTGATGTATTTCGATCCCTCTGATCTCACCGCTTATTCCTGGTCACTTTCTGATCGGGCGGCTGTTAGCTTCGTTGCCATCTCCTTCGACACAGAAGATGCGACCAAGAAGCGTTGGACCAATAAGTTACTTTCCGACCTTCAGCAGCGTGTGAAGTGGAGAGCTACTCGAGGGTCAAACTTGGGAACCTAGTCTTTCTAAAAGAAGAGAACCTGCCGCCAATGAAGTGGAGCCTTAGCCGTATCGAAACTCAGTACTTGACGGCGTTACGAGAGTTGTAGATGTCGCACGGGAAGAAGAATCGTGTGACGAGCTGTATCCAAGTTTTGCCCTCTACCTACCTATGGAAAGGAAGATGCTGCAGAAGATTCAATGATCTTGAAACCTGGCGGTTTCAAAGCGCCGGAGGATGTTAACGCCAATACATCGTTGTCATTGCCAATACATATACAAATTCGCGGGAGAAGAGGTGCGAGGTCATTGGCCGCTGCCACGGCCCCCGCCACCCGCTACCGCCTCACCGCGCCGGACCTCCGCGGCGCCAGAGACGTTATCGACCGTGCGCGCTAAGCACGCCATTTTGTTTTATTATACAAATTATTGCTAATTGTAAATAGTTATCCTTCTAATTAAAAAGAAGAAGTAAAATAGTGGTGTTATTTCTCCACACAAACACTAGGCAGCTTTCGGCGGATACATATTATATGTTCTTTCTTCGAACGTAACACACACCTCTCCACATGGCGACCTTGCCAGGATGGCGCGTCGCGTCGGGTGCAAGCCGGGGCGCCGTACGCGTCAGCATTGCTAGCGTCCGTGTGCATGGACTTATTAGTGATGGCCTCGTGTGCGAAAATGTGCGAGACACACAATAAAAAAATATTCTTGGCTGTAGGCAGACTATATGATACAACGGTCGACGTGTTTATTATCATGGGACTGACCTTGTTAATCGTCATACTGCCCAAGTAGCATTCGGGGTTCTATATAAGATGTCTGTCTAATCGTTCACATGAACTCCACAAGCTGTGTAAGTCAGCTGTATAAGAGCTGTATAGCTTGCTATAACGCTCTTATAGAACCAGTTTGGGCACAAATTAGACAGCCTTAAGTTCACTATGGCTGTAGGTACATTAGCAGTATAATAGCAGTTTAAGTAGTAACATCGGACTTAAGGCTGACTTGCGGCACTATATGGGACGCAGTGTGATCCATACAATGTACATGAGCGTAATAAAGAGTAACAAGTGGCTAAATACACAGCCTTCACAGTTATAAAATCCGACAAAAGTACTCCAGTGCTACCTAAAATTCACGTGTGTCCTAAATTATTTCTTCATTTTATAATTATTCACAATTGATTTTGGTTTTGTGTGTGCCATCCAGAAAACATTAACTCCGGCGGATATTTGGATAAAAATTTATGATAACACGCGGTAAGTACCTGTTTCAAAGACTTAATAATGTTAATGCCATGGGAATGCAACTTTATCGTGAAATGTATACATATTTACAGCTAAAATATTCACGCGCCTCTGTAAAAACGCGATATTCATTTTAAAATATTTAAATTAAAACTGGCTGAGAGGAAATCTACAATTTTCAGTTTTTGATATTATATTGGCATTATAATTATACTACGGTAATTAATTATAACATGAAACCAAAACTCAATCGCTCTCTCTGCGTATTTTGTGATTTATTTATCGTATGGCGATGTAATATGGCACACTGGTTACAAAATTTTCTATTTACAATAAATTATCTAAAATCTAAAATTTACAATGCCGCAGGTATACACGCGCTTCCTCGGTCAAGTTTTTGAAGTCCTCAGCTGGTCCGGGGTATCTGGTGGTGGGGCACTCGAACACTATGTGGCGTATGGTTTGTTTCGGGTCCCCACACTCGCACGACGCTGACTCGCTCCATCCCCATTTCTGCCAAAGATATGCACAGTTCCCCATACCAGTCCTCAGGCGATTCAGTCTGCACCATATCTGTCGGCTTTCATTGAACCCTTTGGGCCGCTCTTGGGTATTTAGTTGGAAGAGGTTGTTTTCGAGCAAGTGTTGCTGGGTTTCCCATTCTTCCATCCACGCTTCGCTCGCCTTCCATGTTGGATCTCGTGTATGGAAGGTTTATTTTGTGATAAATCTGCATGATAATTTTTGAGATTTATTATTTGGTAAATATTTTAGGTTAGAACAAAATTGTGGAAATGAAATACCGCTATGTGAACTGTTATAACTCCAATTTAATGCGGTTGAGCGTATATAGGTTCACATGTGTTCTGTTAGTATGCTGTTATCTATATGAAGTCCCACATTTGTACCACTACAGAGCCAATGTCTATAAATTTATTCTAATGTGAACTTATGTACAGCTTTAAGATGTAGTTCAGGTCAATTGTGTATCATCGTTCAATATACTGAAATTTTAGAGATCCGCAATAATAATTATTGTCCGTTAAATCGCCTAGCCCAGGTACTAAGTCAAGTATGAATACCTAAAGTACAAATTTTGTAACAAACTGACAAACATCACTTTTTGTTTTCGTGTGAGACACACAGTTTGGTGTCAGAGTTACAAAAAACACTACTACTAGTACTCTGTTCAAGAAGGTATTTAAAAGAATGTAAACAAATTAGATAAAGGTGGACAACCCTTCGACAGAAAAGGACAGAAAATAATAGTTGTCACTCAGCCATAGTAACAAACACTGTTTACAATACATCTGTCAGCACCGTAAGCGCCGAGTCGGCGAGTGTAATAGTGTAACCATATTTTGCAGAATTTATCAGATAAATAACTGTTATGTCTGTTATTTATGTAATAAATAACTGTTATTTCTGATATTCATCTGTTAAAATTCTGTAAATATGGTTACACTAGCAGACTTGGCGCGTACGGCGCTGACGGGTGTACGATCGCCTTAAATATCTACTTAGACAAAGTTTATGCTATTTCTTTCTGACCTTGAAAGTAATCATGCGCATGCGCATTCCTTTTAACAAGTAAGCGAGAAATAGAGGCGGGAACGGGATAGGTATAGATCCTCTGATCACTCGCGTGCGCCTGTGGCGTGCGCAGTGTTGCCAGGTCAAATTTTCTCTTTACCCTAGGCTTGATCTCAATTTACCCTAGATTCTGTTAAATAAATAAAAAATACCCCAAATAAAAATTCCCTAAGGCGCATCCCACACTGCGACGGAATCCGCATGCGGTAACACGGTTTCAGTGTGTATAATACGGTAAGTATAATATATAACACGGTTTTTGCACTAAAAACCGCATCACCGCACACCGGAGATTCCGTTGCAGTATAGAATGCGCCTATTTGTGGCATTTTTATAAAAATAAAACATGAATAAAAATTATCTTTTTTATCATACATATTGTTATTAAATTTATCTAACATAGCTTTTGTAGGAGTAAAGTTCACACAGGATTTGTGGAATATATTTATGTTATACCTTACAGTCATTATACTCTGTATCATAGATAAAGATAACCTATTTCTAAGTTTAGTTTTGACGACTGAATAAAGTGAGAAGGCCCTTTCCACAGCCGCATTAAATATAGGTGCTGACAAAAGAGACAATGCTAATTTAGAAATATTAGGGAATCTTTTATTACCACCAGCATCTGTGTCTCGTTGAACCTCAGCCCAAAAATCAATACAACGTGTCGTATTCTGCCAAGATTTGTTTTGCAAATTGTTCCATTCTGTTTCCACCTCTTGCTTGGAACCATATACTTCAACCCTTTGTACATTTCGTAGCATATCAACGAGTGTGGGTTTCACTTGAGACGTAGCTATTTCTGGAGACAACTTTGCAACGGATTTCAGAAATGCGATATTCTTGGGCAACCTTTTCTGTAATTCAGAACACAAAATAACGAGAAAGGTTTTACACCTCTCACGTACGTCTTCTTTGTCCTGTCTAACAAGCTTTGATAACTCCTCTTCCACTGTGTAGCCCAAATGCATTGATGATGCATGCATTAAATGCGCCTGAAAATCAAATGATGCATATTCCCCTTCTGTAACATATTCGAGCTTCCGAGGGACAACAATAATCTGTAGGACATTTTTGAAGAGTAAAAACAAGTCTTCTAGAAGTTTCGTTGGATCGACATTGTCACTTTGAAAGAGGCAGTTAACTTTAGTAACTTGCCGTAGATGAACATCCAAGAACGTGAAATAAGCTTGGTTTGCTCTACATTTCAATATACCGTACAGTTGTTCGGCCATGAAACATTTGTCTTCAGTCCTAGCCATTGTCGTCACGCTCGTTATGGTCCAATCTTTAAATGAATAAATGAGATATATTGTAGGAGCCTGGCAATTCACGAGGTGACGATGTTTACATAATAATGGATTGGTACAGAATTACTGAATATACGAAATATACCTAGTTCACTGACCTCGGTTATTAGGTAGAAGTACTGTTTATGTAGGCGGCTGGAATCGTCCGCACAGGTACCCGAGGCCCGCTGACGATGAATCCTTGAGCTATAGGTACTGAAGCTGAGTTGATGCATGAGGGTTCTGAACTGAGGAATTACTCTTCTACGCTGATATTCTGAGGAGTCTGAGCTGAGTCACAACGCTTCTTAATGATGATCTGAGAGGCCTGAACTGAGCCATAACGCTTCTTACTGATGATCTGAGATGTCTGAGCTGAGCTGAGACATAACGCTTCTTACTGATAATCTGAGACATAACGCTTCTTACTAATGATCTGAGACATAACGCTTCTTACTGCTGATCTGAGACATAACGCTTCTTACTGCTGATCTGAGTCATAACGCTTCTTACTGCTGATCTGAGTCATAACGCTTCTTCCTGATGATCTGAAATATCTGAGCTGAACCATAACTGAGAAATAACGCTTCCGTGTTGACGGTCTGAGAAGTCTGCTGAGGCCTGAGCAGACTCGCCTCGCCTACCACTCGCGGTAGCGATTCCCTTTCCTATTCTATCAAACAAGTTACTAACTGATCTCTGATCTGTGTAAATGACCCTGATCTCCCGGTTAGTGTTACCTCAACTTCATGACATAATTGTTGGTATTACAATAACTAATTCATTAATCACTAGCAGCGTCCTTCCACTTCGTTTCGTTCCCTCTCAAAAACTGCCCGCCATCTTTTCGTTGTCATGGTAACGTCACTTACGTAGGTGCTAGCGCCACCTCTGCGAGAAGCGCTGATATTTACATGTACCTTCGCGATAGCTCGCGACACTCCCGCCCACCGAGAAATAAAAGAATAATTGAACATTCGAGATAATCAGTTTAATCAAATTACTAATAACACGGAAATTATAAGGCACTTAAAAATTAACACAGGTTAAGTAGCTGAGCTGTACATTCCCGAACTTTCTCTTGAGCCCTTTGCGCCGACAGCCGCGATGGCCTTTGATGCTCGTCTACTGGCGATCCCTTTTCTGGGACAGGTGTTGTCGCTCCAAGTCGTTCCGGCTGAGTGGGTTTGGCACGTGATCCGCAGTACGGTTTGGTTCAACGGAAAATGTTTGTGTCGTCATGTTTAGTCGAATCGGTCTTATAATTAGGCGCTCTATAACCATTATCTTCAGATTCTGTTGAAGGGTTACATATAGATGGACGATTCACCTGTTAAAAGTTTCGTTGGGACCTGTTGGGACTTTGAATACGCGTATCTCCCCATCACTGCCTTTCATTAAGATGGCTATGCTACCTATCTTCCATGGACGCCTGTTACCACTACCTTTGCACCAATTCTCAACTCCTCCAAACCAGGGAGACTACGGTAATGGATTTATATTTATCATTTAATATACAATCGATTGTTCGAAATCACTTGTTGCTCCTTAAACTTCTTTGTAGCAGTCTGCCTGAACTGATATGATATTGGTGTAGTCTTTATATGTATTTATTTTTGAATCAACTTTATCTATGATAGTATTTTCTTCGTTTTGATTATGTCCTTCTTGTTCATCAGGCTTTGGTAGATGGTTGCACACAACCTAATTGATGTTCTAGCCCGACTGATGTTTCCGTAGGACCCTGGCCACCCGAACAGTTTAGTCAGTTTTCCTGTAAGATTTATTGAACAAGAAGGCCATTTCTTAGAATTCTGTTTAAAAAAAGAATCTGCTACTTCTAGCCAACGCTTGGTAGTCTCAATTGATGCGATGGAGCTGGTAGCGTCGTCAGCTGGATTATGTGGTGTTGATACGTACCTCATCTGTAGGCCAATTTAATTTCCTTTCAAATGGAGGTAGAAGTTTCTCAGTTGACCACAAGCAGATAATTATTTATTTGGCTTAGTCTGTCCATAAATATAGGCTTGTAATGTGTAATTTTATATTTGATAAAATTGTGAATCAGCCTAATTACTGACTTTTAAGGCCTCTAACTGTGATATAAGAAAAGAGGCATCTTCAGCAGATTTGCATCCTGTTACAAGATTATCTAAGTACATACCGTCTACAATTTTGGTAAATTTGACCGTTAAACTTCAATAGGAGATGTCGGATCACTATTTGCTTTATTCAGTTCTTTAGAGGGACACAACGCTCTATTATGAACTCCATACTTCCCGCAGTGGTAGCATTTTCTTAGAGACTGACATTCTGTAACTCGATGTCCCTTTCCCAGACAGTTGTAGCATCTGTTTTCGAGTTTTCTCGTTCTCTCTCGTATGGTCTTAAATTTAACACACTCATCGTTAAAATGCTCGTCCCCACAAAATATGCATGTCAATTTTGTCTTCTTTGCCACGTTGTCATCTTTGTTGTCGTTTATGTGTCTTTTCCTTATATCGGCATTTTCCGTGTATCTCCTTTCTCTCATGTATCTGTTACTCGTAGCGAAATTGGCTCTCATCGAATGGTCTACCTGTCGTCCACCTGCCACAAGTAATGTTTCTAAACTGTATTTACCATGGTCTTGATTCGGTGTGCTTGGCTGTTCTGAGAGAGTAGCGTCGAGTTTCATCCGATTTGACGCTTCCTTTGCAGATATAATGCATTCGATTTGTTTTCTAATTTCTTCAATAGAATATGATTCCGAATTAGATTTCAATCGGAGTTCATAAATAAATTCCTCTGGAAACTTTTGCATGATTATAACACGTAAGTGATTGTGATTAACATCTTCACCTAAAGATGACAGTACTCTCAAGTGGCGTTCTATCTCGTTAAATGTTCTTCTATAGTCCACAACGGACTTATCAGCGACTTTTACATTGTATAGTGCAGTGTAATGAGCATCAACCACTGTACAATGCTTTCCATAGCGCTCTTTGAGTGTAGATACAGCAATTTGATAATTTTTGTTAGTAGTGTCGAATCCCTCTATCGCTCGTTTAGCTTCTCCATCGAGCACTGATTGTAGGTATAACAGTTTGTCGACATCCTTTAGGTCCCGTTGATCCACATTAGACTCAAATTGGTCCCAAAATTCATGCCATTTTAAAATGTTGCCGTTAAACCTCGCTAGTTCCATTTTTGGCAGCTTGCTAGTGACATTGGAGTGATGGTATTGAGTACTTATTCTTCCTTTTGCATCTTGATTTTTCAGGTTAAAGGTCAGATCCAGTTCCACGGCTACTTCTTCAGCACGGATTTGAATAGTAGTATACGTGGACAGTTTATCAGCAGATGGAGTTGGCACTACTTTAAAATAATGATGCAAGTCCGCAACGAAACGTTCGATCGCTGTTTGTAGTTTAATATAAATCAGCTTTATAGGTTTCCTGTCGATCGTTTCTCCCGTAACATCTTTTGACCGTTCCAAACACTCTAGACCCCTTTTCATTAGTGACTCGATATTGTCGATTAATATCTTTAGCCTAATATCAAGCGCTTCTTCCATATTTGACTACTAAACTTCAGTAAATCTAATGACCGAGGAACCAAACCGTAATAATTACTTGGGACTGTAACAATAAAAACGACGTTTACCACTCGGAGAATGCTAAACTATCTTAGTTATAACATTCATTCATTTAGGCCTTATTCGCTATTATCTAGATTTTTACTGTAACTATAAGTTCGGTGAAACATACAGAAAGTTAAAATTAGTTGTTTGTAAAATTTTAATATTTACTGTGAAACAATTGTAGAGAAGTTACGCGGTGCCTTTTAATTGTCTTGGTAAATGCACTACCGTGCCCCCTCTATTGTAGTTAGACTAGTAAAATATTTCAGCAAGTGTCTTTTAATAAGATTACTTCATTAACCTCTATTAGAATTAATTATCTGCGGATGGAGGTAATTTTCAGAGAAAAGAAAATAAATAAATAATAAACCTTACTAACTTATACAGATGACATACCATTAGGTCTAATAAGCATTAAGCCTAAATAGATACATACAATTAATCTACCTGTTTTATATGTTCCACATTCACTCTTTCACCTCTAGATGTAATGAACTGATTAGAAATAGGCCTTTCTTAAATCAGCAAGCAGTCCTGTCTTTCAGTCTCACAGGCTTACCCTATGAAGTGCTAGATACAATTGCTGATCTGTCTAGGAACAAATATTGTTCAAAATCAACAATTATGATATCAAAGTATCTGAGGGCTCTTTTAAATTTAACCAAACTTAGTAGCAAATGGACTCACCTTCATTCACTCAAACAGTCACCAATGCTGATGCTCTTTTCTGCACACTCACTGCTGAATTCTGTGTCACAAACACAAATGTCTCAGTTTGTGAATAAACATTGTAATAAATATAATTTGTTTAGTAATCAGACATATTAGATTTGAGACTAAATTTAGGTACCATTAATTTTTGTCCGATCTGATTTTCCACTGACTCCGGTGAGAAATTTTATAGTAATGTAGTATAGTTTTAATTCCTTAGTACATGTACCCACTATCAATATATGAAACGTGAAAGCAATAAAGAACTATCTATTCCTTAGCCTCTCTAGCCATTATGCCTCTTGTATGGATAATTCGTGTGTAGCGAACCACCATAAGATAACCATTAGGAGTATCTAAATAAATAACAATTGAACCAAACTATTACTGACATATCACCAAGTAATTGTATTTGGAAACATGCTCCATAAAGACTTCAGTCGGTAAACAATCACCTTAATATCAGTTAATATAACATAATGGTGAGGCTTGTATTCATAATCACCGAATAAATTGCCCTTGCAAAACACTTCCTTATTTAATACAACCCAGATTTTATTTTTCTTCTGAGTTTTGACAGTTTTAATCAAATTAACTTTAATTAACTTGGGACTTAATCTGATCAATAGGTGGTAGTACCCAATCAAGTTAAATAACTCATTCTGATATTTTATTCCATGTTAAAACTTTCATGAAAGTTGAAGCTGAACTATTTCTGATGAAATCAAATTTACATACAGTAATGTCAAAGGTATATAGCACTCATTGCTTTATGATAATGAAGTTAATATAACTAGGTATAATTAATTACTAATAATATTACTAAGTAGAAATGTTTTATTAATTAAATTATTATTTGCCTGATTTGCATTCGGAGGAAACGTTAAGGGCAGCTTTCATTCCAACAAGGAAGGTCAATTCCATTATGACATGAACATCTTCCTTCACCACGTAAGTAATAAACATTTGAGTACTCACTTTGTTCGTGGGCTTCGCTTCGTGCCTCGTTCTACTCAGTACTCAATATTCCAAATTTTTATCAGCTTCGTAACCACAACTACATAAACTGTAGGTCTGATTAGGTACCCGTGAGTCCGCATAAACAGACCTATGGAAATCGAATAAATATAATTGTTATTGCTACATTTATAACTGTAACGTGATTTCTTGATTCGCAATTAAACAATCGTGTTCTATTTAATCCATTCCATTGCTTCACGAAAACAACTGGGTAGTTTTCTCTTAGTTTTAATGGTTTGCTTTCTATTAAAAAATATAATTTATTGCTATTATAATGTTTATAATAAATAAAGAGGCTCACCTTGTGTTATCATCCAAATTCCAAACAAACAATACTTAATAATCACAGCGCGAACAATTAAATAAATTCGTGAGTGCGTAACGTAACGTAAACTTTACTTTATTTTATATGAAACAAGCAAACAAGACAAAACAATCATTGAAGAGTTTGAAGGAAAAAATAGCGGCGATGAAAATTTGCTAGGAACGCTAAAAACAATTGCTATCGAGTATCGACACTTATGCTTTCACAGATAGAGTTGACGAACTCGAGTTGTCTGAATATTACAAGATTACCAACCGCAAAACATTTGCCAAGCCGCGTAAATCAAGTATTCTTATATTTTGTATTCTCATCGGTCGATCGTCGATAATATGCAATAATAAATATTTATTTTCTGTGGAACAAAAATTACCATCGATTCTACTCTATTTAAGACGAATTTTCAGAAAAAATATTAAAACATTTATAACTGATTAGCACTACATTTCCGGTTTAGTTAGGCGGCCATATTTGATTAATTTGTCGATGTTCAAGAAACCAATTGCCTGTCTTATTATTTTCAAACATATATCTAAAATATGATGTCATTAGGATGAAATAACATTACTATGACATTATAATAAATGGAAATGCATTATAATCTAATAGACGAAAAGTACATGGCGAAATTAAATTTGCCTTTTGAGTTCCAATAAAAATTTGTTATTGGACATTAAGAATTGCCTATTAACTTTAGTACGATCAATAATTATGTACTTAGTTTTAAAATGTTAATTCTAGAATGATTATATTCTTATGTCCTACTATCTTAATTAATTTTCATATTTTGACTGTTTTTCTTTTGACAATTGCTGATACCTAATAATAATATCTCACTCGATACTTTTTCATTGATAAGCCAGAAAATCAACCATCTTGTTACTTTGTCGTCATCAAACCGTGCATTAATTCAGTTAAAATTATAGCTTTTATAAATGATAATATCCACAGCATCTACACCATGTCGTCACGCTCGTTATGGTCCAATCTTTAAATGAATAAATGAGATATATTGTAGGAGCCTGGCAATTCACGAGGTGACGATGTTTACATAATAATGGATTGGTACAGAATTACTGAATATACGAAATATACCTAGTTCACTGACCTCGGTTATTAGGTAGAAGTACTGTTTATGTAGGCGGCTGGAATCGTTCGCACAGGTACCCGAGGCCCGCTGACGATGAATCCTTGAGCTATAGGTACTGAAGCTGAGTTGATGCATGAGGGTTCTGAACTGAGGAATTACTCTTCTACGCTGATATTCTGAGGAGTCTGAGCTGAGTCACAACGCTTCTTAATGATGATCTGAGAGGCCTGAACTGAGCCATAACGCTTCTTACTGATGATCTGAGATGTCTGAGCTGAGCTGAGACATAACGCTTCTTACTGATAATCTGAGACATAACGCTTCTTACTAATGATCTGAGACATAACGCTTCTTACTGCTGATCTGAGACATAACGCTTCTTACTGCTGATCTGAGTCATAACGCTTCTTACTGCTGATCTGAGTCATAACGCTTCTTCCTGATGATCTGAAATATCTGAGCTGAACCATAACTGAGAAATAACGCTTCCGTGTTGACGGTCTGAGAAGTCTGCTGAGGCCTGAGCAGACTCGCCTCGCCTACCACTCGCGGTAGCGATTCCCTTTCCTATTCTATCAAACAAGTTACTAACTGATCTCTGATCTGTGTAAATGACCCTGATCTCCCGGTTAGTGTTACCTCAACTTCATGACATAATTGTTGGTATTACAATAACTAATTCATTAATCACTAGCAGCGTCCTTCCACTTCGTTTCGTTCCCTCTCAAAAACTGCCCGCCATCTTTTCGTTGTCATGGTAACGTCACTTACGTAGGTGCTAGCGCCACCTCTGCGAGAAGCGCTGATATTTACATGTACCTTCGCGATAGCTCGCGACAGCCATCGAGAAGAGAAGCTTTAATTCCTCCCATTGCTCGAGCAACGTACGTATAGCATGAGAACGTGCTAACCAGCGTGTTCCACAAAATCCCGGTATTTTTTTAGGAGCTCTACTTTCGTTCATAACTTCGTATAAATCCCTGTAAGTGTCAAGGCGTTTTGAACTATATGAGAACCAATTGTGGCACTCACGAATCAAAAACTCCAGTTGACGAGGCAAACTTTCCGATGCTTTTTCTGCGCATAAATGTAGCGAGTGACAAGTACAATTTACAATAATGATGTCCGGCAAGTCTTTTTTCAGCAATGCTGCAACAGACTGGTGTGCTCCAATCATTACATTGGTACCATCTAACCCTATTCCTACGAGCATTTCAATACGTAAAGAGTTCTCTCGTAAAGATGTTTTTATAGTTTCATAAATAGTTGTTGCATCACATCTAGATATTTTTATGAATCTGTAAAATGTTGTTATTATATCCTGCTTTCTTTCTGAAAAATAACGGATCATCATGCATAAAATTTTATCCGTTGTGATATCCGTCGTTTCATCTGCAATTAGCGAATATGCAGAATCGCCCACATCTGATATCATTTCTTGCATCATTATTGGACCTAGAACGTTTTTTATCAGCATGCTGCATTTGGTCCTGTGTATTTTTAAAATTCCCAGCACTTCTGATTTCGGATCAATACTTGGCAGGATTTCACCTAAATGATCTACGCTTTGAATAGCACCATGCTCAGCTATATAAACAGCTAACTTTAATTCCGCAGTTTTGTTAGTTTTCGTAACTGTTTTCACGAATGGCAATTGTTGGCTGGACTTAGCCGCCTTATCGAAGGACACAGCTTTCATGTGTTTTTTACTTTTCGCGTGATAGTTAAGTTCTTTTTTGTGGGGTACTAATTTGACATTGCAATATTTGCATCTAGCACAGTTTTCTCCAGTCGGGTCAGGGCAGATCCAATCTAAAAGAGAATAAAAAAGCGTTTGTTAGGTTATCCATCACCAGCCGCATCACAATAAATTCACACTATCATCAATTACCACCTTCCACCTCCAAAGCGTTTGTTAGGTTATCTATCACCACCCACATAACAATAAATTCACATCATCATCAATCACCATCATCCACCCTCAAAATGTGGGTAAATGTTAGCAACTGGCAACCCTGACTGAGTGAGTTAAAGAAAAAGTGTTAAGTGGCATGGCGGCAATCGGCATGAAACATGACGATATCACGATAGAGTTCGCCGCACCACCAAAGAATTCCCGTTGTTTTAAGTTTTAACATGAACTAAAGTAATACCATAGTAAAAGCTGTTCAAGGATTAATACGTTGAAGCAAGCACCACGTTTTTGGAAATTATTTTGTGGAGCGGGCTCGTGATCTAATACATGACTGCCACACACAACAAGTAACAACACAACCAATAGTGCTTATGCATACGTAACGTAACGTAACATTTAAATAAAGAATGCTTTAAAAAACGAGACTTACCTTTCAAATTTGGGTCATACTCCCATTCCTTGCAGTATTTTTGTGCATATTTTTTCACACCTGAACGCGTAACACCAGAACTTGACGACGCCATTTTTACAAAACAACACTCATTTCATTCGGTCAGGTCAGTGGTCAGTCATTCATTCATACGACGGCGGACGGGGGGGGCGGCGGGACAAAACAAACGGATGCGTTCACGAAACTCCGATTGCGTTCGGATACACCAAAGTGAGAGATATTATAATTCTCTGACAGCAGAATGCTTCAACTTTAAAGTTACAAGAAATACTCCAAAAAATACCCCAAGTAAATAAATTCCCCAAAAAAAAACCCTAAGAAACTTTTTACCCTAAAAATTACCCTGTCGGATATTTTTTACTCTAAATCTAGGGTAAATTACCCTAAGTTGGCATCACTGGGCGTGCGTGATGGCCAGGATAGGATTAGTTATTGTATTGTTATTTAGTTGCGAAATAAAGACCACGTGAAGTGCATGTTTCTGTGAGTGTCACCGTTATTCGTATTTCAGAAAGGTTTTATTTGTTTGTTTTAAGGAGCGTGTATTATTTGTTTATTAGTATAAATTCATTTATGTGACTGATTTCATTGTGGTTTTAGGTCAGTTTTATGTTAAGCTATGAAAATGTGAATCTATATATAAATACTTGCTAGGTAATTTGTCTTCATAATGTCACGTGGTGTATTTTTGATATTTAGTTTCATGGTCGTAATTGTCACAATTATAACCATACCTTAAACGTTCTATTGTTTTTTGAGTAGGACAACACAATATATAATTTTTCTAGTCTAGCAACGGGAGTAAAGCTGTCATAGGTCAGGGTTGCTAGATAAATATTTCATATGACAGGGTAAAATTCAGAAATAACATATATTCGATAATATTATTTACACATCCTTAAAATATAATAATTTAAAATAAAGTATAAGAAAAATAAACATAAATATTAAAATACAGTATATGTTATTTCTTAATTACTATAATTAAATTATGGTGAACCAGGGATCTTGATTGGGTAGTCTTCACAATCAAAATAGGCAACCCTATTTACTACTAGAAACCATTGAAGTCTGTAGAAGCTACATATCCGTTTTGATACGAATTTCCGAAATGTTGTGCCATTTTTCATCCGACTCCTGGTGTGAGCAGCTGTGTCGTGAGTTTGGCGCACCGACGCCATTTCCGATGGAGGGAACTGTGGAAGTGTTATTTCGGGATTAGAAATCCCACATTATTGATGGCGGGTGGGAGATCTTCTGCGGAGGCAGTTTAACTCAAGATTTTGGAGTCGCTCCGCGAGGATAGGGCATTAAAAATTAAATGAGAAATTAAAGATATAAATTAAAGATTAAAAATTAAATTGAGATGAACCTTTTGTTTTGGAAATTTAAATTAAACACAAATCCACTTAACTTACCTCATGGCTTAAGGTAAAAACATTTTCCAAATTTAATTCTGCATCGGGTCTGTCATGGTAAATTCCTGTTTTCTTCACTACACTGGCCTGTTCTGCATGATCGAGACAGAAGCATAGCCGGAATCTCTCCGTAGCTGGGGTCCCGAGCACACTGCAAAGAAGTAACATCAATCAGGACAGGTTCTGAGTACGGACTAAGCAAGGTGCGTGTCAGTCTCCTTTAGACATTAAAAACGTAGGGAAGTAGGATTTCACTTAGAGTTAAATAACGTTGTTGGCACTGTTAAAATTTAGGTCTGATATATAGACTAAGTCGAACATATTATACACCCAGTGATACTGGCTGAGCTACTTTTATAAGCGTGTCCTAGATTTAAACAGTTCTGCAGGCATAGGTTAAGTGTGTACATAGCCTAATGTATAAAATAAAGTTGTAGTAATTACCACATTTTTCCTTTAATATTCCACGTAGGTTACCTGATTAATATTATAGAAAGGCATCCTTTTTCTAGGTCACAATATACTCCTCTAATGAGTTTATTCATTTATTTAGTGGTGAGAAACTTTTAGTTGGTTTTTTTTATATCTCACATTGTTTTTTTTTGGAAAGAAATTGGCTCTTTCCTTTTGGAACGGCCTTCCAAAAATTAATTTAGCCGAGCTTGGAAGGTCTACGTTTCAATAAACAGGTTTAATATCACGCACTACCGTCTCCGGATTTGATTTCCAAACGACATTTTGAATAAAGCAGCGATAACACGTCCCAATTCGGAATACATTGCTGGTTATCTTGACTTTATTGTAGGTAATTCCATCCATAATAACCAGCAATGGAATGTGAATCGGGCCCGATAAATCGGGATGTGTTATCGCTTCTTCAAATTCGTATGGTGGTATTTTGGTTCAAGGGTAATGCTTCGTTGTGTATGTGTTAATGTGTGTCTCGTATTTAATTTTAATTAGTAAAAACAGATATTATTATTATTTTTGTTGATGATGAATGTACTAGTAGGTATTAACCCAATTATTTTCTTTCAGACAATGCCGTTTAAGATTGTACAAACTGTGGAAAAAGGACGACCCAGATTAAGTATAGTACCGTCTGTTTGGGAGGACGGTGGACAACTATTCTGGCCTACAGAAAAAATTAAAAACCGAGCACGACTCGCAAAAGATGAAAACTCTTTTCCAAGTCCGAATTGGGACATTTTGGATTGCGTGGTAAAACGAAGTAATATTGCAATGTACGCCGAAGCGCAAACTGAACTACAAAATATGGAAAATTGTACAGACACAGACAATGAAACAAGTGCATCGCGCCCTATCCCAGCACCAGCATTCAAAGCGGAATGAGGAATACTATTTTCAATAGCCCATGTTCTTATTTTTTTGCGAAAGGTTAAATGATTGTCCAAATCAAAATTGCATTCACTATCACTACTAGAACTGCAATCACCACACTCTGATATCTGTATATTTTGAAGGGAACTTTCAGGTTCAGGCACATTTTCCTCTGCATCATGTACAGAACCACCATGAACAACGGTTGAAGTCGCACTTGTTGAAGCCGTATCGACGGGCTCATTTTCGGGCGTCGTTGTCAATCGACTGTTTATTCTTACAATTTGCGAATATTCTTTTGCAATTTTTCTTCTTATTCCACCGGTTCTCGCTCTTATTTTCCAAGAGTTTTTATTCATTTTCACAAATTGTAGCACGCGACGAATAAACACACAGCTTGTGGGATAAGTGTAATAGAATATCACATTCACATTCATGTTCTGCTTACAGCAAATAAGAGTAGTACTTGTGGACAAATAAACTGCTATTGATGTTAATGGACAACACATATAGTCCTTTTAACAGCCTACAGTGCACATGCGAACCATTTAAACACTTCTGTACGGATAGTAAAAAAAGGTTATTTTAATGATCACAAACAAGTCCTACTACAGCTACTAGCTGTATAACAGTCTAAAACAAGTAAACATAACAGCCTTTGGCTTTATAAATGACCACGTGTGTTCTATTAAAATGCTAGCTCTATAACATCGTACAAGTAGGCCGTTAAACAGCGGTTGCCGTATCTCTACCCTCCTATAATGCTCTTAGTCAGACGGCTGACTAAAGGATAATTGTTAGAGTATTATAACACCAACAAACGTATAAAAGTATAACTCTACACTCCTATTAGTCCCTTAGACAGGTGTAGGTGTAATTTATCGCAATAATGCTGCTTATACATCACGAGTGAACTGTAATAATGCTTCAAGTACACCTGGGAACTAAATGTGTACTCTTAAATGGAGTAAAATGCTACTTGGGTGGGATATAAAAAAATTAAACCGTGCGCATAAAATCTATATTTTTACAAACGGACAGTGCGCGAATTTTATATAGACATTTCCAATATCTGGTCGTTTATCCGCCGATACCGCACAGCTACAGCAATGGGAAAATCATACTCCAAATAGGAAGAAAAGGAAGTAATAATCACGCAAAATGCCGCTGGCTCGAATGAAGGACAAGGCATAGCCGAGCATACGGAGCATCTACACGTTAACATTATACTGGCGAATATTAATATAAAGAAATTGTATATAATAAAATAATAATGTACAATGTATCTAAAAGTAATTGTGGAAGGCCTTAATATATATGTATAAAACGGGGAAATGATTAGGCTAAAATTGTAATAAAAGTAACAAGAAAGGTATAATCCAATACGTAATTTAGTTTTATTTTTTCCTCTTTCTGTGAAAAAAACAAATTTTTAGGCACATGTTTGAACTCTTGTAACTCCTAAAGTTCTTTAGCTAGACCTGTGATTTTGATTGCCTAGTAAAAATATGTACTGCCAACAAACATTATAAAAAATGAAGGTTTCGGACAACCTAGATTTTGTAAAAAAATAAAAAAGAAATGTCTTTTTGTCGTGATTTTACTTTTGAATATTTTCTTTGCCCTATTATGCTGCCATGCCCTGCTTTTTCCATTTTGCTCAAGCCATTTTCCGACACATCAGAGGGAACAAGGCTCTCTGCTCAATTTCGTGACGTAGACAACCCAGAGTACGCTCGTCACTTGAAAGCCCTCGCTGGACTGGCTCTGGTTCCTCCCGCTCTGGCCAAGGAAGCCTATACTGCTCCGATTCAATCACCATTGTTACGTGTTCCTGAACGTAGCCTTAAGTTAGAATAAGACAGATGTATAGAGTGCTTTTGTCTTTGTCTCACCGGCGCAATGGCCGACAATATACTGCTACAATTTGATCCGTGTAATTATTTACAATAATACCCGGTAGACAACATAACATGGTGTCAGAAGTCGATGGCGAAGTCCACCACTATCACAGATTGAAGAATACGTCCGTCAGTAAGTCAATCAGAACAAAATAATAAATCACACTGTCGCGTCCTAACAAGTCAACATGCCGGACACACCAGGTGTTGTACCGTCGCCGTCGCAGAGTTCCAGCCGCTCTCTGCCTCCAAGCAATTTCTGCATGGACTTTAACGTCTCAAACCTGTCCCTGGCCTGGCGAAACTTCAAAACTAGCCTAAACATATATCTCATCGCCAATAACCTAGAAAACGAGCCAGATCATAGTCAAGTCGCCATTTTGCTGCATACAATGGGTCCAGACGCGTTGCAGATATTCTACTCATTTAATGTAGACATGAGTAAAATAACCTTCAAACAGCTAATAGAAAAATTCGATGAATATTTCACGCCACGCGTTAACCCTTCGTGTGTCGATCAGTGCACCCTCCATTGTCTGTCTAAGCACTGATCAGTGCCAAAACTACATGAGCATGATTTTATTGAATTTTTAAACTTAAAAACATTACAGAAGAGTCTAAAATGTGTTTTATTAAAATCCTAAAAGACAAGTAAACCATAGACATGCATACATTCCTGAACGATTCGTATACAGCCGTTATTTCGAGCAGTTCAAAATTTAGACAGTGGTCGGTGAATGTGCGTTGTGCTCGCTTGTACAAAAAGCTGACATTTTATGGATTACTCTTTGAAAAGGTAAGTAACTGTTATTATTTACTATAATATATACATTTTAGAACTATTATATTCATCGAAAACGTATCCGTTTTATGTATTTTTTGAAAAATCTCGTAATTACTTTGGTGACCGTTACAAGTGGTTTAGTATTTGAAACTTTTTACACATTTCTCATAGAAGTATCGTAGTCATGCTGATATTATTTTGAAGGTAATTTTATTGGGAACATATTACTGCCATAATTATATTAGAATCGTTACCAATATTTTCTAAAATACCCGTATTTGTAGTAACAAGTGCTATTCTACACGCACACATACACAGGCAAGATGGCGGCTTAGTGTATACGTACACGTACGTTCCATGGAAGACAAAACCATACAGGGTGACCTGAGTGATGTATTATTTACATTTTGACGTTAAAATCTAAATTTGAATAAAATTTTTGGGACGGTTTCTGTTGATAGTATGCGAATGTTTTGCTGTAGGTATTATACATTTACCGATATATTGGAAAAAAAATACTTGTACATATTGTTAACTAAAGTACATTCGCGATAAATTTTAAAATACTAGACCGATTTTAACATAGTTTTCACTAACATATAGCGGAAAATACTAAACAGATTTTGATATGGTTGTCTCTAACACGTACTTTTTTACATACGTACGTGTATATATACATAAGGTGAGTCGGGGCTATTGTAGCTATGGGGTTATTGTATCTTCTTACCATTATAATGGTCTGTGACCCTTAAAATGGTCTGTGTATATATAGGATTGTGTATATATACCATTGGTCTGTGTATCCTATATATACACAGACCATTATAATGGTCACAGACCATTATAATGGTAAGAAGATACAATAACCCCATAGCTACAATAGCCCCGACTCACCTTACATGTGTGTTTGTTTACGTTAATTGTTTTTTTATGTATGTACTACAGTTTATTGTACAAATATAAATTACAATTCAAGTAGGTAAACGATGCCAAGATATGATACGATAAATGTAAGAGTATGCACGTTATCAAGGTATGAGTAGCAGTACTTATGTTTATTTTACTTATTTTAGAGGAGTCTCGAAACAATTCTCTTCGGCTCTTTGGTCAGGCCTTCCAGGTGGAGCGTAGTCCACGTGGGAGCTTGAGACTAGGTAACAATGAAGTGCTTTTGGCCAGGGACGCTTCAGGGAGACTTTGCGTAAGTGTTATTTTGTTTAAAAAACTGATTACAAGTAAAAGATCTAAACTTTTATCGTATTGACATTGAAACAATTTTACTTACAGCCATGGCGACCACAAAATGTGGAAGTTGGGGAAGGTATCGAATTAGTGGACGAGCCTCAAATTACACCTCGACGCCTTTTTGACTCCGATGATGAGGATGATGAAAACGTAAGTGATTATTATAAAGCTTATAATATATGATGGGTGGTCAATGGGCAGTGTTACCAAATATTGTGTTGTATTGTAAGCTGGCTATCTGCAACTAAACTAACTTTCGTTCCTCTCGAGATATTGACCTGCCAGTATCTAAATAGATTGACATGGATCTAACTTGTCAGCGACATAACTCACGCGCCGTCTTTTGCTGGCCGTGCGGGTCTTTTCTACTGCTAACCAGTAATCAAGCTTGCACTATTTTTTTATTGGTGATATAAAGGATTTGCAAATTACTAACTATGGCTTCAGCAAAGTGTGAATTATGTTAAGTACAACAAGGTTGATTTTGCATTTCACCTTCACATATTAACTCTCTCGTCTAACTAACAGTGCATTGTGTGTGTGTGGTGTTGGCTGAGTTTGCATGTGGTCATAGGATGTCGGAGGCATTTTGGGTGCTCAGCTCGCCGAAGCGTTGATGCTCGACTCGGGCAGTGAGGAGGAAGATACCCAAGAAGAAATCACTGACCAGCAGCTCCTTGAGATACTTGACGACGAGCTCCTTGATAGACATGGCGACGAGGAGGAGGAGGTTGATGTAAATTACGATTGGAGTGAGGACTTTACCACTTTTAACGGAACGCAGTCAGATTTCCGGGAGGAGGTTGGTCCCAAAATTGACGGCACGAGTCCTAGTCAGATATTCTGTCAGTTATGGGATCAACCTCTCATGGAGACTATTGTGGGCGAAACAAACCATTACGCTAGGCAAACCATAGAAATGGCATCAGAGTCCGAAACAGGCATCTCCGATCATTCAAGGATTAACGAATGGACGGAGACTTCTGTTTCGGAAATGTACCGTTTAATAGTGGTAATAATAACTTTAGGCATGTGCTTAAGAAGTCGGGTTGAAGAGTACTGGACAACAGGCCTATTAGAGATGCCAAAGTTTAGAAAGATTATGTCATTAAACAGATATTTATTGTTAATGCGATTTATTCACTTTGCTGACAACGACTTTTTAACAGAACGAGGGGAAAGTCGAAAAATAGCCAAAATCAAGCCTTTGTTAGACTACCTCAATAAAAAAATCAAAGCAGTGTACTCCCCTCATAGAGAACTAGCGATCGATGAATCCTTGCTACTTTGGAAAGGGCGCCTAAGTTGGGTTCAGTGCATCCGGACCAAGGCAGCAAGGTTCGGCATAAAGTCTTATGAGCTCTGCGAGTCGGTGAGTGGGTATGTGCTGGATATCATTTTATACACTGGTAAGGACACGACTGCTGCTGCCGAAGCCGTATATGGATTCGTCGGTAGTACTGCGAAAATAGTATTAAAATTGATGACCGGGTACCTAGGAAAAGGATTTTGTTTATTCATGGACAACTATTACAACTCCATCCGATTATGCAGATTTTTAAAAAGCAAGAAGACGGATGTCATCGGCACTCTTAATCGCAGACGGGTGGATACTCCTGCTCAAATCAAAGCTTTGAACGATAAACGAATGGCTAGAGGCACAATAGTAAGCAGACACTGTGGTGACGTGTCCGTCGTTGCCTGGAAAGACGTGAAACTGGTAACCACAGTGTCTACTTACCACAACGCCGACGTTGCCCCAGACCAACGAGCTGGTCGACCCTGCCCAAAACCCAAGGTTGTTCAAGATTACAATAAGTTCATGGGCGGGGTTGATCTTAAAGATCAAAAATTAGCTATGTACCTGCTTGAGCGCAAACGTGGTGTAAAATGGTATATTAAAGTATTTAAAAGATTGTTAAATATTACCATCCTAAACTCATACATCATTTACTGCTCCAACATTGGCCAACGTAGAAAACTGACCCACCGTCAATTCAGGTATAAACTGATTGAAGAATTAATGGAAGAACATGGATTATCGTCAAACCCTCGGTCTCGTCATACCAGAGTTCTGGCGGAGGATCGCCATAACAATGATCTACCTCATTTTCCAGAACAAATTGAAATGGAAGGTGAGCGCTCGAAGGTACAAAATAAATATAAAAGGGTACGTTGTGCCATATGCTTAGCAAAAAAAATAAGGACAATGACAAGCATTTTTTGCAGTCACTGCAAAGTTTTCCTGTGTGTTGGCCAATGCTGGAGAGAGCATCATACTCTACAGCAGAATGCAGAATAATGTTTAGCGATTTGACGAGCTTTGTTGATTTGTTTTTGTTACACACGTAGTACAGTCCGCGTCAAATAGTTAGTAACAGTCAAATTATCCAAATAGTTCGGTGCACCATACAAATTGTAGGGTGTCACGAACTATTTGACCACTTTGACTGCTACTAACTATATGACGCTGACTGTACATACACTACAAGTTACTAATTACGCTTCTCGCAATTTTCATTCGAATCTTATGCTTAAATCCTATTAATCTTTAACTTGAAATATTTAAATATGATAAGATAAGAATATTTTCCGCTACTGGTATTTCGTACTTGAGAGCACTGGTGGCCTAACGGTGGGACGTTGGACTTGCAATCCAGAGGTCGCGGGTTGTTACCAATAAGTTTTTCTGAACTTATGTACGAAATATCATTCGATATTTTCCGTGCATGAGAGGAGGCCTGCGACTAGCAGTGGGGCATATATAGGCTGTGATGGTTATTTCCTACCACGCAGAGGTTATCATTTTACATTGAAGTTTCATAAAAAATAAAACAATAAACAAAATAATCTAATGACATAATGTTTTTAATTGACACTTAAACTTTCGTGAGACATATTAACACTATAGTTGTCTAAAGTACATGAGTTTTATCCGTTTTACTTTATAATAGTGTTTCTAATTGACGGTACAAGTTACTGGATTGTAATAAATCAGGTTACTGTTATTTATATTTATGACGAATTATGATCTTAACATTGTATGGTTCATTTCTTTGCCTCTTGATGTGTTACAAAATGTATGCCAGCAGAAAAATAAATCTAAATGGATAAACAGTTATTTTTCTCATTTTCGAACTTTTAATGTATAATTAAATTATATTAAATAAGTAAGTTATATTACCAAATATGTAAACAAAATAAGCATCTATGCCGTAGTGTTTTGTAATTATTTTTTTGTAAGTAGCAAAAAATATGTCAAAAATCGGAATAGCAAAAAACTGTTCCCCTTACTTTATAATTATGCCGAAGACTGTATGGTTGAAGTGTATATAAAAATATTGAAATTGAATAACAAACATAAATGGTTCTTCTTTCCTTTTTTCCGAAAATTATTAAATTATGTCCGGTTCACTAATCCGGCCTTATTTTGGTGGCTAAGTGTTTTTTTAGTGTAATTGATTAGTTTAGTTTTTTTTTTTCAAAAATAAGCGTTTTAGTATAGCTGAAATATTTTAAGCTAACCATTTAGGACCATGACCTATCATAGTAATAAAGGATCAGCTTAGAAAATGTCAACTATACGGTTATTTGTTGATTTAAAGTCGTAAGTGGTGTCCTCACTCCAAAAATTTTCTAAAGGTGGATTTGTAATAAATTTATTGTGATAAAATATTATGTTCTCTTTATTTTATTTCATAAGCCAATCTATATTATACATAGTAACTGTCTTTCTAATGTTATTTTTTTCTTTACCTCTGTCATAATGACGTCCAACTCACGGTCACCCATTATCCCACTATTATTATAAATGCAGCAGTAGCTCAACGAGCTTATTTTTTGGTGTAAACAATTGCTATAACCATTGTTTACACTAAAAAAGGCCATTGTTATAATTGATAAACACATATTATTTTATTATATATGTATTTATTTGTTCCACACGTGCACCCTGTATATCCAGCACTGATCAGTGCCTAGGCAGATATGCAATTATTATCAAAGCCCTGATCAGTGCTTAGGCAGATGGCAAGTGTCTCTCTAAGCACTGATCAGTGCTTAGACAGATAGCCTGTTTCTAATAGAGCGCTGATCAGTGCTTAAGCAGATGAGCGACAAAATCGGCACACGCACACTAGTACTACACAATTATAGATCGTCATATTAAAAATATCCCTTTTTCTTTCACGTTTTTGTTTGTGTTTGCATAGGAATTGTGGCAGTGTGTATTATGTATCGAAAGCTCATTATTTCTACTTTGCAACACAGTACTTTCCACAGAGTATAGAGTTTATTGTCTTGTCAAAATCAGTTGTTGAAAATAACCCTGACAAATCAGGTATTACTTAGATTTTTGTTAAAAATATCATTATATATTGTGATCTGGTGACTTTATCTGTATTATATCTGTAAAATAATATATTATTGACTAAAATAATCACTTACTTACCGCAAATATTCAATATGTACCTATTCAGATTCAAAAGAAGTTTGGTCAGAACGAGGTGTAAAATGGGTAACTTTTGGGTGTGAATCGTGATTTTCAAAACAGTTTTTAGGCCTTTTTTCATAGCTATCTTGTATTTATTTTTACATTACTAAGTTGATTAGATATCAGACTAATTAAAACAGATTATAAAAACCAAAATAAAACATAGCATGCGTAAAAAATACATGTTTATCTGCAACTGTATAATTTTTTTTGACAAATTCTAAGTTTAACTGCCTGTAAAATAAAAACATAATATGATTTAGCAACAAAAGGTAGCTTATGAAGTGCATTAGTTATGTGGTTTTCATACACAATAGCCGTTTTCATATCTACATAACAATAAATTACTAAAATTGCAAAAATTCTAAAGTGTGTTCAACTTGCTCGAAACGCGCGCCATTTTGCGACAGATGACGGGTGCTAGTCTGCGGCCCCATCTGACACACGAAGGGTTAATATATCAGTAGAGAGACACAAATTGTTTAACAGGAAACAAGGACCTGAAGAGGAAATTGAGTCATATGTCACAGATCTAAAGAACATAAGCATGCAGTGCAACTTTGAAGGTCTCGCAGATGACATCGTCAAGGACATTTTCTCATGGAATCTTAATGCAACAAACTCATATATAAGGGAACGTCTCCTAATAGAAAAACCCAAAACACTCGACGAAGCAGTCAATCTTGCCAAAACATTGAGGAATACAAAATTGGAAGCACAAGCGTTGTCAAGAGAAGAGGTGTGTGCTGTCGTCAGTCAAAATCGTCAAGAAAACAGTCAAAATCGTCACAGTCGTCCAAGAAACCTGTCAAATCATAGAAGTCAAAGTCAAAGAAGTCAAAGTCACAGTCGTCAACAGGTATCCAGTCATGATAGTCAGCCTGACTTGACTGAAAACTATCTCCATCTTTGCCTGCCTCCAGTCATAGTCCACACCAGTTGCCAGAACTCAATAATCGTCCTAGCACTCCTCCGCACGCTCCTAAATCACAACCGTCGTCTCCTCTGTCGAACTATCAGTCTCCTTGTCCAGACACTCCTGCCCCAAACCCTGAAACAAGAACAAATACATTAAATACACCTAATAGCCATACAGGCCGCCCAAACCATACCTACTCGTCGTTTGGTCGAGCTATTATAAAGCCCCGAAGATTTTGGTAATAAGTTTAGTTGTTAAGCTGCTGTATTCCATTAATTTGTCTAATGTATATTGTATTGTGTATTAGTGCTTTTAGTTAGTTAATAAACTTGTTGATTAATGTATGTCACTGTCAGACGTCAGTCAAGTTTGAATGTCACCTTGACAGACGTCACTAGAGATGTTCGAGACATCTAAAATTTAAAAAGAAATAATGTTACTTACGTTCCGTTTCATGTTTCATCACTTGTCAATGTCTTTTTTTTCTTTTCGATAAGGGAAATGTTACGTGTTCCTGAACGTAGCCTTAAGTTAGAATAAGACAGATGTATAGAGTGCTTTTGTCTTTGTCTCACCGGCGCAATGGCCGACAATATACTGCTACAATTTGATCCGTGTAATTATTTACAATAATACCCGGTAGACAACATAACAACCATATTGTTCCGCGAACAAGGATCTGGATATGGACCAGTTCCTCGCCTACTTTGAGTCCACCTGGCTCACCGTACATAACAATCTCCGTCGCAAGAAACAGTTTCTCAGTTTCCGATTGAAATGTGGTCCCAGTATGAAACCATATTACAGGACTTGCTCAGGACTAACAAATCAATCGAAGCCCGGCACAACGCCTTCTTTTCTCGCCTTGGAGCCTCTCATCCCACATTCTAGAGGTTCCTGGAGGGACTCAAGGCAGAGCAGGATCTGCAGCCACCAAGCCGTCGTAAAAATTACGCTCGTCAGATTTTAAGAGAGCATCTCTTAAACAACCGCGACATGTTTGCGACGTTCAAAAGTGGACTGGTGCACATTTTTAGTTAAAATTGCACCAAATGTGCACTTCCAATCTGTGTAAATAATTATGAGAAGAGCCACATCGATTTTATTTTGTAGCCACAAGATTCAGGTGCAAACTTAACTCAATCAAGTGTAGTGGCTACCTTCCCTTTTATTGACAATTTTTTTATAGCCTATAATATGGCCGGAGATTTTCTTGCCAGATTAATGAAGTTTTCATCAAAATCCATTCAGCCGTTTTCACATGATGCGCGGTCAAATAAACAGACGAACAGATAAATAGACAATAATTCTAAAAACAGTCGGAGCGTGTTCTGTTATCGAATGTAAGAATCCCCCGCCAACATTTTTTTCGAATATCTTCGATGTACAGACTTCCGACCCTCTTCAGCTTTATTATAAGCTATGTCCACACTGTGCCTTTTTTCGTTCAACTAGGGCATGCGCCATAGCGCATACAACAGCGCACGTGAGGCATGGCCGTAACGCATGCCTCTTTTTAGTTGCAAGCGTAGCGCACGCCGTGACTCTCGCGTTCCCGCGCTCGGTGGATTTCGGTTCAACAAAGTTGTCAACATCTCAAAATGGCGGACGATGACAAGGAAGCTACTTTAAAATTTATTGAAGATTACAGAAGTTTCCCACAACTTTGGGGTCAAAATAATAAACTCTATACAAATAAAATTAAAAGACAAGATGGTCTGCGAATTTTGGCCACGATATATAACATGACTATTGACGGGGTAAAGAAAAAGATAAAAAGTCTTCGTTCCTATTTTTCTAAGTGCCTGTCCAGACGGAGCGTTTTGCGCGCGTAAGCTCTCGCGCGTAGACGGTTGGGGCTCACAAAAAGTGTACTATGTCTATATTTTTAACGTGCCAAAATTCAAGATTTTTTTCTTTGTTTTGGTAGATCTTATAATTAGTCTGATTATTTTCTGTGTTGGGCATTATTCGCTTGTTACTATTACTCGATATAAATTGTGAATACTTTTAAAATAAAGCAAAAACAAACTGGTACAAAAAGTAGGTGAGATGTAGTTTCATAGAAAAATAAAATGTGTCCACGCGTAGTACATTTTCTTTTTCTTCGTTACTTCATTGTTTGAATTAATTATCATGATTTCTTAATGTTACGCTAAATGTAATTGTATAAAGCTGCTGTTCTAATAATAAGTGTAGTGTAGTGAAACACACGCAAGCTAGTTCAACACTGATTTTATTAAATAGAATGTAGGTAGACTTACAACAACGAATACCCTATATTACATATACTACATCTCCTCCCTTTCAAATAAACAAAGTAAGTATAACTTGCTATACACTAAGTACATAGCTATACAGATATACCATGCGACAACTTTCAAGTTAACAAGTCTTAGAATATTTGTTATGTTTGTACATATAATAAACTACCTACACCACTTGCATATTACAAGTAAAAAAAATATGTAAGAATTACCGCCACCTAATTTATTTATTTACCGAGCGGCGTGTCGTCAACGAAGTCCCTGGGCAAGCCGGAGCATGAGCTTATGACAGACTAAAAAGAAATTAAGTTAGAATGGGCAAGCCGGTGGAAGTCGAGTTGTAAGGACGGAGTCACGCCACTGGTCCCAACTTAAAAGTAACATTGTATTATATATTGTATTGATTTATATTGTACTTTTATTAAACTTATAAGTGTGTTATTTAATGACATGTTTTGAGGATAAATAATAAAATAGTTATCGTCAGAATAATGAAACTATTTACGACTTCATAGTTCTGTAACAACAGTATAATCTCAATATCCCTGTTCTGATCTTATGCCTAGATACTGCGTTTAAAAACATTGAGGTATATACCTATAATTGTGAATAAAACATACAGATGTGTGTACAGCTATTTTTTATTTTATACACAAAGTATCATTAAAACAACTCGTCGATCTTTATTTCATTATTAAGGGCCTTAGCTTTTGAGCGTGTCAACGGCGGAGAAATATTTGGTAATTTAGTCGCCGTTACCGGTCGGACCTGAACTGTCTCATCACTGGAAGAAGGGTGAACTGGTACTGGTTCCACCTTAACGCCAGGATCTGTGGAGTTACCGGATTCGGACGTGTGTGGCTCCGGGGTGGCGGGGGGCTGCTCGCGCGCTACCAGGTGCCGTCGGTTGCGCCGCAGTCTGCGCCCCTGACTATCAGCTACCACGAACGACCTCGGTTCGGTAGCGCGGCATACCACTGTGACCGGTTTTTTGTTATTGCCATCAAAAAGCGTCGCTTTCTGTCCTGGCAACAAAGGCGACAATTGCTTAGCAGATCGATCGTAACACTTCTTTATATTATCTCTGTGCTGGAGTAACCTTTGATAGTTTAATTCATTGTCTACTTTCTCATGCAACAAATCCGATTTAATGGGAAGCTTTGTTTTTAAACGTCTCCCCATTAACATTTGCGCCGGTGAATCTAAACCATGCCGGGGTGTGCTTCTATAATTGAGCAAACTCAAATAGAAGTCCTCCCCCGAGTCTTGTGATTTTTTAACCATATTCTTAATAGTTTGAACCGTGCGTTCACTTTTCCCGTTGGATTGAGGATAATGCGGCGATGACGTCACGTGAGCAATCTCCCAATCCGACATGAATTTTTTGAATTCACAAGAACTATAAGCGGGCCCATTGTCGGTCACCAATTCCAAAGGGATACCGTGCCGCGAGAATTGTTCCCTCATAAAATTAATAACTAATTTGCTAGTTATATTATTGAGCATACCTACCTCAACGTAGTTAGAAAAATAATCCACTAAAACAATGTAATACTTCTTCCTGTACTCGAAGATATCTGAAGCTAGCTTCGACCAGGGTAAGTCTGGCACTGCATGCTGCAGCAGAGGTTCGCGGCACGACGCCGGCGCATGCAAAGCGCAAGTCGCGCATGCGCGCGCACGACGCTCGACGTCGGCGGCCATGCCCGGCCAAAACATTACCTCACGTGCGCGTCGCTTAGACCTATCTATACCAAGATGTCCTTCGTGCACTCTGCATAACATATCACCGCGCAAACTGCGAGGGATGTAAATACGATTATTTTTCAATATCAACCCGTCAATGTATTGCAAGGACTCACGATATGGCCAAAATACTTTTACGCATTCCTTAACGTTCCACCTGTATTTGGGCCACCCATTAGAAATATACTTTATTATAATTTTGCTTTCATCGTCCGCTGCTGTGTGCTCTTTGATCATGACCAGTTTTTTATCACTAAACTGAACGTTTTCAATTAATAAACAAGTTTGTAACTCAACCTCGTCAGTGACTCGGTCGTGCATCAAATCGGGCAGAGGCGCGCGCGACAATGTATCGGCGATGTACATGTATTTACCGGGAGTGTACTCGACTCGTAAGTCGTACCCTTGTATTCGCATCATCATGCGCTGAAGCCTCGCCGGCACGGACGACAATGGCTTTGCAAACAGCGGTTCGAGGGGTTTGTGATCGGTCTGGACCGTTACATCATTCCGTCCATAAATATACTGCTTAAACCTTTCTACTGCAAAAACTATAGCCAGCATCTCCTTCTCTATTTGAGCATAACGCGTCTGCGTGTCTGTGAGCGTGAGTGAGGCGAATTCCACAGGGCGGCCGCCCTGTAACATGACCGCGCCAACTGCCGTGCTGCTAGCGTCCACAGACAACACAACCGGTAGCTTTGTCGAGTATAGTGCTAGGACGGGTGCTGATGCTATTTTACATTTTAGCTGATCCACTGCATTTGAATGATTTTGATCCCACAACCAGTCAGAATTTTTTTTTAACAAACTTCGCAATACCGCCACCGAATCCGAATAATTCTGTATAAATTTTGCCAAATAATTCACTACCCCCATGAACCTCTCCAAAGCTTTCCGATCCGTAGGATACGGCATTTCCATGATGGCTCGCACTTTGGAGTCATCTGGTCGCATCCCTTGCGCGTCAAACTTGTGCCCTAAATAAACAATTTCACGGACACAGAACTTACACTTTTCTTTGTTATATTTAATTCCGATTTCTTGGGACCTATCTAAAAGACGCTGCAATCGAGTATCATGTTCCTGCTTCGTACTGCCCCATACTATGACGTCATCTATAAAACTTTCTACACCCTCTAAATCCTCTAAATATTGTCTTAATTTCGCATGAAAAACTTCAGGAGCACAATTGACGCCGTAAGGTAGCCGTAAAAATTGATACCTGCCAAATGGGGTTGCAAATGTGCAGAGATCTGCGCTCGCGTCATCCAACTGTATCATCCAAAATCCCGAGCACGCGTCGAGCACGCTAAAGTAGCGCGCGCCGCGCAGCTGCACGGCCAGCTCGCCGACCGTGGGCAGCGAGTAGTGCGCGCGCCGCACCGCTTTGTTAAGCGGGCGAGGATCAAGGCACACTCGCAAATCACCACTTTTTTTTGCTACCAAAACAATAGCATTTACCCAGTCAGTTGGATGCGAGACCTTCCGTATCACACCGATTTTTTCCATCCGCTGTATCTCAGCATATAATTTGTCACGTAACCCTAACGGAATTTTGCGCGTGGGACAGACGACCGGCTGAATTTTTTCGTCAACTGATATTTTATATTTGCCCGGTAATTTCCCTAATCCTTCAAAAAGATCGGAATATTTATCTAGTATCTGAATCGCATTAACCCGACTAACCAGCTCTAAATTCACGCAACCTTCAAGGCCCAGTACATTTTGACAGTTCAAGTCGGACACGGCACACACTAGCTCACATTGCTTATTACGACAGGATACCAACAAGCTACAAGTACCTATAATGGGTATATCGTTCCCAGTAAAAGAACAAACCCGTTTATTGAACGATTTTAAATAGCTTAAGTTTAAGCCTAAGCTTAAATATTCAAGTTTTGATATTACATTCAACATAGACCCCGTATCTAATTTAAATAATAATTGTTTATTGTTACACTTTACAATTTCGATCCATTCCTTCGGGGGTTTGGAGTTATATTCCTGCCGAATAATATCAACAAAAAACATACCGTCGTCGTCCGAATCGTCCACTGCTAAATCGCACACCTGGTCACGTGACACCTTGCGCTGCGAACAGACCTTGGCGAATTTCCTATCGCACACATAACACAACGCACTGAACGCCGGACACCGCTCACTCCGGGCGCACCACACGCCGCCGCACGCCGGGCAGGGCCGGCGCGCGGGTCCCGGCGCCGCCGTGGCGCCTGATGGCCGCGCGCCGGCTGCTAGCACGACGCCGTCCGTCGGGGCCTGCGCGCGGCCCGGTCGTGCCCCACACGGCATCGACCCTGGCAACATGTGATCCACCGTCTATACACTGACTCTCCTCGCGAGACATCTCTGCGGCTTGACAGATCTGCACCGCTTTTGCCAACGTCAATTCGTCCGTACGAAAAAGCCTGTCCCGTATAGTACCGTCCCGTATTCCACAAACTATTCTATCACGAATCAAGCTATCTGTCAACTCGCCGAACTCGCAAGTTTGACTCAACAGACGCAATGACGTAACCCACTGATCTATGTTTTCACCGTCCTCCTGATTTCGTACAAAAAACTTGTAGCGGGATACCGTAATGTTCGGTTTGGTTCCGAAGTGTTCGTCAAATTTTTTGAACAAAAAATTGATGTCCTCGTTTTCTTTGTCACTCAACGTGAACGAAGAATAGACTTCGTAACCGGCCGACCCGATGCTCACTCCGGAGGCTTTGAGGAAGACCATGAATTGTTTTTTCCACTTCCGCCACGCCTCAGCTCGCGTGGCGGGTCCGCCATCTAACACTAATTCCGCCGGAGGACGCGCGTGTTCCATTATTAGCAATTACTCGTATAGTCACTAATTAACACTAAAATAGGTTAAGCACAACACTATCAGAGTGATATGTAACACTGGTAAATTAATAAGTGATCACCGCTGTCACCATGTAGTGAAACACACGCAAGCTAGTTCAACACTGATTTTATTAAATAGAATGTAGGTAGACTTACAACAACGAATACCCTATATTACATATACTACAAAAATAAATCTAGTAAAAAAATATGAAAAAAACGATTGATAAACAAATGCAATCCATCTGATTCACGTGTGTTACAAAAACTGTGTTACATAGTAGCTTTTTCAGTAAAAGCAATGGCAATACATCATTATATTTTTTTACAATGGCAACACTATACCTTTCATATGAAATTATTTATTATTATTTATTTATTTCTTTATTAATTTTACAACAAAGATTACATATAATCTAAAGCCCTGCGAAACTGTTATGACAGTTTGTCTACAGTGTTTTGTCAGCCATCTTGGTTTACAAGCAGTAGGCAGTACAAGGTGTGTGTTATTTTTCGTCATTGGATTTTAGAGACTTTTGGAAGTAATTTTGCAAGGTAAGTTATAATGTTAAGTTGTTTTCTTGTATATATAGTTAAAAGAGACATTAAATATTCCTAAATATTGCAGTTTACTGCGGAGTTGCTTTGCAAGTAAAGATGCTATATGATTTTAGGTTATGTTATTCACGAGTGTTTGTTCACGTGTGTTGCGTGTGTTACGAAGTTGTGTGACGTAACACACGTGAAAAGTATAAAGCTTAGTTCACATTGCAATATTTAGGTATAGAAAAAATATTTGCCAGCTAAATGTAAAACTTCTGATTTTTGTCAAAAAAAAAAAGCAATAATTTAATTTTTTTTGTGAATAGGGAATGCATTCAGGGTGGTCGCATATAAATTTATTGCTTAAAGTAGGTTATTATAGGGTTTTTAAACCAGAAAAGAGTTTCAATATACAACAAAAATAAAATGCAACTGCGTTAATGATTTTTATTTTATGTTGATTTTACAGATGCCACTAACACCCACCGAAAGGCAGAAACGCTATCAAAAAACAAAATGCAGAAAGAACAAAAAGAAATAGAAAAAGAATAGCAGAATATCCTTCATCTGATCGAGAAAACATTAGAAAGCAGTGGAGAGAGAGAGAAAGAAAAAAAGTAAGGAAGGACCTCTAAGCCTGAAAAAGTGCCTTTAGAAGGACAAGGACAAATTTTAACACAGAACAGGAATTATAATAGAAGAGTCATTTATAGACTGAAAAATTAAAACACAAAATTACAAGAGAAATTGAAAAACTATAAAAAGTCTGAAAAAAATGAGACAAAGATTAAACCGTTCTATAGAAAAAAATAAAAAGTTACTAGAAATGATTGAAGAGAAAAACCAAATGATTCGTAGCTTTGAAGACACCTGTCCACCTGTCACAAGCTCAATTGCCAAAAAAGATGAAGCCCTTGACCAAATGACTCCCGCTTCTAAAACATGCGCATACATTGACCAAAATTTACCTAATATTCGACCTGAAGAAAGAGAAAGCGTGAAAAAGTTTTGCTATAACATAATGTAATAGTGGACACTCTAAAAGACTGTTATAAAAGTAAAAACCCTGAAGAAAAACGATTAATGAAAGATGTTTTTACCAAAAGTGATAAAATTAATAAATACGGTATGAAAACTAAGATGGCTGCTTATTTAGGCCTTAAAGGAAAAATTTGTCACACTAAACAGAAAAATAAATGCCTGTTAATACAGACACAGTTAGACCCGGTTCAGACACGGCGGGTCTTATTTATATGAGTTAGTTAGTAATCGTTCAGACATTAACCGCGCGGTTATGTCTGAACGATTACTAACTAACGCGGCGTCCTAGGTGAGCGATTCCCTTGCGAACGCGAAGCGAAGCGACGCGACACGACGCGACGCGAATGATTCAAACAGCGGCCAGCTATACAAGTGTCCTACGTGACCAATCACCGCGCGGCGTACGGGCGACGCGATACCACGCGAAGCGAACGCGATCAGTTTGTTTGATATTTTCGCGCGAACAAGACGCGACGCGCGGGTCTGCGAGTGTCGTTTTGTTTGTTAAAAATGTCGGATATAGAATTATTTATAATGTGTATCCAGGAACGTCCAATACTATGGGACAAAAGAAATAAAAATTACCATAACCGACTATTGTCGCACCGCGAATGGGAAAAGTTGGCCGAAATAAATGAAACTACGAGTAAGTACCTACAATACAGTTATTTATTTAATTTTTACACTCTCTGTAAAGGATGTTGTTCAAAATATAATTTAAAGTTTTCCCTGGCTTGTGCTGCTGCTCTTGACGAAGCATTTAAATTCCTTTGTGGATTATGTGGTGTTCGTGGCATACTTGCATAGGCTTCCCGGAAAGATACAGATTCAGCCTCATTCATTGATTCAAGGTCACGTATTACGTTGTGCAATAAACATATAGCCTTAACGATATGAACTGCATTTTCTACATTTGTTTCGATACATTTATGCAAGATTCTGAATTTAGAAGTTATTGAACCAAACGAACATTCTACCACCATCCGTGCTCGAGATAAACGATAATTAAAATTATCTTTTGGGTCTCCTTTAGTCGTTGATCGTTCTGGAAAAGGTCTCATAAGGTATTCTTTTAGGGGAAATGCCGCATCTCCTAGAAGAACATATGGAGCTTTGATATCTGAGCCCGGCAATTTCTGTGCTTGTGGTATTTTTAGTCTTCCTTGTTCTATTGCACTGTGTAGGGGGCATTCAGCGAAAACACCGGCATCGTTATCTTTTCCATACGAACCCACATTTATCATTAAAAACTTATAATTTGCATCAGTGACTGCTAACAACCCAATCGAAAAGAAGGATTTGTAGTTGTAGTACATGGCACCAGAATTTTTTGGTTTTTTTATGCGAACGTGCTTTCCGTCAATACATCCGATGCAGTGAGGAAACTGCCATCTGTCCCAAAAACATTGTGCTGTGGCTTTTAATGTATCCTCTGTAGGCACGGGCATGTGCTTTGCGACTAACTGTGTCCATATAGCTTTGCAAACTTGTGATACTATTGAAGAAATAGCAGATTTTGAAATCCTGAATGAAAAAGCGAGTTGCCGAAATTGTATACCCGTAGCTAAATACCTGGAATAATAAAAAATACGTATTATTATTTTTTTCAGGTGAAGCGCTGAAAAAAAAATGGAAAAATTTAAGAGACACGTTCACGAGAGAACTAAAAAAAATTCCCAAGCCGCGTTCTGGGACTGACGCTGACAATGAGCCAAAATATACAGGCACTTGGCCATATTTTGAAAATATGTCATTTTTAACAGTAGTTTTGAAACCTCGAA
Source organism: Apotomis betuletana (assembly GCA_932273695.1). Taxonomy (NCBI): domain Eukaryota; kingdom Metazoa; phylum Arthropoda; class Insecta; order Lepidoptera; family Tortricidae; genus Apotomis; species Apotomis betuletana. The sequence goes on from OW026312.1 coordinate 19,436,450, forward strand.
AAACATATGGAAATATTGAACAAGACGATGACATAACAGAATGCGACTCAATAGATCTGCAAGAGCGAACTGGTGATGTTAACGTAGAAGACATATCCGGCATGGACATGGCTGACAACAATAACACACAGCTGTCTATATCTATATTGCAGGATGCAAATTTTACTGTAATGCATTCGCATTCGCCTTCAGCTCCAACACCTTCGCCTTCAGCTCCTATACCTTCGCCTTCAGCTCCTATACCTTCGCCTTCAGCTCCTATACCTTCGCCTTCAGCTCCGCCTTCGTCTTTCCGTACATTTCAAGAACCATCACCCACACCAGCCGCCAAGAAAAAAGCTACAAAACGCAAAAGACAAGATGACGATTTACAAGCCTACATGGAGCTCGAAAGAGAGAAATTAAAACTTCTTCGAGAGGATCAACAAGATGCCAATGATGATGACCTTTTATGGTTTAAATCTATATTACCATACATGAAACAGTTGCCACAAATGAATAAATTGCTTTTTAGAACGCAGATGCAGGAACATCTGCTAAATGAGCTGACTAAGTTGAATAATGCACCGCAGCCCGGTCAAAGTGGATACTACACTTCATTATAATAATATGTACATTCATTACCATTTTGAAAATTAAACAATATGATTTATTATTTCTTTTAGTTTTCTTACCTTAAGGTCACCATCAGTCGTTCTTCCACAGAGATAGGTCGCTGGAAATTAGTGGCAGTCAAACGCAAAATAGGTTTTATGGCTTCCACAATATAGTCAAATGTTGTTGGCAACATTCGACAATATTCCTTAAATAGCGAGGGTTCAGTGCGTAACTCGTGGTACAAATTATGAAATTCCCCATGTATATTCCTTTCCAAATACATACTATTAGTCTCATTTCTCTGACGGATACACTTCTTCAGTATTTGATATTTGTGAAACGAATTCTCTAAAAGTATTAGTTTGCGTGTTGCCATGGCAAACGTACAAAGGCTACTGGTCGCGTCGCACCAGTGGAGTGGCGTGGGCTCTTCGCGTGCACGTAGGACAAGGCCATCGCATCGCATCGCATCGCATACATTCGCGACTTCATCGCATCGAATCGCTTCGCAAATCTCGTCGCTTTGAATCGCCTACGTAGGACATCGCCTAACTCATATAAATAAGACCCGCGCGATTTCCGCGCGATTCTGTAATCGCGCGGTTCCCGCCGTGTCTGAACACAGCCTTAAGATTTTTTTATGAAAGGGATGATGTAAGTAGGATGACAGCAGGTAAAGGGCTGGTTCAGACACGGCGGGAACCGCGCGATTATAGAATCGAAATAACCGCAGCGGTTATGTCTGAACGATTACTAACTAACTCATATAAATAAGACCCGCGCGATTTCCGCGCGATTATATAATCGCGCGGTTCCCGCCCGATTATATAATCGCGCGGTTCCCGCCGTGTCTGAACCATAATACGGTGAATAGAGACTAAAGTACTATGTGTGACCTGCCAAACGGTCCGGTAGTTTTGAATTTTTGATATGTTGTCTAGGATGGTTAGGCAGTGTTATAATTCAAAATGCACAATTCCCCCCCCTCCGCGCCCGCCGCCATATTGAAAAAACCGGCACTTTCTTCATATTTTCAAAATCCGAAAAATATTGTGATCTAGTCAGTAAAAAACATAATCATTACAAATCTTTTCCAGACGGATGTATCAATGACGCCATCTCAAATGGATGTACCGTCCACAGCCACGATACATAGTTCACCTCAGAATGAACCAAGTTCAACCAGCGTTACTGACACGTCGTTACAACCACAATTCAATTCGGAGGTAAGTATTGAATTGAAGTTTACCCTTGCAATCAAGCCATTGGTTTGGGACTAGGTCGATTTGTGTATGATTGTCCCTTAATATTTGTTTATTTATATTTGTATCAATCATTTAATTGAAATAAAATAAATGTGGTGTGTTTATGTTTTCAAAATAAGGAGACATTACATGTTTCAAAAATGTATAATAAGGTAATCATTAATAGCGAACTATTATGCTCAAGATATTTTCTGTGGTGTCGGTGTGTGTGAATTTAAGAGCTACGCACTTGTCCGTGGAGCAATTTCCATGCATCTCGTTCTTGAGCCTTCTCCTTCCAAGCCTGGTACGAAACTACTTTCAATTTCTCCTTTATTCCATGTAAGCTCTCCTTGGTCTTCCTCTCTTTCTCCTACTTTCAATTTTAAATTTATTGTGATTTCGCCAAACGGTATGAAATAAACCTCACGCCTTGCCGTTATTCCTTTTGCAAGACCACGCAATTACTCAGTTTTGGCGGGATATATACTTACATGTAGAATCAAGGAATATAATACTCACAAGGTTTAGACTTGTGAGTATTATATTCTTTGGTTTAGACGCTCCGATTATATCTTGTAGCTAGGCGTATAATATTTTTTTTCCGGGGCCTTAAATTTTTATGCCGGATCCAGACGTTTTGCTTTTCGGTTTCCACTATGTGCACATATAGGTACACATCTATTTAAGGTATATCTGTTCGTTTTAAAAATGCATTACATTGCTAAACAATAAATTTTAATAATTTTTTATATGAGAGTTGCGCGAGGATATGTAAAAAAGAGTATGTAATCACTACGTTCAAAGACTACAATGTAAGATTTCTTTTTTTTTCTGTCATACTGACACATTTATAGATAAAAATTTGAAAATTTGATGTGTGGTGCCACAAAGCAAAAGCAAAGAAGAAGGAGAATTTAATTGCATTGAAGAGCGAAGAAGAATTCATTTTAAATGTCGTGGTTATTGACTGTCTGCAGGTAAATAGTGTACACGCTGTCCACTAGGTTTTTATCGTATATAATTGTATGGGCTGGGCCTCATACACTTGATTTGTAGGTTGTAGTTAGATGTTTGTTGAATGGAGAAAGATAGTTAAAGTTAAAGTAATTTATTATAGTAACACAACAAAGTAAATATATCAATAATTCTTTCTCTTGATGCTTAGTGCTCGGATGTTAATAGCAATCTCATCCATATTATAATTGAAACTTATTATAAATACGTTGTTGCCGTGTGGCCTAAAGTAGGCCGCAAGTAAGCATAAATAAATGTACGGTAATGAAACCGTACAATAATACTTGAAAGAATGTAAGCAAAAAGCTAGGTATTAGTGGCCAAACTAAAGCGTGTTATTATGTTTTCAGATTTATGTGTGGCGCACTGCGGCCCCACAATGGGGTAGAAGACGGTGAGTTGCCTATTCAATTAAATTCAATTCAATTCACATTTAAATGTTGTTGTAAGACAGTTCCTATAATATTCTTAAGTATGAAAAAAAGATGATTAAAACTTGTTAAAATGTAATATTTTGTGTTACTTGCATGTGTTCCAACTGACCACCATCATTGTTCCAACCGCCCCTGGGATGGGGACGGTTGGAACAAATCGAATTTCTTTTTTAACTTGACCTACAACAAATATTAATGGACTTAGGGCTAAAATTTAATTACCTATTAGTAGGTAAAGACACACTCCTTCATTTGATACATTTACTTCATCTCTCAGATAATAAACTGAAAAATTGCGGACGATATAAGCAAAATTGTTCCAACCGTACCCAGTCTACCCTATCGTATGTTACAGTTAGTAATAAATCATACTTAGAACCAAACACTTGTTTGCATCAACGCCCATCCTTACACACGCCTCGTAATAAAGGGGAACAAACACTTGTACTTATCATAATTATTGTTTTCAGAAATGATAGCCATGCGCCATAGATTAGATCGCATCGAGACTCTATTACTGGAGGCCTTGGCTAGAGACAGGTGGGTGAAACAAACTTCTGGTTTATCGTGCATTATTTCTTTTGTTTATAATTTCAATTTCGTTGATTATAAAACGTGCTAAAAGTCGATCTGCACGGCTAGCATAACTTTGACACGCGACTCTTTCCCGCGCGGGATATACTACCTGTCTTTATATGTACAGTACTACTATGAAATAGTGACGGATGATGCTATCTCGCGCGACATGAGTCGCGTGTCAAAGTTACGCTAGACGTGTTGATCAGTTTGCGGGTTGGTTTATTAAAAGCTTTTATTTAACTTGCAATGTATGTATGTATCTAAGTATGTTTGTTCGGGTGAAATCTTGCAACTCAATTTTGAAGCAGATATCGTCAACCGATTGAGCTGAAATTTTGCATACTTACTTAACTTTGATGACAATACAATAATATGTTACCATGGGGCTGATCTGATGATGGAGCCGGAAGGTGGCCATAGGAACTCTATAATAGAAAAAGCTATCCTACCGAGCTTGGGCTCTTTAGAATCGTCTCAGTGAGCATTTGATGGATATCCAAAGAAAAGTACAGTCGGCTATAAAAGCTTGCCACTAAAATGTCATTTTTGACAGAAACTTGTTGCATAGTAGTATGTAGATTATATGGTTTTTATTTTGCCAGGCGGTTACGGAGCTGCCCCGTGTGTCGCGAGCGTCGGGCAAGAGAAGAGCGGAGGCGCATAATGCGCCTCACACCAGAGGAGAGAGAGGCGCACCGCGCCCAGCATGCTGAACGGCAGCGCCAGCGCCGCGAAGCGCGGCGCGGCGCTGGCGCGGCTGAGCCGGCTGAGCAGGCTGAAGCTGAGCCGGCTCAGCAGGCTGAAGCTCAAGATGAGCCAGCCCCATAAGGCGGTAAGTGCAGTCGAGGTCAACAAAATATATTTATTTATCCGACTCGGCCGGGTTAGGTTAGGTTAGTTTTTTTTATATATCCCTATAAAACGCTCCATAATGTGCGGTAGTCATTATTAGCTATGCTATATCAATTTGAAATTTTCTCCATACAAATCGTTTTTTTTTTCTATATTTTCCGAATTTGACCGAATTTTCGGACAAAATTTCAGATTCATATTCATCCACTCGGCCACCGACGCATTGATTGTATGCTGTTTATTTTCCCATCTGTTTTGATATCTTTACCTTCCACTTTAAAATAGAAGAGAAGGAGTATATTGCATTGAAGACAAGATTCCTTCCCGTAACTTTTCCCAAGTTAATTTCATAATTTTTATACAAACATTGATACCCCATTTCTATCCCAATAATAATTGATTTTCTGATATTTTTCCATTACTAATCACATGGCTGTAAGCAATGAAGCACGGAGCGGGCCACGTGCCCACTCTCCACTATCTCGTGGCCAAAGAATCTGAAAAGAGTGGAAAGTTCATTGTTGTGGACGCCTGGGGTTGCTTGGGAATGTTTTATACTTGAAACTTTAGGTCGTGTCGATTTGAGAAAATATAAATTAACTATAAATATATATGTATAGTACTACTATCGTTAGGAATACGTGGTTAATAATTGTCAGGGTACTCAACTACATGCCTGCATGTTTTCGTTTTTCATGAAAACGAGCGCATATAATCCGAAAGTCAGTCGTGTTATATGAGAGATTCTTAGCTCTAAGCTATGGCTTTTGGCAGTAAACACTGCTTGGTTGTCCTTGCTTGTTTATCATTCTCATCAATATCCTCTAACAAAACGTTTACTATTTCTAGCCTAAACATTCTAGGTTACAAGGTACAACCACGGGCGTATTTAGGGGGGTGGCCGGGTGGGCCGAGCCCACCCCAATGTGGTCTAGTGTCCGTGCCCACCCCAGGATTTTGGATTATCCGTAGAAATTCATGACTTCAACTCATATTATAATGTGAACGAAGCTTACACCCCTTAAACTAGGTCTGAATCTGAACCTATGCCTTAGGGGCTTGAGTTCATCGTACTTCTGTGTCTTAACTTAACTAAACTAATTTGACAATGTAACAGCAGAAGAGAGAACTAAATCCAACATTAAAAAGTTGTATCTATGGTACTTTAAATTATTAATTTGAATTAAGAAGACATAAATTATTTATCAGATTTATTTTTTATTAATATAAATTCATACTTTATTTAAGTAATATTAATTATGCCTGCTTCTATAATTATAACTATACAGCCTGTAAACTTAAGAAACTGTTTGAAGAAGTATTTTTTAGGTGTCATGGTAAAATAAGCTCAGCATACGTATACAAAGAACAGAGCTTATTGGAGGTGGGAATCGAACCCACGACATCTGCTTATCCGCAGCAATAATAGATGGTCTGAAAACTCTCAAGTAAATATTATATTTATCGACACCAACTAGAGAAAACCAAGCTTAGACCGTGACGAACGTTGGCATTTCGTTTATCAAATACATTTCATATTATTCCATCGCATTATCGCTTCATGATGAATGCTGATAAGACATAGGAATGGTAATGATCATTCTAGAATCCAGATTATGCCTCTTAAATACAAATAAAATTTATTCATGTCAAAAATATACACATACAAAAATAAAATTATAATAATACTTAAGACTAGCTTAAGCCTAGACAAACAGGGCTCCTCAGGTTGCCCCTGGGGGCTCCTCGGGTTGCCCCTGGGGGCTCCACGGGGTGCCCCCTCTTAAATTATAATAACCAATAGATGGAGTTTATTGTAAAATCTTTTATTGTTTACTGATAAGTAAATCACACTAATATTATAAAGGTGAAAGTTTGTGAGTACGTTTGTGTGTTTGTTACTTCTTCATGCTTAAACGGCTGGACCAATTTTGATAATATTTGGTATGGTGGTAGCTGGCACCTTGGATTAACACATAGGCTACTTTTATCCTGGAAAAATTTAGTGCTCCCGTGGAATGAGCGGGCAACACCGTGGGGCGCAGCTAACAATAAAAAAAGTCGGACTATCACACAAATCGATCTAAACCCACAGTAAGGTTTAGTGAACATTAGGCTTGTGTTAATAGGCACTAGACGACGATTTATATACTAAACTAAATATATAGAATATCCATGAGCCAGGAACAAATATTCGAGGGCCTACCAAAGCATGTGAAACATCATGCGTGGCGTCCAGATAAAACGCAATTGCGAAACCTTTTATACTAGTAAAAAAGGTAATACCACTGCCCACCTTTTTTTATCATCCGTTTACGTTAAGTTCTCACCTGGTAACTATGCCGACACATATAAATGAGGTTTAAACATTACGTAACCGGGTTGAAGCAATAGGTAGAGGTTTTGTTTTCGACTCCTCCTCCAAAACTAAACTAATGGTAACGAAATTTTGGAAAATGAATGTGAAGGACAGTTTCTATGTCGCGAACTATTTCAATATTTCCGCTTCTTACTTGAATTTGTGTACACGGCGTCTGTTTGGAGTGATATTTTTGCCAAAACTAGACACATAATTTACAATAATAAGCGAAATCGAAACGGGCCGATATAGGACATTTCCTTCCCATTCAGTAGCCAAACGTTACGATTAGCAACTGAAAAATTAGTACTAATATTTTTTGATAATCGTAGAAACCAAGAAACTATTGAGAACAACTACGACAACAACTGCAATCATCTCTCTGAATTATTAGGTGAAGAGAATGATGTCACTTGTCAAATAGTGGGGTACATTTCAGGGTTTGTTGTGTACCATTTACTGAAAAAAATAAAGTGCGATGATTGCAAAAATCACCTACTTGCCACTAAAAAAGAGTGGTTTCACAAATTGGTGGATGTAAAGGATGTTGGCGGTTTGTGTTATGCGTCTAATGATTTATACCTAGTTTGCAATGAATCTGAAAAGATCATCAGGCACTATATTAAAATAAGTGGTGGAAGTACACTTTTGAGACGGTATAATGGTCAATTTTTAACGATGCAAATACTGCGAAGTCTAATGCACATGACGCTATTTAAAAATACAGATGCTCATACAAGTGATCAATTTCACCATATTTATGAACTGACAAAATCAGCAGTTCAGAAATGTGTGGATGTGCGTCTGCATTATACATGTAAAAAAGAAAATATAAAAAAAAAAATTACTTCGAAACGAAGTTTACAATAAATTAAATTTGTTTCAGGGTACATAAAATATGTTTTAATAATAAGTTCTTTGTTTTATTTTTTCTCAATCCCTTACTCCCGAAACTAATAGACCTAAAATTGTCAATTTTCATTTATTTTCTTAAATTACTACAAAACTATTAATTATAAATTTATAGAAAATATATATTTGAGATTCTCACAACCCGCCCTTTCATTTGATATGTCACACAATATAGTTCGCAAGACTTTTATTCTTAAGTTCAATTCAATCGGTCCGGTAGTTTCGGAGCAAATTGTCTATGACAGACAGACAAACGAGTAATCCTATAAAGATTCCGTTTTTTGGTTTTGAGGTACTGAACCATAAAAATAGTTTCACAATTGCGTCACACTAATTTTATAAACTGTACAATACGTACATGACAAAATTTTTGTTTAACACGACTCCACTTACTCTGTTCCTACAAGACGCGAAGCTACGATCCCCACGCAGCGTAAACTGAATTATACTTAATTCTGATTGACTTAAGGTGTACATTCGTAGACCTACGGCCGACGGTCGTTAAATTTTACGACTTGCGCGATTATCGCATTTTGTAATGTCACAACCGCCTAACGCGTGCATTACAAATAAAACCTTTTGTGTAGGGAATAAAGTTGTATTCAATTTTTATAAATATGGTCTTAGTACATTATACATTTTGAATTTGTCTACTATACGTGCATACTTATAACTAAGCGAGTCGGACACTTTTTCGGCGTGAATTTGTAGGAGATGTTGTATCTAGGGTATTTATGATCGAAGACATAAACCTTAAAACAAAACAGAAATTTAAAACGGAAGATGAGAGCAGTAAAGACGAAGATAACCTCGAAACAGACATTGCTGACCAAAGTTCGAAAGAAAATTCTCGGTCATCTCAAAACAGAATGAAGAAATGTTCAAAGAAAATAAAAATAGTAGACATAAACCTTAAAACAAATAAGAAACTAAAAACGGAAGATGACAGCAGTACAGACGAAGATATGACGATTTCTGTGCATGATACTTCTGATGAAGAGTATCACATTTCAGATGACATTTTATCAGACAATGATTATCGAATGAAAGAACAGAAGAACGTTACATCATCAGGCACAAGTATAATCGAGAGAGAAAAAATAGAACAATTAAGCCAAGAAGAGAAAAAGAATACATACACTGATAAGGACACAAGAGAAATAAACATTTTGTCTAATGAAAATGAGGAAGTAATTAAAACAAACAACGACTCGGAAGTGACATCAAAAATAAATACAAACATATGGAGGCTATCATTCAAAGACACCGTACTTGTAAGGTATTATCAAAGAACCTCGTGGAAGTATTACATAGGATTCTTGGAAGATATTTTCACAAAAGAAGGAAAATCTCATTTTTCCATACGGTTTCTGAAAACCATAAAAAAACCTGAGCTAAAGTTTGTAGTTACTAAAATTAAAGATGAAGACACTGTAACTGAAGATTTAATAGTTAAGCAAGTTAAAATTACACAAAACACAAAACGACCAAAAGAATACTTTTTAGATGACCGATAAGGTTTATTTTTAGTAGAATAGTTTCAAGTAAGTACAAATGTAACATTTAAAAAAATATTAAAATATACAGGATTACTTTTTAGTCAGTACAAACTTCAAGGCTGTGTTCAGACTAGAAACTGAACAACTTTTCCAAAGAAACATAAGTTGCGGAAAGTTGTTCAGTTTCATGGTCTAAACACGCTCCTTAAGTTTGCGTACTGATGAAAAAAATAACCCTGTATATTATATATATATATATAAACAGTAAAAAAAAGAAAAAAAATATATACACACTATATTATATTTATATTATAAGTTTTTATACATTTATATAAATATTCAAATATGCCTGTAATAATGCTTCTGTACCTACACGAAATACTGATTATGGTTGTGTAATAAAAAAAAACTGCGCATTTAGAAAACATTTTAAACGGGTTCTTACCGCGGTATCAATTTGTATTGGTTTGTATTTGTATTGAGTTCCCGATATTTCGGCACTGTTGTTGCAAGCGCCATGATCGCAGGTAAACTGGAGAGCTGCGGGTAGATGTTAAGGACAGATATTATTATCTGTCCACCCTTGCCCAAATTGATATCGCGGTAAGAACCCGTTTAAAATGTTTTCTAAACGTGCAGAAAGTAATCGCAAAAGTCTTAAAATAATATTTAAAAAAAATCTACGTCATTCTAAGTACAAATTTATCTCATTATTGTTATCTAATAGTTATCTAAGAACAAAGAACACCTAAGAAGTAATAAATAATGTTTTTAAGTTGTGTTGTTGAAGTTTATGACTTAAATAAAAAAAAAATCTATATATTCGTATTTCATTTCAAATTTTACTTTTTTATTGCCTATGTGCATCAATCTTAACAATATTTCCAGTGTGTTACACAATTCCAGTGTGTTATCGTGTGTTAAAGTTCTCGTGTGTTATGGTACATTTTCTGTGAGCCTCACCCAGACACTCGCGCGTTCCCGAAATACTAGAGCTACATACAACCCGTCCAGATCAGATGCTCTCGCGCGTTTCAAAACTCGCGCGTAAAACGCGTGCCATGCGCCGGACTCTCGACTCGCTCGTTTTACGCGCGAGCGCCGCGCGAGTCGAGATACTCTGGCGCCATTGGAGCGTTCAGTAAGTACGCTCGTATCCGTAGGAACTGGGAAGAAATAGTCGAAATTTTTTGTAAAAACGTTAGGTAAGTGAACATTACTTTATTTAATCATATTATTTCTTAATACGTAGCTTAACGTTAATACGTAGTTTTATGTTTAAGTAGGCTACTACAAATTACTATACCATCTTGTCTTGCCAAGGGATTTTCCCTTCATTAACAAAATAATCAGCGAATCTGTCTCTTATATTATTTCTTATGATGGACCCTGGAAGTGCATACTGGATCTCAAGATTCGCCAGACGTAGACAGTAGACATGAGCCGTTTTGCTCAACCTAGTGTTATTTTTTTTTATCGTAGATAGCGCAATTCACCTCGGTTGCACCTGATGTTAAGTGAAAATAAGGCCTAAGATGGATCATGCTTGCCTAGAAGATGCCTATTTACTCTCGACTTGAAGAAATCCAAGTACATGTTTTTCAGTAAAAACGTGCACAGGAAGGGAGTTTTACTCTTTTGCTGTCCTGTGGCTTTTGCTGTCTTTGGCTCTTTTGCTGTACTAGTATCTTAAAAGTGACCTGAAATAGTTCCATCATCAGTAGAGCCGACCAGTCGCGGCGGCGGCCAACCAAGCACTGCGGGCAATCGCAACCGGCGGAGGCGAGAATCACGCAATCGGCTCTCCTAATGATGAATCGCGTACCGATTTAAAACATGTCGAGCTATATTCGACTTCTAGGACGTAAGTAAACCCGTTTTGTATTTTAATAAGTCAAATATTTATTAATATTAACACAAATTAACAATAAGTTATGTATTTAATATTTATGACCACATAATAAAAAAATCGTAATATCTACATTTTCTAAATTAAGATGTACAGTATGATGTTTTGTAAACGAGACTTTAAACATGGCGGGGGTTACAGAAGATCATTCCTAACCATAAATTTGACTGAAAACTAATGTTACAAGTTTTTACCTAACAATTTCACATCGTAAAAGTAAAAACCATTAATTAACATTATTCAAATCTGTAAGAAATTATCCTCCCTAACCTCTTACCAAGTTTAAAGTATTTTCTAGTAAACCTATTAAGCAGATTCAATAATAAACCTACAGCACAGCACTGGATAGCAGCGAAGATTGTTAAGATATTTAAAAGGATCGCAGCACTTAACACTTACCTTCAAGAAAAATAACGCAAATATTGAAGGATACTGCGACGCAGATTGGGCAACCGACACTGAAGACAGAAGATCATGTTCTGGATATGTTTTTACATTTCAGGGTGCTGCCATAAGTTGGTGCTCCAAAAGGCAAGTAACAATAGCTTTGTCGACGACCGAATCAGAGTATATGTCACTCTCTATGGCAACACAAGAAGCCATCTGGCTTAAACAATTGGAGGAAGACTTCTGGCCAACCATGTCAGGTATACCAATTGTCATGTTTTGCGATAATCAGAGTGCCATTAGCATTTCAGGTGATGACATCTATCATGCGCGAAGCAAGCACATCGACATACGCTATCATTTTGTGAGGGAGCGTATTTCTAACAAACAAATCGCTGTGCGCTACAAGAGCACACAAGACATGTTGGCGGACGTGTTCACGAAGGGATTGCAGCGTCCGAAGCACCAGGTCTTTACAGTCGCATTGGGTTTGCGTCCAGAAGAGGGTGTTGAAATATAGAACGCATGCGCATGCCCTTATACTACACGCAACATTCTACACGCTGACGTATCTTGCTATTGCCAGCGTCAAGGTCTCTTCCCCTGTACGTAAGCGCTAGTACAGTGACGTGTTAATTTTTGTTATTCTTTTATAAAATATATTCCTTTATTTAAACTCAAAAGTCTCGTGTTATTTCATCAAACACCCATTTGATAAAGAGACCCGAAATGCAGGACCGCATTGGTTACGATCATTTTTGCACAGCTCAGCATACGTCAGGCTGAAGGCTTATCACTTGCAAGAGAGCAGGGATTAAATCGGGAAGAGGTTAATAAAATGTTCGACCTCCTACTTAATGTAGAAAACGATTTACTGGATAAACCAGACAGAATCTACAATATGGATGAAACTGGTGTACAATTAAATAACTCTACTGGAAAAGTAATCGCCACAAAAGGAGTGAGAGCAGTTAATTCTATTACTTCCGGTGAAACTATGTCGGTAATAGCATGTTGCAATGGTGTAATGCACGTGGTTCGATCGGCTAGTCCTATTGGACTATTGAAAGGTTTCTTCCCTATTCCTATCTATTGATCGGACGACGAAATTTATTTTTCCTGCTGTTTTGATCCTCATCATACAATATCAAATCAGCAAGAAAAAATATGAACCGATTGGTCGGACTCGCCAATCGGGTCACATGGCGTAAGAGATAATTTTAGGGGTACAAATCTAGAAATAAGAAAAACATCATATTTTGACTTAGTGATACGCGATGGACCTACTCTGTTACCAAAAATGTAATACAGCTCACTTCAGTAAAAGCATATTACATATGTCGGTCAAATTATTTAATCATCTGCCGAATGAACTAAAGACTTTGAATTTACCTGAATTTAAGAATAAATTATATAAATGGTGCGTCAATAAAATGTTTTATGATGTTAAGGAATTTCTTGAAGCGCCTTGGTAATTTAAAATATGTAACGTTAGTAACTCATACAACCGGCGCTATTTATTCTGTATTGTACCTACAATTGACATTATTTAATTATTCTTACATAGTTTCTTTATTATTACTTATACCAATTTGACTACATACTATTCTGACTATTGTATTATTGTATAATTTATTTAATTGACATGTGGTGTGCGCTTATATCTACCATTGTGTTGTGCGCCAAACTCTGGCTGATTGTGACGAACATTCTATTATATTGTTACCTTTACAAATACTCACTTTCTGACAATAAACAATTTGAATTTGAATACTGTCAAAAAACTTGTTTTTCCAGACCCTCAATTCGACAAACGGAAGTTTTATTCTGTATGCTCAGAAACTGCTCGAGCTAGGTGACGGTCGGTTAGAAACTGACGAAGAAGATATGATTCTATTCACTAATGAATTTTGTCATATTGTGAAATCGGAAGATGAGCTTATTAGCGCAAGTATGAAGATGAAGATTGTGAGGTATTGGGGACGGAGACCAGGAAAAGCATTCATCCAGCAGAAAACCATTTATTAGACAACGTCATTTGTCTGACGGCTAATCTCATCAAATACTGTAGCACTCTAAAGAGGCTGCATACATCACAGTCCTCCACCTTAATTAACTACAGTAATACTAGTAATTAACACAATAATATAATAAAATAAATAAACTTCTAACAGTATACCTTGAACCCAAAACTACTCCTTATAGCTAATATCTTTTCCGAGCCTACAAGCGCGTACTGGGCGTAGCTGACGCGGTACTGGGGTGGCTGGTGGCGTAACAAACTCCTCCTGCCCACTTCCCGGCTCATTCCTCGAGCAAGAGGCTATCGGGCGCTGTGTTGGACTCAGTGACCTTGGAAGCTCTGCCGCTTGAGGCGTGCATAAGATTCCAGAGCTATCCGGCGGCAACTCCGACTGAGTCCCATCAGACCGAGATCTAGCCGGCATGTGAACAGCTAGTGACCTGGATAGCGGTCGATTAGAATCCACGGAGATTACAGGCGAATTCCCTACCCTACGCTTCAACTGATCAACGTGTCTATGGACGTGCTTTCCATCGCTATCCGAAACCATAAAATTCCTAGGTCCCACAGAGCTCACTATCCTACCAGGAACCCACTTTTGGATAGCTCAACCGCCGAGGCGTAAGCCAGCTCCGATGGTTTCTTTGGGCTAGCTAAGTTCACCAGCACCTCATATGTTTCATCTCCCATAATGGCGATTAAGGAAGGGAGCCACATCTCCTCCGCAATGCTATTCACCATAAAATACATTTCTAATCGTTCAATGTACGAAGCCCATTGCCCGTTTCTCAAGTCGAATTCTTTCAATTTCCCTACTGACATATTTTGGCCGAAAACTCACGCGTATTTAATATTAATATTTCACGTTTTCTTTTTTCACATTTATTTCGTCGCCACTGTGAGGTATTGGGGACGGAGACCAGGAAAAGCATTCATCCAGCAGAAAACCATTTATTAGACAACGTCATTTGTCTGACGGCTAATCTCAGCAAATACTGTAGCACTCTAAAGAGGCTGCATACATCACAAAGATCCACCTGTAACCCTGAGTGAAGAAGATTCGCCAGATTGGAGTTACGCGCGCAGAACTGCCCGCGTTGTCGAGTTTGCAGAAGTCAGCGGTATACGGTGGCAGAATCGACAACCCGATAATTTTTTTCGATTCAATATTTAGTAGTTCGCTACTTGTTTTCCTGGCAAGGAATATCAATAGATATGCCAAGGTTCTACTGGAATGTAATACGAAAATGAATGCTAGAATAACAAAATGGAAGGACATAACATTGTCAGAACTTAAGGTATTTTTAGTTTATTCCATATGGGCACAATAAGGTGCAATCGATTTGAAGACTATTAGTCTACAGATGAGCAGTTTGACATTAAATATTTTTCAAAAAATATAGCGCGTGATCGATTTTTATTAATTTTAAGATGTTTGAATTTTTACGATGAGCAAACAGATGAAAATCGCTTAAATAAAATTTCAGGTTTAGTTGACATATTAAACAAAATAATGAATGAAATTGATTATCCCGGCAAAATTCTTTGTACTGACGAATCACTCGTACTCTGGCGTGGCAGACTATCATTCCGTCAATTCATGAAGGGAAAGGCTAATAAATACGGAGTTAAATTATATTTATTAACAGACCAATTTGGCTGCGTATTAAAAATTGTTGTTTATGGGGGTAAGTCAGATTTCGAGTTGGGAGGTAAACATCATGTTGAAAAAACTTTTAGAGGGTAAATTAGGCGTAGGACACGCAGTATACATGGATAATTATTATAATTCCCTTGAATTGGCAGAATTTTTAGTCGATAATGACACATATGTCACTGGGACCTTGCGATCTAATAGAAAGGATAATCCTACACAAATATAAAAAAAAAAACTATCAAAACAAGAACATATATATATTGTAACACCTTTTTTTTTGTAGTAACATTGATGGGATAGCTCTGGAGGAAATTTTGGTACTGGCAACTCTGAAGAGGTTTGTTGTCTATTGACAGTCGTCTCTTTTCGTGGTTAGTGTGGAGTTTATAAATAATAATGGTTGAAATTCGATGAAAGGATATTAAATTAATAGTAAGCATATTTTTCTTCAGTTAAAAATAACTTTAGTGTCTATTTTTGTGAATACATTGTTCGGTGTCTCAAAAGTGCGGAGTCCGAGACGGTGATACAATCGATTCCTCGTCTGTAGTTAAAAGGTTGCGAGCTGTCAAAATGTGACTTGGGGAATTGCTTCGTTTGAGGTTGGAGCTCTGGTTTTGGAAATCGGTTTGAATCCGAGGGAATATGGAGGATATCTTCGAGAAATAGTGGTTAATCCAATTCCGGGACGCCTGTGACTCCCCAGGAAATTAAAAGTCGGCGAATTACGACAAAATTTGTCGATATGACGATTCCACAAACTAAGTAATCCTCCAAGCCGTCAGTTGGATACTCCGACGTTAAAGAGTCCAATGTTAAATCGCCGATCCGGCGCAGTGTACGTCTGCTGATCCCCGACGGAATAAAGGGATCACTCCTGACCCATGTGCGGTCACGTGTCGACAGTTTGAAAGGAATTACATTTTTTTTTGCCCATTGTGGTAAGTAGATTTTGTTTGCTGAGGTCATGATCTCGCCATTAAAATAATCATGACGTGTCATGGGATAACCTGTAAATGTTTCAATTACAGGGCAACTAGTATACCGCTAATATATGGCTAGTGTACGGCTAGAAGGCTGCTAGGATATCCCCGGTGTACGACAGGATGCTGCTAGTCGTATGTGAAGATCGCCAAGGATTCATGCTGAGGATCACCACATCAGGTCGCCCACGTTGACGACGGTGTTCTATTAGTCCAGGTGTGTCACTGTATGAACGAGCAGCTTCGTCACCATGGTGACGGCCAGGTTACGGTGATACTTCGCATGAATTTTATTGTAGTCCCCCCACGTGAGTAATTGTCTTATATTTTATCAGTCCACATTGCACACCACATCCACACCTATCAACACACCACTCTATATACCTTTTCTTATGGGGCTATTTGATCAATGTGATGTTGAGAGTAGCGTTATTGAATATTAATATAAATCTCGATACTACAGAGACGTCTGTAGAGTATCCTTTAACTAAGCCTAGTATCTGTCTAGATTAACCTAGTGACTAAGAGTGTATAAATCTTGTTTCCACTCAATAAATTGGTGTGTGAATTTAAATGTGTGGTTTTCCTTGTCTCCCGCTACAAACCGCTAATGTTTGAGATTGATTCGGCTTTCTTCATGGCGCCCGTTTAATATAAATGTATGTCCGGATCAACCCTCAGGTCAAAGAACCACTACGACCCTGAACTAAGTAAAATAAAATAATCTCATGCCAAGCCGAAGGGTTACAATATGTTTAATCGCAGTGGCATATGTGTGACAAAGTGGAACGACCGCCGGGAGGTACTGATGATATCGTCTGAACACGACGGCGAGATGGAGGATCACGTTAAGCATGACGTAATTAAAACCAAACCCAAGGTCGTGCTAAGGTAGGGTAAGGTAGCCAACAATGAACCAGTAGTACACAATGAACAACCGCTTTTATTCGAAAATGCGACGTTGCCAAACCGTAACACGAACATAGATACACTTCAATATCGTCGCGTGACTCGCGTCCCTCGCTCCCCAGTAGGCGGCGGGCCCGCGTTGAAAACGCACGTCATCAAAACAAAAAAAAACGTAAGTGTTTCAATGTTTTCTTACCGTAGAATGTTGTCAATATTACTAAATCGATTGTATTAAGTAGCTATTTGGCTATCGTTTCGCTGTAGGTACATGGATGTACCTATCTTGTTAGATTATTTTTACCTGACCTAACATGTCGGAAGGTCCATGTAGCACACAGTGACCCACTAGGCTAGGGTACACGATGATCCAGCTGGTTCATTGAGTACTGTGCTATAACTAGCAGTATACAATGAACCATCGCACTTTTAACAAACAAGGTTCACTGTGTGCTATCCGATATTTTTTCATATTATTGTGTCTATCTGTATTTTTTTGGTTTATTAACTATTATTTTATTTTTAGAATGGGGAGAACGAAAGCGGAAATAAGGAAAAAAGGTGCAACATTCCTAATAAATAGGTCACCATGCTCATCAATTGATAATAAAGTCCCAGCAGTTATGATGCGTAAAGAAGTTGATATGGATAAAATAAAAATATTTGGAAGTAAAGCTTGGGTGCATATCATGCCTAAACAAGACAAGCTGTTGAAGCGCTGTGGAAGCGTGCTGGGCCCATAACCTATGAGAACTGGTGTATTACTTTTGATAATAATGAATAACTACATAAGAATTAAATCAATTTATTCTCCACACACATTTCCTCCATTACAATATTAACAGCAGAAGAAGGATCGGAAGCGGTAATGCCAACATTTCAAATATTAAAATATGACCATAGATATGATTACCATAGATATCTTAACAGCTTCACCAAGGATAATATGCAAATGGCTCTCGCTCTTGTAAAACATGGTGTGAGTATGAGAAAAGCCGCTAAAGATTGCAAATTAGCTTATCCCACGCTAAGGAGGTATGTTATAAAAACCAAAGATAATCCTCAGATCAGATTAGTTCCAAATTATGAGGTCAATTCTGTGTTTTCCCCGGATCAAGAAACAATTTTAGTAAAGTATATCGAGGATTGTGCACTAATGTTTTACGGCCTGACTGCGAAAGAAACTCGTCAATTGGCGTACCAGATGGCAGTTGCAAACAGCATAAAATGTCCGGACAATTGGGCTAGGAATGAAATGGCCGGGAAAGATTGGTTGCGGTCATTCAAAAAACGACATAATAATATAAGCCTAAAAAAACCGGAAACAATTGCAGTATTGCACGTGCTACAGCATTTAATAAGGTGAACGTTGAAAAGTTTTACAACAATTTGAAAGAAGCATTGCAGCGTCATCCGACGTTTGGTGACGGCACTCGAATTTATAACTTAGATGAAACAGCAACAACGACCGTCTAAAGTCCTGGCACCGAAAGAAAACCTATACGACCAGTACTGCTGCTGGGCCAAGTTCAAGGAATCAATCTCAGGCATCTTCCTATAGTACAGAAAACGATTCTTTGGAGAGCATCACGAATCCGTCAAATTCAACCCATTCAACAATTATATGATTTTGATTCTTCTACATTAAATGAAGAAAATAAAATAAAAATGTTAATGTTGCTCTCTGTTGGACTTATACTTGCTCGCATATTGGTTATTTTGTGTTGCAGTTTACTTTTTAATAAATCTAATAATTTGTCGAACGTCTTGTAATTCATCCGAAAATAATCACGAAACGTGACCTTCGTCTTTTCGTAGATCTTTATAAAGTATATGAAACTCACCATATTGCTCCCGTTGCCTCAGAATAGGATGTACCCACAACTTTCTAGGGAACAAATAAGTAAAAATAATCACTGTTTAAGATCTTTTTTGTTTCGCCATGTTTACAAATGGGAGTCCTTGAAAATTCATTATTTTAACCAGAATTTTATCACACTCACGCATAATCACAGACTTTTGATAGTTGTCACGATGTTACTTTAACATTGTACGTGACCTACAATCATTAGGTCAGGTTTTTAACAGTTTTATTTCTTATCAGTATCTATTCCTTTTTTATTATTCCCGATCAAATCAAAGGAGCATCGAAATTTACAAAGAAACCATACTATAGTTTCACAGTAACAAAACATTCGCAAGTTTCGTGCTTATTTCATTGCCTGTATAACGTATGTATGGCGACTCAATTATCACTCATTGATCTAACTGAAATTGTTTTCATTCGACATGCGTATAACTTTCACCCATAGTTCTAATTGCCACTTAAGGTAATTGTGAGATCTCTTACGGATTCAATTTAGAACCAAAAATAGGCTGAAATTTGTCTCCAAATGGTCTATATTGGTTGCATAAGGGTTCTTTCCACCTATATAGAACTTAGTCATGGTGGTATTTTTCACTTAAGTATCTAAATAGATATGATATACGAGCTAATGTGCTACTTGGGTTTGATACTATTTTTACAAAGTTACATTATTGTTGTTGTTTTATTACAGAATCTGGAGTAATGGAAAAAAACAGCACAGATACAGCAGATTTGCTTGTTCTTCGACAATTTATTCGACAGCGTGAATGGGAGTTACAGTCAAGTGCGACAAGGGAAGATTTACCGGACTGCAATAACTCCAACTTCGCCTCATCATAAACTGTGGAACGAGAGTATGCCTGTCCTGAAATCAATGCAATTTGAAAACGCAAGTAATCAAGGGGTAGTGCCGTCTGTGTCGAGCTGGATCAGAACTGTAAATAGTTTTAAATCTATTCCAAAATATTTGAGTTCAAAAGGAATGAATTCCTTATTGCTGCACAACTTCAACCAAGATGCATTGAAAAACTTTTTTGGAGCAATTCGAGCTCAAGGATGCAGTAATATTATGCCTACTGCTACTGCATTCGAAGGTGCTTTTAAAACATTGTTGATTAATAACATTTCATCTTCACGCTCAGTGGGGTCAAACTGTGAAAAGATGATAGATAGTTCATGTCTACAATCTTTAATGCATCTTTTACTGAAACCTATGGAGACCAAGACGCCGACTGAATGTAAATATGAAATTGCTAGTGCTCATCTTTACATAGAGCTTTTAGAAATCGAGGAGCTATTAAAAAGCAGGCTTCCTGAGCACATCGAAAGAAGCGCAGCAATAGGATATTGCAGTGGCTAGCTGGCAAGCCCATCAAAAAAACACATATATAAAAACTGTGAGACCTGCCAAAATTATATAGAGGAGAGAGAACTTCTGCCAAGATGTTTTCCTAAAAAAGTAGTCATGATCATAATACAAAATGAGCCTGAGGTAATTTGGACTGTTTGTTATTTTTTTATAGACATCTTAATAAAAATATGTATGGAGAATAAAGGTAAAATAGGTGAAGCTCTGAAAGTGCATGTTTAACACAAATATTCTTGTTTATGCGTATCGTAACAATTATTTATGATTTTTGTTATTATTGGAATTCCCTGGATGCACTTTTTTTGTAAATCCAAGGAAAATAAAAAATAAAAATTTCATTTTTTTAATTAAAATTTGTTTTTGTGTTTGTTATGAAAATTAGCCGCAAGTCCGGCTACTCACACACCTGCCGCAGGGGCAATACCGATCGCACGGCGGTCGGAGCAATTTCGGCTGTTCTCTACACACAAGCCTGCCGTTCAGTGTGTAAGTGACAGTTTCGCTTAACGCATGTCCATGAGAATGGATTGGACACCTATGGATTGGTATAGCCTTGGCACTTTCTGTGGTGCTACCGAAAAAAAAAGAAAGAGAAAAAACTGGGTCAAGAATTTTGCATTGCATTGTTTGTTTTTTTATCCCACATGTGGGGCCGATCTTTGTACATGTCTATTATCCGTGTCCAAAATTCACGCTCTTTGTCCATTGAGACATGTGTACTCCGCTCGTTTGTCGCCAATGAACTGACTGGAATTGCCCCAATCGTAGTACACATGCGGCAACCTAGCAGGGCGGTAGATACAACCTAGGGAGCTAGGAAGGTCTTGCGCCCCTTCCGCCCTGCTGCAGACCCAATTTAAAAATTGCCCCTGCTTGCCTATACACATCACAATTAAGGTGGCAATTAAGGGTCCAATTCCAATATTGCCCCTGCGGCAGGTGTGTGAGTAGCCGTCTTTAATACTTAGGGCAGTCAGGGAACTCGGTCGTCGCGGGGCTAGCGTGGAGTGCGCATGTGCAGGTAGTGATAGTGCGACTCGTGCGACCCCGGCCGCCATTTTGATTAGACGCCATGTGTACAATAAAAATAAGTTTTATTGAACATTATAGAGGTGTATAAAGATATGACGTACGTTTGGAGAGACCACAGTGATTATATGAACAAAGACGTTAGAGCCGAGGCATTCAGTTTTGCTGGAAATCTACAAAAAATTCTATGAAAAAGCAACAATTAAAACTATAAAGAAAAAATAGAAAATATGCGCCCAAATTAAACCAAAGAATTGAAAAAGGTATATGTTTATTCATTGGCGTATTTACTTTTTAATATTATTAGTATTTTATCATTTGCGACCATAAATCCCAAGTGTGTGTCTTTAAACCCTTCTCCTCATACTAAATGTGCACATAGTGATTCAAGTTTGTTATAGCTGTTAAAGCACACTCTCGTTAGTGGCCAAAAATATGATTCAGTCGAAAATATTTATCACCGGAAGTAAGAATGAAGAAGGGGAGAATCTATTGCACTACATTTGCCATAACCGAGACGTCAACGAATTGTTATTCTTGCATGATTCAATCGACGACGACAGCAGGTACTGCTTGATAGAATAAAATCCAGAAAAGCAACAATGTGTACGTATTGTTGCTTCCGAGGACAAAGACGCTGTGGAAAAGTTAAAAGTCCTAACGTTGTGGGGGCAGACGTGAATGCAAAGGAGTTGAAAAGAGGCGATACACCTTTGCATATTGCAGTTAAGGTTAAGAATTACGCGTTGGCAGAATGGTTGTGTCAGCAGCCCAACGTCAACAAAGAAGTGCTGAACAATGACTACATGACGCCATACCACATCGCTTTCGTCGACAGGGACGACAGGATGATGGACGTGTTGAAGCAGAACGGTGGGCAACGCAGGATGCCGCGACAGTCGGAAACTAATTCTGTTGATGAAGACTATGAACCACAGCTCAAGAGCCATAAGGATCAAGTGTGATTGTGAAAAGTGTTAAGTATGACGTCTTCTAGACTAACTAAGCTAATATGATTAGAGTCTTGTTACGCAATGCTAATCCATGCAAACCGCCGAGTTCCCACCGTTCCGGCAAGCCGTGAGAAACATCGTCAGTGGAACGTGGGTGGCCCGCAACACGAGGCGCCGTGTCAGCAAAGAGTCGGCGTCGTCCCCGCGCTTCGTTCGGCATTCATTCTTGATCTAACTTCGGTCACTAATCATTCATTTTAAATTAATTGTAATTTTTCTATTTTAATTAAATTTAATAAAATAACTTTGGTTTTTTTGCAACCTCCGGCGGCAGCCTTCGTTTGTGTCTTTAGACTTGTATTTGTTTGTCAACAAATGCTCATCACCGGCTTGCCATGTTTTTAGAACCACTTGTTGTATTTTTAGAAGAAATGAATAAATCTTTGTAACTATGTAAGACGTTTATTTCAAATAATTTATTAGGTCACTGTCCCTGGATACACTATCCGTATGACGTCTTAGAATTATTTAGATACGCAGCCTACATATTAGTCATTCTTTCAATCAATTAGTGATCTGTAATAGTTCCGGGGAGGAAACGGTACATTGTTGTGTGAATACAAATTACTTACGAAACAATAGGTCATCGTATTTTCATTAAGGGTTCATACATTATGTTAGTAACTTTAACTTTTATCATTAATGTTATTTGAAAATAATGTAAAAGTAGTTTATGTCGTTAATATTAAGGTGCAAATGTATGGAGAAACTAGTAAAAGTGCTGGCAACACTAAGGAACGAACGATATATATGGTGTAAAAAAAAACAACTGTCAAGGTGTGTTGTGAGGTTAGAAGGAAAAATAATTATAAATGGTGTTGAAAAGTATGGATTACAGTCGGTATACGCAAATAAACAGGTATTTCATTATATACTACATATAACACATATAAAATATAGTTCATAGGGGGAAGTCCCCTAACGCCGGACGGCACCTAGGGCCGGACACTCGAACTATCTCGGCAACTAGCAACGCGAGCGAATCAAGGACAAGTGGAAGGGGCGCGGGGGACGTACCGATGCCGAAACACGCGACGCGGGAAGACACTGCGTCACATAAGATTCGAGTAAGTGTTACAACTACGTTTTTGTGTTTAGGTGTGTATGTTTATTTTTCATAGAGTTAGTATTCCATTAATGTTCGAATTTATTAATCGTTTTTGTGGATTTTCAAAATAGTTTTATTATGAAATACGTTATTGTGACAACTTGCTGTCCCTTACTACCGGACACCAAGTAGTCCCGTAACGCCGGACATTGATTATGTATTTTTTTTTTCATTACTTTTTAAAGCTATGATCATTAATATTGTAAAATGTTTCAGAGGATAGAAGAAAAAAAGTAGATCAAAATGGAAGAGAAGAAAAAGAAAGGCACATGGGATCAAACCAGTTTACAAACTGCGATTACTAAGGTTTTGTCTAAAGAACTTAGTTTGAGAGAAGCTGCGTTGTGCTATAATATCCCAAAAAGCACCCTACATGATAAAACATCAGCATTGAACCTCGGAAAAGAAGTGACGTTGAAACCGAAGATCGGTAGATTCACTAGCACTTTTTCACCAGAGTACGAACAAATTATAGTGGATCACGTAAAAGATTTGTCTAATAGATGCATGCCACTGATGAAAAAAGAGTTTTTAAAATTAGCTTTCGACTTGGCTGAATCTTTGAAGATCCCTCATCGCTTCAACAAGGAAAAAGGTGTTGCAGGAAAGCATTTCTACTACGATTTTATGGAGAGACATCCTGATTTATCGCTGAGAGCACCAGAATCAACAAGTATGATGCGGGCCGTCGGGTTTAACAAACCACAAGTGGATCTCTTTTATGACAATCTTGAAAGACTAACAACACTGCACAAATTTCCACCTTCCCATATTTACAACTGCGATGAAACAGGAGTCAGCTGCGTACACAAGCATCAGAAAGTTCTTGCTCCAAAGGCTGTTCGTCAAGTAGGAAAGCTTACTTCTGCGGAGAGGGGCAAAAATATGGATAAAGACGCTATCAATGAGCCTAGAGTCAATTTGGTATCTGAAGAATCCACAGACCCTCCATCCAACCTAACCAATTACCCTTCTACCAAAGACACAACAATCAGCAATCCAAAACCATCGACTAGCTTTGATCCAGATGTCATTCAGATCGTCCATAAATTGTCACCACTACCAGATGCTGCAAAAAAACGATCAGCTGCTCGGAAAAGAAAATGTGAAAGAAGCGAAATTTTGACATCATCTCCGTACAAAAATGCTGCGGAAGAAAAAGAAAATGAAAAGAACGCTAAGGAAGAAAAGAAAAGAATGAAAACCAATTTTAAAAAGGCAATAGAGGAAGAGAAGGAACAAACCAAAACTGCAAAGGCTAAAGGAAAGAATGGAGATAAGAGGAAACCAGCTAAAGAAGTGAAATCTACAGGGAAAAAGGGAGAAAAAGGGAAACAAGCCAAAGGAGTGAATGCCAAAGGGAAAAGTGGAGCAAAAGCAAAGAAAAAGCAGCCATTAGCAGAAGCATCTCAAACAGAAAAAACTTCTTGTGTAGTGTGCTTAGAGGATTACGACGAACACTGGATACAGTGTTTCAGTTGCCATGGGTGGGCTCATGAAGCCTGTGCTAACATCCCAGAATGTTCAGATGGTTATATCTGTGATCGGTGTGAGATGTTTTGAAACCGTCTGGTGCTAGGGGTTAGAAGTGAAGTCCGTCCGGTACTAGGTGCCACTTGCAAAGACTGCATTTTTTTTCACCAAACTATTATTTTAATTTTTGAGTATTTTTAAGCAGAGGTAGCTTTTTTGTTATTGTAGTTTGATTTTAAAGTTAACTATTAACTTAGATAATGCGTAAATAAATCTTTATTTTTTTAAACAGTTTTTTTTATTTTTTTTGAAAACCTTAGGTGTCCGCCACTAGGGCACCTCCCCCTATATATTGGGATATTCATATTTAATACTTCAAAATATAATTAAAATCAGCGCGGGTCCAATTCAATTCGAAATATAGGATGCTCTTTGACTTCGTTGCATTGGTTACCGGGAGTTCGGGAACAGTGGCAGCGACCGTGGCGAGGAGACATTTCATGACCCAAAGTTTATATCGGCGTATGAGGTACTCATTGGAGCCGGCGCGGGAGAAATTCCAGAGGAAAAACTGTAAACCGTGTCTAAGCGTGATTCAGTGAGTTCAACCAGGCTGTTGCTGTAACTGGACCAGGCGACGGAGGTCGACGCGGGGAGCGCGACTCCAGGTCGTAATGCCCATCACAGCCAGGATTTTAAATTGAATTAATAAAGTTCTCGGGGAACCTGGAGGAACGGCTGCCATTCTACGATCTGTTTGTCTCATTGGTTCATAGCAGAGACATATCGGACTCCGAGAAGCATTATTATTTAAGGACATCCTTATCAGGGGAGGCGTTTTTCATAATCCTAACGGATTTACTGTTCTATTATATCTTCAATTTAGGTATAACAGACAGCCCAGTATGCAGAGCATGCATGGAGGCAGAAGAAACCACCAATCATATTCTACTAGATTGCAAACAGGTAGAAGGATACAGGATGAAATACCTAGGATCTCCAAGTACCGTACACGAAGCCATAAGCAACATCAAGGCTTTGCTTAGGTTCGTGGAGGAGTTGGGGTGGTTGGAGTAGCGCTACCCCCTTTTCACGCAAAATAGGCACGTTGGATGTCGACTTGCGGAAAATGCCCAGCGCAACTAACTAACTAACTGTTACGAATCTGTAAAATCTGGATTGTACAATTTACGGAATGAAAGCTTGTCAGTAAGCAAAATTAGGTTTCAAGAATCTTCGGAAGTTCAAGTACCAAATTTCATGTCAACACTAACTAGCACTTTTACTGTACAAAATTGAAGTAACTATTACTGACTATGACTGTGTAAACTGACATATAAAATAACCACTAACTACATTGTAAATTTGTACCCTTATGTAAAATTGACATATAATGTACTTGTGCATTATGAATAAATGAGTATGAGTATGAGTACTAGCTGACTTTTGTTGAGAGTCAAAACTCGATAGTTTTTACTATTTATTTTTATTGCCTTTTGTTAATAAAATTCTATTTAAACTGTACAGTTCTGTGTGTACAACCTGGTTACAATATCTGTGGACCAGGCATCGATGGCTTTACATTGCAGCGAGGTCCACAGATATTGTAACCGGGTTGTATTTTATTTTCTCGAACCGATCAATTTCTATTTCCATAACTTACTTTTTACTACTAAGTTACTACAGAATTCATAAGAATCCCCTGTGAGTCCAGCGGAGAAACCAGCACTCGAAGAAACATTTTTGATCAGGGTGTCCTACGATGCACGGTCGGCCAAAGAAAATTATGAACACTGGTTTGGTGCCTTACTCGTAAGCGCAACAGTCTCGGTGGACACCCTATACATTGGTTGGCAATACTGCAAACGACGCATAAAATCATCGGTAGATATAACCCCGCATCCAGAAAATCGTAGTCCAGCGCACCGAACCCGTTGCGTTGCACCTAAACAGCCGAGCGGCCGAAGCCGCGCCGACACCGGAGCCGTGTAACGCAAGTGTTATCCACGTCATAGACACGTCACAAACAAAACAGTGTACATTCGTGGAATGATACTTACGACAAGTGAACGTGAATGATGAAGACGTTTGCGAAACATATATACTCGAAACAGTGTTTCCTCGTGTTGGCAAGCAGTCACCTGCGCTTATTATATACGATGAGCATTCCACCCATATCCAAATACAGATCGTGGAAAAAGCTGCAGAGTTAGGCATTACTATAAAATAACTACCCTCACACACCAGCCACTTGCTCTAGCTGCTAGATTTGGCTGTGTTCAAGTCATTAAAAGATAAGTGCGACTCAAAATATGGCATGGCAGCGTTTAAATGTAGGTAAAAGTTACCGAAAGCAAAATTTAGTCGATGAAACGGATCTTTCAAAAATTGAAAACAGTTTGTTCGAATCGTCGATATCTGTATGTCGCGGGATATTTGGCATCAGTGGTGCTAAGAAAAATACGATGGCAATGTAAGAACTGTAAGTTATGTATAAAAACTGACGACAAAGAACTGTGACACGCCAATGTATAGCTACATAAAAATTCGAGAGTAGCGGCAAGACAAAAGAAGTCTTACATATCCTACAGTAAATCTATGCATGTGAGTTTACACAATTCAGTCACATCATGATTTTAAGCTCAGGTTAAACAAATTCTTGATGAAAGATATTTCTCAACACGCCGTCACAATGATGTTGACAAAATGTGACAACTTATTATGGATATGTAATGACCGAAGACCGAAGATATCGGCCGAAGACATAAAGGATATTGATGATATTGAAGACAGCCAGCAGCCCAACATCAACAATGTTCTGGTTGAACCAGACTAGTCTGAGTCGCCTAGTACTCCCGCCATGGTATCAAGTCCTGGCGAGCCAAGTGTTCCTAAAGAGTGATTAATATATTTTGAAAAAAAAAAAAATAATTGAGTTGTATCAAATTGAATTTTATTTCAAATATATATATGTATTAGTCACAACATATATATGTAAGGACCCAAATGCACATATTACATACATATTAAGTAATTTATATCTTTACACTCCGTATACAAAAAAAAAACAATCTTGGATGTGCTTGTTTCTGGACTGTGAACGTGATTTTAAACAAATCTTTGTTTAAATTAAATACAACACAGTTATCATCATCATATCGGCCAATAGACGTCCACTGCTGTACATATACAGGGTGGTTCATTTAAAAGGGTCAGTATGGGGAAATCTGAAACTATAAGGCATAGGAAGAATTTATTAATTTATTTAAACTTTATTGCACAAAACAAAAAGTGTACAAATGGCGGACTTAATGCCATAAGGCATTCTCTACCAGTCAACCATTGGGCTAAACAGAAACATTTTATGGTGCAGAGCCTGTTAACTAATTCTTTTAGGTACCATGTCATCGATTTTAGTTATAAGAAAAACTGCATTCATACATTGAGATCTTCCTATGCCTTATATTTTAAGACTTTCCCATACTGACCCAATTAGATAAGCCACCCGGTATACAGTTAATTAACATAATGCTTTCTGATAGACAATATTTCTAGTTTTTTTTTGCGGTGCATAAATAAAGATGTAGGTTTTCCGACGCGCGAACACGCAACGTATAATTGTCCATGCGCGAAACAGGGAAACTCCAAGTTTATACCGCAAACTTGCAACGATTGGCCCCCCATTCTGATGAAACGGTTGACCCAAAATTGCATACAGTAGTAACTAAACACATGATACATGGACCTTGCGGAGTTGTCAACAACAACTCACCCTGTATGGTCGACGGCAAGTGCTCCAAGCGATACCCGAGAGACTTGATTGCTGAAACCATCTCGGGAAACGATGGTTACCCATTGTATCGTCGTCGATTAGTTGAGGACGGTGGACGATCTGTAGGTGTGAAGATAAAAGGACATGATTTTCATGTAGACAATCGTTGGATTGTGCCATACTCGCCAATATTGTCCAAAACTTTTGAAGCTCACATCAATGTGGAATTTTGTAACTGTGTGAAATCCATAAAGTACATATGTATGCGGGCCACAGACCATCAGTTTTAACTGTTCAGTTAAAACGTACGAGTGTAGGCAAATCTTTGAACTGTGCAGTTGAACTGATGATCTAATCAAAATTTTAATAGATAAAACTGTGCAGTTAAAACTGATGGTGTGTGGCAAAAAAAATTCATTGCAGTGAGCACGTATTGCGATCTTTGTAACCATGCCTAATCAACGTGAATGGTTAGAAGAATTTATCCATTTATATCATTCTGAACCTTCCTTGTGGAAAGTTAAAGCTAAAGAGTACCACGACCTTGACAAAAAAGAGGCAGCCTACAGGAGGTTATTGGTTAAACTTCGAGAGGTTGAACCTACTAGTGACAAAGCAGCGGTAGTTAAAAAATCAATAATTTATGTTGTGCTTATAATAAAGAACACAAAAAGGTGACGGCTTCAAATAAGTCAGGTGCAGGCACAGAAGATATATATGAGCCAAAACTATGGTATTACCCTCCTTTGAAATTCTTGGATGATCAACATATACCAACGACCGTCACGGTCGAATTTGGATAATGAGGTAATAAAACTAATATAACTTACGCAACCACCCTACCCTAAAATATATAAAAAAATGGATAACAACATTAAAAAGTTATAGGAGTTTCTGGCAATTTTTTTCTGCCCAAGTACGGGCGTATAATCTTAGAAATAACGATCCGAATTGCGTCATCTTGACAAGCACCTTTAAACCACAAATCACTACTAATTACAAGATATCTTCGTTTTCACTCGACAGGTTTCAATGACGCATAAAATCATCGGTAGATATAACCCCGCATCCAGAAAATCGTAGTCCAGCGCACCGGACCCGTTGCGTTGCACCTAAACAGCCGAGCGGCCGAAGCCGCGCCGACACCGGAGCCGTGTAACGCAAGTGTTAACCACGTCATAGACACGTCACAAACAAAATAGTGTACATTCGTGGAATGATACTTACGTCAAGTGAACGTGAATTATGAAGACGTTTGCGAAACATATATACTCGAAACAGTGTTTCCTCGTGTTGGCAAGCAGTCACCTGCGCTTATTACATACGATGGGCATTCCACCCATATTCAAATACAAATCGTGGAAAAAGCTGCAGAGTTAGGCATAACTATAAACGAACTACCCTCACACACCAGCCACTTGCTCTAGCTGCTAGATTTGGCTGTGTTCAAGTCGTTAAAAGATAAGTGGGACTCAAAATATAGCATGGCAGTGTTAAATGTAGGCAAAAAGTTACCGAAAGAAAAATTTATAATTAGTCGATGATGCGGAACTTTCAAAAATTT
The DNA here is from genome assembly GCA_932273695.1 of Apotomis betuletana. Classification (NCBI taxonomy): domain Eukaryota; kingdom Metazoa; phylum Arthropoda; class Insecta; order Lepidoptera; family Tortricidae; genus Apotomis; species Apotomis betuletana. The sequence goes on from OW026312.1 coordinate 19,467,003, forward strand.
AAAACAGTTTGTTCGAATCGTCGATATCTGTATGTCGCGGGATATTTGGCATCAGTGGTGCTAAGAAAAATACGATAGCGTAAGAAGTATAACATAACTAATGTTTAAAAACTGAAGACAAAGAACTATGTGACACACCAATGTATAGCTACATAAAACTTCGAGAGTGGTGGCAAGACAAAAGAAGTTACATATCCTACAGTAAATCTATGCATGTTAGCCGACGCAATTCAGTCACATCATGATTTGAAGCTCAGGTTAAACCAATTCTTCATGAAAGACATATTTCTCAACAAGCCGTCACAATGATGTTGACAAAATGTGACAACTTATTATGGATATGTAATGACCACTAAGATCGTCTTCTCCATATATTGCTTGTTCGTCTGAGTCATCTTTTAATGAGAATTTCAAATGAAATCCGAGGAATCAACTGCCGACATTATTATATTAAAAAAGCACAGCAACAGGGCATCGGAAAATAAAATAAAAATGTAAGAATATGTAACAATAAATAATTACATTAGTAGAAAATGTTTCTAATTTTATTTCGGGTCCACATTTAAGTCCAACCTTGAAATAAATAATATTATATCATTATTATCATCCACTGTACAACATACCTACGACTTAAATGTGTGTACCACCCTAACCTGATTTCTATAAAATAAGATAGTTTTTGGTAAAAAACTAGCAGTGCTTCACTTTTACCACAAAACAACATCTCACTTAATGAGTCTGGGCCAGAAGGTATTATCCAAATAGGCCCTCTACCCGTTTAGCTCAAGCTACTAGCGTTTCAAGAGCAAGAAGCTTTAACAAAACAAACGTTGAAGAGTTCTATTACAATTTATAAAAGGTTCCCGACAAACACGCTAATGAGCCACAGGATTTATACAATGTTGACGAGACTGGAGTCATAGTGCGAAAACCGCATAAAGTAGTAGCAAGACAATACGACAAGTTACTTCCGCTGAACGAGGCACATTAGTGGCTGCTTCTGGATATTCACAATTTTGTTCGCACGGACTGGCTATTACTTTAAGTCGACCGTTTAAAAAGTGTATGCATTGTCTCCGCGGGTTTCCCCCTCCACCTCCACGTTCCCTTCCATTTCTACGCTCTCGATTTAAACTTCGTCGGCGACCATCGACCATTACGATATTTACGCCGAGTGTGTAAAGTGTTTACGTTGATTAAGTTCCGTACCTTTTCCTCCGTGAATTCGTAATATAATCATTTTGATTGCCTATTCAAAATATTTCGTAGGTGCTTTTTACCTATGTGACAGTGAACGAAAGGACGTTAAATTGCACAAAATACCTGCTAACAGGGACAAGGCTAAGGTCTGGCTCCAAGTAATTTCGGCGGCTGCTCCATCAACTTCATCGAAGCTTGAGGGTATGCCATGGACGCTGGTGAACAAATTGTATGTATCCGTGTACCAAGAACAATTGAAATCGGTCTAGCCGTTTAGGGGCGAAAGAAACAAAAAAACACGTACATGTAGACGGACGTCTGTCCGGAAGGCTATTGGTCACCAAATCGCGGCATCATCAGGCCAAAATGGTTTGACAGATTTCAACTATTTTTGGTGCACAGGTAGCTGGGTGGACGGTTATAGGATACTTTCCAACTGACTATAGCCAAACTAAAAAGGTTATGAAATAATAATGAAATAATGAACTTTATTCTGCAAGTAGGCCACAAGGGCACTTTTACATGTCTGAGTCTACCGGCATTTCACAAGAGGAGACCACTGTTGAGAAGAAACGCCGAAAGAAACTCAACAGTCAGTCATTTTTTCATAAAGGATAAGTACTTAACTATTACAGTAATATGAACTTAACTATACGTAGTTCTCGAAGAAAACATATTAAAAGTGTATTCTAAGATATAAATGAGGTCTAGTGTAAGAATAAAATATAGAAACTACAAGAAAGTATGACGGTTTAACACAATTTATGTACGTTTGATATGCTTTCTTATTAGACCTGTGTCCCTTAAACTAGTCAGGTACAATCTAAGGAGTCATTTACTCGGTTCCTGGTTCAGGCCATGCATTTTTGTCTGTCAGATAGTCCTCTACTGTATAATATGCTTTTGACATTAGAGATTTTTTTAAATATTTTTTGAGATGGAAAGGCTAATTTTAAAATATGATCAGGTAACTTGTTATAAAAATTAATACATTGGCCTAAAAATGATTTATATACTTTACGAACACGAAACTTTCTAATAGCAATTTTATTTTTATTTCTAGTGTTAAAATTGTGGACATCGGAATTTTTTGTAAATGAATCTATGTTCTTAATAACATACATAATACTCTCATAAATATATTGGGACGCTACAGTTGTTTATATCTTTGAAAATGTCTCTTAAGGAGTCACGAGAATTCAGGTTATATATAGAACGAATCGCTCTTTTTTGTAGCACAAATATAGTCTATGACTTTATTCTTCGTCCCGGCCTATTACTCTCTTCTCCTTCGTCGGTTTCCTTGACAGCGTGGTCATCATTTCATATGTCGGTGGCAAGCCAAAGCTAAAGAAAGCTTAGAAAAAAAATGACACATATTTCCAAAGCTATTTAGACTGATACAGTGTTAATCGTTATCAAATTAAATACGTCGGTTACGGTTACAGCAAGCATTTCATACACCTTATAATAGCCATTTTGATTTTCTTATTTCCGACACGATTGTTAATTTGTTATGGAACAAAACTTGTCTTAAATTATCTTTATAAATTGAATGAATATACAACGTGTAATTTTAAGTACGCAAAACCTGAAAATAGGTTGTTCAGAAGGACGAGTATAATCGAGAACATCACTATTTACAGTTTTTTTTTCATTTTATCCATTATTATTTATTGCCGCTTCTATCATTTACCGCGCTCAGCAATCGAGCGAGATATTCGATTAGGTAAACCAACGAAAGCGTCAGGCCCGACGGCCTGACGCTGGTACCTTGGCGGAGAGGGCGTTGTCTTCTGTGGGATGCAACGTGTGTTAGCACATTTGCAGGATCTCATTTGAGGCAGAGCTCGCGGTGTGCCGGCTCAGCAGCAGAGAGTGCTGCGAAATTGAAGCACAATAAGTATTCCGCCTTGGAGTCAGCGTACGATTTTGTACCCTTTGCAGTCGAGACGATTGGACCATGGTGCTCGGAAGCGCGCAAGCTCTTTATAGAGTTGGGTCGACGTTTGCGGGACAGGGGCTGCGATCTTCGCGCTGGGTCATACCTAGTTCAACAAGTCTCCATAGCGATTCAGAGGGTAATGCTGCTGGGATTATGGGGACTTTTGAGCCGGGTGCGCTGCGGGGCGGGGTATTTTAAGTTGGGTTTGGGTGGGTAGTTTTGACAGCGTATTGCGGGTGTAACTTTGTGTATGTCCATTTTAAGTAGATATGAGCGCCGATGGCCAATTCCGCGGCGGCGGCGTGATAGGCAAAATTCGGCGGCGGCGGCGGCGTCGGCGGCGTGACCTTGAGTTTTAGATTTTTATGAGGGAGCAATTTGAGAACCAAAAAACCTGGTTTTTGTGACTATTATTTATTTTAATAAAGGAACTAAGTATGTAAACAATCATATTTTTTTAATTGCACACAAATATAACTAATTAAACAAAACAAAACAAAAAAAAACACTGAATGAAAATTCTCAGATTTATAATCGAAATAACATAAAAAGCATATAAAACCATCACAATCTTCACTTTAAAAACGTGTCTATGTTTTAATACAAGTCTTAATGTATAAATATAAAAAATCAGTTAAAGATTACGTTTCCAGAAAAATAATCATATTAAAACTTAATATTTTCCTCGGTTTCCGCGACTGTCACACATTTAAATAAAACAATTTAAACGGATTATATCTCGTATATTAATTATTTGAGCCTCCCTGACGTTTCAGTACCTTTACAGATAGGCGGTTCTTTCTCCTCAGTAAGCCTTATAGTGAACCGCTGGTAGATATTTTAAATAAAATAATAAATACCCTTCTGGCACATGTGTAACTGTCTTTACACATTAGGCCCATCTGGCATGTATGAACACCTTTATTTTTTTAAATTAATATTTATAAAATGGGTAGTTTGCACAAATGTAACTTTGACAGAGAAAAATTATGTTTTTCTCAGTCAACCATTGACAACGGTATCTGTAAAGGTACTGAAACGTCAGGGAGGCTCAAATAAGTAATATACGCGATCTAATCCGTTTAAATTGTTTTATTTAAATATTAAAACTTAACAAGCATATTTTTTAATACCACAAAAATTTTAATCACAATCTCTTAGTCACAACACAACCAATTTCAAAAGCTAGGTGGCGCCAGGTACGTTAAACACATTTTAAAAACTCATCATCGTGTCAGACTCATAGACGCGGCTCAAAAGAAAACAACACGCGTTCACTCGTCAAAATACTTGACTCGATTGAAGCCATCGTGCGACCGAACGCGAACGCGGGTGGGATACGTTACGAGTGCAAGCGAGAAAGCAAATCGCAACTTGTTGCGCCGGCGCGCCGCGTATTTCACACGGCGGCGGCGCGCCGACTCGAATCCGCGGCGACGGCGGCGCGCCGGCGCGGCGCTCATATCTAATTTTAAGTAAGGCCTTGACTGACGAAGCGTGTTGCGGATATTATTTTGTTCCTATAGGTTATGTTGACGAAGCTTGTTGCGAATATTATTTGTATAATATTTTTTTAATGATTACACTAAATACGAAAGCATTATGTCATTTATGACTATCACAACAAATAGGTGTAACGTCATGCATTGCTGGTTGAAGAGACTAGATAAGTAAATTGATTCATCTTATTTACCAGTTCAATAAAGTAGCAGGGAACGTTTTAAATTCTGTTCTTCTTGAATAACGATAAACGATAGGTTTTTTTTTTGTGCGTTACGGGTCCGTGCGGTGCGCATACGCGTGCATAATTGCAATGGCGTTTCGTTACAGTAATGTGCAATATTGTGAAATGGTCCGCATGTTAGCAAGGTGCAATGACAATGTAAATAGCTTGGACCAAATAATGAGGCGGAACTCCGACAGAAAAATCGAAGCTGCCTTTGAAACAGTGAAAAATGACCCTGAAGTGCTTCAATCGTTAACTAATAATTTAAGGAAACGTGCTCTGTTGTGAATTCGTCAAGGAGGTGGACATTTCGAATCATTATTATGGCTTCGCGAAAATCAGGACTTGTAGGTAATTTGTAAAATAAGTTGATTATTCCAATTATTGTAAATACTGTGATTCAAATTTTTAAGCACGCCGACAAATGTTTAGTACACATTTTTAGCTCAGCCTTCAATAATACTTTCAGGTCGGCAGTTGGAAAGAATCCAAAAAATTGTGTTCCATAATTTTTAACGGAAGGAAGCTGGAAGCCGGAGTGCATTACTCAAAAAAAAGCGACAAAATTAGTAGTTATGTCGAATTATCGGAGAAGTCAAACCGTTTGGCAGATCATGCTTTGGCATTCATACTGAAAGTTGCAATCTGCAAGTGGCAGCAACCAATGGTATATTACTTTTTCGAAGGGGCTGCGTCGGGTCCGCAGATGAAGGTCCTTATCAAACAACTAGTGGCAGCAATGTGCGACTCGGGACTACAACCCATCGCTTTGTTAAGTGACCAGGGATCAACATTTCAAAATGCTTTTAAAAGTCTTCAGAAAGACAAGACAGGTCACAAATATAAGCGGGCGAGGAAACAGGATAAATCATTAACTAGTCATACCCAAGCTACGCTTACTAGTAAATTAGTATAGCTCGATTATAAGTAATTAAGTTTATAATTATTTAAATGAAAAACTAAGTACTAGCCCGTAATACGGTTTTGTGTTTTCCAGACACTATTAATATAAACGGACAATGCCAGAGTGTGGTTTATGATCCGCCTCATTTAATAAAAGGCATTAGAAATAACATTCTCACGAAAAACATATCAATGGATGGAAAAGTTTCCAAATGGCAAGATCTGGTGGACTTGTACCGCACCGACTGCACTGCCACTGGCTCCAGCGCCGATATTAGCGGCGCGGCGGCGCACCGCGGCGATGATTTATTTTGTTTCTATTACTCTTGCAAACAACACGCGTCTGACGTTGACATTGATTTTTTTATATCTTTGGTTCAGGAACGCCCTTGTTTGTGGGATTCTAGTGACGAAACTTATGAAGACAAATTTATAAAACAAGATGCTTGGAAAAGCATTTGTGAAATCATTTATGAAAATTATAACGAAAAAGACGCTGCCGAAAAATCTAAATTGGGTAAGTAGTCCTAAAAGGTAAACAAATACTATAAATAAAATCCTAAATTGCTATATAAATTGTTTATTCGCAGTTTACAATAGACTGAATGAAATAAAGTATTATTTATTTTTTAAACGAGAATAGGAAAGTTCATATTTTTTTAATTGCCAAGGGTACCCACATCACTAGAAAAGTAATTACAATATGTATTTCTTATTAAATATGGGCTCATACTACTTTCATTAGTTGTCGGCGAATGCAACATTTGAAGATCAGAATCATTAACGATAATGTCATCAGCCGCTTGTACTCCATCTCGATTCGAAACAAAGTTGTGTAGTACCTACACAACATGCCTTAATAATGTCTGTAGCAAATTCATGGGGCCTATGATGGTTGCGTTTATCACGTGATAAATAAGTGACAAAGCATCTGTCCCTCGCACTCGCAATTGGTCAAAACGTGACGGATGCTTTGACACTTATTTATCACGTGATAAACGCAACCATCATAGGCCTACATATTGCACATTCATAGCTCGGTGTTATATGCGCCATTTATTGGCTAGGATGCCGAAAGCGCACTCCACACATCTTCGGGCATAATTGAATATTCTTTGTTGTACTGACAAATGCTTCCCTGAGTAAGGGCGCATGACGTTATTCGAGATTGCGAATCTGCCACAAAAACAAATGGAGTTGCATTTGGATTACCTGGTAAGGGCTTTGGTGCTGAAGTGGAGCCACTATGTTGTGCCGTTATAAAAAAAAAAAAAACAATGGATAAACTTAAATTTTCCTGTCTTTGAAAGCCATTCTTGCGGAGTTGTAGGTATCTGAAAATAAAAAAGTATTTTATATAATTATTTTTTATTTTATATTTCGCGCTTTGATTCCCCTATTGTCGGATACTATCTTCCTTATATTTTTATTTCTTTTCTAGACACAACCAGATTTGGTTGAAGAGAGTAGTAATAGCAGTTCAAGCGTGCAAGCTGGGACCGTCCGTTCGGATGCTCAAAACGAGGAGGGCGTCCCTTCTAATCTAACTCCTCACAGCAGAATCCAATTGTTCCAACACCAAAACGTCGTGTCATGAACCCACCTGAATTACAGGAAGCGGGCAGACAAATGAATACTGCTTTAACCACATAAAATAAAGTATTGGTCAACAAAGAAAATCCGAAAGAAGAAGACGAATGCGACTTATTTTGTAAAATGTTAGCAAAACAAATCAAGGGATATCCTAAACTTGAAAGAGAAGAAATAATGTATGAAATTCATGGTGTTATGATGAACAAACGTCGTCGGTATGAACGGGAACGAGTGATGCAGGGCAGATCATACTCTGTTTCTTCTCCTGCACAAGTTATACTCAGTCGTCCTACGAGTAGCAACACTGTATATTTAACACAATCACCGAAACCGAGTTATGTAATTGACTCCCCCGAATCTCTGCCGCAAAATAACCAACAATCGGAAAGAATTAACATTATATCAGAAGAAATTATTCAACCAGAAACAAGTAGAGGATGTTATGAAAGCTTTGGAAATGTGATAAATTACGATTTTCTACGAGCTAATTTCATACCGGATTCTCACAGATTTTTTTATAAGCTCATTTGTAACTTGGTGAAACGTTATTAATCTATAAGCAAATTTTATACCTGATTCTCACTGGTTTTGTATAAGCTCATTTGTACTCGTAAGTTGTTGAAACGATAATAAATAATATTGGTAAGTAATAAAATAATGAAGTTTACTTACCTTCACTAAATCCTTCAACACCTATGTTGAGTGCCAAACATACTTCAGGGATATAAGTTGGCTTGAAATTTTAAATAGGTAATGCAAATTTCTATAGCTGTCCCCTGTAGCTAAATATCTCAATGTTACTGCTAAGCGCACTTTCACTGGAAGCAGTTCCAGTGAAAGTGCGCTTAGCAGTAACAATTATGAAAGGGATAGATAATGTTCTTTCAGTTGAGTTTTGAAAGAAACAAGAGATTTAGCGCGCCTTAAGCTCACAGGCAAGGAGTTCCACAAACAGACAGCTTTAAAAGAATAATTCAAGTAAATAAAATTATTCTTTAACGATAACGTTTAAAACTGAATTTGCATTGACATTACCTAATGATTAAACACGGCTATCTTGTCTTGCACGGCTGTCTTTGATCGCTCTCTTGTCTATGGTAGCCTTAGGAAACTAGACGTGTTCTGTAAGCTGCTCATTTTCTCTTTAGTATAAAGTATTGTTATATACAATTTAATGCTTTGGATTCTGTGTGTAAGTAACAGTCACAATAAACGTGAAGGCCGAACACTGCGTTTTTACTTCCACTTGCAACTATGACGGTGCTTGGTGACCTACTGCTACGCAAGTCCATCATTGTTGGAAAAATTGAAGAATTTGAACAGGAAAACAGAAATTTGCTGCACAATGTCAGTACCTGCTTTTTCTGCAGCCGAATTTTATTCAAGATGGAAGAAGAGCTCCTTCAATTAAACGTTTTAATTGACGCCGAATTGATGAGGTAAATCATGTTAATACATACCTATTCAATCTACTCCTAGTCGCAACATTGTAATTTGTAATTCCAACAGATTTGTGTAATTGTTTTTTATTAAAGCAGTAACGTCTGCTAACGTAACGTTCCGTGTTGGTCTGGAAAGCCGTTAGAAACGCAGGTTCGAATCCTGTCTAAAATTTTCAATTCTTCGCTTCATTGTAAAGATGTGTGCAATTGTTTTTATTTAAGCAGTAACGTCTGCTCACGTAACGTTCCGTGTTGGCTTGGAAAGCCGTTGGAAACGCAGGTTCGAATCCTGTTTAAACCATTACATTTTAATTTTTTTCGCTTCATTGTAAGATTTGTGTAATTGTTTTTATTAAAACAGTAACATCTGCTCACGTAACGTTCCGTGTTGGCCTGGAAAGCCGTTGGAAACGCAGGTTCAAATCCTCTATGAACCATTTTTTTTTTTTTGCTTCATTTTAAGATTTGTGTAAACGTACATAACAATGGAATTATAATTGTTGCAGAAATTGAAGAATCCGAATGACCTTCAGCGTTCGGCTTCCTCGTCCCCCGCACAGCCTATCGTAACTACCTCGAACATTAATTACAGCGCCACCTCCAGATGTTTATGCGAACCACTGTCAATCGGCTTGTTGAGCAGAGCCTGTTTTTAAGACAGATAGCGTCGCGTTCGAACATTAATTTGGCGTATATTAAAAATTGAATTAAACGTCTGTTTTAAGTTTACCACAGACTGATTTTATTTATTTTTAAATAATTTACAAATAGAATGCAACCATAGAGAAACTAGAATTTATACTGACTGTAATAATTTATATGGTTGTAGCATGTGTCAGTATCAGTACATGCCTTTATCAGACTTTAGATTTCTAGAAAATCATGAAATAAATGCGTTAAATATTACTGAAATTCCTGATGATTCGGATTATGGTTTCATTCTAGAAGTAGATCTTATTTACCCAAAAGCATAATGATTTGCCATTTTGTCCTGAAAAATGTATTCCACCAGGTGGCACGCATTATAAACTTGTACCTAATCTGTATAACAAATACTGGTATGTGATTCACTACATACATCTAAAAACGTGCCTTAAACATGGTTTAAAATTAATAAAGATACATTAATTACATTCAAACAATCCCCTTACTTAAATCAATATATTGATAAGAATACAAGGCTACGTCAAGAGGTAACGTCTGTTTTTGAACAAGACTTTTGCAAATGGATGAATAATAGTATATTTATCAATGGGCTGATAATGATAACAAAACAAAAAATAAAACTACAGCCGAGAGTTTGATTTCAAAACGCAACTTCCATAGTGCATCAGTTTTTACTGAAAATTTGGTTGCGCTCATTTATCACTGTTCTGTTTAATAAACATAATGTAATCCGACCTGAGATACTCTGTACATACTAACACTAAAACAGATGCGACACATAAAATATTTATATTCCAATATTTATGGTAATATAATGAAATTGTAATTAGTGTTTTTTTAAATCACAGCTATATAAATCACGGCGTGGCGTTAATATAACCCGATTCCCACCGGCTTGCCCAGTTCTAAACGGCCGGGTATCATTTAGTAATTGCTAACTGTAATTAGTGTATTTTTTTTTAATTTATAACAACTATTGTTAATATTAAAAATTGAATTAAACGTCTGTTTTAAGTTTACCACAGACTGATTTTATTTATTTTTAAATAATTTACAAATAGAATGCAACCATAGAGAAACTAGAATTTATACTGACTGTAATAATTTATATGGTTATAGCATGTGTCAGTACATGCCTTTATCAGACTTTAGATTTCTAGAAAATCATGAAATAAATGCGTTAAATATTACTGAAATTCCTGATGATTCGGATTATGGTTTCATTCTAGAAGTAGATCTTATTTACCCAAAAGCATAATGATTTGCCATTTTGTCCTGAAAAATGTATTCCACCAGGTGGCACGCATTATAAACTTGTACCTAATCTGTATAACAAATACTGGTATGTGATTCACTACATACATCTAAAAACGTGCCTTAAACATGGTTTAAAATTAATAAAGATACATTAATTACATTCAAACAATCCCCTTACTTAAATCAATATATTGATATGAATACAAGGCTACGTCAAGAGGTAACGTCTGTTTTTGAACAAGACTTTTGCAAATGGATGAATAATAGTATATTTATCAATGGGCTGATAATGATAACAAAACAAAAAATAAAACTACAGCCGAGAGTTTGATTTCAAAACGCAACTTCCATAGTGCATCAGTTTTTACTGAAAATTTGGTTGCGCTCATTTATCACTGTTCTGTTTAATAAACATAATGTAATCCGACCTGAGATAGGCTACGTACGCACTTAGCGGCTGCCCGTACGGCTAACCGGAAGCCCAAATTTGTATGTAACCGTATCATCCATACGCATTCAATTGCGGCTGCCGTCCAACCGCTCCGGTCGCTCGCAGCGCTGCGGCCCCTCCGCCGGGTAGCCGGACGGTCGCTGTACGCACTACGCGGTTTCACTGCGGTTGCCAGTTTGCGGCCGGTCGGCATCGGAAGCACATGTGTTTGCGTTCACGGCGTCCACACTCGTAGTGCTCGTAGACAATGGATTTCGATACGGAGCGGTTTATTATCGAGGTGCAGGGTAGACCATCAATATGGAATACGAAGTCTGCAGAGTATTCCGATAGAAATGTACGTCAGAAGGCTTGGGAAGAATTAGTGGATATCTATGGGGTTGATTTAACACAGGATGCGAAAAAACACTCGGTAAGTACCAATAACTTTATTTAAACATATGTTAACTGATAAAAGGTATCTCAGCTTACTTAAATAAAATTATCTTGCCAGTGTACCCACCCTTCGTTCATGAAATAATCAGCAAATAATTCTCGATATCTCAATGCAGTTGCATTGTTTCTGCGCACACTATCTCGAGCAATTCTCTCAGTCAGAGGATTGTTCAGTGAGTCTTCAAAAGAAAATCCATCTCGGTCTCTCACGAAGTTATGCAAAATGCACGCTGACTTAATAATGTCATTAATTAAATCAGTATTGACATTAATGGGTCTGTAGAAAATGCGCCACTTATTGGCAAGTATACCAAAAGTACATTCCACGTAACGTCTAGCTCTGGACAGCCTATAATTAAACGTTTTTTTTGTAACATTTAAATCACGTCTCGGATATGGGCGCATCATGGTTGTACTTAAGGCGAATGCCTCATCCCCTACAAATACATAAGGGAAAGCGTTGCTATTGGATGCTGTGATCGGTGCTGGTTCAGGAATGTTCAAGCGATTTTCCTGCATTTTTTTATAAAAGCTCGTATTTTGAAATATTGATGAGTCACCGAATCTTCCAAAAGCTCCAACATCAATTAATATAAATCTGTAGCTGCTGTCACAAACCGCCATCAAAACCAGGGAAAAAAATCCTTTATAATTAAAGCACATTGATCCACTCCTGTCTGGTGCTACTATTCTTATATGTTTTCCGTCACAAGCACCTATACAATGCGGAAACTGTGCTCTCTTGAAAAAATTGACTGCGATTTGCAGCCACATTTCCTTTGTGGGTTCTGGCAGGCACATCTCTTTTAAGCAACACCATATTGCAGCACATACTTCTCGAATAATTTCGGCGATTGTGCTTATTCCAATCCTGAAGAGGTAGTGCAATTCAGCGAATGAGCACCCTGTTGCTAAAAATCTGAAACAATTTATATTTTTTTACAGGTTTGGATCTTCAAAAAAAGTGGAGAAACATTCGCGACTGTTTCGTAAAGACCCATAAAGCAAAAGAGAGCAGGAGCGGGTCTGCAGCAAAAAAGAAGATTCCATATGTATTCTACGATAGTCTTTTATTTTTAAAAGACTTAGTCAGTGTTAATAACACAGAAGGTAATACTACAGTAACTGAAGATATTATAAACGCCACTTCACAGAATGCTGACGATATCTCATTAAATCCACCTTCGCCAATGCCACCAGCACCAGCTAAAAAAAGTAAGAAAAATAACAAAGATGATGATCCCGTCGGTGCACAGTTAGTCGGTGTGTTAACAAAAAATTTAGAAAGAAAGAATTTGGAAGAAGATGGTGATCGCCATTTTTTCTTGTCATTGACAAAAGAATTTAAAAAAATACCAGAACACCTGCAAATGCAGACAAAACTTGATATTTTAAAGTTAATTAATGATGCACAGCAGACACAGATGTTTCGCGAGTATGTACCAGCATCGTGGAGTGGTGGAAGGCAAAATACCAATCGTGGATATCAAACGGCACATTCTTCAAGATATAATCCCTACTCTCAGCCTATACATTCACCAGCGGTTAGACCACCTTCTCATGGCTCTGCATCTGCAGCGAGTCCATTCTCAACCATGGAAGAAAATTCGCCGATATCAGCCCACAGCCAAGAGTCTCAAAACAGTGACAATTCGTCTCGTTACATAGAACTTTTTAATTATGTACAATATGAGAATAATGATAATACTGAATAATACATAAATGTTACTAATAAATGAATAACCATAGTTTTATATTATTTTATACCTACACTTACCTTAGCACTACTGTTAATTTTAGCTCCGGCTTGATGCAATTACGAAATCGAGTGTCTGTCTTTGTTATACTAGTTTTCAAAATGCTTAAAAGTTCTTCAAAAGATTTTTGACTCATCCTTGTGAAATTAAAAAACCGTCGTACTTTTTGAGCTCTTTGAAGAAAATTTCGAAATGTCTTGTCTCATCTCTTGTTGATAGAAATGGATGCACCCAGAATCTGTGTCTTCGTATCTTTTTCTTTAAGTAACGCGCGTAAATATAATAAATACCGACAGCCTCTTCGACGTCCATCTTGGAAAGGAGAATGGTCGATGGTCGAGTCGACTCGACCGCGCGGTCGCTGTACGCACTATGCGGCTAGCCGCGCTGCGGCTGGCCGTCCGGTTGACCGCAACTGCAACCGCAACCCACGGCCAGCCGGACGGCCGGCCGCATTGCGGGCAGCCGCTAAGTGCGTACGTAGCCATACTCTGTACATACTAACACTAAAACAGATGCGACACATAAAATATTTATATTCCAATATTTATGGTAATATAATGAAATTGTAATTAGTGTTTTTTTAAATCACAGCTATATAAATCACGGCGTGGCGTTAATATAACCCGATTCCCACCGGCTTGCCCAGTTCTAAACGGCCGGGTATCATTTAGTAATTGCTAACTGTAATTAGTGTATTTTTTTTTAATTTATAACAACTATTGTTAATCAGTGGCGCTGCGTTCATATAACCCGATTCTGAACCCGGCTTGCCCAGTTCTGAACGGCTGGATACCATTTTGTATTGCTACTATAGAAAAAGCGTGTTATGCTCCGCGTTGTCTAGAGATTTTTTTGGAGATAACTATCAAATATATTAATGAAGCTTTTGATCAAAATTCTAACGCGTATCTTATACATGAATACATACTTGTTTTATAATATTATTATTACATTATATCTGAGATTGTATTATACAAGAAAACATATTAAAAATTATACTCCAATATACTTTTAATAATATATATGCAGTAACTACTCTGTTTTATTTTGGAAACTATTAATAACATCTCTACTTTTAACAACGAATTGTATATTAAATTTATTATTTTGGTTCAGTGCGCAAATAGTGTGCCTGAAAATACCCGTTGTGAATATCTTTCTACCTTTGGTAATCAATTAATATCTTTGTCAGGAATGAGTGATGAACCTTCGAGACCGCTCGAGAAGCAGAAAAAGAGTTTCTAAGCGAGATTCTTCAGCAGAAGAAAAAGAAGTTGTTGATACTTCAATAAACGAATATAAAGTATTGCAATTGCGTTTAAATCAATTGAAAGGTTCTGTAAATCCCGAGGATATTGAAGAACGTAAACAACTTGAAAAACAGATTGCTGTTCTAGGTAGAAAAGTGAGTGCAATTAAAACTAAACGCAGTAAAAAGCAGCGCTTGACTAGATCTTTGAGAACTACACCGGAACCGCGAGCAGGACCATCTCAATCAGTTGGTATTGAGTATCATTCAGATTCAGAGTTATCACCCGAAATTTCATCAGCGTCTTTATTGCCATCATCAGTTATAATTCAAGTTCCTGACTACAGAATTGTAGAGTCTGAATTCGATTTAACTCACGTTTCTGAAACAACAGCTGAAGGCAAATCCGAAGAGGAAATGTCGCAAGATCAACAGCAACAACCACCTATGCAACAAGGGTTCAATGATCTCCAAATGCAAATGTTGCAAGAATTGTTGAACGCTAGTCTTCAAAACTTTCAGTTGGCGCGTCGTGACCAAGATAGCATGGTAGTAGATAGTCCACATTATTCGGGTTGGAGTGAGAAGCATGAATTGTTATCGTCTTGTAGGTTCATGAGCAGAGCTAATGCGATAATCGGTATTGACGATTGTCTGGAAGAGAGATTTACAACAACTGCTGGTCGTGAAGCTATTCGCATGAAGTTCCCTTCTAAAGATTATGTGCACATCAATATGAGTACACGTTACCCAGGTGATGGTCCGTATGTAGATTGCAGTAGTCCGGTCATAAACAACTACGTTACTCGTATCATGAATGTGCTAGATTATGGAGACAAAACGCTCGATGCTGAGGCAGGTACTTCTCAGAGGAAATATTCTGCTTGTGATGATGCGAAGGTGTCATTCTATACTTCATTGCGGCAGTTGCGTAATTACATCATGGGCGCTACTTGTAATGATCCAGTTAGAAAATGTTTCTCGCGTTCATACTTCGAGAATTATCATGGTTTGATATGGAAATCTTAAATTTCCTTAGTTATAAGTACAACAATTAATCAAAATCAATCTTATGTGTTAGATTATGCACGTTATATTTGATTCTTTCTTTCTTTCTTATGTTTTATTTGGTTTATTATTTGGCTTTAAAAGCTCTATTAGCTCCTTAGTCCCAACAGAATTCGAAATAGATGGGAAAAAGTTCCTAATTAAGCACAGATTTATAATGACCATGGTAGATGGAAAGGTCTGAAATGCAGCCACAGGCACGAGGTCTACAAGTATGTGCTACATATGTGGAGCAACATCGAAAGATTTTAATAAATTGGACTATGTCAGAGACGTAAATTTTGAAGCCCTTGAATTCGGCATATCAGTCTTACACGCCAGAATTCGCATATTTGAAGCCATTCTACATCTAGCCTATAAACTCCAAGTAAAAGGATTTATTTTTTTATTGGGATTTAATTTTAGAAATATTTGGAAAACTTATGAAATTTTTGTTTGATGATATAATAAATGTGTTATTAGTTGATGATATTTTGATAGTTATATTGGACTTTAACAAGAAATATATACTTGTTGAGTATTTTGCACTGTATATATTGTTTTCATATAATTAAATTCTAAATTGAATTCAATAATTGTTGTTTGTATTTTTGCTGTTTCAATTGGTTACAAAAGGGAATTTCCTGTTTCTTTGCTGAACTTATTTTACGCTGTAGTTTTGCTAATTAAACATGTATTATGATCTTGTATTATCATTTAGATTAATGATCGAGCGGTTATCTGTAGCAGTAATATCAAAATCCAATATAATATCAATATCCAATTATGAGTTTAATTCATTGAAATTATACTCGATTGATGAAATGGAGATTGGTTCGTATTATATAGATTAAAATTGTGGGTTTATTTCGAATTCGATTTCTGTTTTATTTAGATGTCTTTCTGTCATAGAGAGTGAAAATTATGTAGAAAATATAGCTATAGTATTAGCTACTTTCAAGCGTTTATGTAATATACGAACGGGTGAATCAATGAATGAAGTTTTTGGTATACATTTAAATATGAACTATAATGAATCCGATGTGGTGGATACTATTCCTAAACACTCATGTTTGAATAAGGTTATTGCTATTTTAAGTAATATATTTGATTAAAAGATAGGAAATTTGATATATTTAAAATTTTTAATTTGGGCTATGGATTTAGTTTTATTTTGGTTACGGTTGTCGCGCTTGGCACCTCGAGCGGGCTGTCTACGCTGGGTATAGGTACATCTCTTCCGTTTTCACGGGAATTACTAGCCATCCTGGCTGCAAAGTTTGCAATATTTATAATCTGAAATGTTTACGGCACCGTCGTCTCGCTGAATATATGCAGCTATACAATCGCGAAATAATTGAAGATCTTTCAAAACGTTTACAAGAAAAGCTCGTACCAAATGTGGCTATTAGAAAAACCTCGGGACCCAACCCCTTTACATGGGGTGAAACTTCGAACTTTGAAAGTGTAGTGTAAACTTTTTATTGAGGTATTTTGTAAACTATATTACTAATATGAGTTATAACTGTTATAATGTGTCGTTCTGTCATCAATGGGTAAGGTTTGATAAAATAATTAGATATATAAACTTAATAAGATTAAAAGAGTTTTCTATTAAAAAGAATAGAGATGAGTTTCGAAAATTTTTGACCGGTGACGTTGAGTATATAGTAGACTTACATGTTAGATTCCCTATTGATTTTAATTTATATGTAAATCTTAACGAAGGTGTATTTTCTGTAATGTATATGCGAATGTTATCAATTTTAGATAATCAGGATAGAAAGTATAGTGAAGGTACATCCAGTACTATGGAAAAGAGTATGGATGATGCTAAAGTTGCTTGGTATCATACTTTGGATGATGTTTATACTTTACTTCACTCCGTAAACGGACCAGATGCTATAATTGGTATATTTAATCGAGAATTATATGAATCCGAAAAGTCAATATCTTGGTCTAATGTTTCCAATTCAGTGGATGATTCACCATTAGGTGATTTGTCTAAAGCTAAAACTTCAAAGTTGCCCATTGGTAAGAGTTCAGTGATTACGGACATGTTCAAGATGCTGTTTTGTTTAGTTATATTGTGTTGTTTGGGAATTGTACATTCTGCTACTATGGCTAATTCCAAATATTATTTCGACGTTGAAAAGGCTGACAAAATTGTGGTATTTAATTTGCTTAATCGCGAATTGAAGAATACACATCATCATGTATTGGGATATTATACCACAAAATTTGCTGCTGCTACTGTTAAACCATCTAGTTTAATTTGGAATTAGCCATAGTAGCACGATGTACAATTCCCCAAACCCTAAACCCAGAGGCCGTACCAACAGAAGTGCCACTTGGAAAGAGAAGCAGGGTCAGAAGGAGGAGTCGAAGATAAATACCGCAGCCTTCTACGACTTCCGGGCGAAAGAAGAGACTTCGCCTGTCGACGAACCACTTTACGATTTGGGCCCGCATACTGGATCAATACCGATGGAAGAAACATACTCTCAGAATTTCGAATTCGGTGGTTATATAGATCAAGTCGAGCGAACATACGAATCGCTGAGAGGCATAGATCCGCGGTTAGACCGCAGGATGCCATTTTCCATGTTCCAGCATTCTATGACAACAATTTTAAATTGTCATCTCCTTGATTTAACATTAGATAACGGTGAGAGAAAATTAGATTCGGCTTAATGCCAAGATCTCTTACCTGAAGATTTATGTATACCCGACAATCTTTACCATTTCATCGCGAGTGTTGGCAACACAGCCACCGTTGGAGGTGAAGAGATCCGGTTTAATCTTCTAGACATCGCCGTTCCCCAAGCCGCTGATGCTCAAGTTCCAGCAGGATCGTTCGGCCCAGTAACTCCAGACAGCCATAACGTCTACGAATGTTACATTTCACCACTCGTCACATCGAATAGAGTATTAAATTCGCGTCGTCCACCCAATGCAGCCGAGATTCCGCCGCTACCGCCAGCTTTAGTCCCAGCAGGAGCAGTTCCTACACCTAATTTATTAGGACATGGGCCACCGGACGTATTACCCGCAGAGGCACGGCCCAGGATAGAGGGATTCGACTTTCCAGACGGTGACACAATTGCAGCGCGGCTCAGGATATGTCCTGAATTAATGAGCAGGGTGAACACTGTTCTTTTCGAACTACGTTCAAGATTTAAGATGCGAGACATTGGGCGGTCATCCCCCTCTACGCAATTACATCCAGGCGAAGACCCTGCCCGGCAACGTCCAATTCGTCGTCAGTTAATGGTTTAGCCTATACTGTGTCTGATGATAAAATTTTGAATTTGTCATATGATGGTACTGATTTGTTAATTCAACCCCAAAATTATATAATTGGAAATTTGTCTTCTGAAATAGGTAAAGACATATATGATGTAGACGGTGTGCCTAGGGGCGCCTTAACGAATAGTTTAGGCGATAAATTTGGTATTTCTGGTGAGTTGTATAACGATATGCACCATTATTCTAACATACATGAAGTCAAAGTTGCAACTAAGACCAGTAGAATCGTTTATGCTGGAAAAACTTTTGACACCAAAGAAGCTTTGACTGATTATATCAAAAATGGGCATGAAGATGATGTGCGTCGTAAGGCCATAGTTTATCGCACTATGAATTATAACAATGCACAATTGATAGTTTATGAAGGCAATAAGAACATTGTAAGCACTCATTTTCGTTGTCCTTTAATTGGTGAATACCGTATTGCTAAACATGAAAATTTTAAATTTAATCAGTTGAATTGAATTATATAATTCACAATGCATGTTAGATTTAAAACTCGTTATATAGAGTTATGCATGTTTAGATTTAAATATAATTGCTTGAATATATATAAAGCTAAAGTAGATATGTGAAAGGAACAATAAAATTTTATAATCGTTTTGATTTAAGTGGAGTACCGCTATTTCAACGATGGAATTTGTTAAGTATCCTACATGTACTTATATGTCAAGTTTGGCATATTGTTTGTACACATGAGAATTAACTATGTTTGTGTTTGAATCTGAACGAAATTACCATGACCGACTTCAAGAGTTTGATAATCTTACATCTGTTATGTTGAATCTGTTTTCCGATATTAATAACAACATGCCGGAAGACAAGATTTTATATCTTGCACGCGCCGAAAAACGTGTAAAATACCTTTACGATATCGATAATTGAAATTAAGGTTTGTACTTTGTTTCCCTGTTGTTTGTCCATCGATTCCTTTCATATATTTATTATATTTTCTCTTTTATAATTCTTATTTTATTATTAAAAACAAAAAAGTATAGGGCACGAAAAACGAAAGAGGAAAAAGACCAAGAAGAGCAAACGAAAAAAGAGATTCAAAGAAGGTTTCGCACTGAAACAGGTCTAATAATAGATATGCCTAAATCCAATTTTGGGAATACAAATGACGGTAACACCAGCAGAAGGTTCTTCGAGAACCCCAGTTTAGCTGCAGAAATAACTGGCATCAATTATGAGCTAATTTATAGACTAAAAGTCATTTTGAAAGCTATTTCAAGCAGGTTCAAAATTGATCCTTTAAAATATGAAAGATATGCTTTAGAAACTGCTCGTGTTTATAAGAACCTTTACGATGACATCCCATGACGCCAGGTTTTAGCCCAGTAAAACGGTCAAACTTTCGCACATAGATTTTAATAATAGAACAAAACACTTATTTAAGTACAATTTGCAAAAGAATTTAGAAAAAGAAATTAAAACAACAAAGCAACGTCCGTATAGTTCCGCGCTCGCAATCGGATCTCTCCGATCGCCCGGCCCTTCCCGCCCCGCTCCCCTTCCCCGCTGCCGCCTGCGGCTGCCGTCGGCAACATCCTCCACCCCAGTGCTGCTCAGCAGCACTCACCATCAATGGGTATTCGGGCGATGCGTGCGGCAGATCGCATGAGTACACCAGTCTCGGTTTTTACTCTCACGGCTCTTACACGGCCGTCTTTTCCTGGCAGCACTTCTTGAATTAAACCTTTCGGCCAGAAACATCGGGGTCCGTCGGGATCTACAATGAGGACGAGGTCTCCCACTTGCAAGGGCCTCTCTTCTCGTGTCCATTTACGGCGTGGTATTAGGTCAGGTAGAATTTCTTTAACCCACCTTTTCCAGTATAGCTCAGCTAAACGCTGGGCTATTCTCCACTGCTTTCTCAGGTACATATCGCTATCGTTGTAGGCGCCAAGATGGGGTAAGGTGGATGAGGAGCCCAAAAGAAAGTGGTTTGGAGTTAATGCTTCAGTGCTGCCTGGTTCCACGGAGACATGCGTCAGCGGCCGGCTATTCACTATGCTTTCTACCTCTACTAGTAATGTCCGCAGCGTCTCGTCTCGTGGAGCTCGCTCCTTCAGCACGACCTTCAGGCATCCTTTTACTGTCCTGATAAGCCTTTCCCAGGCCCCAGCCCAGTGGGGGCTAGCGGGAGGCACGAATATCCATTTAGTTCCGTAGTTCAGGGATTCTCGCTTAAGATATTCTTGATCCAGTTCCTCGATCGACTTTTTTAATTCTGTGTTACTTCCTCTCAGATTTGTACCATTATCTGAGTACAAGTACTGTGGCCAGCCTCGTCGAGCTGCCATTCGTCGAAGAGCCATTATAAATGAGTCGGAGGTAAGTGAATGAACAACTTCTATATGTATGGCTCTTATAGTTAAACAGGTAAACAAAACTCCATATCTTTTTTCTCTCCGTCTTCCTATTGTGACTTCAAGAGGTCCAAATAAATCTACGCCTGTATAGGTATAAGGGCGCTGGTGATGTGCAACTCTTGCATGGGGTAAGTCTCCCATTCGCGGGATTTCTTGTTTACATTTTCTTATTCTGCATAGCATACACTTTGAAGTCACATGTTTTACTGTTGGCCGTAATTTTAATATCCAATATGTCTGTTTCAGGTTGTTAACGACTGTTTCTTGGTTACCATGCGCAGCGCGAGCGTGGTAATGCTTCACCAGCAGCCGCGCCACGTACTCCCGCCCGTCCAGGATTGAAGGTCTTTTTGTTTCAGGTGCAACGTCGGCAGCGGCGTCGATGCGGCCCCCAACGCGCAGGACATCGTGTTCATCGAGGTAAGGCGTTAAGGTAAGTAACCTACTAGTTTTAGGTAAGTAGGATCCATTTTTTAGTTTAATTATTTCCTCAGGAAACGACTTCGCTTGAGAATATTTTATCAATAATCTTTCAGCTTTCTCCATTACAGCGCCGTCACTTTCATCGATTTGTTTACATTTGTTTATGAATTTCAACATCATAAATGTGGCCCCGCGTAGACGTAACCACGAAGAAAATCTTGTCGGCTCAGGAACAGGTAAGTTTTCACTGTTATTATCACATGACGTCATCACCATTACACATTCTAATTCTTCTTTATTTATTTCAGTGTTTAGTATATCTTGCGGCCACTCGTTCTCACACTTTTGTAGAAAAGAAGGTCCCTGGATCCATTCGGTAGGTAATACACAACGGTTATAGTTTTCTCTGGTTGCTATATCGGCGACATTCAGGTGTGTAGGTATATATCTCCACTCGCTCGTACTTGTAAGCTCGTCAATTTCGCCAAGTCGATGCGCAACATAAGTTTTATAATTACGCGCGTCGTTTCGGATCCAGTGTAGCACCGTAGTTGAATCACTCCAAAAGATGCGCCGTTCCGGTTTTATTCGATGCTCGTTAGTTATAGTTTCAGCCAATCTAGCTCCCAGCACTGCAGAGTTCAATTCCATTCGAGGTACGGTCGTCTTTTTTAGCGTTGCAACTCGACATTTGCTTGCTATAAACGCTAGATGCACTTTTTCGTTGTAATACCAACGCCAGTATGCCACTGCACATATAATTTTTGTAGAAGCGTCGCAAAATACATGAAGTTGAAGTTGATTATAACAGTTCATGGTTAAAACTGGTATTGGCGCATGTGCAAACGCATCTCCGCCCGGCTCGCTGATAACAACATCTAGTCTCGTCTTGCTCGTACTCGCGGTGTTCATAAGCGTCTCGCTTGCACTTGTAGCGGCCTTATAATAATATCTAGGCAGACGTACTTCTCGCATTGATTGCAGTTGACAAATCCACTTTAACCATTTTTCGTAAATAGTGTCAGGTATTGGTTCATCCCAACCTATTTTTTGTTGCCATGTTTCTTGAATAATTAATTTTCCATTTATTGTAAAAGGCGATAAAATTCCATAAATGTCAAAAATAGACATAATTACACGTAAAATGTCTCTTTTTGTGGGCCTTTCTTTTCCGCTTATTATATCAGCGGATATCTTTTTCTACGAAACATCGAACCCGAGCGTATCTTGCGCAGGCTGCCACAACACTCCAAGTGTTCTCTCGCCCTGGTATTGCTCGCCGACTTTGAACTTTACTGCGCAATTTCCGAGAGTCTCCTTTGGGATGTCTTGTATTACTTCTTCACTATTACTGTTCCAGTTGCGTATATGAAAGTTTCCTTGTGCATGTATATAGGTCACATCGTGGATTAGTTTTTAGGGTTCCGTAGCCAAATGGCAAAAAACGGAACCCTTATAGATTCGTCATGTCTGTCTGTCTGTCCGTCTGTCTGTCCGTCCGTATGTCACAGCCATTTTTTTCCGAAACTATAAGAGCTATACTGTTGAAACTTGGTAGGTAGATGTATTCTGTGAACCGCATTAAGATTTTGATGCAAAAATAAAAAAATAATAATAAATATTGGGGGCTCCCCATACTTAGAACAGAAACTCAAAAAAATTTTTTTCATCAAACACATACGTGTGGGGTATCTATGGATAGGTCTTCAAAAATGATATCGAGGTTTCTAAAACATTTTTTTTCTAAACCGAATAGTTTGCGTGACAGACGCTTCCAAAGTGGAAAAAAGTTGGTCCCCCCCCCTCTAACTTCTAAAATAAGAAAATGAAAAATCTAAAAAAAACATATGATGTACATTACTATAAAAACTACCAACGAAAATTGTTTTGAACGAGATCTAGTAAGTAGTTTTTTTTTAATACCTATTAATACCTAACTTTGCACCTAATTTATATGGGGCGCTATACATACCAGGTGCAAACTTAACTTAACCACCTAGGGATGGAAAGTGTTTGTACGGAACCCTCGGTGCGCGAGTCCGACTCGCACTTGGCCGGTTTTTAGCAGTTTTTTCATCAGGTAAGCTGTCGATATAGTCGTCTACGTAATGCTGTGTGTATATTGCATTTGCCGCCTCTGGCATCGAAGTTTCGAACCGTCGCACGTTTTTATTTTTGATAAACTGTGCGACAAATGGTGCGCAGTTAGCTCCAAATATGAGTGACGTCATTATGTAAGTATCCACAGGTTCTTCGGGGTTTTCTCGATATAAAAAGCGTAGTGCGTGTCGATCTTCAGGTTTAATTTTGACTCGTAGAAACATGTCCTTAATATCTCCACTAATTCCGATTTTGTTCTCACGGAACCTCAGCATTATTCCCATTAATCCAACCAGAAGGTCAGGTCCCGTGAAGAGGTAACTGTTAAGCGATCGATCACGTGATTTTGCGGCTCCATCAAATACTAAACGAAGACTTTTTTTATTGGGGTTGTCTATTCCAAAGTGTGGTAGATACCACGTTTTTGATGATTCCACAGGATTCTCCAGCTTCTCTGCGTATTTATTATCCAATAAATGTTGTATGCGTTCTTTATACCTTTGTGCATATTCTGTACTTTTTCTCATTTTCAATTCCACGCCATTTAATCTCGACATTGCGTTGGGAAAGGAGTCAACGGTAACACAATGAGGATCTTTCCATGGTAAGCCGACATGCCATTGTCCATCGATCAGTTCAGAGGTTTGTTCCAGGTGTTCCAGGGCGAGTACGTCCTCAGAGTTCTGCCGCGGTTTAGCAGATACGCCCATAGTATCGACGGATAACGATCGGCGAATATCATCATGTAAGTCACGTAGAATTTGATTATTTTCCATCAAAATTTGTTGTTCGTTGTCATGGCGGAGATGTAACGTTGTGAATACACCTTTTTGTGAGGTGACAGGGGCCCTTCCGTGTAGACTCCAACCGAGGGGACCGCGGGTTGCACAGGGGTCGTACCGACCACCCCGCACGACTTCCAGTGGGACAAGCAAGTGGTAATTATCTTGTCCTATTAATATTTCAGGTTTCAGGTTTTCAGTACACAGATAATCTTTTATATGGTCCAGATAATTATAGTTCTCACATATAGACACACTTGAATGTTGTGCAGGTAAGTTAAGATTATCAACAATTCGCGCACTTATGTTAAACATTGTCCCATTTTTATTAGACAGCGTACAATCGATGACTTGCGTTTCGCAAACTAGTTCGGCATTGTCCCAGGCGCCGCGCACTCGTAAACACTCCCGGCGTCCACGCAACCCAGCCCGCTCAGCGAGGTCCGCGCTTACGATTGTAATACTGCTCCCGTCATCAAGTAAAGCTGACGAGCTAATAATTACACCATTAGGTCCGTGGATATTTACTGGCACGACTTTTAATAATACTTCGCACTTGTTAACGTTTATATGCGTTACAGTTTCTGCCTGAGGTTCATTGTCTGATTTGTCTGTCACTTCGACTACATCATAACGAGTTTGACGCGAACTTTGGCCCGGTACGTAATGCAGGAGCCGGTGGTGAGACTGGCCGCACCCCTCCACGTCGCACACGGCGGCGGCGCACGATTGTCTATCATGATGCGATAACAAACACTTGTAGCATATACCGAATCGTTTCACATGTTGCCAACGGTCCTTACGCAGTGATTTTTTGAACTTTTTGCACTCGGGTAAATTATGTTTACCTACGCGACAGTAACGGCATTTATCATACGTTTGCGCACTTTGCACTAAGACGGTTTGATGTTTATAGTCACTGTTTTCATAGTGCCTACGTTTAAAATCTGACCGCACTTGTATGAGCGAGACACTGCAGGTTGACACTTTCACTGCTTCTTCGTGAAGAAAATCTGCCAGAATATCCAATTTAGATTTAATTCCCTCTTTTATTTGCGCATAACTGTAGTCTGTCCATTTGGGTAAGAGGACCGTAGGTAATTTAGATAGTATGGCAGCAACTATGTTTACTTCGTGTAGGTACTCTTCACGGCGCAGAGCGCGTACAGCTGTGACGTAATTTTTTATTTTAACAGCAAACGGCACAATTTCTTTATGGTATTCCGGTGACAGAACGTGTAGTTTTTTCAATTCCATTAGCATTCTAGATGTTATTAATTCTGGATTTCCATACTGTAACTCCAATGTTGACATTAGAGTTTCTGGTGATGTACCGCTCATAAGCAACGCGTTAACTGACTCTTTGGCAGGTCCACGGAGACACTTTCGTAACCGCCACATATTTTCAGTATCGCTGAAACTACACACTCTCGTGGATTCTTCGAACGCTTGCTTGAATTGGATCCATTCCAGAGGTTCACCAAAGAATATGGGTAAGTCCCTTGACGTGCTGATGCGACTCATCAGTGCCGCGTTTTGATTACTGTTAGATGCCGAAACGGTGGCTAATTCCTTTAGTGCGCTGACCAACTGCTGGACTGGCACCTCGGTGCCAGCGATTGCTGCTCCCGGCGGACACAGCGGGCCCGGGTTGTTTCCAGGTTCGTGGGCTTGCTGTGTGTTCAGTTCCAGCTGGCTGCGCTCAACCCACCTTGCGACATCACTCTTGACGGATTCTCGATCTACTTCTGTAGGTGGACTGTATTCTTCATCCAGTTCGGCGAGATCTACTTGTAGTTTTTTATCTATCAAGTCCATTTGTATGCGAGCTTTTGCTTCAGCTGCTTCCAGCTCCAGCTTCTTCCGTCGTGCCACTACAGACGAAGAAGACGACTTTTGCGATGCACTACAGAGAGATTTACTTGGACCGGGCAGCTGTGGTTCCATTTTCCTTTGTTCGGATTTTATCGCGCTACCTCCTTCTAAAATAATAGTCTTGTCCATAGTTTTCTTGTGTTCTCAGTGTTTTGTAGGCACTACAAGCTGATTTGAAAGCAGTTTTTGTTCTTCTTCTCTTCTTTCTTGTTCTCGTTTTGTTGTACTACGAGTATTGACCATCTTCGCTGATTTTTATTGCAGTCGATATTTCGGCTCGAAGACCACTTTTGTAAGTGTTGTGGGTTTTTAGCCCAGTAAAACGGTCAAACTTTCGCACATAGATTTTAATAATAGAACAAAACACTTATTTAAGTACAATTTGCAAAAGAATTTAGAAAAAGAAATTAAAACAACAAAGCAACGTCCGTATAGTTCCGCGCTCGCAATCGGATCTCTCCGATCGCCCGGCCCTTCCCGCCCCGCTCCCCTTCCCCGCTGCCGCCTGCGGCTGCCGTCGGCAACAATGCACTTGCTTTTAGTCCATGGCGCAGTCATCATCGAAAAGGCATTATTGCCAATCGGACAACTTTCCGAGGAAGCAGCTGAGGCTCGCCACAATCATTTTAGATGTTACCCAAATCTAAGTAAAATACTTTTCCTTGCCGAATTTAAACATTTACTGTCAACGTCGAGCATAAGAAAAAATTATGTACTTTTAGAGGATATTAACATAAATATTAAAGATTGTAATCGTAGGTAGTATATCTCAATACATGAATATGTTAGGTGAAAAAAGTTTAGACAATAGCATCAATATACGAGAATCGCGATGATTAAGAACAGTATTACCAAGTCGTTCCTTCGTATCTTGATATTTCTCCAAGACATACATTCATTCCTCCCTCTCAAGAATTAGTCTCTCGGCGTAGACGCGATTTACGGCACCGTCGTCTCGCTGAATATATTCAGGTATACAATCGCGAAATAATTGAAGATCTTTCAAAACGTTTACAAGAAAAGCTCGTACCAAATGTGGCTATTAGAAAAACCTCGGGACCCAACCCCTTTACATGGGGTGAAACTTCGAACTTTGAAACTGGTGTTGTAAGGAATTAAAGACGGTTTCGGCCATATGTATTTATTGCTATCTCGTTTCTACTAATACGATTTCTTGTGTCTATCTCTTTCACTCAATTACGTTTCTTTTTACATATTACAAAGAATTCACTTTACTTACACTAAGTTTAAACGATTATATATTTTTTTTCTTTAATAAACTGTTGTAAGTTCTCAATTGACTTTTATTTTTCTTCCTTGAATATATAATAGAATCAGTGACGCTAGTAATCGCGAGTGTTCGTATAAACTTTACGCGGCAAACGGGTCAGAGATAAAAACTTATGGTACGGTTACACTGCAAATAGATTTAGGCCTGCCCAGGCCAATAACTTGGACATTTGATGTGAAGCAACCAATATTGGGAGCCGATTTTTTTGGAAGCAAATAGACTAATGGTAGATTTATATAATAAAAGGCTTGTAGATAGTTCTACTAATGCGTCTGTGTACGGGTCGTTAGTATGTAGGCAAGGGTCTGTACATACAATTCAAGCAGACCACCCATATAAAGACATTCTGGAGAAATATCCTGATATATGTAACCAAATTAGTTAATTTTAGAGAACCGGCAAAACACAATGTAAAACATCACATTGAGACCACGGGCCCGCCGGTGTACGCGCGAGCCAGACCTTTGCCACCAGAGCGTTTTGAGAAGGTAAGGGAGGAGTTCCGTGTTATGCAGGAGATGGGGATATGCAGACCGAGCAAGAGTCCTTGGGCAAGCCCACTTCATGTGGTACCTAAGAAGAACGGCCAGCTGCGAGCGTGTGGCGATTACAGACGGCTGAACGCTGTAACCAAGCCAGACCGCTATCCCATTCCAAGGTTACAGGATTTCACTTACGGTATGTCAGGTAAGAAATTTTTTACTACACTAGACATTAATAGGGCGTACCATGTAATTGAGATGGCTCCAGAGTCCAGACGACATCGAGAAAACGGCCATGTAGTATGTAGCTAATGTCTACATTTAGTGTTTAGCAGAAACACATTGGTTTACTGCCACATAATGCATATTGCTTGGATAAGCGTTAACCTAATTGTAAATGTGTATATAAACTAATGTTGTATAAAATAAAGGGTCTTTACTACCGACAAGCTCCGCCTATTACTTACCTCCTCATCAGTACCACATACATTACTTCATGGCGATCCTGCCTCAGAACTGAAAGGAATCTCTGAAATAACGCAAGTCAGACCCAGAAACAAACGCAGTCAGATCCAATAGAGGAAAAAAAAGAAGCAAGCAAGTTATCAAGCAAAAAATAATCATCATGAACAAACTAACAATCACAATCGGCAGAGTGGCGATCAACCTCGAAGGACCCATCAGCGTCCTCAGCAACCTGACCGTCGAGGTGCGCAGAGGACAACTGCGCATAATGACGCAGCTGCCACCACCAGCCGCTGCCCAACCGGTCGCTGCCCCACCAGCATCGCCAGCAACCACCACAACTCCACCGGAAGGCGAGCACGAGGGAGTCCAGGGTTCGGCCGGCCCAGGAACGAGGGACTCCAGGGTTAGCCCAGCCCAAACCCCGGCACCAACGGCGAGGATCATACCGAAGGGCGAAGCGCACCGAAGGGCGTACGGGCAGGAAGCAGCAGACACATCAGGCGTGGGAAGAGGAAGAGGGACACAGGAGAAACCCACCCACACCGCTGCGCCAGCCGTGGCCACATACGGTAAAGCTGGACTTTCATGGGTAGCGGCCGATGCGACTGTCGCGCGCGGCTGACGCTCAGCGACAGTCGCCCGGCCTCGCGTCAGTAATAGTTACTATTAAACTATATTCAATTCAATTCAATTCAAATTATTTATTTCGGAAAAAGATCCATATATTTTTAGTAAATACAGCTTAACATAAGGTTAGTACACACACACACATATGGCGCCACTTTCGAGGCTAGCGGCTCGAGCCGCGTGCGGCTCGCGTCAGTAGCGACAGTCGCGAGCCGCGTGCGGCCGTCTTCGGTTGGTCTTCTACTGACGCGTGACGCGCGGTAAAAATGGCGAATATTGTAACATTTTCTAGCATAGAAGAAGAAATTATTATTAATTTGGTTGCGCAGTGCCCTTTTTTATATGATCTTAGTTTACCGGACTATAGAAATTCTTTTAAGAGGGACAGTGTGGGGAGAAATATAGAACTCCATTGCTTGTAATAATATAGCAATACCAAATCGTCATCCTCTTTTTCTTCTAGCATTGCTAGCAAAATATCTTTTTAGAAGCCATACAGATCACACACAATTGCACTGGACGCACACATCAATATGGCGCGGCGTGCCAGCGGCCGCGCGCGACTGTCGCATCGGCCGCGACCCACGAAAGTTGAACCGGACGCATCAGTCGCGCGCGGCTATGCTGGGCGACAGGCCCGCGCGGTTGTCGCATCGGCCGCTAGCCACGAAAGTCCAGCTTTAGGGAACTCGAGGAGTTCCGGAACCACCACCTACCCCGGAACTGTAGGTTTCATCCTTTCTTTTTTTTACACGTAGTATTTTAATTTTTTTTTTTGTTTGTGCATCATAATATTTCTCACAGGTTAACGCTCAATTTTTCCAAAATTATCCTCAAATCATACATTTTGATAAATAGGGTTGGTTTCTCAGACTGAGGTCTTCATTGAAAAAATAAAAGTACAATGTTCTGCATATACCTACCGCTGGATATATATGTAGAAAAATTTCTAAATTCATGAATTGTCAGAGCTGCTTGCAAACATATACAAGAAGCTCCTTAGAAGGTATTCACGGCTACATTCAGCATAGAGAATTTAAGTCTTTACAAAATGACAATATTATGTGTCCCAGTCAAATAATTCTAATTTTATATAGAGAGGCCGGTAACTTACATACTTACTTACTCGACATTTACGAACAGCTACAGTAGCGCCACAGCGGAACAAGTGAAAACAGGCCGGAAAGTTACTGTCGTATCTGTTATATAGTAATCTGTGATCAAACCCGGTTTTGTGTACAGTTTATTTTGACAACTGGTCCACATCTGTGGAATTGATTTATTACTTGCGCCATGAAATGGGAATATTATGTTTAGGCACCATAAGAAAAGATCGACTGCGAAATTGTCGTACCACTAGTGATAAAGACATGAAAAAAAGGACGAGGAGCACACGAAGTCATATGTGACAATGAGAGAAGATTGGCCGTAACAAAGTGGGTTGACAATCAATGCATAAACATTGCCAGCTCGTTTTGTGCTCAACATCCAGTCACGACTATAGAGAGGTATGACAAGAAGGAGAAAAAAAAGGTAGCCGTGTCAGGATACTTTAATGGCATTTGGACAGGTCCAAATGCCATTAAAGTATATAATGCGCACATGGGAAGAGTTGACATAGCAGATATGTTAACCGCTTTATTCAGGATCCACATGAAAACGAGGCGATGGTACTTGTCGATATTTTCTCAGACATTGGATATTTTGATGAATAACAGCTGGTTGTTGCATCGTCGAGACTGCCAACAACTAGGAGAAAGTAACTTGTCTCTGAAAAAATTTCAAAATTCTCGTGTTGCATGCGGAATTCCCCTTAAGGAAATGTCTGAATCTCTGGTACAAGATGAATCTAGTGAATCCTCGGGGAGAGTATCCCCGATAACCATTCCTTCGTATTATGATATTTCTCCAAGACATACATTCATTCCTCCCTCTCAAGAATTAGTCTTTCGGCGTAGACGCGATTTACGGCACCGTCGTCTCGCTGAATATCTGCAGCCATACAATCGCGAAATAATTGAAGATCTTTCAAAACGTTTACAAGGAAAGCTCGTACCAAATGTGGCGATTAGAAAAACCTCGGGACCCCGAACTCTGAAAGTGGTGTTATAGTTTTAGGTGAAACTTTGAGTACTATCAGAAGATTGGCTAGAGATAAAAACAAACCCTCTTCTTCCAATTTTACTTCCACTGCTGCGCTGCGCAGAACGCGCCTTCCATTTTGTTCTCAGAGACAGTCGATGATATAAAAGATACCAACGTTTTTAGATTTACTGGTGACGAGAATGCCATTCCTCTCATGTCAAACGCCGTATTGGCAGATTTGATGGAGATAGTAGCTGCCTTTCCTGATTCTTAATCGATCTAATTTACTTTATTTACTCATCCGGAGTACCGGACTTTTTTAAGTTTATTGGCTTGATTACAAACTTTTGCTATGGCTTGTTATTTGAAGATTTTTAAAGATATTAACAAACTTTTACTTAATAATGTTAGAAAAAATATTGATGTTTGAGTAAATATGTTACAAATTTTGAATATGATATCACACGTATTCACCAAGAATTGGGGAATTACCCACAAAGGAGAGAAATTGACAGTATCATCGCAACAAGATTATAGGATTTTTAATCCTTATATGAGTGATAGATTTATATTTCACGTGGAAAATTCATGTGATCGAATATATGTATCGGATTTCGTGAGTATGTACATGTTCTCTAGAATACCTATAGGTGATGAGCTTGTCATGCAACGAGATCTGGAGGCACATCGTATAGGTTTGTTTACTGATATGTATGATGGAAAAAAATCAGAGGGATATTGTTATAAAACAAATCTCATTTATAATATGTTTTATAATAAAAAATATATTGAGAGAAACAGTGACAAAGATGCTAATAACATCATTAATAATCTTTTGGGGGTTTATTCAGACTTGTGGGGATAAACATAGAAGAAATTTATTGTCTGAAATTGGCTATAAATAATGTTAGGTTGAGTTGTGCGATTAAAGAATTGAAATTTCATAGATTGTTGTACATTTCTAACTACGTTGAGAATATAACAGTCTGTGGACTGGATATTGAAAATTTATTAACAGCAAACGGCATTTTACATTTTGTCGATTTTAGTGTATCCACGCTATTAAGTAAGATAGTAATGGAAGTTCCTATTCAAAGATATATGATGTTTTTTATGTGGGTGGTAGCGATGGTATAGATATTCATGATATAAGAAAAGTTGCACCTACATTGGGAATTGATGTCAAAGCCATAGAAGCTGATGCTAAGTCAAGATTCATAATTGATCAAATTGTTGAAACTATTGGCGCTGTAATAAATTCTAATCTGGTAAATAATCTAAATAATTTTAAAGAACATGAAAAGAAAATTAAGTTGAAATATTATATGCCAAATCCTGCAGAATTTGAAAGATTGCAAAATAACTTTAGGCAATTTAGATTAGAAATGGGTCCAGTTAATTCTATAAATCATGATCATGCGTATCAAGCTAAAAGTAGAGTGTTGGAAAATATAGTTTTCGATAATATGTTGGATTATGATCAATTATTGATATCAAGGAACAATTCGCATGATTTTGTGTATGGTGAAGTGGGGGCTGATCCTAAACAAATTATTAAAGATAAAAAGTATAATGTACATTGTTGTTGTCCCGTTTTGAGTATTCAAGATACTGCTAGAAAAACTAAAGCTGATATGTTTATTATGGAAGAGTTGAGAAAGGGTTCCATAACTAAGGATTATATATATGAATTATACAAAGCGAGATAATGAATATATATGCAAAAATAAATGTGAGGAATGTCTGTCACTACTATGAAATTAAAAATTTTGCATTCACCGTATGATATATCGAAGGTAAACTTTGCGAAGACTTTATTTAACAAAAATGTTATAATGGCCGTTGGTTCATTTATTTTTGATATTATGGTGTTATTGCAGGATGAAGGGTATATAGAGACTATGAATTATCATTTTAAAACGTATGTAGATAATAATGTAAAAAAAAATACGTTTACGTTCGGTAATGATCATAGTTTACAGTACACTCATCACTGGGATACTTATGTGGCCTTAATTTCCGGTTCATTTATATCATAATATAAAGGTTGGTTATTGGAAATTGATAGTTGCAGGAATGGTTTGTGCTTCTTCAGAGTAACAAGATGTTCAGATTTAGACATGCTGTCCAAGAAAACGTCTCATAAATTGAGTCATAATTTTTACGGACCAAGTCAATTTAGATTTGCGGGACATTTTAGGGTCTAATGCTCCTCCGTATTCGACAGTCGCACGTTGGTGCACCGAAGTTAGACGTGGAAGAACATCGACCATGCACGACCCCCGCTCCGGACGCCCTACTACAGCAGTAACTGAAGAAATTGTGAAAAAAGTCGAAAACTTAGTTTTGGCGGATCGTCGTGTCACGGTTCGTTTTATTGCTGAAAATGTAAAGATTTCAACGGGGAGCGTGCATAATATTTTACATGAACGCTTGGGTTTGAAAAAGGTACCTGCGCGTTGGGTACCAAGAATGCTTACTGACACGCAAAAACAAACTAGAGTTGAGATTTGTCAAGAAGCTTTGGACCTGATACAGCAAGACCGGGAACTTTTTCTGGCGCGATTTATAACAATGGACGAGACATGGCTCCACCATTACGACCCTGAAACGAAACTGCAGTCTATGACATGGAAAAGGCCATCATCTCCAACTCCGAAGAAATTCAAGGTGGGCCCATCTGCCGGTAAGGTCATGGGCTCTGTTTTTTGGGATGATAAAGGGGTAGTAATGATTGAGTATCTCGAGCATGGAGCCACTATTACGGGCACTTTATATGCTAAACAAATAGCAACATTGCGCAATGAGATCCGCGAAAAACGGCGAGGTAAACTCTCGAAAGTTGTGCTCTTCCACCAGGACAATGCCCCGGCACACAAGTCCGCCGTTGCAATGGCTGCAATTCGTAATGCTGGGTTCGATATCCTTGAGCATCCTCCGTATTCACCGGATCTCGCCCCCAGTGATTTCTACCTATTTCCGAGATTGAAAGAATACCTGAGAGGCCAGAAATTTGAAGACGACGACGCGGTAGTCGCTGCAGTACAAGATTGTTTAAGTACCTGATGAGACCTTTTTTAAAAATGGAATTTTAAGTTTAGTCATAAGTCATAAGTTTTTTATTTGCTCAAGATCTCAAAAAAGATCTTAGTATATCTTTTTTCTAAACTTAAAATTCCATTGTATTATGCTAAAAGGTGACTACGTCGAAAAATAAAATGACATTTAATAAAAGTTGTTTATAACATACTCATTCTCACTTTTTATTGAACGCCCCTCGTAATGCTTATGGAAAACGGACCAGGGAATACTTGTTACCTACCATTCTTGATGAACTACCAACAGATATACTCAATAGTATTTGTCAAAACCCAAGCCACAGCAAGCGCATTTTGAAAGCGTATTACTTGGGCTGATACACAGAGTGCACATAAATAATAGATAAGTAATTAACTTAGGGTATGTAACACCAGTGTGCGGCCCTGGTACCAATTTTTGATCCCATTTACAAAGGTAAATCTGTTTATTTTAATCATTATTGGGGCGTCAATCATTGGACCAGGGTCGAGTACTGAAGCGTTAATCTTATTTATTTTTTCTTCTACATTGGTAATATTATTTTTATAGTACCTAATAATGTTTGCAATATTTAACTGAGCGAACACAGCGGCAGATAAATATTTCATGGTTTTGTCCGCTGGTACCTATAGCAATAAATGTATTTTCATTATATGTAAATAAAAAAAAAAATAAAAAAAAAATACTGTTGATTTAATAAACACTTTATATTTCAGGTTAATGATAATGGTGCTTGGAATCGCATAGAGGACAATATTAATGTTCCTGTAACTGATTTGAAAAAGAAAAAAAAGGAATCATTAATGGCAACATTCAGACTGCATCACAAAAAGAAAATGCAGTCGATGAAGTCAGGAATAAGTGAAGATGAACGCTATAACCCTATTTGACCGTTTTACGAGCCTCTTGCAGCTTTTTAAAGGACGTGTACGAATGTTGTAGTATGATTAAGTTACTCAGAGGAAAACGAAATGATGGTAAAACAATATTATCATGTTTTATAATCTTAGTATTTATTGAAAACTAATTCATAAAATCTGATCTCACTTGTGTCGCATTACGCGGCGGCCTACGTGGTATATTTAATAATGGCGAAAAGGTATTATGTATATTACTATTTCTTCATGAACCTGACCGCACCAGAACTCCGTTTTCATAGACGTTGAATGAACCTGGAGGTGAAAAGAAGTAGTACTTTTTCTCAAAAAAAAAATAGCAAATAAAGACATGTTAGGGTAATAATAGAGGCTTTCATGGGTTACAAGGGTATGTATTTTTTAAAGATCCTGAACCTGGCGGTTAGTATTCCGAAGGTATTTTCCTCTTTTACTCATGCATGCATAGCATGTTACCTGCAGCGCGGGTGGAAGAGGGCGTGCTTTTAGCGCGTGTGAACAAGTTTGCTTGTTGAGCGTGCTGTTCTAGTATCGATCCGATCAGTCGTTCGCAGCAGCGTGCACAAAAAATGTCTCGCTGGGGCGATGAAAAAACTTTGACATTTGTGATTTTATATCGGAAATATGAACGCCTATGGAATCCACGGATACCACAATACAAAATTATTAGGCTTAGAGCAGTTGCCTACGCAGTTGCAACCATGACATTTCGGGTACGAAAGTCCGTAATTTTAAGAAAAATTTAAGAATTTGTGCAGTAGAATACAAATCTGCTGCATGATATCAGTGCGTGCTTTTTCCATCGGCTCGTGTTACTAAGGATGGAAGAGGAGCTCCATCACACAAACGTGCTGATTGACGCCGAACTAATGAGGTAAATCAAGTAAATACATACCTATTCAATCTACCCCTAGTCGCAACATTGTAATTTGTAATTCCAACAGATTTGTGTAATTGTTTTTATTAAAGCAGTAACGTCTGCTAACGTTACGTTCCGAGTTGGGTAGGAAAGCCGTTGGAAACGCGGGTTCGAATCCTGTCTAAACCAAGAGACATAGTAATCCGCGCGATCGGGGATTTGGAGAAGAGCCGGCCCCGGAAGCAGAAGGAACGGGATGGACCATGGATACCCAGAGCTCACCGACGGAGGTCACGACCCTCGAGCTACTCCCCGCCCCCCTCCAGCCGGAGACGGAGGGCTCGGAAATACAGGTCCCGGAGGTGTACGAAGACATCCTGGAACTACTCACGGACGACCGCCTTCATGGAAGAAGTCATGGGCACCACACGGAGTGCAGACTTCCGGAGCGGTCCAAAGAGGAAGCGCGGCCGCCGAGGGGGGAACAAGAGGAACGGAGGACCCCGGAAAGGGATCGTGCGTCCCCCACAGGAGACAGGAACCCAAGGGCCCATAAAGAGCAGACGCCCGATGTCAACCAACTTTAATTTTATTATCCTTTTTAAATGTCTATTTGTGTGTTAACCTTGTGGAACTTACATATCCTTGCGTCATTCCATCGTTGCACCTTCCACACCTCGGAGTCAGATCAACCAGCCAACAACATAGAACCTACTTAGTGACCTTATATATAGGCAAGCAAAGGTATATACATATAAAAGTACTGATCCAGTCGTATCATGACATACGCAATTATGGCTTAAACAACAGTATTCATTCCATCATTGGTTTTACTCCGTTTGAAATAACGTTTGGACACACTCATTTACGTAGTGTATTTGATATATTTCAATCATTCTTATAAACAATTGATAAAATATCACTTTAAAAGATCTGCTGCTCGATCAGATTGATGACATCGCGAGAACCACCAATAAGTGTTCATGATATGAATAAAAAAGGCTTTTTTCAAACTACACATAATGTGATAGAAACATTTTGTGGAAAAGACAATGTCGAGATATCATCATTTTTACCTGCGAGTGAAAAAGGATTGACTAAATTGGGTTTGCCAAGGAAGAGGCGTAGGTTTTATGAGCCACTTTCTGAACGAAAAAGGCAAAAAAAGAAACTGCAGATAAAAAGTTGTCATTAAAAGCAATGAGAAGTGTCGTAAAAAGTGCACAACAAAGTTTACAGAAGATATGAGAAAACAATTGTATATGTCTATACACCGTGGAACAGAACGACGGACTTTTGCGAAAACGGTTTACTAATTTAGTTACATAAAATTGATTGTCATAATTTTGTTTCGCATAGCAGCCCTTGGCAGAATCATCATTTCGCAGAATTACTTTTCCCATATATTTTTTTGCATTCGCAATATTCGCATAGCAGCCCTTGGCAGAATCATCATTTCGCAGAATTACTTTTTCCATATATATTTTTTTTGCATACTCTCATTTCGCACAGTTTTCTTATGGCGGCCATACATCCTATCCTATCGTCTCCTATCCTATCCTATCCTTCCTATCGTCCAATCTGCAGGACGCTATCGATTGGATCAGTTAGAACTGACCGTGTGTGCGAGTGGATTGGCAAGACAGTTATTAAAAATTAAATTAGACTTTGATTACCAACTGGAATCTCAACTTCGTACACGCAAGCAAAAGCCACGAGAGACTCTGTCAGAATTTATAATAGATTTGATGGATCTGTCCAGTCAATTGACATATCCTTTATCTGAGACCACCCTGATTGACATATTTAGACATAACATGTTGCCATCTTTCATGGGACATTTCATAGGAAAACCGTTAAGTAGTTATGATGTTATTGTACGGCTTAGCAAAGAGATTGATGCTTATACTTCCACAGTTCCTCATCAACCGTCTACGCTGAACTCTAATTTTGATAGGCCGTCCAAGAAATTTAGCCCTGTTGAGGTTAAATCAGAACGAATATGTTTGAAGTGTAAAAAATCTGGCCACCACTACAAAGATTGTAAAACCATTAAAGGCACTATTTGTTTCAATTGTAATAAGAAAGATGTCACCACACTTACGTGTGATAATTGCAAACCGAGTTCTTCTAACTCGCCTAATAGTGGTTCAAAAAACGAGTAGGCGTCAGCCGAACACCGCTTCGCTCTGAAGTGCGTCGTGCTTCGGCTGACCAGGTTGATGTTTCAAATAAAACTCGTAATTTTTTTCATTGCTTCAGGTTTCACCTGAGGGTTTGCCCTTTTGGGCGACGTGCTCGTCTTACCTTTTTTGGATACCCTTTGGGACCACCTTTAGGGCGAACCACTCGTCCATCCTTCCTTTAGAAGACCCCTTTTCTTAGGGACAACCTTTGGGGCGATCCGCTCGTTCAGTTACCTTTTTGGCGTCCTTTTTCGACGACCCATCATATTAGCTATTCCTGATGAATAACTCTTTTTGATTTCACTTTAGTAATGCGTTAGCGTGTCGTGGCGCTATGACGCCGACGTTTTTCTCAATTTCCTTTCCCCGGGTTTTACCCCTGGTTTGAATTACCGCCTATGTGGCCCTAGTATTTTCTCTCGCCTCGTGCGAATAGGCAATTTGTTTTGGGTGCTTCTCACCCCTTACTTTGCCCTACGAGGGATTTAGTAGAAGCGACTTCGCTGGGGATCCATCGGCCGGAGCAGCCTTCGTGGCAGGAAGTGTTGCTGGGGCAGACAGACCTGCAGTACCTCACCACCCCGTTGTGGGAGGGTAATTTTTCCCAGGCCTAGCCCTGTTTATTTCACAATTTCTCCACCTTTTCTCACTTCGAGAGTGATTTAAATTTCCATTTCCGAGTGCTTCTCACTCTTTCTTTTGCCCTATAAGGGATTTAATTTAAACGCGAGCGTAGGGAATTCCTGCACGCGATTCTGCTGGAGATCTTTCTGCCGGAGCGGTCCTCGTGATAGGAGCCGCTGGGACAGACAGACCTGCACGACCATCACCTCTTAGCTTAGTATCTACTGGCACAAGGTTGGTGACATTGATCTGATTTAAACTGCCTTCGTTCAAAAGGTGAAATGTTGTAACACCTGTAAGTGGCCTCGATGAGTACTGTAAAATAAGGTCTTAATTTTAAGCGATACCACTCAAACTGAAAATATTGTTTCTGTGCCCTTCAGGCTTTAAATTATAAGTTTAGTATAATTCACCATAAGCGATCCATTCATCACAACAACAAGGTTACCTAAAAATTTTGTACATTTAGCATGAACTTTATACAATAAACCCTTCTGGTTTTGAAAACTTGGTTTAATTTCTTTCCCACATATAGAACCTATTCAAACTTGGCTTGTGATTAGAAGTCCATTTTCCCGCTCTAAGCTATCCGAGAGGTGAGTGTCTGGCGCCCGATATATTTTTATTTTTTATTGATCTATTCACCTGATTGATATAGGTCAGCGACCCCTCTGGTCGATTTGTTTAATCTTTTGTTTGGTAGATTTTTCCACACCCTTTATTTTCTTTATTTTTTGGTTGCTCTAGTGCTTCTGATAAGCCCGAGCTGAAACATAACCAGCACACCCTATTTTATTTATTACAATTCACTGCAAAACGGGCATAGGACCAGTATGTAAAAAACCTACTAACAAAATTTAATCAGAATCGGTTGAGAAATGCGGCCTCTAGGCGAGAACAGCGACAAATCTGGACATCGGGACAAACGATTTTGCGTCCAAGCTGAAGCATAGACGCTTCGCTCGCTCGGTCGATAGTACATTTCAACCTCCGTTTTAGTCTGTCACAACTTCATACCTTTACTAATTTTTAAATCATTCAAATCGAGCGAGGAAGAAGAGAGAAGAAGAGGTTATAACTATATTGCTTGAATCGCGAAGGAGTTTGACATAAAACCGGTACGATAAGAAGGAAGAGTGACTGATCATGCGGGATGAGGACAGCTCACGCCCGGGATGGACAGTTAAAAATATGAATTTAGATTGCAGATTGCCGATTTTCCTGCTGCAACATAAGAAATTTGGGTGAAAGAGACAAAAGATGATAATGATTTTTGATAAGGCTTATTGAACTCCGCAAATAACCAGTAACTTAAGTGTATTTCATTAGTCTCGTATCTTACCACCTTTTCGGAATCTTACTGGTAAGATGGGAAAGTTACTAGTAATATTTCTAAACAGAATGTTACCGTAAATAGGTAACTTACCGCGGCACATCACTAGATACTACTATGGTAAAGATTCTTTTTTTACGCATTATTAAGATTTTAATGAAAGTAGTGTACTGTTGGGTTTTTTAATAATACCTGCTGACAATTTTGTCACACGGAAGCTTGAAGAAATCCGACACGCGCACTTGCCCGATTTTTCTAAACCATTTAATTGTTTTCATTTCGTCTGTAGTTTTGGAAGCGTACGCTGAATTCGTTCCCTTGCTGGCGTCGACAAGATGAAGCCGAATAAGCTGGAAATCGAGACCAGCAATAGAATCATAATGAAAACCAAGAAGATTTCGAGCCACACAATAGAACCACACTATGTTCTTTTAATAACATTTTCAACCATATTTGCCCCTTAAGCCAGCCGATGCTTCGGCCAAGCCGATAATCAGTCTTTACTTATATGTCCTTCTATTTTTCAATTTTTGATTTTTACATGTTGTTTGTTTACAGGAGCGTAGGTACGGGGAATTTGTTCCCGTCAGCGGGTTCTCGAGTGAATGCCCCAGAAACAATCGAGTTGCCCGAAATCTTCGTTATGAATACGTAAATTCAATATTTTACCCAATACTTTAAAAAAATACGGGCAAATATTACCCGGTTCTCGAGTGAATGCCCCAGAAACAATCGAGTTGCCTGAAATCTTCGTTATGAATACGTAAATTCAATATTTTACCCAATACTTTAAAAAAATACGGGCAAATATTACCCGGTTCTCGAGTGAATGCCCCAGAAACAATCGAGTTGCCTGAAATCTTCGTTATGAATACGTAAATTCAATATTTTACCCAATACTTTAAAAAAATACGGGCAAATATTACTCGAAAGAACAGGTCACAATAACTGTGATCAAGAAGCCGTAGGCCATAAATCGAAGGTCATGAGCGTATCCCGGTCTAAAACGTAAATAAAATGATTCACTAATAGACAATCTATCAAATACTATATATTATATCACAATAATAAATTGAAATTATAATTTACATTTGGGCAACGAAAGTGATAACATCTCAACGGTCTTTAGTAGTGCACTTCTGAAGCCGTAACTTATCACTTTGTTATTGTATATTATTCTTATTATGTGATTGTTAACATGTAATGAAAACATGGAAATCCAAGAAGAAGTTATGTACTTATTTTTTTATATGTTTCTTGTATATATGTGTGTGTTTGAATTTTCATAGCAACGCTGTGTTGACTTACTGCAGCAGTCTTTACCCCAACAATACAATCTCATTAGAAATGTTATCAAAGTAACTGGTAAATACTCTGACTTTAATAACGGCACGCAGAGTACAGACTTTGAGTCTAATTAAATTAGAAAATATTATTTGTTCAAAGGAAAACATTACAATTAAAATCTCCGATCTTATCAAAACATCTAGAGTAGGTGCAACTCAACCTGCCTTAATCATTCCTTTTTATTATTTCCTAAAAACCAGAAATCTGCCCTGCTCAGTCACTAGTTGATTACATTAAAATTACCAAAACATTACAGTCTAATCATTGAGGAGGATTATTCATAAGTTTTTAAGAAACCATATGGGATTGTAGGATATTTCAAGACTTTAAACATCCTACAAGTCAAGAATTATAAGACGTCTTGGACCAACACCCTCACACAATTAACATCGAACGTCACTTGGTAAGTTCGTTTGATTTCCAAATAAACATAAAAATACTGCTGCAGCCGATATCGTGTTATAGGCAAATATTGGCTTATATAATAACAGTAATTATTCCATCACTGGCTTTACTCCGTTTGAAATGACGTTTGGAGGCATAGTGCATTTGATATTTCATTCATACTTATACAACAATTGACAAAATATTGAAGAAAGAACTAAAATATTATATAACATTTCTCAAAGAATGTTACATTCAAAAGAAAAAACACAGGAACGATTAGAGCCAAACGCATCCCCTAGTCAACATTTTCATCAGGGAGATGAAGTATATACTAAAATGATTAATAAACGATTGGCTAAGAGACCAAACATCTAGACCTAAGACGTGTAACCTTCTATAAATATACACCGTAATGTATCACTATCGACAGCAATCAAGTGCCAATTATAATCTTGTTATAGATTTCTACCTAATTAAGGGCTATTTAATTATATCGAACATAGTATAGCCAAACAAAGGGAAACTATTCCTGAATAAAAAACTGATATGCCGTGTGTTAGTGTGAAATGGATGCGTACCAATGAGATTCAATATTCAGTAGGGGCTTGTCTAATGTATCATTATGAAAATTGTATACCTGAATTTTGTAAGATTAACAAGATACTTATGTATGACAATCAAAAGCGATTCCAAGGTTTATTTATATTGTTCCTGTTTTAAGACAAAAGCATTTGATGAACAGTTTACCGTTAATAGTTGAAGAAGGAAATGGATATGACTAACATTTCGAAGACTTTAGTTC
This sequence comes from Apotomis betuletana, assembly GCA_932273695.1. NCBI lineage: Eukaryota > Metazoa > Arthropoda > Insecta > Lepidoptera > Tortricidae > Apotomis > Apotomis betuletana. The sequence continues at coordinate 19,510,006 of OW026312.1, forward strand.
GACTATTTCGATATTCATTTCCACAGAAAATTTAACAATGTTTTTCCTCTCCTTAAATTGTAATTTATCTATTCAATAAATAGCAACACCTACATGGTTGAATAGCTTTCTGTTATTACTATTTATTGAAATAAATAGCGATTAACTCACTTTTTTTGTTATACTTTGATAAACAAAACTTTGAATACCGCACTCGCTATTTTTGTAATGAACATCGGATTTTCCATTTGCTTCATGATTCAGTATCAATCGATGTTCACGTGGACAGCGCATGAGACATCGCAGCACAACCCTACGGCGACCGCGGGGAATGGAGAGGTGCGGCGGGGGGAGCCGTGGCGCCAACGGCATCGGGCTGACACCATCGGCTCTCCCACACAACCGAATCGACCGGCACGCTCGCGCATATTTTTCACCATACTTGTATGTTAACAATAAACATTTTTTTATGTCCAGGGTTGCCATTTTTGGACAATCGATGCATACTTAAGACAGAAAAAACGCAAAGCCTTAGACAGTAGACTAGAACTACGGAAACGATCCATATCCTTATCAGAAAATCTTTGCCAAGCATAAATAAACGAAGTAAACATGTAGGGGAGAGTAATCTATATTGAACCGGCGCTTAAATTGGACCACTTCTGTATTTCTACCAAATAACACAATTTATTTACACTGGCAACAAAAAATGAAGCGACGACAGCGCCATAATCATCAGTCCACCAATTTGGTGGACTGCCGTCGCTTCATTTTTTGTAATAAATTGTATTATTGGTAGAAATACAGAAGTGGTCCAATTTAAGCGCCGGTTCAATATAGGTTACTCTCCCCTATATCATCATCATCATAGGCCCTTCAGTCTATTACAGACGATTTGTGGTCTTCAGTCTGCGAAGCACCGTCTTTGGTGGCTGAAAAGACCGATACGCGATCGGCATACCCGACCGCAAACTTGACAAGAGACACTGACCGTTGTTGAGTTAGTATGGTCGCCTAGATGTCGTTTCTGCCTCTTGTCAGTCAATGCGCTAAACCATGCATCGTCGCACCACTTGCGGCCGTCCGCCACACACTTGCGCCAGTCTGTGCGCCTTACCGCGAGTTCTTCCCAGGTTTGGTGGTCTATCTTAAAGGCAATCATGTCACGCTTCGCGCAGTCCTTAAAGCGAAGCAAGGGCCTTCCGACATTACGTTTTGCATTCGCTATTGCGCCTAGCAGAACACGTCGCGGTAAACGAGAGGGTTCCATTCTGTGCACATGGCCCAGCCAGCGCAAGCGCCTCTGTTTAAGTAGTGCAGTCAGGCTTGGTAATTGTGCAATTTCCAAAACCCCTATATACATACACTGTAAAACACGGTTGTTATTTATGTTTCCATTGATTGTAATAACGGTTTTAATGTTTCAAATACATAACATTTCAGAATCATTAATGATACACTTGATGCAGTTACCGGGCCATTCATACATTTTATTAAGGAATTTCAACCAATAGACGGAATTAGCAGATGATTGACAGACTTTCCCAGTTAAATGATTTTCAGCTCCCTGGAACTTTTTAAATTATATTAAAAAACAATCCATAAAATGTTCGAGACAGAACTCTTATATTTACTTTGAACTGTATCATTTAATTGAAAATGATACAGTTCCATTATATTATGGAATTTCAACCCATAAACATTCGAGACGAAATAAAGATATTTCTTTTTTCAATTAATTATTTTCAGATTCTGGGTCATCCTTACGTTATATTAAAAATAATCTTTCAACCAATAAACGTCAAAGACAGAGCTCAGTATATTAACTTTTTAATTATTGATCTTGCAGTACTGGGTTCTTACATAATATTAGGGAATTTCAACTAATTTTCGATACAGTACCAGACATTATTCTCCCATTTTCAATTAAATGATTTTCAATTCCCGGGGCGTTCTCACATTTTATTAAGGAATTCCAACCAACAATCATTTCAGACAGAACTCGATATATAAGTTTTTTCCAAATATTAATTTGCAGTTTGTAGAAACTATCACATTCTTACGTTATATTAAGGAATTTCAACCAATAATGATCGAGACAGAATCCGAGATATTAATTTCCCAACCATTTAATTGCAGTTCAAAGCACATTCTTATATCAATATTAAGGACTTTCAGCCAATAAATGTTCGAGACAGAACTCGATATATTAACTTTTTCCAACTATTAACAGAAAAAGAGGAAGACCAATTAAAAGGTGGATGGATGACATCAAGTATATAAGGGGCGCCACCTGGACCAGGAAAGCCATTAATAGAAAGGAATGAAAACAACTGGGAGAGACCTATGAGTCAGAAGACATGCTGAACACTAATCCGGACAATCCTATGTGTTAGTTTTTAAGTAAATTGTGTATAAATGTAATGTAATACTGTTTTAGTTTCGGCAATAAAGGCTATTATTATTATGAATTATTAATTTGCAGTTTGCAGCACATTCTTATTTATATTAACACTTTCACAACCAGATATAAAATTTAACCCTACCCCAGAAACCGAGAGCCCGCTAGGTGGGTAGCTCTTTAAGCAAAAATACGTGACCGGCATCTGAGCGATGATTACGAGTGCCTACCAGGCGGGTTCCTGGTATCGAAAGTGTTAAGGAATTTCAACCAAAAATGATCAAGACAGAACTTGAGACATTAACTTTTTCAAACTATAAAATTACAGTTTGTAGCACCTTCTTATGTTATATTAAGGAATTTCAACCTATAATGATTGAGATATATCTCGAGATATTAACTTTTTCCAACTATTTTCCCCCATCATTGCTGTCAATAGCAAATTGTCAATTGCCATTGGGCATTTTATGAGATTCACATCCAAACTCCAATCAATCATGCCAAACAGACTGGTCTTCAAAATGTCTTGGTCCAAAATTGTTGCAGAACACAAGTATCTTCAGAATTTTAAATGTCATTACAGCATATCATCACAGTAGATCATTATTTTACTAGCTGTTTCAGACTACGGTTTCTTCTGAGACACGACAACAGTGCATATTTAAGTTTCCAATATGGATTTCATTGATTTCTCTCTATCTGCATATGTTTGTTGACTATGACATTTATGTCTCTTGCATGGATTTCCATTTTGATATTTTGACTTTTTGGCAAGCTGAGCAACTTTTCGGTGTATGTCCATATCAGAATATCATAAAGCTGTTTATTTCATCAGTTATCATCCTCTCTTTACCCAGCAGTTGCAGAAGTTGCAGTATTTTTGGCACTGGCTATGGGGCATTGCTCGGACGAAACCTGAAACAAAAAATAAGAGAATTATAAGATTGCAATTTTCGCAGTGTAATTATAAACTAACTAATTAATTAACACACAGGATAACCCACGTTTGTTTGATGTTATTTAAAACAGTTCGGACTACTAATATTAAAATTTGAAGGTATAAAACCAGATTAAATATCATGCCTCACTCAAGAAAGTAAGCTTATGTCAAACTGAAACCAACTGACAGAAGAAAAATAACTACAGTGCTGAAAACCAAATTTTCATATATGGTGTATAACCTTGTGGGACTTCCGGTTCGTGACTTAAGATGGCCGCATGCGTTTAAGTTTCGTTGTTCATTATTTATTCATTTTCGTTGTTCAATGTGTAGTATTGATAGCGTATTGTGCAGTGATCTAACGTAGGAGTGAATAGCTAATGAAGAATTCAACTTGAAGCGTTCATAGCCCTTTCTGGGTCAAGGCCCGATAGTCCGCGTGGTTTTTTGTAAATCGCTATCACTTTACAAAAAGCAAAACCTCACCGAACAACGGCATGCTCTACGAGCAAACTTGAAATTGGCGAAATCATCATCAACTATGATGGAAGCCATATTTTAAAATTAGAATAGAATATAACCTTGTGGTTATACCTCCAAAATTTCTTTATAACAAGAAATTTTGTGTTATAGAACACAAAAAATATACTGCACTTTGTGTTAAGTGGTTGTCACTATTGTTTTGCTCACCTTCATAATCCAGTATCTTGTAATGAGTAATGGTGATGTTTAGATTAGACGCCAGTCAAGTCCACTCCACACCGACCCCGCCCTGCCCGAGAAGCTCAGCCATCTAAACAAATAAAAAAAATAGGTTAGAAAATAAATGACGATCTCTGCGTGTTTACAGTCGGTAACTAGAGGCATGGAATTTTAAACAACTATATTCTATAACACCTGTGTGGTTTATAAAATAAATACTCACTCCAGAAACTTCCTGCACGCAGCGACAATATGATAGTACAACTTGGCACAGGCGATGAAATGACGGCGATTGCGATTTTATAGTTTGGTTTGGCCATTTGTAAATAGCTTTTGGATGCAATCAATGACTAAAATAAAAAGGTGACTGAGGAAATCGAATAACTGGCAAAAACAATGCAATGCAGCAGACAAACTACAATTTTGCATGCACTTGCACAATGACCATAGATAGAGTATATTGAATTGTTTTTTTTTTAATGGCTCTGTCGGACAAATATATACAATTATACTCTATGATGTCGGAGAATATTGATTATTGAATGTATTAAACCCGTTCCAGACCTTCCGATCCTACCCGATCCGATCCTACTTATCGGATAATGTGTAGCGTAATTGTTAGGAAATCGGATAATGTGTAGTGCAATAGTTAGGACCTAAAACACTGCACATTATCCGATTTCTTCCGATAAATCGGATCGGATCGGAAGGTCTGGAACGGGTTTTATAAAACCCGTTTGAAACCCGTTCCAGACCTTCCGATCCTACCCGATCCGATCCTACTTATCGGATAATTTGTAGCGTAATTGTTAGGTAATCGGATAATGTGTAGTGCAATAGTTAGGACCTAAGACACTACACATTATCCGATTTCTTCCGATAAATCGGATCGGATCGGAAGGTCTGGAGCTGGTTTGATTGTTAGGGAATTTCTTCCGATAAATCGGATCGGATCAGAAGGTCTCGAACGGGTTTTAGGATTTTTTTCCAATAAACCGGATCGGATCGGAAGGTCTGGAACGGGCTTAATGACGACAGCAGTGACGGTGACGGTTCAGCTCCACGGTGTTGCCAATGCCAACGCATCCTTATTATGTCCTTCCACACGTGCCCAATTTCATTAGCCCTGAACTGAACTGCAGGGCGAAAATCTGCTTACATTCCATAGATAACAATCTAATTGCCCAAGTTTATTGGCTGAATAACCAACAAAATTTGAACGATTCGGTCGTCCCGCTTAGTCAAAGTTGCTTAACTGAACTGGAAGCTGGAACTGGAGAGAAAGGCGAAAGAGATAGCACGATACAAATTTCGATTTAGGAAGTAGCCTTGTAACCTTTCAGTTTTTACTTGTAATAATTATTTAAAAATATTTGTCTAGTATAGTAGTCAAAAAGAATAAACACTACGTTTGTAGAGTAGTTGGGCTTTATTTTTTTTTTCTGTACCTTGGCTTTTTGACTAGTCCGGTGACAAATCTCCCATCTCCGTTACAAGGATATGAAGGTAAAACTTTGATTTTCTTTGTTGTGTAACTTGATCATTATTTATGTGACAATTTGATTTCGCTTGAATATCCAAAAAATGGTAAAATGTGGTTCTAATCGCATTTTAAACTGGAAAGTGTTTGTCCCGTTACCTCCCTTCCGTTACTACATTTATAGTCACGTATAAGGGGAACTTGAAAAAGTAACGAAAGGGAAACATAAAGCCACGACCACTATTACACTTTGTTTCAGGTCTTTTTTCAAGTTTAATAAAACTTAAATTTTCCTTAAGAAAAAATCCATTTGATTTTAAGTAAGGTATATTATGTCCCAATGGATGACACCGACCGAGTGGATGACATTTCGTCGTTTATTTGAAATAATAAGGAAACTGATATCAATATAACCCATAAATCATACTTAGCATACTAGGTACATATTTAAACAGTTATTTATGTTTAAAAGTTTTCATCAATACATTTTAATAGTTTTTAAATACGGCGACAGTTTTTTAGATAGGTGTTCCGCATTAGTTGTGTGTCCTTGAGCTTTTGCATTATAACCGCGGCTTTATGATTTCGTTACCATCTTTTTCGTTACTGCCCGATTTTAAACTGTATTATTTTATTTTTTATCTCCACACAAATTAAGAAATGTTCTTATTTTATATGTGAAATATAATAAATTAATTAGCTAGGGTTTATGGGTAAAAAAAAATATGCTTATAAACTTCGTAGTTTTTACTTAGTAGAGAAAATTGTGACGTTTTTGCCCTGTAGTAACGGAATGGATCAAATATACATCTGTTCTTGTAAATTGGTAAATATTTTCATATAAATGTCAATAATTATGATAATTTACTATATTTGTAAGAAAACATTATGTTAATATATTTCTCTTATACCTTCGTAACATTTAATATCAACAAAAGTTTAAGATAACGAAAGGGAGCATAGTTCGAGGCCATCCTAAATTAAAAACGGAATATTTATCAAATTCCTGCATATTTTACAAAACCATTGCTCAGTACAGATACGACTACTAAAAATAGTTTACCTCCCTAAAAGTCACTGATTATTTAAAAAACATATATTTTTTGGTAAAAATGCCCAGTTACAAAACTTTCCTATGGAATAAAAAGGTTTCCTTACTCTCAGTAAAAAAGGCCTATCAACACTCGCATGCGAAATGCGGCGCGCATCGCGCCGCGGCGCGATTGCCAGCAGTCTACACTCGCAGGGTTCGAGCCGGACTCACAGTATAGTTCGCGCTCTTGTCGCGTATGCACGTGTTGTAATTTTCAAAGTTTATTTGTAGTAGGTATGGACAGTGAAACCACTACAGCATCTGCTTTACTACTTTGCTCTTCGGCAATTTTTAGTTACGCCTTAAAGAAAAAACGAACAATTCAACGAAGCGACTGAGCAACCCGCGAGTGTGGACCCTTGTCGTGATCGCGCGCGCTTCGCGCCTGCGAACCCTTTGACGCGGGACAAAAAACCGTCAATTTTCGGGGAACTAGCCGCGAAGCCGCGAAGAATATGCGAATCGGATCCACACTCATGCTTCGCGGGTACTTCGCGCTTTCGCGCGCGAACTGCGTGCGACTGTGGATACGGCTAAAGGGAATATAAATGAATATCGGTTCAGCCTCCAATGGAATCGGCCCAACTCAAATTCACGATAAAATTGGCCGATCGAATCGAACTAGGTTGGATTCGCTTTGGAATTGGCCGACTAAATTGCTGCGTCTGGTACACATTGTAACCCTCCCGACTCCCGATCCCCTTCGGTCCCAATAAAGCGCTTATTACACTGGGCTTAATTTCGTCGTCCTAACTAGATTGCAAGAATCTGAATAATAAAGAAAGGACGGTCTGCATGTCTCGCCCGAGCCGCCAGGTTTCGGTTAGAGTGTACAACCGTTATTAGAGGTAAGAATTTACATTTTACTCGTGTGCTGATCTCTTATTAGTCTGTGGTGTGCTGTGTTGTGTGCTTCTGCTTCTGCTCTAACTCTACTCTCGAATTCTCGATGGTCAACATTTTTCTGTTCTGTTCCGACATCAAAATATTTATTTTAATTTATTTATAGTTTCCCAATTACATGTTTTATGCAAGATCAATTTTTGTCGAATGGAAAAATAATTCTGCTTCCTTACGACATCTTCGTACTGTGAAAATTGTTCAATGGAATCTTATGAGTGAATAAGTATCTTGATAAAATTCGCTGTGCTCTGAACTGTAGTCTGTTCAGTTTACAAATGTTTCCATTCGTTTTGTAGTTTGTATTTTCTAAATCAAGTCGTCGTTGTTATCATACAGACCGTACTAAATTCCCAGGTGGTGGTGTTAGATGTAAATTTTCTTTGTCCAGTATGTCATGTGAATAAATCGTTTTTGTGGTTAGAGTTCTTGTGTCCTGCGTCTCATTCGCAATACTCGCAATAAACTGCTTAAAGCATTGTGATAGGTAGGGCTACCTCCTTTAAGAAAAAGCAGACCTGGAGAACTTCGCAATATTTTTGAATGTTAGTTTTGGCAATTCCGTAAAAGTTGCGACTTTAAACAAGTGAACCTACAGAAACAACTGACGATGATGAAAAGTTGGGGTGTTTTTAGACTTGGGGATACATTTTTATTTCTATGAGACCAACACATTGAAACAAAAATATATCCTCTAGTTAAGTTGATAGTAAAGTTGGTCCTCGTCTCACTATTATTTAAACCAAACAAGGTGACAGTTTCTACAGCATCTTTGTACACCCAGAGTTCGGGTGTAACAAAGATGCTGATGTTAAACCCACAGCCTAGATAGCTATTCATGCCTGTAGACGCTGGGTCAAACCCGGAGACGTGGCAGCCCTATCGATAGTATGTCCTTGAAATCATGAGAAAACAATTGGTGCTGCTATTAAAGGTGTGGGATAATGGTTGATCTGTTATGTCAGTAACAACACACTGCCAGTAGTGCTATGAAATGTCTACAAATTCTTCAATGCTCATCTGGTCATATTAATAGCCGAATCGTTGCAGTTATCAGCATCTGTAAATAAATAATAATTAATTAATATTAAGGGACAATCTTACACAAATCAAATCAAATCAAATATCTTTATTTTACTTAAAATGTGGTTACAGTAGTACAGGTCACAATGTAAGAAAAAACAGGTCTCACACACTTCACCAGGTTCTGGCATACAAAATAAAAATAAGTGTAACATAACCGATTGATTGATTACATATTATCAAAATAATTACTAAATATAGTGCCAACTCAATTCATATCACATGCGAGTCACATTTTTAACCTATGTACATGGTCAAAATATTCATTTACAGAGTAAAAACAGTTATCTGTTAGCCAACTTTTAAGTTTGCGTTTAAACATATTTATAAGCAGATTTTTTTATGTCTTTGCTTAATATATTATAAATAGACACACTCATACAATAGGTGTTTCTACCGTATAATTTTTTTTTTTTTTAGTTACCTTGTGAACTAAAATTTCACAAATCAACCTAGTCCCAACTCTTGTATTATGGGTACTAGGTAACAATATATATATATATATAATTACATATATAGATAACATTCATGACCCAGGAACAAATATTAGAGTTGATCATACAAATATTTGCCCGGGCTGGGATTCAAACCCTCAGTAGGCAGGTGTACTGCTAATTGCGTCAACTGCATCATCAATTATGAGAATTATTGATTGACTTTGGATTACCCTGGTTAGACCCACCCCTTCATTGTCTTTTCAAATGTGTTGTTTGAATTTTTTTTGGATTGTGGCTCAATAGCTATGGTTCCACCATATTCTAATCATTATTTTGAGGGTTGCCTGGTGAAGCCCGATAAGTATGAAAAACCTAGTTTCGAGCAAAACCATGATAAAGGTTTGTGGCCAGGAAAAACCAGTTTTGATAAATAAATTAGTAGTTATATCAATTTTTTGTGTGGGATAATTGAATCTACTTTAAGTTTTTTATATATCTACTGCATGTAGTTTTCCTAAGAGAAAATATTTTTTATCAGGGGGTGAGGATTTATTGGGTTTTTGTTCAAAGGCAAATAAGAGCATGCTCTTAAAGGGCTGTATTTGGCAATATTCAATTCCAAATGACTAATCGACTCATTAGACCATCCGGATTCTGTTCAAATTCAGAACACTTATTTATAAGAACATTCGTTAGTTCCTTAAATAGCTGAGATATATCAGTACTTGGGATTACTATGGAATATTTTGTATTGAAGGATTTCAGTGACATTTCCTGATTTTTCGGTAATACAATATGTCACAAAAAGCTCCATGTTTATTTTCATGGAGCCGTGCTTTTTTAATAACTTTGTTATGAGGCTACCAACTGTGGTCGACAATTCGGCTAGAAACAATTCAGGTGCGAGATAACTGGATAAACTATTTATCTTGTAACTAGCTATCCTGTTCTTAAAAGCATTTGCTACTGAACATTGCTAAATTCAGTCCTAAGTAAACAATTTGACTTATGAGCGTTAGTTTTTTTTCATGTGATGATAATCTAGCAACATGTATTCGGCAATCAGGACAAAAGGCCATATTGAATACTTTAAAAAAAACTATTTTAAAACGCTATTGATACTAAAAAATAATAATAATAAAGTAAAAACATAAATCTTTTGAGAATATTGTATGTTAATATGATTGCAGTTAATAATTCATCTTACTAGCATGTCTGGGTAGTTTTAATTGACTTTCACATTTCAGTATTTGATTATATTGGAATTTATAACGCTGTAGGATTTATATCCTCTAAATAAACTCGAGTAATATATTTAACGAGTAATAAAATAGCATGGTTAAAAGATGTTTGACTGATACAATATTGGGCGGATTCCTTTAAACTCGTCTCAAGCCGAATGAATTAATTTATGGAGATTTTTCCACACTGTAGTATTATCGTTTACTTCGCATTTATATGTAACCAGCGAATGTTTCCAACGCTCGCCGAACAAGTGAATGTTTCCAACGCTCGCCGAACAAGCGAATGTTTCCAACGCTCGCCGAACAAGCGAATGTTTCCAACGCTCGCCGAGAGCTTGCGTCTCGATTTCACGGCTATTGTAAATGCGCAGTTCAACATAATAGTCCCCGCGGCGGGTAGCGTCGCTTTGCAAGGTATAGCCCGCTGCAGAACGCCGTGATAAGAAACACTTCAATGCTGACGCTCTCACAGGCTCCAGAGGCGTTTCTTGCTCATCCCGTGAACAACATATTATGTCTTTTATTCATAATATAATCACACTACAACTTTTTAATTACTGCAACACTATTAGAAAGGACTGGACATTTCTGCTTCTAGATCTGGTTTTAAAACATTGTACGTTACCGCTGCTGCTTTAGTTCTCTTGCAGGAAAATGCCTTGGTAATTTCAGAATCGTGAAAGCATTTAGAGATAATTTCGCTCTAATGATCCATTATTCGAAACGGTAAATTGTGTTCCACTAGGATAGCACAAAAATTAAGCTGTTAAGCTCTGCTTTTTTCACTTCCTCTTCTAACGAAGATTTCTTAAACTGTTGCAAAGTAGAATTAGAATAAAACAAAAACATATTTAAATTTATTGTGATGTACTTACCGACGATTGGCAGCTATACGCAATAATATGCTTCTTATGTTTTTGGGATGACGCAATGTTCCTTCAACGAAGACAATCTTGAAACTAATTTACAATTGCAAGCTTTGCAAAATGCAATATCAGGATCCTCCTTAGCTCTGGAAATTCATGACGAAAGCAAAGGATCTGACTCCCACTCAGGTCTATACGAACGCTCGTATTTTCTCTTCATCATGGACGGAAGACACAATTGCACACATTAAACGCCGAAAGAGAATAAAGTGGCAGAAAGTCCAGAGAGATAAGATAACAAACATTGATTGAACCTTGATAATGTATATCAATAAGAGACAATAAACCTTATTACTAATTCCTTACCGTTCATAATCATATGGTGTACAATCACATAAAAAGAGAATACACGGGAAATCCCTGTATCATGAGACAAAAGTTCAAAAGTTGCCACCTCAGTAAATAATCTCCTACCAAATAGATGCATAATAAAAAAATAGGGAAATAATAAAACAGAACATTTTAAGTATTCTAAATAGAAATACTAATATTTGCAAATTTATTTAAAAAATAATTAAAGTTCCTTGAAATCTGCCAAATTGTGCCACTTATTTGAATCGTCAGCTTAGTCTGCCAGAGTTAAAATGTAGGTGCTAAATCTGCCCAAATGGCAGAAATCGGCCAAAAATGGTCACACTGGCAGAAAAACTCCGAGCATAGCCTTTCCTTTTGCACGTTGTGTGACTCTAAGCCGCCTTACATAAGTCCCATTGTGAACAACCATGTTTCAGTTCCGTAAGTCATTACTAATTCAACTGCCTATTTCTTTTATTTACGGTTCATGAGCTACCATCCTACTGAAAGACAGACAGAAGGACGGACGGATGGACTAATGCCAGTGCCCCCCATCTGTACCGTGGGAACCCAGAACGATACCTACACATCGCCTGTCGTGGCCGACACGCTTAGCCAGTCGGTTGCCACACGCGCGCGGCCGGACGCCGCCGGTCGCGCTATAAAATCATCAAAAAAATGGCTTCATCGCGAATTAGACCACCGCGCTGCAGTGTTGCGGGGTGTAAAACATAAAAGAAACAGACATTTATCCTATTTTTCTTTGCCGGCAGACGATGGAATGTTACTTAAAATTCTTAGAACTTAGAATAAGCACCTACCTAAACGCATTGCATACACTGTTATAATAGATACATGTAATGTTGAATAAATAAACCTACCTACTTAATATACTTAAATTCATAGAAAACATCCACTACCTATATCAACAAGTGACAATTATTTACTCACTAAGATTTACAAAATCAGTTCAGTGCGTGTGGCGGGAGAGTGCATTGCACGGCCTAAAAAGGGCGTAAACGTCGGCGTTATTCTTGGCACTTAAGACCTTTTGCAAGGAATGCATTCGCAAAGATGAAACGCGTGATCAGATTCACGGAAGAAAGAACCTATGGAATTGGCATGTAGGTTAAATCGTACGAAAACCGCTGTCGCCAAACCCATACAAATAAAGGCAAATCGTTACAGGTCACACTATTACAAATCTTTTTTCATTGGTTTAAAGTTACAGCAATATCAACAACAAAATGTCACTTAAGTTACGTCAGTTCTAGACTGAAAGCATCTTTACCTCGCTTCATCTGCGATGTAAATTACAATGTTCGAAAATTGTAACATAAGTTTGTTTTAAAAATGCTCGGAAGTCACCAAAAGCTAACATGAAGTCACCAAAATTCTGCTACTCGACAACAGATGACACTGTGGTCAATAATATTTTAAGTTAAAAGTGATGGTACCTAAGATTAAGTAGGAATTATCGATAGTTTCGTCCTCGACAAAACAATATGAAATTCCATTTATAGCAAAAAAATAGCTACATATGTTACATATTCTCTGGTAACGCAAAAATAACATTCCTAATAAGCTTTTTAAAACCAGTCTCACGAAACTAGCTGCTTCTAGTGATGAATCATACATTTCCGGCAGTTTATGTCTATCCTAACTAAACTTTTACTAAACATATTCAACATATAACATACATATTTACAATACTTTTTTAGACGGATCCAAAAAGAAGGGTAGGTATTTCTAAACGGTAAGATAAGGCAGCAAGGCAGCTTTTTTGCGTATGTCTCCCCTTAATAAATCTTCCGTTATTTAATTTCAGTTTTCAAATTCGAAATTGGTATCGACAATACGTAGTAGCGATAGTAACATAGCCGCATCCCTACTTGAGTAGCGTTCACTTTGACATCTTGAATAGCGAATATTCTCGATTACTGTTTAATGTAGATAACAAACGATAATCAACTGTATTTCTTAAGGAATAAAGTTGTATTCTACTAACGTGATAACTCAAATAACGATCAACGAAATGAATAAAAAGGAAAAAATTGAATTATTATTTAAATAATACTTAGCGATGATACGAAATGCCTCCTTTAGAGACAGTTTTTGCCAGGGGTTGAATTTCGGCTTATTACTGCACAATACGGCATGATCAATTTAAAATAATAATTTTTTATTGAAAATTTCACACGTCAAATCTAGTCTTCGTTTGACTAGCGATTGGCGACGGAGAGGTGCCACGGCACATATGCTTGGAAACACGGGAACGCCTACTTGCCACTTCCATTAGTCTCTTTCTTCCATGATCAGATTATTATAAAACAAGTCGTACCTAGTGACTGTTTCGAAGCTTGTAATGCTAGTATTATACAATAATGTAACACATTATATATAGGTACCTATCAAACTTTATTTAGTAAGTACCTATTGTCATCGGGATATATTTAGGTTACTTATAGTACATGGAAATCGTGCTTTAAAAGTGTTGCCTTGCATTAAATCGGGTAGTTCTGATTTTTTTATATGTTCTATATGATGAAGTGGTTATGGCAAATCCAAGTTTTCGACCTCGGGAACCCTCCGGATCATTGTGAAATTCTTGAAAAACCATGAATTTTTCGGTGTTATTTCATTTTTTGTTACTTATTTCCACCAAACGCTTTTGTTACAGTAAAAATCACTATGAACACTTTTATGTACACTAAATTTGCAACAAAATAAAAGTAATTTGGTTACATTAGACCCAATAGTTTCTAAAATACAGCTATTCAAATGTTAAAAAATTTACCTAAAAATGTTTTTTCAAATTAGTGGTGTATTTTGAGGAAATCGGTTTCAGTCATGTCCAATACTTGCAAAGTCGCTACGGCTCCCATATAACTGTGGTTTTCGATGGGTATCCATCTGACGCTTTAGAAAAAAACACCAAGAGCACGTCTTCGTAGAGTTGGAACAAAGTCCTCATCTGACGTTATCTTCTTCTTACCTACTCGACGGATTCCTTCATCCACCAAGCACAACCCGTTATGGCACTGTTCTTTCACGCTTGCAGTCAGTGGCGTAGCTAGGTAACCAAGGGCCCTGGGGCAAATAAAAAAATGGGGCCCCACTGCTATGTAAACTGATTAGGTTTTATCAAATAAAAATATGAAATATAAATACAAATACTTTTAAAATGCTAAGCTACTTAAGCTCTTTTTTGTGCACTGCAGGGCAGGTAATAAAAATATTAAACAGTAACAACTGAAATGTTTATTAATTTAGTTATAGAGGGATAGCACATTGGACTCATATAAATGAAACAAAAGGTTATTTAACTAGAACTATGTTTAATTCTCTTGCGTTAAAGTAGGTACTATAAAATCTAAGGGAACCTAGCCAGCGGAGTTGCAATACCGACTGGCCCTATGCAGGTTGTTACTAGGATTCTAAGCCTAATTTTGGTCGTTCACTCTTTTATATTTAGACAGATAAAACTAAGAAAGATGCACTCAGCTGGAGAACGATGAACTAGGCCGGCCTCACAGCTTGCCGGAGCAACTGTCAGCGAAGAGGGAACGTAGTCAGTCCTGGAGCCGTCCGGTACCGGGGAACGGATCACAGGGCGACAGCTGCGGTGACCTCACAGCGCAGGTCTACCACGGACCTCCTTTAACAGCAAAATCAAATACTAAGACACAAGTAAAGAATGCGGCGGCGTTTACAACGCGCGCCGGCTCCTGTGGCATCAGGGGTTCAGACAACAGTGGCGCTTATTGACCTTGGTCAAGTACAATGTAAATCAAACTCAATCCATGTGAGTCGTGAACGTATAACCTCTCACGGACGAGTTAGTAGACTGTCAGGACATTTATGTAATCAATAAACCATATTACGACCGGCGAACAAGCGGATAATATATCAAATTGACCAACCTTTTGGAGGAAAACGAGTCCGCTTGGGTTAAGTACTTCGATGACAACTCCGGGTATCCAGTGCCAAGCCAACACTGGGATTCACCGCACCTCACCGTCTGGGCGTTCAGGGTAGTCGAGCAGACCGGCCCGCGATGATGGAGTGTTTCTCTCCTGGTTTTATTTCAACATTTTCCCTTGCGTAAAAACCCACGCGGCGCCCTTTGTCTGCGCTCGCTGTCAAAAAAGGCTGTGTTGCCAACTTCACCGGGCGCGTTCACGGAGCACGGTTGCGTTCCGAAACACGCATCATTACACACCCCCTTAACCAGGAGAATTTTACGTCGGAGCGACGAAGACGTACAATTCAAGCTCGCCCCCGAGCTTCTACACACGTCCAGGGCAGAAACCAGTACAATCCTGTAGCAATAATACGACAGGTTCATTAGAGGAGACGTGGATTCCCGACCAAAGAACCGCACGTCCTACTGCCCCCTTGGCATCAAAGGAATCCGCGTGGTCGTCGCTGGAAACCTATGCAGCTAGGCCTACGGGTGCAGTAGTGGATTACCTGTATTCTGGCTCAATTTGTATTGGTTGTATGCTTAGTCAGAGGTTTACAATCCTTGACATGCCATTTTCCTAAAGGCTTGCCGGATTCGTCCTCCAATTCGTACACCAGTTTTGAAAGCTTACGAATGACTTTACATTTTTCATACTTTGGTGCCAATTTTGAAGCAAAGTATTTACCAGCATTACTTTGTTTGAAGGTGCGTTTCCGGGTGTATTGTTTTACCATCTTTGACAGTATAGAATCACGGATATTTTTATCTGTCATCTTCCTAGTTGCACTTATGGTTGCTGCAATAGCAAATTCAATGCTTGAATCATCTAGATGTTGACCACCAGAGCAGCAACTTGCATTTATTGTGGTTATTACACTCACACTATTAATATTTAGATCTGATGCAATTCTTGGAACATCATCTTTTGAAAAGATTGCACCAGCCAATGGTGTGAACAATATCTTTGTCTCAGTGTTATATATGTAGGTTGCAACTTTATTCATTATTTTCGTTGCCAATATGCCTGCTTGCTTGAAGGTCATGACCAATGTTAAGTCAGTGTTTGCGCCTACAAATGTTGCATCTTTAAATGTAGACACAAATACTGTATGCATACTTAATACACCAGGCTTGCTTTTCCCATCTTCACCTTCTTCAGACTTCACATATGGAAATATAAACTTCACAACTTTGTCACCTTTAGTCTTCTTTTCAGTCCTGATCTCTGGTCCAACTTCAAACAGAATTTTTGTAGCAAACTCAACTGCCTTTGATGGTACACTAGATATTTCACTGCTGTAGTCTTTGCAATGTACGACAAAGGCAGCTTCAAGTGCACCTAGATCAAACTCTTGTCCAGCATATTTACTGTCAACATCTACAGCAGTAATGCCATAGCATACATATGCCTTAAATTGTGTGGCAGCTACCACTTCTGCAGGTACAACACCACCTAACTGGAATGCAGCTGTACTCTTCCCATCTTTGTCATCGATCTTAAGAGCCTGTAGAATATTCGGTAGTAGTGTCTGGTCCGACATGTCTGCTATTCAACTCGTCCAAGGCGTATTTGAGAGTCTCTAATATGGAATCTTTATCAGTATAGTGATGTTCTGACAGTTTGTCAGCTAACTGTGTTATGCCAGTCAGATCAAAATTGCCTATAAGACTAAATGGTGTTGATGAACGAGATATTCCACCAATGAAGACCACTATACAGATGTCAACTGTTCCGTATATTACAGGAAGAGTATACACAGTTCCAGTCGGAGACACTCTAAAGACTGCTGACCCAATACTGACAGTTTCTTTCTGAATGGAAAACGTTCTAATTATACTCTGTACTTTTATTATGTATTTATTGAACATTTGTTCATTTACCCCTGCGTGCTGCTGCTGGAGGCTCCGGATATCCAGTGGCAAGCCAACACTGGGATTCACCGCACCTCACCGTCTGGGCGTTCAGGGTAGTCGAGCAGACCGGCCCGCGATGATGGAGTGTTTCTCTCCTGGTTTTATTTCAACATTTTCCCTTGCGTAAAAACCCACGCGGCGCCCTTTGTCTGCGCTCGCTGTCAAAAAAGGCTGTGTTGCCAACCTCACCGGGCGCGTTCACGGAGCACGGTTGCGTTCCGAAACACGCATCATTACACAACATAAATTACAATTAATACTTGGTGTAGGTTTGGCTAATAAAACGAAATAGAGAAGATTCAAGGGTTAAAGGTCGGGCCTACCAACTGACTAAATAACAATTATATTTGCCGACGCGTTTGGCTCGGTTTGTAGACACCTGCCTACTGAGTCGGCGGTCCCGGGTTCGAATCCCGGCCGGGGCAAATATTTGTGCAAAATATTTGTTCTTGGGTCATGGATGTTATCTATATATGTATTTATATATTATATATTATGTATATCGTCGTCTAGTACCCATAGTACAAGCTTTGCTTAGTTTGGGACTAGGTCGATTTGTGTATGATTGTCCCTTAATATTTATTTATTATTATTATTATTTTATTATTGAGAATATTGAAGATTTGTCGTACTACATTTTCGAAAAATGTAGAGGTCTGTGGTTCCTCCAAACCCTCTGCTCTTATGTGTGTCATGCAAACATCATCCGCGTTCACATGATCGGCGGTGGAGGTATCTCCAACTGCAATAATTTTCGAATCTTCTTCAGTAGGCTTCTCAACCAACACTGCAGTTACATTATTTGAGTCACTATCAATAGAAATATTTTGGCCAGATGTACTTGGCTGACTAAAAAACTTGTCAATTTTGGGAAAATTTTGTTTACTATCTTCTCTTTCTTGGCGTTGTTTGCGTTTAAATGCACCACTGGGTTTCTTCTTTTTATCCATAATTTTAGTTTTCTAATTTATTTAAACAATAGGTACAATATTAGATTGTGCTCGAGTAGGTAGGTAGGTACTCACTGGTCACTGATGACGTTAAAAGTAATATAAAAGGAAAGAGAAACACAATGATACGTTACAAGTGTTTTTGGGGAATCCCCGGTTTTTTTTTATCACCGTTAGTGTTACCACATTTAACGGTGCAGACCACGAACAATCTGCCCGCGGACCTGAATTAATGTACCTACTGCAGGTGACTTGCATTTTTTCACGATATTTCGCGTTATACCTACAATGAGCTGTAGCCGAAATCTATAGATTTGACTTGACATGATTTATTGACTTAACGGACATCAATATGAGTGGTAAAATCAAATAAAATTGAACCACAATATTGACCAGTACAAAAAAGTTTATTGACATTAGCTTACTTACTCCTGATACAGCATTAATTTTTTAACCGTTCTCGGAAAAAAAATCTCAACTCGAATTCACAATAAAACGCACATCGATGAATAATAAAACGCACATATCACTAGCCGTCAAAATGACGACACTGCCAACCTACAGAAAGAATTTAGGGGAATTCCCTAGGCATAACTTTTGAATTTCTCTCAACTGAGTTGTCATGATTAAAGTGGGGTTGCAACCTGTCATATATGGGAGAAACTGCCAAAAGTTCAGTTCGATCGAGATTTCTGGTAAGGATTCGAGGGCCCCCTGAGCTTGAGGGCCCCGGGGCACTGCCCCGCCTAGCCCCTTGGTAGCTACGCCACTGCTTGCAGTGGTTGTGATACAACTTCAGCACTTTTTGGCCAAGGAAAAATGAAGTTTCTGTCGACACTGAAAAAACAGCCGCGCCTCAAACAAAACGCTGCGGTTTTCCTAATTCCTCTCACTCACATCTGAGGAATGAGGCCTCGCACTCGAGGCCTCATTCCTCAGCTGATGACGAAAGCATCAGCTCCTCAAACCCTGCTTAAAATGTTTTCCCGCAACTGCAAAAAAAGTTGGTAATACAACTTGTAGTTGCAGAAAATCTGGCCTCAAATGCTCGGCTGTTTGCAACCACTGCAGCGATCAATCTTGCTAAAACAAGCCTGACTTGATATGTGACGACATTGACGAACAATTCATCGATGACCCATCATTGGATGGCGGTTTCGAGCGGCCTGAGCCGGTCGATGAAGAAATGCTAACGTAGTAAGCCCTCCACAAAAGAAGTGCTGTAGATCTGGAAGATCAGCCTGATCCATCAAAGATGTACAAAAAAGACTAATAATTGTTATTATTACTGTGTTTCTGTAAATTATAATGCTTATTTCATACGTCGCATTTCATTTTACAAACCCTTCTATTATTTTGTTTACTCACCTCAGCAACTTCACACAGCTGTATCTAAAGAACTATCGAGTCTTAATAGACCAAATTGGTCTCATTTAGTTGCGGATGGTGTGAACTTTAATAAAATATATGGACTTATAACGTAAAATGGGTCCTTAGTTGACCTCGTTGCCGAAAACTTAAAAAAACGTCTAAAAATATTTTTTTTTTTGAAGATTGGCTAATTTTTGAACGCTTGCATCTTACAAACTATTTGATTTATCGCTCTCTCACTTTAACACAATTTGTTGAAAATTTAGTCTTCTTTAAAGTTTACATAGTGATATTTGCGGTAAAATAGGTCCCTCATGGTAAAAATTGGTGGAAACTGAAAAAACACCGAAAAATTCATGGTTTTTCAAGAATTTCACAATAATCCGGAGGGTTCCCGAGCTCGCAAACTTGGATTTGCCATAAAGACTTCATTTTATAGAACATATAAAAAAATCAGAACTACCCGATTTAATGCAAGGCAAAATGTACCATTTCCATGGACTATTAGGTACCTACACAGAGAGTTTCATGTTTTTGTTTCATGTTTCTGGTATGTTCAGAAAGAATAGGTAGGTAAGATTCCGATATACCTACTCGGAAATTTGAACGATTTTGATGGTGTGCCGCAGCGCATGTGAATACTTATTTCTAGTAGGTACCTATTGATAATTAAATTTGACTAATAAATTTAAATAAATCGATCGTTTTTTCATTTATCTTGACTTTTTATAAAATCATTTCTGTGTCAACCCTAGCCTCGTTTTGCCGGCACGTGCGGCCGGCCAACGAACCGCGCGTTCAAGGTCGCTCCATTGTTAAATTGAGTAGGCATGAAAAGCGGTAGGTATTTGCCTTTTTATTCAGGCATGAGTATCTGTTCGAAGAACTATTATATTAATCTGTGCTAATGCCTTGATCACACGTACCGAGTAAACGGGCGAGACAGTAATATGTTTCTCGGCCGAGACAGTGATATAAGTGAGTAGCTGTTTATACATGTTTTGAAATTAGCACAGTCAGTTCAGTTCCATTGAGACTTTCGGACACGATGGGTCGTAAAAAAATCGCCGAGTGGCAGACAGTGCACGTTTAGACCGGCCGAGTGAGCGAGCGAGACAGTGCGGGGAAGCGGGAGGGTGGACACTCGGCCTAGTAGATAGAACAGGAGCCGAGCTACTGTCTCGCCGCTTTGTTCGGCCGAGCACTCGGCGCTATGTTTATACGCACCGAGTACTCGGCCAAGAGCACTGTCTCGCCCGTTTACTCGGTACGTGTGACCAAGGCATAACAGCTTAATAATATTATGATACCGTTGAGTACGGAACCCTAAAAAAAGTGTACCAGTGGCATGGCCACCCCGGTAGGAATCTGCTTCTATGGACGTCACGTCACTAGAAGGTACTTACATTCATCGAGTTCATAGTTCGTCAGGATCAGGATCATACTCTGACGCGCCAGAGTATGCTGCGATCATCCCGCGAATAGGATATGCTCTGTTTTCCTGATTTTGATAGTTTGCCTTATAGACATAGCGGAACTTTCCGATGTATGGTCAAGTGGTTTGCGATACTTTCTGAAAAAATTAATAAATATTACCATTGATGTTCTCGGGCAATATGCAAATTTAGCTTTTGTTAAATATTTGGTGTCTAGCAAAAGCCAGTCTTTAAAAGGCGGATCCGTTAACCATTGCTGTCTAAAATTTTGTACATGATGCTGCGATAATGTGTTTCTTTCCTTTTTTCTTGTCCAGCCACCTTTTTTGGGTATTTTGCTAGGCGGAGTCGAAGTAGGCGAACGGTCACTGTTTTCGTCGAAAGTGGCACTTTTAAAACTGCGCCCGCTGGTCCGCACGCCTGCCAAATTTTGACCTGCCTGTAATGTTGTATTTTTTTTCATTAACCGTAATATTAAGATTTTCTTTCTTAAATCCACAGATGAGCATTTTTCTATGATTTGCTCTATTATAAGGCTATCATCATTCTTCGCAAAGATTTGTTGTGTTGGTTGAACCACAAATTTATAATTTTTTTCACTAGGTCTTGCTTTGTCAACCGAAACAAGTGGCGTTCATAAAGAAAGCTTTGTTTTGGAGAAAAATACTCATACTCATACTCATTTATTTAAAAAATGTTTTTCAAGTTTACATGTCACATATTGAATTATTAAATTATATTAGGTTACATTATTCCATTCAATTACACATTTCAAATAATCAATCATTAAAATATAATACAATATTTAAATTAACAATTTATAAATATAATATATCCAGTCAATTTCGTAAACATCTGTTCCTTCTAATGGTTCTACATTTGGCCCTGGATGGTTGTAATATATTTCTAGTTTTACGCTTATTTTTGTTCAACACGATGCAGGCCCTTGGTTTGGTTCCATTTTCGTGAGCTAAAATTTTACCTGCATTACTCAGTCCCGCAATCTTGGAGTCGCGGTTTAACCATGGTTCTTGTATGAGGGCGATGTCCCGGCCATTGTCGCTAAAGATTTTTTCCACGACCGCTGAGGCCGCGATGGCGTGGTGCAGGTTGGCCTGTAGGAACTTCGCTCCCCTGGGTGTTGCGTCTCGCTTGTTACGGCCGCTGGGCACTGCCGCGCCCTCGCCGTCCTCCCCTATTGTGGGTCGTGCCCCTTCCCCTGGGGTGGTTCGCGCCCCCTGTGAGTTCCCCTGCCTGGGGGAAACCGCCCTGAAGTGCCCGTGGTGAGAGGGTGTTGGGAGGGGACCGCCCGTTTTGGTCCAGGGACCTTTCGCGCAGGTGTCGTGATCTAGGACTGCTGGGTAATGATGGTGGGAGGCCCTGATGGTCCTGGGAGGACCTGTGGGTCTGTGGGGGGTTGGTTTGAGGCTGGCGGTGGTGGGGTTGGGGTTGCCTCAGTTACCGACTGTTGGGCCCTAGCCGGGCCCTTTAGTCGGAACTGGACTTCCCGGAAGCCAAGGCTAACCTTTAGCTCCCTTTTCTTGAGGGTATCCACAGATTGGTCGTCTAGGGACACGGTTAGCATAACACCGCCCTTTCCGACCTTTGTGTGGATGACCTTCCAGAACTCCGTGTGCAGCCCCTTGTTTTGCGCACGGAGGAGAGATAAGGAGCGCCCGACCTTCGTCGCATCTATCTCGGGAATGTCCACCATCCCTATGTTTGGCCTGGGGAGCTCATTTTCGGGTATTATGCCGAGGTTGGCTGTTGGCCATGGTTTTAGGGATGGTGTGGTTTGCTCGAGCCAGCTCTTGGACTGCTGGTCGCTACATGTGACGAGCAGCCAGCCGGGCTTGTACGAGTAGCCCTTGAAAGTAGGTCCCTCTCTAGGTTCCGTGGTCGCTATTCTCTGCAAGATGGTGTTGCAGAGGGACTCCAGTTGTGCGTCCGTCATGGGACTGGAGTCCTTGATACCGACCCGGATCTGGTTAAGGACCTTGCTATAGGCCTGTGTAGGCGGAGCTTTAGTTAGGGGGGTCTCACTCACCCTTGGGGCTTAAGATGCATTCCCCTGTGGCGATTCCTCCTCCGAGCGTGGCCGTTTTAACGGCTTTTGCCCAGGTTTGGATTGTGAGGCCCCAAACTTATACCCCATGGCCTTTAGTTCCGCAAAGCTCTTTGCGGAAAGTTGTGTCGCATCAGCGTGCGGCACACCTATTCCTATAAGAGCTCTATAGCGGCCTTTGGCGGAGCCTCCCAATTTCTTGGCAGGTCGCTGGTGGGTGGTGGGGGGATCACCGGTTGGCGGATTTGGTCCGCAGACGGCGCTTTCCACCATGCTGGTGCTCCTTCCCACCTCCATAGGTTGCTCCAACGTCTGGGCAGATTGCTCCGCGCCTACCGTTAGGGGCAGTAGTTCCTGGCATAGGTCTTACAGGGTTCGACCTTTGGTATTACCGGGGTGTACGACCCGAAATGAGGCGGGTTCGCCCCAGTTCCGTTCGGCGGCAGATCCTGGGGCGACGAGGATGTGTATGAGACACCACTTGGAGGGGTGTGCCAATAGCCTAGCGTCGCATACCTAAGCGTACTCACCCCTCCCTACACCCCTGAAAAAAAAAAGAAAATATTACTTAATGCCTAACTTAATGCTATTTAGACGGTACCTCCCATTTTAATGTCTAATTTCCACGTTCAAACCGGTGATTCTTGATTGTCCTCGATGTCAGCTCGGCCTCTCAAGGACAAGCGCTGCCTGATGCGCCTAAATGCGTCCATTCTCAATTCTCGCTGCACCATTGCCTGGTGGCATCTTTTGTACTGCTTAATTACGACGACAACACAACCCCTGCCGCCACACATATAGCCAGCAAAGCCGCCAGCAACACGCTTGTATTGTACGCGTGGGACGAGATGTCTCCTTCAGCCTCGTTGGGACCTCCTCCGTGCTGATTAATAACAAGTTCTTTATTTTCAAACACGCACTTCCAGCACTGTTTGCCCATTTTGAGGTTGGTTGTTATTTTTTATTTCGCAACAGTATGTGTACATTGTACACTGTACAAGTGCGGTAGAACAGCACAACGGCGTTGACAATTATGCATCGTGTCTAAGAGCCTTATCACACTTGCGATTTGCGAGCGTATTTTGTATGAAGGCGATCGCGCAGCGTGTTCGCCGCGTCGCTTATCTGTATAGAAAATACGCTCGCAAATCGCAAGTGTGATAAGGCCCTTAGGAACGCGCGCGGTCAGCAATACGCCTGGCAGGATCGCCATGAGGTATGTCGCGGGTGTAGATAAATGAGAACACGTGTTGTTAGGTTGGGAGTCCGTTTAATACTAACTATTACGCCTATGTTACAATATAGTCACCTCAGTGGTGAATAAATAAATAATTAATATTAAGGGGCAATCTTACACAAATCGACCTAGTCCCAAACTAAGCAATGCTTGTACTATGGTAGACGTACCGTGGATTACATTTACTAATTTATAGATGACATCCATGACCAAGGAGCAAATATTCGAGTTCATCACACAAATATTAGTCCTTGCCGGGATTCGAACCCAGGACTGTTCTGCTCAGTAGACAGATGCACTACAAACTGCGCGAACCGATTCGCATCTGTAAAAAGTGGAAATAGCACCCTAACGTTAATCCTGGTCGTCTCTTGCAGTGCCGCCTGCAAAGCTGGCTCATTATCCGTCACCAGGGCGCGGATTACTAGCCAGCTACCACAATGCTTTAAAAACCGCCGCGTACAGATCCCGTCTACCAAATTTTGACCATGCATGCCGTCTGCGACGGGCAATTTTACCACCCCGTCGCAGTGCTTATGGAGAACCGTCGACGGGATCTGTACGCGGCGATTTTTAAAGCATTGTGGAATTCGTGGAGGCTGGCTAGTAATCCGCGACCCACTACATGTGACAAGATGCAAAATTAAAATTCATTTTACAAGGTCACGATGTCGCGTCGTACGACGGTGCGATGTCGTGTCTTGTAATTGTGCGTTGGCTTTAAATCAGAACTTGATTTTTCTAATTTATGTTGGATTTCGTCATAATCCTATAACTAAATGTTATTTTCATAATTCATATTTTGTCTAACCTTAACTCAATTTCTACGACTTGGTCAGCTGATAACGAATATGATTTGATTCCATTTAAATGTTTACTAAATAAGGTAAGTTTTCCTTTAAACGTGCCTCTTCGTTTGATATAATCGCGTAGTTTAGTGTGCTCTATAACAGATGCGCCAGATTCGCTGTCGGGCGTTACTGTTTAATGGTAATAACATAATGCCCAATACACGAATTACGTTAAAAGATTATACAGCCCACTTGCCCGACGGGTTTGTCCTCGCCTGTCCAGCTGCCTCCTGATTTCGGTTCTCGATGTATATAGTGTAATTGGTTATAGGTTATGCTCGTGAATGCCAATATGGTTGCGCTTCTTTTTCTTCCGTTTGAGGTGCTCCGTAGGTTTCCTCAAGTTTATAGGTCGGCCGCTTTGCTTCAACTCGTGCAATGCTTGGTAAAATTGGTAATCGTCGAAATATCGATGTCGTGTTCGTGACCGCCATGCGGTCCCGCTAGTTGTAGGTTGCCGCACCGGTATTCCGTCGGTTTCCTGTGGCCCCACGTTAATCCGAGTATGCTCCCTTCTAAGAACTTTCTCCTTCAATAAGAGAAGCTTTCTGCTACATACTTTAGGCGTCCTATGAGCTCTATTGTGCACCGAGAAGCACTCCGGTCCACTCTGAAAGACTAATATTATTCACATATATTTATTCAATCTCTTAGGTTAGATTTTTAACATGAATGAATTACAAAATAAAGATACATATAAATTAATGATAATAAAATGAAATGGTGCGTACGTACCTGCAAAAAGTAGATATAGCACCCTGATGTTACTATTCCGGTCGCCTCTTGCAGTGCCGCTTGTACAGCCGGTTCATAATCCGTCCCCACCGCAGTGGAGCGCGGATTACCAGCCAGCCTCCACAATGCTCGAAAAACTGCCGCGTACAGATCACGTCGGCGGTTCTCCATTACCACTGCGACGGGGTGATAAAGTTGTTCGTCGCAGACGGCATGTTAAGTTAGAATCTGATACGCCTTTGGACCAGCGGTCACTGTTTTCAGCGTGCCATCCACTATTATGGTGGCACTAGGATTGAAAATTTCCTGGAGTCGCGGCGTGCCCAGTATTACTGCGCAATGCCCCATCAGTGCGGAGATGGAGGCGAAGCGTTCAACCTCCGGTAGCGGCGACTCTGGCCGTGTGCATCTGGGAATTGGCTATGACCGACGGACGGACTGACACAGACACACGAGGGATCCTACTATAATCATATCGAATTTTCTCCTAAACTACTGGACCGATTGAGTTGAAATTTAGTACACGTATGTAAATTGATGACCCAAATATGGAAATGTAACGTAACGTAAAGTAAATCAAGTAATTTGAAACATGGGGGCCAGATTTGAGGGGTAAATTAGAAAAAAAAATAGCAAAGTATATCGTGTGACATATCAAATGAAAGAGTACATTATGAATATCTCGAATATATATATTTAATAATTCAAAATTAAACGGTTTTGAAGTTATTTACGAAAACGAGCAAAACTTGACGATTTCCCCACACGCCCCTTACTTCCTTAAATAGTAAGTCTAAAAAAAATAAAAAAGTACAGGATATAGTTCAATACTTGTAGATTACAGAAAAACATTTAAGAAGTCTATGGTATTGAAAGTAACACCGTTTAACTAGTACGAATATTTATATTTCGCATAATGGCCAAATTACTTAAATTTTAAAAATAGCACTGCAACGGTAAATGAAAAGAGTAACAGAAATAAATCATACATTTTTAGAAAGAAAATTTTCTATTCTTTATTTTGTTATACATATTTTGGCCGAGAAGTGTGAAGTTTCTGAGATAACTAACCTTTTAGCAGAAAAAAAATATCAATAATTAAAAACGTTAGTATTTGATAACAGATTGCGCTGATTGTATAAGTGCTATCGCTTTTGTATGTATGAAAGGTTTATAGTAAATTTATTCAGAATTATTTCGTTTCTATACACTTTGTATGTATCGTACACGGTTTTCTTTTAAAGTGGAAAATACCGCGCTCCGGGACACATTCGAGGGCGCGGGGGGGTGACGCTCACCCCTGAGAGGGGGGGAGAGTAGATAAAATTAAGCTTAGCTCTATAACCTACATATCCTGATAGATAAAAGTTGTCCTTTCATTTTGCCAAATTTTCAGCTAATTTTACTGAATTATTCGGTAAAACTATGACAACAAATATGCCAAAACAGAGTGAACCGAAATTACAAAGTTTCTGTTGAATGTTGCCGCCAAAAATAGTCATTTTAAAGAGTTGTCCAGGGGAAATAACCATTTTTTCTGTTGTTTGTCCCCAACAACAGAAAAAAGTTGATTGACCCTTTTATCTATAATAAGCCATTATACACACTCATAATGGACTTCTTATAACTACATATTGTTCACCATTATATAACATGCACAAAGCATTTGGAATCGGCGAGAGCGAACTACAAAACGTAATACAGTAGGTATTCATTTAAAGGCTTCACATGATAAGCTAAGTCGTCGAAATCTATTGACTTGAACGAATTTCCTGAAAAAATTAGTTGATCACTATACACGAAAACATTTTCTATTTACGACTAAGAACATGTAAAGATATCCATCTTCAGTTGAATCATATATAAGAATACATCCTTTGCTGAAATGTATAGAACACATCTTAGCCCAAGATACTTTCATTGAATGTACTCAATTTCTGATACTAATATCTGCTTTGTAGGTCCCAACTTCAAAATACTGTCAAGAATTCCTCTATGAAAAACGTCATTTAATTGAAGCTGATGCTTGATGGCTAAAGTGCGCGTGACATTGATATGGTTGCTAGATACTTTTGCTGCATTTTTTGAATGTCTGTGTTTAGCTTCAAATCTCATTGACCATCACAGGCTAAAATATATGTATCCGGTATAACCAGATCTGCAGGACGCAGTTTGCATAAACGTAATTATTGTTGAAAAGAAAGGTTTTAAGTGGTTCCAGATCCAAGTGGAAACTCCGTACGTATCTACACCTTCATATGATCGGCGTAGGTCACTAAAAGGTGGTGAGGTGTGGTGAAATGAGATGAAAATGGGTGAGCTTAGCCGAAAAATGAACGATTAAAAAGATAATTCACCCGACATAAGAGGTAGCTTTGGAATTTGGAGGAAATTTCCAACAATAAAAGTCAAACCTGCACTTTAAGTTATCAGAAAGTAAACTATATACTACTATGCTCCTAGCCTTAAATGCTATAAATGTTACGTATGGCGTTCCATGCGTAAATAATCCATGGTTGTGACCCACGAATGTCCCGATGGTTGGTCGCAGCCGTTGGTATCTGTCTTCAACCAAGCCGAGAGTTGCGCGCGGTAATAGAGCCGCTGGCAACAGCCTCCAGGCCAGCCGAACACCGCATTCGGAGTAGCACGCCGAAATAGGGCGCAGGGCCTGAGATGATCAGCCCGTAACCGGAAGCCAGTCCAGAAGAGTGAACTGGCTTTAACAATCCGAAAACCCCCTTTTTAGAGAAAAGTTGGAACCTGAACACACCATCACAAGATATAGCATCTCCGGGTGGATATCCCAAATTACAAGTTCATATTCCTCGCACAAACAACAGGCGCTCATCAGCGCAACCACAGAATTAATAAACAGACCACTACACAGTCCAAAAACACTGATATTTAGCTCTTCAGGAGTAAACACACCATTTTACCATGAATCCAGAAACAAAATTGACCATAGGGAATAAATAGGGCCATATTTTAAAAGAGCTGCAGGATAATGAATCATGTTATGAAACTTAGGTTTAAGAGTATCTTTTGTGATTTGGATATAAAGTTCGTTAAATTCTGCTACTAGTACTTGTAATAAATCTGGTGTTCCAGGACTAATTTTTTAACTGAAAGCAACATCCACAATTTTTCTTAATTTAACATATTGTAATATCCATGCTTCATTATCTCTCGGAACAAAATCTCCGATAATTATCCCCAAGAATCGTAATAGCGTTAGCATCTCAGCGGAAGAAATTCTCAGTGCACCTCTATTAATGTGTTCTTTATCTATTTGACATGGTCTGTTTTTGTTATCCGGCCCTAAATTTATTGTTGACATTTTTTGATTTAAAACAGTCAAAGAAAATAAATTCAATGTTTGAGTATATTGCAATAATATAAAACTTACAACATATTTTGCTACACCCTCAAGTATATCATGCATAACGTCAACTCCAATCTGCTGAAACACGTCGAAATATTTGATGTCTAGAAATACGCATCTTTCTTTAATGCCAGTTAACGATGTGTCATTCAAATGTAAATCTCTTTCGTACATATCTAGATTGCGAAGTAGAGATTCATCTTCATACAACTGTTCTTTTAATACGCTCTTTGACACTTTACAAGTTCGGCAAGAATAGTTTGCAGAGAAGCTTTCTACGAATCCTGCCAGCGAATGTAACCGGGTGCGTCCCATGAGATATAACTACATAATATATAATTTCATATTAATAACGTTCACAAGATATAATAAACTTTTGTTATAACATCAAAATCAATATTTTTATTAGGAATAACGGTCAATTAGCATAATACTCATGTTGTAGAATGATTTTTTATATAACACTCAAATACTCTAAATTCAGTTAATATAACATACATAACGTATATCGATCATAGTATATACTTTCTTTTCGTATAATGATTAGAAAATATAATAGCGTATGATATACTAAATAGGTTATAACTGCTACCCCTATGCCCCTAAAATGGAACATGGGTCAAAAACCGAAAACTGTAGGTTAGGTTAGGTTTGTTTTATGGATAGCGGAGCGAGCAAAGCGAGCGGAGCGTGAAAATGCTTGCTTGCATGGAGGTACCTACATTAAAATTTAATAGCGAACTATTGCATACGTATGTTCACAATTGATAATGGCAGATGAAATTCTGGCAAGTAAGAGTCCGTTTGGAAGAACTGCGATAAAATGGAATATGGGTCAAAAACCGAAACCTGCAGGTTAGGTTAGGTTTGTTTTATGACCATGGGTAGCGGAGCGAGCGAAGTGAGCGGAGCGTCAAAATGCTTGCTTGCATGGAGGTATATTAAAATTTAACAGCGAACTATTGCATAAGTATGTACACAATTGATAATGGCAGATGAAATTCTGGCAAATACGAGTATACCGTTTGGAAGAACTGCGACAAAATGGAATATGGGTCAAAAACCGAAAACTGTAGGTTAGGTTTGTTTTATGACCATGGATAGCGGAGCGAGCGAAGCGAGCGTAGCGTCAAAATTCTTGCTTGCATGGAGGTTCATATTAATATATTAAAATTTTACAGCGAACTATTGCATAAGTATGTACACAATTGATGCGCAGGCGGTTATTCTATACGAGCATTATGCATTTTGGTGTTAGATGTATTGAGTATTATACATTATAAATCTGAGATATTATGAACGTTATACGTTATGATCGTTATATACCCATATTATACTTAAATAACGTTATACTTAACAAAAATATATATTATGATGTTATATCTAACGTTCGTTATACACCTTGAACGGTATACAAAACAAGCTTATACAATATGAGCGTATATAATA